>JAZDUH010000198.1:2470000-4870000 GCA_036419115.1 Scarus forsteni
CATCTCCTGTTCTATTTCCACCAAATAAAGGCCAAAGTGCCAAAACATAACTTGAAAGAACACACAGAAGTAGTTTTAACTCTTCCTGATGATCAAGGCCTCCATAATGTAAAATAATTTGTTAATTTGTTATTCTGCCTATGCACAAATAATGAGCTGGTAAGGATGAGAAATCTAAGTTTCACTTCAGGCCAGTCTTCTAAAACTCAGACCAAGTATTAAGGTGAAATACAAAATGAGTTATCATTGATACCTGGTAGTTTGAGCAGGACTTATACTATGGGCTAGAAACCACAAAATCATATCTATATGTACCTTTGTTTTTGAGCTTCCTAGGGGATTATGTCCAATGAAGCTGATTTGCAAACCCTAATGGCATCTAGATTCATAATATTCCATATCTGTCATCAAGCAGATCAAACTTGCAAAGCTTTGGGCTGAAACAACTGTCCCTGATGACTAAAGTGAATTATTAGCTTCCAGATGAGGAAAATTAGCTCTTAGCTTCAGGTGTGGTTTAAATGCTCCTAAAGGGAAAAGCAAGAATGAGCCTACAACAGTGAATCTTTATCCATGTGAAGATACTTTTTTGTCTTCTTATGGCCCTGCTGTCTCTTGCGCATACTGTCAGATTATGACTTACTTGATGGTGCTGCTTGTCTATTTGTTAAGATTTTTTTTTTGATCCAAGACAGCAATCACAATTTGAGGTGCTGCATTTCATCTCAAAAGATTCTTGAGTTGTGGACTTTCTACAATTTACCTGTTTACTATGATGTACTATGTTAGATGGTCACACACACATATTTCAAATGCTTATGAGAGTCTCAGGCTAAAATGGATCTGGTTTGTTGCTTTAGCATAAACTTTAATAAGAGTCATTGATGGTGGTGCTTTTGTCATTGCGTTTACATAAATGGAGTCAGCACAGACAACAAGTGAAGTGGGTTGAGCATATAACAACTTGAGTAATTACATTAAATGATGCCCAGATGGACCAATGATGGATTTATTTACCAGATACGTAAAGTTAAAGTTTGCCTCTTTTGTACTTTCCATCCAGCTGGCATAAACACAATCCTACAAAGCCTTCTGCAGATTTTCAATTTCTGTTGAACTGTTTGTTTTAAAAAGAAGTCAAAAATGAGTGAACCACTTGGAAAAAATGAAAAAAAAAACATTGAGTAGAAGCAGACATACTGGTAAAACCACCATCCGCCAAATCGATGCACAGAGTGCTATTGTCCCCAACATGACCATAATTTTGGTCCCAAAGTCTTACCAAAGAGTCACAATGTCCTCAGATGGTAGCATGGCGAAAGCTGCAAACATAAATATTTGCAAGTCTTGTTAAGCGAATATAAAAATGGTCCAAAAGTCAAACTAGCGGAGGAAGTGTGAGTCAAATATTTGGTTATGGTTTTGCCCTGCCCATACCAGACTGTCAAAGATTCCAAGTCCTCGTTAAAGTTGTTCATAACAATCAATATCCCGTCCTGTCATCGAAGTATTGGTTAAAACAAACAAGGAGAGGAGGGGGGATAAAATGAAAAATCTGAGAAGCAGAAAAACTGCTGATGTATGGGCTGAATGAAGGCATTTTTTAAAACAATTACAAAGATCTGATTACTGTATATCAGTCACAGTTTCTTCCACACTCTGCTGCATCAATACTATGTAGTTCATATTCTTATAATTCATGGTGTGATAATCAGAAAATCAATACAGGATGAGGCACAAACTAAAGCGAGGCTGACGAGGGGGAAAACACAACACCGGGCTGAAGAGTGGCACATTTTCATCATTAGCAGAAGTGAGCACAGTGTTTCTGTGATGCGGTTGTTTGACCACTCATTGGCCTAAAATGCTGAGTGACCCTAACGCGGGGTCATTTTTTCCAGGCCCTGCTGTCCTCTTGGGTCAGCGCTACACTGTCCTGGGGAGAGGCCAAAGCTTGCATGAATAAGTAAAGACCGTTGGGGGACCAAAGTCCGTTGGCTGACGTTTCCACTCCACTGAATTTTAACACATTAGGAAGCCCCACTGCCAGTAATGAGCCAGAGACAGAGGGATGGAGGGGGGAGGATGGAGGGAGGGAGAGAAGGGGGGGGGTGAGAGAGAGTGTACTCGCATCCTCAGAGCAGAAATCCCCAAGCACACTCGACTGTGTCACTCTCAACCTGTTATTGTTGTGCAAATGTTGCTCACATCTCGTGTGGAAAAGATGGCACTCGTGATTGGTCACCTTGTAGTCAGATAGCACTGGTGCGCTTCATAACTACAGCGTGAGCCTACAGAAACAGACTACAATATAATCACCCAGCAAGTACGACAAATTCGTGCAATCATGCATTTAACCATATCATTTTGTAATTTTATGGTTGCCATGATCTAAAACGTGTATGTAACAAGTAGAGGACACGACAGGGACCACATATCCAATTAAAGGACAAGATGAAGCACACAAACAACTGGGAAGTAAGAAAAAACAACAGAAGCTAAACAAACACAACTTAAGAAATCACAAACAAATATAATTATTGGAAATACCAAAGACAAAAACAATGTTTTCAACCTCATTATTGCTACAATAGGTATAAATGTATCCTTGTGCTCTGAGGCACTTGCCAAAAGTCTCTTTAAACACATGAAGCTTTAACTTCCTCTTCATGGACAAATAAAGTATATCAATTACACAACTTAGACTCTTACAAGAACCTAAGACGCTACTAAATATTCATTCTTATCATTGCCTGCTGTTTCTCTTTATTTCTCATCCGAGCTTCATCTGTAACCGTCCATTTCTGTCATAGCCTCATAGTTAATGTATCCCGCTCATGGACATGCTCAACTTCAAATATTTTATCCTACATTAACCATCAACAGAAATAACATCATTTAACATATATTCATACCTTTAGACCAGTTAAACCCAATTTAAATGGCAGTTCAGCTCGATGTTGTTATATCAATCAACATCATTCCTCTCCAGTTTATAATCATCATAGATGGAATGACCCCTTTAAATATGTTTGTTATTGATTATACCTCCATAGTGAATGCTTTCACAACCATACAGGCATGAGGACCTGATTGAAAACAACGTGCTACATCTCAGGGGACTAACCTGGAATTAAGATATAGTATCTTAAGCAGAGACAAATATAATGAGGACAGATTTATTATCTGGGCATCCATAAGTTTGTCCCTATTACAAATTCTCATTTTTAGTCTCTTTATCTCTGCCTGGATTGATGCCTCTCTGGATGTTTGTATATTTGTATTTTATATATGTCTCAGAGATCAGACTTTGAGTTGCAAATTATGATTCATCACAAGGACCACCCCCTTAAGTTGGAATTTACACTCAGGAGGTAAAACAAGCTTCAGGTATCAGCTCCTGACTCGAATGGGATCAACCAGGATGTGCCGAAGTTCTTGGCTATAACATCTGAGTTTGGATGTAAATCGATGGCACCATTATGGCAGCATTTCCTCTGTTTTTCACTCCCTCTCATTGTGTTCAATTGATCTCTTCGTTTTGTTTCCATGTCTTTTATTTGTTGTTTAGTATGTGTCTGTTTGATGAACTTCTTTAACTTACCTTTACCCTTACAAAAAAAACGTTATAATTTGTGTCCAACTCATGTAAAACACTTTGTGCGAAACTCAATTCTATGAAAAGTGCTGTACAATCACAATCTTCATTGTTGCCTGTATACACTTTAAAACAACCACAGTTGCACTGAAATCGATCCAGACTACAACGACAGCTGTACAACACCAAAATCAGGTCAAAATGTGTTGGAATGTTTTATATAAAACTTGTATCTCTATATAATGATGAACTGAGAAGCCTTTTAATCAGATAATGATTCTCTAGCCTTTGCCATTTTGTGGTTTAAGTGCCTTTCTTTTTCACTTGTGCTCAGGATTTTCCCTGATTTTTCCAATGCCTGAATGTTCTATGTTTTATCATGTATTGGTGTACTGATGCCTGCTTCTGAAAAACAGTTTCCCATGGGATAATAATAAAGTTGAACTTGAAGTTGAAATATGATTTTTTTTCTCTTTACTTTGATGCAGCCCCTCTTGTGGACGTGCAAATACTTACTCTTCATTTTCGAGAGTTAAACTTAGCTTTGAGGTGACAAAACCAACATTTCAATGACAGTTCAACCAGATTGTTCAGGACTCTTGATTAAAATCTCAGAAGAGTAAACATTGAAGTTCCATTCTTATCACGATGAAAGGCATGCAAGATTTTTGATAGCCACCTGATCTGTAAATAGAGAAAAAGTTATTGAGAAAACGTTGACAGGAAAAGTTTAATACTTAGTTTATGGTAGATTCAATGGCACTGGCTATTTGGCTGATTAGGTATCAGCGTTTGCAAGGTTAAGTCATTTTACTCAATAATGTTCCAGACTTGTAATTTTAGATGCCAATAACACAATATTCATTTTTTATTTGAGTAAGAGGACTTGTTGGTCTCTCCATCCTGTTTATATCTAATTACAAAGACCCACAGCGAGCTTTGACAGGCATTGGTGCGGCAAAGTTTATGGACAGTGGAGCTGTAATTAAAAGAGGGGTTTCAGGTCGTTTCAATTCACTGGGTGTTTTCAGAGCACTCATCGGCCTCTGACCAAGGGAGTTCATACTGTAGCCAAGGTTGTGTGTGTTGTTCTTCACAGAAAAGAATGTGTGTTTTCTCCTCATCTCAGCCCCAGTGCCCCTGTGCCCTGGCCTCTCTTCCTCCCCCACTGTGTGCGAGTTTATTCACAGGAAATGCAGGGGAGCCTTACGGGTGGCTGGGCTGATGCGAAGCGACGTGGCGTCTCCAGCGAGCCGGGAACTTAGCATGTCAGGCAGGTCAGCACGGGGCAAGCAGACAGTCGATAAAATATTCAATACAGCACTCCCAGTTCATGGATCTAATACCTCAGAAAAGCCCCCCCACCCCCCCTCAAAAATCCAAGGGGAGAAAAAATGATCATCTCTTCCACCAATTCCCTCATCATCAGCTGGCTGGTTGGGTTCATCAGAGTGAGGGTGCTGGCACCTCTTGGTAAATTAGATCACATTGAGGAATTATCTTTGCCGGTTGGTTTATAGATTTCCCACCACTACCCTTCCCTATTTCAGCCTGATTCAGAGTGAAAGTTCCAAACTGCATCATGACCTTTTCCCGCCTTGGTGCTGGTACCAACTCTGCTTGTCCTCCACTTTTATTTCAGGAAAACATACATCTATCGACGCCTTCTTCTCCTGCGTCCAGCATCTTTTCAGAGCCTCAGGGGTGAGGGGGAAACATACAGCACAGTCTGACAGAGCAGGGAGCAGAGTCTGGGGGGGCCAGCACTGGAATGTCTTGTGTCAGGTTAGCGCAATGGGCGCTAATCCCAATTAGCATCACTCAGCTGCACTGAGGGTGCATCACATCGACTCAGCCTCCGCTTAGACAGGCGCCCTCCACGGACGGGGCGGATATGGCGAAACACCAGCTGCTATCGGCCTGTTTTTCTGATTAACCCAGACACTAAGATGTCGTTGCTGTGTCTTTTGACTCCCGAGCCGCCGTCGCCGTCACTGCCTCCTCCTCCTCCTCCTCCTCCTTCTCCCTTTGTTGTCTTCGGTAGCTTCCGTCTACTTACATTTTTAACAAGCGTCTCCTCTGTCTCCATCTCTTTTATTGTGTCGTCTGAGTGCGTGGTATTTTATTACTTACACTGCATAGATTGGTTGAGTACACTGGATCAGTGTTACCCACTCAAACGGTTTTCCTTTCTCCCCTTGAATAATTAATGGAAATGGATGGTTAAGGACAAAGGCAGTGAAGACTCCATTAAGGGGCGAGATGTTGAGAGGTGCTGACTTCATCATTTGAGTTGTTAGCGCCAGGAGTAGTGATCCAATTCAGACATTTTTTAAGACAGACAAGGGGAAATGACTAGCTCCTGCACTGAGTGCACAGTCACTAAGCACTCACTCAGGCTCGGCCCTCCCTATATGCAGAGCAAGTGCAGGGTCCTGTCAGCTGTTAGGGGCCACGCAAGCAATTTTCTGTCTTCTGTTTAAACTGCAGCCTTTATGATAAATATGGTGGAGGATGAACATCCAGCTGTGCCAACTCATGACTTTTGTTGGGAGTTATATATGCATATATGCCATTAAGTTCCCTGTTAGATATGTCAACTACAGCTCATACTTCCATTGTGATGGGAAATTATATAATAAACCTGGAAACTGCCCTCACACTTTTTGAAGCTCTCCTGTTTATAATGAACTTATGTTCATGATTTGTGAATGCAGCTGTAGGCTCACATCATTATTAGATCAAAATTGCCAAACACTGGTATTAAATGTTTGCTGACGTGTGGGTTTTGGGGGCAGAATGGAAGGTGAGAAGCAGATTTACTTCTTAGGGGGGATTTGTTCTTTGAGGAAAATTAAACCAGTTGATAACACAGAGGGATCACTCTTCCTGCACACATCCATAGTACTCCAGCTCTGGACATTTTCAATCGTCTCATGCACCACCTGTTCACCACAGCATACCATCTTCATCAAACCACCCCTTATGCTGCGTTTACACCGGACGCTACTTGTGCTACCTCAGCGATCACTCTCCATGCAAAGTCAATGTACAGCCGTGATGGGGCGGGGCTAACCCTCCAGCGATGCTACAGCCGCTTTTCACACTACCACATAGCGTGTCGCGCAATGTAAAAGTAAAAAAAAGTTGATCAATCAGCAGGTGTGTGCACGTGTGACGGTACCCTAAACAGACAGTTATTCATCAGGACTACAGAGGAACAATCCATGTCCGTGTGGGAAACATTAGTCAGTGCGGACATTAGTTCCGCCTAGACAGACCGCGGGAAACTCACAGATGATGCCGCTGCAGGGCATCAGCTGCAGTGTTTTGTGGTTGATAAGTGAATGAAAAGGATACAGCTGGAATAATGTCCGCATATACATCGTACGAAGGGTATTTTTGAACAAGATAAAAGCTTAGACATTGTCGTTAACATAATTGTGGGTGTGCAAAAATGACATTAAGTGAGACGTCATGATGCTTGGGATGCCAGAAAAAGTGGCAAAAATAGGCTTGAACAAGATGGATGTTCTTAAAATTTCCCACAAGTGTCATAAAATGCATTGTGATGGTTTACAACGTTACTGGCATGAGGAGACCCTAGTTGAGATGTTTTCTACATGGCACAGGAGAGGGGACGCCATCTTGATGTGGGGTGCTTTTTCCTTCAGTGGAACAATGGAGCTTCAGGTTGTCAAGGGGGACCAAATGACAGTCGGCTATGTGGAGATATTGCAGGGGACATCCCTCATGACTGAGGGCCCTCGTCTGTGTGGTAATGATTGAGGATCCTTGTCCCTGTGGTAGGGACTGAGGGCCCTCGTCTGAGTGGTAAGGACAACACTGTAGTTCTCAATGCTAGCCTTACAAAGGAATTCTTCTAGGGGAATAACGTAATTCTTTTGGACCATCCTGCTTGTTCCCCTGATCCAAATCCAACTGAGAACATTTAGGATGGATGGCAAGGGAAGTTAACGAAAATTGACATGTGGCTGCTCTTCGAGAAGCTATCTTCACCTTTTGGAGCAACATTCTCACTAGCCTCCTGGAAACACTTGCATCAGGCATGCCGAAACATACTTCAAGATCAGCTGATGAACACCCTTTTTAGGTTTGTTACTTTTAAAAATTGCTGACTCAAACGTGCTGTCTCTTGCACCCATTCCTACTTAATACATTTTGAAGCTCTACTTAGAACCTTCTTCAGGTCCAATAGTGCAAAATACAAATTCTTGCAATTTTTCAATTGTTCTTAAGGTTTCAATCGAGAATGTGCATCAAATATCTCACAAATGCTCACTGTTTACTCTGTTTTTTTTTACTTTGGTTCTTTATAATTAGTTTCTGTAGAGTTCTATTTCCTTGTAAATATTTTATTTCTAAATTTTATATATAAAATTTAACTGACATATGTTTTGATACATTTCCCATTTAAGATTTTTTTAACCATAAAATGTGAACAAAATCTGAGTTGACATGTGCGCAAAAATCTGAGGGCCTCACTTTGGCCAGAGACAGCACTACACAGTTTCGGGGACGAGTCCAAAGTCTCCTGTGTTGTCAAATCCTTGTATGAATGCTTTTATGGGACACCTGCGTGGATTTTCAAAGTGAAAGACAAAGTGTTTGGACTAACAAGGTGACGGGGCGGGGTGAGAACACAGCTTTTATGGAGCACAATTGGGAGCTAACCTTAGTGATAAAAATAGTCATATCTGGCTGTGAGGGGTTTTGTTTTGCTTCTCCAAAGGCACGTCATAATACATCCCAGAGTCTCAGGGCCCTGCAGCTCTCAGATACCTATAAATAAATGCTTTCCTGAGCTTTACTTCTCTCCCTTTCACTTGCAGACACACACTCACGCCGGGGCCGAGCTGAGTAAATAGCCCCCTTCTGATGAAAAACATTCCAACACTACCAACACTGTGAAAGGGGAGTGGATGGTGGATGGGGTGGCGGAGGTGGTGGGGGGCTTTTAAAATGGACTCACTGGCCTGTTTTCCCCAAGCACTATTTTCACTGCCACCATTTTCAGTGAGAAAGCAGCTGTCAGCTCTCTCCAAGGGTTTACTGGGATTATTTGAAGACAGGGGATGTGCTGAGACTCTTCTTGAGAGAACATGTTACAGACGGGGAGAGGGAACAAAATTGAAGCCCCTCCTAAACCTTTTCTCTTTCCTTTCTTGAGCAGAGGTTTTCCTCTAAAGTTTGGATATGGCGATTTTAACTGGATGACACACAAATAAAATCAAAGATGCAAAGATTTTGCCTAAATAAATGTATTTCCAATCAAGAGTTGTCAGACAACCTCACAGTATGCTTAAAGAAATGACAGGAGTGGGATATCATTCTTGCTATGTGTGACATCAAATGCTGAATCTAAGTACTGGTTTAATAAAAAAACACTGCTCTGTTAATCTACATATCATTAAAAGGGCTTATATTTTCTTAACTCAGCTTCATTTATTAGATTTTAATGACTCCTAGGGCATGTTCACAATCACTGATGATCAATAAACGTCTGTATATTTCCATATGCAACAAACTCCTCATTTGTTCGGACTCCTGTTGCTCATAGAGGTGATACTCTGGATCCGGTGAGTGTTGGTTAGAATCCAGTCTTTGTCCTTTGCTGGGTGTCCTCCTCTAACTCGTTTTCTGACTTCATCTGTTGCCTCTCCTCAAACAAATAAAGGCATTAAAAGCACAGGAATATATTTAAAAAATAATTTTAACAAAGATTTTGCCTTAACGAAAGGGAGGCCATTAAAGATTTACCTATGATACAGGCATGTAGACCTTGGTGGAAGTGGAGATTCTTGCATGATATCGAACTTTTGGGATAATTTTTGCACTTATCTAGAGCATTTCAGGAGCCTGAAAACACATTTTTAAAACAGGTTCCAGAGTCAATTAGTCTCAAAATGCTGCCCTTGTGTTTTTGCATGTACAAAAACCATGTACATTTTCAGAAACTATGAGCTTCTAGCTCATCTCTCCTATAAACCAAGTCTTCTAACCCTAACAGCAACAGAAACTATATCGAAATACAGTGGACTGCAGTAGCTACAATGCTTGTTATGGCTTTTACGGCAAAATCTTCTGTGACCACAGTGAGGAAAAAAGAGGACATGGGGAACAGTGTTTATTTAAACTGTACATGTTTTATGCCCATGCTCTGTGTCTTCTTCTATGGTTTTATTGTACAGTGGCAGCATTACAGTGCCCCTTACAGGCCTGGCATATTTACTACAGTGTTTTTTGTGTTTTCATTGGGATGGACACATTTCTTAAAATTATTGCTGGGCTTGCAGAAAAAGAAACGAAAATGTTTTCATCTCTATGTAGGCAGGGTTGTAGTTGTGATAGGAAGTTACTCTAATAGCATTCATATAAACACAATAACCAACACCTAATTCAACAAGCTTGATCCAGAATTCAAGTTGATTTCAGCTATGTTTGATGCATATAACAGAGCATGTATGAGTTATTAAACATTATTTTAGTTAATTTTTACTTTTATTGAAGAATACATAGAAGGAATCTCACAGTATTTTTCCCCTAGGAGTATTATTATTCTTGATGCTGTAAAGTCAGATTTTGATACTATAAATGGACCATATTAAGGGTGTTAAAGGGACACGTGGTGTTTTATAGATACTCTGTGTAATAAATGTGGGAAATAACAAGAAAAAAAAAACTCGGATAATATCTAATTCGAGCATAATAACACACACAAAAACATTCTTTTTGTCAGGGTCTGAAGGAAAAGTGAGTCCCTGCCGTCACTCTTGGAAGTTATCAGAGGAGGGCTGGTGTCGCTGACTTCAGGAATGTTGTCGGCTCAGAGTTGTAAACGGAGTTGGCCTTCTCCAACAATGGGGCATATTTTTCGAGATGCTGGGAGTCGATAGCAGGCGTCCGCCGTGACAAAGGGCCACTTCTCCGGCTCCGTGAGAAAGGCATGTTAGTTCAGCTCTTTGATACAGGACACTGTTTCTCTGACCGCCATTCATTACCATCTATAACACAAGACTAAATGGACACTGTGCATTAGGCATAACTGGGCCTTCCTACACACTCTCAGAGGCCATGTTATGGCGCTCTGAGAGCCAGGCGTCTCTAAACACTCCTAGGTGTCTCATAAAACAAGCTTGGAGAGAAAAAAAAGCCTCCGTTCTGTCTCTTTCTGCTCCGAGTTGAGACATGAGCCGCCTCGAGCCGAGGGCTTTGGCACAGCATCGGAAGAATAACATGGCCGAGGCATCCACATTTGTTTCCACTTATGTTACATGATCTTTAAGAGCCTAATTTGAACAAATCCCCCTGCTCGACCGCACACTGTACTTTTTGAGAGGGCTCTTAGTGTATGTACGCTGGGTGTTAATGTCACGGTTAAAGTAAACAGCGCCGATGGTCAGAGCCGGGAAGAGAGCGTCCTATTTCTGTCCCAAACTACCTCCAGTCTTTTATTAAGAAACCAAACGAGATGAAGCAAGAGCAACAAAGAGAGCCTGGACCCTGTCATTTCTGGGCAAAAGTCTCTGCAGCTTAGCCTCTGAGTATTCTCTCTTTTAAATCTTCTCCACGCTGCAGCAAAGAGGAGAAACTTAACTCTCCCAAAGGAGGGTAATTTATGTCTAATGACATCCATCAAAACTGGAACAACTGTTAGTCTTTAACTCTTTGAATTCAGTTCTTAGGAGGGTCATCAAGTGCCCTTCCTGCTGTTTTTGAACATGTTTATCAAATGCCTCAAGGTTATTTAAGTTAAATTACTTATAATTGACTCATAGAGAAGTTTTGTTAAATGAAATCCAAATTCTAACATGTGCAAGTTTGACAAAAAAACATTTGTATGCCTTTAAAATAAGTTCAAATGTCAATATTATCTACTACAATGTCTTTTCAACGTGGGTATCCTTGCCTACAAAGCAGCCCTGGGGGCATCTCAAGCCCTTCTCACTGTGCATTTGTGTTAAATGCTGTAATGAAGTCCCAATGTCATTTAGAAGCTCAAGTTAATTCCAAAAAGACATGATACTGGAGTAAATTCATAGGGTGGTATGGTGAAAGGGTGTGACAAAGAGAGTATTTCACAAGCAGGCATAAACATTCACAGCACTATGCCTTACCATACTCTCTTTGCACTGTGTTAAGCCTCTGATATTAACTCTGCAGACAAAACAAATGCGGGCTCAACTCAGACGTGTACAGTAAAGGCGAAATGTCACATAGTTAATAAATCATACAGCTATGTGCACAGATTAAGGAAACTCTGAGGAAAGAGAGCATAGAAGCAAGAAAAACTATAACCACTTTACATTTTTTACGGTAAGAACATTCTGAAATATGCTTTCAATTACATTTTATGTGCGATATAATAAATCATTATCTGTACTGTTAGTTGTTTAGTGGCTGTGTTTTGTACGTCAATCACATATTTGTGCTCGTCTTGGAGTGTTTTTTGTTTGTTTGAAGTTGTCTTATGTTGCTCATATGCTGAGGTGTTTTTTTCTGATCTCACACTGTGCTCTACAGGGCATAGTGTGAGACCAGCCTTTTTCTCCTCCTCTCTCCCGATGTATTCCTTTTCCTGTTTAAGAAAATGGGGTGCTACTCTTCTGGCAACCCCACGGTCTTCCCGATCCTGTCTCCCTCATACATGTCACTGTCTTTGTATGTTCTTGGAGGGGTTGTACTGTAAAGAAAAATGTTGTTCTGTACTTGTCACATGTGCAGCGACAATAAAATAACTGATTGACTGACTGATTAATGGATTGATATTTGTAGTGCTGTGGAAAGTAGCAGTTCACCTAATCTGGTGAAACACTTTATCTTAAATTTAATGACCATTTACATGTGATGTCACACTGAATTGTTGACCAAGGTGTGATTATATATGTGAATGGTTGTCTGTTCACATGAGTCCCCCCATCTTATCCAAAGAGATACAGCGTTAAAGATTATGCAGAAATGGACTTCCCTTGCTAAAAGTACTTAGTTGAAATGGTTTCTAGTCAACACTTTTAGATTTGTTTAACTCCCTCTTATTTCATTCCATGCAAACTCAAATTAAAACTTTTATATATGTTTTAATAGGGATCCATTTTAAATACGGAATGAAATATACAATTACTGCTCAATCTAGTGTGTAATTCCAGACTGAATAACAATTCGGAGTGACATCTTCTACATCTAGTTAAATGCAGCTGAATTGGTTAATTTCTAACAGGTAGGCGTCCTAATCGTTTGAGCAAAAACTATTGAACAGAAAGATATTTAAAAATTAAAATGCAAAAAAAAAAACAGATATCAGGGGGAAACAATGAAAAACTAATAGAAAACAAAGACATAAAAATACATTCCAGGATGACCATCTACTGCTGTGTTAATGAGTTTCTTGTCATTTTGGTTTGCCTTTAACACACCTTGCTCAGAGGATTAGGATCAACATGTAAACAGGGTCATATGAGGAGGAGAAAAAGCATTTAGAAGCTGTCAGAGGAGCGAGTTTAGGGTTAAAGCAGACAGCTGGAGGCTCTGCTCCCACACAGACTGCACTTTCTTCTGTTTAAGAGCTCTGTCTCCTCCTCAGCTCACTTTGCTCTCTCTTTCTCTCTTCCTCCATCACTGTGGCTCTGCCTGCAGCTTACTGCGAGCGTGCTGCAGCTCGGGGGAATGCCAGCACCATGTCAGGAGGACGTAGGGAGAGGGTGAGAAAAAGAGGAGCAGAGGAAAGGTGCTGGTGAAATGTTAATGTCTTGTCCTGTTCAATATCCATATCTTTGGTCAGCCGGCCTCTCCGCCCCGCTGTGATGCAAGAATACATGAGACGGTGGGAGGTGCCGCATGTGGATCAGAGTCAACCTGGTCCCTTGTTTTTCTCGAGCGTGCTTATCCACACACCCTCCCATACACAGACAACATAAACATTTCATGTTTGGTTAGTAACCATGCATGAGGAATTCCCCCACCCTCTTGGTGTGTCATGTTTATATTGTCTTCTTGTTGGAGTGCACTGTGCAGAGAGAGCATCCTCCGGGGCTTCTAAAATGCTCTTATCTTTTACACACAAACTCACTGATAGGGCTGGGAGATGTGGAACAAAAATCATAACTTGATATAGTTTCAGTCAGTAATAAAACATGTTATTTTTGCAGTGTGATACTGAATTTTACATATAAACAATGGTATGCTAATGTCCATTTGCTGCCCAAAATATAGAAATACACATACTTCTGCACAAGGAGGCTGACTGAATTTTAAAAACTCTAATGATCAATTCTGTATTGTTTAGTAATTAACTGCATTAAAAAACTAAAGAAACTTTTAGGATCTTGAGTCAAATTCCAGGATTTCTCTAGCCTGAAAATAAAAATCAAGACCTTGAAGGCCTTTTAAGACATGAACAGAGAAAAAATGATGCAACCTCTTACAGTGCAAAATACGCAATCAACACTGGTGTTGAATTTTGTGTTTCTTTTTTATGATGCATTTCAATGCTGATAATTCAAAGAAAGTTTTTTGCTTAACTTAAATATCATATACCTTCCCTTAAGCTGCATTCACACACTGACAATTTGGCCAGCATTTGCAGAAGAAGGAAACATCAAGTCAAGATAAGCCAGGCCGCACAAAAAATGTAGAAAGGCAACGCTGATGTTCGTCAGGTATGTGGAATTGTTGCTTAATTTTTCAAATGTTTGATCCAACATGCTTTTAAACACCAGTAGGGGATAACCTAACATTTCTATGCCCTGCAAGATCCATTTAGTAGGAACCATCTTCCATCCTCTAGCCACTGCGTCGGGCACTCACTTCCTTCTACGTAGGCAAATGTTAAAAATCAGTCCACAATTAGTCAGGGGGCTGTCAGAAAATTACATGCACCACCAGCAAAGCTTTTCTCTCTGTTTAAGTAACAACCTGCCATTGAACCCAGAAAAGCTGACCCCAGGATGCACTTTGACCAGAATTCTGATGATTTCCATATCTATGGTGCTGATATATGATTGGATAAAGGTCTTCCAAGTTCAGACCTCTAAAAAGTTAGCAAACATGAAAAGGTTTGTCTACAACCTCTAAGAGGTAGTTTTGAAATATTAAATCTTTATTATTTCAATCAAAAGTTTTAGCATCAAGTACAGAAATTTAATGATATTCAGCCATACTGTTTAAAAAAAGACAGAGCATTGACTGAATAGAACAAACCGGTTGGCAACATCTGGAAAAGAAGGTCAAACTCTCACCAGTTCCATCATACTGTCCAACTATCTAGTGGGCTATCTAGAAAGTGTGCATGAGTTTGCACTAAATATCTAATGGTTAAAAACCATACATGTTAAAAAATTGGATGTCAACATCTTGTGTTTTTGACACCATACTATCAAAAAGTATCAGTAGTATCTGATTTTAACTCATAATACGACACGCTTCGACTAAATTGTGGCCTTCAATCCAAAATGGCAGACTCTGTGTTGACATTTCTTCACAACCATAAGAGACTTTTTTAATGCTCAAGATGCTGAACATGTAGGGTCCAATACTGATTTTTGAGCTAATGAGGGAGCCTTCTGGCCCCTTACAATTATTTCAGTCCATTGTTGCTTTGATCAAATCATTTTATTAGATCAGAAAATAGGTCAGTAAAGTGCTAAAATATGCCTTTGCTTAGCACATATTTATGCATAACTACTTAGATACAAACATTCAAGTTCTATTTGTGTATATCTGTTGTGTACATCTGTTTAAGACATGCCCCCAAAACATAAAATGTACCCACATTTGTCCCCTAGCAGATTATAATTTCTAGCCCTGCAGACAAGTACAAAATCTCTCCACAACTCAAAAAACTCTTTATATGAAGACCTTTAAATTGGAAAAAATCCTTTGAACAACAAGAAACAGGTCCTCTGATTCTTGGTGCTGGGGCCCATATGAATTAAAACAGAAATGTGTTGCTTTAATATAAATAAAAATATTTCCAAAAGCTTATCTTATGGTTAACAGTATATTATTTTTAAACAAAATTAGGCTGAGACATATATGTTTTCTTCTGTGCAAATATAAATGGTATGTCATTATGTCTATCTTGCTAGACAATATATTGATATATCCCCAAATCTGGAACTATTACCCAGTCTTTCTCTCTGTCCACCTGAAGGCGAGTCATAAGTTTGTGAGACAGCAGATAAGTCCTCTCACACCAGGAGGGGGCTGCTCAGGATCTGCCGGGTTATTATGTGTCTGGTCTGGGGTGGAGGTCACAACAAGTTACAGGAAAGGATCCTGAGGATGGCTGGGATATGTGTGTGTGTGTTTGTGTGTGAAAGAAGTGGAGTGGGGGTGGTGGTGGTGGGGGGGCCGTGGGTGACGGGGTAATGTCTGGCAGATGACAGCTCTGTGAATTCTTTCCTAGTGCCCACAAGGCAAAAGAAGCGGTGGTGCGGCGGTCACATCTTCAGAACACTTACAGTCTTTATCCCGCTCTTCTTCTCCGGTCCTGGGGGGTTCAGCCTGCTGATTACCAAACAGGAGGCTATTCAGCGGCTGACCCCCCCCTCCCTCCTCCTCCTTCATACAAACAACCCCCCACCCTCCACTGATGTTCTCTTTTCTTTGGGATGTTCTGAAATCATATTTTGCAGCAGTGCAAACATAATGGGGGGCTGAGGACAAAGGCAGGCCTGCTTTCGGTGTGAGCATCTTTGTGTTGGTCTTCACAAATGCGGTCAGTCTGACGCCTCGTCCCACAACAGCCTCACACGATCTTCAACCCCCCCCCACTCAGCTTTGCCCACCATCATCCTTTACGGACACCAGAATGATACCTAGCCCTAAATGAAGAACTACAGGGCCCAGAAGTGCAGTTCTACTTGTGGTTATATGAAGCTGTCTTAAAAAATTAGCCAATCTAAATCAATTAGCTTTACATGTGTTGAAAAATAAAGTTGGCAACCTGCAATTCCTCAAATGTCCACTAGAGGCTGTCTGCAGAAAAAAAAACAAAAAAAAAACTTCTTTTTCCAGCAGAATTAAACATGCTTACAGCTTGGACTAAAAGCAATTTAGAGTAGTAAAAATAGTTAACTTCTATATGAGCAGATACTGTACAACAGTGATTTATAGTCTGTCTTTTGGTTTTTAGAGGATATAATTCATACATGATTAGAAGTTTGGCTATTCTGATACATCCCAATGCTGTGGTTGGTTGACATGTGTCTGAAAGGTTTGATTTCTTATATAAGGCATTTATAATTCAACAAAAGCAGAATATACATCAAAACATAGAGAGAGGGGTTTCTAAGTATTACACAGTTGCCAATAACTAAGTTGTCTTTTCAGTAATGTAAGTATGGACTTTTATATCTGAAAACGGAAGAAGTTAGTTCTTTGTTGAGACCGCTAACTTGTTTAGCAGGAAGTTGAAAGTATAAAAATAAACAGTACTGATCGTTCCCTAATCACTACAAGTAAATTTTAAAGCTTAATTAAGGAGAGCTTGTGCTCAAAGGGGTTTGCTCTTGTTCAAGAAAACCAAAACACGGAACAAAACTGTTACAAAAAGTTAGGATATGATTCTTTGACTGATGCGGAGGAGAAATCAATCACTGAGAGGCATCAACAGATTCAGCAAAACAACACACACACACTGTAAAACACGCACATGCTCTGTGCTTTGACAGGCCACACAAACACAATCCTCCCTCAACACTTCAATCAGATTCTCCACCCTGCAGCACCCAAACCGGCCCTGAATCATGAACAGTACAACGTGTGTTTTCACCCAACCCTCCTCCACTCGCCATCCTCTCCAACCCACACCCCTGCCTGACTTTAAGACTTTTAGCTGTTGTCTGGGACACTTGTTGATTATGCCTGTGTTGTGGTGGGCTGGGGAGTAGGAGAGGGGGAGTCGGGGAGAAAGGGCAGCCAACAAAACTCGATTGTCCTCGGAGTGGTAGTGATTGCATTTGATTAAAATAATGACGGGGTGTCAGGGGGCTCTTGGTGGGAGTGTTGAAGGCCTGACACCGAAACTGAGGGAGGGGGTCATGTTGGAGATAAAGGGCTGTGTGTTCATTGTCACAATAAAGTAAGGAGCTGTGGCACTCACCTGGATCACCATGAGAGCCAAGCAGGAGGGAGCAGCACATGGAAAAGAAAGAAACGCCAAATGATTAGTAAAGATGTACAAAGATTATACCTTTTTATTTACTGGGTTATCAACAAAATAAACTTTGAAGGTCATAAACGCATGAACATCATTAACAACAAAACACTGAAAATATTCACAAAAGGAATATTGATACAGTGTGCATGAAGATAAGAGGTTTATTAAGTATGTGACCTACTAAATAACCTCTTGCCACTTATATAAAAGAATAATCAGGTCTTTCAAACATACTTGATTGAACGAAAGGACGTAGGTGTGAAAAGCTGGATTCCTCTCCATGTTTGTAAAGCTAAGTGAGGGAGTGTCAGGGCTTAGTTGTGGTCCAAGTTAAAAACAACAGAGTCATGGTTGAAGGAGAGATACAATTAATGTTGGTATGACACAGGGTGTGAACGCTGATGTGGTGTCAGCGTGACACACTAACCCAAACATCCATCTGAACTCCTCCCTAAGACACCTGTCACAATAAAGAGGCTTAAAAAAACACTGAAGAAGGTGTGAGAGAGCTATTTCGCCCTGGCAGAGAATTCTGGTTCAAGCGCACTGTAGTTTTGCTGAGTCTGCACATCTGATTATGTCTCAATAAACCAGGATACACATTGTGCCGTCTCTTGAGAAGTAGCCATTTCATATCAGTTCATTTAGCAGTTTTCCTTCCATAACACACACTTTAATGTGAATACAAACTTTAATAAACATTGATTAAAATAAAACAAATCATCATCAACATCAACATCAACTGCCTCTGTAATATTCTTTTAATTGTAAAGAGACTTTATGGACACCCTGTATAGCCTGCACTGGCTCCTTGTGTCTTTAAAGAATGATTTAATTTTCTTGTACAGCCATGTATTAAACCTTTTTCTGGAGCTGTTGCAAAACACTGTTCTGAGACCTTCTCCAGCGTCGCCTCGGAAGTCAGAGCCCAAGGTTAGGACACTTAAAGGATAAGTTCGGTTTCTACAGCTTTCATATTGTTTATAGAATGAAGTAGAACAATATACTCACCCAGAAGGCTTTCCTGATCCAAACAGTGCTTCAGGAGATATTTAGATCCAAAATCGAGCGGCGGACATCCGTATAATGGTAGCACACGGGGCATGTTAGCGCCGCTCCTAAAACTGCATTAATCGTCCAAAAACTCATTAGTTTCACCAATATTTCATCATGGTCCGCTCGGGCTACTCCTCCATTACAGTCGGTGTCACCCCAGACATGTTTTTGTGACTGTGCCGACCTCTGAACTGAAGAAGAAGAACGCTTGCCTCTGTGCATGCGCAGTACTCTCTGGAGCGCTGCCTCCGCGTCCTCCTTTCGATGAGCTCCTCATCTGTAAACTCTGGCTTGAAACTGTAAGGACACCCATCATATTTAAAGTTCTCCTCCACAACATCTTCATCCGATAGATATTCGTCCATTTTGCACAAAACTGGAAGAAGAAAGTCGTGTAGCCGGCTGTCTTCCCCTGAAACAATGAGCCGTACTGCGCATGTGCGGAGGCAAGCGTTCTTCTTCTTCAGTTCAGAGGTCAGTACAGTCACACAACAAGTCTGGAGTGACACAGACTGTCTTGGAGGAGTAGCGTGAGCGGACCATGATGAAATATTGGTGAAACTAATGAGTTTTTCGGATGATTAATGCAGTTTTAGGAGTGGCGCTATGCATGCCCTATGTGCTACCATTATACAGATGTCGGCCACTCGTTTTTGGATCTAAATATCTCCCAAAGCACTGTTTGGATCAGGGAAGCCTTCTGGGTGAGTATATTGTTCTACTTCATTCTATAAACAATGTGAAAGCTGTAGAAACCGAACTTATCCTTTAATGAGAACTCTTGTTCCACTGAAATCTATTTGGGCTATTTCCATGAATAAAAACATTACTGATACATTTTACTGCTTAACATATGATTTTTATCTTCTTTTTTTTTTTTTTTAAAGCTGCAGGAAGTGGAGGTAAGCCCCCTTGAGAACTGAATCCCCATCCATTCTTTCGCCAGAGGTGATATCAGAGATGAGGGCCAGGAGCAAGCAGAACCGACAGGGAAGTGCAGTGCTGCAAGTGTGTGTGTCTGCATTTATGTGTGTGTAAAAAACAAGTCTTGGTGCATTCTTTGCAACTCCTTTGAGGCTTGAACATGCTGACAAAAATGCTTACTCTTGGGTAATGTGTGTGAGCATCCAAAGGTGAGGTGGGGATGGAGTTATGCTGCCTACATGCACTGTTTAAAGGGCCAGAGAAACTACTCCAATAGATGATAAATGGATGTAAATTGAAGGTGTAAAAAGCACCTTGTGTGAGGGTTAACCAAGCTAAAATCTAAGTCCAACTCATGCAAACATATTCAGTCTTTATCTTTTATAGAAGATTTAGCTACTTTCTCAAATTATCTCAGTGGAAATTCCTCTGTTAGAGGCCTCATAGTATCACTCTCTAAGTACATTTGAGTCCAGACTGTTCTCGAGCAGGAGAGTTAAATACAGATGGGCATGAACAGCTTCACTGATTTCTATTTTCCTTTTCCTTCTTTTCTTTTTTTTTGGACTCTTGGTGGCCGGCGGCGGTGTGAAACAGCGTCTGCTTTTGATGCACGTGGAGCCGCAGAGAGTGATGGGATAGAAGCTTTTACAAGTGGTCTGACAGCCCTAAAGTGTCTGTGCTCGCTGTAAAAAGCAGCGCTCAGGGTCGGAGCAGGGGACAGCAGGAAGAAAAGAGCAAAAAAAAAAAGAGGATAGTGTGTGTATGTTTTTTGGTATGTGTGTGTGTGTGCGTGTGTTAAGGCCATGGAGAATATGATAGCCGGTAGGGATGTCAGGAGCCTCTGAAAGGAGGATGTCTAAGCCGGGCTCAGACTCTCATCTCCTCACATGGCCTCGCCCTTTCCCAGCATCCCTCTCTTCATTTATCCCTTACACCTTCACAGGAAGTTCAGCCAGGCCCCGGAGCAAGATCTCCGCTCCCCTGAAACCCCCCCTCAACCCCCCTTCCCCTCGACACAAGCGGGGCAGTGGTTCACACAGGACGAGAGGCAGAGAGTGTGTTGTGCATTAAGGGTCATGGGGATGTCAATGAGCTGAAGAAGACACGCTGTTCTCTCCCAGAAACACTCTACAGTGTCCTGTCTGAACCAGCGATGGGATAATTTCAGGCTTGCACCAAACTGTTTGATGAAACAAGTGAATCATTGGGCCATTCTTTGGCTAACATCGGGACATAAGGCACATAAAAGGTTATCAACTGCCATTTATCTCCCTTTCCTAAGATTTATGTCTTGTATTTTTTTTCCTTTGGCTAAGATTGGAAAATTGGATATCTGGAAAAGAGAGTGGGGAATGACTTGCAGAAAGGAGCCACAGCTGCATTATGAACCTTGACTGCTTTCTTCTGGCACATTTTTACATTGTCGTAACAGATCAACTTGCCTCCTTGTTTGTTTTTTTAATTCTCCATAAGGTATGGAAACACTAATTGGTCAGAGAGTATCATCTCTACAGGGCACATACGTGGTATGTAATCACACCCTTTAAAGTAGTTTTTCACTGCTGTAAGATTTCCCAAGTAAGGTTTCAAAATTCCATGAAACTTTCCATTACCGTGAGGAAGAACTGGAAATTATGAGGGGAAAAAATCAGGAAAAAACAGGAAAAACCTGGAATTTAAAAAACTGTAGGTTGGCCTGTGACAGGGTTTTAAATATAGTTGGAAAAATATACTTACGCATAATCTTGACAAAAACAGATTTTATGCAAGTAAACTTGAGAATATCTCTGTTGTTCCTCAACCAAATGCACACAGCAGACTGCTTAAAACAGGGGTGTTTGAGGTCATGCCCCCTACATGCACTGTGTATTCCTCCATCACATGCACACATGATTCTAGATTATTGACTATTAAGACCACATTTTTGAGCCCGAGGCACAAGACTGAGCCAGTGGACTACAACAAGTAAAGCTGAAATTGATTGTTTAATAAAATCACTAAAACTTGATACAGTTCTACTCATTAACAAAGCTGTTGAAATATGTTTTTAATTGCATTATTTCTATTAATTTTTCCTTATGTTTTGATATGATACATTTAGTTTAAATTACCCACCATTTCCGATTAATCCCACTAATCCTATAATTTCCCATAATTCCCATGAAAGTCTCCAATCTGGAATATTCCCAAAATTTCCCATCTTGTCTTCCCATGGAAACTTTCCAGAAATTTTTCTGGAAATTTACTGGAACTTTTCCAACCCTACTCCCAAGTAACCATGTCTCAGACAAAAACTTGTCTCCTTACTGTGACAAAAAGCCACAGAGAGCTAAGAGTTATCTCCTTAAAGATGTCAGATTTTTTTCTCAAAGGCACAGTCCACAAAATTTGGCTGCCAAGAGGCTCTCTAGTGAACAAAACAACCACTGAAGAGTCAATACTTTTGGTCCACTCACCTCTACCTCCCTTCTTATCTCCATAAGGATAAGATAACCAGTGTTCCAGCTTTCTGAAAAGTCTTTGCATATGAAGAAGGAAAAACTTTCTGGTTGCTCTCGTGGTTTGGGCTTTGACCTAATGAAACATTCTGGGGTGCTCCTGCATGAACCAGGAAGTCCACTTTAAGAGGTGGTGCTTCCCTCATAATGTAAAATGTATCTGTGAAAGAGCAACTTCCATTTTACTGTGTAGTAAATTCACATGGAGTGAGGTGCATTTTAAGCCCTGTTTCCACCAAGTGGTCCGGTATGGATCGACACAGTTTGGCTCAGGCCGTATTGGTAAAGCCTGATCCTGTTTACGTTTCCACACCCAACCGAACCCTTCCTGGTTGATGGTGTCTAAGCTGGATGTCGATAGCATGACGTCATAGCAGTGCGACACAGTGTACCCGGCTATTAAATACAACAAAGAAGAAAACGTGACACAGTAAACAAAGAGCACCAATGGAAGACAGTAATTCTTCTTCTTTGTGATCAGCATGTGGCTTTTTGTTACGAAGTGCAACCAAGCTTTGCTTCAGAGAAGGCTGTGTGCCACGAGAGTTATCTTCACGAAGACGAGTGGAGATTTAAACATGGCGGGGCTATGTGTTGTTCGGCTGTCACACGGGAAGTAACGCCTCCTTCGACCAATCAACGGACTGCAGTGTTTCTAACTCCACCTTCTGGGGTCGGATCGGTATGCTTGGCACCCCAACAGAAGGGTCCTAAATAGAAGGGCGGTACGGTTCACTTATAAGGGGTCCTGTCCTGGTTTTAGTGCATGGAAACGCCACAAAAAGCGAGCTGTAACGAGACGAACCGAACTGAACACCCTGGTAGAAACGGGGCTTTACTGAGTTTTAAAAATGTGGCAAATGCTCTGGGTACTTAATAAAACTAACACAACTTATACAAAATTTAGGTTTCACATGAATTATTTATGTATTTAGATGGAAACTGAAGCTTTTTCACCTACCCAGGCTGTGCAAAGCTGTACAAGGTTCACCTGAAATTCTACTGTACTCATGAGCATATTCATGACTGTGAGGGTTATTTTGGTGACATACGACACAGTCAGTGTTAACTCTGATGTGTTCTGACATGCAGCCCCCTCCCCTAAAAACCCAGAGAGAGAGAGAGAAATAAAAGTTCATCGTCCTCCTCGTGGCGTGATGGGTCTGTCTCACCCTCAGTGTGTAAATATTTACGGTCCATAAAGTCCAGGCTGAGGAGAAAATCTGCTGTCTGTCCATTAACACTCAAATATTTCAGTTAGATTGTGTAATGTAAGCATTTGTGATCATTCTGAGAAGAGATAAATAGACTTAAAGGATGTTTGGAGGGAGGAAAAAGTGTAAATAAAACGTGATGCAACAAATGCAAAAGTTTAGGATGTTACACAACACGAGCCTGAATTAGATTTCATACAGCAGATCCAGAAGAGCATTTTTAGTTTACTTAAACAATGAAGTGAAAAACCCCAAAAAGGTCAAATATATGGCTCATTTGAGACATCACAAGCTTTGGTTTTATATAATAAACACCAATTCAAACAATCAGAACTCAATTATCTGCCCGAGTAGAGCAGCTGGGCAGTCCATCTTATTTTTCTAGACGTAAAGTGATTAACACATTGTAACATTTTTCATTTGCTTCAGTTGTTAGAAAGTTATTTTTCCTTGCAATAAAGCTGCATTATATTTGAACTTGGAACATTTTGCTGCCTAAAACAAGTTATAACAGAAAAAATGAAGATTATAATCACACCTGATTAAGAAACGTGTACAGCTGAACAAATTTATGAAACAACCTGTCATAAGAGCAAGAAAACTAAGCAAATTATATATATACATATCTTTCAAGAATTTGTTTAAAAATGAAAATGTTATTGATATGGTTACATATTTTTTAACAGAAAGAAGGAACTGCAAACAGGATTCCCATTTTTAAGCTCAAATTTGAGTCTGCTCACTGGACAGAAATCAGAAATTAATCAAGCCTGACTTTGCATTACTAAAACTAACTTTCATGTTTTGGAATGCAATAAATGACTATAATTTGACATTACAATCAATAAATTACAATATGATCCACTATTTTTTTTTCAGATATTCTGTATTGTACATTTGAAAATACATGGTTAACCATAACATTTTTAATCAAGCATTAAAACACAATTTTGGTTAAATAGCTTCTACATACTGGTGTATACACCATTACAGAAATATAAGAAATGGTTTGATTAATTACCAATGCTGTTAATTTAGAGCAGCTGTGGCATGAACATCACATTAGCTGTTGGTCTAATAAATTTGTTAAGCAATACATAGTGTGTAACCATAGTCTTAAAATGATCTAATTGCAACATAAGGAAATTAAAGAAATGTATTGAACATACTGCTTTGTAAGTCTTAAAACATCTCAGTGCTGAATCTTATATATGCTATTTCATAATAATGTTAAGCATAGTCACAGATACAGGCCCTCATATTCTCCTATGACTGATATTTAATTGCTTTGCTTATTCCTACATTCTCTTCTGAGGCTAAGTCTTTTTTTTTTAGCATTGGATACATGTTTTTCCTTTTTTATTTATTTCCTCTGAACACAACAACAGACCTAAACAATAGCTGTTTTATTAAGGAGTTCATTTATAAAACTCCTCTTGTTATTATTTATCAGACGGGGAAATGCATTATTTCCCTTGGCCGCTACTTGGTACCATCGTTTTCTTCCTGCTGTGCTCTCAGTGAATCCTCCTCCCTCCACTCAATCTGTGTGAAGGCTGGGACGAGGACAACAGCGGCGGCTGCAGCTCTCGAGCAGGAGACAGACAGAGTGGACAGCGAATATTTAGAAGCTTCTGGAGTGTTTTTCTGGCTGAGCTCGAGCCAGACTCCTCACTGTCCTTCAGAGTTCAAAACAAAAACATTTGGAGTGTAGGGCTCACAGCTAGAGCTCATCCCTTATTTGTTATCACTCATGCTCCGGGCCCGGTTTACATTCTCCCGAGTGTGTCCTCTGGCGTGTTCATCCGGAAATTTGTCCCACACGCCCCCTCCTGATTTAGATTTGGAGAGCAATAAAGCCTGCTGAGTTGTTGCCTTGGACAAATAAACCGAGCAAAGTGTTGATGTAGAGATGTCCGATTAAGAAAAAAAGAAGAAGTTTGGACGATGGAGAGAGGAGGGAGGGAGTGAAAAGAGAGGCGCTGGTCCCTCGCTCCTTCCTGTGAAAGTTTCCGGCGAGGCAGTAAACATGGCAGCGTCTGTCTCCTGTGGGAGCTCGGGGAGATGTGTTTGTGTGAGAGTGTGTTGTCTGTGTGTTTATGGATGTTTGTGTGTTGGAGTGTGTGTGTTTGGAGGTCAACAGTTCTCCTCTTCTCTCTGTGCGGGAGTCGTGTCGGAGCCAAATGCCCAGCTGCTCATAGGTGTCTGTTTACAGGCCCGACACACACGCAAACATGCTTGGAATCGCTCAGCGAGGATCCTCGCACAAACACGCAACATGTCAGGTCTCCCCTAACTGCTACGGCACTAATTTCATTTGCTTGGTTTGTTAGAGGTTTAAGCACGTTACTGCATAATCATGTCACCTGAAACAATTACCCATGACTGAGGTCTGACTTCATTACAGTGATTTCAGAGTTTACCTGCAAAATGTCTGCTGCTTAAGCTGTTTGTGCAATTATCCTGAGGAATGTGTCACTGTGGTCGATGATGACTGGCACATTTAAAGGAGGATTTACAAGTTTTATAGGTTCAGTGCGCAGCTTTTCCACCCTAAAACCGAGCAGACTATATTTAAGCAACTGCAGAAGTGTTAAAACCAACAGCTCATTCAGTGTCCACTTTTTAATCTGCAGAGGCACAGGGTCACTAGCTTACTCAGTTTTTCTATTCATTTCATAGAGCATGAGCACCACTCAGATGATACTGTGGTGCAGTGAGTGTTGTTGGCTTACAATGGAGGGTTTGTGTGATTCATCACTCCTGTCCCATCCCACCCTAACAAAAATAATCAGTCCCATTCCAGTCCTGAGTCACAAAAACTCCAACCAGTTTTCAAAGTTCTCAGACACCCTGCTTGTTCAATAAAACACAACAGCAGGCTCGAAAGCTTTTTTTCTCTCAGCCAGCAGAGGGATGCGGAAGGTTTAGCTGATGAACAGAGAGCCTAAAAAGTCAACAGAGATTTATGCTTTTCTAAGACTTAAAGGGACTGTGAGGAGTTTCTAAGTAATTACAAAAAAGTCTATCTTTTAGATATATGCCTGATCGAAATACACACTTTAAGATGAGTTTCATAGCATCTAAATAGGTTATCTATAAATGCTTTTCCTTAGCTTCTGGTCGGGTCAGACAGGGCTGGACTGGCCTGGATACTCAACTTCGGGAACAAGATGATTAAAACTAGAGCAAATTTACATCATTCGGACATGTCTTAGAGCACCTGGCTGTAAGAAGTGATATGTAGCCGGCTACAAAACTACGATAACAAGTTTTCCAAAAATTGCTTGTTGTCACACATCAAAAACTACCGCTATGTAACTAGAAAGAGATACATTACCTCGTCGCTTTGCATCCTGTAAGTTGATGAAAAAAGAAGTTGTAAAGCAATGCAGAGTTCTGAGGAAGGTCCGAGCTGCATTTATTAGCATCACAACAAACACACACGCTTTGACTTGGGTCATGTCTTTTGGTGCATTCCAGTTGTAGTCAGAAGTAGGAATTTTCGGGTTCCGAGTAGGAAACTGCAACTGGAGCATTCCCCGTAGTCGGAATTTCCTACTGGGAATGCGGTGAAACCTCGCCACCCCCGAGTTGACAATCGAAGATGGATGCCCCCAGTGTGAACAGTTATTTAGCTCCTGTAATAATCAATTTATTTGCACTTCTGACTGGGGTGTGTCGCTCTAGACATGTATACATATTGCTAGACTTATATTTACAAAAATGCTGCCATAGTGATAATCACATTCTTCATGTGATATTTGTGAACAACAATGCAGGGCGTGCTAACAACAGCTAACAATAGCCTGGTAGATCGGCATGTATTTTTCTGACTTCAACTGGAACGCCGATAAATCGGAGATGATGTCACTTCCAGTTCCGAGGCTACTGGAACGCAGCATTACGACAGTCGCCCTGCGTGGTCATGGGTAGCACAGTCTTAATGTCGCCGGTGATAGATTCTCCTCAAAGCACCTTTAAGGTTTCCTCATTTAATATTTACAACATGAACTACAGTTTAATGGTAAACGTAGTTATTGATGTTATCCAAGAATTTTCCAATTCACTGTTATACAAACTAAAAAACACCAAAAAAAAAAAAGAAAAAATAGTGAAACTCATTATCAATTCTCGATCAAGAGGTCCAATTTTAGTTATTTACAAGTTTTACTGAACAGAAAGTTAGTTTTAGTGCATTTATGTTATGCTTGTGAGCGGCTCAAACGTGATTACAAAAGGTGAATTGAGTCCATTCCTGTTCCAAGTGTATGCCCAGAAGACCTACTTTTTCAGTTTTGAAACAGTTTTTGAAAGATTTCTAAACTACTCATGTTTTCTGGCAAATAAAAAGATGTTTGAACTGAGTGACTGACAAACTTGTTTACTGATAAGGAAAATAAACAATAAATTGTAACTTGGAGTAAGTATATATATTTCTTTTAAACATTATTGCATTTCTTTGGGCTACTTCACTTCCTCGTTAATGTGTATTTTCCCTCTCCCAATGTTCTAGTCCAAGAGATTTTAAGCATTTCTTATTGTGTCAGTTGAGGCTACGTTCATAGCTATAAAAAAAGCTTCTTTTATTAGTGTCACAGCACCTTATTGGTGTTTATTTCCATCTATGAACACCTTATCAAATTGGACAACTAGTCGAATACACTACAAATATTTCTATCACGAAGAATTTATTCATAAGTTGCTAAACTCAGGTACTATAAATTCTATCATATCATAACCCTTGATTATAATACGCACCCCATATTTTCTAACCTGACCAGTCGGATGGACAGCTCCATATATCTGTCACAGAAATATTTCACTAGTCCATCTGGGTAGGAGCCCTTTAAATTTGTTTTTAGGGGAAGAACGTTAAAAAAAAACACAAGCTTGTGATTGGACAATCGTTTGGCTCGTCACATTCATCACAGACCAATCTACATCAAGCAGGGTTGCCTCCTATAATGTAGCATACCTAGTGGCTTATGGAGCGGCTAATGGCTAACAACAGTTAAAACAGTTCATGGACGTTAGCCATAGCGGCTCACTTTGCCGCTAACAGCTAACAACAGTTAATGATAGTTAGATGCTAACTTAGCCACTATGGCTAACAACAGTTAATGACCGTCAGCCGTTAGCCGCTAACTTAGCCGCTAACAGCTAACAGCTTAAATTGTACCACACAGATGATTCATTTAACACTTATATGTGACATGAACCTCTTCAAAGACAATCCCTGCTACTAAACTTCTGAGGAGAGCAGATTTTGGCAAGTGTCACTGAGGCTAATCGGCATGTCGGTTCTAAACTTCCCGTTCTCAACTTCCGGTAATCGTCACGTCCGCATTCTGCTGCTCCCGCCTCTCTTCCCTGATTGGGCCGTTAAGAATTCAGCCGAGTGAATTCGTTGGACAGCGGAGGCTGGCAAGACGGACCTGCAGGATTTCAGAGTCAGGCAGGTCTGTCTACATATTTTCACAATTTCTGCTTTAAAAACACTGCACTCAAATGTTAGACACACGCAACTTTTGCTCAAATCTTACCCTCTCAGAAAACTTGAAAAATAACCTTTATTCGAAGTTTTAATCAATGAAATTTCAGTATTTTTCAGTATTTTCACAAAAACATGCTCAGTCGTAGTGAACCGACAATCAGAGAGCAGCTTTCAACATGCTAAAGTCTTCAACCAATCACATCACAGCTATTTTGCCTGCCTTTGCTCACAAGATGGCAGCACTGTGTTTGCATGTGTTTTTGCAGAGAAAGAGATCATTTATGGTTTTTATATCAGATGTGTTGCAATTGTGATGTTTGCGAGGCGATATACGGTAAGGATTCTGCTTGTACCTATTTAATGTGCACCTGAAAAATTTAGATCCTACTGAAGAGCTAAATTATGTGTGCTGTAGTCAAGAAATAACGGCATTTTAGTGACACTGGTTTAAGCCTGGCCTGCGGCAACGTAAACATGAATTCTAATTGCATAATCTTTAAACTTTATTTTTAGTTGTACGGTTAAATTAATTGACAAATAACTGGTGGAATATCCCAAACCCATGCAAAAGTTGTCACATAATTGTAAGTTGTTGTTTGTATAAATTTCCAAGGCTCCCCTGGCACCAGAGTGTTTCACCAAACCATTTTAGAGGTACTGTGTTGGAAGACCTTTATTATTTTCAGAACCCTGCTTTACTATCAGAGCAAATCTTAAATGAGACAGTACCAGACTCGTAGGATTGTGTTGCCACTAACACACTCACTTTTTGTCACCTGGGCGTGGTGGTTGGACAAGAGACTAAACAATGTAGCAGGCCTGTGGATGGCTGCTTCACTAGGACAAATTCTTGTGTTTCATTGATAAAAAGCTGGGAGAGAGATACCATGTGCAAGTCCAAAAAAGTGACTGCACTTTTGGAATCAGCCTACAACAAACACAAGCAGCAACCTCAAATATTGACTGCATGTCTGTTTCTGATGTCCATGCTCACCCACACATATGAAGACAGGTTTTCAGACCCTTGAAGCATCAGTAGTTCAGTTGTCTGACAGCACACTTGTTTCTGTTGCCTTTACAGTTTGCAAAAACAGGCTGAAGACACAAGCAGAGTCATGTTTGGGCTGAACAGCTTACAGCGCCGTTCCTTGTCAGTCATCCCTGGATTTTGGCATTTGAGCAAAGACAGACTTAGCATAAAAAAAGGCCAGGAGCCAACAGAGATGACCTGGTTTATTCTTATTTTTCTGGGTTAACATCTTATTTTTGTTTTCTCACATGAAATACACAGAGGTTTGATTGTGCCTGTTTTTTTTTGCACTTCCTGTCTAACATGGATGTCAGCCTAAAGTGATAAGCGGCTTTAATTAGAATATTTTTGTCTTGCTAATGTTCTCTGCCAACATCCGACCGCATGATTCCTGCTGAGAAATTCAATTACACGTTTAAGTCCTGGAGATTTGTTTTCCTTTACACTCCATCTGATATCTGAGTGGGCCCTAAAACTGCTCCGACAAATCAGCTTCTCATAACCTGGATTCATGTAGTTTACACAGTTTCGGTAAGAGTGCCAAGAAATTGGCTCATCCAAAATCTTTCATCGTTGTTTGTTCCGTTTATATGTTAAACTGTAGTTTTCAAAATTCTATTACGAAACTGGAGTTAGGCTTTTTCAGTTTACCATGTTATTTATTTCAATTTTATTTTATAAATTTATTTACGTTATTACTTATTTTACCCTAAAGTATTTCTATCTAATGTCTTATCATAATTTCTAACAATTATTTTAGTCTCAGCTCCCGTGTTTCTTCATTTTTAATTCAAGATAGCGTTTCCTCGTTCATCTAATTCTGTGTTCTGTCAGAGTTTCCATTTTGTGTCTTTGTGTGTTTAAGTGAGTGTATATGATTTTATAATTTCATTTTATGCAATTTTCAACTTTTTATTTCATTTATTATTTTATTTAATTTTATTTCCCATGTAAAACACTGTGTTTTACAAAGTCCTGTATGAAAATTGATAAAGTTTGATTGATTGATTGATTGATTGATTGATTGATTGATTGATTGATTGAAATCAACTCAAATTAAATCTTGAGATGGTAAGTCAGCAGGTTAATGGGGAGTTTTGATAAACGCAGGGTCATGTTGCGTCTAACTGAACACGGCTGAGGGCTAATGAAGATGCGGGGTGGCCTGGATTTTCTCCTCAAAGGTGAAACCTTGTGGCTCTTACACATGTTAACGGACGAGGGGATTGTAGAGGAGCAGGAGGCTTAGAAGGAGACCTGCAGGGTTAGAGTTACACCTGCAGGTGTGTGTATGCATGTGTGTTAGGTGACACACAGATGGTTGCTAGGTTAAGGCTGGTTCAGTGTAATACGAAGTGGTGCCTGAATGTTAAAATCCACTTCAGTCGAAACCAGACAAGTGAGCATGAAGGAGTGTGTTTCAGTTACAGTGCTCCCAATGGCATGATGTATTTAGCATACTAGAGCACCTAAAATTATTTTCAGCAATGCATATGTTACTTTAATGTAATGCTCACAGTCTCAACTGCAAACAAAAATTTTGGCAATATGGCTGTGATTGGAGATATTCCTAACTTGTCCCTACTTTCTACATGACAAAATTAAGTCTGATTGGATTAAGGCTCTGTCACATTTTAGATTAGCTTTAATTGTTGATGAAAATGTCAGTTAATTTAGTTTTAGTTTTTTATTCATGTGTACTTGTTTAATTAGCGACTGTCTAGTTTTCATCAGGGGAAAACGGCTGTCGATTAAAACTATGACAAAAATAATTGGTCAACAAATTTAACACTGGTAGATACCATGGTCTCTGTCCGTGGGTGTGGCTATGTCTTTGGCTGAATTTTCTTACATATAAACTTCTAGTTAGCAGTTATGACACAGTGCTTAAGAAAACACCTCACAATAAGTTTGCCATTAAAGTGAGCTCTGGGTCTACCTCAGGATCTCCTACTGGTTTGAAGGTGCCATGGAGACCAGGAAGTGACCAGGAAGCACCCTTATCAAAAGCTTGAAACCATCTCCAGTGGCTCCTTTCAATGACAATGAACCGAATAAGTTGACAACATTTGGGCAAGAGGGTGAAGCTGGTACAGAGCAGCCCAATCATGTCTAAACATTTCCAATCTATTTGTACTATTTAGACAGCAAGACTCAAAAAGTCCTCAAAAGTCTGTAGACAAGTATAGTTGCTTTAAATCAAACGTATAAGAGGTCTGATATTTGGTCTGTGCTCGTAGCTTTAGGCGTACTAAAACAGCTCCTGGAAACAACTGTAATCCTGATGTTTAAAACAAAAATCAGAATGGTTCAGTCTCGCCCTTACCACCACTCTTAAGCACACACACACTCAGGCACACACTCATGTGACATGACCGTGTGTGAAGGCTGAGGTCTCTCCAAAAACACACTGCTGACCCGTCACCTCTCAGGTCGACCTCCATTACCTCACAATTACATCCTACAAATGGTTTTCACTAAGATGTGAGTGTGAGTGTGTGTGTGCACGTGTTCATGCCGAGGCTAAAATTCAGTTAAGCTCTGATTATTTTTCCTTCATGCCAGGAGCTGCCTTTTCTCCAACTCTTCTGTAGTTTTACTTTTATTCTTTTGCCTCTTCTCTTGCTTTCCCTCCTTTACTCAAAAGAGTGTGTAGCACAAACAGAACTCCAGTCTGTCATTGTTGGGATTCTTGGTACTTCAACAGTAGACAACAGCCAACGATTTGAACCATAGTGAGCCAGTGCAAGTAGTCCTCATTCAGCCAGTATATATGAAAAATTAACATTACAGAGACACCTGGGAAGATGGAAATGATGCCTTCTACACCATTTGGGTGATGGATTAAGCATATAACATTGTTTTGGCCACTGAAATACACAAGGAAACACACTTCTGCATTTCCATCATGTTATTTTGCACTAAGCTTGTATTTACACAGTGATGGTTTGGGGGTGCTGTTCTGATAAAAGTACCGTAATTTGTCAATTTTAACACACACATTTTTGTACGTTTGAGTAAGCTCAAACTTTTCAAGTGCATATTTCACAGGAGTACAAGGAAAATACTTAAAATATTTTGTCTCGCCAACATCGCGATAGCACCACAGTTGATACAAAAATCCTGAATATTCTCTTTCTCTGTAAAACATTCATGCCAAACTTGCGTAATTCTTATTCAACTGCCTGTCAAACTTTTTTAAATCAAATTTTTTGGGTCTTAATTAATTTAATTCTGTATACTCATTGTTTAATTCTCAAGTGATACCACTGACTGGCAAACACAGACAGCTGCTGCCTTGTGAGCAAGGGGAATGGGAAATAGCTGCGCTGTGATTGGTTAAAGACATCGGAATGTTGATAGCTAGCTCTCTGATTGGTCCGCACGCTACAACTGAGTATACTTGGCCAGAAATTGAATATTTGCACATGCATGAAGCAAAAAGTGTTTCTGCACCTACTTGAGAGGGAAAATTGTATATTTGTTGTAAAAAATACTGTAATTTTATTGATTAAAACTTTGAATAATTGACATTTTTGAGTTTCTGAGAGTAAGGTTTTGGGTAAAATTTGAGTGCGTGCTATATTCGAGTACTTAGGCAAAAATCATTAAAAAAATATTTGTTTTTTGTTATATTTAAGTGTGTGTCAAAATTGAGAAATTAATATAGGGATTCCTTGTTTTATTTGACATGGCTCGCTTTTTGAGGGAATGTGAACCTGACATTCTGTCCCTGTTTCAGCCTTCCTGAAAAAGGTGGTCCCACTTTCTATGGACCCGTAGAGTAGTAGTAGTTAAGCAGTGCAATAGTATTAGCTTAGCCTTCTACCTTCCTTCCCATAATGCAGAGCGAGACATCCTGTCATAGCAATGCTAGCTGTGGCAGAATAAGGCAAGGAACACCTCCTTTTGTGATTTGGTCTTCTTCAGAATAATGACATACGATCGCCAATGGTCAAAAGGAAAAATGCACATTTTCTGTTTTTTTTTTCCTGAATCAATCAGAATGAAATGAGAAAACCACTTGAATAATGTCAGTCCACAAGGTCCAGTTACACTCTTGAATAAATGCACATCAGACTGTGTGTGGATTTGGCCTTGGTGAAGGGGTGTGCATCAGTGCAACATATAGTGTAGCTTTGACAAATAAATATTTATCAGGCTTAACCTTACAAAACACAAACCATATCAACTGTATTTGACTAATTTCTGGTTTAAAAAACATCTAAATAACACTTAATGATATTCACCACATGGCTATGAACTTAGATTTTTTTTTTGCTATGGTGGCACATGCTTAGAAGCATTACAGGCAACTTGGGCCTTCATCTTTTAACCCTTGTATTATGTTTGTCCCCCCACCGGGTGTTCCCGGTCAAATTTGACCAGTCTGGTTTAACTTCTCTTATACTAACACAAAAAACATCATTTAAGCATGATTATCACCCAATTTTATTTAACACCCCTTCTAATGCTGTAAACAGTGTCTCCAACTAGTAGTGAACATTTATGACTGCAGTGAATATACAAATAATAGACACTGCAAATTATAACAATTATCAAAACGGACCAAATTTTACAGAAAATCAGAAAATCTACATGAGTAGTCAGCTCTCTCTCTCTCTCTGTATATGTGTGTGAGTGTGTGTGTGAGAGAGACAGAGGGGAGAAGTGGGGGCTGGTTGTGGATGTGTGGGTCTGCATGGATGTTTTCCATCCAATGGATGAACATAATCTAGTATTACCCATTCATTTTCTATGCCGGTCATTTTTGACCGGGAACACCACAGGTGTTTCAAAGTTGATTAGACCAGTCAAAATTCAATGAAAGTGCTGATCAGCAATTTTGTATGTTCAAATGACTGGTGTGGAGGCAATCAGAGGAAAAGTATTTTTTTTTACGTTTGTATAAAGTTGTAATTCGGTCTGATTTGACCTGAACATCATAGAAGGGTTAAATTTGTGATTAAGACAAGGCTGAACTGGACTTATGCAATGAAAGTGGCAAATAATGAGTCTACCAGTTTTTTCTGTCAAAACATTAGACCACTATTTGTTCAGGTTTGTTGGAGTTAACCTGAAAATACTGTGTGATAAACATGGTGATAAATCTGTTACCATATTTAGTGTATAGATAGACTTTTGTGCCAAATAGCTTGTAATATGCCAAGTAGTGGCTTAATTAAGAAGTCTTGAGTGTTTTTAGATGCTGATTGGAGAGACAACAGCACCCCAGGACACCAACCTGCCCCCCTGACCTCTGAGATCATGGGGTCTGACCTTTGAGGAGCCAAGAGCCCACAGGCTTCAGGTAGGCTTGGATTACTGCACTGCATGCACACACACTAACACACTGATAGGTCAGAAATCAGCAGCATGCACACACACACACACATACACACACGCATACACACAGAGCCATGGCTTGAGGGGAAATCAAGCTGTCGCCTCTCAATGACCTCCAACAAAAGGAGCATTGAAAACAACAAGAGCAGCTCTCACAGAGGAAAAGTTTCTCTTTGTTTCTGCGGACAACTTCTCAGCGCCGACTCTATCAAACACCAGATCCTCTCAGCGGTGCCAAACTGGTTTCACACCGGTTCACTGCACGCTGAAGAGGCGACCACAGAGGACAGATCCAGGAGAGTGACATCTGACTCTGATATCATAACCTATAATCTGTTCAGACGGCGTGTACCATAACAATGAAGAATATGAGGCTTTAAAATGATGACTGTTTCCTTTTAGGCGGCGCTGCAGATGATTGTAACATCTGTAGGATTTCCTCATGGTTATTTTGAGGGTTTATGTGCTCTTTTAAAAGCCTACAACTTGCAAAAGTCTGTTCTTGTGCTCATATAACAGTGATAGGAGGGATTTGGACTGGGTTCACTTCATTTTATGGATGAACCACCACATTAGGATACTGATCAAACAGTGGAGTCGATAATGAATTAACTAATTAAACATGTTTCACAATTGAGCAGGGAAGTGAGGAAGAAAAAGGGTGGAAAAAGTGACATAGCTGTATCTTTTCTATGCAGCACTGACTGTGATATTAAACAAGAGCTACTGCCTGGTGGTTTTATGAGTCCAACACAAATTAAAGAGGCAGACTTTTAAAGTGATTTGTCCAAAAGGAGGGCTGGCTATTTTTTCTGCTAGGGCAGTGAATGAACATGAGGCCTTGAGACCTCGACCACGCACGTTATTGTGTTCACAAGTGATGTATAAACATGGGGCACCATGTCCTTCACCTTTCATCTTATACCTCCAACGTCTTAATCATAGAACAATATCTATATTTGATATGAAATGCATTAAAGAGCTGGGGTTTACCTTCATTTCAAACTCCATGCTGAGTTTACCTTCATGTCAGATGACAGAGCCTCTCTATACACTGTTCTCCATCAGATCTTCATTCACCATCCACTTCCAGACACAGGTTTCCACTCAAAACTACTTTTGAGGTCGAGGTAACCCTCCGTAAACTGATACTCTCTGCAGGCTTTTCTTGGCTCCAGCGTGAGCAGCGTGTGCGCCTTCACGTCCGACCAATGGTACAAATGGAGAGGGTCATCAATTCATATATAAAGCCATTTTATTTCATACGACACCCTCTTATTACAATAAATTGACTGGTCGCAGCCATTACGCAACGGATGTCGGGGCTGCTGTGTAATTTCCCAGCGGTTCAATTTAAGATAATGGTACGCTGTAAGAAGCTGAAAGAAACATGACCTACTGGCCTCAGAAGTTTTCAAACATTCGTTAAACGCGGCGTACTGGTCCAATGCAGCCACAATATCAGAGTTTTTCAAATAAGGGGGATAAAAAATAAACATGAGGGACGGGACAGGGGGTGAGGGAGCTCACGCAAATATCAATAAACACTCCTCTTCCGTCTCGGAAGCTTCCTGCTTTATTTGATTAGGCTGAGGGTGGAGGGGTGGGGGGGTGGAGGGGTGGGGGGTGAAAAACAGAGCAGTCATGCTCTTTTGCTTTTCTTCCTTCTCTCCCTTCCTCTGCAATCTTCAGCCTCCTCTTAATGGGAATGGGAAGTTTGGGAAGTGATGGGAGGGGGGAGCAGGGCAGCTAGCCTCAGTCTAACCTCCCCCATCTGGACTGGAGAGGGGAGGGGGAGACTTGCCAGCCTCCAGGCTACTCCCAACCCTTCCCAGCTGTTGGCTGTGCAGGGACAGAGGATTTTTCCCCCCGAGTGTGTGTTTTTGGTGGGCTTGAGAAAGCATTTTTTTCTTCATAAACAATTGCCATATCCTCCACCAGCTGCTGACCCCTCGGCTCCCGTCCCTCTGCTCGGCTTGGAAACAGGCGCAGGGGAATGGTTTTCATTTAGCAGAGACGAGCCTTTGCTGGGGAGACTTGCTAAAGGGCGCTTGGCCCCAGCACTGTTAGCACGCTAGCCACAATGAAGGAGCTTGATAGGTCAGTGACTGGGAGCGAGAGATGTTAGCTGATAGCACTAAAAGTGACAGCATGACGATCATCAGCACCTCCTGGGTGAGAGGATGGAGCTGGAGGCTGACATAGACTCAAAAGCTGTCTGACAGAACATGAAGGGAGGATTTGTTGACTTAAGGACCACTCCTGAGCACAACAGCAAGCTGAGACATAGGACTGTATAGGCATATTTTGGCAAAAAAAGGTTTCCTGATCCAACCTTTAGACAATAAGGCAATATCAGTATGTTTGTGGGGTCATGTCTTATAGCTTAACTAGCTTAACATACAGAATTTATAATTACCACTATGTTGTCGACAATGTGCCACTTTGGTTTGCAAAAAACAAAATATTTTCACTTTCTAAAACAAACTTTATGACAAATTTCAAAGACTTGTACTACAATCAAGTAAAAATAAAAAGGAAAAAAGCTACTTGAAATCAAGGTATTCAATAGACTGATTCATTATTACTTATGCAACTGTAAATATTATAGAGTTCTTGTACTTAGAGGACTATGCAGTGCCCACTATCATTGCTTTACAGTTTTCAAGTGATATCATACACTAATGGTACACGCCCACGGCAGGATGGAAATGCTTGGAGCGGATCAGGTTTGGGAGCACATGTCATGTTGATACTTCACCATTCATCTCTACTGATGACTGGTCTGTACCACCAGCAACACTCACCTCACTTCATTCATAGGTGTTAAAATGCAAAGTTTATGGGCACAAGGGTGCTAATCATATGCCCTATGGCTCCCAAGACAAGGGATACCAACCCTTTCAGCTGCTTTGCCAACTTCTATAACAGCAGCAGTACCCAAGGTAGTCAGCTATCATCTCCTCAGCTACACAAGCAACTTCCAAGTATGTTTCGATTGGGAATTGTGGTGAATTCTAGTAGTACTAGGAAGTCGGGATTTCCAAGTGGGAAATTTCAACTGGTACGCCCCTGAAGGTTGGAATTTCCTACTGGGAAATCAGGGGATCCTCACCACCCTGAGTTGACAACTGAGGGTGGCTGCCACCAGTGTAAACAGTTTGAAGCTCCTGTAAAATTCTGTTTATTAGCACTTCAGTGTGCTTGTTGTGTTCATCGCACTAAATTTGATGCATATATGTGGAAAAGCGTCAGTAGTATTATTTACATTCTTCATGTGGTATGTGCGAACTACAACGCAGGGTGTGCTAACAACAGCTAACAATAGCCTGGTAGATTCGCAAGCATTTTCTGACTTTGTACCTGGAATGTTGATAACTCGGAGATGATGTCATTCCCATTCCATGGCATTAAACATGGCATCTTCCAGTCTCCAGCCTCATCAAAGTGACACTGCTGCTAAGTAATAAGCAACCTTTAAGTACAACTTTACATAATGAAAAAAGGAAGTTCTCAGCAGTAAATGCTTCAAGAAACAACAAAATGAAAGAGTGGGGACATTAAAAGACAACAAACAAATCATGTTACACAATCTGTGACTTACACACCAACAAAAACAAAATCAGCCTTTATTCCCCTCCACCCACCACCACCTACATTCCTGTCCTCAAAACGCCGTCCCTCTGCATGTGTTGATGAAAAATGGATTGGACGCCTGTTAGTGAGGGCGAGCACAGGTGCCAATGCAGTATGTATATCATCCGATGGCATGTTTGTGCTGATGCAGAATGTATGAGGCGGCCAGCGCTCATGCAACATTCAGCAGGCCGGGGAGGCCGGAGGTGAGGCCAGCACAGCCTGCAGCCAAAGACGCTGCACCTCAGAGTGCGTGTGCGTGCGTGAGCTTGAAGTGAGCGCCGTCACAGCTGGCTGGTGGATCCACACATTTAGAAACACAACTGGGAGGCCACTCACGCAACTGCCTCTCTCAGAGTCATACGCATTGTTACACACACAAACAGTCGCCTCGGCACAGCGGGCTGCATCACAGACTCGCACACACGTGGACACGCTCACTGGGTGGGCAGGCGCTTTTTACCCGGGCATCCTGTTTGAACTTTCACCTTAAGTGTCCAACACACACACAAACACACACACACTACTGTTCCCTCTTTGTACTGGGCTTGCATGGTAATACTTCATTATGGCAGCACTGTAATTTGGAGGGAATGAGCACTTCAAACGAGCACAAACCCACACACAAACACACACAGACGGGGTTACTGTAAATGTGTGTAACCCAGAGTTCTGCTGGGACCAAAAACCCGTTTGTTCTGGATTCCCAAAACGGTCCAAAATACACCAGGACAGTAATCAGAGGCGCACAGCGAGCTTATAATTGTTGGAGCTGATTACAAAGTGCAGAGTAATGGTTCAAATTGAGACAGGAGAGAAACGCCAACGCGTGCACGCTGAAATGTGAACTCGAGAGTATCTGCAGGGTTCAGGATGTCGGCCTCCAGGATGCAGACTGTGGGTTAGGACTAAAATAAAAGAAGTGAAACAGCTGTTTTGTAACTGTTTGACTTTTTGTCCGTGCTCATTGTTGTCACGGGCAGGCCTCTGAGATCTGTTTTTGTTGGTTAGTTTTGCTCTTGTGTTCAGTATTAGAATGATCATGTGCGTTTTTTTCTTCTTTAAACAGTCTATGGCTTAATACACGCATGGCTACTTATCAGGTTTGTGTGTTCAACTGCTTGTTCATGCAAAAAGCGAATTAGTCAATGACATGGTTGAGACTCAGTTCATTAAGGCATGAAGACCTGTTCAAGATGAATTGTTAAATTTAAACAGCATCAGAATATCGAAGGAAGACAGATATTGAAGTAACTTTCAATGTAGCACACTGCTGATCTACAGGGATTTTAACACATATCACTCTCTAAGGTTTACAGAGAATGGTCCAAGAAAGAGTTCTCTGGGCAGATGACTTGTTTATGCTAGCAGTCAGTGAAAAATGTCCAGAGTGGTTGGAGATGATACAAAGGCATCAGTACCTCATATGACGATTCGTTACAACCCAGGTAGAAGACCATATCTATACACAACAATCTAACAGCAGATTACAGCATTGGAATCATGTCCAAAACATGAAACTTGCACAACAGTTCACAAAGGCTCACCAAAATTGGACAAAAAAAGATTGTAAAATGTTGCCAGATGCTAAATCTGGATTTCTGCTCCCACATTCAGATGGTAGAGTTGGAATTTGGATCCATCCTGCATTGCACCGACTGTCAGGCTGTTTGTGGTGGTAAGGTGCATTCATACCAAATGCGACTTAGTGACCGATATCGCGTCGCTCACCCAAGTCACATCACCTGTCTCTGTTGCAGCATCGACTGTCAGCTGTACCTCAAGTAGGGAGTACTCTGCAGTCCCAGCAAGGTGGAACTAATGTACTAACTGATGTTCGCACATGGACATGGATTGTAACTATAACATGATCAGGAATAAAGTTGTTAACTGTTGTGGGTGTCGTCACACACCCACACATGCAATGTCACCTGAAAAGTTCAAATTTTTCAACTCTGGCAATCAAGCAACTGGTCACATGTCCAAAGTGACCCGGTAGCGTGACTAACTTCCCCAAGTCACGCTCCATCGCATTGCAGGAGAGTTGCCCCATCACAGCTGTACATTGATTTTACATGGAGAGTGTTGGCCCAGGTCACTCAAGTCGCGTTTGGTGGGACCGCACCTTAATGGCCTTTGGGATATTTTCCATGTCCATCCTTTTCTTTCCACAGTGTTCCAATCATCTGATGGTTCCTTCCAGCAGAATAGGACTCCATTTCACAAAGCTCAAATCTCTTTTAACCGGTTCCTTAAATGTGACAATGCCTCCATTATCACCAGATCGCATAGGACACCCACAGGAGATACGCACCATGGATGAGCGGCCGACAAAAATATGCAGGAAATGTGTGATGTCAGAAATGTGCTATCATGTCAATATGGGCCAAAATCCCTTAAGTATGTTTCCAGCACCTTGTTGAATCCAAGCCACCAAGAATTAAGGCAGCTCTGATGGAAAAAAGGTCCAAGCTGGTATAAGTAAGGGATACCTTTGTGGTGTTTGTTAAAGACGTGACACTTTTTAAGAGCTCAAACAAATTGTTCAAGCATGATGATAGTCTAACAGAGTCCAACCTTTTATTACATGCAGGGACATGAACTCACAATTTTACAGTAAGAGTGAGTCCAGAAAACAGGGAAAAATAAAGGTAAATAATGTTAAGTGTGTGTCGGTGCATCACACAACCACTTATTTATTTATCCCAAACAGAAACCCCACAGACTAGCATCACACACTCCTCATCCATGTGTATGAATAATAGAAAATGCACATGCACACAAACACTGTTTCTGGCCCCCATTGTGTGGACGCTGTCACACAAACACAGAGCGCCAGGGGCCGACATGATGGGAGCTCGTCCTTTGTCCTCCCACACAATACACACAAATACGTTATGATCCTGAAATGAGCTCAACAAGACTGAAGACAGTGTGTGTTTGAGTCCATATATATCAAAAACTCCGGGCTTGAGGTCAACACATTTGGTTTAATTCACAACTGAGAACCAATACAACAGGCAGACGGTTAATATACATGTGCAAACAGGTGCTTTTGGAGATACTTAAAGAACTACAGCACACACATAAATATCAATAATGAATCATCAGATAGACCTTAAAGCAAATATCTTTAGGGGGCTTATGAACAAAATCTGGTTACACAAAAATTGTTGGTACCCTTCCGTTAAAGAAAGAAACACCCACATGGTCACTGAAATAATGACTGACAAAAGCAAAAATAAATCAAAATGTACTGAAAACCAACTTGTGAAAATCAGACATTGCTTTGAATTGTGGATTAACAGAATTATTTGAAAAATAAAATGGTGAAACTGGCCTGGACAAAAACGATGGTACCTTTAAGTCAATGTTTTTGTTGCACAACCATTTGAGGAAATCACTGCAACAAGGCAATTTCTGCAACTCTTAATGAGACTTCTGCACCTGTCGACAGATATTTGGACAGGTATTTTGTCACAAGAGGACATGATCTACAGTCAAAGCAAATGGTAAAGAATAGTCTACTGTCTTTACTTTAAACCATAGATTGTATAGAAGCAATAAGCTTCTGTGCATTTCAAAATTCTCAAATTTAGTAAGTGTATCCGTCTAATTTGTAGACAAGATATCTAATTGGAGGCCACTTTGGCTTGACAAGATCAGATAGATTTCTAATTTTTCGAATGGTTTCATGTTTGTACCGTACCATGCCCGAGCATGGGTACTCTGCTGTCTCTTTCCTGGGCTGGGCTGTTGTCACACCCTTAACTTTGCTTAAATTCTAAGAATATCTGTTCACAGTCTAGTGCAAAAGGTGGCAGTTTGCAAGTTACTGGTTTGCAATCCACAAGAAGAAAGAAAGAAAGAAGAACCTATAACAACCACGCTTGGCATCAACTTGGTAAAATTAGCTCATATGTATAGAAAATGGAGTCGGTCCTGCATCTACTTAAGTTTTCTTCATTGAGATGAAAACAACTCCAATCATCTTAATACCACATCTACTGTTCAGTCCGGAGGTTGAAATGAACCAGTGCTACTTGAGATCACTGCTTTTGAGGGAACAAGATATGTTCCCTCTGTACTTTCCTGTGAGAGCAACAATGTGGGAAATAGAGGGCCACTTTAAAGCAATAGAGACATTTCCTTGTTTAACATATATTTTTGAGTATAAAAAAGTCATTTATTTAAGCAAAGCTGGATTTTTTTTCATTTTTAAGTTTAAAAATGCCTTTTAGTTTAAAAGAAAGTCATACTAGATAACGTAATTTGCCTTGAATGATGTCAACCATTGTCTGCATTGTTGTGTTGGAGCAGACCTTAAAAACATCAGAAAAGATAGGATTTTTTTTTTTAAAAACAAAAAAATCTGAGGTTGTGAAGTCCTCAGTTGCTCTGATGATGCAGAGGTACAGAAGTTACACAGATAGAAACATAAACTTGCGATGATTATGTCATAAAACCACATGTATATCAATGTTTATTAGTCCAAGTAACAGAGGATAATTTGACCAGGCTCACAACAGCAGCCATGACACAAGGCAGACAGTTTTAGCTAATGTGATTCATTCATCCAATACACAGCATTATATTTTTTAACAGTTTTCTTTGTTGTAGGATTAAGACCTTTCAGCCTCAGTAACTTTATGTTTGGATTCTTGTAAATTTACTACTTGCACTCTCAAAAAATTACATCTTTCTTTAAATTTTTGTTTTTTCCAAGAGTGGCACCGCTACACAGTCACGAATGACTACCCTAAATTCAGGCTCATTTGCTTTTCTTTCTTAAATAGATTATGCCATAGCTCTTAATGTGCCCAAGATCCTCCAAGTGAAATAAACGTTGGGAGAAAATGCACTGGGATCTGTGCATGGATTCCCAATGTGTCATCTCTACTTTGTTGCATTGGCAGATTTGTTATTACAAGGAATCCAAGCTTCATTTTCAGCTTTTCCATGCTTGAATTTCAATGTAGACTTGAGTGTGAACTTTAGAGTGTAGACAGATCTTTTTCTTTAATAAGAGAATCAGACAAACTTGGCATTTATGTTTTGGACCCTCACGTGGATCTTCTGTAATACTGTTTGTTAGTTTTCATTTTTATACCCCTCTGTTTACATTAGGCTTGTGCTCAAAATATTGATAGAGCATAATATCGTCAAGCACTTCTTGGGGATACGTGTATTGATACAGATTCTTCAGAATCGATATGGACTCAGTGTTTGACAGTTGTTGTTAATACACTTAAGCTAATGTTAACAACAGCACAGCTCAAAGTAGAAGCCAAGATACATGATAAAGCACATGTTCCAAATTTGAGCTTAGGTCTACCATCTTTCAGGGCCTATTCAAGTTTCTTAAGTTGTAGAATCATTTAAAACTCATTTTCTTATTAAGAAAAGCAAAACTTGTCTGGAATTCTGTTAGAAGTGTCGCCAACGTTCACAATTTATGGATGTATCAGGATACGTATCGTGCACAGCCCTAGTTTACATGTGCATGATTACTTGTTTTTATTGATTTATTTACTAACTCTACTGTAGAGACAACTTAATGTGTAAAATACTGCAGCCCCAAAACACCCTCGGGGACCTTAAAGATTATTGCATATAAAGTGGTTGATATAATATGGCATCATGATTTGGCCTGTCACAACATGACCCAGTCTCACATCATATCTAATTGTTTGGTGATAACATATTGTATAATTTTGCGCTTTATCATGGCATTTTGCACACACCAAATCATAAACAGCTTCATGTCTGCACAATCATAAACCAAAACAATTAAAGTACTGGATGAATACGATGTATATATTCTTATGACTGAGGAGTTTTCCTTCTGAACAACAAAAAAAGCTCACTCTTGTGTACTTGTGCTTGTCTCCAGTGTTTCTGTTTGCATATTAATGTGGATGTTTGAGGAGAACAAAAAGGAAACAGTGTGTTGTGCAGGCTCCGTATGCAAACCATGTTCACTGCTCCTCTGTATTCACTACTGCACTTGTGCACTTCCTCCGTCATAATGTGACCCTGCTTCCCATCCCCTCCTGTATAATACAGGCTTTATTCTCTGCCTAAAGGGCAAATGCAGTGTGTGTGTGTGCGTGTGTTTGTGCCGCTCACTCCATAGAAAAACTGTTGTGTACAGAAAGAAGACAGCTGAGCCCGATGCACTTTACTTCAGACTCTTTTGTTGATTGAAGGAGGTGGAAATTTTGGCTCTGTGAACCTCCTGAACCGGCCATATATGATGTTACTCAGCATTTTATCTGCTAAATATTAGCATTTTAGTTTTACAGCAATGATTGGTATTTAGTATGGAAAAGTGTTTTTAAAAGTAATCATAGTGTCAAGTTTGGCTTGTTTATTCATGCTTTTTTAAGGCGTTACCTATTATTTTATGTTGTTTTACTCATTTCTTGTATACCATGCACTGATTCATCAAGTATGTGTCACTAAATTGCTCTGTTAGGAGTTGCTTTTAGAGCTCTTAAAATACATTTACGTTTTTTTTCATGCTCATTAAATCAAAATGGTTTCAGACTTGTCCTCAACTCTGACATGTGGAACCTTCTGTTGTTCAATGACACGTTAATTAAGTATATTTGAGTATATTTATTACTGGTTTTATTCCTTCTGAGTGAAGGAGGTGCCGGCTACCTAAAATGTACACTAACACATGTGAGTATTGTAGGATTTCAAACAATTTTTCCCCAAAAAAGCTCATAATCTCTCATGGTGAAATGTGACATTACTGTAAACAGCCATGAAGGACATGTACGTGGGGTAATGTGAAGGTAAATGTGGCTAGCTGTTAGCTTTCTGTGACATCCTTTGAGTGGCAATTTTTGGTCCAAGTCCTCTCCTTATCATTTTAGTTACAGCCAAGCAGCAACCTACTGGGCTGAAAAATAAAGCCTGTGCAGAAGTGCCAAAAAGTGAAGTTCCTTGAGTGTTCAGTTGAGGCAGTCCTCAGGAAACATTAAATTATTATGTATAAGGGTTTTAAATGAATCTTTACAGCCTGGTTAAAAAAGAGAGACTCCTTTAGGACATCTAAAGGCTCTTACCACACAGGGGATGATTTTTTTTACACTGATGACTGATATTATTTTATCAAGGAGTTTGTGTTTTGAATAGTTAGGGACATGATTGACATGCTTACTAGTCCACATGAAGCCCCATCCCCATCTTTCCACAGTAATGGCAGGATCAGCAGGACATGCAAGAAACCTTTGTGTTTTTAACACTCATGTTATGGCGACACGTTAACTGTTGCCTGCAAAGGTAAAGCTTCATGTTTGCTTCCTGATTGGCTATTGCTCAATTCCGTGTGACAAACAGAAGATGGATTTGGTTGGCCCTGGTGAAATTAACACTCATCAGGATTTCATTTGTAATATTTTCCATTTGAGGTTAATGGCATCCTCTTCTGATGCGATCATGGAGAGATAAATCAGTCTTAGCACACCTCACTCCAAAGGAGAGTCAGGTAATGTAATCTTTAGGAACATAAGACAATTGGGCTCTTGCTGATTTTTGTTGGAGGGGGGAATCAGGCCAAGAATGAGGCAAGTTATCTCGTCCTATGTGCCTCGCTCAAGATGCTAGTGCTGAGAGGCATGCTGTCAATCAACTACAATAAACCTTGTAATATATGATTCTCAAGACTCAGTCTGTAATGTCCCTGCATGTTGAGTTTATGAAGATGTTAATCCCTATAGATGGACTGTAATCTACAACTGCTATCTTCCTGAAACATTTTGATCTTACTATGTTTCACCTCATTCTTGAAAGGATACTGTTTGTTTCTCATTCATGAGTTAATAGGTAAAGAATGAAGACAGCAGGATGATGATGCTGTGGTGGGAATGTGATCAAAATGTGACAACTTGTCCGCCCTTTAATGGTTATTTATTCTGCCAGATATAAACTAAGGATCTTAGTGATGTCAGTTGATGAATGTAGTTGAAGGAGTAGATAGTCTGTCCTTGCAAATATGTAAATACTTTTTTGACTTTCCATTTGAATTTTAGTGTGGCTTTACAAATTGTACACTTTTGTATAATAAATACAAAATACCCCATGTTATAAACATATTAACTGCTGATTTAACAGCCAAGCTGGGACAAATATGAGACGTACAAACAGAAAAGACAAACAAGTAGAGAGCTGTCCATCTTCCTCTCCTCCTCCTCCTCCTCCTCTCGCCTGTCCTCTTCCCTCTTAAACACCAATGATAAAACAATGTTTGGGATAATGAGGAGGAGAGGGAAGATGGATGAATAGATAAATGGATGAAGGGGAAAGTGACCGGCATGCTTGTGAGGAAAAAAGCAAAAATAAATCAAACTGAAATGGTATATTTGCAGAGCGAGGAGCTTCTTTTTTAGGAATAACCTGCAGGAGACAAAAAAGAAATAAAAAAGAAAAAAGTTGGATTTTAAATCTCTGCTGACTGATAAAAATGTGATTAATAATGCTTTTGTTAGCACACTTTTCCTCAACATGCGTGTCCATGGAAGGTGGGGGCAGATGAGTGAGTGAGGCATGCAGGTTACAAAGACATGGTTTGAGGCCCCGAAGAGGCTGAGAGCTGTAAAAAGTGTTCAGCTGCATTATCACTCTTAGTCCCAGTGAGATCAGGGATTTCCTTTTCAAAGGGGACCTGACCAAGAATGACTTCAACATGCAAACACTCATATTCAGGCAGAGCATATAAGAACTTGGATCAATCAGTTAACGGTATCACACAGAAAGCCTGGATTCAAATATTTTACAAAGAAGTGAAAGGATTCAGAGCGAAAAGGGTTTGCAGTTCAAAATTGAACTGAAATTGTTCTGTACAAAGGGAGCAGCAAACCTTAAACCTCGCTTTTTCCATTAACTTAAGATTTCGGGAACAACAAATTAAATAAAGTCCTAAAAATGTCACACGTATACTTTTTAAGTCAAATGCATGGACATTATCTCGACAAATTTTCAAGGCCCAACGAAAATGTTACTTTTTTGTCTGGGTTGTGCATTTTTGTGCAACATATTTGCATTTTTTATGGGTTTTGTTAATTAATAAAACATAACAGCAGATCATCAAGTACCTCCCTGAAGCCAAAAATTATCAAAATAATGACAATTTTATCATTTTGAATCTATTTATAACTGTATTTTAGAATATGATAAATGTACCACAATGTTAACATACAGGTGCAATGTCAATGCTTTCACGTGACTGACACTGTACAGAAGCTTGTCCACCATTTATTGATCAAAACAAGGGCTATTTTTGGAAAGTAATGCTTGATGCTTCCTGACTTTGTTTTATTTTGTATGAACACATGAAACTTAGAGTGCAAGCTTTATTCGTTTGCGTTTTTTATAGGAATGCAGATACAAAAATTGCATCCATATTTCTGGATGAATTCCTGCCTGCAAATGCAAAGACCTCTTGAGTAGTGACATCAGCAGGTTGAAGGTTAACCTTGCAGTGCAGATGGAGCAGCCAGATTCAGTGTCTATAATCATACAGATCCATATTTACAAGCTCCAATCTACAACGACTGCGAGTGGCTCGGAGCAGGAAGGCCCAATCAGCATCTTTTAAAGCAGGAAGAGGTAGAAGTTACAAAGTTGATGGCAGCAGGGAATATCTGCTCATGCATCTTTATTTTTTCAGCTTTTACATTTTTATCAGATAAAAAACAAACAACATGATACACTTCACTATAAAAGGGAAAATTTTGCTCCACTTCTGACATGTTTTGCCGAGATTTTGTTTAAAATGCGGTTCACATTCTGTCCTTTACAAAACAGCACCTACTACAATATCTGATTGTTCCGCAATGAATGTGATTGACAGCCTGATTTGACCAATCACCTGCCAGAAATGCTAATGAAAGGTTCTGCCAATTCTGAAGCACATCCTAAGAGCTCTTTCCAGATGGACTGGCAAAATATATAGATCAGTAGAGCCATGGGGATAGGCTACATGTTATGTTGCACTTCAGGCCTATCACAAAAGCTCCCCTTTCTCTGCTTGTATTTCAATATATTTTTCTTTTTTTTCGTTCCATCATAAGTGTCTCACATGTGCAAAAACCTCAGAGTTAAAGGAGAGACAGCCTCCTCTCTGATATTGACCTCAGCTTGGGGTTACAGCAGCCAAACAGACGAGCATGAGGAGAAGTCATGTGACTAAAAAGGTTTCTAATCATGAAACTTTTGGCAGATCTGCAGACCTCATTTGGTGTGATGGAACTGCAAAGTAGCTTGTTATGAATCACGGAGCAATCATGGCTGAGTGTGTGTATCAGTGTGTGCTTCATTAGTGTGTATCTTCCTGTGTCTTGTGTGTGTGCGTTCATGTAATGGGTACCGTGTGCTCGCAGAGGTCTTGTTTGCCCATCTTAAGTCAATTAAAAGGAAATAAGGCGGCTCTGACCGGCCCATGAACCAGCTCCCTCAGCTGAGAGCATGTCTGCACACACACACAAACCCACACCAAGTCAAAAACACATACACACACACACACACACAGTGCAGCTAACACGGGGAGGGTTACAATGCGCCATAACTGACGATCAATCTCAAACCCTGTTGTGTTAGAAACAACGGCTCTGAGGCTGAAGCCGACATGTTGGATGAGCTTTGGGACACAAACATTGTCACTAACACACACATTTTCCTTTCTTTATGCAAAGATGAGAGTCAAAGAGCATGAATAAACAAATGCAAGTCAACCTGCAACAATATGCAGGTGTATAAATGTGCATGATTAATGGAAAAGCAGGTCTCATACTTTGCTGTGAAACACTCTTTAATTACATCAATTTCTAAATAAAACTTTCTAAATAAGACAAAAAAGGGAATTCATATTTAGCTGACGTCTGCCTTCATTGATAAAAATGCAGACAGTAGCATAAATGTTATTAAAAAATGGTTTCACTGGTCAAATTGACTTAAATTGCAGCAGAAATGAACAGTCATCCTGTCAATTCTGATATTTATTTCAGTATTAGACTAATTTATTTACATAGTTGGACTAAATAAGTTTACAGTAATGCAATTGTCAGATGTGTTTGTAGCTTGTGCCTCCCTGCATGAGCTGATTGTCTGCTCACGTGTAATATAATTTAAAAAAAAACAATAAAACTGATGACACCCCAAAAATCTCACTTTGATTTCTGTACTTGAAGCTGCAGTATGTAGTTTATTTTGTGTCACTGTCCCCAAAATACGGTTACCTGTCAAAAAGGTATTTAAGAAGCCGCAAGAGATCATTAGAGATTCATGCCTCCTACGTTCTCTGTGCTATGTCTTCAAAAAATCTAGCAAGGGACACTCACTTTTCGTCCAATCAGGACTCAGTTCAGGGACAGGGCTTGTATAGGATCTTTTACTATGGTGTATGTCCTTGATATATCTAAACGAACTTTAGTTGTTTAGATTGTACAAGACGTGTTCTTTTTTGAGGGACATGTGGTTCGTGACCCTTTTGTGGCTAAAAATATACTCCAGGCAGACAAACAGTAAATTGGTTGTGAGTAAGGGAGAAGGCATGGCAAGGAGCACAAGCATGGAAGGGAGGGGGGTGTAAAGTTGCTCCCACTGCAGTCTCATCCAAGTTACACACCCCTGCTTACAAAAAACATCAGAATGCTAACCCATTTATTTAAAGTGAGTCGGTTCATTGCTCAATGATCCAATCTAAATCCAGGCTACACTGATGATACACTGGTATATGGATCATTTTGGCCCGACTGGATCCAATTTGGAATGGTCCAGTACAGTCAAATTTAAATTGTTAATGATATTTCTAAAGCATTTTGTTTTAACAGTTGCTGATATCAGATAACCTGACGTATGTCTATTGACAATGTTGCAAAATTATTCATTTTCAACAATGTGGTATCAAGTTCTTAAATCAAAAAAGGCTACAGATGTTGTAACGATCATAGACTCACTGGGCCAGATCCACAAAGAATGGATTGCTCCAGCTAATAGCACCATAATTTGCCCAGGAATAGCTCATGCAATCAGCCCTGTGTTAGCGCCTCATCCTCAAAAGAAATTGCTCTCATGATATGCCGGTGCAAACACGCCAACACAGTTTGGCATCTGAGCGCAATTTGCGCCTCTGACTGCAATTTTTTTTCATTCTCTAGGCCTTTGTCATTAAAACAGTCAAAACAAATTTAAAAATACAACTCAAGTGACCAAAATGCGGTCAAGGGGGTCATAAGTGTTTTTTAACAGACTGTGTTTAGACAAATTACTTATGTTTACTTTAAAATGGTGGAATTTTTGCAGAGACAAACACAGCAGGCTATATCACTGTCATCCTTTATGTCATCTAGTAGTGCAAGGACCATGTGGCCTAGCAACCGCTATCTGTAAATGACACGGTGCCTTTGCCTGGCTACATCACAACTGCCCTGATTACCGGAGAGTCCTGGCATGACAGCCCTTATTAAGGCTCTGCTCCACAGTTACCACTAACTCAGAGCAATTTCCAAACATTTTGAGTGAGAGAGAGAGTGAGAGAGGGAGAAAGAGAAATTGCACAGATTTAATACACAAGTCTTACTAGCGGTAAACAGCACCGATTTAGTGCCTGTGGCAATTAGCGTTGGTCTTTGTGGATTAGGTGGTATTTGCAACAAGGCTCATTCGTGTAGGGAGGAGGCTTTTTTGCACTGAATTTATGAATACTTCCAAATTTACATACATGCAAATTGGAGCAGCAGTGCAGTTTGGGTTCATTTCACCCTTTGCGTGTGCTTTGAGGACTGCGTGCTATTTTTTTCTGTCATTTGCACAGGTTTAGCGGTCGCAAAAGCAGCGCAATTCTTTTGAGGATCTGGCTCACTGAGTTGTGACTGGGTAAAGGAATTAAATATGCTGATCTGTTTGTACTACGACTGTGCTGTTATCACTTTGCAAAGCTGCAGTCCTGCCATATTAACAGGTGACATTAGTGTGCTGCTGTAACATTACGCAACTCTTCTCCAAAGCCTCCAGCAGCGGAGATAGTTCGCTGATAAAGCCAAGGAATTTCCAGGGGTGCAGTTTTAAATTAGGTCGGCTTACCTATTGAATAATTACCAAAGATTGTAGAGATTATAACAGAGAGCATAAATGTTGCCCCTTGTGCTCCTGGGCAGTGAAATCTTGAGTGTTTATCTGCCTCTGGTTCAAAAAAAAGAAACAAACAAAAAAACTCTCTGGAAGTACTGAGAGATCTTTAAGTGAGACGGGCCGTTTTTGTTCCTTTCCTAAACCCCTAATTAAGAGGAGGGTCAAGTGGACATGTTGGGTGATCGAACCTTGTGTGCTCCCCGCTGTGAGCAGCATGATAAGCAGTGGGTTGTAATACAGCGCCTGACAATCCTGGAGCTGTTCTTGTTGAGGTGAGGGACCACTTAATCCTCTCTCCCAAACCCGGTTGGTAGTAAACAGGCTGCATTTAATCCACAACACAGAGGAGCAGGGGTTAAGTCTTTACTGCTTGCCATGCCAATGTTCTCCCTTTTTACTCTGCTTGCACATTCTATCTCTTTGTAAGCGTCATTATAATACTGCTATTGTAAAATCGCTGGATTAAAATGTGGACAGCAATCTGCATTAGGTTAGAGGAGATGAATCACTGCTGCTGTTAGTGCTGCTGTTGGGGCAGAAAAAAAACAACAGGGCCTGTAATTTATTAAACAGATGCGAAAGAAAATAATAGGAGCTTGAAAATGAGATGGCACAGATCATATGTTCTGTCTAAGAGCTGGTCAGTGAAATGTAAAATCAAAAACCCTCCCCCCTGAAGCATCTTCGTGTTCAGCTTCTGCATTCAAATGATTTTTTCTTTGCAGTTTCCAAAATAAACAATAACATGCTGCAAGATATACAGCTGCCTGCAGCCTGAAAAAAATGTTTCTTTGTAATAACCCCGCTCTCTGCAAACCCACAAACTAAAAGAAGACTTGTAAACACCTTGCATTATAGCTATTTGAAAGGTGCTGTTACATTTTTGGGAACTCTCAGCTTTTAAAGTTGCAATAAATTCCAACAAGAGATATGAAAATGATAACTGATACTTAATTGTTAATTTTGTACCTGTATTTTGTAAACTGATCGCACTTAGTTCATGTTTTTTGAGGGATTTATGCCAATGGATTTTTGCTAATACACAATGTGTCATTATTTCCAAACTATCCATCCTTTATCTATACCACTTTTTACACTCAGGTCTATGGGGGCTGGAGGTATCCCAGCTGATGTTGGGTGATAGATGGGGTATAATCTGAAATTGCTACCACCCAATTACAGGGGAGAGGACATTTTGTCATGATCAGCCAACCCAATGAGTATGATCAGTTAATCCAGTGACCTCAGAGAACCCAGAGGTAACCCACACTGATCAGAAAATGGATTAAGAGACTTTTCTGCTGCAGGGCAACAGCCCAGTATCGATGCAGATATAAGTATACTAATAAAAGCCTTAAAAGTTGTCTATGCGCTCCAGCACTTGAAACTTTAGACCTGAAAATACAACGAAATAACATTTCTTGTTGACAACATTTCTTTACGTAAAATTAGATTTTTAAAATAATATCCAATACATTCAGCTGAAAAGTTTAAACAATGAACATGATGATTCTTACCAGTGCACACCCTTTCATCCTCATATGGCAAAATAATTACAACTAAAGATGCATGCCTGTATGTACGTATGTGACCCTGTTGTGTGAATGTATTGTGCAAAGAGCCTACAGTTCACATGGAAAATGGTGCACAAAATGCTAACAAAATATACACTTTAAAGTTGAAGACAATCTACTCTGGTCCCACATGTGTCCAGAACATAATTCTAAACAGGACAATCTGAAAATCTTTTAAGGTCCTTGATTTTGGCATGCCTATAAACCTTTCAGTTTCAACCCTGCTCAGAACAGGCTGGTTTCGTTTGGACCTTCATGAGCTGTGTCTTACCATGCCTTCTTAGAAGGTCAGCATGGCTTTTTGTGTTCCAGGTCTGTGCTCTACTTTTTTCATCAGGTGCACAGGAATGCCTAGACATGTTCCTCTGACTGAAGCCAGCTGTGGATTGAACAAACACTTGGCTCAGGGTGTGTGTCTCTGTTCTTATAAAGATCTCATCAGGGGATGTGCTAAAACTGACTGTTTCGGAAAACATTTTTTCAGAGACGGAGCACACAAGAGAAGAGATGGTGGACTTTCTCATGTTCTGGGAGGTTTATAGACAGGCTGGACACAGATTTTTGTTCAAAAATCATCTTAAAGTGAATTTTGCACGATATGGAACCGTTAAACCATTTTCGCCATTTTTGTTGAGAAACACGGGTTACATTACTGGAAGATCATTAAAATGGTGAAACCTGAGAGGTTTTACAAATCTGACATATCCATACATCTGTAACAGCTGTTATGTTCACAGAGAATGGTCGTCTCTATGTCTGTTGCATGAAAAGCTGCAGATCTTTGTTAGTCTTGTGGTCCATTACACTGATGGCTGCAGTAATCCCTGCTTTAGAGTTTCCTCAAGTAACAAACTGAGTTGTTCTGGTGTTGGTCCAAGCTGGCACTGTGAAGCTAACCCGACTGGAGGGGTTTCATCTGGCAGCTCACAATGCGGATGGACCGAGAAGATCCCATTTACATCCTCAACAGACAGCTCCTCCCACCTTGTATGGAGATGTTTCTATGGTGTCTGCCCCGCTGACGGAGGCTCGTATAGAGGGGAGAACGGAGCGCTCGGATCTCCTCTTGATGAGTTGCATATGTAATGTTGGCACATCAGCGTCCACGCAGCCGTGTGCACAGACTCCCGTCCGTTCAGTTTGCTCTCCTGCATTCCTCCATGCCACAGCACCTCAGGACATGGCCATATGCCATCGGCCTGGCCCGCTGATCAACACCGCTCCAGCCTCGCATGACAGCTCACAGCGCACACTTGCACAGACACACACACACGCAGTAGTCGGGACAGATGGATGAAAAGGTGGGCCACGTCATGTGTGAAGTGAACAGAGGGCAGGGGGGTGTTAGCAATTATGGTGAAACAGACTGCAGAGAGAGACAGACACGTGTGTTTGTGTGCTGCTGGACAACAGCAAAGGTGCACACGGGTGTGTAGAGAAGAAGAGTGCAAGATGAGCTGAACAGGCTGCACACTGAACACAGAGCAGGGCTGACAGGATGGTTTCATAGAGGTTCTGTAATCCCTGCCAGGAACCCTCCGTCCATCCAAAGACACGGACACTGTGTGAAACTTGACCAGCTGCATGTTCATTCCCCATGTTTTGATACTTTTGATACAGAAAGATCGACCACTTTAGGGTTCTGAAGGTCTGGAACAGAATAGATTGAAAATACAAAAGTGAAAAAAAAGAGGTAATGGTATTGACCTCCTCTTTTATAAAGTGTCTGAGATAACTTTTGTCATGATTTGGCACAATGCAAAGATTTATTGATTGAATCCTAGAGTTTCACAGCAACATCTCTGATCGATCCACAGTTGCTCTCTTACTCTTGTAGTGAGCTGCTTTGATTGGACAACAGTGAGCATCTTATAAATACTTGCATGAGAAAAAAAAATATTTTTCCCACTTTTTTGCAACAGTTCAATAATCATACAATCCTTAAGAGCCACAAGGAAGTCTGTGTTTGTGCCAATATCTGAAATGTTGATATATCTAAACTTTAAATCACCGATACTTATTCTGATATCGATATTTCTACTTCTACCTTTATTGATGACAGTATATTACTGTTATAAAAAGTTGTTAAGCAGGGCAAACACATTTTATTCTTTAACAAATGACACTTTTGATTTGTAAAAGTGAACCTTTTGTGATATTGAGGTAAATCATCTGCTAACAATACAGTCAATATATGGAAAAGCTATAGCTAATGTCAGGGGGCAAAATATCAGCAGATCCTTTGTAGAGATGACTCTGTTTTAGCATGATCGTGTGCTTGTGTGATTTTTTTGTACTTTGGCTGTCTGTAAAATGAACCACTGTTCTAAACTGCGCATCCCCTCTACAGTCATATTACTAACTACTCCTTTGGTTAGGCTTAAATACTTTTTACTGACTTCCATCCTCTCTATTGCATATTTTTGTTGGACCAGTTGCATTTATTGCTTTTAAATTATATTTATATAATCTTTTATTGAGTTTGATTGTGTACAAATCATTTATTTATCAGGGTTTGGTCCAGGCCATGTCTCCTCATTAGCTTCATCTGTTGTTTGTATGTGTGTTATTGTGTTTTGATTCTGTTTTATGTACAAGCTGCTCCAAACAAATTACCCTGAGAAGGATTAGGAATCTGAAAGTAGCTGAATTGTTACCAATAATCAATCATTTAGGTAATTATCTGCCGATACTATATTGTTCTGATAATACCGTGCATCAAGCCTTCTATGTTCTGTGGTGACTGTAGCTGACACAACATAACAATGACCACATTTACTGCAGTAGCCTGAAATAATATATAAAGTGCAGTTATCGAGCATATGTTTTATACAATATGAGAAATTTTATGACTTCAGATATTAATACCAAAACTAGAAAAGCACTCGGAGAGCGCAGACCTCCGCCAGCACCACAGTCCTCAGCCATATTGTAATTTTGACCATAAATATTAATCCTACCTTTATTTCATCGAAATATTTAGATTCCTTGACCATGAAAACATACCAATAGCAATTGGATTCATAATGATATATATTTTAGTTCAGTAGTTATTCACAGAAATCAAATTTTTCACCATGGCAGCCAGACGCTGATCCGGATCAACACCAAAATCGAATCAGTTCTTCCTTTTCACATGCTGAACATTTCCTGAAAATTTCATCAAAATCCATCAATTACTTTTTGAGTTATTTTGTTCACAGATGGACAGACAGACGGACGGACGGACACTGACAAACAAACTCTCCCGAAAACATAACCTCCTTGGCGGAGGTAATAACTAATGAGCAAAATGAGAAAATTTCTTTTCCTAAAGGTTATTTTATCGTAAACAAATAGATTAAGGTGATTAAAAACCCTTTATTAAAGGTCAATATAAAATAATAATAATAATAATAATAAAAAGATCTGTTTAGGATTTGTCTCAGGTAACTTTTTTTTGGTTTAAAAATTTTACAGATGCCTGTGAGAAGAGAAAATTATGAGCCTGTTAACAGAACCAAAAATAATTTTTAAACAATAAGGTCCCCCCCCCAGACTGACACCCATGAAAATAAAAAAAATAAATAAAAAATAAAAATAAACAAAATAAATTAATAGATAACAAAAAATAAATTAAAATAAATTGATCAACAACATTAACAACAAGTATAATAACAATAATAATAATTATAATAATAATGAAAATACTACTACTAGTATTACTGTTACTACTACTACTACTGCTAATAATAATAATAATAAAAGGTGACATTTATTTTTACAGAATTCTACTGTTTAACTTGACAGCTTAACACTATCTACACAACAAACACCATGAAACATGACAGCACCAGATTAATTGTACATGCAGAGAATGGGTGTTTATCATATGTGCATCGATGGAGGCGGAGCGTTGTAGCAGACGAGGAGTGAAAGTGGTGCTGAGAGTGATGAGAATAATCCTCTGCCCATGTAACAGAGATAAAGACACACAGAGGTTTTAGCTCCACACGGGAGACTGACCTCATTACTCCGACGAGCGTGCACACATGCACGTAAACCAGCACAAATGTAGATAAGTGGCAAAACATAAATGTACTTGACCAATATTCTTCCTGTCAATGACTCACTCCACTAAAAAGGAGTGTGCGTTTGTGTGTGTTTGCGTGTGCGTAATGAACCGACAACAGCCCAACCTTGATCAGAAGCGGAGAAAAAGGAGCGCTGCCCCCTCCGCGCTCACATTCATCAAGAGTGTGTGTTTGATCTCTCAGCCACATCACACACATGTGCCCTCCAATCAACCGCTGCTGCCTCCACGGCCCCCTTTGGCCTTCACACACACACACGCACATGCTCACAAACACACACTGAAGGGAACGTCCCACATAGAGCCCATTAGGACTTTTGATTAAATTTGAGTATGCTCGTGTATAAAAGGCTACGGCTAGTGCAGCTCCATTCATGTGTGTGTAGCAGCATGTGTGTTAGTGTGTGTTTGTGTGCAGGACCGAAAAAAAGCAAAAATGAGCGCCTGCAAAGCCTCCTAACCTTTGTAATATAGATCCTTACTGCTGCCAAGGGATGTTAAAACCTAAAAGGCCTCCATCACACTTCATAACTCTGACTTAAATGAAACAACTACAACTCTATGCAGCCATTAGTGCGACACACACACACTCGGAAACACACGCGCAGAAACACACACGGTGTCTTTAGAAGTTGGCAAGGCAACCGAGGTCATTAGGTTTATTTCCATTGGGTGATTTCGAGTGATTTTGGCAGCCACAATCTGCCCGGCGACACTCAGAATCAGAACAAAAAGTAAACAAATATGATTGGAGGGGGGAGCTGAAACACTTGCTTGTTAATGAATCAGTCAAGGAGGAAAGAAGGTGAAAAGAAAGAGAGGCACCGAGGTAAAACACCTTTTTACCGGCTGACAGTATGCGCAGTAGCACAGCCTTTATAAGAGCTTTATCTCCGTACACTGTGTTGACATGTTCTTTGGAGTGGATCCAAACTGAGGGAGGGAAGTTAGCGAAAAGCAGTTCATCATCAACACAGCTTGGTATTTGCAGGCACATAATACAAGATATTCAGCCTGATTTTTGGTCCAATTTCCTCCTTCCATGTAAAATTAGCAAAGACGCAATTATCTGGTGGTCTGAATTCCCCTGTTGTCTGAGTGCTTGAGGTCAAGCAGAGGACCATGGCTGCCCTGAAACTAAAAATATAAAGCATGTTTAATATTTGTGACTATTAATTATCAGACATCATGATATGTGTAACATGCTTTTTAATCTTAAAGAACAAAATGTCTTCCAATCAGGAGGGAAGCTAGCTAAAGATCCTAACTGACTGACAAGCTAAGCCCAGCCCTGCAAACACATTCAGACAAACAATCGGCATGGCTTGACAATGGCGGACACAATATCCAAGGCACTTAACCCTTTCATTCATGAATTATTAAATCACCAAGGAATACTTTTTAAATTTGTCATTTTTTACTTTCAAACAACTGAAAAGTACTGAAGCCACAGTGCTTGTAAAGGGGGCAGAGAGTTCCATGTTGGGTCCTCCACTAACAAAATGCTTAAACACAGTAAAGCAAAATCCAAAGATGTTACATGTGTTGCAGCACAAACAAACCAATGTTTGAGCCCTAAAAGGAACATTTACTCTGAATAAACAGTGCTAGTGTTAGCCAGCTTGTCTTTGTAACAAACGCATCATTTACATCTAGTCGGGGTTTACTTTAAACTTCCAGTCTCTGGCTCCTGTGGACTCTGTCAGACTATAAAAAATAGAAAAACTTAAATGAACTGAGAGGATATAATGACCTAACATAATGAGAGTGAAACTGACTATAACGTGAGCATAGGTTAGCATAGCAAAGCTATAAAGCAAAGTTTGCTTAATGGTTTTTTTTTTCCATCAAGCTAAACTAAATGCATAACTTTGTATACAATATAATTTTATAGTCAATTTACTAGTGCTGTGTTGCTTTGGAATAGATCTAGACATCAATGTTGATCTTTATGTTGAGTGAAGTGTTGATGTGAGATTTAGGGAACAGAGAAAGTCCAGTCCATTCTTTAGCCGCTCAAGATACCATGCATCAGCGTAACATGTGGCCCATGCACATTGATATATATGCACACTGCATGAATATCAATAAACCTGTACAGAGGCCAAAGTTTCTAATGCAGTTTAATGGAAGTCTAAGAGCTGCATGACAAATATGTGATAATTCTGTGGCATTGCAGGGCAGGGTTAAGCAAATGGTTACTGGTGTGTGGAGAGATAATATACTTTTGTTGGCTAATCCTTAAGTTAGCATTGCACTGGTTTCCTAAACTAAAAGCCGATGAGTTTTATTCCTGTGATCAGCAATCAATGCTGATACAAAGTTCATGAAATTCACATTTTGTTCATCATGGAATCTCCACAAAAAAAACTTAGCTTTTACAATATTTAATGGTTAAACATAACTGACAAGAGTAGAAGGCCCTTATCATGCTATAATGGAGCAACAACATCGAAGTTTGACTTGAAAGCAGCTTCCACACCTCCAACATGTAATGCATTTATGTTTCAAATAGAGATGTTGAAATGTAATGTGTAAGTGTTCATCACCTTCTTGCACACTTTCCACCCATGTATGTTTTCATTATTTCTGAATTGCTAACAGAAAAGCTCTTTCTACTTCAACACTGACTGTGCTACACAGATGTGATCCTAATGCTGCGTTCACACCGCAAGCGACCCAGCTACCAAAATCGCGTCGCCCACTAAGGTAATGTTGCGCGTCCATAAATACCTCATTTTGGTCACCTTTGCTGTCGGCCGTTGCTCGGTGACGTCACGTCCGCTCGAGTTTCACCGCGATCATATCATATATCATATGAGTTTCCCACGGTCCGTCTAGGCGGAACTAATGTCCTCACTGACTAATGTTTGCCACACGGACACTCTGTAGTCCGGATGAATAACTGTCTGTCTAGGGTACCGTCACACGTGCACACACCTGCTCATTGATCAACTTTTTATCACTTTCACATCGCTCGACAAGCTATGTGGTAGTGTGAAAAGCGGCTGTCACATCGCGGGAGGGTTAGCCCCGTCCCATCGCGGCTGTACATTGACTTTGCATGGAGAGTGATCGCCGAGGTAGTACAAGTAGCATCCGGTGTGTACGCACCTTAAGGAAACCTTTACAGGTAGGCTCAGGCATGATGCTTAAGCACAGTTTGCTTGTATTAACACTGTTAAAACAAGTATGTCTGCAGATCTGTGCACAGGTTCCTGGTGTGAGACCGTCCTTAAGACGAAGCCTCACTACAGCTCTGGTCAAACATCCCAAACACCAGCTTGCTTCATTTAATTTCAAACAATGTTACCTCAACAATCTTCCTTCTCCTCCTGACATTTAACAACACAATAAGATCACAATTTTACATCAAACAAGGGTTACTCCCCCCTCTTTCCTTTTACTTGGCTCTACAGTTTTTGGCATCACAAAGCCTGCTTCAATACTCCAACCCAATCTGAGTTTATACTTGCAGTATAAAATGATATGCAGTCCTTATTAAAGCTTAAAGTGTTCAACCAATCATCACATCAGATCAATGTCTCTGTTGCTAACACATTAGCACACATAATCTTCAGTCATAGTCCTGATGTAAATGTATAAAGATATGCTATACTGTGGTTATAATCACAGGGATAATCCAGAGTGAGGTGACTGACCTCTTAATACTGAGAATGGACTATACAACACAAACACCTGCGCACTATGGCTATGTCCACAACCTGCCATTTTTCCTACATGCTGCGTGTATGGGACTGTGGGGATATGGGAAATGTTCAACAAAATGAATTCTGCTCTGACTACACAGACTTTCAATCATACATTTCATTTTACTTTGATGATTGACAAACATTGTGTTTAAAATCAGTTTTGATATCCTGAAATTTGTGTGATTTGTTTCAATCATTTTCCTCCTGTGACGAATGAATATACTTTTCTTATTTATTTCTTTTTTAAGAGATGTGTCTACAAGACAACACAATTGTAGCAGTTGAATGAGCTTTTCTCTTAACCCTTGTGCATAAGCCTTTTTATCCCAATCTTCTGTCCTCTGAGGACCTGTGACCCCCCAAAAAAATAACATTAAAAAAACTGCTATAAATCATCATGTGTTATTTTTCTGCTTTTTTTCTGTACAAATCTCTTGAGTCACTTTAGCTCTGCTACAAACTACCAAATACTCAATCATTATTAGGATTTTACCCTTGTAATGCCAGTCTGAATACATGACAGTGCTTGTTAAAAAAAAAAGAAATGTTTTCCACTGTTTTGATGTGGAATAAAAGAGCAGGCTGCTTTCACAAGAACTAAGAACTTTCTTTTATAACTTGCAAATTTGACATAACGACTCTACTCAACATTAATGCCCTGAACCCAGCTATGCATCAAGTTAAAATATCTCATTTTCTCTTTTTCTTTACTTTTTAATAAAAAAAAACAAAAAAACAAATGGCTAAATGTATTCAAACTGGCTTTAAAAGGGTTTAAATTATGTAAATGATTAAATATTTGTAAGTTTTGTGCGGAACCGAACCAAAAAAAGATTTATGAAAGAAAAAGTAGAAAAAATGTTGATGTATGATATTATAGCAGTATTTTTGTATGTACACTTTCAGCTTGAGGGTCCCCAAAGAGTAAAAAAGTGTCAGTAGTGTGTCATACTCCCGTAAGAGTAACTGACATTACATTAAAAAAAACTATGTCAAAAAAGAAATGTATGCAACCCTCGAGTGGCCCGAGGGTTTGGGACTTAGGTTCGGCAAGAAAAATGGAAAAAAACTTTTACAAACACTGACAAGGTCTTACAAAAATTCCAACATAATAACACACTGAATGCAACAGATTCTGAAAGGTTGCTATTAAGCTATTAAATGCACGTTTAAATGTGACCAAAATGTTTTTTTTTTATCTTTAGTTTTTTATGTTCATATGAACCTTAATATGTGCTTGTATTTACCTGTCAAAACTTGTTGAAATTATCTATTTGAAGTTTAAAATTTAAAGAAACAGTATTTCAGTAGAAGTTTAGTTTAAGTATTTATCTTTATCGAGCTAATGCCCTTTTGGATGTGGCAATAAATTAATAAACATCCAGTTTGTTTTTTTATCTAATTATGTTTCTTTTAAGTGGTTAACTTTGCTAACTACTTGCTAAAAATGTACGGTCCCAGCTCATGTCCTAAAGTCTGAAAATCTACCCTGATTGAATTTCTTATTGAACAGCCGTGCCCTAAGCTGTAACTCTACCAAAATCATCACCAAATTTAAGAAAAGGAAAAATAAATCTACAAAACAGGCAAAGGGGTCTTTGAGGGTTCCGTGTTATGCAACTAATGCTTAATGGTGTAACAACAAGCAAATTTTAAAATTTTAAAAGCAACTCACATGTATACTCAAACACTTGAGATACTTGAGACATAGGTCAAACACAAAAGCATTGTAAACAACATCAAACTTCCTTGTTTTCCTTACTCTCGTTGTCCATTCATGTCTAAACCTCTGCCGTTGTTTGATTCAGGTAAACCCCGGTTGACTCGGGGCTGAAGGCTTGATCACCAAGAAAAAGCATCTCAACATGAACCCTGTATGGGATGAGTCCTCGCTCTGAACTTCAGCTGCTGGAGCGTGCAGCAGCGAGAGAAATGACCTGCTTCCTGTCCAATTCATGTGGTCCACAAAAGTCCTGCACATAAAAATGAGCTAATTGTGGCTTTTTGATGCCGAAGCCCTTTTCTTGCGCCGCTTGCGTGCGTGTGTGCGAGCGTGTGTGTTGTGCCTGTATGTTATTCTTCTGAGCTCATAAAGCATTTTTTGTAGTCGTTAGTTGGGGTTAGATAAAGGCGAGCAAATCCAAAAAAAAAGAGTGGAAAAGTGGGGTATTAATTACACTAAATGGAGAAAGATGGAGCAGGAACAATACACATGTGCACCAGACACGAAATGTGCAATCACATCAGATCATAAAACACCCATGTTTGTGTTTATGTGTGCGTTTCTGTCATTATCATGGAAGGTTTCTGCAGCCTACACACACACTGTCAATGACGGTTGCTGCTGCAGTGTAACACCAACGTCCTATCAGAGACTGGACGAGTGTTTGCAGCTTAGCACCCCCACAGCAGATGTCCAATCATCCTAATATAACAGCAGGAAGAGAACAACACAGCGGCTGAATTCTCAGATTAAAACTATCTGCGTCCAGTGAGATACAGCACGTCAGCGGCGGAAAAAAAGAGCACGAGTCAGAAGAGGGAGGATTTACTGATGTGTCACTTCATAAAAACAAGTTACAGAGCTGTTGTCTTGGTTTATTCTCTGATTTATATGATTAATGAGACAAAACTCCTACAAAAATAGAATTATACAGGTACTGAAACGTAGAATTTTTACACTAAAATGTCTGGAAGAATGACTGATAGATTCATTATACAATTTTTTATTGTGCTAGAATTCTTTTGTACCGGGGGGAGTTGAAGACTAGCATGATTCCCACCACCCACAACCTCGTTCTCTGTTATCCTTCTCATTAACGCTACCTGAAGATGAAAGTTATACACTCTGGGTTTGAAAAGGCAAAATTTGACATATCAACAGCTATTTAGATAATCCCAACTATAACACTTGATTTCAATCATGTTAGTTGTTTAATTTTTAAACAATAGCACTCAAAAAGTAACACTTTTTACATCTGTCAATTTGCATTTATGATGCTGTTTTCTTTTTTGGCCTTCCAGCCATTGTGTTGTTTTTACACAGAACTAAATGTGAGGATTCTTAAAGAAAAATTTTATGCATTTCTTCCGTAGCATATTTGCTAACAAGTTGTATTTCCAAATTGACTCTCTGTTGGCTCTCTGATTGATTAACTGTTGCCAGGTCATTCCAGGCAGACACTTGCTGTGCTAGCAGGGTCTATTTTAATGCATTGTGTATAAACTGTTGCTTTAATTTTGTTTCTTTAGCATTGAAATCACAGAGAAAACAGTTTAATACAGTACTGAAAATATGTGGTGTTCCAGTGAAGTTTGAAATGATGCAGCTTTTTGTTGATGCTAAATGACATCACCAAGGCCATTCATTCATTCATAAAGATTTTAAGCTTTTCCTCATATACCTGACTGTTGTTTTGTCTCTATACTTTTAATTAGGCCACACCTTTGAAACATTCAATTTTTGAGCATGCTTTAAGAGTAATCAAAAAGTGATTTTTTTCACATATTTCAAATGGGGAGGGGCAAGCAACTACAGATTGTGTCTAACCAAGTAACAGTTACTAAGGAGGGTGGGGCTTGATATAAGATAGCTTTATGGAGAGCATAGGGCTTGACAAAGACACAGTTATCCATCAAGCTTTATTTAAGATATACATAGTTCAGTGATTTCTTGATCAAACAATCAGGACTACCCACAATCCTGCGGTGTTACAGCAACATCTGAACAGCTGCCGGCCTATTTACAGGGATATACTACCTCTGCTAAGTATTACAGTATTTACTGACTATAAGTTTGAAATGGGGGAATAATGGTAAATGGACCATGAAAGACAGAACTTATGTTAGTAACAAAAAAGAAAAAGGAAAAAATATAATTTGCAGTTTTGGCCAAACAAATTGCGTCATTTTCTGTGTGGGCAAAAGTTGTCCAATACAGTTTCTCTGTTTCAGCAATGTAAATCACGTCTTCCAGTATTGAATGTTGTCCTGCATAGATAAATATTTCTTCAAGTTGCTGGTTTTTCCACCCACTACATGTTGTGTTTGAAGCACCTCGCTCTCACAGTTTTGACCCCTCTGCCCCCTGTGATTATCACATCTTTGATTAAAAACAAAGTGAATTGCTGACAAAATAGTTAAACAAAACGGCTAATGATACGAATTCTTTGAAGTTCTTCTCAAATATTAACTACACTTGGTTTTCTGATTATACAGCAACAAGTCTGATCAGTAAAATTCCTTGTCATCTGCAAAGTTTGACGATCTACTTTGCTTTCTGAAGATAATGGTCATGGAAAAAAGTCAATGGTGAGCTTTGTGGTGATAACAGCAGGCAGCACATGTCATTACCCTCCAGAGATCAGGCAACCACAGAGAGTACATTGAGTCTTTCTAACCCATTATGTGGAGTCATGATTTGGACCATTACTGAATGCAGGTACCAACAACTTTACATGTACAGTTCACTTGCTCTTGGAAAAAAAGTTGCGCTACACTTTGAATTCAATTGGATTTATATTGCTTTCTCTGAATCATGGCATGACAGGAGCTTGAATTGCTGCATTTACTGCTTGATTGCTGAAGCAATAATGTGTAATTGATAAACAATGTTGATTGAGGCTGTCAGGAGTTGAGCAGATGTATTTCACCTAACATGGTAGAATGTCTCCATAAATTTGATCCTCACCTTGAGTGTTTCTCTCACAGATGGAGATCTGACCTTAGTTGGCCTTTGGTGATTGCTTGACAGTGATTAGTTTTAACTGAAGGAGGGACAAGCTGTTTTGTAAAGGTTACCTTCAGTTGTTGCACAAACTTGTGCATTAAACTGAACCAAGACACAAAGTTTTAAACTGATTTCCAGCTGTTCAATGGAAGCCAGAAGCTACCAGCAATTATCTCTTATCTGTCAAGTTAGTCTCAAGGCTCAACATCAAATTGTCGGTTTTCTCCCAAACAAAAGTCAAACGAGGAACGAGGAGCTGAAGAGAAACATTATCTTCTCCTCCTCCTCTTGTTCGGTCTCTGACCTTCTGCGAGGAAGGATCATCCCACCGTCTGGCACAGTTTGCCACAGAAGCAGGATTTATGAAGGGGAAATTGCAACTGGCAAATGGGGTAGGGTGAAAAAAAAGCTCACCCCCCAGGGCAGAAGAAAATGGGATGGACGGAGGCAAATATCTGACAGTGGACATGGAGGGACTAATAGTTGGATCTGACCTGGTGGTGAACTTGTATTGTCTTTGGACAGCAGCAGAACCCGCGATGAGAAAGCCTCTTACCCCCCAACAAATAGGTAATGAGTGGTAATGAGAGACAATGAGTAAGAGAGGGAGAGAAAGGGGAGGGAGGGGGAGGAGGATGCAGATAATGTAAGCCAGACACAGACGGAGAAATTACAAAGAGGAAGGGAGAGGAAGAGAGAGCAGCTGCACCCGCACTCGCAGTGAAGCTGAGAAGGTGCCGGGGCCGCAGAGGGAGCATCCAGGGAGCTGGGTGACGAGAAACACTGTCCGTTTGTGGCCACTGATAATACTTTCCATTCTAGCTGGCTCGATGTGGGGGTCTGCTGTATGTGCATATGTGTGTGTGTGTGTGTGTGTGTGTGTTTGCAGGCTCTGTGCGAGCTGCTGATTCCCCTGATTGCAGGCTGGCGCCCTGCTGGCGAGCCCCCGCACTCTGAAATTAAATCCACTCTGCTCCGTTATAAATTATAATGCTTTACAAACAACACCCCCATCGGGGAGCCCGGGAGAAGATGAGGGGGGGAAGTGAATGAGAAAAATGTTGGGGAGCGAAAGATGAGGAAGAAGCGTATGAATAAAGAATGTGCAAATGAAAAGCACGGGACAAAAGACTACATTTCATTTATGGGAGCTTTTAATGCTAACCTAATTGAGAATTTAAGACCGTATGTTAGTAAAACGCTGCTTGCTAAACCAGCATTTTAAGCAGCTAAACAGTAAAACAGGAAAGATAAAAAATAATTGAATCAGGAAGGTCGGGCAAGAGACAGGGCAGCACTTAAAATCCAGATTAAAGACTGAAGAATTCCTTCCAAAGAAGTGAAGAAGAAAAGCAGCTGTGAAAGTGAAACAAACAGGAAGAGAGAGGGAGATTCAGAGGGACATGTGCGGACGAGATAAAACCTGAAATAAAGCAGTGCGACTGTGGGGTTGGTGGGTGAAGGAGGGGCAAGGGAAGAGCTTTGGGTAAATGGACCGGTTGGTGCCAGAGAGGCAGCACGTCCTGCTGATGTGCAGCTGGACTGGCACCATGTTAGCTGTGTAGGACTGCAGAGGGCAAATATGTCAAATGAACTGCTCTGTGGAGGACGATAACCTGCTAACACGGAGACAGGCTGCTGCCTGTCAAGCAGATGAGAGATGGAAAGACAGAGACGGAGGGTGTCAGCACTCTGAGCTCCAAGCTTAAGAGAGTCAGTGTTCAAATTTACAATCATGTTTAGACTGATATTACACGAATTACAGGATGTCAGTGTGAAATGAAGTTATAAGTCTTGTCCTGTTTTTACATAAAGTACAATCCCATATGGCCTGTGCCCATAGCTGCTATTTTCTGAACTTGCAGTGCTTACAAACCAAAATTTCAAGCATAATGATCAACGTTTAAAGAGCCCATATTCATCTTTCTATTTATCAATGAAAATAATCTTAAAGATGTGAATCTGAATTTAGGAATATGAGCTCTTGCACCAAATATTTCAAGGCTGCCTTAAAAATGTTTTAGTATTATTATTCCATGTCAGTTAACTTTGGTTTTGCCATATTCAGTCAGTTAGGTTGTAATTTTTACAAACTGAAAAACCCTGATCCACCTTGATTCTCACTCTGTCTGAGATGCTCTGTTGAAGTTCCTTCCTCTTGTAGTTCCAATTCAGTCTAATCAAGTCCACTTTAGCTGAACAACACAATTTTAAAAACACAAGGTTGTTAAAGTGCTGTACATTACAAAATAAAATAAATACATAACAATAGATAAAATTAAACAAATTGGATTTATTCCTCCCCCCACATAGGCCTTGTCTGCGGTATTTGGTTGATTAGTTAAAAACACTGGCAGGTCTTTTGCATCAAACCAGTTGATTTACTAGACAAAATGGATATTTGTGCTTTGTTGCCCCAAAATCAGTCCATCCTTAAATCCAGTTGGACATGTGGTCAAGGTCTACAGAAGATCCTTTGAAGACTTTCTAAGATATTGCATTCGTAAGGCATCAACGGCTTGAAACGATAAAAGGAATTGTCTTAAGTTGTACTATTATTATTTAGTTAATTACTTCATTATTCATTCATACAGATTCATTCATACAGAAATAATCTCAAAAGCAGCCAGCAAGCAGTTTAAGATATAATAACACTAACACACGCCTTTGCAAAATTATTTAAACATTAAGATAAATATTGTCAAAGTTGAAGACAGAAACCAAAATCTTAATTTCCCAGATGGTCAAACTGATCAACACACATAAAAAAGTTATGGTTGAAATACGGCAGAATAACCCCTGAAATATAATGTGCCTGTCCATCATCATCCCTGACTGGGAGCCGACATTGGCCCCGTATGCCGCCCCGGCTGTAGCTGTAACTGGCAGACTGTTTTAGGAACAACAGGCCTATTCTCCGTCACAGCGGGAGGGCGGGTCATGTGTGGCCACCGACATTGTCTGCCAATCAAATGTGAGACTCAGACGCCTCGAACAAAATGCTGCCTCACTTCCGTTAACGCCCAAACACAAAGACGGGACCAGTGATACACGACACAGCTGTCAGTGCCACCTACAAGAGGCTGTCAGCCACTGTTTGGGCAACAGAGACACACACATAAAACGCACACACACAGTCTGCACTATGAATACACAACTATAACTGCTGTTAATAAATCAATGGCAGTTATGCAATTGTCTGATGTGAGCACGCAACGGATGGGTCACAGCCCAATTTTGGTACAGTTTATTTCTTTGTGAAGAAACTTTTAAACATGAAAACAAACGTATTTTTACTACATTCCTTCTACTTTTTAACATAACAAATGTCTTTTATCTCATATGACAAAAAAAGTAAAAAATATGACATATCTCTGTAAAATCTTGGACACATAACTCTGAAAAAGGTCGTTTTGACTTGGTGTTATATATTTTGTGTTTTTGCTCTGATGTGATGTGCTTTGGTATTTGGCAACATTTCACATTGATTAAACCTAAAATCTAATGAGGTCTCTTTTCATTAGATTTCAGCACTTTCCAGATGGCAAATATTTCCACCCTTACATGGTAGGATTGGTTAAAAGTCCATATCTAGAAACTAGATGAAAATCTTCAGGACATTTTAGCCAATTTTGGCTAAATTTTAGCCAATGTTTTGCAAACTTAAGAAAGCCACAGCCATTTAGACTTCATGTTTACAGTAATCTATATAAATTACTCTTGCCAGATTGAGTTCTTGGCATCAACCAAAGCCCAGTGTTGAAGATGACGGCCTTTTACTTCAAAAGTTTTATGTGACTTTTCAGGAGCAGACAAATTTCCAAAGTCTTAGAAAGTATTTAAATCTTGCTGGAATCTGAGCACTCTCTTGTATGCGTATGGAGCATTTTTAGGCCCTTTTTTGCAGTTTTAAGGCAGTCTCTCTTCAGTCTTAGACTAAGGATAAAGTCAAACAAGTTTGAATTATCAAAAGGCTTTAGTTCTATTACAAAATGTGTAGTTTAATGATGTGACAATTTGAAAACTCAATAAAATTTGCTTTGCAAGTGCCAAACAGGAAGTATTGAGCTTGCAAAGACAGCAGGGAGCTGTCCGTCTTTACAGGACTGTGGAGAACACTGAAGGATTTATGGAGGGAGCAAGAATCCCACCTGAACTTGTCCTCATTTTAGATTACCAATTATGAAGAAAAGACAGAATATTATTCAATATCATTGACTATGCTATGGCCAGCGAACTTTGGAGCTAATGACAGGCGTGGGCTAACAATACACTTCAGCCAAAGATTACTATAACAGCCATTCATATCACTCTATGGTGCTTCTCTCTGAAACATACACACAGATGTATGTGGATGTTGGGTTTTACTTTGCACATTTTATTTGATATTGTTACTAAACAGCAATCTTCAGAAGAAATAGACTTCTAATTTGTGGACTAAATCGTAAGAACAGCCCTTGTCAGAACAGTCTCATTAATAAGCTGTAGCTTAACCTAAGGGAGTTGCAACAATTCCAGTCCTCATATTCTACTTCTCTATGCTATTTTGTCACCAGCAGATGGACCTGAAGTTGACTGTTTTCTCATCAGCTATAGATTAGTCAGATCAATCTGTTCTTCTCTTGTGTTTTTAGCCAGGTTCTAAATAATACAACAGAGATAAGCAACTTGCAGCCCAGGGCCACATGAGCACCCTCCTCTACCTTAATGCAGTCCACCAATTAAATCATGTTATTAAAGAATACAAACATACATGAGGAAAAAATGACTAAACTGATCATAAAACCTTGAATCAGAAAAACTATGTTGAAGACACTGCTTTTATCTGTTCAAGTTAAAGTAACTGTCGAGATGAAACTGTCATATTATTTCTGAGAATGTAACATTTGGTAAAAAAAAAAGTGACTAATGTGGCTCTCATAGTAACTTTAGGTGCCCATCTCTACTAAAGTAGAGATTCTGCCCTGGCTTCTGCATAAAAACTGTTTTTGATGCACTTACAGCAATGCACAGGCCTTTATTAGAGACCCATCAAAGACCACTTTCGACACTTTAAGAATAAGAAAAGTCCGAGTTATCAGGTCCAAACCCTTTCTGAAACGCTCACTCAGCTGTTCCCCTTTTTTGTTTTTACCTGAAGCGAACACAGAAAATGAGGGTGACAGCTGGGATCAGCAACCACGAGTCACAAACACACCACAGCAGAAAAAAAAAGACATCAGCTGTCAGGGCTGTCAGGAAAAAACAGAAACAAAAAGACACAGAGTGGGAATGTTCAACTGAACAAGACAGTCTTATGACCATCTGCAGGTCCACAGGTGACATTCACGGGCAGCATCAGCAGGTAGTGACACTTTTAGAAAACACTGATAGACCAAAACGTTCTTGAGCGAGATGCAGTGGCAGCAAAATGCCCAAAAAAGCACAGATCCAGATTCACAGATCCACACGGGCTTCTGTTTCAAGACAAGATCTGTGGAATTCCAACCTTCTCCAACAGATGTGATGAGTGCAAACTTTTTATATGAAGTTCCACTCTGAGATGAGATGACATTGTTAAAATTGCTTTTGACAACAAATAAAAACAAAACATTGCCTTACAGTGTTGTCAAAATGCCATAATTTCAAACTCTAAATACAACTGTAGTTATTATAGTTTATAAATACACGTGTTTTACAAGTTTGTGGCCAAACTGTAAGTGTTGTATAACATTAAATACATTCAAAAATAAATACATTCTGTTTGATCTATGATCTACTTATTCATGTTTTATTCATTCATTTATTTATTAGTTCACACTGCAATCAATTAGCTCATCAATTAGCTATTCATCATTCCATCAATCCTGCAGTCTGTTATCCACTGATCCATTTTCTTTTCTATTATATTCTTCTCCATCCATCCATGTTTCTGTTTAGGAATCAATCATCTACTCATCAACTCATTCATACATCACTATCTACATTCTACCAATTTTCAATCCATTTTTGATCAATCTATTAATTCATTATAACACTTTTTCATCCATCTGACCACCTCTCCATGGAAATTTAAATCCATCCCTACACCAGTCAATCAGAAAAATCATCTACCTACTCATCCATCCATCTATCAATCCATCCATCCATCCATCCAAGATGTGAATCTTTCCCTATTTAATGATTTGGTCCAATTTTGATTCTTAGTACGACAATATGATTCAAAATCAATTTATGATTTAGACCAACTCAGGTTATCAATCAGTGAACTTTTCTTTCAAAGTGTACTTATATCAAGATTAACAACAGTCTGTTATGTTCTTGTCATTGACAGAAAGTTCAGAAAAGTGTTTTCAAGACTTCAAAGAGCTGCAGTTAAGTTTCATCAAGTTTATGTGTTTAAAAATTGGTTTCTAAAGCTGTTTTCTGAATCCAAAGCATTTGCTTTCTGAAATGCTGAAGAGGTATAAACATTAAGAAATCAAACAGTCAACTGCCCTGAATTAGATTTACTGTATATTGGCTAAAAGTGAAAAATTATGGTCACAATGACCTTGGCTGATTTTTTTAATTTAAACACCCATTCTGCCCAAAAATGAATGTGTAACCCTATGCCCCTGCTTCTTTAACAGTGTAGAGTCTCACTTGTAAGGTTCCTGATCTCTATGCATGAGAAGTGAAACTCTAATCTTCACTGTGAGAAAACACTCAGACTGTGAACCCATTGGCAAAAGCAGCATACCATCAAAAATAGGAACAGTTTAGTTCACCAGCTGTCCAATCAGCACACCTCTGTTCCTCCTCCTAGCCAATTACAGCTTGATAGGGGCTTGAGAAAACAAAGCATTATGGGTCGGTTAAGCCCTCCTCTCATCTGCAGGAGTCGCTTTTCCTGAGGCGCACAGCACATCTGCAAACACCTGATAGGCTGAGCCGCGGCCTTCAGCCCCTCGCTGCCCGGGTTAAATTGTTACCACCTTCCTCTAATCCTGACTCTCACAATTAACTGTATAGACGGAGCACTTCAAAGCCCCCGACGGCCAAAGGGGTTAACCCCGACGCTCCCGGAGATTTGTTTTTGATTTCGCTCAGATCCCCAGACACTTTCATCTCGGGGCCCTCGCTCCTTCTTCCTCTCTGGATCCCGCAGGGCCAAGCCGAGGGCAGGCTGAGTCGCAGCTAATTTTGGCAAATTCGGTGTGATATCTGAGGGCTAATTTTTCAGCTCCCACACAGTTATTTATGCAAACAAAAGTGTGAAATCAAATCAAGTTGAAAAAAGAGAGTTCTCAAGTGGACATTATACGGTTTGGTGGGAAAGAAAATGTTTAACTTTCAATCAGGGTGTGAAGTTTTGGACATATGGGTCTCATATTTGTAGCTTTTGAGTTGTTTTCATCGATCATAATCCAAAGAGTCAATAAACTTAAAACAGAAAGCTGATGCTCAGCACTTCTTTCTCCAAACAACTGAACCTTGCATGACGGGTGAGGGGCTGGAAAACAGATTTAGTTCTGGATGATGTGAAAATCTGTATTTGAACAGACAATCTGACATCAGCCTGTCACCTTATGCTGCACATAACACTTTATACTAATGTGGAGCGTCACACATTATTTTATTTAAAGAAGCTGAAGCCTAGGTTTAATGTATCTTAACCATAACTGTGTTATAATTCTGCTTTTCTAAAATCGTCATATATATGTTGTTCATGCATACCTGTTTGACTGTTAAAAAAGAGCTAATCAACCAATCACATGGCAACAACTTCATGTTTTTAGGCATAAAGCTTTGGTTGAGATTACCTGCTGAAGTTCAAGCCAAGCATCAGAAAAGTGAATAAGGTTGTTTAGGGACACTACTGATCTATTGGGATTTTCACTCAGGCTAATACAAAATGGTCTGAAAAGAGACAATATCCAGAAAACAGTAGATCTTAATGAAAAGGCCTTGTTGGATCAAGAGGTCATAGTGGTTGGAGATAATAGAAAAGGCAACAGGAACTAGAACAAACACTTGCTACAACCAAGGCAAAAAAGCATTTCTGAGCAGACTGCATGTTCACTCTTGAAGTGGGTGGGCTAAAGCGGCTATAGACTACACCAGGTGCCAATCCTGTCAGCTTAGAACAAGTACCTGAGGCTATGATTGACACTGATTCACCAAAATAAGACAATAGAAGATCATAGAATGTTGCCTGGTCTGATGAATCTGGATTTCTGATACCACATTCACATAGTGTGTCCAATCCAATTTGGTGTAAACAAAACGAAAGCATAGTTTTCGTTAATAATACATTTTTCTAATTGGGAAAAAAGTCCTAAGCTGTTTTGCTCCCAGAGCAGCCACTTTGCTTTTTGTATGGAGTCAAATGAACCACATCATTCTGAAGCACCGAAATTCCCATCACTGATCCCATCACACATTAGCTCAGTGCAAAAGTTACAAGAGACACACAGAGCTGACAGGAAACAGTCTAGGTGGAAAATTTTGTCTGTTGCGTTCAAACAGAAAAAATGCAAGTTCAAAAAGTCCAAAGCTGTTTTGCTCCCAGAGCAGCCACTTCATCTTTTTGTATGGAGTCAAATGAACCACATCGTTCTGAAGACTGAAATTCCCATCACTGATCCCATCAAACGCAAGCTCGGTGCAAAAGCTACAAGAGATACTCCACAGAGCTGACAGGAAACAGTCTAGGTGGAAAATGTTGTCTGTTTACATTCACACATGCAATGAAACAGAAAAAATCAGGGACTTTAAAGCATGTGACTGTGTTTGAATCCAGTGAAGGCGACTTTACACCGCTCTGTCTGCACACTCTGCAACAGACAGTTGTCATTGTCGCCTTTCTCACCTTTCTACTCTGTGGGTGCATGCGTTTGATGGGCACTACCAGCCTGATCCCTTTAACCCAGTGTATGTCGGGGGTGGTAGATTACTCCATGTGTGTGTACGTTGGGGGTAATAGTGTGTGAAGAGCTAGTCCTGCATGCATCCTGCCCCTCCTCAATCGCCCAACAGTCTCCCCTGCAGTGCCTCAGCAGGAACTGGAGCAAATGCGTTTAGGAATTAAGACTGGGGAATGGCCCGAGGTGTGTGGGTGTGTGTATGTGCGCACGTGTGTGTGTGTGTGTTATTATGGGGTTGTGCTGCTCTTTTGCGGTGGGCCAGCTCCTGCCAGCTGCCCCAGGATGTGGCCTGTCACATCACATAGCCGCTGATGAGTCACACAAGTGTCAGGAAAGGTGAAGACGGAGATAACACCGATACACACATAGAGACACACACACACAAATCAAATACATGAGTAAGAGAGGTGAGGGGAAGCTAGACGGCACTCAGAGTCTTGACACAATTGAAATCCCAACTTTTATGAATGGTTCCAAAAGAACAAGCAATTGAAAATGAAAAAATCAAGATGTATCTCTATGAGCACTAAATATTTTTTCCATTATATGCGTCCTGGTGTGAAGCTAAGTCATATTATTTTTCTATGAATGGAGCTAAGACGGGGTAAAGGTGATTCTGATCAGGTTAAATCAAACATCAATTCAAACTAATTCCACATTGCAGATAAACCACACTTGTGATTCTTTCATCCATTTGCTATCCAAGGACATGAATACACACAGACACACTGGTGTACAATCATACATACACATCCACTGGGGTCAGCCCACTGAACAATGGAGCATAGCTGATGTTAAGTGCCATGCTATTAGCCTTAGCAGCAGAGTGCCTGCAGCTGTGTGCAATGGGTCAATATGCAGCTGAGCAACACAATCAGGCAAAGAAACCAAGAAGCAACACAAACTGTACACAAACTGCATTAAATGTTTGTGTAAAGTACTTAAAAAATCTCAAATTAAAGCATGTCCATTTTAAGATGCAGGCTTTATATTTTGGGAAATAGTTTAGGGTCTGTTTTTTTCATGATGTTGCCCAATAATTCTAAGAAATCAGCTCTTCACCCCATTTTGACATTGTTTGAATTTTTGAATGAATTAACCATCAACTGATATGATTTCATATTTGTTCATCCACCAGTGCATCCATCTATGTATGTATTCATCCTTTCTTGCATCCATCCATCCATTTTATCCATCCATCCATCTGTGTACAGTATGCATAACAAATTTATCCATCAATCCCTAAATTCATCCCTGTTCAGTCCATTTCATAGGTTTGAGTGGAGTTTAGATTTTGTTGATTTCAGTTCCGCGTATAGATGTTGCATCACCAGTTGCATTTTTCAATTCCATATTGTTTGTGGCATAACTTTTAATGAACATTTCTAGAACAAAAATCTGCCTTTGATCCTTTCATCAGTTTTCAATTCATGTATTAATCCATAAATCTCTTTGTTATCCATTATCCACTTATCCTTCCATTTCACTCTTAAAAATTAGTTATCCCAACTTTTCTTAAAATATATGTTCTTTTACCACTGCCTGATTTTATGTTATGCAAAAAAGTCACAGACAAGCATTTGTTAGGGTGACGTGGGGTTGATGACGACAATAACAATCACAACTGTTGCTCATAGGGTAGGTGCCCATAATGCAAGGTAAGGGAGAGCCATGGCTTTGTTTCTAAATCTCAATTAAGAATTATCCATGGAGACTCAATCTGTTTTTATCAGCTAATCAATAAAGACATTTAGAAACACAGTCATCTGAAAGTCTTGACATGATAAATACATAATACACTACACCATTTGAGTGTTAATGGAAATAATGTAAAGGCGCAAAAATAAGATGCTAACAGTGTTCCATCCATCTGTCATTAGTCTGAGCTGATGTTATATAGATTATTATTGGGTATTTGGTCAGCTCTGATCCCTGATTTGAGCTCTGATGTGCCCCATGTGTCTGCCACTTACATAAGATATAAAAAAATAATATATTTACAACTATGTTCAGGACACAGGTAGTTAAGAGCATGAGCACTAGGTATAACAGTGAGTTCATCTCGGGTTGTACTTCATTGTTTACCACAAAGACCAGGCTCTCTGAGAGAAGTCTACACAGTCATGATGCACCGATGGGGGGGTAAGCATCGAGTCATCCTTTCAAAAAGAAAAAACATTGGGTCCAAAACTAATGATTATAGACTTAATTAATTATTGATGGACACAAGCAGTTTAATTCTTTTCTGTATGGCTATATATATATGGTAGAAATGCACAACAAAAAATTATTAAATTATTACAATTTCTCTTTGGTCCAGTACCACTCCGCAGCCTGGTGGACCCCTGCTTTATCATCCATTCAGTCTTTCATCCAGCCATCCATCCAGCCATTTTTCCATTTATCTGTCCATTCATCTATCCATCTATCGATCTCGTTGGCATCCATCATCTATCCATCAATGCATCCACCCATCTATACTTAATTTAGCCATCCATTCATCTATTCTTTAATCAATCTTTTCAGCATCTTTTATCCGTCCATATTCCATCCACAATCCTTTTTCTGAAACCAATGACCAACATCAACAACACAATATCAATGTTTTATACAATTAAGACAGTCGTGGTTTAAGTTGATAAAAGTTGTGTCTTTTTGGCATCCTGTGAAAGTTATGTTTAAAAATACTGACGAATATCCTAAACATGTTTTAAATAGTTTGGAAATAAAAGATCTGTTGGAATTCCCAATTAAGTAAAATGATTTTGGATGTTAGTTTGGGTTGTGGGAAATCTCAAATGGCATTTTAGGTATTTCTGAAAGTTTAAAACACAGAACACATTCTCAAAATGGAAAAAGGGTAAGAATGTGATGACGATTTAAGGGACGTCTATTTCTGTAGAGTTAATACAGAACATAAACCAGACTGTGGGATAGACTCAAACTAATACCACAGAGTGACAGACTAATGCAGTGACCCACCCTCTTATCATGCTACAGTTCATACATATCCTGTAGGTGAGCTCTTCCTATATGAACATAATCTACAATAATCTATGTGTTTTCATCAAATTACCGTCCTCCATCCATAACGTGCAGTCAGAGCTGCTCCAGAGCGAGCCGCAGATCCCGATGTAATTACACACTATGCACTCTTCCCGTCCACATACTGCTCCGTCCCAATTCCCTGCTGTTTGGAAATCAGGGCTATACGCTGGTGACAAGTTACAGTACACATGCCCAGCATAACCTTTGATGTAAACATGTTCATTTCTGAGGGAATGATACGGAGGCCAAAACCACGAGGGGCTTCAGACGATCCCTGCAAACCGTACGGCTTCAAAGTCCTGTCTCTAATTTGAACCTTTTGTGCCACTTAAAAAGCCCACGGACTAATTTGACTCTGGCATGTAACAACAGTTTGCAGGAATGTTTGCCTGTCCTGTGTGCGTGTGTGTGTGTGTGTGTGACCACAGGCCTACCTGCTTTGATCATGGCACTGGAAGATTATGACAGCACACACACATGTACACTCACACAGGGAGATTAATCAAAACTACATGTAGCAGAGTGTGTGTGCATCACTGAGGGCAGAGTGTAGATTCACACACCAGAACACAAAGATGAAACTTACAGATGAGCTTGTTGTTGACATTTTACAGCATTCAATTTGTGACCATGTGCTGCACAAAAGCATAACTGCACACGGAGATGAGCAGCAGGAACGTGGAACGACATGAGTCAACAAGCAGTCTAACAAAAAGACAGACCACACTGACCAAAATTATCAGCTGGGAAGCAAATTATAATTAACATTTGGGAAAGCAAACAACTTTGACATGACTTTAGTGACAATCATTTATAATGATCCATGTTTGATGCCACAGCAACAAAACTAAAAGACCTGGACACTCTACTCTCGACCACCACCATCTAAATTGCACATAAGCAATCTGTATGAAAACTGAGGTTATATATGCATCATTACTATGTCTGTATCTGTATGTGTTTCTAAGTCGCACTCACAGTCAATAGAAAATCCTGGATGAAGCCAAAATGACATCAAATTTTGAATTACTAAAGGGGGCTTGAACAGCCAATCCACTGCAGCTGCCATCTTGAAAATGCTGTCTCAAACTTGAGATTAAGAATCAAACACAACCTTAGTACATGGTCTTCAATTTTCATGACAAACTTTGTGGGTCTTGATTTCAATGTAAAAACCAAATAATGTTAAAATATTTTTGCTTTAATACATTACTATCAGAAATGTATTGAAGTCAGAGTCTTTAATATAAGTCCCTTTACCTATACTGCTGCCTGTAAAGGGAGAAACAGTTGTTTTGATATTTTTGCAGGAGCTGTCATGTTCTAACCTGACAAGCCAGATGAACAGCTCCATAAATCTGCCACAGAAATATGTCACTAGTCCATCTGGGTAGGAGCCCTTTAAATTTGTTTTCAGGGGCAGAACGTTTAAAAAAAAAAATACAAGCTTGTGATTGGATAATCGTTTTGCTCGTCACATTCATCATAGACCAATCCACATCAAGCAGGGTTGCTTCCTATAATGAAGCAATGTTTTCATTGAATTTGTCATTATTTTTTTCTTTATGTATACATTTTATTTTATTATTTTGTTTATATTGGTTGCTGATGCTGCTCAGTGATTTTTGAAGACTGTATGATGCAAAATGTGCCTGTTTGCTACTTGAAATGGCTGAATAAAGAATTGAAAAAAAAAGTAGAATACATAGCGGCTAACTTAGCCGCTAACAGCTAACAATAGTTGATGACTGTAAGCTGTTAGCTGCTAACTTAGCCGCTAACAACAGTAAATGACCATTAGCCGCTAACTTAGCTGCGAACAGCTAACCGCCTTATACTATCGTCTTACACTAATTTGCACCGCACAGATGATTCATTTAACACTTATATGTGACATGAACCTCATCAAAGACAATCCCTACAAGTAAACTTCTGAGGGGGGCAGATTTCGCCAAGTTTTACTAAGTATCTATGAGGACAATAGGCTAATCGGCATGTCCGTTCTCAACTTCCGGTTCTCAACTTCTGGTTGTCGTCACGTCCGCATTCTACAGCTCCCGCCTCTCTTCCCTGATTGGGCCGTTAAGAATTCAGCGGCGTGAATTCGTTGGACAACGGAGGCTTGCAAGACAGAGCTGCAGGATTTTAGAATCAGGCAGGTCTGTCTGCAAGGCTAGTCATGTTCATCATTGCAATAGACGCTCATTTATTCCAACTACTGAATGGATATTTGCCAACAGTGGTTGATCAATGGATGCCTGTCAAATGGATCAAACATGAGGACTTGTCTGAATAGATTGTCCAGGTTAAAACAAAACTAGAAGACAAACAGTCTTGCAAATCCTTTATAAAATATAAAGGAAGACATTGAAGGAAAAAAATGGTCCTTGTGACCCGTTGAAGTTCAAACCCAGCATCAGAAAGGAGAAGAAAGTTGATTTAAGGGACTCTTAATGTGGCACTGATTCTGGCACTAATCGGGCTAACCTGTCAGAAACTGCTGATCTACTGGGATTTTAACACACAGCAATATCTTGTGTTTAGAGAAAATGGTATGAAAAAAGAAAATATCCAGTGAACTACAGTCATCTGAGTAGAAAGTCCTTGTTGATCTCAGAAGTCAGAGGAGATTGGCCAAATGAAAGAAAGGCAACAGTAACTCAGATAAACACTCAAGACCATTTCTGAACACAGAACATGTCCAATCTTGATGTGCTACAGCAGAGGATGACCAAAACAGGTGCCACTCCTGTAGGCTGAGAAGAGGAAACTGAGACAAAAACTGGACAATAGAACTGGGTAAAATTGTCTGGTCCAATGAGTCTGGATTTCCAGGAAAGCAAAAGATCATAAAAGCTTCTTATATCAGCCTTTGTTCCTTTTTGGACCTGTTGCTGTTTAAATCGCTGCAGCACAGAAAAAACAACAAATTGCTGGTTATAAAAAAGTTCCTTTGAAATATAAAGGGTCATTGTATTTCACTGCATGGATTGTACTCCTTATAAAAGAAAATAAGTAGCAAATGTATCGGTCATAGTCCCCTTGAGAATCATCAAAATACAACAAACACATATGCTCAAATGTCTTCTATATCAAAGTCAATATGAGGAAATCCCCTCACTGCGACTCTGCTCTCGCAGTAACAGACATACTTTTTGGGGGATTCTAGCCAATCCCTGCCACGGTGGCCATGACATCAGCACGAAGGAGCGACCTCTGGGGACCAATGATTAATTAACATGGCTTCAGCCGGCAGTGCGGCACAGGATGTGATCTAATTGACAGTGGGTAATTATGTAATGGCCTCGCCTTGTAAAAGGAGATGAGCTGGAAGTACTGTAACCTAAAGTGGAAGTGCAGGAGCATCACACGCACATACACACACACACACACACACGCAGAAACTAAATGAGGCCGGCTTGTTTTCCTGTCGTTGCCCTTTTACCCCGCTGATGTGGGGCTGGTTTGGCGGGCGTCGAGGGGGCGGCGGAGCTAGTCATCCCCTCCCTCGCTCGGCTCGGCTCGGCTCTGCTGGCTCGGTAATGGGACTGTCTGTGTTTGTTTACCCCAGCTGAAATGTCACGGAGCAGCCGGCCCTTTGATCCAGCATTAATGTCACCACAATATGTGTCATTATCTGGGAGCCGAGCCCCACTTCACATCCCGCTTATTGGAAAAAAAGATACGTGACTAAGATTTTGCTCACAAAATGCTTTTTACAGAACGAAAGGCATCGCATGCAAGTGCGGGGCTCTGATTACAAAAACGAATGTAAAAATGTGGTGTCAGTTTGCTCTTGAAAAGGACTTGTTTTTGTCACCAAGAGGCTCAAAATGTTTAAAAGCACCACAGGAAGGATTCCTACTGAAATGAAGCTTTTTGGTTAAGAGGAAATAGATGTTTAAGACACTAAAACCGGCCGTAAATTTTCTCTTTTAAGAGCTAGAAAGCACAGTTCTGCTGACTAGAATGGTTTTTTATTTTGCTCCATGTTTTCTTTTAATTGTGTCACATAGGTTATGTGCTGCATCAGACTTGTTTTTGTAAAATGCCACATCTAAAATACAGCAATGATCAATAAAATAAGAAAGAGAAAAAGCTGGGAGAGGAAGATTTTCATTTTGTGATCTAAAGGAAAGCAAGATGGAGTCTAGAGTATATCTGTTAAACCATTTTTTAAACTAAAATTCAGTTTAAAAAAGGGCTTGAACTATCAGAGAATAAACATTTTAAATCCTGCTGACATGCTTCTTCAAAAGTTTTTGTCATACATGTGTCCTCTTTGATAGAACATTTGAAACCCCATTATGCATAGGACCCTGATCTGAATTTCACAGAACCAAAAATCAAAAATGTAGATCTCACTGATACAGATAGTGATTCTTCTGAGTCCAACAACAAGTCTCAAAAAAAAAATAACAGGTAAGATGTTAAAATGGCAAATGAATAACAAAAAACAATGAAAAGAAGGAAAACAACAATAAAGAAATATAATGGTGAGTGAGAAAACAAAATAACACCAGACGGATTAAACTTCACAACAAAATGAAGTACTGACTGGGACTTTGAACTTTTCATTGTTACCGTGATTATTTCTTGTTTTGTTTTCTTTCAAGTGATTAATTTGTAATTTCTTTGTCACAAATTGATTTTAGTGTGTTGTAGTTATGCTACTATTTATTTTAGTAATGGCTGACTGTCTTTAACAGATCACAAGTAAATAAGTGGCATTTTTTATGCTGTGACAACTTATAATTTTGTTGCCTTTTCATATTTTTGATACATTTTTGGTTGTTGTGTTTACTTACCTTGGACATTCTTTCGAGTCTGCTTTTATTTGTTGTTGTTGTTTCATGGAGTATGTTTGTGGAAGACACTTTTAATTTGTTGGCTTAGTGCTTTTAGTAGTTGTGTTTTTCCTCTGATCGTTTTGTTTTCCATTTGTGTTTTGTGAAACAATTGTGTTTTTTTTTAACTGTGAATATGACTTTTGTCTTGTTTTTTAATATTTCTATTGGCTGTTTTTTATTTGCTGTTTGTTTTTGTTTAACTAATCATTGCTATGCATCTTTGTTATGTTTCTTATATTTAAAGAGCTGATTAATAATTTGTTTTTCGAAGTTCTTTTTATTGTTGTTGGACTTTTTAAAATGTCTTTTCTCAGTTTTTGATTTGACTTTTAACTTTCAATTTTGTTTCCTCTTTTCTCCTGTTGTTGTTGTGTTGTTTGATTTGTGATTCTATTTTTCTATTATTATGTTTGTTGTTTTTCATCCTTTGTTTATTAGCAGTCTCTTTCAGTTGTTTATGTTCTTAATTATGTTTGTGTTCCTTGATGTGTGATTACACTTTTGAACCTGCTAAGATTTTTTATATTATGGCAATTTTAATAAACCAACTTTTCTGTAACTATTTAATGTTGTGTTTTCAAAGTTTTCTCAATGTATTTTTTTGTTGCTGTTGTGTTTGTTTGTTTCTGTTGTCTTTTGTGCCCATGAGCCAATGCAGTTGTCTAATATCAGGCATTTTGCACATTAAATTAAACTTAATTTCTAAGCAAATCCATGAAACCCTTATTCATCCGCTCCATTTCATTCTTCTCTCCAACAGGAGCAGCTCTGTAGTTTGCTGGCCTCCTGGTTTCAGCCTCTCAGTGGGACTAAATCCACCGCTGAGGATGAGGAAGGTAAAGTACAAGTTGCTATTAAGTGCTGACCAGAAATCAGATTAGGCCCTCCTTTGATCTTAATCTTGACGCTGAAGGAAATGAGGAAAAGCTGATCCAGTGTCAGCGGTTTTAAGGGCGCCCTTTGATGTCAAACGTGATGTTGGCCTGAGCACGAGCAGCTTGGCGACCAATACAACTCTTCTTATTTCCCATGATGTAACCGCGTCTTTAAACCATCCCAACACACGCTGCAGCCTCTGTAATATTGCTCTGTATGAGTTTTGAAAACACGGGAGTGCCTGGGCTTGTAGCGATTGCTGGAACATAGTCCGATATTAAGGCTGCCGTGTTGTGTTAAGGTCAGGAATTAGTGTCTGAATATGGAAGACAGGCCTGAGAGGAAAAGAGGGGGCATAAAAGTGGCTGTGCAGAGGGCTAAAATAACAGTCTGACTACGCTCGTCTCTGCTCCATCTGCTTCTAATTACTCACTATCCTCAAGATGGAGGGGGGGAGGGAGGGGGGTACAACAGGAACTCATGTCAGCGCTGGGTTACATGACTGACGGAGGCCGGTAATAAACTCCATTCATTTCAGGAAAGTGCGGCACTTTACCTGGGAGCTGCATTTTTTTGTATCACTTTCTCCGGTAATATATTTTTTTAAGGTGTAATGGAAGCATATATCTTAAAAAGTGCATAAATTAGCATTAAGCAAACCAGAAAGCATAACACAAGACAAGGAAAGGAAGTGTAAGATAATTATTAACATTATCATCACTTCTTGAATATACAATTCCTTATGGATACCGCAATCAAAACTTTCCAGCTTCTTGATGGAAAGACAAAAAAAACCAAAAATCTATTAAGATTAAAAAGAGCTATTAGTAGCCAAGTAATTACATCCTTTAACACATTTTATTGTACGTTAACCCATTTTATTAAACTTTTAATCATTTTAAAATTTTATTCTCCAGATAACATTCATTTTATTAACAATTTATGCACTACTTTATCATTTAATTTCCCTTTGTTTGAGTCCACTATAGCCTGTTTCTGCTTATCTGACTGTCTTTCATTGCGATGACAAGCATTATTTTGGAGGCATATTCATGAAAAGTGCCACATCAATAAAGTTGTGTTGATTCGACTCTGTATGTCCTATGCACTAAAGGTGTTGTCCTCCTGTTGCTAGGTTGGGTTTATATCTCTATGTTGCCCCACTATCAATCTTCACTTTCTATGCTTATTTACTGTTCTCACCACAATCATCAAAACCATAAAAGACCAAAAAATAATCGTTAAAAAACAAAGAAAGCTAGTTTGAATTCATAAATAACCTTAATAAGTTAATTTTTAATTCCCTTTTTCAAAATGTGGGCCTATAAGCAAATTAGTGTTAAGATACCTACCTATAGATAAATTCTACAATTGTTACAAGCAATAAATTCATTCATTCATCCAGTATCTTTATCAGGGGGCAGGTACACCTTGGAACGGTTACCAGTAATTACAGGGCTGACATGTATTGGTAAAGCCATCAGGTACACACCAGTTAACCTAAAGCCCCAGTCACACATTCCCGTTTCTCATGGCGATTGTGCATGATTGTCATAATCCTGATAAAGCGTGCTTTGGTCGTGGTGCATGCGCTACTTGGTCTGGATCAGCGCTGTATAGTCGTGGATGAACGGTGGGGAACGTAGAAGCTCCACAACAGTTTTGAACTGTTCAAAACTGTCGTGGAGAATTGCCGTTCTCGGTATAGCGGGATGGAAGCCTAATGCAGACCTAATGCGAGCGGTATTAGCGGGGCATGTACGGAGCTCAGTCGGGCTGATCGCGGCTCAATCCTGAAAGCTTTATGAGGACGACTGACAAGGATGTATCCGTATGAGCCCCGACTGTGTCCTGTTCAAGACGGCGCAAGGGACGGGGCTCAGTCGGGGCTTACGTGACGCGAACTGAGCTCGAGCGGGGCTGACGTCCTTCCAGCGGGATGGAATCTTCCTCATATCGCTGTATTAACCTAACTGGAGCGGGACATAGCCCCCTGAAGCGCTGTAGCTGTGCCACTGACGGTGTATTTACGGAGTGTCTCCAGGGGTGAGACAGTAATTTAAACCCGTATCATAGCGATAACACTAGCCTCCTCAATCGTGTACAGTCGTGCACAGCCGCTATGAGAAACGGGAATGTGTGACTTAGGCATAAGGGCAAGTTTTGGGAAGATACCAGAGTACACACAGCAAAAACTCAGATCTTAGCAAGTTCATTTGTCCAATTACAAGTCAAGAATACCTACAATACTTAATAAAATTTCAAATTCATTGGATGAGTCCAGATGGATATTTCACTACAAGTAATAAAAAAAACAAAACTAAAACACTGAAAAAGTTATAATTATTAGAAAATATCGGCCAATGAAACAAGCACAACTTTACTCCTTGATGGTCTAAAAATCAGGAATAGAAACTTCTTAAGATAGCACGTTTTACTTTCAAACATTGTACACATAAAATTTGTCGTGCCACAATGGAAAATATCTGAACTTATTAAAAGGAATCCATGGTTTATTTTTTTGTATTTAAGTTCTGAAACAAGATGTGTAGCTGGACGATTTGAGTTTTTGAAGTGCAAAGACAAAACCAACAAGTGCAGAATGCCCGACTGAGCCACAGCACTAACAGATGCTCTGTCAACATGCAATGAATAATCAAAGATATGTTTTAAAAATACTTATGTACTCAAAGGCAACCCCCACCAAAAAAAAGCCAGAAACAAAGAACTGAAAATGAGAATCAGAATAAGTAAACTCTGTGTGGTAGCCATGCACCTTCCCATTTCCCTTACCATAATTTTATACCTATTTTTATGGTAAATGATGAAAAACTGTTAAAAATTTACACTAGAACTCTTCGACTGAGCCACTCCACAAATGAATGTCTACAGGCTTCTCCTGGTTGTCCACTAAGGACTGTTTTTTTTTTTTCTCCTGCACATGTAGTCAGTCCAGCATTTCTCCAGTGCTATCGCTAATTTAATGCCACAGTGCATGAGGCAGACTTCAAACGAGCCTTGCATGCACCACAGACTTTCAATTTGGCCAAGAGAGCAGACACAACAACAGGCCGAGCCAGTGCTTCCTGCACAGTGTATGTGTCAGATTGTGTGTGTGAGTGCAGTGCGTGGGCAGGGAGAATAACGTCATGACTAATATGTACTGTATATTAGTGCTAACACGAGCAGGATGCTAATGACTGAGTCAGTGATCCAGCGCTGGTCCAGCAGGCGAAGCAGGCTAACACATGAAGCAGTGACTCACTTATCACTATTCATTTACTCATTAGCATCCCAGGCTCGCCACCACAGCCATCTTTCTGCACAGAGAGTGTGGATTAAGATACGCTTGGCTAACGCTAACCAGTGCGCTGAGCCACTGCCTGATTAGCATTACCACTCTGTCAAAATAAACAGGAGGCTGAGGCACTGAGCTAACCTAACACCGGCCAAAAAACGGACTCAAGATTAGCATTTGATACCTGGAATGTGTTTATATTCTGAGACACCTGACAAAGGCTAACAATGACTCTGAGGGAAGTGTCTGTTTATGTGGGAAATACTCATGATGCATCACAACATACAATTTAGAAAACACAAGCTAGTACAATTGTATCTTGGGTCCCATTTACACAACAGCAACAGATGAAAGCGGAGTTTTCATTGTACAATCGCCTCCTGTTTGCACGAGAACAGAGCCTGGAGTGCCTGAATCCACAAACTTTTGAAACCAGGGTCCAGAGCGGAAAGTATAGAAAACATATTCATATCCATCTCCGTCTCCATGGGAACAGGAATCAGTGTTTCCAGGGAAAAGACTGATGTGAAGAATGTGTACAGTACACTTTCAGCTAAAGGTTGCGCGCGCATAACAACAACAGCTAAGGCTGTCTACCAAGAAACGTGTGCTGCCCACTGTACTAGTCAGATAAGTATCTGCTTCCTTCGCCAGCTATTTGGAAGTAAAGAAATTTCTTGGGTGAGGAGTGAAATGTTTTCCCAAAACTCAACACAGTCCAGCTGCCTTGTTTTTGAATCTTCAAGAAATACTGTACTCTGTTTGTTATCCAGACAAAAACAGACAAACATATTTGTTGTCCAGACAAGAAACTCCTGCATCTTTGTGCATCCACTTCCTATTGATGTTTATGAAAAGTTTGTGTTCACCAGAAAGCGTATGCGTGTTGTGACTCCGCCTGGCATACATGCTACAGCGTTTTCAGTCATTCTTATGTCTCCGTGTGAATGCGAAGTGCTTTTGAAAATGTAAAGAAGAAGCCTTTCCGTTTCTGGTGTCAAGATGGTCGTGTAAACAGGGCCTTATATTTGAGAGGAGATAACTGTTCACTTTGTTTAAAGGGTAATGTTTTTACCAGAACATGCCATCTCTCTGCCTGTTTCTACACATCTTCAGAGCTGATTGGAAACATGCTCACCTCCACTGCTCACTTGTATCACTGATTATAGGGGTCTCCTTCTGAAAACACCACTTCATGAAAAGAATCTAATGATCAATAGACCACCAGACTTTCTTCCATGGATTTACTTTAACAATGAGGCAGAAAATCTGTTAACAAGTGGAGAGTTTAAGAGTATTGCCCCTTTCTGAGTGAGATTATTAACAAAATATATAAGGCAGGTTTACTGATTTTAAATGCACATTAAAGAGAAGCTTGACTTGTTTTACATTTCCATTCACTGTCAATTATGCCTCTCCTTTAATAATACTAAATAATATTGTATTTCATATTGTTGGAAAGCCTGATTTGTCAACTTCACCACAAGGTACAACAAGGTGTGAATTGTGTATTAATGGAATGACTCACACAGGCATATCTGTGGGTTGCACCCCCCAAAAATGTGCCAAAATCCCTACAACTGTAGTTGGTTGTCCTTGATCTTCTTACTGAATGGATAAATGGAACCTTTATTGCCCTTGAGTGAATTTGTCTTGCACATAGAGCATAAAAACATAAACTACGTAAGAAATCCACGACCTCACGGGACTGTGCATAACAACGTGATGCATAAATGAGTTTGTATGTCCTATGCATTTGATTACCCTGGAGGAAAGTAATCTGCTACTGGCATCATACCACATCAAGTACATGAGAAAAACATAAAACATATAGGCAAGTGGAAAATCTGCTTTAAGTATTTGTACTTAAAGCAGAATGAGCTAGAGGCTGAAAGAGCAGACATAGCTCAATGAAGTGCATTCAGTTATTAAACTGCTGTGCAGTTAGTAAAATAAAAAGTAATCACTGATAATCAAGTAAAAAAAGGATGAAAATCTATAGATCAAACCAATCAACATAAAAGACATACAAGATAAAGAAGTAATGGTGCCTTTTTTTGCCTTTAAGGTATTTAAGGTATCAAGCCTATCACTAAATCCAAGCACCAGACTTTAGGGGATCGACTTTTCCCCATCGCCGCCTGAACCCTCTGGATCACAATCCCCCTCTACATCAGAACATTGGAACAATCACTCAAAACTTACCTGTTCACAAATGCATATGACCCCTAACCCCTTTACTATTTTTTATGGTATCCTCTGTAAAGCATCTTTAGTCTTTTTGAAAAGTGCTATATAAATTTGATGCATTATTATTATCATTATTGCTTTGTAGTGAAGAACAGAAGGATGACGGTCAAATTCAGCAAAAAGTAGATGATCAGGAAAGTTCTGATTTATTTTTACCTGTGTTTTTATCTGCACACACCGGTGGCTGCAGGTGGTGCAGCAAGTAGTGCTTTTGCCTCACAGCAAGACAGTAGCTGGTTGATCTTGGGTTGGTTCTCATCAAGCATTTGTGGGTCTTCTCAGGTACACTTGTCTCCTTCCACAGACCAAAAACATGCTTCTTGGGTCAAACTGCTCTGCGGTGTGACTGAGTGTGTGAATGGTTGTCTGTCTCTCTTTGTGGCCCTGCGATTGGCTGTCGACATGCCAAGGGTGATAGTATTCATTATTATTTTACATTATATTTTAACTTATTTTAACCCTTTGATTCTGTTTTATTTCTACATTTCAGTTCAGATTTTTTTATTTGGATTTTTATTCTTTGTCAAATGCTTTTCATTGCATTATCATATTTCAGCTGATTTTATCATGCACCTGATGCTACGCTTTCTCATTTTACCATATTATTTATCTTACTTTTATTTTACATTATTATATTATTTTATTTATTTACATATTTACATTTTTACTTATCTTACCCTCCAGTATTTTTCCAGTGTTTTTAACTATTATTTTAGTTTTAGCTCCTGTGTTTCCTCATTTTTAATTCAAGATAGCGTCTCCTCAGTCCTCTAACTTAGCTCTAATTTAGCTTTCTGTCATGACTTCCTTTTTATGTCTTTGTGTGTATGAGTAAGTGAGTGTGTATATTGAATGTGGATTGGGTGAGGGGAGGTTGCAGGGTCTTATGTTTTCATTTAATGCAATTATGCAATTTTTGGCTTTTAATTTCACTTATTGTTACTTCATTTTATCTTTTCCCCATGTAAAGTACTTTGTATTACGAAGTCCTGCATGAAAAGTGCTATACAAATAAAGTTTGACTGATTGATTGATTGAAGGGTGTCCTCTTCCTGTCACTGAACATCAGCTGGGATAGACTCCATAGACCCACAACCCTAAGAGGGACAATGGGTGGAATAGATGCATGCAGCATAAGGATTGGGGCCCCACCCACTATGTTTTAGTTACAACGTGTCCACTAGAGTCATTCATTGTTTATCACACATCTGTTTGCAGCCCTTTCTGTCTAAGAGAAATGTTGTATTTTAGATGAAGCTCGGCCGCAGTTAATTTTTGGATTAATGGACCCACACGGGGGTAAAAACAGCGGTATTATCTCTCTTTATTAGCTTGACGCAAGCATGTATTAGCTGTAGCTCCAGGTGCCTGTATGCTTCTAGGAAAAATGAGAGAGAAGCACAAAATAATGGAGCGTGTGGAGAGAGCGGTGAAGAAAATCACAACAGAGAGAGAGGCAGAGACGAATGTCATGTCAATGTACTCAGGGCTCTCACCAGTCAATGAGTAACACACACACACACATCGTCACACACAGCGTGAGTCACTGTGACAGAGGCGTGAGAGTAACACAACAGTCTGACAGCATTTGGGTTAGTCATCTGTCAAGCGCACACACACGCCCACACACACAAACACATACTAAATATATGAGTGGAGTGGACTTAACTGAGACCTCAGCAGTGACCCTTGTCTCTTTTCAGCCAATCCTTTCCCATCAGCTCGCTCAGCCTGGCCTTCAAACTCTCAGCCTCTCTCGCGCACACACACACACACACACACACACACACACAAACTGTTTTTTTGCGATGCTCCTCCAACACTCAGCAGCTCATCAACTTTATCAGCTGAAGATATTCTGGACACTAAAATAAAGCTCCAGGAGGCTTCAGTAAGTGAAACAGTCTTTATTTGTGATGAACATTAAATCCAGACCTTAAGGCACAACAGTATTTTTTTCTTCTGCTCCTGTGATCATTTCTGTTTTTTTTTAGTGTATGAACGGCCTACTGTTGTGGATCTGCAAAGCTTCAACCAGAACAAGTGCAAATATTTTCTTTCTTTAAGCCCCATTCCATTATAATTACAGTTCCTAAGATCAATCTAATAGTGATCAATAAATTAAAAACAGCAGTTCCTCTAAATAAATAAAAATATATATTACTGTAGCTGTGATTGCCAACATGGACAATCTACTGCTGTGGACATACCTGACCATCCTACAGGAATCATCGCCAGAAATCATGTTGTTTAACCCCTTGAAGCCTGAAAACACACATTTTTTATTGTGTAAATTCTAGTTTTTCAGAGCTGAATTGCTTATTTCACTTTGTACGGAAAAAAAACAAACAGTTCCACAAATAAACATACATATTTTTTCCATCTCATTTGATACATTAGGAGTTTTTGGCTGGATGTTTTTATCATTTACCTGGTTGTATTTAGATGGTTTTTTTTTAATTTGTTGATTATATTAATTAGATAGAGGTATCATAAAAGTATGTATCAAATTAAATATTGTACAGCAGAATTTAAAGGAGGGGGGACTTAAATTCTCATTTTCAATGACTGAACACAATTTAATGCAGTTCAACTAAAGGATGCTGTAGTAATCTACATCAGTGCTCTCCACCTCATAACCATAATAGTTGTTAGTGTTAACATTAGAGCAATTTCTCGAGTCAAGGTTGTTATTGATTGAATCGCCATGACAACTACCTGTACAACCACACACAACTTTTGAAAATGAGATTCCATTTCTCAAGGGGCTAACCTTGAATACATTTTAATTTATTATGATCAGGATGACTTTCTGATCTGAGCACCAATGAATGCTCGATGATGGCTCATAGGCATGTAAGCTGCATTAAGGTTAAAGGAACACGCTTCTTCTTTCCTTGATCACCACTTTTCACATTTGTCTTGTTCTTCACTGTAACACATCCGTCTCTTAGATGTTTTCATCCCTGCTGGCACAATTCTTTTTCTTTTTCTATATTTAGTAAAATTTTAAGCCCTCAGAGTGTCATAGTTTTATTGGTGGTTGCAGTTGTGTTGATATTTTCTGACAGCAGAAGCTCTGTATAGTTTGCTTTCTTGTCATCCATCTCTATGTTTATTATAATTTTGGGACTGTGCATGTCCAGGCAACGAGACCCTCACAATGGAACATGTCTGGTTGTGGGATGTGACAATAGCAATGCAAACACTTTTGACCCCAATGATGCATCGAAAGGGCTTTAACCACAGTAACAGGCTTCTAAGAGTGTAACAGAGCAACAGTCCACTCTGTTGTCATAGTGTCTCACCCAATCCTGTAAGCTATAAAATGGGCTTTAAAACTGTTACTATAGTTCTTTAAATATGGCACTACGACTAAATCAGAAAGAAAAGATGGTTTCTTAAACATTGGAGCAGGGCAACACCTTCTTTGAGGGTAAACTGTATATTTAAAGCAATACACACTCAATTAAAAACTCCCAATTGCTCATAGGGAACTGACAATGACTACAGAACAGATGGAACATAAATGGAATTATGTCTACATAGAGGTGAAAAACACACAAGGATTTGTTTATTTTTTCCTCCTTCACTTGTGCTAAACCATAGAGCTCACTCAACTGTAGATGGTTTTGGATAAAATGTTTGCACAAACTGCTCTTATTGAGCCAAAAGCTCAATATGTATTAGAATAAAAAGGAAACACTGCTTCAACTTGCTCCATTTGGTGTAAAAGACTGACAGCCAAATAGAGTGCAAGAAGTAAGTGTGTGGGTGTTGTGTATGTGTGTGTGTGTGTGCGTGCGTGTGTGTGTGTGTGTGTACTGACATTTCCCTAATGTAGCAGTAAATGTGCCCCTCATTAACGGCTCTCTGACAGTGATGTGGGCTGACGAGAGCCCAGACGCCTGTCTCCTGGACTGGTGCCCTGATACACCATTCACACACACACACACACTCATATGTACACACACAGAAACACACTCTGGTCTGAGAGCTCCTCTGCAGACAGAAGATCAAATGTGTGATGAACTTGTGTGTGTCGGAGTGTGTGGATTTCTGAGAGTGTTGAAAATAGCTCAACATCTCCATTGTCCCATCCTGCACTCATTTTCTTATTTTATGGGACACTTTAAGCTTTATTGGAAACCAATGATACTTCCTGCTAAAAGCCATGTAGTTTATAAGTGTGTTGTATTACTCATAAAAATTTAGGGCATAAAAACTTTATGTTGTTCAGACAAAGCTCGATGTTTATTGCTGTAGTGTACGCTGTATGATTGCATTGCTGAAAGCCTCTGCTGAAGTTTGGCCTGACTTGCCACTATTCAGAAATGAAAGTACAGGGAAAATGAAACACTGAGAGCTCTGACATAAGCAGACAATGAAAGGCAGTACATGGCATTTCTTATTCTTATCTTGCAATGTATTTATCCATTATTTTGGTTTCCTTTTAAATAACAATAAAACAATCTAAGTAAACCATTCACTTAATTCACAACCTATTCAGGAATGATAATAGTAGCAGTAGCTAACAAGCGCTGCATGTAATTAAATGACAGATAAATATGTGTACTACAGCACAACACAAGACAAGAGAAAAAAAACTATGAAGTGTCTAAAACAAAGCTTTCACTCGGAGTGGGTGAAGAGAGGCTGCCTAAATTAAGAAAAAAATGTATTCATGTGCAAATAGAGCACAATGACATCAATATTGGCCCTTTGCCACTAGCACGCCTTGGCCCTACTCTACTTGGCTCTACTCAAGCGAGCTGAGTCGATACTAAAAGATGACATCACCGACTGCCAGCTACTGATTGGTCAGACAATGTCGTCATGGATGAGTCATGAGCTTGACGACGTAGCATGCTAGCGGTAGCTACCATTAGCTTACCCTCATACGTCTTTTCTTTGCAGCTCGGTTGTTCTCGTCCTTGGCTTCATTCTGTTGTATAGCTTCCAAAACTCTCCTGTGCTTCTCAAAGGGGTATTTCTTCCTGCCACTTGCAGCCTTCTTCTGCTTTCCATTTTTACTTGGTTTGTGACAAAAAGCCACAGATTGTTGTGTCACGCTCAAAATGATGTCACCGCAGAGCTGCTCTCTGTTTACAGCGACACTGCACGCCGTTGGGCAGGCGACTGGGGCTAATGGAAAAGCAGCACAAGGCGAGTAGAGTAGAGCTGGGTAGAGTCAAGTAGAGTAGAATAGGGCTAGTGGAAAAGGGCCATATGTCTCCACAGGTGTGGCTGAAGTGTGAAACCACTAGCAACTTTTGACTAATATAACCCCTGGTTGTATTTATATTTTTGTTTTAAGTCATAGTTGCTGGTGGATAATTCATTTCTCAGTAAATTCCGTTTGCTTTTTTCATCTTTAAATTCTTATAAATCCTACAGAGCAGTCAACCTAAACTCTCAGCAAACTGTGCTTAACTTTAGGAAAATCAATCCATCTTTATAGCTGTATAACTCCAATTTATATCAAGTGTAGTCTCAAGACACTTTACAAAAGATACTCTTCAATTTATAGGTACTCATATTTGCATATATATAAATAAAATACACCCAATCCAAATCAAACATTAATCCAGCATTAACACAGCAATGGGCCAACCTACAGTGAAGTGTACCTGCAGGAGGGTTACAATAATGGTGGAAAGAATGAAACTCAGAGTGGAACCAGTTTCATCTTGAACATCCATCCACTGGAGTGTGTTTGGTGTATGGGCAAAGGAAGGGAGGTGGATGGACACAAAGAGACTAAAATAATAATTGAAGGTAGTGGCAAATGTCTTGACGATTGAAAATTAGTGCTTTACATCTACCCAAAACATGTATCTTAGTCTGAAGTGCAAAATCATCGACCCATTCAAAACTGCCTTTTACTTTAAAAATTAGGGGTCGGAGAAAAACTCGATTCACATAAGTATCAGGATTTTTTGTTTGACAATGTTTAAATTGATTTATTTGTTCAAAAATCATGTTTTTTCCAAATTCAAATGCTTCATTTTAGTCCGAGTTAATAAGCAACTTTTAAATGCAATCCAGGCTTCTGAAAAGAGAGTTTAAACAGCTGGTTAAAATATATTGCTGATTAAATCCTATGAACGGACTCACATGTGATGTGTATTTTTCCTGATATAGTCTGTTGGCATCATCATTGTTCATCTTTTTCACTAGTGGTAAAAAAGCTAACTAAAGATTGCAAAAATCAGCAATATCGTAGAATTGCAATTAAAATCGAATTGGCACCTAAAAAAAAAAAAACGTAAAAAATTGAATCGGGAGAAAAGCGTATCATCCTAGCCCTGTTAAGGTTAGAGCAAAGAATTATGAATGCTTTAACTGCATTTTGGATCAATTACAATCAGGTTTCTAAAAAATGTACTGCAGAATAAAAAGCTGTAGTTAATGTCTCTAGTGAAATTATGATGTGCTAAACCATGTACCTTTGAATATGTTTGCATCATGGTGTTGGCGAGTGAATTCAACCAAAAACTTTAACCCATACAATGAAAATAAACTGAAATGAATTAAACCCAGTGTCTGCTGCTGTCACACTTAGCTTCTATTGAATTATATCAGTGATGGAACATGGGCTCTGTTCTTCTGGAGATGCTACGTGTGTGTGAGCAGTGTATGCCAGGGACATTTGACAGTGTGTGTGTGCATGTGTGTTAAATTTGACACATATTTGGGTCAAATGAGGGTCTGGAAGCAAGAAGGCACATCTGTTGCAGAAAAAAGGGGAAAAAAAAGCTTTTTGGGCTAACACCATTAACACAATGGTGGCTGCTGGACAAAAATGTATCTACAGTGTGTGTATGTGTGTCTTTATGAAGCCATTAGTCATGCTCCATATGTCTCCCAGTGAGTGAGGGACAGTGAAAGGGTGTGTGTTCAAGTGTGTGTGCGTATGAGTGTGTTTGTTCGATGTGTCAGATTCAATGTCTGCTCGGGGTGTGAGGTGAAACGACTGACTGACCCTCCGACTGGCTTTTTACGGCTTTAAAATATGACTGACGTGCACACACACACAGAAACGCATACTCAGATGGAATAATGGAGGATAGGACAGTGAATGGACAAAGAGCAGACCAGCCGATGGAGTGAGCAGTCCATTCACACAAGCGGGGTCACATGAACAATACGGAGAGGCCATAAAGGAGGTCAGCTGGCCTTCTGCCTGCTCCACTGAAGACCAGGAGAAAGGGCGATTCCACTATGCCACCCTCGAAGATCCCTGACCCTGAAACAGCTTTATTAGTCTGGGGTACATACGGGGAGGAACAATGCTGGATAAGAAGCTCTACCAGCCTGAAAATGCAAAAAAATAAGGAGACACAGGGCCTCATTCACCCACTTCTCTTAGTACGAAATTTCTTCTTAAATGCACTTCAGCACAGAGAGGCGAAGGATCTTCTTTCATGATAGGAATACCCTGCCCGCACAATTTGAGTAAACACATGATTGTGATTACGATATGGAACATGACAATTTAACAGAAGATATACAGAGTGCTTGTAAGCTATCACTTAGTGTCCTAGCCTATGCATGTCTCCATATACAGCACTTACAGATCTACTACAGTGCTGAGCGAATAGGAGTAGATCCATGCAATAATTCATTCATTTTGCCGATTCAATAGGACAAAAGTGAACAAATAAAAAAACGGTTTCAATGGAGCGTTGGGGCATTGAACCGCTGTTTTGCAAAATGTTGCACAGGAAGTACTTCTCTCAAGACATGGTATTCAAAGTAAGAAGTTTTAAAGGGAAAATGCACAGGGTCTGGCAAATTTCAGAAAATCTGTAAAAAGCTTTAATACCAAAACCCAAAAAGAAAGGAGGAGTTTACTTTCTTTATCAATGGTCTTGAACAGGACTGTCCAGACTTTAGCCTGGACCAGCTGCAGGTGTGGCCAATTTTTATTTGGCCCTCTGCAAAGATTTTTATGAAATATGAACCACATAAAAACACAATGCTCATGCCCAATTTGTGAACAAGACAAGTGGATAATGGCATTATGTTGTACAAATCATGCTAATTTGCATCACTATATGATTTACAAAGCATACTGTGCTAATGTTCTTCAATCATTTTGAAGGATCAACACTCCAGCAAAGTCCGACATCTTGGTGCAGCTCTTTCTTTTCATTCATTCATTTTCTATACCCGGCTATAGTTGCGGAGTCATCGGGCGAGAGGCGGGGTACACCCTGAACCGGTCGCCAGTCGATCGCAGGGCAACATAAAGAGACAGACAACCATTCATGCTCCCACTAATACCTAAGGACAATTAAGAGTCACCAATTAACCTAATGAGCATGTTTTTGGTCTGTGGGAGGAAGCCGGAGTGCCGGGAGAGAACCCACGCATGCATGGGAAGAACATGCAAACTTCCCACAGAAATCCGGGGATCGAACCGGGAACCTTCTTGCTGTGAGGCACGTGCAGTACCAGCTGCGCCACCGTGCCGCCCTTCTTTCTTTTCTTTAATCTGAATTTAGAGATGATCTGTCTGTGTCTAAGCAGCCGAGAGGAGAGCTGACCAAGGAAAATCGTTGCCAAAGCTAACCAGGACACCATGAAATCTTAATCAGCCACCACTATGTCCTTAGCTTTTCCACACTTTGAATGACTTATGCTAAAAGCATCTGGATTTGACAGATTCAATTGTCCATCATCAGGCAGAAAGCCTCAAGCTGAAATTATATTCTGTGAGAAAATTACATAGCTTTTAGCGTCTTTTTGAGGACAAAGAAGAAAAAGTATGGATTTGTTAGGGGTGAAAGAACTGTCAACCTTTTTTTGGCCTAAGATGAATGTGACAGAAAAATATTTATTCCATTACCTTTTCTTTCATTAGTTTTTCTCGAAATTCCTTGCCTTTCTCACTAGGGATGGTATGAAATATCGTTTGGCAATATATCGCGATACAGTACGTGACAAAACGAATCGAGTTTGAAAAAAATGGATCGCGAAATAACGACGTCACGTCCGGTAATAGTGCATGTGACCAGAAGTGACGACAACAAACATTAGCACCAACTACCTTGCTTCCAAAAAGCCAAATGATGGAGTCGAAAGAGGACGAAATTGAGGACGCTCCACCTGGATACAAGTCATCTGTCTGGCAGTATTTTGGCTTTCTCATTAAAAAAGACAAAGACGGCGAAAACGAGCCTACCACTCGTTAGCATACACTCTCTCTAACCTCTCCAGGCTTAGAGAGTGTGTTATTGTTTGTGTTTGGCCTGCTAGGCCTTGTGTTTTCCTGTGTGCAACTCTAACAAAAACAAATAAGTTGTAATTACACAGTAATATATTTTTTTTTTACGTTTTTGATATTGTATCGTGACGCGGGCATATCAAGGTGCAGCGTATCGTGAGTTTAAGTGTATCGTCCCATCCCTATTTCTCAATCACTAAGGGAAACTGCTTGCAATGTACTAAGAACTTGTCCCATGGAATTATGAAACAGTCTATCTGGTGTACCAGGTAGGATTTATATCAAAGTCATCCTAGTAATTTTCTATCTATAGCCCTAAGTGAACAAACTTTGGACACGCTTAATCAAGAAAGACACCAGGCTTGCTGGTTTTTCAGTCTTCTACATTTCATCTATACAACATCAGAAGCTATGATATGAAGTGAGGGTAAAACAAAAGGGTGAGCTGTGGAGTGTAACTGATCTATAAATATTCCGGCAGTCCGCACGTCTGTCTAGAGGTGATTCAGTTCTTGTTATACTTATATTGGGGTTAGAGGTGCAACTGTAAAATGTTTGGAGCGTGTCTGGGGTAGCCTCGGGGTTAATTGGTGCTGCGTGTTAAAAGGTGTTAACGAGGGAGGCAGACACACTCATAAGCCTCTTGGAGACACAGCTACACACTCACAAAAAATCACATAGGTAAACTGTGAAACATCTAGAATAAGGCCTTAAAATATCTATTCAATTTTGGGTTAACTGCTCCTGCAATATTCCTGATCTTGTGGTCCACACTTTCACTTTACATCTTTATTCTGTCAGAGGGTAAAAGGTACAGAGATCTCCTGAGGTAGCGCACCATGAAAGCTAAGACTTCTGACCCACTTGAAGTTTTCCCATTTCCCATGACTGAGTCTTGACTTGTCCATGACTGGGATGTGCTGGGGCACCATCCTGGCTGTGATGAGATTCCCCAAGTTGAATGGCAAACACGTAATGACAGGCTAACGCTAACAAAGGCTACATTTACATGGAAACTCCTGACTTAAAGACGCATAGATTTGTCCTTTGCGTTTTAGAATTCTTCTGCGTTCAGACGACTCTCGGAGACGAGTTAATCCACTGTAGTATGCATGCAGGTTCAGTAGATGGCGGTGTAGGTCTGCAGAGAGGCAGCACTGCTACAACACACGAACGAAGAAGAAAAACTTTCACAAACAACAATGGCGAATAGACGCACAGAGACGCAGGAGTTTCTTTTCTGGACAACAAATCAGTTCAGACAACAAATCTGTGTGGGTAGTTTTGTCTGGATAACAAACTGAGCATGGGAAGAGGCTCACACTTTACTCGGCGGACGGCCAAAGCTGTTGTTGTTCCTGGTATGCGCGCGCTGCCTTCATGTGAAAGAGTACTGTGCATGTGGTGACGTCAGCGTTTTACCCTGAAACGCTCTGATACGGGTTTACACGGAGCTAAATGGAGAGCGGATTCAAATCTTTCCACTCTGGAGCCTGTTTTCAAAAGTTTCCGTTTTCAACGAGTTTCCATGTAGATGCAAGGCCAAAACGCAATGAAAACTTATCAGATTTGACCATTTTCGGCACCATGTAAACGGCCCCATACTCTAATAATGGTGTTTTTCTTTAACCTCGTTAGTTGAAAGTGGAAACTGGGAAGAACATCACATCCCGGATTAACATGTTCCAGTTGCGAGCTCATGCTGGTTCTGGTGTGAGGGGGCATTCGTAGTAATGTATCTGATTTGGAACTCAGACATTACTTAAAGATCAAATGGAGCGCACCATCAGGGCAAAGGTTGAAGTCCACTGGAGTCATTCTTGTGAAGGAAGTGGAATTTCATGAGGACACCCTGGGACTGAAGGAATGGGTATGGTTCTGGTAAATTTAGGAACACTCCATAAGAGTTTAATTATTTTAGCTGGTAAGTAGCTGGAACTTGGCAGGCTTTGGGCTGGAAGGGGAAAAATGCATTTCTCACTGTTTTACAGTCAAAACAAGGAAACTATAAGAGTGATAGGAAAATGTAATTTTCTCTAACATGTTGGTTTTGAAAACTGCAAAAGAAATAAAAGTATTTCTGTGATCAAGTCCAAAATTTGTGCATCCTAGATAGACACTGGTTGTAATGAGGGTCTGATGTAAAAGGTACATAATAACAAGCAGCCAACTGGATCAGGGAGTATATTTCACACAATCCTGATTGGTTACATCTGTATGTCTGAATATATAGGAAGAATGTCTTTATTAGACATGTTTTGAAAGGGTTTCAGTCTATTTCTGTTGAATGAACACACACACAGCTCTCCCAGATATGTCTGTGTCGTCTAAGTGGCACTCTCAGAGCCTCTGGCCAAGTCCCTGGGCCATGATGGATGAAAAAATAGAAATCAAGAAAACAATGAGAGAAAAAGAAAAGGAAAGGTTCCAGCTAAAAGGCCCTCACTGCCTTGAGGCCCTCGGTACACTCTAATGATCGCCAGCAGCATGCGCGCTTGTGCGTGTTTGTGTGTGTCAGTTGACAAAGACCCTTCAATCAAAAGGAGAGAAAGCACTGTGTGGTCATACATGTGTGTTTTTGTGTGTGCTTCTTTTATGTGCACGGCGTCTGATTCATCTCTGCTGTCAAATGTCCCATTGGCACATGTAGGCCACAACACACACAAACACACACTTAAATTATCTTCATGCTACAGTTAAAGCAGTGTGTTTAATAAGGGGTCTAAACCTTCCAACATCTCAGTATTTGACTCAATTTTGGGTTCAGGATTTGAAAATAAAAAATCCACATTGATTTAAATAACGAATACACAGTATTGGATTTCTTAACCATACCCAATATGACAGCATTTCCAAACTTACTTCAGCCAACACAAACAGAAATCAATCAATTATTTTTCACTCCCATATAACGTGCAGCTCCATCTGATACTGGTTTATCTGTCTGCTGGCTGAAAATCAGTCACAAGAACATAACGCAAAACCTCCACAAGCTTAATGCTGACATCTAAGACAAAACAATTGTCCGAAAAAAACAGCGGAAACTTTTCATATTTCCAGATACTAATGTACCATAAATTGTGCACCCTTAATTCAAAACTCATTGCTTTTTCACAATATAATACCTACTTTTTGTTACTGAGGACCGTTTTTATATTAGGATCTAAATCTGTTCACTCTGCAATCTAAAGTACAAATTATGTGCAAAAAATATGGCTGATACTCTGGTGATAAACCTTAAAAAACATGTTGAGCACAGACCAGAAATACAATCAAAAAGGAACAGCTCAACCTTCAAGCTTCATTGATGGTTGAACAAAATATAATTGGATTGGACTTACCTGGGTTTTATGAAGGCTACAACCATGAAAACGTCATCTGTTGTCCTCAGTGCCTCATCATGTAAGATATTAATTTCAAGAGTGATTTGGTGAAATTTAATGTCTTGATTTATCTTTCAAAGGATAATAAGCGGAAAGAAAAATGTACATATACTGAGTGATTTACCAGTTGCTGTTTCATAGCTTCGTCTTCATTTTATTTCTGACATTCCTGCTCCAAATGCTTCAGTAATATCAGCTGAGGGTACTCTGTCCATGATGAAAATGATCATATCATAACAAAGTCAAAGTTTTATTTAGTTTTTTAGTCTTTTAATCTTTTGATTAATTAGTTCCCACATGTTTTCCACAACATTCTTGCCCCCACATTCCAACTCCATCCACTGTCTCTTCAAACAAATATCGTAAAATACCTCAAACACTTCTGGTTGAGTATTTAAGATAAAGTTATATGTCAGCATCCTTAGTTCAGTTCCAGCCAGCGGTCTTTTTTTGCACGTTTTCACGACTTTTTTCACACACACTGCAGCTCCAGCCACCATCTCTTCTATCAACTATGTTAAAACACCCAAAACACACCATTATTTATTTATTTCTTGGACATTCCAAATCGACTCAGTACACTTCTGGTTGAGTAAGTAAGATGAAGTAATATAGGCAGCAGCATAGTGGGCTTTGGGAGTTGCACAGATGAGGGTGTTTCTGGAACACGGGAGTTCACTAACAATCCTCTTTGAGATTTTCTTTGGGCTAATTGGACAAAAACCCAAAGACTAGGAGGTCTCCACCTGATGACCCTTCCCAAACTTTTCACAGCCTGTACTCCTTAAGACACTTGACCTCCAGCCATGTACGCCTACTCTCACACTTACAGCACCTAGAAAAGAAATGTGTCTGTAAGTCTGCTGCCACCCCACCACCTCCCACATTTAACATGCATAACATACAAATAAAATCTCTTACAGTGAATTATTTCTTGCTTATGGAACGGTATAAGGGCCATGTCGGATGGATAAAATGATTTGGGTGAAGTTAAGATTAAAGTCAAAATTTATTGATCAAAGTTGAAACTACAGCAATAATTTCAAAATAGAATTTTGTGATGAAAGTCGAAATGTCGAGAAAAATCAGAAATGTCAAGAAAAAAGCTGACATGTGGAGAATAATACCAAAATACGTTGTCAACTTTATTCTTGAATTTCCACTTTTTTTCTTGACATTTTAATTTTAATCTCATCATTTGGACTTTTATGATGAAATTGTATTTCAACTTGATTGTCAACATTTTAACTTTAATCTGAAAATTTTGACTTTGTTCTCGTCATTTGAACTTTAATCTCGATCTCCCAAAAATTATTTTTACCATCCAAAATGGCTCGAATACTCCTCTAGACTCACTAAATATATCTATTGAACAGCAATTTCACTGGGCAACACCAGCTCACTTTTGGCAATAGAAATTTACATTTCTGGAACATATTCATTAATGAATTTGAAACTAAAAAGTGCAAACTCGCCACAGCTTTATTAAGGATGTCTGACTGATCTTATGTTAATATAAGAATCTCTGACAATTTCCTTCTTCGAGATGCCTCACAAATTTATCCCCTCCACCAACACTTCAGGCCTTTATCAAATTTCCTTTACCTGACAGGTATTCGCGTACCCCCTAGGTCACTTTGCGTACCCCTAGGGGTACACGTACCCCAGTTTGGGAATCACTGCCCAAGTGATATTCTGATCTGCTGCTCATCTGTGTATGTAGTGAAGTTGAAGGCCCGGTAAGAGGCCGTGTGGTAGAGTCGAGAGCATTGGCATTCAGTCTGGGTCAGTAAAGATGGTGATGCTGTGGCAACAAAAGGCCATGCAGATGATTAGGGAGCGCCTCAGAAATTTATGTAGATAGTAATGAGGATATGGATCTTAGTGAAAAATAATGTAACTATTTAAGAAATTAGTAGGATGCTGCTGATGACCTACCATCCCGTAAATGGAGGCTATAGTCTCGATGTCAGCATCCTTCGTTCACATCCAGGCAGCGGCCTTTGTCTCGCATATTTTCCCGACTTTTTCACCCACATTCCAGCTCCAGCCACTGTCTCTTCCATCAACTACGTTAAAACACTCAGAACCCACCATTATTTATTTATTTTTTGGACGGTTCAAATCGACTCAGCTTTATATGAATCACTGTTTGTGTTTCCGCACAAATCAATTTTTTCAACACCTCCGTTTCTCACACACACAGACACGCACACACGCTCACTCACAGCTGTAAAAGCGGATTAGCCAGCGCTGCTGACTGTGTGTCTGTGGAGGTGACACACCATAATATCGACCTGCCAACACTGCACACACACACTCTCTCACAAAACTACAAACAGCCCTCTCCCTCATATATGCACGCACACATACACCTGGACAGGGTGTGAAAAAGCAGACACACTCCAGCCTCCACTAAAGCACTCACAGGGGCAGACTGGATGAGCAGAGACAACAGGAATCAAATAAATTGCATGAAAAGTGCATGAGAAAGGTGTGGGCAAACACACACACACACATACACACACCTAAGTGAGCATGAGTGGAGGCGACAGAGCGTTCACACAGGGTCGAGCTGGTCCTGGATGTGCCAGAGCCAGCAGCTGAACGCTAGTCTGGATACTAAGGTGTCAAACTAGCTTGGTTATAGAGCTAATGCGGAGCTGCTAGACTGCCGCACCTGGGGTTCACACACACAAATACACACAAATAGACTCATAAGTACGCATAGGTGCACAAAGATACACACACATTCACACATGTCAGAGGGAGTGTAAACACACGCATGCATAAACATCAAGTAAGCATAAAAATGTCACACACATGCTGCCTCCATGTAAACACACACACGGCTGTGGACGCTTATACGCGGGTAAGTATGCACGCTTTGTTCCCACGTGTGAGGGGCACAAATTCGCAGAACGAAGTGTAAACACACATGGGAACAGACTAGTGATGGGCAAAAGACAGCATTTTATTATTTAAATTCTGCGGTGAAATATGGGATAAGATGTTTTTGTCACTTTCCACTTTGTAAAAGTGCACCTGTACAACTGCCTGTTAAAGCAAATAGCTAATTAATCTGCTAATCCAATGGCAGCAACTCAGTGCATTATGGTATGCAGACATGGTGAAGCCTGCTGGGATCCAAATTGAGCATCAGAATAAAGAAGAAAGGAGATTTAAGTGACTTTCAACTTGGTATGCTTGTTGGTGTGATATGGGCTTCATAGGGAATGGTCCAAAAAAGAGAAAATATCCAGAAATGCCTTGATAAAGCAAGAGGTCAGAGGAGAATGTCTGGAGGTGTAAAGCATCATAGATCAATCTTGCGTTGTACTAGTGGTTCAGGCTGCTGACATTAGTCTAACAGTGTCTAAAATCCTCCCCTATATGATAACTGGACTCATCCTCGATGGCTACTTCCAGCAGGAAAGAGCTCAAATCATCTCAAACTTGTTTCTTCAACATGAGAATTAGTTCACTGTACTCCAGTGATCTCAGCTGTCACCAGATATCAATATAATAGAGCACCTTTGGGATGTGGTGGAAGAGGAGATTCTAACCATAGATGTGCAGCCAACAAATCTGCAGCCCAGTACTAGAAGGGTGTACTTAATAAAGTGGCCTGTTGATGTATTTGTGCAATCAAGACTGCTCTCAGACAACCGTGGATTAAATATGCTAAAAGATCTTCACAGTTCTGACATTTTCTGATACCACTGATTATTGAAATAATATGTTTTAATAATATGTTTTAAAATAAAATGTATCATTTTGGTTAATTGATAAATGCATACATAAACATTATGTTTTATACATAGATGGTCATAAACAACAGAATGACTAAAATTGTGTACGATTGTTTTATATGATAATCAAAGATATCAATAACAGTTTTTGTATTTCTAGTGTTGTAACAGCCATTTCCTATTTATTTGTATAGAAATCAAACAAAATATATACAAATTAAAAAAAGGAAAATATACTACACCTTGCTTGAGAATACAACGAAAAAAAACTAAAAATTAAAATAAAACATGAATATGTAATAATAATAATAATAATAATAATAATAATAATAAATAGCAAATAAAAAATAATGCATCAAAAGATTAATGCATTCCAATTAATAATAATAAGACAAAAATGATCATTATTATTAAAGGCGATAATAAAAATAACGATACTAATCATTATTAAAGTAATAACTTAAAATAACAGACTGCAATAAATGATAATGTAATGACCCCCACTAGAACAGCACCACCACCAAAAACAATTATTCATTTATTTATTTAACTATTTATCAAAAGTAAAAGTTATTATCGAAGTTGTTGTTAGTGTTGCTATTATTATTATTATTATTATTATTATTATTATTATTATTATTATTATTATCGTCATCATTATACTACAACAATCATAAAAAAGTTTAAGATTTAAAAAATAATATTTTAATATATGCTGTATTACATTATAATTATAAACCAAATGAAAATAAAAGCAATAAGAAAAAAAGAACAGACCACACTGACCTACTCTTTTGTGTCTTGAGAAAACATTTGTTATGTTTTGATGCGATATAAATAAATACTGATTGAGTGATTGATTTCTAAATGATCTATATACAGTATATGTTCAGCAACATACTGAGGAATGACTTTGGTCCATATCAACCCAGCCCTAACAGAATCTCAGAATTGCAAACACTCAAATACATGCTGTAAGTAAATACATGGCACACACACAAACGTACACTAACCACACACTCACACCTCGAGCCTGCATGAATAATGTGGGCAGACTTCCTCGCCTTCTACCAGGCCACTGCTAGTGTGACAAATAAACTTGCTTACACTTGCCGCTGCTTCACACAGTGATGGGCTAAATAGGGCATGAAAAGGTGCGCACACTCACATACACACGCAAACACACACATACACACACACACACACAAGCAGGCAGGCCCAACACCAGGTGTGTGAGTGGAGTGTTAGCAGAGACACATGTGGCTGGGATGCCCGGTGGGATCTGTCCATGTCCTCTCTGTGCCCTCTGCTGAGGCACACAAACGTGCTGCTACATTAACACACTGATTCAGCCTGGATGTGACACCATTACTGTTAAAGATGGATCAGACAGCTTAGACTTGCATAGTAACTGTTTAAAGCCTCTCAAGCACAATCTCAAATGTGTTGGTATCATTACAGCTTTGTTTAGGCCTGCTCTAAGAAAAAATAAGACCTTTTAACCCTGTATGACAAGCAGCAATCAACATTTTTGAACATGTTTATTCATTATGTCCAAAAAGGTTGCTTTCTTAAAGGGAAGCTGTTGTTTCACAAAAATATGATTAGCTTGGATGCTAAATATTAATGTACTTATGGAAGGGGTGGGAAACTGGCAGCCTTGGGGCCACATGTATGTTCACATGAAGATAATGGTTATATGAATACATGAAAAAAGCACAGGAGAATCTGCCTTGAAAATATTATATAACCAATATGCCCAAGATCGTACAGCTAAATTAGCTGCAAGTGTTTCTGTAAAACCTATTCATGTGTCCTTTATTATTTTTTTTATGAAAAGAATATTGTGAATAAAATATACTAAAGCGAAGTTCTTCAATCAATCAATCAATCAATCAATCAAACTTTATTTATGTAGCACTTTTCTGGGGCAGCCAGTGGGGGCGTTGATTTGAAGGGAAAACCTGCGACCTTGTCTTAACTCAGACCCCAAAAAGTCTCTATTGTCTGATAAGGTGACTTCCCTCAAAATTACATCCACATCCACAAGCTACCTTTTTATTGCCTTTAAAGCAAAGTTGTAGAAAAATGTCTCGCAACGAAAAAAAATATCTGTAAAAAATCATGGATCTGCATCGCTCTTTGGGTCACAATAAAATCTAATGACTTCTTTATTGTGCTATAACTAAGATCCTCTGAAAGGAGGTAACACCAGGAAATTCTCAGTCAAAAGTGGAGTCCAGAGCATATCGTTAACTTCCAACATTTTGGCCCTTTGGCAACAGTGAAAAGTTAATGTGGCCCTCTTGGTAACAAAAGCTGCACAGTCCTGATTTACAAGGTATCAAATTGATGATACTGTATGTATATGGACATAAACATTTTAATACTTATAGGTCAAGTAACACGTTGCTGCCACAATATCTGCCTTATGTTGTGTGGAGTAGCTCTAAAAGCAGCTAAAGGTAGACTTAAAGATGTGTTTATTCAACATGCTATTAAGAATGCAATACCTCTCACAATAATAGACAAAAGTCTTAAGATCTAAAATATCCTCATGGTGTCAGGAAATTTATGAGCTCCATTTATCGGTATATTATCATATGGTAACACTATCTACCACATGATTATCATAACATCATCATTATCATCATCATTTTGGTTCATTAATGTGTTTCGTAAGCATGTTTTCATGATTTTGGCTGCCTTGGTGTGTTTTGGATCTTGGTTAGACCAATGATCTTCAAATTAATCTGGCTGAAATCATTCCCAGTGCATTCCAAGTCAGGTATCAGGTTTGTAACTTGAATATTTGGACTTTACAGATCAAATGGATGATACCATTAGAGGCTCTGACTGAATGTTGACTCGTTGCTATGAATGGGAATACAAATACTTTTATGAGAGCTCCCTTGGTATTGTGCACTCCTATAAAACGTGGATACCGAAGGACACATCTGTTCTCTTTTCTACTGTTTTCAGTCTTTCTTTCTCTCTCTCCATGCCAAGACTGTGCCCAGATCATAGTCATGTGACTGTGGTGATCAATCAAATGTGTCAAATGATCCTCAGCTGCAAACAAACTTTAAACAAAGTTTACTGATGAACTTAAGTACAAATGATGAGCAGAAAACAGCTTTACTCCTTGCAAATCTCCAAGAAGTATTGAAAAGCAACTTTTAAAGTGACTTTTAATGATTATTGTTTGGGTATAAAGATTTATAAATCAGTGTCATACAAAGCCCTTCACATTTTTTGGAGTTGTTTTATTGTTTTTATATTGGTTCTAATGGAATTAAAAGCCCACCTTCCCATCATACAGCTTCAGGGCATCCTAAAAAACTTAACTGCTGATATTTTAAAAATTGTACAAAGATAAGTCAAAAGATTTTGACAGTTGATAGTGCATATAAATATCACATGAAGTAAGTTTTTGTTGATTTTATTCCCAAGGGCTTTAATGGTTGATTATCTAAGAAAAAAAAAAAAGGTTCCAGTGGTGCTTCTGGCACGGGCCAGGATTTGGAAGTTAACAGACATACTGACCAATCAGGACGGTTTTCCTGTGGACTCTGCCTCTTATGGGTTGACTCGATGATTCTCCTTGTCCAAATGCAGTAATGCGACTTCTTTGACTAGATATCCTTGTATAGTTGGAGATATCCACTCCAACTTTTGCCTACATTCCCAAGGCCTCCCCAACCACTTTCCACAGAACCATTATACACACAGACTTTCTCCACACTATAAACCATCAGACTCCAGGAATCCCATGTCCAGCAGGGAGAACATCCTCATCAGTGTGAGTTTCCATGTTTGAGTGTGTTTCTGCATGTGCTAAGTGTAAAGCCTTGGGAAAGAATGAGCTCGGAGCGAGGTTTTTCCGCTCATCTGTGGTGTTTTCTTTTGAGTGAATCACACTGTCTCTGTTTGGAGGAATCTGCCCCGTACAGACACTTCTCCTCCTCTTCCTCCACCTCTCCTCTTCCTGAATCCTCTCATCTCCCTCTAAGCTAAATGATCCTTTCATTTCCTGATGACCGACTGAGGCCCTGGGGTGTCTGCGCATGAATACGTGTTTGTGTGTGTGTACTGGGAGTGTGTGAGCGGTTCTGGGGCCACAGTTGCATGTAAAGTTCACAGTTGTGTTGATCCTGTGGCAAAACAAAGCTTGGAGAGAACCGTCTGGACTGAGCCTCAAGTGCGTGTGTGTTTGTGTATGCGTCCGTCCACATTAAGGCTGAATGATTCTACGCTTTCAAAGGGGTATCAGAGTTTAAATTTATGTTCATGAGGACGTCAGAGTGTGGACGTTTTAGCATCAGCGGCCTGTTAGCCTGCAGATCACGCCCGAGCACACGCCCACTTCCCATTGCGAGGGGAGCTGCTGTTGAAGAAGTTGGATGTCATGTATAAAACTGAATAAAATATAAAGTGGAACCTCAGGGCGAGGAAGTGACGCTGAAGGTGAACTTTGGTTATCCCACAAAGATGAGGAAATTGTCCTCGAAATGTGGTCCCACTTATATGGATGTTAGCAGCAGTTCAGCTAGCAGCCGCCTCTCCGGACATCCTGTGTTAGCGTTGCAAAGACAATGAAAAGTAACCTGCTTTATTTTGTTATTTTGTAGCTAAAGTGTGTCCATAAAGCAGTGCATAGAATCTTAAATTTTAACAACTAAAAGTTCTTGCATAACAAAAACAAAAGTCTGCCCTCCTTATGCTCACATTTAACCATGCAACACAGATTATCAACTCAAAACTGCCAGCAGATACAGGTCTGGTCAGCTGATGAAGTAAAAATGAAAATCAGCATGCTCCATAGCTGTCAAGCTTCTTAAATGCATCCCCTGATAAAGTGCCACTGCTGTGAAAGCATCTTAAATTCATGAGCTCTTGGATGAAAAAGGGCCTCTGGTAGTGGATGTTAAAATCATTACTTAGAGCCTTTCAAATAGGTCAATCATATTTATCCTCTACAGAAGAACTTGTTAGTACCTGTCTAAAGTAGTGGTGGGCAACTGACTTCCTAGGGGCCACATCCGGAGCTCTTTATCCTTCAACAAAATCTGTTAAAATTTACAAAAGACTGTATGCATGAAGAAAACTCCAACAAAATCTTCCATGACAACATTAAAGACAGAAAACATTTAAGCAAATAGCTACAATTGCTTCCGTCAGACTCCATGGTTTTCACTTTCAGATACATGAATAAAAATGTGTTAATTATAATTTAATTATCAGTGAATGCTTTACAACATCTATCAAAGATAAGTGAACTTGCTTGGATCCTGTTTTAGGCTCTTTAGATTAAATATTGCTACTTGCATGTGAGTTTAATTGCATCTATTTCTTATTATTGGTTATCAACTTCTTATGCTGGTACGTTAGTTCTTTTGGTAAATTATGGGTAATGTTGATTGTCACACTGTGATCATTTTGCCCTCTCTTACTGAAATAATAATTTTAATGTGACCCTCTTGGTAACCAAAGTTTCCCATCCCTAATGTGAAGTGCCTGCTCTCATACATGGGGACTCTTTAGAAGGCAAAGTCTGAGTCTTGCACACCATGGACACAATAAACCCTTAACCGCCTATTTACAACTTGGTTTCTTTGTTATGGCTCTTGGTTCAGTTTGTTGCTGACAGCTCAGGCTGTTGGAGTTTTTTTTTTAACTTTATATATTCAAAGCATTTTAGGCCCACTCTACAAGCTACACAAGGGTTCATTTGGGGAAAAAAAGCTATTATACTCTATACTTCAAGTTTTTTATGCAGTATGAAAAAAAATGCAAACTGGTTTGACAAAATGTTGTAGGATGTACACAAAAATCTAAGTAACATGCAGTGTGCCAAAAATACTTAACGACAGAGCTCTAATTTCTACACAATATTGGAACATCTGTTTGAACCTTTGGGTAAAAAATGTGTATTCTAACTGTAAATATCCATTTGAATTGAAAGTTTACAGTGCAGTAGCACATTAGGGTGCTTGGAGCTGTGAACAGCCTCTAATGCAACAGAAGGTGCTCCCAGAGAAACCTGACCGCCCAAACACTTCTGCTGCTCTCTTCACCTCAGTAGACAAGTGAAGTTCACTTTGAGAAACACACCTTAAGAACAGGCACAATAACTGCACTTGAACAGCAACAACAACACTCAACATCATTTTCAGGTTTCAACCTGACATACTTTGAAGTCTGCTGAGCACTGCTGCTTTTAAAAATAGGTTACACAGTTATCACACAAGTTCTTATTGTGATCCAAGTTATTTACTTGGAAGCACTTTGGGCTCCACACCACAGATGAAAATAAAAAACAACAAAGACTGGGCTTTGTGTCAATATGTGCAAAAGCTCATTGCATGTATTAAATTCAAAACAAGTCAATATTTGCTATCAGTTCAAACATAGGCCTTGGAAAGGCAGATTGATGAGACCGTTCCTTTCAAGATGTTCATTAACGTGTACATACTATCGACTATCTGAATATCTAAGGCCTGATCTTTGCAATATTTGTGCTTCAAATATAGTCAATAACATTTTTGAGAGTGATCAAACTAGAAGTAATGATGATGGACTCCAGACAATCATTTATAATTTAAAAAATATCTTGGCCCAACTGTCACCCTATTAGCCCACACAGTTTAGAGAAATCATCTGAACTGTAAACAAGAGTTGTTTTACAACAATATTTTTATACTTACAGTATTGTTTCTGACAGTCCTTTTTAATTTAGTTTGAGTTATAGTCTTTTGCTCAAAATATCTTTTAGTATTAGTCATGATTTAGTCATCTATTTTTTTTATTCAAGTCTAGTTTTAGTCAATGAAATTTCACAACATTTCAGTTGACAAAATTTACTGTAAACTTAGACTGAAATATGAGGTGTAAAGTTAAAGGCATTCATTATGTGTCCTTGAATTACTTAAGCCACGTTTTTCACTCTGATGAAACGAAACATCTAATAGCCCTTTAATGAAAGTTAATAAAGTTTGAATCTACAGATTAACAGACGCAAATTTAACTTTTGTGTTAAATGTAATGACCTTGTTTTAGGCTTCTTTGAAGAGCATCTCAGTTACAATACCAGAAAGGACAACAAACAGCAAACCTGCTTTACATGAATATATCAATTCATACAGGGAGTAGCTCTGATTGGATCGCTCCTCAACTTATCTCACCACCATGAAGCTAAGGCAGCTGTGATTGGATCCCTTTTAACTCATCCAACCTTTCCACAAAACCAAAGTAGATGTGGTTGGAAATAGTCTGAACTTGTACCTACTTTCTACATGAAAAAATGAGGTCTGATTGGATTAAGTCTCTGTCAAACATTTTAAATGTAGTTTTAGTTTTGACCATGTGCACTTGTTTTGATTAGCTACTGTCTATTTGTCGGCAGGGGAAAAAGGTTGTTGATAAAAACTATGACAAAAATATTTAGTCAACCAAATTGCTTAAACTGCTTAAAAGTAATTCGTCTGTCTCAAATATTTGAGGATGCTTAACCATACAATAAACTTTGATATTTAATTAAAATTACTAAAATGTCAAGTCATCTTCCCAAAAAGCTTTAAGTATTTTATTTTTGTAGTGTATTCGATTGAATACAGGTTGAAAAGAATTGCAAATCATTGGGTTCTATTTCTTTTTTTTTTAATTTACACAATGTCCCAATGTCCTCAGAATTGGGGTTTGTATAATGCATGTAAGATATTTATATGCAGATCTAAAAATACTACAGTTCATAAGCACATAACAAGTCTTGAACACTATGCTGCAGTATTTCATCTAGATTGGTTCCAACCCTCTTGAGTACCCAATGCTACATTGACCCAGACTGCTAAAATGGATGAGAGCTCCACACATTTTCAGCATGTCTGTGACGTCATCGACAAAATAAAGTTCAGTAGGTAATCATGATTAAAGATGAAAAATGATCCCTCTTTTAGCCAGCTGTCCTCCAAATGCAACATTTTAGAGATTTGCCTCCACAAGCACAAGTTTGTTCATTTTAGCTAAACATCTTGTATGACTGCATGTTAAAATCTACCAAAACAATCTGTTTTTCACACATTCCAGGCTGAGTCCACACCTGCATGTGCAGCCACACTCACATGACTACGCCAACAAACTGACACACACAAACACACATACACACAGAAATCCATAGAGAGCGGACTCCGGAAAATCAGGAGGAAGTCATCTAATGGTTGCCAAACGTTTGAGTGGGCCCTGGCTAAACATGTGTTTAAAGCAGACAACATCAGCAATCACCACTTGACCCCTTCACACACACATAAACACATGGCTCAGGAGGCATTCTCACCCACACACACGGCAATCACAAAACCTGGCAGTCAAACATTCGCAAAAAGTTATTAAGCTCATCGTGGATTAGTTGTGTGTATGACATCACTACGTGTCATTTGTGTCTTTTTAAACCACACACCCCAGAAACACTCAAACACGCACAAAGACACACACGACCCAGGCAGATAATATAATCAAGTCGGAGTGCAGCGGCTGCCGACTGCAGAATGCCCACTTCCAGATGTCCTGACGGAGAGAGACGCCACGCTTCTCCACCGGGAATTGGTCAAGGTCCTGAGGCTGGCGCATGTGTGTGTGTCTGTGTGTGAGTGCAGCACAAACATACACACACACATGCAGACATAGACATAACCATGCAAACAGACACCCTGACACGGCATGAGCGAAACCGGGCCCAGCTGGAGAATGATTCAAAAGGCGGAGGGAGGTGGATGGCGAAGGGGAGGACGCGGCGGACAAATTGCTTCTGCCTGCATCTGAAGACGTGATGTGCGAACGAGCTGTTAAAAGAAAACAAAAGCCGAGTCATGCCTGCCAGTTCCCACGACTCCCCCCCCCACCCGCCCCTCCTTCTCTCCTTCCTCCCGTGCGTCCATCCATCATTGGCTCTCTCCTGCCGTCTTACAGTAAGTGACCCGACACCTCGAGCCTCCTGGGATGAGTTAGCAGGAGTGAAGGTGCTGCTTTTGAGCTGTGTTTACACTGAAATCAGAAAGGACCAATCAGGATGTCGGCCTGTCAATCAACTGCAGCACGGACTGCTTCTGCACCATCAGTAACATTCAGAGCATTTTCACACTGGAGTTTTGTTTTCTTTGGTCTGGATCGAGAACGATTAATCACATTAGGGAATAATTACTTCAAGTTTGTTGTGTCTTCAGTAGACAATTTCAAAACCACAATCCAAGTGAAGTAGAGACATTGTTGAAATGGGAAAAAAAAAACACAAATCAATGATTTGCAAATCGTTTTCAACCGAAGATACGACGTTCAGTGTTCAAGCTGATAAACTTCAATGTTTCTTTTGCAAATATTCCCTCACTCTAAATTAGATGCCTGCAACACATTCCAAAAATTGCTGGCACATGGGCAACAAAAGCCTAAGAAAGATGAGGAATGCTCAACAAGCATCCCACGGGTGAACAGGTTCATTCAAAAGCAGGGGTGTCCAACCTTTTTTAATGGAGGGTGTTCTGTAATTCCCGGTAATCGAGGAGTTCAGTGTACTGTCTCTTTAAATGATTAAACTTGTTAACCATGTGACTTCTCAAAGTCTCATGGGATCTTGTGATAGTTCAGGTCCAGGAGGAAGTGAGAGCATGGCAGAACATTGCCTCATGTCTTCTGCATCCATCACCATCTGCTATATTTCAGCCTTTCGGGAGAATTGTTAGTATGTTTCTTAAATGTTTAGTTCCATGTTTAATATCTTACATTGTATTTTTGAGCTTGGACAACATTTTTTTTGTATTTACTAATGCAGACATGTGAGCTAACCTAATATGAAATGTAGCGTGGTACTGACCTGGAATATTTCTTCAGTTTCATGTTTATAACTAAGCTAAACTAATACGCTCTTGTCTTATGTTATTACTTAACTATTGTGTTCATGGTTACATACTGATGGGTTGAAAGAGCAGAATAACTATACAGGACCTATGTATGCAAGTTATATATTATTTATGTGCATTGTATGTGAACTCATTATATTTTGTTTCTCAGTTTTACCCTACCCTAGTTCAAATCCAAATGTGTGAATCCTGCAGGAATGTGAATATTTTGTTTGTCAAACCCTTTGAATGCATCTCTAAGAGAGCTAACTGTTGGACACAGCTCCAAAGTACAGTAATTTGTCTTTGAATTTGAGAGGACATACTGTATGTGCAAAATCGAAAGAACATCCTTCAATGCATTCTTGGAATCCTTGTTTGACAGATGGATTTACAGACAGATGGACATCCCAATAACATACTTGCTCTCATTTATCAATCTGGCATAAAAACTGATACATAATCACTCTGGCACTCTTCCTTTAAAAGTAAATTTTTTTTAAAACATCCGGCAATTGAAAGGTTATTTTTTGTACCACCTCACATGGTGATAACATTAGCATGTAAAAAACTGATTTTGCGTTGGGCATCAATCGCCTGGTGAGATGTGTCTGTTAGCCTGTGTTAAGTACGAAGGCATCTGCCCTTGACACAAGTGGCTTGGGTTTGATTCCAGCTTGCAGCCTCCTCCCCCTCCAAGTCCATCCACTTTTTCTCTAGTGTTGGATGAAGGCACAAATAAATAAATAACTGAAAAGAATGCCTCATTTTCGAAAATCAAAACCCTTTTGCGTTCCAAATTTGGTGAAAGTGTCCAGATGGAGCATCTACCCATAAATCTTTACTATTGTTACTTTCTTCTAAACATTGTGGGACTTTTGGTTCAAAGAATCACTTCAGGTTTCATAAATAATGGAGGACATTGCATGTACATTTTGGAAAAAGCATGTGCTAGGATAGCACAAAGGCAAAAGCAGAACAAGGTCAGCACATCAGTGGCTGCTCGAAAGTCACTTTAATTATTATGACCGATTATCGTCTGCACTGACAAACTTCCAATGTTTGATCTTCTTATGAGTTTTATATGAAGTTGGAGTTGTTGATTGTTTCCTCTTTCGTAAAAAGTGCTAAGACTTTAAATCAAAATCAGGAAAGGCATTACCTGCAGGTCACAAGGTGGCTCATGCGTGATTTACTAATTAAAAACACTCCTCATCTGAAGCACAATCAGGCTGCCCATGTACCTCTGCATCATGACTGTCACATTGTGGTTCAGTCTGGCTCCACATTACATTGTTTTTGAGCCTCTTGTTTGATGTTTGAGAAGCTCCTCAGCTCGCAAATGACGTTTTATTTACGGAGGGAAAAATTGTGTTAAAAACGTGGCCTCACAGTCGAATGGAAAATGGTAAAAAAAAAATAAAAAAAATCAGTGAACTGGCAGCCCGGTTGGAATTAAATCTGTTTGAAATGAACAGGAACCCACTCACTCATTTCTGCTCCCTGTTAGCAGTGCTTGTTGTTGTGCCAGTCCTAATCCCTTGGAGCTGTTAAACTGCAAGGTGTACCAAACATGAAATCAATCATCACATTGTGAACTCATTCAGAGACAGCCACAGTCCTCATTCAACCCTTTCTGACGAAAATCACTGACGTATTTGTGACCGCAGTGTGTTTTTGTTTGACGCGCTGTCATCAATACAATGTTGGACCAAAAAGTGAAAGAAGATGCAAAAACGAGGGATGAAGAATGAAGTGATGTTACAAAGAAGGACAGTAAATAAACAAATAAGTGTGTTGTGTTGCCTTTGACATAATCATCCATATTTTATTTCTAAGTATAAATAAAAGGAAGGCAACACATTGTTCAAGGGCATTTTGACTCGACTCTGCCAAAAGCTGTCTCCATAAATAATGACTACTGAGATAACACATTAGGAATTTAATATAAATATATTTATTACATGTAGACCTGTCATGATAACAAATACAGCTGGATGATAACTGTCCAAAAAACTATTGCCGATAAACAATATTATTGTCAATATTGTTTTGAAACATCATTTTTCGTTAATGTAATTATAAAATATGTCATAATAAAGTGAGCACACCGTATCAATACAATAAACTTTCATTTCTTAAGAATATTTAACTGTAGTTGGAAAGTAAAGAGCTTTTTATTAAAATAAATTAAACAAACAACAAAATTAATTTAACAAAAAAAATGCTGGCTTTTCAACCTATTGAAGGCTGCATTTCTTTTGCAATGTGGCAAACGACTGTGAGCGCACACCATTTTGCGCTGCTTTATCTATATTTACCTCGCCGACCAATGCCTCAGTAGGTGCTGACTGTCAGGACGAAGGCCCCACTGCACCTCCCCTTCTTCTTCGCCACTACTTTAAAACATATACGACATATCAGCTTGTTGGTGCCCAAGGGCTCACACCTTGTTCACTCTGTTTAAAACCAAAATATTCCCACACTGGGGCTGTCACATTCAGCTTAGGAACCGTAGCTTTCGTGCCATCATTCATTTTAGTGTTTGTTTCCTTGTTACTCCTCAGGACGCTCACTTCAGATCTCTGTGTGTGTACCCACAAGAGGCCACGCCTACCCCATTAAGACTGAATGAATGACCAACAATCACTCTGCTATAAATCCGCCAAATCTGCTACAGAACCAGCGTACCCAGGTGTTGAGAAAGTTGCACAAAGTGACCCATCTTCTCATCCAGCCTGTTTGGTAGAAAGAGAGGAGGAAAACAATCATGCATGCACGTGTCAATTTATCGAGAACAGCAAACTTACCGAGGACATTTTTATTTATTGTGCGGTTAATTGATTTATTGATTATCGTGACAGGCCTAATTACATGAATACCCTTTTTAGTCTGGTCTCTCTGCCTGCTGGCTACCTGCAGAAGCACAATGAAACACACATATGAAGGTAATGTGAGCTAGCAGGAGCTGATAGGCCAAAGAAGATGTGAACAGGAAAGTAAATCACAGGCGGGCTTTTGGGGTGATGACTAACAGAAATGACAGGAGTTACTTGCCATTTTAAACCCAATGACAATACATCATGCTACAGATGATGTGTAGAAATTACATACTACATTACTGTCTAGCATCTCACGTCAGCCAAAAGCGCTGAATGGGTCCATCCATGTGCTGGAGTTAGCTAGCTGTCGGCAAACACAGAAAGCATCCTAGAGGGATGCTGGAACTTGACTGATGGAGAACATGTCTCCTTCACAATCAGATTATTTTTTGGACCAATATAATCCAGAGGAAGAAGGGTTTAATGAGTAATATCAGGGAAATTTAACGGTAATTTCGGGGTAAAATACCCTGCTATTTGCATTCACATATGCAGCTTACTTTGGTTAATAACAGGGTCAATTTGTGAAATGGGCTGAAATCATGTGGTTGCCTATAGCGCTGTAGGAGTGTAAATCTTTTGAAATACAACATGCCATTGGATTAAGTCACTCTTTTTGCCAGTTTGGTAACTGGAAGTTTGGTTAACCTGTGCATTGGGCAATGGTCAGTAGCCAGTATGGTTATCAGCTACTAATCTGTTTCTTTTAACTCTTGTTGAGCATGTGAATCGAGGACTTGAATTAATTTTACAGTGTCTGCAAACAGAATACGTAATGTCAAACTCTTGTCTTATCCTTGACATTACAGAATCCAAAGTGCACCCACACACTGGCTTTGAATGAACGAGTGGCAGGATGGACTTGTCCATGCTGCTCCATTCAGAAATATCACAGACATGGGGTGCTGGTTTGGCGGAGTGGTTAGCAACCAGGCACCCCATGTACTTGATTCTGCCGGTCCAGGTTCGAATCCCGCCTGTGACCAGTTTGCAGAGTGTCTTCCCCTACTCTCTCACCCCCTTTCACAAGCCTATCCACTGTCTCTCTCCTATCAATAAAGGCACAAAATGCCCAAAAAATATATCTAAAAAAAAAAAAAAGAAATATCACAGACATAGCAAGGTACTTTGCTAACTTCAAGATACTGTACTAACTTCAGCATGCATCCCTCCACGAGAGACGCCAGCAAAGACTGACAGTACAGGCAGCATGTTTGTGGGCACTTGAAATGGAACAACAAACATTTTAAACTCAATTTTAAAAAAAGATCAATTCGTTTAGTCTTAGAACAAACCCTGATTCTGAGATGAATCCCTTTTTTCCAACACATCTAGTTGAAAGAGTGATTTAGTGGACACAAAACCTGAACATGTCTGACAGGCCTAGTTGACATAACAAAAACATTTATTCTTTTAAAATATTTTTCAGGCTTTTTCTGCCTTTATTCGGTAAAAGAGAGAGACAGTGGACAGATTTGGAAAAGAGACAAAAAAAATAGTGGGACGTCATGTTGCAGAGGTCCCAGGCCTGGATTTAGACCAACGTCAACGGTGGAGTTCTATGCATGAGGTATAATGGCAAACTGCTCAGCTGTCAGCACCTGTCCATCATGGAACTCGAGATTTTTTTTTTTTGTACTTTATTTTTTTCCCATTTTCTACAGAAACACAACAAATGTGGGCAAAGGACAACATATAGACAAAGAGCATGGGGTTAATGGATACATGTTTTTTTTTCTAGAATTTAGCAAATCCCATTTTTTCAATATACCTCTCATTTCTTATTATGGAGTAGAAAAAAAGTAATTTAGTCCATGTCAAGAATGGAGTTTATAATATTTACAAGGAGTTTAATGGTAGGAAGATTCTTCTGGAGCTAACATTTAGTGATAGCTTTTTTTACTTGCCACCAAGAATATCTCCAGACGATATGTGTCTCTTCTATTGAGGCCTTCAGGGATATTCCCAAGATACAGGGAGGCGATGAGCTGCTCCACTCTTCATGAATTTGTGTGATTTTTGACGGATCATTTCACCTTCAATTCAACCACAGAGAATATTGCCAAAATAACATTTCAAGCTTTTTTTTCAGGATTTTTCAGCCTGTTTTGAGTTGATGGTGCTTCCTTTAATAATGGATTGTCAAGAGGTCTGATGTTGTATACTTAAGGTTCTTTTTTCAAGATATTTTAAGCAGTATTTCACAATCCTATCTTATAGTCACAATGAGACACGTGGTTATGTTCATAGTAAAGAACATCATGTTTCTGTATACCCAGTGGGAGAACACTCACAGTGAACACAGGCAGGCTGAGCATTGAATGAGGCTAAGTGGGTGCGTGTGTTGGCCCCTGATTGTGTGGACACTTCCCCCAATTACCCAGCATCCCTCAGTGTATCCAGTTTTTATTTAACAAAGTAAGCCCATCATGCTGCAGAGTGCCCTCCAAATACCTTCAGCACTGCCACAGAGGAAGCTCACATTGTGACAAAGAAGCTCAGCTATGCCAGCAGCCGCTCCTTCCAGAGGCTAATGATGGAAAGAATCCCCCCTCCCACCCCTTTCCCTCTCTCAGAGGTTAAGAGTAGACGAATAATCACTCATTTGGAGTTAAAAAAAAAAAAGCAAGAGAGCCGAGTGTGCTGCATAAACATTTTCCCGGATGTAATTTTCTCTGCCGGTCTTTTGGCTTTTCCCAGTAGGACAGAGCTCGACGCCCAGGAGGAAATCGTTTAGGCTCTATAAGTGCCAAATTGTATCCTGGTTTTCCAGAGTTTTCCTGCCTGTTTTGGGTCAGGGCTTTTCCTGTGCTGGGATTGTGTCATGTTGTTATGCATGTGTGAGGAAGGAGTGGGAGTAACAGGACTTGTACACCTTTTTTAAGGACCACAAGCACTTTCAAGTTGACTTTGTATGGTGTTTTACCCCTATCCAGCCGTTATAAACTCTAAGTTTGATTGTTTTAATCAATTAAATAATGATGAATTTGTTAGTCCTTGATTGGCCTCCCTTTGCCCTCAGAGCTGCCTTCAGTTTTGGTGGCGCAGATTCAATAATTTGCTTGAGATTCTGGTCCATATTGACATAAAAGCAACACACAAATGGTGACAGTGGAAGCCACTGCAGTACAGTGAACTCATTTTTACTGACCAATGTCTTATCCATGTCCAAAGGCTTGTAAGCATTGCATTGCTGCCATGAGATAGGCTTTAACTAGCTGTTGAATGATTTTGCCAAATCAAGTAGCCATTGGGTGTGTAACGTGCTATAAACCAGAGGCACGGTACTCTCCACAAGTGTGGGGAAACACGAAAGAGGGCATTGCAATCCATTAATAAGAAAATGAAAATGAAATTATATGTTAAATCAAATGTTCATTCTACACATACTAACCAATATTTGTAAAAATGACCAACAAAATGTGTGTAGTTGATGAAAATACAAAGACTTTTTGTGAGTTTATATTAAATATCAGTAATGAACATAGAGCACTTTTAAAAATGAGTTCATCATCTGGTTAAACATCCTTTAAGGAACACATTTAAGAGCTACCAAAGAGAGAGTAAGTGAGAAGCTCCCACTTCCGCAGGCACCTCTGACTCCACTCAGCTGTGCGCATCCACACGACAGAAAGCCCGAGAATCTGCGTTCTTGTCGACTTGTGTGTCATTCAAAGTGGGATTCTGTATGTGCATGAATCTGTGTGTGTGCATGTGTTCGTGTCTCTGCCATGTGTTCCTGATTTGCAAGAGAACGACTCGAGCTGTGTGATGCCTCATTAGGTCATATTTGTTTATCAGACATTGTGTGAAGCAGCTGCTGTTCTAAAATAAATGCTTCATTTAACCAACAAAAAGGAGATGATATGAAAGAAAACACTCACATCACATATGTACTGAAGGCTCTCGTTGATTTTTCCTACGCTGAATTTGACATTGGATGCATGAATTTGAGTGAAAATCACAGAGGGCACCAAATACTAGGGTTAGTGTGGGCCTTTCATTCCTGCAGAAACAAAAACACATCATTAACCGTATGTGTTATTCTTTCTTCTTCTCCAAAAATGCACCTCTGATTAGATCGGGAAAAAAAGAAAAACTACAAAAGCATCTTGGACGGTGGTAACTGGTCCGGTTTTCAAAGATGTTTGATGCAACTTTTACTTACGTCTAAAGGATACAAGACACTCTTTAAATGATGAAAGCATCTACCTGCTGGACAGAGAAGACTGCTGTTTTGAGACAGGGCAGAAATATTTGTCAGGGCTGAAGAAAACCTCACTAAACAGAGGTGGATTGAGATATTATCTCCAACATAAAGCATGATGCAGTTTTGGATTTTGTTTTATGAACAATCTAAGGTACAATTCCTAAAAGGATCAGATGACACAAAACCATATGACCTTAACAACCCTTGGGATGCCAACTGGACACACCCTCAGGTGACGCTACACCAAAAGTTTTTTTATTTTTATTTTGGAGAAGCACAAAAAAACCCCATCAAGAACAAACCACTCCAGTTGCCACTTGGATCAAGATGAGGATAATAATACCCAGAATGATTGAGGCATACACATAAGTCTCAATATGTTCACCTTTGTACATTAGCTTGATGCCAACATATAATGAAAATCAACTTCTAACATATTGTCAGATTCCGCTGCTTTAACTTAACAAACAAAGGAGAAGAAATGGATGATAGAAAAACATATTGACTCAACAATATTCAGCATAATAGAGAGTCAGCTAAGTTTAGTTTGCTGAAACAAAAAAGTTATTCTTAGACCTTAAACTGGCCAATGGCTTTATAAATAATAGGATCATAATAGCTCATTTTGATAATTTTGTTGCAGATAACGAAAGTTTTCAAGCAGCAGAACAAAGTTTAAGTTTGCCTTTGAGATTTTAACCTCATCAGTCCTTGTAGATTTAGATCACATGCAGGATTTAAGAAGTGATGTTCTAACATCTCAAACACCCTGAGTCTACAGGCAGAGGCTGAGATGGTAGAGGGCTGAAAGCAAGAGCGAAGTACCGATGCAGGGTAGAGCTGGCAAAGAATTTCAAGACTCCCACCGAAAAAATCTGATATCGGTCTGCATTCAAGAGCGCAAGAGCCACAGCTGCAGAGTGCACAGCTGCAGAGCCAGAGGCCAGAGGCTCTGCAGCGGAGGCCGTTTCGCGGCGCTATGAGAAATAGACCCTTATTTAGCGGTGTTTTTGTGTGAAAGTAACGCACTGAAAATTCTCTAAATAAAGCGTGAATGCAGACCGATATCAGATTTTTTCGGTGGGAGTCTGTTTATTTGTGCTTTTAGTCAAGTAAAATATGGCCCCATCTGACTGCAGAGGAATCGGCAGACGAGCAGGACCGGAGGAGGAAGGGGGTGCTTGGTCCTAGCGCCCTGGGTTTCTGCTGCACAGAAACACTGCTGTAGGGGTAATTTCTGCCCTAACCCTTGTGATAGGACCCAATTTGTTCCATCCCGGAAGATCACTTTAATGGTGGCAGCTAGGAAAACGACATTAAATAATTGCATAAAAGGTTTCAGGGTCTCAGAGGACTACAGCACATCCCAGCTGACATCAATCAAAAAGCGGGTACAGTGCCAGTTGCAAGTTTCTGAGCTGACATAAAGACAGACAACCTTTCATACAGTTAATTGGTGAAGTCACCAATTAACCTGCAAGCATGGTTTTGGTCTGCGGGAACAAACCAGGGTTTACATGCACAGGTTAACATGTTAACTCCACAGAGAAAGTTCCAGACTGCCTGTTGCACCACCCTGCAGTCACCATCTGGCACTTACCAGCAAAATACAAAATTCACCCACAGGTCTTCATGCAAAGATCTTTGAAATATTACTTAAATACTAGAAAACTATGCCCCATTCATATCAATAACTCTGAAAAAGGAACATATGATGTTATGTTAGAGCAAAATGTGCACCAATGCTGTCTTACCTCACATCTCATCTAAAAAATATATCCATTCATTTTCACTTGATGCATTTCTCAGCTACATTTGATTCTGTTTTGCTATAGATCGACTAAAAAGTGCGCACAGAGACTAGAGCAGTCTAGGTTTGTTGTCCAAAGGGCAACATTTGAGGAATTATGTATCAATATGACAAATGAACTGTTTGCTGTCTAATTTTGGTAAACAACAGTGTTGCACTCTGGGATATTGGCAGCCATAATCTCGTGCCGGTGGTTTTGTTAGTGCCAGTGTTTCAGTAAATTAAGGCCACATTTCCCATAAAGCTCTTTGCTTCCTGTGGTGAAGAGGATGTTGATTCTTTGGTCAAAGGTTTTGCTCTTAAGGGTTTAAATATGTTGGGAATTATTTCAGCTCTCAGCTTTTGATAAGTGCTGCTACAGCTTGAGTCATTCTGCTGAGATTGACCTGGAAAACTCTGATTATTTGGCACACAGGGGGGACAGTGCATGATGCAGGGAGATCCAGCAGCTAATGAGAGTCTGTATGAGGACAAATACTTGTTCAAATGTAGGTAGTTAAGGTTTCTTATTAAGGATGGAAAAGCATTAAATCATAATCTAAATCATCAAAAAACACAACCAAATCCAGAAAATCTTGTTAATTAAAGAGCACTCAGCTGTCCATCCATGTTTAATGCTGCCATGACTTAAAAATAGCAATGCAGTGACACAGTAAAGAAGAATAAGACCGACACATGTGTCGTCTCAGCTGGAGAAGAACATCTGTTTAAAGTGTCTGCAGTTCTGGCATGCATCCTGCTGAGGCCAGAGCATCAGCGCAGTTAAAGTGATAGGCTACATTAAACTGACTCACACCTCGGCTGGCATTTAACTTAATGCACTGTGAATGAGGTGTAGAAGCTGCACAGGGTTTAGTATCTAAGAGGAGTTTTCAAGAAAGAGCCAAAATGAGGCAAAGTGGGGTTGTTTTTTCTGTGAAGGTTATCTTCATTATTTCAAAGGATGTGCAACGGAGGAGCTGCAATTTTGATGGATTGAAGAGCCATCCAGGTCATCCAATCAGTGGTATCAAAGACAATGTTATACCACTACTGACGAAATAACAGTTTAACACATCTACACCTTAGTCAATCCATCCAGCATCTACACTCAGTGTTGGTCAAATTACCTTCAAGAAGTAATTAGTTGTAGTTACTAGTTATTTTTCAAAAAAAGTAATTGAATTGCTAACAGAATTACTCCTTCATAAATGTAATTAGTTACCAAGGAAAGTAATTAATGCATAACTGATCTGTGTTTTTGGTCACTAGCTTTTAACACTTTGCTTTGAGACAAATTGTACACTTCACGCGTGTGTTCTTGCCTGTAGCTTTTTGTACTTCCATCTTGAAAACGCCAGTTTTACTGTCACAGACTCCGGACTCCACATTGCTGCATCTAGCTCTGTTGCCAGATTTTGAGACTCAAAAAAGACCAGGTCGATAAAACAAGCCCGAAACAAGTGACCTCCAGCTATATTTTTTTGTAATGTGACATAGTACATTTTAACAAGAAATCGACATGAAGTTTGTTTTAATTTTTATCTACATTAGATTTCAATTTCACATTGACATTTCTTCTTATGTTGCTCTGAATTTCTTTACTCAACATCCTTCTGTTTGGAAGTTTTCAAACATCCTTTTCTTTGCAAAGAAGTAAGGGAGGGGCTACTGTTATTTCTTTCTCTGTTATTGCTCAGCAGTGGCTCTAATCTTGATTTTTGTAGCCAAAAATACATAGTCAGGCTTTTATCTAGGTTTTAGTTTGACCCTTTATAGCTTTTATGGTGGTGAAAGTAATAGCCACAAGAGAAATAAACTTAATACTGGCTTAAAGGACTTCCTTTTGGCGAAAACATCATTTGGCCTCTCTTTGTACAGTACAGTTGACATTTGTGTTTAGAGTGGGATAAAATAACTGTTATAACTTCTGAATTGAGTTTGTATTGATGGTAGAGTGTGCGTCAGATCCCTCATGGGTTCGGGGGCACAACAAGCCAAATGAGCAACTGCTGTACTGGAACAATCCCAAAAAAACACAACTCACAACTGCCAATATTTACAAGCAACTTAGAAATGCCTAAAGTTGTTTTTAACAAGCAGATCTGGCAACTCTGGCATCTTGTTTTCTTGTGTGGCTGTTTGTGGCTTAACGCCTGTCCTGTGTCTGGCTGAGTGAGGCAGGTTGGATAATAGCTGTTTTCCTTTATTGGGCCAATCTACTTGGAAGAAAATTGACTTTCGGCTGCTTAAGTAAGACTCACTGTGTGTTTCCAGCAAACCAGTATGGAGATGCACTGCTGGCACATGCCAGAGACAGATAAACACGCAAAATGTGGACACCAATTGAATTAAGAGACTGGGACACAGTTACAGGTATACAGGTATCAATATACTTGTGCTAAAAGGTGGCTGAATGGTAAAATGTCTCTTTGAGTTTAAGATGTTAGGAGCAGAGCACATGTTGAAAAAAAAACACACATGCATTTTAAACAAAAAAAAAAGTAATTTGAATTCTACTTGGCTTTTGAGGTAAACTATCATATTTTGTCTCACCTAAACAAGAAAACATGAACAAACAACCTCAGTTCTGAAAACAATTCAGTGGTTCCGTGTTCCATACAGAATCCCATTTAAAGCCCTCCAACTGGTCCATAAAGCTCTTAATATATTTAAGAATTATTAAACCTGTTACTACTTATGACAAAAGTTGCAAATTACTTGAACTATGGCATCTTATTGAAATGTTATACACCATTCTATTATGCTGGGAGCTAAGATAATGTGGTTTGTAAAAAACAAAACACTTGGCAAAGTGGCAGGAAGGCAAAAAGTTTTTAATTTCCAACCCTGTGAGTGCCACTTCTTTTCAGTCTAGTGTTCTTTGTTGTACTTTACTGGGATGCTCTACAGTATAATTTCAGGGAGTACTGGATAAACAGCATAAAAAAGAGAAATGCAGAATGTACAGATATCAAAACATACACTTTCACATCCCAAAATATAGTAACCCACTCGTGTTGGACCCACTGGTTGAGGAATTTGTGTGACGCCCGAGGAGGACGAGACGAGGACAGACAGAACACAATTAGCAGCAGCTTGTCACAACTTTGGACCTCTAAGTGTGTATCTACAGTGTGTGTGTTTATGTCAGCGTGTGTGTGTATGGGAGCAGAGTGTGTGACACTTGCCCTCCCGCACAGCTCATTTATTGGATTAGTGAGAGACTGACCAGTGGGGATGTGGCCAGCCGGCGCCAGGGCTCGCTCTGAGGCTCAGCAGGCCTAGTTAGCTCTGATGCTAAGCTAACCTCCCACTCTCCGCGCCTCGGGGGGGCTGAGCGCCACTGCCAAAGGCGGGGAGAGGGTGCTTGTTACTGGGGCTGAGGTGCCATGCTGGCCGGGCTCTCCTGGAGGGGGCTAGGATGGACTAATTATAAGGGAAAGCCCCAATTACAAGAAGAAGGAGATGAGGAGTGGGAAGAAGTGGAGGGGGGGCAAGAGAGTGGTAGCCAGGCGTGGAAATGCCACGACTAGCTGCCAGTGACAACATCCCTGTCATGCACACACAGACACACACACACACACACACCAGACAGTGCACCTTCAGAGGTGCTGCCTGTCTCCCTCTCTTGTCTCTGCCAAGGGGTAATTGTGTTAAGTGTGTTTGTTAACCCACTGGCTGACAGCATGCACAACAACACACACCTAATACACACAATCAAGTATAAAGACACATGAGTCCAGGTGGGGCTTCTTAAGGCGTGGCTGTAAGATGAAAGGCTGCAGGAGTTTTAATAGAGTTCCAGAAACACAGAGCAGGGATGCTGATGATGGTAAGTGGTGGGAAATAAGACACGTGATTACAAACATACTGACTTAGCGCTACAATTCAACACATGTACACACTAGGACTGGGCAAAGTGACCTTTAACAGAGATAAAGGGGCCAAGCTTTGGCAGCAACTCAGTTCATTTAGGCAAGGAGACTCGGGTTATGTCCACATACAGGCAGATATTTATAAAAATAGAGGATATGCTTTCCCTTTTATAAACTAGAAAAGCACTCAAACAGTGCAGACCTCCGCCAAGCAGTTCAGTTCCACCCATAAATTGTGATTTCCACCCAACATTATAGTCTATATTTATATTATACGCACATTGTGGAATAAAAAATATCAAACAGCAAGTTGTGTGATTATTGTTGATCTAAATATAATCCAATAGAGTGACCTAGTCAGTAGTAGCTCTTGTAACTTGTTGACTGAACCAATTTGCTGCTGCTTGTACAGATGCTGATGGTGTGCATGTCAGCTGGGGCTTCGGTGTGTGGAATTTGGGGGTTAGGTTTTTACACTCGCACACACACAGACTTCTGCTATGATGGACTATTTTTGTATTGACATTATCAAAACCAAAGCTCCAGTAGCAACGCCGGGCTTTATCTATTAGCAAAACTTTTCCTCCTCCCTGCTATGTCTGAGAGTAGAAATGCATGCACAGCTTACAGTGCTGATTGGCTGTTTAGCGTTACTGGAAACAGCAAATGAAGCAATGTGGTGAACTCCTTCCCTGGCAGTTACATCAGCTAAACTAGATGTCAGTTTGCAAATAAACTACAATTCCCACAATGCTGTCTATGAATGGGAATTTCCATTATAAACTTCAATATGTTTTGCTGAAATCAATCTGGATCGGGTCTGGTCCAAAATGTAATGGCTTCTCCCTTGTACCAAACCACACTTCCGGGAAAATTTTCATTTAAATTCATCCAGTAGTTCTTGCGTAATCTTGCAAACAGACAAACAAACATATCAACAAACAGACAGATCCTGGCAATAACATGACCTCCTTGGCGGAGGTAAATATCACAATTCACATAAAGAAAATCAATGAAAGGCAGTAAATACAGTGGTAACATTTGGGAGGTATAGGTCTGAGGTTAAGTCACCTGCCACCATAACTTCACTTAATGGTCATATATGCCTCAAGGAGGCATAAAACTGCCCTGAAGTAGATCTGGCTTTTCTCTTTTTAGGTAGGAAGCAAACTACAATGAATATGGCTACCTGTTCTTTAGGCAGTGTGAGTACTTAAAAGCTAAAATGATTGTAAATGCCCATCCCTAGTGCACACACATGTTGGCCAAGGGCTTTAATGCAGCCTGTAAGTGCACATGCTTCTACATAACACTGCACGTCCATTGAGATGATAATTCAGTGCTCTGCACACACAGAAACACACATACACCAAACCGGATGACCTCATACTGTATGGCTGACCAGCTCTCCCATACGCTGCTTTCATTAGAAACACATGTTTAGTGTGTGCGTGTGTATGTGTGTGTGTGTGTGTGTGTAGCATGCTTTTCAGTACGTGTTATGCTTCTGAATACATTTCCGGACTTGACCAAATACTGCTCTTGTATTTTAACTCAATCTCAGACCCTGCACAAACACACACATACATGTACGCACACACATTTGTACAAAAATCAGGCCTTCAGCTTTCCTCTCTGTGTTTACCCTCTCCTGTGAGGATGGAGGTAAATTTATGCTGCACTTCCCTTTGGCCAGCTGCAAAGAGAACAAATATCAAGATCTGAATCATAAAGGAAATAAAACAAAATATGTTTATCAGGTAGAAAATCTTAAAAATTATGAACCAACTGTTAAATTATATATTTTAAACCCTTGGGAGGCAAAACAGGATGCTGAAAAATGTAGAAAACAAAAGATTGCCAGATAAGATTAGCAGGCTGATCATGCAGTTCTGTGCTCTGGTATCTGATGTTTAATAACCAGAGCTACATTAACCAGGTTATGACAATGATTTCCTTTCCCCTTCACTCATGCAAACTACACTGGTAGCTCCATCTTCGTCTTAAAGTAAAAACCAACACAATACATAACGAAATGTTGGTGGAAAACCCATGAAAATGGAAAAAAAGTAATATTGTTGATTATTATGGAAAATGTATGACATTTATGCTCGTGATTGTTTGTTCACACTTCTTAACAAAATTAGTTGATAATACTCTGTGATGCTAACTGGCACATTTCAATCAAAGGGTGCTTGTTATTCGGTCCATAAGTAAGTACGAGGCTAATGTTACATATTTTTAAGTACTTTTTTAAATGACTTCTAATTAGTTGGACTTTTTCATTTCATCTTTGTGCGTTAAAGCTATGTGGAGTCTGTTAGAAAAGGCTGATGTTACTGAATTGTTTACTGTGTTGTGACAGCCACCTGCAAGCCATATTGGCTTCTTGCTAAAAAATTTTTTAATTGGAATACTGTGATATTCTAGACAAAAGCTCATTTTATTTACTAAATTGAGACCCTGAAAGTTTACCTGAACTTGGATCACAGCTTGGAATTGAGGGGTGGTGGTGGACCTGAAGCCAGACCAGCTGAGAACCACAGACTTAAGCAGTATTCCATTTCTTAATGTTGTGTTAAAATGATGCATGATGGCTGCCCTCTATGGGTTTATACAACCTATTGCACTTGAAATTGACTGTTAATATCTGGAGCCCTATGATGCGTGGTGTAAACCATCATTTTCTATAGAGCTCAACAGGCTCCGACCACTTTCCCCACAACCGTTGACTTTTGCCAAACTGAAATTTAAACGCTACGGGGGCTTCCACCAATCAGAGACCTTGTTGCGAAACTCTAGGGCTGTACATAGCGTAGTCAGTAGAGGTGTCAATTCATGTCAGGATAACACTTGTTACTCTGAGTTGATCTAAATTGTGCGAAAACTCTACATTAAATCTATATTTAGATTCCCTATACCAAGTGTGCATAAATGCGTCCCTTGTACTGTTACAGGGTTTCTGGCCTCAGAACACAGTTGCAGAGGTTGTGAGGTGCATGCTGATACAAGTCAGACGTACTTCCAAAGTTAGCCGGTTAGCTTGCTTCATCAGTAATATTTCTGTTTTGAGCAGCAAAGAAAAATCCATTTCATTCCTCCTTCATTAAAAGCAAAGGTGTGGGGGATTTGGGATTTGGTCTCAGGTAAGATGAGCTCTGCAAAAGGAAATTTTAGCACTCATTGTACACACAATCAACCGGAGTTGAAGAAGCAGAGTAGTAGCCAGTCATCATACTGACTGCTGACTACTGCCCACTTAATCCATGGACTTTTTAATTTTTAAAGACTTACAATTCAAGAACACTGTAGACAACAAAGTCTTTAGCTCAGGGAATAGCTCATTAAATCCATTTAAAAATAATTACAATTGTTTTGAACTTTCATTCTGCTTAATAGTTATTTAATATATTTGAAGTATTAAGCCATTTCTCTGAGCCGTTAATGTCAAGCACATAAAGCATTGTAGTCACTCTTGACAAAGGCATCCTTTCAGTCAAAAGGCACTCTGATAGAGAATCTTGACACAGTATGAACTAAGAAAAGATTCTAGACAGTCAGAATAAAGACTGAATCAAATCATAATATACAGAACGACCAACATATCAAGTTACTTTGAACAAACTTGGACTTCAGTGAAGGCAGTGAGTGAAGGCAGTGAGTCACGGGAGTAAGCAAGAAACCAAGGACTCAACCAATCAGATATTATAAACTGTGTTGTTCCCCAAATGAGCTTGATAAAATTGATGTATGTCTTCCCTATGTACAAAGACCATTCTTGCTTAAGTTAAACCAGAGCAATGGGCTGCCAGGGATCACATGCAGGCCTCCTCTTCCCTCAAAGAAGCCTGTAAGTCTATATTAAATACAGAAAAACAAATTAAGATAAAGAAAACAAGAAAAAAATGACATAAGCCAATAAAGTAAATGGGAATACTTCAATAATGATACTTGATATCTAGTATACTGCACTGTCAACTTAGAACAGATCTGTCAATGAAAACAATAAACAGTCTGATTGATTGACTTTGACTTAGGCCCCATCCACATGAAGACAAAACGCTTAACAGTTTCCAAAACGATCGTCATAAAGACGAAGGCGTTTCAGAAAATCTGTGCGTCCACATGAATGCACTCGATATGCATCAAAACGCCGTAAAAACACATGCCAGATCTCTAGGGGCGCTGTAACAATATGACGGAAACAAGCAGAAACAGACGAAAAAGCAGTGGGCATGCGCACTTGCAGCAAAAGTTGTAAACAGAGATTGTGATAAAGTGATCATAAAGTGCCGTAATGTGTCCTCGATAATTGTTTGTTCAACTCGGTGGTGATTGAGAAGAAGGAGATTTTGCTGCAACAGGGATAGTAGGGTCACTAGCTTCATTAGCACATATGCTAGGCCGTACGTCGCCATTGTTGTTGTTGTTGTTGCCGCATGTGGCGCATGCGTGTCAGTGACGATATGAAACTATGACGTAAGCATATCTGAGAAGTTACGGAGAGCCAGTAAACACGGAGCTGCGTATACGGCGTTTAATAATCTTTCCACTCAGGAACCTGGTTTCAAAAATGATGGTTTACAGACCCCCAAAACGCCGTCTTCGTATGGATGATACGCAGATTCGGCAAAAAATGTATGCGTTTAGACCTCGGTTTGGCTTCGTGTGGATGGGGCCTAAGTGTCTTTGTGATGAATATGGGGGGGACTGACAAATTCCTCTGCATTGGGCCCCTATAAATCTTAAATAAATTCTTTCTTTCATTCCAATAACTTGTTTTTATCTATTAAGAATTGTTTAAAAGAGTCTGACTAATTTTATTCCAGCTCAACGACATGGAGACATGTTGCCTGGTGGAACGAGTCTGGATCTGCTGCCACATTCAGATAGTAGGGTCAGAATTTTGTGTAAACTTGATGAAAGTCTGGATCTATCCTGCCTTGTACCAGTGGTAGTGTTGTGTTACTTGAGACCGGTCTTGGTCTCAAGACCACATTTTGAACGTCTTGGTCTTGTCTGGGACTCGAGAGCTTTTTTACTCGGTTCTGTCTCAGCCTTGGACTTCGGATTTTCTATCAAATCCGATCTAGACCAGCACTGATCTGCCGTTCTTCAACTCCACTATGAATAAGGAGGAACACTTGGTTAAACAACAAAAACCTTTCATTCATGTGTTATTTCCCCCTGCGATGACTGTAACCTTTCCGGTGTCGTGACTAAGGGAAAACTCCCTTAACTGTTCAACCTTGTCATAGGTTTTAAAATTGATTTTGATAGCCTTAGGGCATTTTCACACCAACCACATTCAGTGCGCACCAAAGAAGTTTTGGCCCAGGGTTTGGTACGTTAGTATCAATGTGAATGCAACCACCGCACTTCGGTGCGCACCAAGCCAGCCGGTCCGAGACCTCCATGAAGGGGTGGTCTCGATCAGCTCCATCTCCCTACATTTGGTGCGCTTTCACTGGTGTGAAACAAAGTGGTCCGAACCAATCAACATTTGATGCATTATGGGCATTGGAAGCACTGAATTGTGATTTAAGTCCTTCATTATTTACTTCCTGTTAATCCCGTGGTTGAATCTTTTGCTTACCCAATTTGTTGATTTGTTTATTCTGGTTGAGGATTACGATGATTTACGAGGGTCCAGTAGGTCGCTGATGCCGTCTCAAACACGATAAAAAAACCACATTTGAAGGAAAATGTAGAAAAAAACGTAACGTAAACATTGGTTGTCTGGTGTAGGAAATGGTTACCATGGTAGCCTCTTCTTCGTTCTCCTCCGTAGCAGGTTTGGCAACCAGTTACGTGCATATCGCCCCTAAGTAAACTGAGTAAATACGCAAGTGGGCCCGGGCACAGTTGGATGTTGCAAGTGTGAATGCAAGCCAGCGGGGGAGTGGGAGGGGGGCGAACTGCGCCGCAGCACGATTCGATACAAGTGGGCCTAATGTGAAAGCACCCATAGTCTTGTCTCAGTCTCGGTCTCAGTCTCGACTCGGTCTTGACTCCCAAAAGTCTTGGTCTCGTCTTGGTGCATTCTGGTCTCGGGCAAGTCTTGGTCTCAGATAGTATGGTCTTGAGCACAACACTAACAAGCAGGCTGCAGATGCTTTTTTAATAGTGTGTGATATACTTTCCAAACACACTTTGAGCCCCTTAGTGTCAACTGAGCTTGTCTTCAAACCAACAGTCTAAGTATTGTTACTAACTGTGTCCTTCCCTTTATGCACTGTACACATCTTATGATGGTTACTTTCGGCAGAATAAGGCTCCATATCAAAGCTCAATCATCTCACTCTGGTTTCTTGAACAAGACAATGACTTTAGTGTACTCCAGTGGCCTCCACAGCCACCAGATCTCAATCCAATAGAGTACTTTTTGGGATTTGATGGAGATCCTCATCATTGATGGGCAGCTGACAAATCTTCAGTATCAGTGTGATATGTTTCCAGCACCTTGTTGAACCTATGCTTCAAAGAAAAAATGGCAGGTCTGAAGGCTATAGAGGGTCAAACCTGGTACTGGTAAGGTGTCCCAAATAAAGTGATCAGTGAGTGTTTATGTCAAGCTGTTCGATTTAAAACCACAACCCAGAAAACTAACAAGTGCCATGAGTGTGACTAACCAGGATGTAAGATAAAGCAGAGTAAAGAAGCTGTAATTGAATTTCCTAAAGTAGCTTCATTGATATAACATTGTTAAATTTGAAAATCTTTACGGCAGGATTTTAGCAGAAATTTATGAGTCGGCTCTCCTTCCTTTTATTAGACACTTATCAGCTTCTCAAACCAAATTTGGGCAGCTGGACTTAAACTGCGCCTGAAACTAAGGAAACAGAAAATACACGATCAATCAGGCTGACAGGCACAGATCTAATCTTTAATAAGAGGCCAACGCTGGTGCCAGAAATTGGCCCAAACCATCCAGCTCCATGTCTAGACGGCAGGGGCTGTGCTAGCGAGACACTGATCATGAGGCAGGAGGGCTAATGAAAAGAAAAAAGAGGAAAAAGAGACGCAGAGAGGGAGGGACAAATATAGAGCTTCACATCTGGAGTCTTTCCTCTTGTCATCAGATAGATGGAAACAACAGCTTCCTGTGCTGCCGATAACAACGACAGAGGGACTTGGAGGGATCGAGAGGGGAGGAGAACAGAAGCAGGGAAACAGGAGGAGGATTTTATAGACGCAGATGAGAGTAAGGCTGGGTAGAATACTTCAAAATTGCAATGGTATGTTTTTAAATCTTATTAAGAGCAGGACACTACAGTCATGCTGATATGTTGATGTTGATTTGAGAAAAAAAATGGCGGCTGGACCAAATTATCAGAAAAAAAATCATTTACAGTAACATGCAGAGAACACAATCAAAATATATGAAATGTGCAGGCTAAGTTTGCATTATTCTTTGCTTGTTTATTTAATTCCAGGAGCATTTATGCGATTCATCAGTTAATTTATAGTTTTAAAAAATTCCACAAATTGTTAATATTCCACAAATAAGCTGGCAACATTCGTTAAAGTGGAAAGATAAAATATGGTGTTTCCTTCACTCCTCTCCAGTTTGACCAATTTTTCTAAATTTTGTGGATATATTTGTGCATTTTAGACACTGCCCTCTCCTTTCTTTAAAATAATAATGAGAGATACGTAACCTAAAGCCTGTCTGTTTATTTTAAAATTCCTTTTTCAGTTTTCAAAGTCTTACAGTACATTGTGAGGCTCTATCTTGTGTTTCTGAGCTTTAACTTTTAATGTACCGTTCCAGAGTTTGAGATCCTTTTGCAGGTACTTTGTGATTGTTTTCCTGAATCTAGCATTGTGACTACAGTTGATCAGGTGGTTGTCCATGCTCGGTCTTCAAGGCTTTGGAATTCCCTGTAAGATAACCTGAGATTAACCAACACTATTGCATTTTTCTTTGGTTTTATTTTCTTTCAGACTGCACTTTGTCAAAAGGACTGAACCTTGTCATGTGTGTGTATCATAGCCCCCTCTACTTGGGACTGTAGCTGTGGCTTTTGTTCTTGTCATCTGGCCTATCCACGTGCTACAACCAGTTATGACATTGTTCAGCTATGATGAAAAATGTCATATTTACTGGGACAATTTGTCACTGTATTCCACATGGACCTGTAGATAACTTGCCCAATTGTTAAAAGGCTGGCAGTGCTAGCAATGTTAATGCTAGCCACTAATTGTGTGATGCTGTCAGTGAATGCTACCTTACTGACTTTTGTTTCATTTAGCTACATTCAAGCCAGAGATGCACTGCTTTTGGTTGCCTTGACTGATCCTTTCTGGCTTTTACACCCACCTTCAACTGACCCCCAGTTCACTTTGGAAGCCAACCAAGACCCCCATTTATTGATTTACCAGAGTTGGGTTCATGTGTTCACATTGGAGTTAGTGTGAGCATTCGCACTCCCAAAACAAAACAAACAAACAAAACAACAAGAGTTTACTCATCCAGACCAAATATGTTAGGTGTAAATAAAGTCCTTACAAATGATAAAGGATTTACAAGCAAAGACTTGTCGTCTTTGGGAGAAAATCTGTCTCATAAAGTACATAGAAAACAGCTGACAAAAAAAAAGCAGTCATTCGGATAAAAATTGTGGGTTTTGTGTCAACAGTTGCTGATACAAGAAAAACAAAAATTAAAAACGAGTGACTAGTTTTGGTGTCTGGGGCTCCTGTTTCAGTTGATGCGATATCAAAGAGCATCAACATCCATCCTTAAATATTTTGGGGTTGTAAGGGGATGGAGTCCAAACCAGCTGACATAGGGTGAGGTGGGGTACAACCTGAACTGGTTGCCATAAGGCCACATATAGAGACTGATATTCATGCCCACATTCATACTGAAGGGCAATTTGGAGCCATAGATTAATCTAACATGCATGTTTTTAGTCCATGGAAGGAAGCTGAAGTGCCTGGCAAGAGTCCATGAATGGACAGGGAGAACATGCATACTCCACAGAGAAAGGCCCTGACCAACGTGGGTTTGAACCACCAACCTTCTTGCTGAGAGGTACTACCTGATGTGCCACTGTACCACTGGAACACATCAAGTTTTATTGAACAACCTTATCCAAATATTCCTCTTTGTCATTGTGATGACCATTTATTATGCAGTGATAAAAATATATATATATATAAGTGTTGTACTATTAGCACTGCCAATTAACCATAAAGATCACAATAAAATGTTCTTTTGGTCCATATTTCCCAGCCCTAGCTAGAGGACAGACATAGAAGGGTGGGTATATCAGCTGACAGCTAAAGCGTACAAAAGTTGCAGCTCCCACAAAATGGCAAACAAACCGTCAATCAGCCTTACTGCTCACTACCTGCTCAGCCTGGCAACTCTGCAGAAATCCACACACACACTCCAACACGCAGACGCACACACTGTCCAAACACACATGACAAACTGGAGAAAACAGCAAGAAAAGGAGAAAAGACGTCGCTCTGTCCAAGAAAGCTGTCACTTCTCGTCTGCCACCATCGCCGGCAAAAGATGCATCGCTCTGCAGCCGCAACATGCTAACGCGCGCTACTGCTGCCACTCCTGCTACACGTCAGCGAGTCCAGTGTGTGTCTGAATGTGTGCATGTGTGTGAAAGGGACGAAGGTGTGTGTTTTCTGTCTAAGCCTCTCGTTCTTTGAGAACATGATGGTTGTTTTGCTGATGCCCCCGCCTTTCTCGTGCTTTAGCTGTTTTTTTAGCTGTCGTCTTAAAAAAAGCACAGTGAGTCAGAAAACACATCTGCTACAGATTTGGACAGAGAGTGCAAATGAAACAAAAAGCATTTAGAGTTCTTTCATAGAATGAGGAAAAAACAGAACCAAAGTATCTTAATAAGGGTAAAATAATAGTTTGAGTTGATGTTGTGTACCAGGTAGACGCTAAGTTATGGACTGAAAATCCCCTGACCTTCAAGTAAATAGAGTGTTTTGCACTGAGGACATCAAGGAAAGTTATTTCAGGATAGATTAGGGGAAAAATTACTTAATATCTTGTATTTTTTTATGTCCTCCTGCTAGAATTTTTATGAAAAGTTCTAGCAGCAGGTACATGACCTATGAAAGATAAGTCTTTTGAGCCTTGCCAACCAATCAAGAGGCTCTAAAAGCATCAGGATTAACCCTTCCATGCACATGGAAGGGTTGAACTTAGTCGTTTTCACACATAGATCATTTGGGAAAGTTGTTCTGATACAAGTGGGTATCTGCGTTCAGTATGGACCATTTGCACATATATGTAAACATAGCAATTGATCCCTGTTTTGGAAAAAAACACTGTGCTGAGTTTGATTGAAAAGGGTGGTCTCAGCTTGCTTCCAATTGGCTCCTGGAGCAGTTTGTTTGCAGTAAAGTCCCAATTGACCCAACAACTGGAATAAACAGGGTAATGAGCAGACTCCTCACTTTTGTAAGAATATATGCAGCAGTAGTAGCTTGGCTGCTTGATTATGGAAAAGATGATAATCACAAATATTTTACTAGTAATTATTTTGTAAATAATTTAAAATCAATTATATTTCCTAACCTGAAAACACAATGTCTAATGTATTTGTTTTTCCTTTTTGGACATTATCAGCTAAATTATTTTTCTGCTTTAATCCCGGTTAAACACCCATTCAACAGCTTATTTACTTGAATGGAATTATGGTCTGTAGCACGTTTGCAGCCCAATGCATTTACGCATGTAGAAATGGCCAAACACTCATCTGAAAAAGAATTCATAACATAAAGAAAAACAATATAAGTGACTTTGAGCATGGAATGGTATAGTCACTTCCAGCAGAATAACGCTCCATGTCATAAAGCTCTAATCATCTCAAACTGGTTTCCTGAACATGATATTGAGTTCTCTGTACGTCAGTGGCCCCCAGCCTGATCCCACCCTGGGGTCCAGGGCAGCACCATGGGGTCTTGAGGGCATGAAACAATACAAGCTTTAAGGTGGTCAAAATCTGGTTAATGTAATTTGGCTCAAAATGGTAAAACAGTAAGGAGATACTTTCTTTAAAGGTGCAGTGTGTAGAAATTGGCATTTTAGCGACATCTAGTGTTCAGATTTTGGAATGAGCCCATCCGTGACTTCACTAAGCAACGAGAGCCTGTGAAGACCAAAAAGGATCGTGATCAGGGCATTGTTTACAACAGTTGCCAGGTGAGGGTTTTTTCATTCATATTTGTAACTATTATTATAATAGATTATCAGTCAGTTAAGATACAACATTCCATTCAGGTAGATTTCAGGATGCAAAAGTCGCGTTTCGCACTTTTTGTCCCTAAACCCACCCGTAGACAACATGGCTGATCGTTATGTCGGCCTCCATGAATGCAGCCTGCAGCAATGTAAGATTTTTAAAGCTTTTTCTAACTAAATAAAAATGAAACAAACATTTTATGGGGACAACTACTCCTATTTTGATGGACTTAACATACAAATACTAACATTATATCCTATATTCATAGTTTCTGTTTGGCAAAATGCTTCCAAATTCTACACACTGCACCTATAAAGGCATTTTTGTTTGAGAATATTTGTCAAAGCACATTTTATGTTAATGGTGTTAATGACAGCATTTAAACATTGTGTTTACTTTGCACGGCAATGCGTTATTTTTTTATATTTTGAATTTTAAACAGTTGGATGAGTGTGCAATGTGTTCTGTTTTTAAACATAATTCTAATGTTTCTGTTACTGTCCAGCACTAATGGTAGACTGCTAAGACTAATTTTATTGTATGTACAGCATGCAATTATGGTGCATTCTATTCTATTCTATTCTATTCTATTCTATTCTATTCTATCCTCATGTCCTCTGCCAAGGAAGCTTTGTTTTTGCCTGTATATTCCTGTTTGGTTGTTTGCCAGCAAAACTATGCAAAACCTACTGGACCAATTGTGCTGAATTTTCGTGAGATGTTGGTAATTGCCCAGTTTGAAAATGTTTTGGTGGTGATCAGGATCTTGAACCAGAAATATTTTTTGGGAAAATTGTTAACAGAATGAGAAAGGGCAGTTTCCCATAGTTTTGTTAATAACTCAATAAGTTCTCTATGGATTTGGAATTTTCAGGGAATTTCAGTCATAGCACAAGGAACAAGTGATTTGATTTTGTTGATGATCTGGATAATCGCCATTAGTGAGCAATCACAGCTATGTAATTGTCAAACCAACCATGATATCAACATGACTCCAAGTGCAGGGTGTAGGTTTTTGGGTCAAGGAATTAGATTATGAGGGTTACTTCACCATAAAAACTTAGCTTATACTGTAGGTGTAACAGCAATATGGAAGCTACCTTGGCGGATGATAGCATTCTCCAGATGCTGCCTAGTTTCTTTTTTGTGTTCTACTATAAACCTTTGGCATATGGTAGGAGGAGAGATTTTCATCATGGGTGGACGGCCAACTAATCTGCAGCAACTGTGTGATGCTATCATGTCAACATAGACCAAAACCTCTGAGGAATGTTTCCAGCACATTGTTGAATCTATGCCACCACGAGTGAAGTCATCTCTAAAGTCAAAAGAGTGTTCAACGTGGTACTTTAAAGGTGTCCCTAATATATTGGCAGGTGACTGTAGAATAAATATCCATAAAGCATATTTTTGTGAGGAGGTATAAAAACAAATAAGCTTGAAGTGATGAAAAAAATGACAACGGTGCTTTTGATTCACGGCCACAATCAAGCACAGACGCTCTCCCTATCTCCCCTTTCTCTCTTAAACACACACACACTCACACACACTAACACGCCATGAGAGACAGACAGGAAGTTGGGGAGGAATTCCCAAGCGGACATTTCTCACGTTCCTGCGGTGATTGGAAACACACTCCAGTAAAATGGCGGCAGGACATAATTTCCAGGTGAGGAGAGAAAGGCTGTAACCTCTTCCCCTTTTCCCTCCCCCTCCTCTTACCCCGCCACAAACAATATCCTCCTTGATATTATCCTTATACACACACACACACCACCTGTTGTCACCTGGAGGGGGCGGGACATAAGCTGACCAACGTGGATGGACAATGGCTACCTCTGTGACTCGGCGGGAGCAGGTGAGCAGATAGTATCGACGTTTATGAGCGCTCACACACACACACACATTTCACTGCACGCATCCGTGCTCGCACACAGACAAGGAGGCACACACACCTGGTGAGGAAATGAGCCTGCAGTCGGCCCCCACCTGGTCGGCCCTGAGGTGACGAGGAGAAAAGCAAGGAGGAGGAAAGAGGCAATGGAGATAAAGACAGAGGTTTGAAAAAGGAGTCGACAGAGAAGCTTTGTTTTCAGCGAGAAGTGCAAATTAAATACTTAAGGGAGAATCAATATTTTAACACTTAATATTGAGGCTTCGAGACAACAAGTGGAGATGTTTAATGGTTCTAAAACACTTAAAGAAGAAGCAGACTAACACTTGAGCCTCCGTTTGGATTGTGCTTTGAACCACATGATACACATATAAACTCACTGGTCATTGTTACTTTATTTTGTTTTAAATCTCTAATACATCTTCTTTCCAGATGTGCAAATTAGCTACACATGCTGGGAAGTTATTAAAACAAATAACCTGATTAACACGCTTATATCAGGTCCCAAAATGCACATGCTCTGCGATGGTTCATCTTTACAGCAGAAGCAGTAGGTGCAAATATACACAGAGCTAGAACCAAGTCATTGTTTTGCAAGTCTCAAGTAAATCATGACTTTGGCTTCCAGTCCTGAGTCGAGTTGAGTTTTCAATTTAAAGTCTTCAGCTTTAAAATTTTGAGTCCGATCATGCTGATCATCCCATTAAAGCACATTTAAACAATGCAATATTAATTTAAACCTTTTATTTACTAATTATTTTTTAAATTGATATAAAGCCACTGAACTGGCTGAACTCAAAGCCACAAATTCAACTTTTTACACACACTTTAAATGCAAAAGAGCAGGTTTGTTATCCACAGAGCTGATGGTGACTAACTTGACATGGCACATGAGTCGGTCAAAATCTTTGGGGCTGTTTATACAAGGCCTAAAATCATCAATTCCAATAAGTTTTCCTTGCGTTTCAGCCTTGCGTTTCAATGGGAACGGTGCCTGGAGTGCTTAAATCCACAAACTTTTGACACCAGGCTCCAGAGTGGAGAGTTTTGAATACACTCTCCATGCAGTGCTGTGTAAACTCATATCAGAGCATTTCAGGGTAAAACGCTGACATCACCGCGTGCGTGGTACTCTTAACATGAAGGCTGTGAGCACATACCAGGAACAACAACAGCTTCAGTTGTTTACCGGGTAACGTGTGTGCAGCTGACTGTGCGCGGGTTGTTATCCAGACAAAACTATCAAGACAGATTTGTTGTCTAGAAAAGAAACTCCTGCATCTTTGTGCATCCACTCACCATTGTTATTTGTGAAAAGTTTTTCACGTTTATTGCAGCTCCGCTGATTCTCTGCAAACCTATATCACCATCTACTGAACTGGCATGCATATTACAGCGGTTTCATTAATCCCCAGTGTCTCTGTCTGAATGCAGATCAACTTTGAATACGCAAAGGAAAAATCTTTGCGTTTTAAATCAGAGAGTGTCCGTGTAAATGTAGCCTTGATCTTCTACTAAAATCAGTAATTGTTCCATTCATGCTATGTGCTGTTGGACTGAAGTCAGTGTTTATTGTTTTGAATGTTTTACATGAATGATCTGAATTTGTGCACCAAGTCAGCATAAACCGTCTGACTTCGGGTTGGAGAAGAGTCAGGAAACTGTCCAGTGCATGAATTTATACACACAGTTAAAGATTATGCACTTTCAGAAATTAGGAAAAAGTCCAAGTGAAGTCACAGGTTACTGGCATTCACGTCTAAGATGAGTTCAGTCAAATTTAAGATGTGGTCAAGTCCAATCAAAAATCCTATAAATTTTCTGTTTACATTTTACGTATTCAGCATCTTTAAACCTTTAAGGAAGGTATGATGGAACATTTTTCATCTGAGTGTCCAATGCTGTGTTTACACCAACTGCGACTTTGCAATCATTATTGCATTGCATGTCCATAAATACCTCATTTTGGTCACTGCTTCCGTCGCTCTGACATCATGTCTGCTCAGTTTCACTACGATGATATCATATATTCTATAATTGGATGGATAAGCTGACATTATTCCAACTGTATCCTTTTCACTCATCTACCAACCCCAAAACACTGCAGCAGCATCGTCTGTGAGTTCTCTGTGGTAGGTTCAGGCAGAACTAATGTACTCACAAGGACATAAATTGTCTCTTTGTGAACCGGAATAAAAATCGTCTGTCATGGGGGCCATCATGACAGACAATTGATGGCCCCCATGATTCACTGATCGGCTGTTGTTGCACAGTCTCAGGCGACATCACCAGAAAAGATAAACCTTTTTAACTTTGGCGATAGAGCGACACGCAGCAAGTGATGTGGTCTTCTTGATTGCAGCTGTCGTGATTGGAGGGTTAACCCCCCATTGTGGTTGTACAGTGACTTTACACAGAGAGTGGTTGCTGAGGTTGCAAAGTCGCTTTTGGTGTGTTGGTGGCTTAATACTATCATGTGGGAGACAGAATTGTAGCAAAAGCCCCTGTCACTTCAAACTGAAAATGAATGATATTACATAACTTCCAAACATCTTGTAGTCATCTTCATACCAGTATGACTTTCCAAACTCTCCTGTGCTCCATGCCTTTGCTTATGACAGTCTCTGGAACAATATTACTCATCTGATTGTGAATAAAAGTTATAAACAGACAGCCAGGAACACTATCACGCCCACTGTTGTTGAGTTTGACAGCACTTAAATTTGACAAAGACAGCTACCAAGACCCTGCTTATGCCATAATGGCCCTATCTAACTAACAAAGTGCCTGGTAAAACTAAGTCAGTACCAGATGTAGAAATTCAATTGCAAAGGTTATCACGGGGTCACAATTAAATATAAAAAACAGTCTGTCTTCAGTTCTCTGTGAGTTCAGAAAAACACAACTGAACTTGTCTTCATTAAAAGTTGTGTGAGGAGATTTATTGCCCCACAGTCACACTCTGAGATGTGAGTGTGTGATGTAGAGACAGCCTGAGCATGTGTGACATGAGTCAGATGCTGAGGGACTTGGATGCATATGCCGCTGAGTGCATCCTCCTCTTCTTCCTCTATTCATTTTTTACCACACTGCCAGCCTGCTCGTAATTATCTCCCGTGTGTGTGAGAGAGTGTGGGCATGTTAGAGTGCATGTTTTTGTTTGTGTATGTGTGTGTGACTGCATCAGATGTGGAGCAATGCATTAGGCCTTCCTGATGCTGAGGTGTAAAAAATCCCATTAGAGCGAGCGGGATGGCAGATCGATACCTTACGGGATCCAGAGCGACGCTGTGTGTGTGTTTGTGTGTTTTTGTGGTTGTGTGTGAATGTAGGAGTGCTTTAACACCTTTCAGAGGTGGATTAGTGCGCGACAGCATGGAGACACTGTCAGAGAGTGTTAGCGTCAGAGAGAGAGAGAGGAGGGAGAGAGTTTGAGCGGAGCACAGAGGAGCAGACGGAGGAAGAGGAGCAAAGGAGAGGAGGAGTGTCCCTCCTCATGATGGTGTGTTTGTGTCCTCAGTCGTGTAAAGTTGAGGACATGATGAACACAAAGTATAAAAAAAAAAGGAACACATCTAAACACTAGAGCGATGTGTTTTGAAACGTGCAAAGATGAACGTCTGGTTGGAGTTTGTCCCTAATTTACTGCTTTGACTCACTAACTTAAAGGTCAAACACACACGCACGGGGGATACACACACACAAACGCAGGTGTTTTCAGTTATGTATGATTAGAGCTGATGGTGGGCAGAGCGGTGCTGAGAGGAACACAAGGTCACCAAACTTTATCAACAACAGGGATGATGAACATCCTGTTGCAGCAGAACGAGAAAGTGGCGGAGTTAGCAATTTGAGAGCCTAAGGCCAACACAGGCACGGTGGTTTTCTGCTATAATTGTTATTTTTCTCTTTCACTGCTTAAATAACGAGTAGATATACTTATTCTCCTTGAATCAAAGGCCTGCTGATGCCATTTAAGTGCAAAGAGATGTTTTAATTACTACCGATTTATGGAAAAAAAGTTCTCCAAGTGCAGGCCCTACAATAACCCAATTCCAAAGAAGACGGGATGTTATGTTTGTAAAAAAAGATATAATTTGTAAATCCTTCTTGACCTACCGTAATATTATAACAAGCACTTTTTGCTTTAAAATAAGTTCTAATTTTCGGGTGCGTATTATACATGAGTACAATCGAAATACTTAAATATATTGTTTTGCCAATAAAGTGATTAAAACACATTTGAAAAAAACATAAAATATTCTCTTTCTCTGTGAAAACAGGCTTGTGAGCAGGGGGACACAAAATAGCTGCACTGTGATTGGTTGAAGACATCTCTCTGGTTGGACCGTAAATTATGACTGAACATGCTCTGGCAGAAATCAAGTAATTGTGCTTACGTAAAGAAAAAGGCGTTTCTGCATCCGTCTAAAATAGAAAATCCAGTATTTGTTGGAAAATACTGAAATGCCATTGATTGAAACTCTGGATAAAGGTAATTTTTGAGTTGTCTGAGAGAGTAGGGTTTGGGTAAAACTTGGGTGCATATTATAATCGAGTACAGCGTTTATTAAGGCAAAAATTGTGGAAATTATGGGGTGCATGTTATTATCTAGTATGCGTCATAATCGGGAAATAACAGTATTTTTTAATAAAATACACAACAAAAACAAGATATACAATGTTCAAACTGAAAAAACATCATTAATTTTTTGCAAATAAAGCTAAGGGATGCTAACAAACCACTGTTTGGAAAATTTCCACAAGGTAAGTGTCATGTTTGGGTATAAAAGTAGCATCTTAAGCTTAGTTGTTTACAAGCAAGGATTTGGCAAGGTTCACCACTTTGAGAACAACTACATGAGCAAATAGTCTAATAGATTAAGGACAGTGTTTCTCAACATACAATTACATTTGATTTCATCATCCACAGTCCATAATATTATCAACAGATTTAAAGAAATCCTGAGATATTGCTGCATGTATGTGGCAAGATTAAAAACCATCATTTTATGTCCGTGAACTTCAATCCCTCCGACAAAACGGATATTACTCTGTAAAGGATATTATCACACGGGCTCAGAACACACTTTGGAAACCACACAGTTCATCCCTACACGTCTAAAAGTGCAAGTTAGAAGTATATCATGTAAAGCTGTTCATCACAAACAAAGCCAGCTTCTCTGGGCCCAACCTCATCTGAGATGGACTGACAGAATGTAAAAGTGTACTGTGGTCTGACGAGTCCACATTTCAAACTGTTATAGAAATCATAGATGTCATGGCATCATGGCTAAAGAGGAAAAGGATCATCCAGATTGTTTGCTGGACATGGTTCAAACGCCAGCATCTGTAATGGTTTGAGTTTGTGTTAGTGTTCATTAGGAACTTGCACATCTGTGAGGCATTGTTAATGCTGAAAGAAACATACAGGTTTTGGAGCCATCTAATGGGATTTCCTTTTCTAGGTTGCACTTGCTTATTTTAGCAAGACAATGCCAAGCCACACTCTGTACTCATGTATTACAACAGCATGGAGTCATAGTAAAGAGTCTGAGTACTAGACTGGCCTGCCTGCAGTCCAGACCTGAAAATGTGTGGCACAGTACGGGGCACAATATAAGACAAAAGAAACTTGGACGGTTGAGTCACTTAGGTCAAAAATCAAGCAGGAAATGGAAAAGAATTACACCTAAAAAAGTTTCAACAATTAGTGCCCTCAGTTCCCAAGTGCTTGCTGAGTGTTGTTAAAAGAAAAGGTGATGCAACACAGTGCTCAACACGCTCCTGATCCAGCTCCTGTGAACGTGTTGCAAGCATCACATTCAAAATGAGAGAAACTTTGAGCAAAACAATAAAGTTTATCTTTTTGAACATTAAATATCTTGCTCTGTTGCATCAGCTTCTTTATTTGCATAAAAATTAACTCAAGCATGCAAAGATTATGTCATTGGCTAATCTATATTTCAGATGTGGAACAGCCAATGATGAGCACCACAGCCAAAAGCCTTCTGTCCTCAACTTTTCTATTAATACTTAAAGTATTTCAGTCATCATCTCCTATCTAATGACTGACATACTAAATAACAAGGATAGTAGATGCAACACTCAAGGCTCCAGTCGTTAAAATCAGCCATAGCTCTCCATCAGTGCCTTTTTCTTCTGCATACGTCCGTCTGAGTACAGAATGATCCCTGTGTGTGATGTCAGCACACCGCAGTCACAATACTTCCCCTTCACATCTTGAAGTGGTGGCGAGCCCAGCAGACGGAGCAATGGGCGGCCTGGCGGAGCGCCCGCTGCAGATTGAGGTCATGGGAATGAAAGGGTGGCACCAACAGCACCCACCCCCACCCATCCACCCACTCACTGTCACCTACTCTAACCCCACGACGAGGACACAGTGCTGCTGTGTGACATAGATATGTGTACATTTGTGTGGGCGCCAGTGATTTCAGACGGGAGATGAACAAGAAACATCGGCATGATCCTGACTTTTGCCGGCTGTTTCACATCTGAGAACTTGTTTTTGTCCTCACTCAAGAAAGGATACATAAAACTACATTATTTTATTACTGAACATTATGACTGAAGCTTGAGCCCCAAATCTGCTTTTTACAAATCTTCAGCTCAAAACAGTAGCACGAGCTTGGCCATGTCAGTGGGCTGTATGTCCTCGCATATGAGTCTTACAATATTGCCTGTAGTGGCCCTTTCTGTGTCTCTAGCGTTGGACACAGTCCCAAGAGGCCAAGCACTTAAAAGGTCCAGCTGGACAGAGGTGGGTGGAAGGCTGACAAATTGTTGCACCTATTTGTCTGAGATGAGGAGTGGGCCAGCTGCTTTGCACATAATCGACACACAGCTCAGTTTTTCAATGATTTGCCATCAGCAGTGTAAAGTCCAAAGCACTTCCACAAATGGCTTTTCTTGTCCTCCATTCTCTTAAAGTGTGTTTCCTGGTGTTCCATCTGTTTGACACTGGAAGCAGTTCTGAAGCATCTGTTGTGTATGTTAGCTCTAACAAAAAAACACCAAAATCCCCACACCAGGCACGAGAATGTCCTGTGGCCTCAGCCTCTCCCTGATGTCACAGCTCTTCTCTCCATATACATCACCACAATAATGAGCTTCTATTGAAAGTATAGGAAGCACCAAAATAGATTTTTCCAGAAGGAACCTAATTCATTGCAAAGCTGACCTGGGAAACCTGTAGAACAAAAGCATTCTGACGAACAAGGGGAGCTTCTCCACAGAAAAGGCAAACCTTGTGTTGCCCTTACCCCATGGTTTTGTCTAGTGAAGGGGTGTCCCAATTCTCCATTGGGCTAAGATATGAGCCCTTGAAATGAAGACAGACTGGGACCTCACTTAAAAGGAAGGGGTATAAGAATTTCCCATCATACACTGCACACGCTTACCAGAAGGCAGAGGGGAGACCAAAAGAAGCACATAATTATAAGTAACTATGAAATCATCAAGCAAATATTATTCATGTTTTGAACTGTTGGACGTATCTTAAAAGTTCTCATTTTAACGAGCTAGCTTATGCAGCTGTAGCTATGACTACTGTCACATCTGTACATCGGTGGTGCAGTTGGATAGTGCTTGGTCAGCGATCGGGAGGTTGCAGGTTCAAGCCCAGCTCTGTGCAACACATGGCGGTGTGTCCTTGAGCAAGACACTTAACCCTATGTAGCTCCCACTGCTGCATCAGTGGGCATGACAGGGTGTGAATGTGTTAGAGATACTGATGGATAACTAACATAGAACCTCTGAATCATCAGTGAGTGAACGTGAGGGCGAATGGGTGTGAATGGTAGGTGTGACCTGCGGTGTAAAGCAGCTTTGAGTAGTCAAAGACTAGAAAAGCGCCATATAAGCTCAAGTCCATTTCCCTGCCTATGACACAGCCTCAGTTGAATCGAGTGACATCTTGTTTCTTAGGGGCTTGTTTTCACCCCTTCCTCTTGACCCTCAAAACAAAGAGCTGAGGGGAAGTGGTGGACAAAAGGGTAAGATGAAGGTGGAAGGTTAAGGGGAACAATATGAGCCTTAACTCTAAGAGGCACAGACAAGAAGAGTAATTTGACAGTTACAATGTTTTCTTATTTTATGCTTGTTTTGCCAGAGAAATAGTTGAAAATAGGTGAGCCTCCTGTTCTCAAGATTGGTGCGAGAGATGTTCCTGAGACTTGTGGAAATGCCAACAAGCCTGCACTGCAAACATTATGTAAGTACATTGGTTCCAGTGTGAAACAGCCCTTGAGGTCAAAAGAGCAACTGAAGTTTGGGTTGGGCTGGGAGCATCATCTGTTGGATCAGGTGGCTCACTACTCCAGGTCCCCTAACTTGTTGCAGAGCTGTTTATTTCATATTTGAATATATATTTACATTTCAAGCAGTGTTGAGGACATACAGCTCACACGTCTCGACTTGGTATATGATGAAATTAGGTCTCATTGGATTTATTCTCTGTCAAACATTTTAATCAAGTTTTTATCTGTTGACGAAAATGACAGTTAATTTAGTTTTAGTTTAAGCCCATTTGCACTTTTTTGTTATAGCCTAGTTTTTGTAAGGGGAAAAAAGTTGTCAAAGAAAATGCTGACAAAAATAATGAGTCAACAGAATAAACACTGATTACAAGTACGTGTTTTTACCCAAATGCTTGAGTGGATGTTTGGATAATGACTAAAAGGTGAGAGCTGTGAGACATTTTGATGCTGGCTTAATTATTCAACTCTGGATGTGGCCACATGCATTTAACGCATACAGTACATACGGTCTGTCGACAACTTTTAGTGCTCCTGCCAGCTGCCTCAAGTGGACAAAACCGGAACTTCAGCATTGTTCCTTTTGCATTTGCTTCATTTTTCGACACCAGAAGTTGTCACTTTGGCTACACAAACGATAATGTCTTCTAAACTCTGTCTCGTGACAGAAAAAAATGGGTATTGATACAAGTTAAATCCCCATCACTTTAAAGTACTGGAAACATAATGGCATGTTATCAGAGATTTCACACATCATCACAGCTTACCCCCCCACCCTCTCTCTCACACACACATGCTCAAATCCACATACACACACACTCGAGTGGGTAGGCGGTAGGGTGAAAATGTGGCAGATGCCCGACACATTGGTGTCCGTTCAGTCACTATAAAGAGCAGCTGCTCAGTCTTCACTGCCCTCTGGCTCTGCACAGACTCACACTCGCACAGTCACATGGATGCACAGGCACACATGCACTTGCTGTATAACACTAATGCTGGAGGGCATTCCATCTCGCACAGATTATAAGTGCGCCAACACAAAAAACATAAAACACACACACACACACAGATAACAGCGGCACAAAAACCTGATCAGCACTCACCCATATCAATCCATGTCACTCCCTGATCTCACTCAGTCACGCATACACTCGCCATAAATCCCTACATGTGGCTAAACCATTCCCGCCCCGCAGTCCCCAAAGCCTCACACACACACACACCAAACAGACACACACCCATGTACACAGCAGTGCGTGCATGCTAACACACTTCCTGAAGTCTTAAAAGTGACTGGGTGATAAATCTCAGAGATGTTAGAGACGAGACACAAAGAACAGAGACAGAGAAAACGAGGACGAGACATTGAAGATGACTTTAACTGAGATTCCTTTCATGCTGATACACATGGTTGATTAATTAATCAAACAGAATTGATCATTTATCAAAGGCCTCATACATTGGATTATTTAACTTCCAAATCATTGTTGATTGAATTAGTTTGATTACAGTTTGAAGTTTGTATTTATTATTATTTCACTCGACACTGTTAATTTTAACAGTTCAAGTCCAGAGTGCATAGTGGATCAGTTCATAGTCAGGGGAGACATGAAACATGATATGCAGAGTTAAAATGACTATACAGTCTGTTGTTCTGGGGTGTTAAGGCAAAACTAGCTGTTTAAGTACATCAAATTTAAACAGCCAGCTTTTGCTTAAGAGGCATCCCAAGCATCTGGTTTTAGACAAGCTATTTTATGTAGCTAGTCAGACAAAGCAATCAGTGTCATCGCCTTATTCCACTGTGACCTCATTAGATGTTAAAACATTGAAAATAATCAATACTTTAATTCATGATAATGCACTCTTCAATAATTCTGACCCACTGCGATTTATGACAGTTTTTAATGTTGCATTGTCTGCATTCAAATAAAAAAAAGAAACAAAAAGTCCAAATTCGGGAAAAAAACAGACTGATGTCCACACATAGCCAGTTAATGCAACCCACTTAAAGCTGTGGTCTACGATTTGAAACCGCAGCCTGCCCCCCTTCCCTCACCTCTCCCCTCCGTGTTCCAAGATCCCGCCCCCAGCTCGTGACGCCTCATATAGCCCCCTCGGACAGAGCTACGAGCGACTAGCACAATATATCAGCAGCAAACTCAATCAAAAACAGCTCAGCTCAACTGAAAGTATCAAACACGACAGACATCTCCCTTATAACACACAGCAGTAGCCATTTCAACTGGACCGGCGGCAATGCGGGTCTGGCGCCGCCAGAGCGGAGCCGAGTGTGGGGGAGGATTTATCTTTCTCAGCCTGTCCTCCCCAGCTCAGCTTACAGTGCAAACGATTAGCGGCTAACAGGCTAACCCGCTCCCCTACAACTTATTAGCCCGTACAGGCACAAACTAACCAGAGTTATTCAGCAGACATCTAGCGGAGCCATGATTCAGGTTGGATCACCGAGGTAGAGGCTCCATGATGGATTCAGGAGAGGAGGAGGGGACCATGGAGAAGGAGAGGAGCAGAGAGAGAAACAGAGGAGAGGTGGTGAGGAGGAGGGTCAGACTGTGTCCGGTTCTTGAAATGATTCCGCCAGCCCCGCTAGGCGCTAGCGGCTCACCTGCCATTCAGTAGCTAACGCTGCTAGCTGGGAGCGGAGTAGAGGGGAGGAGGGACCATGGGATGGAGGTGAGGGAGAGGAGGAGAGGGAGAGGAGAAGGGTGGTCTGCAGGCCTCTGTCTCAGGGAGGAGGCGACCATGGGCAAGATGAGCTGCGATGGAGAGATGGATTGGACTACCCATGGACTAACTCACCCACCACCACATTAGCAGTTAGTTGCAGGTTCTTTCATTGGCTTTAGCTTGAAAGCTATGGTCTACGATTTGGAAGCTTTGTACATCTTAATAACACCGCTTATAAGGCTTGTTATGGTCCTATGGTCCAATCTACACAATATAAAAGACCAAAAAAGAACAAAAAAATCCATTAAGTATATCCGCTGCAAAGTGCTAGACATTAGTTGACCAATCAAACCGCGCTGGCATGCGTGGTTCGATTGGTCCGTGAGTCCATCCAATCCCCTGTCTCCCTCGCTACGCAGCGTCATGCCCATGGTCCCGCCTCCTCCCCTCTACCTCTGTTGAGCAGCTAGCAGCGTTAGCTACTGAACTATTATGGAGCCGGAAAAGCCTAGCACCGAAACCGGGAAGCCGCTTCTCTCTCCCCTGGGGCCCAACGGAGCTCCGAGTGGCCGGTCGAGGCCTGTTGGCGGGCTAACGAACGGCCTCAGTCGGCCATCAGACCTTCAGCATCGGCCGTTTCGCCCCTGGTTGAACAGGTAATGGCTTTGTTTACTACAGTGGGAGATGTCTGCTGAATAACTCTGGTTAGTCTGTGCCTGTACTGGCTAATGACTTGTAGCGGAGCGGGTTGGCTTTGTCAATAGATGTTAGCCTGTTAGCCGCTAATAGTTAGCATTATAAACTGAGCTGGGGAGGACAGGCCGAGAAAGATAAATTCTCCCTTACAATCGGCTCCCCTCATTGCCGCCGGTCCAATTGAAATAGCTACCGCTGTGTGTTACAAGGGGGATGTCTGTCGTGTTTGATACTTTCAGTTGAGCTGAGCTGTTTTTGATTGAGTTTGCTGCTGATATATTATGCTAGTCGCTCGTAGCTCTGTCCGAGGGGGCTTGTTGTTATGATGCGACACAAGCTGGGGGCGGGATCTTGGAACACTGAGGGGAGGGGTGAGGGAAGGGGGGGCAGGCTGCGGTTTCAAAACGTAGACCATAGCTTTAACAGGTGAGTGTCATGATTGAGTATAAAAGGAGCATCCTCAAAAGGCTCAGTTGTTCACATGCAATGGCAACAAACATCAATAATGACGTCGAAAGATTCAGAAAAAAACTGGCGAAACTACTGCAGGCATTAACACTGTTCCCTCAGGGATTAAAAACTAGCGTCATTCTGTAAAGCATATCACACTCCAGAACTCTTTGGTTAACCATTTTCGGTTAACTCAAGGGGGTACACACATAATTTGTCACGACTTTCCCCCTTCCCGACCAAGGACGGCAAATGCCCGATTATCTTATGTCTTAGAAGATTATCCTATAAGATTATCCTGTGGTCTGAGGTGTGTTAAGAGTGAATTTGTCAAGAGAATCTGTGCCAAAACAGGACGGGGTCAACAATTGTAAATAATTAACTTGTTCAAGATTTACAAACGAAAATGTTCATGTGGAAAGCCGAAGACTCCTGAATCATGACTTGGTGAATTGTGACATAGAATAGAATGTAGCCAATCAAGAAGCGATCTGACTGATGTACAAATCGGCAAAATATCTGTCTGGTAGTTTTTGCATAATCTTGCTAACAAACAGAAAAACAGACAAACATGTGCCAGCAAAACCATATCCTCCTTGGCAGAGGTAATATATGAGCATTTGCAAACAACAATAAAGTTTATCAGTTTGACTTTTATAAGTCTTGTTGTTGTGCAAGTTTCAATAAACTAGTTTGAAAAGGACCTTAAAATCATTTTATTCTGCTTTAAATGTTTTACACAATGTCCTAACTTCATTGGAGTTGGTGTTTGCATATCTCCTACATAAGAAATCAAAAGGGTTGACGAGTGTTTATGAAGAAAACAAAGACAAATCCCCTAAGTGATGAACACTGTGCACAGAAGTTGCATCTTACACCAAAGATATATATCTTAAAGCAGATTTCCACAGTTAAAAGATCTACAAAAACACTACTGACATTGTGATCATATCGATAAAATCTGTCTGGATATCACCTCTCAAACTGCCAGGAAATATTCTTGGAATTCCAGGATCTTTAAGTAAACCATATTTAATTGTGTTACTCGTCCAAACTTCCGCTCCTTTCAGAATTTCCTGCAGCTCATTTTTCTCGTCCTGATAGAAAGTCAGCAGCTCCCTTCAGCCTGAATGCTGGTGATGACAAAAACTAAATAGGGCGCAGATGAGCGTAGAGATCTGCCGTTAAGTCCTGTCACCAACCAATGGGTCACCAAACACACCCTGAGGCGATGGACAGGATGGGTGGAACGGGGGCTCAAGGTGACAAAGGTGGCTATTGATGAAAATAAAATCAAGAGAGGAGGAATGAAGGGGCTAGGGAGAAGAGGGGGGTAACGGGAAATGAAGGTTTTTGTCTTTAAGGAAGAGATCGGATGGCCCGGCATCTTTCTGGCCTGTGCGATCACCGCTGTCAGTGCAGCCACTATAGCGCAAAAATACAAGGGCCCTTTATGAGCGCGGAGGTAATTGTGGGGTATAGGTTACTTACGGGGGTATGTGTGTATTAGAAAAAGAAAGGGAGGCAGGATACCTCGGCACAGGTGCCTGTTCTCTTAAATGGCTGATCAAGTATGAAGAGGGAGGGAAAGATGGCAGGCAGAGTGTGTGCGCGCAGGTGTGTGTGTCGTCTTTTTATTCACTCATTCATAGCGCTCTCTTTCATTCTGCGGCAGGCCCCTGTGAGAACAATAATGCCCGGGAAAGCCCCTTCTCGCCTCGGGGTGGTGCTGATGGTGGTGTGGAGGTGGAGGGTCACAGGGACAACGCTGGCACTGTGCTGCTGATGCTAGCAGGTGCATGCTTACCTTGGCATAAAAGAATGATTGAGACTGTCAGGTGTTTACGCCTGCTTTAGCTCACTGGGTAAGGACAATGCTCACTGAAGGACTTGGCTAAATTTTTGAACAAGGTACTTTCTTTTAAGGTTTCAGGCTAACACTGGCTTCCATTTACTGGTGTTCAAAAAAACACTTCCAAAGATCACAAAAAAATGTGGTTTGCACAAAACACTGTTCAAAAGATGAACAACTTGACAGCCACAAAAAGCTGTCTGGCCAATCAAGTAAAATGGTACAGTGTTCTGCAACTAGCTGATAGTAGTAATAGTGGATTTCAAATCCTGCTGGGAAGGACATAAGAATATCATTCTCCATAAAACTGGAGATATTCTTGCAGTTTGCCTTTGTATTCACAATCATTTTTCTTCATATTCTTACCTGCATATGACACTTGTTGCTGAGGAAACCACTGGAGAGCCCCAAAAAAACCTGAGGCTGTGTGCAACTCTGTTGTGTAAGATGTGAACCATAAGCACGGCAAAATGTATGTTATTTCTGGCAGTGAAAATGAGAAATAAAAATAAATGATCAATGTTGTCATCAGATATGTTTTAAAAACTGATGACCAGTGGTTTTATCCCATCATCAACACCATCTGTACTCCATTTCTACAGTACTGTCTTATGTGCACTGTTGTAACTGTCCTGATGTTACAGTTTAATGAGTGACCGTGTTAGCTGATGGTGTTCAGCTACATGTGCTCATAGATGCTGAAGCATCAGGGGAAAAAAGGGTGTAACCCTCCAATCACTGTGGGGCTTTTAAACATTGATCAACAACACTGATCAGCAGTTTACTGTAGAACAAAAACAGCCAAAGAACCTATTTCAAGTCAGATGGAAGACTAATTTACACAGTAACCAGCAATATACCGAATTTACGTCAAAAATAATACTGACCTTAGAAAAGAGTCTTTATCATCAGCAACTAAAAGTCATGCTTGTGTCTGTGCAGACTTTAAACACTGTTTAATGTTATTGATTGTGGACTTGATTTTTCAGTTTTTCTTTTTCTTTTAAACTTTTTGTTATGGTTGTTCTTGGTGATGTGTTGATTCAGTCGGATCTTCTCTAACTCTGCATTGATCCCTACTGTGCATGTGTGGAGTGCAGCTCAGGTCTGTGTTGCGTCAGTTCTGGACACAACTGATGTGCTGAACCCACGCAGGGGATGCCCGGTGGCCATCATGCATCTGCATCCGCATTGGTGTGGTCAAAAGTTGCTCAGTGGCAGATGTAAAATTATAATACAGATTTCTCAAATAACACAGTTATTACATACATTTAGTGATGTGCTTTTCAAAAATACCTGCATGGAGAGAAAAGTCAGCGCAGAAAGCAGAGAATGACAGGGAAACATCACACATAAACTCTAGCATCTTCAAAAATGCACTTTGAAACATATTTAGTGAGACTTGGTGCACTTGTAGTATTTTAGATTGCATTATTGTTGTTTTACGCACTGCAGGTTTGACTTAACCCAGCCTGTGTTGTTTTTTTGTAACGCTCTCTGACATTGTTTGTGCTGCTGTACTGTTTGTATGTCTGTATCTTTGGTTTCATGTTTCTCTTTTGTATTTGGGACTTGGGATGAAAACCAGCATTGTGTTAATTCCTGCATACTTTTGTAGGTATTTTATGAGCTCCCAACATATTGTATTTTCATCAGTATGCTCTGTTTCATCCAAATAAATGTTTTGAATACATTTTAAAAACAGATGTTGTGAACAATAGGCAGGCTAGTGCCGGCTAGCTTTAATTCATTATATAACTGAACTTGAATCCTTGTCAGAACAAAGCTTCATAAGAAAATGCAGGTAGTTCAACCATGGGGTATATACACTAGCCTTTACCAAGAAAAGAACACTGTATGAGCATTTTAGGGCTAGAACATGTTGGCAGGTGTAGTGTAGTCCACATAGAATCTTAAAAAGGACTGTCAGGCACAGCATGCATGTCAGTTCAACTCACTTAAAAAAACTTTAAACACCCTGTGCCTCTAGCAGTATAACAGTGGTTTGGTGCCACAAGAGTGAACTACACCCATGCATTGAAAAAAAAGTATTCCCATCACATCTAATAAAATGTGGCATATTCAATGATCAGATATGACTCTGATCTGGGCATTAAAATGACAGTACCTCAAGTTGATCACCTCAGTGTTGCACCATTTTGTTGCAGGGATAAAATGCAGTAGAAGCCCTGGCTGAGTACTAAGCGCCTGCATTGCAATCATTTTATAGCAATATACTTCTTAGAGGATCAAAATTTCTGTATAACAAATACTTTTCCCATTGTTATTGTAAGCTGTAAGATCTATTCATTGAAAACAAAACATAAGAAAGATTTTAATACTTCACTTTGTGTCATGAAAAAAAGAAAATAATACAAGTTTGGTATTTGAGTTGAATCAAAGGCAAAAAATCAGAATTGTTACATTCTTTATAGGTTAACCTCTACATGGGAATGAGAGACAGAGTGCAGAAACAAATCCACAAAGACACACACTCATGCTTTTGACCACAGTATGCGTAAGTGATGGTAACTCAGCTGTGATAATGTGGAGGTGGATGTGGCTAATGGCTGATAGCTGCTGATCCTACACTGATTAACTCACTCTTTTACTGGATGCTGCTAATGGACGGACAAACACTCACCTTGGGTCAAAAGGGCAGGCATACAGTATGAACATATAAACACACACACACATTTAATGTGATATTTCTAGGAAAGTAATTATGAAAATGGCTCTCAGTTTGAAAAAAGTAAGATAGGAGTAACCTTGTTTAATTTAGCATGACACAGAATTATCCAAGACCTGGCAACAGTACATAGCTAGATGGCCAGATCAGGTGTGAGACCACCAGGGTGTGTGATTGTATAAAACATAATAAAGTGGGTACACTCCAGCAACACACCCTCTGGAAAATAATAAAAAAGGGAATAACCCTCTCAGTCCAGAGTCTAGCCTCTCTCTGAAGTGTCTTCTCCATGTTGTGATAAGACAGCTTCATCCCGTCCTGTCTGCTCTGCTCCGCCGCCAGCTAACACACTATCACTGATCCACCAACACAGATAAATCACACAGAGAGGCAGAGACGTGGCGACAAAGACAAGGACATACTGTTCACACACACATACACATGTACACACACAAGTGGTGAAGATGACAACAACAAAAAACAACAACATGTCTGACGCGACATGAAGGGTTTTTGTTGTTGTTTCCTGTTTTGGTGCAGGGTGGCTTTCTTTTGCCGAGTCAAAACACAACTACAGGAGTGTGTGAGAGATTTATCAGCACACACACACAGTAACACACACTCAGGTAAGATTAAATACTCTTTCTTTCAGTCTTGCAGGTTTTATCTCTTTCAGGTCTGTCTCCTTTTCTTTCTCTCTCCCTCCTGATACAATGTCCTGGGTCACAAAATGCCGCTGTGTAGTCTAAGCTGGGGATGAAGTCGCCTTTACACAAACACACTCACACACATGCATGCAACCCTTAGTAAGGTTGGGTGACATGGACCATTGAGCAAGTCTCAGTACTATTGCACTGAATAGCAGCGCAAATCTTGATATAGATTGAAAATTAACACTTTTTCAGTGTCTTTCCCTTTCAATATTGTCTCCTTCTGCATCAACACGTTCCAGAATTCTGGTCATCTACTGACCAAAGCGGTGCAGAAAGCCTTCTTACACTTGCTCGGAACCTGTGTCATTCATTCCTTAACTTCTGACACAGACTCAAAATGCGTTCCTCTGAGCACAGATCTAATCTTAGCAAAAACATAAAGTCACACGGTGCTAGATTAGGTGAATAGATGGCATGATAAAGCACAGTGATTTGCTTTTGGGACAGAAACTGCTTTACAGAGAGCGCAGTGTGAGCTGAATATGCAACTTTCAATAAACAGTATTACAATCAGTGTGATGCTGAATCACATGGTTTACTCTTCATAGGTACTGTCTCATCAACCAATAGCAGGAACTTATATGTTAAGAGATAACAAATGGTTGTTACAACAGAAAAAAGAAATGATTCTGGGAAAAATAAAACCATATTGATCCTATTTAATACTTCAACAGAAGTTTAGGTCATCCAACAAAGGTCAGTTTTTACTGTTTTTAAGGTAAATAGTGGCAACAAAATTCACAAAAAAATGTCTTATGTTGGCAAAAATATTGACATTTCCAAACAAAAAACAGTGTTGGCATATATCTGTAAATTACACAGTGTGTTAGAATTTTAATAATCAATACTTTACTCAGAACTGGGTGATGAGGACTTCATTTGGTGTTACTGTGGTATCAAAAAGGCATCAATAACATTATTTCTTTATAATTTTAATATGCATGATAGTCTTTTAAATTGATGAATGTAAGAAAAGATAATTGTTCCTTCATACTAGACATTTGGAAAAGATCCCGGACTTATTGCCCTGCCCTACTCCACAGCACAGCCTGGGGTTCTGATCAGGTTATTGATAGCACACTCATTGATCCTGTATATTTTACGGTGAGGGGGAAAAGTGAAACAGAAGCGTCGGTGTCGGGCTCCATCGTCCCCCTTTGCAAAGACAGATCTGCTGAGTCAAGAAGCCATGACTGGAAGCACTGTGCAACATACAGCGTGTGTGTTTCTGCGAGTGTGTGTGTGTGTGTGCGTGTGTGTCCGTGCAGATGGCGTCCCATCACCTCGGGGAAGCGGAGATAAGCAGAGTGTATGGGCTGAGATAAGATGGGAGCAGACACGGGGGAGACTGACTGACTGTAAGTGAGTCACTGTGGAGAAAACGGCAGCTTTTTATGACCTCGCTGAGCCCGAGGACGCTGATGGAAACACTCCGATCCAGAAAGGCTGCTAAAGAAAAAGAAGAAAACAAGTGTACATCAAATGCTAGGGGTGTGTCTATTCAGTAATTTTAAACTGTAGTATATTTTTGTCATGTGAATCATGATACATGATGCATAACTGGGTTTGTAAACAGTCATAAATGACCGTGATGTTTTATCTGCATATGCCAACGATAACTCTCTTTAAGTTGCTATTCGTCAAAATTAATATGAAGCTGATAGTATTGGCATCCAGGATTAGTGAAGATTAAGCCTTTGCGAGTATCAAAACTTATGGTTTGGTCTAGAAATGCTCTTAACGAACAAATATCGCATTGTTTTTGAAATGTGCTGAAAAAAGAAAGCTCGACTTGACTATTTTTTTAAATGCCCAAAACATGTAACCCAGAATTGAGCTTTTTCTTGTGGTAAATCGGTAAACCCCTTTAGAGTATGAATTGAAAAAAATATGTTGCCAATGTGGGAATATTTGTGATATTTAAACAAAGCGCAATCTCTATTACTGGAGAAAATATAACCTAAAATCTGTCAGATGCTGTTCTACTGATCATAAATACAGCCAGACTGTACCACAACATGTCAGTGTGTTGATAATAAATACTGTAAAAGCACACACCACATCCCAAAGGAGCTCTACAGGATTGAGATCTGGTAACTGTGGAGGCCTGTGGATCAAAACAAACTCATAATCTTTTTCAAGAAACCAATTTATGATTATTTTAGCTTTGAAATATGGAGTGTTGTAAGTATTCATCAGAAGATGGGCACACTGTGGCCGTACTAGGATGGACTGCAGAAGACCATGTGAAAACTAAATCCGCTCACATTCAAATTTTGTATGATTGCTATGATGTAATTATGTAATAATTTCATCATGTTGGAATTATTACTACTTTTCGTAATTTTATTGTTTTATTTGTGTAATTTTGTGCATTTTTACACAATTTTATACTGTAAATTTTGTGAATTAAATATTTTAAAGGACCTCAGCAAGACTGGCGGCTATTAAATGGGCAGCTAATGGGGATCCTAATAAATAAATAAAAAAACAGGATGGACATGGTCAGTAACAATATTAAGGTAGGCTGTGGGGTTTAACCATGTTCAGTTGGCACTGCAAGGTAAAAAGTATGTCAAGAAAATATCCCCCACTCCTCTACATCACCACCAGCCTGAACTGCAGATACAAGGCAGGATGGATCCATGTTGTCATGACGTTTACACCAAATTCTGACTCTACCATCTGAATATGGCAAAAAAAAAATCCAGACTCACCAGATCGGGCAACAATTTTTGAATTATAGCTTCAGTTTCCTGGTCTTAGCTGACAAGAGTGGCGCCAGGTGTTGACTTCTGCCACAGTAGCCAAGCTGCTTCGAAGTTGGATATGTTGTACGGGTCTTCTGAATACCTTGTTTGTAGCAAGTGGTTATTTTAGTTCCAGTTGCCTTCCTATCATCCTAAACCACTATGGTTGTTCTCCCTTTACCTCTGGCATTAATTAGACGTTTTCACCGAAAGGACTCCCGCTAACTGGAGATTTAGACTTTTGGACCATTCCTGGTAATCCTGGATGGTTACATGTAAAAAATTCCAGTAGACCAGCCCATCCAGCACAGACAACCATGTCAAGTTCAAAGTCACTTAGATGCCCTATCATCTCCGGCCTGATGCTCTGTTTCAAAAAGCCACCTTGAACATGCTAAAGTGCATTGAGTTGCTGCCATGTCATTGGCTAATAAGCTGCTTGAATTAAAAGCAGTTGAACTTTGCTGTCTCTTGTGGCTTTGGGCTCATAAATATCACAACAATCAACACTTAAGTCCCATCAGTTAACTTTGAGAGCTAAAATGTGCTTCTCAACAAGCCCACATATCTAGGGGTATTCATTTGTTTATTTACATTAGAACCACTGTTGCTAATGCATAATATTTCTCTTCACTTTTACTGTGGTTGTACATAAAAGCTGCACCAAACGCTGTAGCTGCCTCTGTCGGCCTTCAGGCTCCTGTTGGTGACTTGTGCCACACACCGCCATGCTCTTCAGAGGGTGAGACAAAAGTGATGTGTGTGTGCGATAAGAGGCGGCGCCACAGCAGTGACAGGACACAACACTGAAACCTCCCTCTGCAGGAGCACACGCACATGCACACACACACACTGATAAGCATCACCTCCATCCCTCTGGCTCTGTCCTTCTGTCTCTCTGAACGAGTTAGAGTAGAAACTGAAAACACAGAGGACAACGACAGATAGAAGAACAACAGATAGGACGCTGGGACGGACAGAGGGATGCAGATAGAGGAAGAGGAGGAGGAGTTAAGTGGAGGTCAGGAGATCAGACAGAGGGGGAGCTGCAGGTTCATTGTTGAAGATGGAGGCAGAACTTTCCTTCCTTTCATTAAACAAAAACAAGCTCTCCTGCTTTTATGCACGAAGTTCAACCTCTGACACTTTAAGAGCATAACCAAGCCTGAAAATCTTCATAAAGAAGCAAAGAAGATCCACATATGTCAAAAAATTAAACACAAAAAATAGAGAAATCAAGACTTTTCCAAAACTAAAGAGGGGCACTGCCTTTGTTCAGCCAAAATGTAGTATGCAGGATGTAATATAACATCTAGAAGGCTCAGAGTGCACTAAAAGTACCAAGATGTTATTTCAATTCTGGAAAAATCAGCAATGAAAATCATATCAATCTGTCTGGTTTACTGATTTCCACAATAAGAAGCAGAACCAGGTCAGAGGTCAAAATGGTGCACAGTACCAGATCAGCTTATACCCAGTAGTTCAGAAGTTTCCAAAGCATTTTTTGTTCAAAATACTTGAAATTTAAGCTAAAATCCAATTGCACATTCTATTGTTAGCAATCAAAAACAGCTATGCTATTCATTTTTTTACTTGCAAAATAATCATCAAGATTCTTCTGAAACTTTCAAGCTCATTATTCAGAAACTACTAGTCATTAAGTTAAACTGGCAAGGATTTGGGGAGAAGACCAAGAAACAAAAATTCTGTTGAGCTGTATTTTCTGCAACGCTGAGAAAGCTCCACTGGTAGTTTTTACTTTATCTATGCTAACAGAAAACAACAGCTGCAAATGGAAATTAGTGCAACCTAAAAAGTTATAGGCTTAACTCAAAAGTCAGCTGGTTGCATAGCTTATGATATTAATAATGTGTAGTTGTAACAAATTCTCAAGGCACACCTGGATTTGTCTAAAGGCACACAAGTGGAAACATGCATTGTGAATTTGGTGTCCCCATAAATTAAAACTGCAGCTATACAACATTTAATGAGGTGCAGTGATTTTTATTTTTGCTGCAAATTGTGTAACTTCAAAAATGTCATTAAATCTGAGAACAACACTGTCCTTCACAGTAAACAGATATTAATCTTTTGTCTCTGTTATAGTTTTGTGAAATCTGAAGTGTCATGTCAATTCCAAGCTCTTGTGTAGATCCATGAACAATACAGCTGCCATACCTGTTTAAATTGGCATCAATAGACACAGAGATCAGTCACAGACTGATAAAATATCATAAAATCTGTCTTAAGTGGGGTACACACATAAGAATTTTCCAAATCTGAAGAGATTTTTTAACTGCTAGAGACCCTACACGTGATGATAGAAAAATCAGGCATGGAACAGTTTTGATCGTACTGTCTGTGGTGTGCTCCGACAATCTCAACACACCACAAACATTACTGTTTTCTCCCAACCTCGATCTAGAATCTAGTCCTCCGAGACAAAAATCTCACGTGATCAAATGTGATCTAACAAATACGTAGAATAAGAAGCACAGCAACAACCATATACATTGCCTATGGCCATAACCGGAAAACACAACACACAACATGAAAGAGGACATACAAGAAGAGGGGATGATAGTGGTCTTTGATGTCCCAAGAGTGAGGCTTAAAACTAGAGGTGACAGAGCGTTCGCAGTGGCTGCTCCTACTCTCTGGAACAGTTTGCCTTTTAATATCAGAACCGCTCAGACTATTGAGAGCTTTAAGTCTCTACTTAAAACACAAGTCTTTGCGCTGGCTTTTAATCCAAGCTGAGCAGGACATACAAATTTTGACTTTTCCTATTTATTATTCTATTATTTTCTGATATCTATTGTTCTTATTGTAGTTGTTGCTTTTAATACTTTTTAATATACTTTTAGCCATTTGTTTTTACTCGTTTGTGTTTCAAGCTGTACAGCACTTTCGTCAACTGTTATTGTTTAAAATGTGTTATATAAATCAAGTTTGACTTGACTTGACTTTGGACTATTTTTGATGGAGTACACGGAACTAAATGAAAGACCAGACTGTGGAAAACTCCTGGAGACTACGTCAACACATGAGCTGGTCCTCCGCTTCTTAGGTCCATCGAACTTTATGTTTCAGGTAGGCCATGCTTCTTTATATTTACACCTGCTTCTTTGTTCCTCAGTCAGGTCGCTTCTAGATTGGCTACCTTCCGTTCTATGTCAAAGTTGATGGAGTCATGACTTTGGAGTCGTCGGCTTTCCCCACACACATCAAAATTTTTGGTTGTAAATATTGAACAAGTGTGATATTTACGATTGTCGGCCCTGGCCTGTTCCCTCTTAACACACCTCAGACTACAGGATAATCTTATAAGACACAAAATATTTGCATTCCCAACCAACCAAGGCATTTGCCATCCTTGGTTGGGAAAGGGGAAAGTCGGGACAAAAATCAGCCTGATAATCTTTATGTGTACTCTGCTTTAAAGGTTATTTTGCATGGACATAAAAAAGAGGTCATGGTGACTGTCTTTCCTTTCATCATCTTATTTCACAAACAATATGGAATAGAAATTCAATATTTGTTAATGAAACTTAACGATAATACATTTTTCTTTCCCTATGTACATTATACCTTCCATTCCATGAGAGACACAAACAGTAGGAAACAAATTTTGTATGTTATAAAAGTACAGCACTTCACCAATAAAGCTGACTCTGCTTCAAACAAAAAGAAAATACATATATATATGTATATTTTACACAGAACTTAAGATTTTAATGCTGATAAAATTCCCTCCTCCACCTGACAAAAAAGGAAAATGAATGTTCATGACCCTAAACGCAGCTCCATGTTGACCTAGACAGACAGAAATGCGATAAACAAATGTTCAAACTGTGCCTGATTATCTGCTGTCTGTTGGAATGTGTTGAAAAGTGCGTGCAGAAAACAAAAAAACAACACTATCAGTGATGTCGAAGCATTTGCGACACACCTTTAGTGACACGAGCTATAAATATTTTCTGACACCTGCAGAAGGAGCCGGAGCGTCTGTCTGACAGCCAATAATCAGATCAGAGCAAAGTTTATGTCACAAGACGCTGAAGATAATGTCGCAGACGCCACGGACGCCCTGCTATCTCCTTTATCACACAAAAGGCAACAGGATATAATGTCACACAGTAAGTGATGATTCCTGCACCCGCACAGGCTGTAAATACCACGCATAATCCACAGCACACACACACACACACACACACACACACACACTGAGAGGAGCCGTGTAACAGCATTACCGTGTGAGAGTAAAAGACATATTCTGAAGGGGAAATCCTCTCATACGTGTGTGATTGGATTAGCCAAACATGGTAACCAGATTACAGGAGACATGAAGAGGCACGTCAGAATCAGACAGACCATATCAATCCTGTCTGATGGAGGATGGACTTCACGAGGCTCCTCGAACAGCCGGAGCGTTTAGGTGGTACAGGTGGAAAAGGAGGAGGGGAAACAACAAAGAGGGAACAAAACTTTAAACAGGGTGGCAAGACTGAACACAAGCACACGTTTCATCATTCATATTGATCATGGGGCAAGGAAAGAAAAAAAAAAAACAAAGAACTGGGGTGGAGAGGCACTGTAAACAAAACATCTCTACAATGGTACTGAAATTGACTTAAAAAATACACTTTACTGAAGATGTTGATTTCCGATATGCCAATTTATCAACACGCAACGTAGCAGATCCTTGAATTATTCATTAAGAAAAACAAGTATCTTCTTGACAAAAATGTATCTGATCATTTTATTTGGACAGCTTTTAAATGTTGGAAACACGCAAAACAAGAAGAACAACATTTATGCTCCAGGGCAGATCAGCACTCATGCTACTTTTATGCAGCCCATCAGTAAGCGTAAAAGTAAAATAAATAAATAAATAAATAGCATATATATGTACAGTGCCTATTATAACTTGGTTCAGCCCCTACTAAAAGTAATATATTAATCAATATCTAAATGAACAAAAGAACAGTTTTCAAAGTTTTGACAAATTTCAGTTTAACAACATTTTTTTGTCCATAAGATGAAAATAAGGGTGATATGATGACTAAATTTCATGTTGCTCCCACCCATTTGATTAGGGTGTACTCATTTTTTCATCCTGATCTTGAATTGAGAAAAATACTGATTTGTGTGCAACTTAAAAAATCTTGTCTTGGTCCACATTTGGGGGAATATTTTGTGGTATAGTATGCAGCAGAAAATTGAATTCAAAAGGAAACTAAAGATTTTTTTTTGACAAATCTGAAGGGGTGTACTCACTTATGCTGAGCATCTATCTATAAGGAGAACAATGAACAAAATGTGCTATTATATCATGAAAATACTTTAAAAATAGAGATACAGTTTTCAATTGTTTCTTTGAAGTCCTATATTTTGCATTTTTCAAAACAGTGATAAATATGCAAGGAAAATAGCTTTAAAAAGTCAGTAAATGCCCTGTTATTTGAACCATAAAGCAGCTAAAAGTGGCTTGAATTCCACACGTAGCTCATCAGATATTGCCTAGGAATTTAAATCTATACAAATGTTGTCAAAGTCGCTTCTGATGACAAATTTCTGTTTGGTCAAAGCCTCGTATCTCCATTTTTGTATGATTTCTCGTTTTCATAAAACAGGGCTATGGGTCACCCTCCATGTTGGTGAATGGCTTTTATACGTTATAAACTTATTATAAGGACATCAAATATTGTCATATCATGACGATGCAACATTTAAACATTCATTACTAGAGTGTTAGTTTCATTTTCTGAAAAGCTGCGATCTTGGTTGAGGTTTGTGCCGAACAGGTTTGGTGACAATTACATGCAGAAAGATTCCACCTGCTGGCAGGGAGGATGATGTCAATGTGGCCCTCTTTGTAACAAAAGCTGCACCCTTCCCTGCTCTGGTGAATGATACTGTTGATTTTTAAATGAAGACGTTCAGTAACAGTGATGTGAAGCATTATGGTAAATCTGTACATTCTGTCAATGTTACAGTTGACAGATGGAATATAAATAAATGTATGTCAACCACATTTGCTCATGCCAAGAATCCACTTTTTGAGCAAATGTCTGTCTGTCACACGAGATGGCACAAACTATAGAATGGCAGTGTTGGCATTTCAGTATTCAATTAAAATAAGGGAAGAGGAAACAACAAAACACATGCATCTCAAACTTTTTGTTGCTATACTTTCCTGTTTAACCAAAAACTGGAACTTGACTAGAAAACAGAGGTATGGATATAATAATGCCTGCGTTAACCATCACATTCCTTGTTAAAGACTACCTAATAATATCAAGTCATTATGACAAAAAGTAAAACACTGAGGTGTGTTTTTTCATTTGTAGGATCATGTTGAGGGTCTTTGTTTATGTTGACCTTGTGTGTTTATCCACTGTTTTGCATTTTACAGAAGCAACAAAACAAAAAGATTCAACCAAAAAAAAGTATACCATGAGCATCTGCTGTAAAGATGTAAAAGGAGGACAATGAAATGGTCCAAATTGTATTAAAAAGGGAAAAAAAATCTGTGAAGGACAGCACAAATCTTTCCCACTTGTTGATTGGTAATATACATTCATCCATCCATTCATTATCCAAACCGCTTATCCCTTTCAGAGTCACAAGGCTGAAGTCTATTCCGGCTGACTTTGGGTGAGAGGCAGGATGCAGCCCTGAACTCTACCAGCCAATCGCAGGGCCACACAGAGAGAACCATTCACACCACAATCAGGGCTATTTTGAGCCTCAAATGAACCTAATGGGCATGTTTTTGACCTGTGGGAGGAAGCTGGTGTGCCTGGAGAGAAGACATGCAAGCAAACTCCACACAAAAAGGCCCTTACCGACACAGAGATCAAACCAGCAACCCTCTTGCCAACTACCTGCTGCACCCCATTCTCATCATCCTGTAAGATTATTCTGCTGTGAGCCCACTGATCAGCAGACTGACATAGGAATGTGCAGAGGCAGTAAAAGATGACCTCAAACTGAGGTCTTTCAGCATTATGCCAAAGGTCTGAAGTCAAGTGTTTGAAGGAAATAAAACACAACACAATGAAACTGCCCCACAGTAATTTGAGATGTGTAGAATAAAATTAAATAGACGATGAAGGTGGAGCACAATGAAGTAGAAGGACCACAAATTAATCACACAGCAGCAGGGGAAGGATGAAAACACAGTAAAAAAAAAAAAAAATTCCTAAATTCTCCTACCTGGTCCGGCGTCCATGATGTTGGACTGTCCTCGACGATCAGGAACCAGACGGGATGAGCCGGGCATGCTGACTGGCTCCGAACGCACCGGCTGGATCCTGAAAATCATGTAAAATATCTAAGTTATCTCACACAGGAGGATCATTCTACTAGATTTAGGTTTACTTCATATAAGTAAACTGATACACATTTTGGCCAAATACAGCTGAATTAATGAAGACCAAAGTGTCTTATTTTGTAAACTTTGAAAGTACCGGAGGCTGTGCAGGTCCAGGTCGTCTGTGTCGAAGTCGAGAAGAGGCTGCTGGACGTCGGTGGGTCCCTGTGACTGCAGGACGGAGGAGGAGGAGGAGATGACCGTGGTCTGGCCTGAAGGGTGGATGGTCTTAAATTGGAACTGAGGGCCCATCCACAGGCGCCGGTGAGGCCCGGTGTGGGTCACAATCTCCACCTGAGTTGTTTATTCATAGAAGTAATGGTCAGCGAGACAAAAAGATTCAAATCTCCACAAACACATCCAGTGAAGAACTCTCACAAGCAGTGAGGCCATTCTTGATTAGATTATTTTACACTGGTGTTCTGGTTTGAAGACTGAAATGGTGACAATGCTGTGGACAGGTAATACAGATAATTCCTTAAAATAACGTAAGCCGCCACAACTGCGATATCATCTTGTTAAATCATTTGCCACTTCCAAAATGTCAGAAGTAGCAAATAATTTAACAATATGATATCAGCCCACTACTCAGTCAATTAGAGCCAAATGCTTTTTCCTATTGTTGACTTAAAACTTTTAAACAGTTTATTTTTTAAACTTGATTTATAGCTATTTTTATTCATCCAGGCTCTGTTAAAACAGCCTCAGGGTGGATACTTGATGTATCTGCAGAATTAAATAAGCAAGTATCAACCTTGAAAAGAAGTCTGAATTTGGATGTTTGTGGGCCTTTGTTTGATAGAGATGAGACAGTAGATAGAGTTAGAAATTGGAACCAGGGAGTGGAGGACAACTCTGAGAGAGACACAGCCAGACTGCTTGCGTAGATCTTTGTTAACCATGACTGGGAGATTCCACTTTTAAAACTGCAACTACAGTGTCCTTAGTTCCCAAACAATGTAACAATGTAAGTGTGATGGCATCAAATTCAAAATTAGTGAATATTTGCAAAAAATCAAACAAGCAATGATGCTTATCAGTTTGAATTTGTCTTGGTAGTGTATAGAATTTAATATATGTTGAAAATGATTTTTAAAGAATTATTTTTTTAGATTGAAGTTGTATGCAACATTCCAACTTCATTGGAATTGTGATTTACAGTTGAAATAAATCCATAAATTAATTGTCATGTACGACAGCCAACTTGAAGGATGCTTTAAACTACATACTTAAAATAAAATATAACTTTACAAAAGGAGAAGGAGTTAGAATAAAAAACTTGGTCAACATTTATGTATCCCAAACTCCAAATTCAAGTAGTTATATTTGATCTCTTGAGTTTAACACTCAATTCAAAACTGTTTCAGCTACACTTTTTTGCCAAAAATAATAGTTCACCCTTCCAAATAATCACAATCAGGTGTTCCAGTCACTTTAATGGCCGCAGGTGTATAAAACGAAGCACCAAGGCATGCAGACTGCTTTTACAAACATTTGTGAAAGAATGGGTCGCTCTCAGGAGCTCAGTGAATTCCAGAGTGGAACTGTGATAGGATGCCACCTGTGCAACAAATCCAGTCGTCAAATTTCCTCGCTCCCAAATATTCCACAGTCAACAGCAGCTGTATTATAAGAACGTGGAAGTGTTCGGGAACGACAGCAACTCAGCCACAAAGTGGTAGGCCATGTAAACTGACGGAGCGGGATCAGCAGATAGTGTTAAGAGGTCGCCAACTTTCTGAAGAGTCAATCGCTACAGACCTTCAAACTTCATGTGGTCTTCAGATTAGCTCAAGAACAGTGCAGAGAGCTTCATGGATGGGTTTCCATGGCCAAGCAGCTGCATCCAAGCCTCACATCGACAAGTGCAATACAAAGCGCCGGATGCAGTGGTGTAAAGCACGCTGCCACTGGACTCTAGAGCAGTGGAGACGCGTTCTCTGGAGTGATGAATCGCGCTTCTCCATCGATCAATCTGATGGCCAAGTCTGGGTTTGGCAGTTGCCAGGAGAATGATACTTGTCAGACTGAATTGTGCCAAGTGTAAAGTTTGGTGGAGGGGGTATTTATGGTGTGGGGGTGTTTTTCAGGAGCTGGGCTTGGCCCCTTAGTTCCAGTCAAAGGAACTCTGAATGCTTCAGCACACCAAGACATTTTGGACAATTCCATGCTCCCAACTTTATGGGAACAGTTTGGAGCTGGCCCCTTCCTCTTCCAACATGACTGTGCACCAGTGCAGAAAGTAGGTCCATAAAGACATGGATGACAGAGTCTGGTGTGGATGAACTTGACTAGCCTGCACAGAGTCCTGACCTTAACCAGACCATAACACCTTGGGATGAATTAGAACGGAGACTGAGAGCCAGGGCTTCTCGTCCAACATCAGTGTGTGACCTCAGAAATGTGCTTCTGGAAGAATGGTCAAAAATTCCCATTAACACACTCTTAAACCTTGTGGACAGCCTTCCCAGAAAAGTTGAAGCTGTTATAGCCACAAAGGGTGGACCGGCGTCATATTGCACTATGGATTAGGAATGGGATGTCACTTAAGTTCATGTGCCAGTCAAAGCAGGTGAGTGAATACTTTTGGCAATATAGTGTATGTTCAGATGCAAGTCAGAAAATTTACTCACTATCAAAGCATATTTTGCTTACGTTTTGTTATCTGACAAATGCATCAAGATCATTTGACATAAGCATCTATTTAAATTAAGATTTGGCTATTTTAGAGTTTGTCAAGTTTTCTCTATGTACAAACATTTTCAGATGTGAGGGTTGGGCACCACTGAGATCATTTTTCAAATGAACTGGCAAGCCGCATTGGGGGTGTAAGGAGGTCCAATGTGTCATGCCAGTTTCCCATCAATGTTTTCATATCAGACTCCATCATGTAAAAAGCACTTTGGTTGTCAGAGGACTAAACAAGCCTTGGGTCCACTGACCATTTGTACATCTCCAAATAGAGGAAACATTACTTTGGTCATGCACTTAATGTTGTACCATACTTTCTTTTCGTACTATCCCCTCACAGTGAATGAGAGCAGCCCGCTCCTGTCTGCGACACTCTGCAGAACTCAGATGAACTTGGTCTCCTGACATTGAACTAAAAGCCCTCTGAACTGCTGCCTCACTGAAAGTCTGTCGCTGAAGTCAGAACTCGTCAAGCTCTCGTGTGTGCGGAGGGTTCTCCGGGCATGATGGGAAGGCATCCCAGAGGGTTAATATGAGTGTGACACTAGCAGCGGCATGGCAGCCACGCTGAGGTGAGATCAGGCCTACTGGGAGAGGGAGATGGCGCTGGCGTGGCAGGCAGTCCACGGGCGCCCCGGCTGAGTGGCACTAATGCTGGCAGAGAGATGGAGAGGGGACGGGGAGTCATAAACATCAGACTATTACTGCCTCCTCAGCTCTCCGTCTCCTCTCCTTCCTGAGTTTACTCTCTAACCCCCTCTTGCTTTGGACTCTCGCTTTTTTCACCCCTCTCCCACGCTAACTCCGACTTCTCAACTCCCCGCAGCACTTAACACGCCTCCTGGTGTCACACTGCTCACATTTCATTATCTTTACTCGCTTCGACTCTCACCTCAGCCCAACTCTCCAATCACACTCTCCCTCCACTCAGGCTGCCAGGTGCAGACATCTCAGAGCTCGGTGAGAGCGCCGGTCTCTTAATTCTCCCATGTGTCTGCGTTTTAACACTTTTGTATGGATGTTCAGATATAGGCAGACTGTCACAGCTGTGCAAATTAGGCCACAGCAGGAGGGCGGAGGATTGTTAATCCGTGTATGTGTGTGTGTGTGTGTGTGTGCGTGTGTGTGTGTGTGTGCTATGCCAGTTAACACCACCAATGTCACGCCCAGCTGCAGAGCTGAACAGCTGCCAGAGTCCGCTCTGCAGAGGAACGGACAGTCCAGATGTTACAGTCCAGTATCACCCACTGACCCCTCCTCTTCCTGTCGCTCTGGACACAGCTGAGGGCACGCTGCTCACTTTTGTCCCACAGACTATCACCCATCTTTGAATGGGGCATAACAGAAGAACAAACTTATATTCTTGCCTCCTACACATCAAGTTGGGTAAACAGGAAGCATCCCTGAATTATTCTTGAAAGAGAATTTACTGTATTGGATACAAATGTGCATCAACAACAGTTTGATCAGAGAAGTATAATTAATACTTTAAAACAGTGGTCCCAACCTTTGTTTTTAACCACAGCCTGTTTTTTTTTGTTATACAATGTTGTCATTGACTAGACTTTTTGGAGGACTAGGGCGGAGAGGCAATGACAAGACAACAGTGACAAACAAACATACATGTACGTTCTGCAGCATGAGTAGAAATAGCCATGGGCTTGTTTTTAAACTTCAAATAAAGGGCAATTCATGAGGACTCATTCCATATTCATCAGCTGATTAAGAAGAAGTAGTTGTAGCTTATTTCGACCTGGTAAAATGAAAAAATAAATGAATAGTGATTCTATATATATTGGCAAAGCAAAATAATCATACAGAAGTGAGCAGACCACCTTAAAAAAGAAAACACTTCATAACTTCATTTACATTTCTGAAAAGGAGTGAGAAGAAGTACAAACTTACTAAAGCTCACCCCTTCTTCATTTAGTATCAATAGCAAATTATTTCACAAGCTCATTAATGGGAAAGTATTAATCATTCTATCTTATAAAGAGATAATAAAACAAAGAAAAATAACTTTTACACAAAATATCAAATTTTGACAAATGCTAACTTTCTATAAACACACTATTTCAAAATCTAGATTTCCATCCTGGAATATTACTTTGTATAGAAATACAAACTAAACACCTGTGGTAGACAACTTATTTGTCCCTATAACTTTTAAAATAACTTCCTTTTATAGGTTGATGTTTGGACATTCCTGTTCCAAAGTTACACACCACAATCAGAAAGACAAAAAACGTTATCTCATTGTGCATGCTCTCATGACTTGAAAATTTAAATTTCCCCTAAAATAATTACTCCCTTCCTTTTCAGAGAATGATATTTGAATATTTGTAGGTAGTGTAGATTGTTTCTAGCTTCAAACAGAATTTGTGTGGTCTGAAGGTCCACTAGATTTTTTTATATTTTAATAACTCTGACTGAAAGAGTAACAGATTTATGGGCTCCGTTTATCCCATCCTCTGAATGATCCTTATTGCCATCTATTGCAGAACTAATAGTGAATGTAATGTAGTATTGTAATTATTGACCCAGACTTCTGTTCAGTAACTGAGATACCAAAGAATTGTTGAACAGTTGAGAAACTTGGCTCAAAGTCACCTGTTGACACAGTAGCTAATTAAACCACTACACCTTTTGATTGTGGAGGACAATGCTTTAAGAAAAGCATTCATATGATACTATGGGTGTGTGCGCTATCCATCAATCATCAGTCTGAACTGACCTGATGTTTCTATTGATTACTTATGTGTATTTTACTAGTTATTATCCAAGAAATTAAAGTTGAGCGCTCTTGTGTGCCTGAAGTGTCCTCCTGTTATACACTGGATGCAGAGTCAAACATATTTAAAGCCACATCCAGAGTTTAAGTAGAAGTGTGAACCACTAGATCATTTCGAGATGTACTTCCTCATTCATCACAGTGGTAACAGAGTCAAAAGGCCTGTGTGTGTAGTCTGTGGGGTCATACTACATGGCATGTAACAAAGTAGTGCTGAAAAAAACTGGCTTGCTTATTGAAGACAATTGTAACACACATAAAATATGGCTTACACAGGGCTTATGAGCAAAAATAAATTGAAAGCGATGAGGTATTAATATTATTTCTTTTTATTTAATCTCATTTATTTGTAAAAGTATTGAATATTAATACTTATTAATTATGGTTATTTATTATTTATTTATTTGTTCAGTAATGCTTCACTCTGCATTGAAGACTCATGTCGGAGTCTTCATCCAATCAGGTTTAGGCTAGACTCTGAGAGTACCCACTCTAACCAATCAGTAGAGTGCTTATTAGGAAGTCCTGTGCAACCTCACTTCCTTTTGCACGAGGGTTACACAGAGGCGGCTGGATTGATGTGTGTGAGGGAAAAGTTCTGAAAAGGTGATAAAACGGACAAAACAGAGATAACAGAAGAAGAAATCCTGCAAGAACCATCCTTCTATGCGACACGCGCCAGAAGAGAGAGACACCACACGGATGACACACGCTGTCCTAATTACACCTGTTAAACTACCTGCAGAGATCGGTCAGGTTTTTTTTTTTTTGAATTACTCGACATGAGCTTCTTTGATGGCGAGCTTTCCTCCTGGACTTAGGAGTTGGACCACACAACCTATTTCACTGGATAGTGGGGTAGGCATATCACTGCTAATTCCCATCATACACCCAAGGTGTCCTGATACGAGAATTGAACTGTGAGACAAAGACTCAAATATTGATTTTTGTTTTTTTCTTGAAAACACAGGTTCTTACTTTTTTTTTTGTTTTTTGTTTTTTCCTTCCACGTATTCAGGATGGACTTGATTGCACCCTTTGTTTAAAAATGAACTTGGGTGTTGAAGTGATGAGCATCATCACAAATCTCTAGCATGATACTATCATTCAACTGAACATTGTTAAATTGTTGAATTGTATTTTGTGGTACCTATATTATTGAAAATTGTGAAATTATCTGGATGAATACATATTTTTATTTTATGTGTTAATGAATGTGCTGTTAAACATTTTTTGATTAACTAAACGACGGCAGCTAAACACTTGGTGTCTGTGTGTGTTTTTGGCAATCTTGTGAGCTCTGGCAGGGAACCTAGGTTATCCATTGCAGTCACTTGTTACACAATGTCGTTACAAGTTCTTCACAGCACGTGATTACCTTAAGCTGTTTTCTCCCATAATTCTTAAAACTACATGGTTTTGTTGCCACAGTTAGCAGTAATGTACAACATTAGCCTTTGTTCCAAGTATTCTGGTACAGACTGAGACCTGCTATTTGTGGCTAGGGTCAAGTTAATACTGCGTACCCCATACAACATCACTTAAAAATTCCCAAACTTTCCGTTTAGCAATCTATGTGCACAATTACACCACCAATCCAAGCATATTAGATCAATGAGTATTTGATGCTGCCAAGATATTCTGCAGGAGTCCATTTGCGCAAGAATAAAGTAATTCATAATTACGATTTCAAAAGACCAGACAGATATGACTTGGCACTGGATCTTAAATATTTCTTAAATAGTTTTCCTCAAAGAAAATTAATTTCTAGATGCTGATGCTGTATTATATTTAATTCAGTTTGAGATAACATTGCCTATCTTTCTTTGACTTAGAGACAAACCAGACTTGGATAATAAACAATATGATGAACCATTAAGTAATAAAGTTTGGTTGTGGCATTTTTACTGGGACAAATTAACAGATCAAGAATGTAGGGTCCTCGTATGGACTCAAATGGCAAATTTTGCAAAAGAGCAACTAACTGTAATTAGAACATAATATCACAGCAACATCAAAACTTATATTTTATAAAGAGGCTGTTGATCAGTCAAAACAATGATGAAATAATGATATTCATGTTTAACCTGATCTTGATTTTCTTCAGTCATGGCTTAGTCTTCCTACAAACTGCAGTGTTAGAAGAATAAAAACTATTTCCCATAAATAACCCATCTCTGATATTCTGAAACGTCTCTCAGAAGCTATTTCCAGACTCACGAAGGCAAGACGAGCTCTAATGTTCTCCTCCGACCGCTGACAAATGCATTACTACCACTGTTCTGACAGGAAGTCACCAAAAATCCAGGTTAGTGCAATGGATAGTTTTGCTCCTGGCAAACTATCATGGCAGATATGAACCGGGCCCTGTGCAAAGCTAAGTGGGGTGCATTTTAACCAATCAATTATGCATGCAGTGGAATTATTGATGGTGAAAATGTAGTGGCTTACCTGCCGACACTAGAGATGAGTGCATTGAGGGTTAACCAAGCTGAAAACACTGAGGCGTGTGTGTGTACCAGATTTTTCTAACAAGGCCAGAGCAAATAACATGACCGTTTTAGGTCAGTTTTAGAGGAGACCCACAGAGTTGGTTATGATATCTGACTGAACAGGAAAAAGTCATCTGTAGGAAGTAAAGTAATCCTTTAAATCCTAAGACAGTTGGAAGGATTTAGTTAAAGACATATTACAGGCTAAAGCAATGTGTAATAGTATCTTGTCCTTTCCCTACAAACAATGGATATCTTTTATTGTGCAGTGCATCAATGAATAATAAACATTAGGTATAAAATCAAGAACCTGATATTGAACTAGAGCCACTGTGTAGTGGTTTTATACATCTGCAAAGTACAGTAATGGTTAAAGAGGAAGAGCTGGAGTGGTTTTGTGGTAGTGATTCACAGAAATCTTAGATGAATAGATTAGTGATAAACATGAGATTCAGTGACCTAGACCTCTGAGTGTACCTCTGCCATGTAATTAGTTCATCCATTAGAAAGAGTGTGAGGTTAGAGACGGTTTCAGAAAATAATTTAAAGAACACAATAGATATCAAGACAGAGAAAAGGACCCAATGACCTTGTTTTGGACCGTAATATCTGAAATCTCATAGGTCACTCCTTGCGTCATAAGGGACATTTGTGCAAGATTTGGAGAAAAAAAACTTTGGAGCAGAGGTCCCTAGGCACTCGGCTGAAAACCATTAACAACCAGTAATTCAACAAAAACAACTAATATATGTACTCTTTTCTGAATAACTAAGAGTTAAGGGTGTTTTAATTTGAAATAATGACTAAATCCTTTGATATCTGTCTGTGTAGTTTAACCATGCAGACCTTACATCAGAGCCTTTATCTATGTTCATTGTGATTAGCTTAGAGGTACAACCTGAGGCAAACTCACTGTTAAATCATGTGCTAATGCACTCTCCCCCTGTGCTCATGACAAAGCAGTACATATATTTTACTCTGCAGGATGTGTCAAAGTGGAGAACAGTTAAGGTACACAACAGCACTCAACCTCCTGATGAGAAAGGATTCAATCCGGAGGTAAAAAAATAATGGAATACCCATCAAAAATCAAGAGAAATACTATACGATGAACTAAGATTGATCAACAAAGGAAGAAACACACACAGTGACAGCAGTGTGAACATCGTTTTTATAGCAAAGAGCTCAGAGGGTTGGGAAGTTTAGTTAATCAACATTTCAAAGCTAACTTTCGGCCAATTGCATTCTTACTGTCAATGTTTTTGAAATGATAAAAACAGTGAGCCACCAAAAATGTCTTTTAAATATGTTTTTTTTTCTTGTGTCATGCTGGACAAGTCTGAAGAAAATTGCTTACAGAATAGGATTTATAGGGCCACATTGTAAAGTGCAGGAACACTGTGAAAGTAATCTTGTCATAATTGTGTTTAAATTTAAATAACACCTTTTTTTAAGTTCAAGTAAGATACTATGTTCACAAATGTAATTGATTGACTCAACAGCCTTGAACTTTAACATGTGACCTCTAATTTGAATAAGTTCATTATTGAATCCATGTCAGCATTTGGTCTCAGCAACTGTTTGATTACATTTGTATTAGTTATTAAACAATATTATATCATAGTCATGATCAGAAATTGCATGATACATATATCCATGTGGCTATTTATTGAGGAAAGCAACAGACTAATAGATTGCAATATATGTACACTCATTTATAACAAAATGATACTGGTTTTGACATGCATGCTCTCTTTATTTATCTTTTTTATTTATGTTTAATATTCTATATTTTTTGCCAATATGGACATACCGTTCTTAAATGAAGGTAATTAACAAACTTGTCAAGATTTGTCTTTTTTGTATAATCTGACCTGAGAGAGCCACTCCTCGTCCTCCTGACCGCTGTGATCTGACGCCAGGCTGTCTGACGACTCATGACGTGTGATTGGACCAGGGCTTCCCGGTGGCATCGCTGAGAAAACACACACAACACACACATGAATGATTGACTAGATGATGCGGTACCAAATGATGACATCTGATATTTTGACAGTGAGAAAACTTTGTCCCATCACAGCTTCAGAGATCCTAAAAGTCTCCAAAGTTCAAGTATTCAACGTTTCCTACATTTTTGATGGTCCTGAAATGTGTAAAAACCTTCAGCGTTACAAAATCTGACAGTGATGCAGATTTAAGAGTGAAATATCAAAGTTAAGGCAGTCAGAGCAGTCAAAGCAGGACAGTCAATCCCATAAACCATTAACTATTAACTGAAATCAGCCTGTGAGGCAAAATGATAACTGACAACTAGTTTATTAGAGTGTGTTTGAGTCATTACAAGCTGACCGAGATTCTCTTTGACAGATAATTCTAATACATGAAGGCTGAACTAAGTGGCAGCAGTTACTTCTTGCCAAAATATAACTTTTAGAATCCCAGGGGAGGGGCTACTTTGTTCAAATCAGCATCATATACCGGAGCAAATCTTCTTCTTCTTCATATAAATGATATCACCAGCTTCTGTGTACTCCTGCAGTTGAGGTATAAAACCCATTCCACCACGGTGAAGAGGGAGCTAGGCCAGGAGGCAAAGCTTTCAATTTACCACTTTGTGTGTTCCTACCATAAACGATAGTCATGGGTTTTGGGTAGTGACTATAAGAATGAGATCGACACATGCTGCTGTGATGAAGGTCCTCCAAAAGGTGGCCATGTGGAACCCTGGAGATAGGGTTAGAGCTCAAAAATCTGAGGGATGTTTGTAGTGTAGCCACTTGTCCTTCACACGTTAAAGAACCAGTCAAGGTTTCTGGTCTACAGAAATCTACCAGGCAGAACCAACAAGGCAGACCCAGAACTGGCTGATCGTACTCCAATGGAACCGAGAAAGTGTCATTGGGAAGAGAAACTTGCTTAGCTTGTGGCCACCATGATCCAGTCCTGCCAACGTAAATGGACGGATGAATGGATAAATGACTTTCAAATTTCCATAACAATATAGTTTACGTTTCAAAGCGACAAATTTACAATCAAAAGGAGCCAGCTGAGGTGGTTCAGACATCTGATAGTGATGCCTTGAGACGTTCTGAATGGGAGGTCAATTTAGGAGGAGACCCTCATGTTCTAGGCTCCAGAATCTGAAACCTGGTTCCTCACTTTTCTTCTAATGGAGAGTAAGGCTGGACAGACAATGGTTGGGAGAGCTCATGAAACACTATCTCCAAACCCTTTCCAATCATACTCCATCAGATTACACCATTTCGGTGACAAGCAGAGGTTTCCCGAGGCAGACACTAGCACCAAGGGGAAGATTCTGACGTCTATAAAATAAAACTTGAATCATATTCCCTCAAAAGTTTTCTGCTTCAATCCTACTTAAACACAAAAGCTAGCGTAATGCTTAGGAGCAACTAATCAGAATTTCCCTCAAACATCATGTTCTGAGCAGGGCTGAAACAGGAGTGTTTATGGGCATGACAAAATCAAATATCTGACAGGATTTTCAGATTCAAAAATACTTGTAAAACAAGTTCTGGGGAAAATCTGGGATTGAAGTTAACTTGCTGAACTGGAGCAAAATATGGGAACTTTGAACATCACACTCATCAGTGGCTTAAGGGGCCCTGATCAGCACTGGTGCCTGTTGATATTGCCTTAATCAAAATGAAAAAGAGGTTCTTTGCAGCAGAGACAGGAGGCACTGACTGCATATCTCTACACTCCACATTCAGACATAAAACCTGAAAAGATGGTGACTTCCAAACTGTTTTATGAGTATTAGTCCTGGGCAAATTGGACCTAGAAGATATAGCAGACATCAGAGCAAAGAAGAGCCATTCAAGCCGTTTGCATAAAAAAATAATTTACCGTCGATCACAAGTTTTTAATTCAATTTTACAATCCAGAAAGAGTTCTGGGCCAACCGAAAAAGAATAATGGGTTACAGTGTGCAGGCGGGCAATGGTCAGGACACCCATATTTAATTCTGTTGCAATGGATCCAGACAAAATTTGAAAGAGATAACCAATCAAGAAAATTTTAGCTGTAAAAGGTAATAAAGCATAACCAATATGGGTATTTTTAATTCTTATATTTATTAATTTTATGTGATAGAATTTAGGTTATGTAAGAGACACCCTAACCAAGGAGAAATGCCAGCTTATTGAGTTTATGACATGGCGAGTTTGGGAATTTCTGAATTAGAGAATAACTCATTACCTCTATGGTGAATTTAAGTGTTTTTGAATTCTTATGCAGAAGAAAGATGCTTGAATAAATTTGCATATGATATGAGAAAACAGAAGGCAAGGTGATATTATCAAAACTCAATTTAAAGAAGTGCTGCTGACTTTTCAATGATCATCTCTTGTGTTTGGTGAGCTCTGCACAGGAGAAACAGAGTGAACACGTGTGTATCAGAAAGACAGAGTGGCAGAAAGACTCAAAGACAGATGGGTTTTTTGCAGGCTTGAATAATCCAGCATGGAGAATGAATCAGTCCTCTCTCTCCATCTCAGTCCTCGGGGATGAAGCTTGTTTAACACAGAACAGGCTAATAAAGTTGTCAGGTTCACATCTGGAGCACAGGAGGCGCTTCTGTCTTGATCATACTCACACACTTCCACGTGCCAGGTGCTCTCACAGCCCTGATGGAGGCAGTTTGGTGTTTGACGCCTCTGTAACAAACGTCACATCGACCCCTAACTCCACTTTTCATTTCATGAAGCATAAAGCCTCCACAGCTTTTACACCTGCTTCTGAAGAGAGTTTATAAATGAGTTTGTGAAGAAAAGTATGCTGAAAGGAATGAGTCATGGGACGGAGAAACCACAGGGACTCTACAGACTTAAACATGAAAAGTAGCTGCGTTACACCATCTTGAGAATGCAACACGACTAAAATTAACCTCATTTTGATCGCACTTCTCTTTGTTGATAAAGTGCTTTGTGTGACAATCAACAATAAAGCAAAAAAAAAAAAAAAACTTCAGTCTTAACAAACATGATCTAAAGACTAACAAAAGCCCTCCCATAAAAGGAAAACCTGATGAGAGGAAATACACATTTGACTGATTTGACAACATGGCTGAAGATTCATTATTTCTGTTTTTTGCACTTAAAGATGAAAAATTTTGATTTTTTTTTCTTTTGGACCCTTATAATAACAGAACTTTGGCCCAATCATAGTCCATCTTCCAGCCATAATATTTGGATACCCCCAATGCCTCCAAAGCCCTTGGTTGTGTGACGAGCTGGGAACCTTCCTGGCTCTTGTCTGTGACGATCTCCTGACCGTCACACAACCACACCTTGCTGTGTGGCTGTTGCCGCACAGCCACACACAATATCACCTGAAAGGATCAACTTTTTCATCTCCAGCGACGGAGCAACAAGTGAGGTGATTGCGGCCATCGTGCCACCGAAAGGCTAACCCAACCCCATCGCAGCTGAAAACTGACTTTACATGGCGTGTGGTTGCCGCGTTAGCATAGTTGGTTCGGTGTGTAGGCCACTTTAGGGTTAAAACATGACTGTTACGCCCACCAAGGAGGTTATGCTTTTGCCAGCGGATGTTTGTTTGTTAGCAAGATTACGCATAAACGACTAGAGAGATTTTACTGAAATGTTCAGGAGGTGTAAGTAATGGCCCAACTTAAAAAAGATTAGACTTTGGTGGTGATCTAAATAACCGCCATTAGCAAACAGTTCTGCTGCTCAATAACTGTCTAACTAATTATGAAGTAAACATGATTCTCAGTGCAATGTATGGGTTTTCAGGGTCGAGGAATCATATTAAGATGGTAACTTTATTATGGAGCTATGGCTGATACATGTAACAGCAATATGTGAGCTACCTTTGTGTAGGTTTGTGCTCTCTGAGTGCTTTCTAGTTAGAGGATGATCCATTTGGTGGATATGAACAATCATTACAGTCATGTCTGCAGATTGATGAATCTCAACTTGCCCAATTTAGTGACTTTGGATGGGTACACAAGAGGGTTATGGCCCTTCTAAGGGCAGCACAACACGAAGAACTTCAGAATAACCAGCATTATGTCACAGGAACATGCCCATCATGGTAACACAGACAGTTTAGGAGTGTTTGTAAAGTTTTCAGCTTTTCACGGTATACTCACAACTTTTAAGTCAGAGACAGAAGTGCTAAGGTTGATAAATAAGGGTAAGGGTAGCCTATGACTTCAGAGGTCTAACCTCTTTCAAAATTTGAGTAAATATGTAGGAACATGAATGGAGAGCTATGTATAAAAAGTAGACAGCAATCTTTTTAATTAGAGCAAAAGCACTCATCATGAGCCCAAAAGTCATGAGTGTGAGTCAGAGAAAGTGAGGCAGAGAGCAGTTCTCATGCTGTTCCTAAATCAAAGACAGGAGAACAAAGTCGGTGTGTGTTACTTATTAAGCAAAATCACAACTCCCACACTTCCTCCCTTTGCCGTCACTCCCTCTGCTCCCACTCTCTCTCCCTGATCTCTGACCCTGGGGGCCAATAGCTGTTCTCTAATTAATTATTGATGTTCCAAAGCAGTTGGCCAACTGGCTGGATCGGGTTTCCTAAGAGAGTGTGTGTGGGAGGGGTTTCCAGCGGGCAGAGTCACAGCCAGGCTCCGGGGTGGAGAGTTAGTGGTCATCCCCACGGGTCAGCAGAGAGACAAAGAGACATCACTCCTCCATGAGTGAGTGTGTGTGTGTGTGTGTACATCAGGAGCCAGACTGACCCCGGCAGTTACAGTCATACATGCTCGTCTTTAGCAGCCAGACACTCGGCCTTCTGCTTTTACTGCACTCATTACTTGCTCTTAAGAGACACAGTCAATGCAATTTCACGGACGGCTCATATTTTAAGTGCTAACTTACTGCAGCCCACTCAAGAAAAGAGACTGAATGGATGGACCGATGCACAGCTGTTACTGACAGGAATTAAAGAACATATACAAGAGATATTACAAGGATTTTTTAGAACAGCATCAGTTCTCTGCAGAGTTTGCAGCTGTCCAAGATATTTGAGAGCAATATTTGATTATTCAGAGTAATGACTGCAGCTCTCCTTCCCTTTGCACTGGAGTTGATGGTCATGTGTTTTTATCTTGTTTTGGTAGTCAGAACGAAAATTATTAGTGTTGGATCAAATAAAACCACACTTTTAAATAATTGTCAAAGAATATCCTTCAATTGGAAAATCAGGAAACCTCAGGTGATTAATTCTACCCTTAAATATTAACCCTTTAAGGCCCAAGACCATAGATTATAGCCAGAAAAGTCTAATTTTTTGGAGCCGAAAAGTTTGTTTCACTTTCTGCTAAAATCCATAAAAATGAAAATGTCCATAAAATTCAACATATAGATTTTTCGTATCTCATTTGATACATTAGGTGTTTTTGGCAACTGTTTATCCACTTGAGGACATTTTTATCATTTATCTGATTGTATTCAGATGTTTTTTTTTGTACTTTGTTGATCATATTGAGTAGAAAGAGGTATTATAAAAGCATGTATCAAATATGATACAATTGGCTTTATAGGGTTAAATGGTATGGTACTTTAGATTACATATTATATTGCACAGCCTGATTCATCTCCTTTACTATGAGGTACAGCTTGTAAGGATCATTCATTTGTGGAAAAAGCAACAACGCTAAATCTGTGAGTAGTGCCCCCAAAAGTTAGCCAAAATCACCAGCAACTGGAAGCTGGTGAAGTCGAAGATGGACAGCAAAGTGGCTATCCCAGGAAGACAACAGTCCAAGAAGACCACAGAGGAACTGCCAGCTGAATGAGTTGCACCTCATTGTAAAGGTGACTAAACAGGCTTTATAAAATATATTACCAATTACTATTATTTAGGTGGGGATAATGTCAATTGGAATAACTTATAGAAGCTTTTTTTTAGGCTTAAATTCAGCACATTAACATGATCACTAAGTATTTGAAAAAGCTGGTAACCTTAACCTTTAAAAACAATATAACAAGGCATATATACCCATTATTTTAAAATGTCATTCAGCTATAAGGTGAGTTTTAAGCTGTTTGATTTGATTGAAAGACTGTTAAAGCATAAACTTGCATGTGGCACCAATAATGCAGAAGTATGCTGCTCTTTAAAGTTGCATCCAGGGGGGTCAAAAGTCCCTAATATTATTTTAAGGGTCACAAGCTGACAAGATTGGTAGCCTGTAGGCAATAGCTTCATCTCATTTGTTCCAGGGGCAAAGCAAAGGGTCTATCTGAAATGCAGGTTGATGTGAAGCTGTTTATATTGATGTCTTGTGACATTCAATAAGTTAGTGTGTTAGCAAGGTCAAGAGAAAAAGGGTCCATAGTCACTGAAACGACTGAAAAATCTGTACATTCCTCCTGAATAAATCAATTCTCCTCCAGAGTTTGTAAAATGGTAGAAGGACTGTACACGTAATTGATCCCCATAAAGGTGACACAATTTATTCTTTTCAACATGTTTATCCTGGCCAGCTGTCAAATGTTTTTTGGAAGTTTTTTCCCCAAAATCCTGCTCAGTGTTTGATTTCGTCATGCCTTTAAACCCTTCTGTTTCAGCCTTGTTCAGAACAGGCTGTTTTAGTGTAAAGCTTAATGAACTGTGCCTAGCCAAGGTGTAACTTTTCCTTTCCAGCTTTGTGCTCTAATGTTTACTATGGCGGCAAAGATATTTCTGGATATGTTCCTTCCCTTGGAGCTGGATGTGGGTTGAACGTGTCAAATATTTAGAGAGCCTAATTGTTTACACATACAGGTGTGTTTCTGTATCAGTATTCATTTTAAACAACAGGAAAAGTTTACTGTATCTGCCATTAAACCTCATTATTTTCCTCTTATTGAACACATTCAACATTCAACACCTTTTTGATACACAAGATCTAATTAGCAGGAAAGTTTCATCATACTTTTGCTAACTGATAATATGAAAGAGCACCTTTACTTTGAGTTAATTCTCCTAGCTTCTTGTTCTTCATAACTCTGACGATTTTGCACTTTCACAGCCACACAAGCAGAAAAACAAGCGTCCCCACACGGAGCAGGAACAGAGTCGTCTGTGTCAAAGTCTTTATTGACTGTGGAGAGAGGAGGTGTTGTGCAGCGTTGTGGGGCTGGGAGCCGGTGGCCTGTTAGCCGGGGCAGTGAAGCAGGGAGTTAGAACAAGAACAAAGGCAGCTTGGGTATTGATGTAGCCCGACCTCCTGGGGCCGTGGGCCAGGGGCCGGACGGGCCGATCTCCAGGGACAGATAAGGGGCTAACAATCTGATAGATGTGGAGAGCTGGCTGCACGGTCCGGAGGAAAGACGCACTGTCTGCACTGCTTACTCTGTTCACCTTTATCACCTTTATTCCTTCAACATTTATTTAGTTTGACTTTATTTTGACTTCTGCAGGAATGATGCAAGCAAGGTTATTATTGTTTTTAGTCTTATTCCTTAATCCCAACAATCAGAAATCGTTTCCATATTTTTCCTGTGTTCAATTTGCAAACAGTTGTTATAATTTTCAGTAATTTTAAGGCCTAATTTGGTTTGGACTTGTTTAGTTTTAACATCAGGTTGGTAAGAAAATGTTTTTTTTGTGTGTGTTGTCATGATAAACCTTGAGAAAAAAGGCAAAGTGGTGAGATAAAAGTTGCATAACAAGAGTTCAGTAATAAAACTACATTAAGAAAGTGGAAAGTAATAATGTTGAAATATATTTCTGAGAACAAAGTCGACTTTTATGATTTAACTTTATGCTTGATATTTCAACCTCATTTAACATTCTGATTTTTTTTGTATTGTGTTTAAACACTACTCTCAACTTTTAATCTCCACTTCTCAAAAGGTATTATTTACTTTTTTTTTTCTTTTTTTTTTGACATTTGTAGAAAGACACCAGCAAGTCTGAGAATGCAAAAGGCAGGAAAGAAAAGTTTTGTTTCATTCTTTGGAAAAAAAAAAATGAAATGAAATTTAAAAAATGATGAAATTGTGATGATAACTAAGAGCAAGGCTTTTTTTTACACCTTATACCTGGCCTGTCATTTAATGTAATTTCCAACTTATTCAGAATTTCAAGTCATCATCATTATTTTCTTTTCCGAGACATTATCTTTTTACCTACACGTAATTATTACTTATCTTCTTTTCTGTGTTTATTTTGGGCTTGCATGTGCCTATTATTTAAAGGAGGGGCAGTGGAAAGAGTTAGCAAATGGGTTAAGAGAATGGGGGATGAAGTCAGTGGCAGCTTGGGAGATCCATGGGTGGTGCACGTTCATCATGCATGCAACACATGGCAACAGTATCAACAGAGAATAGGATGTCTTTGGTTTTCTTGTCTTGCAGTGTAGCTGCAAGACAAGAAAACCCCAAAAAGGAATAGTGGTACAGATTTAGGATGGATGGTCCCTGCAACAAGGGTTAATTTACTGGTCTGTCCCAGTGGCATAAATAAATAACATTAAATGCAGCAGAAAAAAACAGAAAGTCAAATGGCTGATTATCTGCTGCCAACTCGCCACAGGAGGCTGAACGACTATAAAAAATGTCTCAACTTTCACAAATAACTAACAAATAAAATATAATAAATACAGTACTTCCTTGATACACTGTATAATCTTGGTGTATCAATATTGTCTTGTGCACAAGGTGACAAAAACAGCCTCTGCAAATTGAGCACATCAACATCACAGTTAAGCTGTTAGGGCTTCATCTGCTCGCTATTTTGTTATTTGGTTACACATTTATGTTTTTTTTTTTTTTTAGATAATGGAAGTCAACTGCACAACAGTACTACATCTCATGCACAGGGTGCCAACAGAAAAGAAGGCTCACCAATTTAAACTAGCTGGGAAGATGAACCATGTTTGTTTTGTTGTAGCAAATACGTATCAGCACTAGCAGAAAATGTCACACACAAGTTAACGTCCTGTTCATAGTAAAAGGTGCTTTTTTTTTTAATTTGTGCAGTACAAAGTGCTTTAATCCAAGATTTGCCAGGTCAGTTACATACTGACCTATGTCTCATTTATGGGAAACTGTAGAGGTACTCCTGCATTTGGTTCATTTTCAGTGGATCATAGTTTTGTATATAAGACCTGACTGCAATGATAAAAAATAAATATCCTCTATCCAATATTTAAAGAATGTGAATTGGATTTAAAATCATGAAGTGCTGTTTTAGTTACTCTTCAAGTATTCTCTTCAGTTTAATTCCAGTGTAAGATAATGAACATGTTAAATGCTACATTATAGGTTGTCTTTGGTTGCTTTTTCACTTGCTCTGCTCTCCCTTCGTCCCACTACCTGCCTCTGTTCTCACTTTCCTCTCTCCTTGGGTTCCTCTCGCTCTGGCAGATAGATGCTGGCACTCTGACAGGGCAGGATAGCTTAGTCATTATGTATCATTCAAGGCGTATTTGACTGACAGTTCCCTCATTCAGCCAGCTCTACACTTACCCCCATCCTTTCTCTGCCTCTCTTTGATTACTGACCCAGTCATGGCGCCACAGTTTCTCTTTACCAAACGCCCGATGCTCCGAAGCCTTCACTCTGGCCCCTCTCTCTCAGAGCAATTAGATCTATTGACGAGGCAACTGTGGCTGGCCCGTCATGGGCCTCAAAGTCCCAAGAGAGCGGACCAGCCAGTCAGTCAGTCAGTCAGTCTCCACAATTAGCACATTATATGACAGGTAGGGAGGGGCATAAAGCAGAGCCTCTGTTACGGCACGGTCGGCAGGCTCAAAGGAGCTGGACAGAGATCCAGGTGGTGAATTATTCACCGGTTTGTTTGCATCAGAGCCGTGAGGGGAGGAGGTGTTAGGAAACAGACTGTGGACAGCAAAACGAACACAAAGGCTGAACAATACCTGAAAATAATAATAATGCAACATTATTCCCCTACTTTTATGTACAGTGTATTGATTTTTTAGTAAATTATCCTGTATAACGGCAGTGCATTTTAAGGCACATCATTTTAACGTCAATCAAACAACTTTGATATTTGGACCATGTTTTTTTGAATTTTTCAAACCTGTCCCTCCATTTACTTAAATCACTCACTGCAGCCCAATGATAGCGACCATGGCACAGAAGTATGGACTACATGCAGGTGGAAAAACATGTTTCTGCTCAAAAGTTTGGCGTTTGGGCTACATGATCAATAACCTGACACATCGGAGGGAGCGTTCAGTGTATTTCACTAGTCCATCTGGAAAAGACCTCCCCCCATTGGCTTGCTGCTAGAAATGCTGCAACACTACAGGGGATTCTGGGTAATGGAGCGAAGAGTGGTCGGATCAGCACTTACAGGGAAGGTGCATTAAGGGCATTAAAGGTCACCCTTGGACAACAATACAAGAGAATTCGGACTTGGAAGGCGCATGCATTTAGAGGGCAAACTGGTAGAAGTGTGGATTATGGGACAGGACCTTACAGTTCTGTAAGTGATCACAGCATCAACGAACACACTGACAAGGTGCTAAATGAGCTGCCAAATTTCAAATGTTTTGTTTAGCGTGTTCTTCCAGTTTAACGCCAATTAATGTAGTTATTAAAGACCTTGAAGTGCACCAACAAATTCCTCTTTGATAAGATTTTCAAAGATTCATCCTAAGAGTACTCTTTGAAACTTTAATATAAAAACCAGTGAGCGTGGTATAAATGTACAGTATTTTAAGTTGATAACTGACTTTTTCTGGAGATTATATGGGGTAGCATGGGGAGAGTGGCTCGTTGCAAAGCCCAAGCCCCAAATTACATGCTTTGGGTCAAGCCACGAGCATCCCAAGCCCTACAACATGTAAGCTGTCCATGTGAACACGGCAGTTGACCCTTTGGTTCTTAAACTGGTCTGCTGACTCATCCATCAGAAAGCCACCACCATCCCATCATAGCAGTCATTACTAGGGTGTTTCCAGCCAGACACGTTTTCTCCTTGGAATCAGTTTTTCAGGGTAGTTTTGTCCTTAATATTGTTACTTCAGGATAGTGTAAGGAGTGTTTAGGTACCTTCAATCCTAAGGTTAGTGATGAAAAAAGAATTAGACTCAGTGGATCATCACATCGACAGTTCAAGCTGTAAATAGCAAAGTATATTCTGTGATTATGAGACTCTCTCAGAGGGAAAAAGGAGTTTTAGCTGAATTTCTAAGTGATGATTTAGATTTTAATTACCTTACTTTTTTGCAGTTTTCTGGTTTTGACATATTGGCTTGTCCTTCTGCTTCCTTTATAATAGTGCTATGTCTTAAAGCAGGATTATTACTAAATGAAGAAAATATGCTGTTAAAAGTTCTGTGTTTCTCTGCCATTTTCAGCAGCTATTCTGGCATTTGCTATAAGCTTCTATAAATTGGAGGGAACACAAGGCAAGGCTGTCTTGAATGTGATTGTGGCAGCTGCATTTGCAGTCATGACAGTACATTTCTCAGCATTTTATGAGGCCCATTATCACATGGATGTATAGTAGTTGATGTTGACCAATATTGAGAAATGATCAAAATTTTACTGAAAATGCATACCTGTGTCTTTTTTAATTCAGGGCAACATACTGTATCTAAAGTGAACATTCTGAAAGAGAGATGTGATGTTTTTCAGTGGCCCCCCTGACTAGTTGTAGATGGATTTAAATGTTTGCTGATATAGATTAATTCTTGGATAGAGTGCTCAATCTAGGAGAACTTTGGCCTAATGTAGCTTTGTGCTGCTGATGGTTGTTCAAACGTATTGTGACGTCACTCAACAAATGTCATATAAAATGGACATATATCCCATTTTATCACGTGCATCTGCACATTAACATCGTCAATACAATTTTCTGATGTACTGTGGTGCCAAACTGATGATAACTTAGTCCCATGCAGCCCAGCATTTCACTATGAATGGGCAAAAGCTGGCCAGAACATCTGTGTGTGAATGCCGTTATACTGGTATATTAGCTGAATGAGTATACACTTACTTGTTAACACTACAGTACTGTTTTCCGATTCACTGAGGCTAAGTTTATTTTAGAGTTAAGTCAATTAATCAGAAACAGTAAGCCAAATTTAGGGGCACTGTATTTTAAATTGTTCAAATGGGAAGGAGCTCAAAGGCAAAAGATTTTAACCAGCCTGGGAACAGTAAGCCACAGTGGTAATAAGGTATATTGACCAGCCCTACTTAAAACCCTGAGGTCTCAGTGTAGTTAATAAGGGTGCAATCCTGACATTCATCAAACTACAAAGAGTGTTATGATAGGGATTAGAGCAGTGATTTTGTTATTTTCCAGCTCCAACACCTAAAACCAAAAGAAAAAGGGCCCATTCACACACTCAACTGAAGAACAAAAAAGGTACTTTTGGAAACACAGACAGGAATCCTGTGGTTCAGCCCGGAGGATTCCCCAAACACCAAAAACTTGGCTCTGCGCAGCTTTAATAAAGCCAGATCGTACTACAGCATCTCCTCTGTTTGTGAGTATACTGTATAATGCGTGTCTCTTTCCTCCTTATCTCTCCAAGGCAGCGCTGCACGATGCCGTCCTCTGTGAGCCTGAGTGCTGCCAATAGCTGCTACAGATGGACAGGTGGAGATAGTGACCATGAAGTGGCGCCACCGCTGCCTTTTATCATCCCGTCCTGGAGGCTCCGGTCTGGCCTGACCCCGGCCCTTCCTCTCCCCTTCCTGCTCCATTCCCTGCATGCTGCATTTTTAATCAGCCTGGGTCATCCAATATAGAGCCACGAGACCAGAGAGCAGGGCCTGTCAATCAGGGGCTGACACAAGTTTGCATGCACCACCTTTCTAATGATGTAGGCTGTCGGATGATTTGGGAGAATTTTCAAAGAGACTGGATCTGCTGCATACACTCAGTGGTCACTTATTGGGTATGCCTAATACGCTAGGTGCAGCTTAGGTACTCAGAACTGCTGTAATTCTTTGCCGGGTGGATTTAAAAAGGTGCTGAAAACATCCCTCAGGGAGGTCCACCACATCCCAAAGTTGCTCTATTGTATTGTGATTTCATGTCAATGGAAGGCACTAGAGTATAGTTAACCCAATGTCATGCTCAAGAAAACTGATCTGAGCTGACTTGACACCCTGCTTAAAGGAGCCATAAGAAGATAAGTCAGAAACAATACTCTCGTACCCTGTAGGGTTTAAACTCAGTTGGTACTAAGGGGTCCAGAGTGTGCCAAGAAAATCTTTGCCACACCAGAACTCCACCACCACCACCAGCCTGGACTGTTGATACAAGTCAGGATGGATCCATGCTTTTGTGATGTTCACACCAAGCTTTGACTCTGCCATCTGAATGTGGTAGCGGAAATCCAGACTCATCAGACTTACATATTCTATTGGCCAATACTGGTAAGCCCGCACAAACTGTGGCTTCAGTTTCCTGATCTTAGCTGACGGTAGTGGCACCTGACGTGGTTTTCTACTGCAGTAACCCATCTGCTTTAGATAGAACGAGTTGTGTGGTCAAAAATGGTCCTCTATGTACATAACTTGGTTCCATTCCTTTCATACTCAAACACTCTGGCAGCCATTGAACTTCAGGATAGGCCTTACGTCTACATGCAGTGAGTTGACACCTTGTGATTGGCTGATCAGATGTTTGCTTATAGCAGAGCAGATAAGTAGGTGTATCTAATGCAAGCAACAGTCTTTTAGGAAGAAAAGTGGTTTTAACTTCCTTGTTATGTGATCGACATTCCGGGCAGTTTTGCTGTAACTGTTTTTTAATATTTCACCAGGTTGGTTGCACTTCTGCTACTTTTCTTATGGTAGTTGAGCTCTCAGTCCTTTCCATAAAACTAGTGCAATACATGGTTTATAGTAAACATAACATACTAGAGTTTATTTTTTCTAAAAATAGGAAATAAACTTTTGTCTCCCTACACATTTTGAACTGTGATCCTTCAATGAACAAGAGTGAATGCTCTGTTGTGTCCGGTGTGTGATGTGGGCAGATGCACTTGCTGTCATGACGGTGCATACCTATATATTTTATACTTTGTTTTTTTGGTATGTAAGCTACAGATGACTTTTTTGATAGAAAAATAAGATATTAAAAGTGCCATTCAAAACAGACTTCGAGGTAATTCAGAGCTTGTACATGCTGTATCTTGAAACAGTGAACACTTCCCTGTCTTGTTCTCTCTCTTGGCTGTATTGGCAATTTAAATTAGACCTAGATAGAGGAATTTGTTCTGCAAGTGAACACAATGTGTCTTTTTCAGTTTCCCTTTCAGCGTCATGATCTTCATGCTCAGCAAGAGGCAGCTGGACAGGCGGCGTATGGCTGTGCTGTAATTCATCCTAAGGTCAAATTGACTCCTTCTCCTGGATCACTTCTCCGCTGAGCTGCCAAGCCCTGGAGGAAACAGCAGAGGAGAGGGCTTGGCGAAGAGGGATGCCTGCTGAGAAACAGGATGTGGAGAGCCTGCGCTCGGGTGCAAAGCGCTGAGATGGAAGGTGGCGTTTCAAGAGCAGCTCGCTCGGTCAGTGTCGGTGGTGTACAGGAGCCTGACCCCCCCGTGGGAAAATGGCAAGAGAACAAGATGTGGGTAGAGGGCTGAACAATTATGTTTATAGCATCTTGAGCCCATATTTGTTCACACTCTGTTGGTTTGGGAAGTAAAGAGCCACGGTGGTGTTAGCTGGCGATTATTAATTGGATGTAAATGTTAATGCAATGAATCTCTCTCATTATGCAGCAGTCCTATTGCCCATGCTGGCAGAGAGAATGGTGGAAAAAGCCGACGCCCGCGCCCGTCACCCCAACGTGTCCTCATCGCTCTGACACTAGGAGAGACCATTAGCACTAATTTGAGGAAATATCCTACCAGTTAGACCTGGAGCGCTGCAGAAGTCAACGAGACGAGTACAGAGATTAGGGTAAACACAGCCACCACTTGCCCTGAAGCGGCTGCAAGAGCTAATTACAGATTTTGTATGTTTATAATTATGGAGTGGCTCAAAACGCCAGCCTATTCCAGGGGGTGGATTGATTCCGTGTGTGGCCATCCGTGTGCACTCACATTTGCTTTTTCTCGAGTTGGCCTTTTTCGGAGGGGGGCGACCTAAAGTGCTCACTGCTCTGGACTTGTTATTGAATTAGAGAGAGTTTAGGGTGTCAGCTAATTGGTCTAAGTGCAGCCTCTCAGAGCATCATGCGAGCATGTCCTGAAGCAGGCATGTAGTGTGGATGTTAAAGATAGATTCAAGGCGCAGAACTGGACAAAGGCATGATTACTCAGAGGATCTGAAATGGTAGAAATGAGGGAGTATCTATGTACGACTCTTTAAGAGAGGAAACGTTATGGCCGCTGACTGAAAGCTCCCTCCTCAGCATGTGGCAGCAATAAAAAGGCAGAGGAGCTGCTTTCAACAGTCAACATGAGAATTAAAGGGAATAACAGGTCACCCCTTGGTCTAATAATACACACAGTCCACAGCTTTAGCTTTTACAGCTAAACTTACACAGACCTATTACATAAAATAAACACATGTGAAAAACACACGCTGCCAAGGCAGACCAACTAACACAATCAAGGCTTTACACATCAAAACTTTTAGAAGTAAAAGTAATTATGACACTTTCTTGAATGACAATTCAACAAGAAATACTTTTTGTAAAAAAATACAGTGAGTATTAAAATATAGATATTCATTAATTCAGTTAAAGTAAATGAATCAGAACAGTGAAAGGCACACTTCCCAACACTATTTTCTTTTGACACATGATTTACACACACACTTTGAATATTGACTTTTATGCTGGTCTGCACTTTATGATAATACTTTGGGGCTATATACTCCTCAAAAATGCTAGGAAACATTCAATTATAAACTAGAAAAGCACTCTGAGAGTGCAGACCTCCACCAGCACCACAGTCCTCACCCATATTGTGATTTTCACCACAAATGTTATTCCTACTTTTATTTCATTGAAATATTTAGATTTAGATTCCTTGACCATTAAAACATACCATCAGCAATAGGATTCGTAATGATACCTATTTTAGTTCAGTAGTTATTCACGAAAATCACATTTTTCGTCATGGCGGATCCAGACGGTGATCCGGATCACTCCCAAAATCTAATCATTTTTCCCTTGTCCCAATCCAGACATGTCATGAAAATTTCATCGGATTCTGTCTGTAACTTTTTGAGTCATCTTGCTAACAGAAAAACAAACAACCAAGCTAACAAACAAACTTACTAACTACCTAACAAACGAAAAAACAAACAGATGCCGGCAATAACATAACCTCCTGACAGAGGTAATCATTTCAGTCATACCGATTGATATTGTATTTTATATTGCTGGAAAGCCTGATGAGTCACCTTTATGACAAGTTAGAATTTGTTAGGATTGTGGATTCATAGAAAACCAACACAACTGGATACCACCCAAAAAATTTGCCAAAATTCTACTCCTGTAGAAAGCCCACAGTTCCTCAGTGAAGCAAAGGTGAGGAGCTGGTCACCTTGGGGTGTTGTTTTCTTTGGACAGTTTGGAAATGGTACCAAGGCTGACATTATGCAATACTGCCACTTTGCATACAAGAACTCCAACAGCAGGGGATTATTGCACTTTTTAGGGAGAGTGACATATGTCAGCACCATCAATGCCATATTATGTTGCTGTTTGGCCAATCATATTTCATAATACAGTGCTAATGGTCATCTTCCCAAGGCTTTTTCTCCTTAAAGCCAATAAAAGGTAGAAAAATCTTATTGTAATTAAAATATTGTAATATCTGTTTTCTCAGCAGGACAGAATTTTTAAAATTCCAAAACAAGCAGTAATAATGGAGATAAGTAAGAGGGGAAGAAGTTCTGGCTCTATAGCAGTTGCATTTATTAGGTGTCCAAACGATGTGCTAATCATACTGCTATTTTCCATATTGCTATTTTCTTCTAACTGCCTCATGCCTGTATTTATTCTCCAAGACTGAGAGGAATGACATATACAGTTTAAAGGGACTCGTCTGCACAGAAATGCCATTTGTTGCAAACAAAATTAGTCTTGATGAGGTACCAAGAATTCAGCCTTAAAGTCCCCTTTATTGTTTTCTTGTGGCATCATAATGTTTCCTGGTTATCAGTAACTCAATGAGCTGAAACCTGAAACACATGTTCACTTCAGTCTGAGCTGCCTTGAGTGCATTTGCATTGATTTACATCTTCTAGCTGACTTAATATGCATTTATGCTCTGCTGCTATTCTATTTATAACACAAGTGGATCATATGTATGAACAAATGAGTACAGAAATCAGATTTCTTCCTCTTACCAGCCAGAAGATACTGATAGTACTGCACAAGGTCAGAGGCCAACACCAGAGGGTGGTTTGAGTTGAAGGGTGGCTGGAGCTCATTCCACTGAGGAGTCCTGGGTTTGACAAGAAAGAAAGAAAGAATTAATATGGCAGTTAAAAATCAGCCATGAGACTCAACATCGGGCACTCTTGTCGTGACACTTATTACATGAAAATAACTATCATTGCATTTTTTGTTCTACAATCCCAATTCTTAAATGTTTTTTTGGTCGACTGCCACTGTTAAGGTCTGTAATACACAGAGATTTTTAAGCCCTGAGTAACCTGTGGCTCAGGTAGCTGAGGAAATTGGCACATGTACACAGTTGTGCATTATCAGGAGATTTATTCATCTTCCGGAAAGGAAAGTGTGGTTGCTTCGAAATCGCCCCCTATGTGTATTCAGTGAAACAGTGTAAAAAGCTGGTCATCAGATACAACTTGGTGAGATTTTCAACAAAGTCCGAGGGGCAATTTCTCTAGCCCTTACAGTAAAGCCACTTTTGAATTGATTGCTTACAAATTTGCAACAATTTTGTGTAAAAAAAAAAAGTCCAATCACAGGAAAAATCACTTTCAGCCAATTAGCATTGAGCATTTTAACCAAAATACAGCCTTTTCACGATGTCAGGCTGGAACAAGAAGTGATGTTGCGTGTGCATGGGTTGGCCTTGTTCCGGGGTCGTACTTGGACAACCTAGTTATCATCTGATCAACTTCAACTTTAGTGTATTTGGTAGAAAAGACCTTGATGATAAAAGTTTTAGGTTTTATCCTATAAAGCCAATTGTATCATATTTGATACATACTTTTATAATGCCTCTATCTACTAAATATGATCAATAAGTTACAAAAAAAAACATCTGAGTACAACCAGATAAAAGATAAAAAATGTCCTAAAATGGATTATCAGTTGCCAAAAACACCAAATGTATCAAATGAGATACAAAAAATCTACATGTTGAATTTAATGGACATTTTTATATTTTTCGGATTTTAGCAGAAAGTGAAACAAACATTTCAGCTACAAAAAAATTGAATTTTCTGGCTATATTCTATGGTCTTGGGCCTTAAAGGGTTAAGTTATTAAGAGCCTTTTCCCAACCCAAAGGGCGTAGCTGTAGAGAGCCTCAAATGTTCATATTTTCAAGGAAAATGAAATTTGTCATCAAATCAGCTATATTTGGTGCAATCTTAGTGCATGCAGTGTTTTTTGACAGTGTGTCCCCGATTACAATGATATGATTACATTTTGAGATGGCATTTGATGTTGCAAAATGATATGTATGTGAAAAGGCCCACTCATGGATTTTTAAAGCTTGCTCACATCTTACCAAAGCTGATTTCTTACAAGTGTTTAACAAACTTCAAACAAAATGAATGACTTTTACATTGTCAAGTCACAGTCAGAAGAAGTATTTTATGGAGAAAGAAACAGCGATACTCAACTTAAACGTGTTCCAGTGTTTCATTTCTCCTTGTTTTACTCCAATAACGCCAATTTATTATCATGAATGCTCATTGTGATGTTACCTGGCCAATGTCCAGCAGGCCCTGGGACATGTGTTGAGCTCCAAAGGTGTGTCATCACTAATCTTCTGAGCGGTGCTGAGAGGGCGCGGCTCCAAGACATGCTCCACCAAGTTTCCGTAGCAACTCAAGATGTACAAGGAGTCCACAACTGACTGCCTGGACTGATCTAAAGAGGAACATGATTGGAAACGTGTTATTACTTATAAGTGAGTCTAAAACTCACAAAATATGGCATTGAGTGGGGTCAAACCTTTCTCTCGTTTCATGTTGGGGTTGGTGATGAACCAAGAGCGCGACGAAGCGAAGATGGCAGCCACACAAAACTCTCCTCCGCTGGACTTGCTTGGGGAGATCTGGGGCGGTGGTTTGGATTTGCTTCAGGTGAAAGAGGGGAAAATTAGAAATAAAAGCAAAAATAAGACTTTTTTTGTTACAGAATTAAATCTTAACCTATTTATTAGTTATAAAACCTCTAAATCATTTGTTTACAGATGTAATGACGTAACATTAACCTGTATTAATGGTACCTTTTTGGGATTAACAATACTTTTGACACCACTGAATGGCTGCAGGGCTACTGTAATTCACCCTTCTAAATGCGTTGGAAGAAGCAAAACAAAAAAAAAAAGGCTAAAACCCCTCTCCTTTTCCAAGGCAAGTGCAGCTGTTTGCTAGCTCTTCACACTGGTCACACAGCCTAATTTACAAAATTAAGTGAACAAAAAGATAATGCACTATGGCTGGTTACAGACTGTGTCTTGGTCATCTTCTTCACAGGTTGGTCAGTGGAGCATTATGATTAATTCTAGTTTTGGTACTTCTAAAGACACTACACTACACCTTTACATTCAGGGAGGACCAATAAATATTTCAATCTTATAGTGAAATGAATATTATACTTACAACAAATTTATCCAACCACTAGGGTTAGGTAATGATTTTTCAATGTTTGGACAGTAACATATATTTTCTTAAAATTCCAGGCTTACACAAGCACAATACCATCTTAATTTAAAAACATATTATTCTAATTTTTACAGGTCCTTGTCTGTAATTCAGTTGTTTTCTTCATGATTTAAAATATGAATAATCTATTCACCATTTGCAAAAAAATACCTGTAATCGTATCTCTATCTTGCCTCCTTGAGTGCTATGCACAGTGAAGTGACATGAATGGTGCAAGGAGCCCTACGCTTAGATGCTAGCTGTGTTTTTTGACAGCTTTTCTCCTTTGTTTAGAGCAAAACAAAAATACAAGAGTAATCCACAGTGGTATTCATTTAAGCAACTAGACCCTGTGATGTGCTGGTTAAACTCAAATGATAACTCTGTTCAACATGTAAATTGTTGGATGACTCATGTTGAGTTGTTTACTATTTGTGTGTTTTGGCAAGAATCTGGTGAAGCAATACACAAAACTACAAGTACACCAACGTTTCTAATAAGTAACTATAACATAACAACAAAACATTTTTTATTAACGTACCATACCAGCTACAACAAGTTAAAAGAAGTACAAGAATACAAAATAGGGGAAACGTAAGGAGCGCAACTACTTCATTTTCAGATATAATCGCTGACAGAACCCTAAAGGAGGCTGTTGATGTGATAGAAGTAAAGACTGCCAATGTGATCTCACATTTACACACAAACTTTTGACTGACTAGAAGATGTCTTCTTGCGGTGCTGCAGATTATGTCAGGATGAGACACCGTTTCTTCCATGTCAGTACACAATCAAATATCTCAAGGCATCCCAGAGCACATCCGTGTGTAATATGAGGTATTTGATATCAGAACATTGTGAATATGCATCAAACTGTGCACAAGCAAAGTAGTAGGGACAATCTCTCCCATCCAGCTAAAAACTCTGATTCATCAACCATTAAAAGTTGTTGACTTTTCCTTGAATAATTTCCAGGGACTTTTGAAAATATATATACATTTTCTAAACTGCACCTGCCTACCAAAACAGCATCATCCATGTTGTATTTTCTAATGGCCACAAGAGGGAATTTATTTGGGGTTATTGGATTATTCAGCATGTCAGAACTGCTTGAGAGGAAGCGGATGCTGAAAGAGGTTTCAGCTGTGGTCGTCCTCTCCATATGGGAATGATCAGAGAACAGTAGCGAGGTCTGGTATTATTGTCCGGTTTTATTACAAACCTGGACGGTAAAAACTGGTCACAGCTGATCAGACTCGAGCTGGGTTCAGGGTTTGAAGACTCAGGGTGGTGTCACAGAATCCCAAGGGGATGATTAACCTCAACCTCTGGAAACCACACCAAAGTGGTAGCAACATTCAGTGAAGTTCACTCATTGGGCCAAAAGAAGGATACAAAACAGAACTATTTTGTGGGACCCTTTCCCCATTGCCTCATCCTGTATTGCCTGATCTGACATTAAGTCTGAGCAAATGTATGTCATTTATTTCATGTGAAATTTCATTAGTGTCTAATAAGCAAAAGATATTTTGCATCATCATTTTAATTGACATTTTTTTAATTCAAATAGTGCAGCCAGTCCCCCTTCCTCTGTTCAAATTAGTTTTTAAATTGTATTTTTTTTTGTTTCACTGTTTTATATATCAGTTTGAAAAGTACAAGTTAAATTGTAAAGTAATCATTAAGGTTGAGCTCTTCTAAAAAGATCACCACGAACTAATCTGAAGAAAACCATCAGACCAGTCATGCAAAGCAGCCAATCAACTAACCTTAAACCTTACTCCCTAAACATGGTGGAAATTCAAGCAGGTATTTCAATTGTTTTACAATTAACTTTGTAGAAAGAAATCGTGTGTCATTGCTACCTTGATGAATGCAAAGCTGGAAAATGTTCGGGTCACTAAAAGAAATAGTGACTTCGGCTTCTAATGGAAAACCATATATATGCCAATTAATTGATACAAAAAAATCTACCAGCCATCTATTTCTGTTTCTTTTAAAATTTGAATGAGGCAAAAAAAGTGATATTCAGGCTGTGTCTGCAAGAAGGTGGGTATTTTGTAAAAGGGGCTCCTCCACCAATGAAAAACATAACTCCCACCAAACACACAAAATGTTTAAAACTCCATCTACAAAACCCCAAACCAGTGAAGTTGGCACGTTGTGTAAATCGTAAATAAAAACAGAATACAATGATTTTCAAATCCTTTTCAACTTATTCAATTGAATACACTGCAAAGACAAGATATTTCATGTTGGAACTGAGAAACTTTTTTGTCTTTTTCAAATAATCATCAACTTAGAATTTAATGGCAGCAACACATTGCAAAAAAGTTGGCACAGGGGCATTTTTACCACTGTGTTACATCGCCTTTCCTTTTAACAACACTCAGTAAACGTTTGGAAACTGAGGAGACAAATTTTTGAAGCTTCTAGGTGGAATTCTTTCCCATTCTTGCTTGATGTACAGCTTAAGTTGTTCAACAGTTCGGGGTCTCCGTTTTTGTATTTTACGCTTCATAATGTGCCACACATTTTCAATGGGGGACAGGTCTGGACTACAGGCAGGCCAGTCTAGTACCCGCACTCTTTTACAACGAAGCCACGCTGTTGTAACACGTGCAGAATGTGGCTTGGCATTGTCTTGCTGAAATAAGCAGGGGCGTCCATGAAAAAGACGTTGCTTGGATGGCAACATATGTTGCTCCAAAACCTGTATGTACCTTTCAGCATTAATGGACAATCTTTTTTTGCTACTTGTGCCAGCTTTTTTGAAACATGTTGCAGGCATCAAATTCCAAATGAGCTAATATTTGCAAAAAATAACAAAGTTTACCAGTTCGAACATTTAGTACCTTGTCTTTGCCATGTATTCAATTTAATATAAGTTGAAAGCGATTTGCAAATCATTGTATTCTGTTTTTATTTACGATTTACACAACGTGCCAACTTCACTGGTTTTGGGTTTTGTACATGCAAGCATATAAATATATTACCAGACTCTTTCAAATATATGCAAAGAATTTGTCAGCATGTTATATTTACCTTGTTATTTCTCTGCAATGGCAATTTAAAATCTGACAGGTATGATGGTTTACCTTTCAAGCATGTTTCCTGATGGTAGCCATGTCATTTTTACACCTTACACATTTGGTACAGACCAAATAAAATCCGTTTTTTTTTTTCCTAAGATTTAGGATGGTATTAAAGCTCAAATGAACTCTGGTGTAGATTAAAAGAACCAAACTGAACACGGGGAGTCTTAGTTGGCTTTGTGGTGACTAAGACTTTCTTCTTTGTAAAAATAGAAAATTTGGAATTATAACCATAGCTAAGAGGAGGTTATCATTTAACGAATAAAAGTGAAAAATATTTGGCAGCCATAGTCCTGCCAGTGAATGACTAGTGGGTGCTCCAACACAAAGGTGTCAGTGGACAATCCAGAATCTCATGCCTCGTCAAACATTTCCCCAAGTGTGAAACTAAATAAACAGTACTCTGCTGCAGTTCATTGGTGAGCTCATGGAGGGCCACTCTTTGTCCAGTAGTTCTTGAAGTTTCTCAGTACCAGGTGTTGACAGACACGTGGCTGGTAAAACTCTCTTTCTGCTAGCGCCCTTCGGACTGTCAGCACCTCATAAATTACTCCCTGGATGCACAGAGATGTTGATGTCTTTGTTTGGCCAACACCGTGTGAAAGAGGGATCCGAAAAAAGGAAGTGGTGAAGGTAGTCGTAGGAAAGGCCTCTGGACATGTTTCAGAGCTTGTATTTATTAGTGCTGGGTCAAGGGGAGAAGGCTGAAGAACCAAATATCCACAGTAAGCCCTGTCTGTGAAAGGAAGATGGAGGGGGGAGATAAAGTCACACTCAGGATATTGCCTTGGCTAAGACCAGGGTGCCCTTGTCTGCTCCTCCAAGCTCGTCCTCAGGCCGATTCATTTGCCAGAGCAAGCAGAGGATAAGAAGTTAACAAACAAAGCCTCTGACCTTTCCATGGAGTGTGTTTTTTTAAATCCTTTTTGCTTTCACTCTGGGACAAGGGGTTGAAAAATCACAAGAAATGATAGCTTTCACATGACATCACACGACCATGAACCAGCATGGCACAACGCATTGCATTCCGTATGTGCCGCAAGTTATCAGGATTCTCCAGTTTGATGCTATCGTGAGGAAATCACTGATTGAGAGTACAGTGTTGGGTCACTTCACCTCTAACCTTACACCTTCCAAATTTAATCAGTTCATCATAAAGCCAAATTACTCAACAAATTCTTGACATGTCAAGCTCACAACAAAGGCATGATCACGAGAAAAGACACTTGACCTTGTCTCCTCCAAATTTTACCGGTTTGTCTACAACTTCAAGTGGACATCTGTGCAAAACCGGAAGAAATTTTTGACATCTCAAAGGGCATATTTGAGATGTTATACACACAAGCAGGTAATAGACATAATAACCAGTGTCCTTAAATCTCCAAACCCTAATCAGGCCTTTAGTTCAAGACGGAAGATATTCAAAGTTTGACAAAACTTGTAAAAAGGTTTCTGATATACAGCATTTTCAAGCAAAGGGTGACAAAAATCAATATCACCTTGATCTCACTGTATGGCCTTCAGAATTTAGTTGGTTAATACTAGAGTCAGTTTTGATACATGTGCAAATATTGAAGGGAAACTCTTGTATTATTTTTGTAATATTCAGCTTCACAAGTTCAAAACCAAAGATGATCATGTAAGTCCCAAAGTCAGGTCGTCAATCAGTAAGAGTGGATATCAGACCCAAGTTTTACGAAAATGCCTTTAAGTATTTGTAGATTTTTTTGTCACGTTAGCAAAAATGGCCTTGAGGGTCCATGACCTTGGCCTTTGGTCTACAGGCTTCAAAATCTACACACTTCGAATTTGCATTTAAGCTGACATTTGTGCAAATTTTATTGAAATCTCTTCAACCAGTCCTGGAAAATCATGTTGCTAAAAAAAGGGTGACCACAACAATCCATGACCTTGACTTCTAAAGTAAGACCATCAAAATCTAATCATGTCACTAGCGGACATGTGGTCAAAGTTTAAACAGAACATAAGAGAAAAACATGTTGCTTCCTGCAAAAATGTCTTGATAACGTGTTCATTGCGGTAATTTTGTTGCTGATGCTTCCCTTCATTTCATGATGTTAAGATGCATTATTGTATTAAATTAAAATTAGCATTGGTTGATATCACCCAACTGGACAAACATAAGTCATCGGCATACAGTGTAGCACGAACTAACAGCAGCAACTCACACTTAGCTGCTTCTAATCAATTTAACACAGGTATAAAGTGGATTAAACAGCTGAATGCAAGGTTGACACAGCCTGGAACTGGCTCTTTTTAAAATACTGCTGTGTCAACATAAAGCAATCGGGGGGGGAATATGCAAATATGTTGCATTTTCTTTGATTGAATCAGAGCAAAGACTCAACTTGCATGTGTGAAATCCACCAATGACGGTTCACTGAGCTACAAAACTGACCTCTCAAACAAAGTTGGAATTGTTTTCACACACAATGACAGCCTTATGTATAAAGAAATACTGAAAAAAACACCATATATCATTAATCTATCTACTATAAATACCTTTATTGGTACGTATATTAGTGCCACATATGAGTCCATCTTTACTTGGTGTTTAAGTGTCTGCCACCTTTGCTTAAAAAGTATCTGAGAAGATCGAATCCTGGTTTCTACTTGATTTTTTTTAACGTTTGTTTGCTTTGGATGGGTGATGGAGGAGTGGACATGTGAATGCCAACAAACCTAATCCAAAATCAATAAATAATACAGGATAAATAGACTAAAGGGGAGGTGGATTGAAGGAGGGCACTTCACTAAGTAAACAGCAAATCTTTTTTCTCCCCCTCTGCCTGTCCCCTTTTTGGAGGGAGCGGGATCCATTTTCTTTGCAACTTTAATTCACTGAAGACGGCTCACATGTCATTTCCACTTTTAATTTAACAAATGAGGACTCTTGACTGAGCTAATAGCTTTTCCTCAAGGGCATAATTCAATCTGCGACATCAACCATCAAAGTCCCTTTGCATTACTCCGTCCGGGGCTAACGTGAGGCGCCTCCGAGGGGGGGTGGGGGGTGGAAGTCCAGTGGCAGCTTCCATTTATTTCCTGGGCCCCTCGCAGTAAACAAATATGATCGAGCTCACATGAGCCGGCAAAGCAGCGACAAAGAGCTGCACGGCTGTCATTGCTCTGATTCTGGGCCATATGGTTCATCTAAATCAGGAAAAGGAGCCGGTTCGAGGATGAGAGAGAGAGAGAGAGAGAGGGAGAAAGAGGGCAGTCATGTGGAGGACACATCCTTCAACGTCACATTTATTATTTTACAACAGCCCACGGAAAGAAGCAGCCTTGGGGCTAAGCTGAACACACAGTATTAATGACAACCACTGAGGGAACTGGAGTGAACATTGGAGATTGGGCATCAAATGTTCAAGGAGAAACTTGGCCATGTTTTTTACCTGGCGGATTTATTCTCAAATATGGTCCGCAAAACTGTGGACGAATACTAACCCTTTGACCGACAGAGCTCTTCAAACATGATTAATAACAGGTAACCACTTGGTACATACAAAAGAAATATAAGCAGTGTATTTATTGGCATTAAGGATGAATGGATGAGGAGGATTGTGATGCCTATTCACTGTCTATGTGTTGCGCAACATTAGGGTAAATCTGACTTACTTTTTTTCAAATTTGGCTATTTTATATCTACAAACTTAAAAAAAGGCAACAAAAACAACCATAACAAACAGAATCCACTTTTCATCAGTCAATTCTAAAAATATTGGTAAGCAAAACCCGTAGAAAAACAGAAAATCCTTTCTCACTCACGATTAATTTTCAATTAAACAGTCATTTTAATACAACAATACGCAAAATGCATTGCATCATTTGTGTTTTTCAGTGTTGTTGGAGCACCTTGATATGGAATTTTTGATATTCTCACGTTGCATGTACTTATGAATTGAAAAAAACATCCAGAATTCTGATTCAAAAGATGAGGGACGACATTATCAAACTTCAGAGAGTTAAATAATCATAATTAAAGTGCTCCAAAGGCTAAGGCATTTCTGACACTCCTAGCCAAGTTATTATGAAAATGCAGTATTGCACAATGTTAACAAATCCTCTCCTGACTTCTGCCTTGTGCCATGACCAAAATGAACCCTTCATCAAATCCACTTGGATCTTTTACGAGTTACTGTATAATGCTCAAAGACAAACAAACCAAAAAGCAGACAAATGCTGGCAACAACACAACCTCCATTGTGGGGGTAATAACAAGACTGAGGAATTTATGTTTTGGAAGGACGTCTGATAAGGCCTTATTCAGTTCATGTTACCTCGGAAAATGAAACAACAGAGCTCTCTGTTTCTAAATTCTGTACTTTAACTGGGTCCCACTGAGCTTTCGAAGGCTAAACGCCGGAGCAGAAATTGGTAAATGAACTGTCATAGCTCACGTCTCGAGACGTACTCCGTTAGAGCAACAATATCACTCCAATTTAAGCTGAAGGCGGTCATTGTGAGGGTCCAGATCCTGATACTAATGATGTGTACCTTTGAAAAGTATACGCTCCGAAATCACGGAGGGCCCCGGATTAAGCAGGAGTTGGATGAAGAAAGAGAAGGAAAAAAAAAAAGCTTCAATTAAAAAGTATGAGTGACTGCCCACAACAAAAGAGGAAACCTAAAACTCAGGGACGGCACCACATGCTATTCATTTGTCTGAAGTGAGCAGAGTCATAGGGGAGGAGCAGCAGAGCCGAGGAGGGAAAAAGTTCACTCCACTGAGTCACTCAATCATCTCTCCGTAAGTGACTCTGTCAGAATGAGGCTTCTTTTTAAAAGCTTCTACGCGTCTGATTTCATGACACAGGGATGATGAGAGACGAAGTTTCACCACTGTTTGTGGAGAAGAAAAACGATTATGGAGATGATCTGCCTTCTTCTGTTTGGATTTGCCTGAAATGCATCAGAAATATAAACCTTACAAAGTTTCAGTCTTTGTTGGAACTTCTTTTTAATTTAAACAGAACAAAACAAATGTGGGACATTAACTTGAGATTTTCAAATATTTTCTCTTCCATAAGCTTTTTTTTTCTTTAAACATGTTCATTCCTTTCATTTCTGATACTCTAGCTGCAACCGTAATAGTCCTTTATGATACACACAATGTGCAAATACAAGTCATTATAAACAAATGCAAGTGTAATTTACACGAAATATAAACAAAAAAAAAAAAAACACTTAAAACTGTACTGTAAAAGCATCATAAAATTAGTTTAAACAATAATAATACAACGAAGAGAGAAAAATATCCAGCTTAGTCCAAGTCATGCTTTTAGTATGCACTGTAACATTGTATTATTGCAGTCGCAGTGACATTATTGGCCACTATCTCTTTAGAAATTTTGGTATCTGGAGCCGTAAAGAAAATTGTATTTTTCCCATTTCATATCCCCCCCAAAACATTCTGAATTAAACCATTATATGATGAAGCTTCAGGTTTCAGCCATCTTATTGTGACAAACTTAATGGCCGTCGCCAACAGGACTTGATGTATGTATTTTTCCTGCCAACACACTTTCCAGAAGTACACCAAAGAGAACTACTATAGGGTCCTTGGGAATCTTGTTGAGGGTGTCACACATACTCTTTCAGTATTCATTTAGTTTTTGGCACAACCATAGAGTATTGGTGTGCTCTTAACACTTTCACTTTCTTCAACATATATGAGCCTATTTGAATCCATTTTATTGTAAATTGTGGGGTTCTGAAATATCTTGCTACAATTTTACACCGAAATATGCTTCTTCACATGTCTGTTCCCAAGTTTCTGGAGGCACAGTTCTACCAATATTAGCCTCCCTCATACACTATATTGCCAAAAGTAATCATTCACCCATCCAAATAATCACAATCGGGTGTTGCAATCATTTCCATGGCTGCAGGTGTAGATGTGTAGATGCCGCAGATGCCACCTGTGCAACAAATCAAGTTGTGAAATTTCCTCGCTCTTAAATATTCCACAGTCAACTATCAGCTGTATTATAAGAATATGGTCTTCTTTGGAGACTGGGGCTGTTAGAGACAACATCTAGAACAGATACAGAAGCCTCTGTAAGATTTTCATATGTACTGGTTCAACTTTGAAGCACTTTGTCTCAGTAGTAGTTGGCATGTTGGTCAATATTTTATGATTACGATGATGCAAAGTTGGGGTGTAAAGCAAGCCTTAAAGCACGAAGAAGACATGTTATGCCCCTTGATTGTACGTGGCTGTGTTTGGGTGTAACATAAATCATACCAATCAAAATGTCATCACTTGAAATCACAGTGTGCCAGCGCTGGGACCTGGTGTCTTGCTATTTATATGGAAGATTTCATTGTTTGGTCAGAATTTTTTTCTGGGCCATTTGAATCCTCTGCTTTATGCAAAAAACATACAGATGACACTGTATGACATAAAATAATGCTCAGACCAAAGTGCTTTTTTCATTGAAACATCCAGCATTTATGTTCATAAAAGGCCTACTCACTAAACATGAAATGGCTTCCTATTTTTTTTACCAATGTGTTTTCTAATTACCAACACTTTCGGTGCATTGAACTCACTTGGCAGCCTATTTTATTTTATGAGACCATAATAATTACCAAGGGTACAAGTATCATAAATACAGCTCTGTGTTGTGTTTATATCTTCAGTCATGTCTGTGTTTTTCTGGTTTCTGGGAGTATTGTGCTCACTGGAGCGCATGAGAAAAGCACACTAAGAAACACTGAAAAAAGCCACACTGTTTCTCGTCTATCTGTACAATCGGGGTTTTTTTAATGTTGCTCTGACATTCACAGCAACAGTAAATATGTGCTTATGTGCATCCCATGTGAGGGAAAGGTCAGGGAAGTTTGTGCTTCAATTAAACAGATGTTCATCAATCTTTCATATGATCTTCAGATGTGTAAGAAGGTTTGAAGTGCTGTCATTTTTTGCATCTTTAAGGCTGGACAAAGCTGGCTTTGTGATTATGTTTTAGTCCTTCCACTCTGTACAAATAAGTATGTTGAGACTGAAGTGTGCATTGTGCCAAGTGCTAAAAAACTTGTTGGAAAAAGGAACTGCAGTCCACAATATCTTTGCAAGCAAAAGCTTGGTCTCTATCTAGATTTATGAATTGCTGAAATTCAAAGACAGCACACAGCACAATATTCAAACTGGGTTATTCTTGTGGGACAGAATAACACGAAAAGAAATAGAGGAGATTTTGTGTTGCTGCTGCTGGGATAACTACGATTGATACAAAAAAAAAGAAAAGAAAAAGAAGAGAGACAAAGTTGCCTGTCTGCAAACACGCTTGACAAAATATAAGATAACATTTCTGCTAGTAGGAGCAACAATTTTGAAAGAATAAAATGAACTCAGTGTGCAAAGACCATAACTCTGTTTGATTCTATAAGCTGCTGACCCAAGAGCCCCATTGTCAACTGCTTTTCTATCCACGTCTTCTTCAGTCCATCGATATTTAAAAGTGTCGCCTTCATACATGCAACAGATGGTTACAGTGACAGATGGAGCAAAAGTCAGACTAATCAAGAAATCTGATTTAAGTGCCATACTTTTAAAACAAAAATACATAAAATATCATTCTGATGATATTTTTTCCACCCAGAAGTCAGCCAAACCAACTTATCCATCCACACAAAAAAAAATTGCTAAGCGCACCTCTAATGCAAAGCATGATCACCTCAGCTCAAGACTTATAAAGACACGCACCTGAAGAAAAACACAACACACTTCTCACAATACAACCAGGACATGACATGGAACAATTACTGCGTGCAGACAAACACCTGACAAATGAAATAAAGTCAAAAATGAATGGAACATGTTTCACAGAAAGGACATATTTTCATATGTACATTATTGAGAAGGGAATGAGCATGTTATGTTAATTAGACAAGGAGCGTCAGTTCAAACGTCCTGTACTATGGCCTCAGTAAAATTCTGAAAGCATGCAGATTTAACTTTGCATTCTTTGCCTTGAAAAATACAATACTAAAAATGTTAATTTATTTTCAGTATGGTTTGTGCATGCTGCAATAGACTACGAGTGGTAATCCCAGTTCAGACCAAAGATTAACAATGTCATTTTTTTGATGTAACTTTCCGTAGACATTCGCTGGGGAAGAGCAAGTGTTGTAAGAGGAAGTAACTGTCCATCACCTCAGGTGGAAACCATGTGAGTGGTAAATGCTGCCGACTTCAGCATGAAAGTCTGCTTAATATAATATGTCCTTATCTCTTCTTCACAATAATGTGGCAGCACCACAGCATCTGGTTAGATTACTGTGATCTGAACGTCTAAACAGTGTTTTGAGTTTGGATCCCAATTCTAGACTTTTTTCTTTTTACTACTACCTATTTTACCAATTTTCCTCAGGCTGCTCCTTGAGAGCTTTTGTAATTTAGAGGAATCATCACCTTTAATTCTTAAATTCCAAATTTCTGTGCACAACAGTCTGCACATAGATAGCAAACTTCTGCCCTCAAAGTCAGCCTTTCAGTATCCGACCTGTGCAAGGGCTGCCTACCTAATCTGCTCTGCCCAAGATATTCTTAAGACTGTTTTTTTTTAGCAAGCAGCAAGCAGGTAACAACTGTTGTTGAACAGATTGACCCAAACAGGAAGTGAGGAAAAAGGAACCCCTATGTGTAGACTGGCATTGTTCATTAAATCTATTAACAACATCACATGAATGGGAATCAAAGGTATCAAATCAACTATGGGCAGATTAAAGACTGTGCTGTTGGTATATAGTTTTGCTGGTAAAGAAGATGTAGGCCAAGCAGAAAGTCAACATGGCACTGGTCAACTCAAAAAAGAATATCTGAGATTTTTCAGTGCATTTTGGATTATTGCTGGTAATAATGTGCATGGAGAAAAACAGTTTATGATACTCATATGATCCTTATTTTCATTTTTAAATTCAGTCAATCTCACAAGATTACTTTCATGTTTCAACACAAATGTAATCAGTTCAGAATATCATGGAACTACAACTTTAACACTGCCACTACTGAGCCCAAACTTCTGTCCTGTGTTTTTTTTTTTCTTCCATTCAAGACTTTAATCTAAACATGACCTGATGAAGTAATGTCTGTTAATAGTGTGGGTAACGCCAATATCATTAGCTCCAGTTGTGTTCTGCACTGCCTCCAGCAGACCTAGCTGGGTGAGGGTATGCACAGACAGATGGAGGTTGTGCACACGATCTACTGGGACCCTTATTAACTGGGATAACTCCTGATGCTAATTGAGGTAACTGCGCTTTACGGTGAGCCATTATCATCAATTAACATCCTGCAGCCCAATGTTGAGGCTAAGGGACGCTGTATTTACACCAGTCAGGTATCACATCATTACCACTGACAAGATTGGGTAACGCTGCTTACATCATCATGGCACCTGCTAGTGGATGGGATATGTTAGGCGGCAATTGAACATTTGGCCACAAAGTTTATGCTAGAAAAAAGAAAAATGGGCAAAAGTAGAGATTTGAATGAGTCTTGCGAGGGCCAAAGTGGCTAGATGACTGGGTCAGAGCATCTCCAAAACTGCAGCTTGTTTGGATGTGGTCTAGATCAAAAGTGGTCCAGTGAAGGAACAGCGAAAAACTGGAGACAGGTTCATGGGCAGTGAAGCTAACTGATGCACGTGGGGAAGGAGGGATGGCCAGTGTGGTCCAATCCAACAGACAAGCTACCGTTGCTCAATTCGCTGAAGAAGATAATACTGGTTTTGTAAGTATGGTGTCCAAATACACAGAGCATCACAGTTTGTTGTAAATGAGGACTGGCAGATGGCCATAATGTTAGCCATATTGGTTTATGATTCCTTCCTTTGACTTAAAGTTGATAAGATTTTTTATTGTGGGTTTGGGTCATTGCTGACAATAAGGTCAGTGGTGAATCAAAGTTTATGAAAATGTACATGTTTTGTTTTTCATGAGTGAATTAACTTAATTTTCACAAGGTTTTAAGCTTTAACATACTGGCCGTATAGTCTGATGCATTTTAGATATTATGATTGTTATTTGCGGAGCTGCTCTTTCCTGTAGTGTGCTTTGTGTATTTGTGGGTTAGTGTAGAAGTGAGTGTTAACAGGAGGATCTCTGCAGAGATTAAGGTGGCCTGGTGTGATTGGCTGAGGAATCTGGATCTGCAGACATAGAGGCGTATTTGTTGTTTAACAAATTGTGAGAATTTTGAGGAGCGTTTCAGTGTTTAATTGGAGACCGAGAGTGTTTTCCCGCCCAGCCATTTTTATTCCCTTTAATATGTTGTGCTCCTTTCCTCTAAACAGGTGCATAACAATACTTCCAATTTATAATCCCATGTTGTAACCTCTTGTTTGAGCATTTCAATCCAATGACCTGATATGGCTGTGGCTATGCTATACTGTAGCATTGTTAATCAAAAATGATCAGAGATGACTGAATAAGGATCTCTGGCCACTTTTGTGGTACTTGTCCAGTTTTTAGCTGTATGTTAGCAACTGTCCTTTGAAAAATAATAACATTTTAAAAATTTTAAAGCAGGGCAGTATCAGGCCCATTTTTTGTTGCCATACAAAGTGTTTAATTCTCAAATGCATGTGTTCATCACAGACTTTATTACAGGTAATTAACTGAAAAACTCATAGACTTAGGGAAGAGGGAACCGTAAGAACTGTAATGCTGACTCAGGTCCACATTTTAGGACCTCCACCTTTAACATTCTTTTGTTGACTTCTTCTCATGCTAATTGGCTAATGAACTATGGATCATGATTTACATTCTGAAAATGTTTACAACAAAACAACCTGAATCCCTGGTTACATCATCAGCCAGCTTGATGCTAGCTGCAACCAACCTTAGCAACAACCTAAAGCAATTTCAATGAGTTTCCAATCTTTGGTCTGAACTGGGCTTTAATAACACGAAAAGAACACAGAGCACATGTGAGTCCTGCAGCAGCCTTGAGAAAATAAAAGGGACACGAGGAATCATCTGACTGCAGAAGCTCAACACAAAAAGAAAAGGTTTGCAAAGACACAACTGAAAAAAGCACAGAAATAACATGTGAAAGTAAGAGGCACTCCTTTTTTGGGATTTTTGCCCTCTGGAGGGACGGGTGCACAAACTCTGCGGGACGTGTTGAAAACGAAACAAATGAGGGGTGGAGGAGGCGGGGGTGAAGCAGCAGAAGTGGTGGTGGTGGTGGATACGTCTGCATGCTGCTGAAGGGGAGAAGTGAAAAACTCACCATGGAGTTTTAATGGCAAAACATCCCGCCCCAAAGAGGTAGGGTCTTCATGAGAGGGGAGGGTGAAGAGGGTGAAGGGAGGAGGGGTACAGAGATAGACGGAAAAACCATTATTAAACTCACAAACACACTTTGCACATGACATACTTTTTGATGTGTCTGTTTAAGTGAACAAACACACCGCAGACAGGAAGCAGAACGTCTGTGAGCTGAGATGGATTTAAAAACCTGAGGGATGGCTCCATGATTCATCTGCTCAAGCTGCTCCACAAAGTGTCGTACCAAAGATCTGGTAGAAGCAGCATGTCCACAGATTCTGATCTTTTTCAGACATCTGTCATGTTTTCTTTTCTTTTTACTCTGTCACTTTAAAGGGAAAAGGGTAACAAGTGCAGAAACATGAAGACCCGATTCCAACTGTGAAAATTAAGGATACTGTAGTAAATGAAAGCTAAAATTTAAGACATATTGTTGACCAAAACAAAAATAAAAGTGACAACCAACTAACATGGTATAGCAAAAAAAAACTTTTGAGGCAAGGATGAAAATAACATTTGGAAAGTTTGTTTGAAATCAAACTTTGATCCATCAAAAACAAACTTGTTTTGACCAACATTTTCACAATTCTTCACTCCAAATCGATATTCTTAATCAACATTTGGACTCTTTTCTGCTCAAAATGACTGCTGTATTGTATAGTATCATTTGGACTTCAAGGTCTTCCCAACATTTGACATTTACATTGATCTGATCATTCTCTCCCTCACTGTTTGACTTTTTGCCTTTGCCAAAGAAGTAATGTTTTGCCAGTGTTTGTCCATTTATCTGTTAGACGGACAGTTTGAAGTAATGAACATATTGGATTAAAATTCAGGAAATGTTATTCATGGTACAGAGAAGAAGTAGTTTGACTTATTGGTAAATGGACTTGAGCTTATATAACACTTTTCTTGTCACTGACTGGTCAAAGCAGCTTTTACACCGCAGGTCACACCTACCCATTCACACCCATTTACTCTCACATTCACTCACTGATGGCTGGAGTTTATATATTAGTTATCTTTCATTATCAACTAACACATTCTCGCCCTTTCCTGACCATTCATACATCAATGACGCAGTAGTTGGAGTAACTTAGGTTAAGTGTCTTGCCCAAGGACACATCACCATGTGACAGCCAGAGCTAGGCTTCAACCTACAACCCTCTGATTACTGACCAAGTGCACTATCAGACTAATGCATCCACCAATAAGTCATGAAGTGATAATGTTGACTGTGGTGATCTAAATTTGGATGCAGATCCAGAACATTTTTAAGGGTTTGTAAACATCGCGAGATAGGGCAGGCGGACACATTTTTAAAAAGTTTAGATGAGATCTTTGGAGAATTTTGGTCCTGGCACAGAGGAGAAGTGATAAGATTTTGGTGGTGATCTCAATGTTGATCCAGGAAAAGTTTCAAGGATTAGATAACACTGTGAGATTGGGAACTGTTCCACAAGTCTTCCGACAAAATGCCTTGGCAGAGGTTTGTGCTCTTGGAGCACTTACAGGTCTCATAACTTCTCCTTTCTGTTCTTAACCTATCAATGTTTCTTAGCATTTTAATACATGTTTTTTATTCTTAAAGTTTCTGCCTTTCTTGCTCTTAACATTCAGACCGTTTTTCTTAATACCACAACTGTTATTTGATGAATGTTTTTGTCTTGTACTGTAGGGGGAGAAGGGCTTCTGTTTCTCCTAAGTACCTCCGCCAAGGAGGTTATGTTTTTGGGAGAGTTTGTCTGTCTGTGAACAAAATAACTCAAAAAGTTATGGATGGATTTTGATGAAATTTTCAGGAAATGTTCAGCATGGGAAAGGGAAGAACTGATTCAATTTTGGTGTTGATTTGGATCACCGTCATGACGCCATGATGAAAAATGTGGGCTTCATCAATAACTACTAAACTAAAATAGATATCATTATGAAACCAATTGCTAAGGGTATGTTTGGCAGAAGGACTGTGGTGCTGGCGGAGGTCTGCTTTTCTAGTTGTTTAATTTTTTGTTCTGTTGTGCAAGATAAGAAAATAATACTAATATTTTATAATATCCAAATCTTTCATAGCTTCAGGGTAAATAGGACACAGAAAAAGGATGGGAAAGGGTTGTGATTGTTGAGATTTTGGTTTGGTTTATCCGTCCTGTATAATAGCTGGGGACACCAATAAAACTAACAGCATTGTTGAGACAAGGATTTGTGTGTTTGTGTCTTTTTTTAGTGTGTGTGTGTATTTATGGACCAGCATTGTCTCCTGGATGTGCCTGTTTGGATGCAAGGGTGTGGACGAACGTGTCTCCACTGTGATTATGTTAACAAGTACACTGAGTGTGTGTTTGTGTGTGTGTAGGAGCCATCCGGAGCGTCTTCAACAGGGTGTATTTCTGTCAGTTTGTGCGTGTTCCTCATGTTTACACGACATTAGGAGTGGGAGTGTGTTCCTGTGTTTATCCTGCACTTCCAGAGATAGTGACAGAGCTCCGTAAACAGTTTACAGTAAATAAGGTTCTTCCCCGCAGCAATAAAAGCCCAGATGAGACTGAACTCTGTCCCCCCGCTGGCCAGCCTCCCCCAGCCATGAAAAAAAACACCCTCCTCTGCGACTGTAGCGCAGCGCAGTGCTTCTTTATTTTATCGCTCTCTGCTTCTCTACATCCGTCCGGGGCCCTCCCAACGATAGCACGCAGCTTTCAATTAGTCCTGGTACATGGATGTGTAGAAAAATGTTACTCCAGGGGGGGACGCAGGGAAACAATTTGCCCCGAGATGTCTCACTCCTGGAGCGCTGCTTGACAAATGAACATGCCGTTCGGTGTAATGGAGGCCCCTGGTAAACTGCCACTTATCAAAGAGCAGCACAGGAGGGGGGGTGTCTTCATAGGGCCTACTGCCTCCCCCTCATACCCTGGGCCTCCAGCTGGGTAAATGGATGGACACCAGTGGGAGAGTGACGGGTGAATGGGGGAGGTCTCTGAGGGGGGAGCAAAGGCCAAGTAGGCTTTGGAGTTTTACACGATGCTGCTCCAAGTCTCTCCGGCAGACTTTTGTTGGACTTGATGTTGGTTCAATTTATTGTTTTCAGAAAGTTTAGTAACATCTGCACTCATTTTAATTTGCCTGAAAAGTCACTTTTCTATGCCATTTACACTAAATCTTTTAAAGAAATAGACAGCTAATTTCTGAGTTTTCCAAAGTGCAGTAAATAAAAATGTTGACTGATGAATTTTAATTATGAACAATAAGCCACTGACAAAGTTATGTAGAAAATTGAATCTCCCAAAACTTGAAGAGTTTGTATTAAAGGTCCATCGTTTTGGTAAAAATAAAACAAATGTGTCCAAAGCTACTCTACCAACCACCCACTCCTGTAAACATGTGCTCAAGCAGTCCCACAGCCAGCTCCAGTTGAATCAATATGTCTGGGCAGCCACAATAAACATTAGAGCACAGAGCTGGAAAAAAATATCACGTCGAACTCCTGGTTAGACACAGCTCATGAGGATCTGCATTAAAACAGCTCCTCTTCAGTAGGGCTGAAACAGATGGGTTCATGGGATTGACAAAATAAAATTTTAGACCACTTTGTTTCAGGAAAATCAAAACATATGAATTGAAGACCAGTGCTCGGCTGTAGAAACTGGTGCTGGGTGAAAAACTTTTTTGAATAACATACCAAAGGGTTTTATTTTTGAAAGGATGGCTGGATCCTCACATTTCAGCTTGTGTGAGTGCTTAACTCTCTGATGTTAAAGGCCTTACTTCAGAGGTCAGGGCTAATCCAATACCCATCAGTAATCAATAGAAACACCAGATCAGCTCAGTTTGATGACAAATGGATAAAGCATACAGCATCAGCTTCATGTAAATGCCATTTTAACGGCATTTTTATTGCCATGTCAGCAGGTGACTCAAGTCAACTGTATTCCTAAATGACACTGCTAAACAGCTGATAAAAGCAAAGTGAGCCCTCTTGAATATCTGCTTAATTAAGGGCGAGGAAAAAGCCCATGGTTCCCTCTGATACTGAGTCAAAGGGAGTTATGCAATGCACAACTTTTGTGTTTGTTTGTCATCGTCTTCACCAAGTCCTGTCAGCTGCAATATCCTGTTAAGAGGTTCAAGAAACTTTGGAAAACACTGAGTTATAGCGTTTATTGCTCATGAAAGACTAAATATATCTGAAATATCAAAGCTTGGCGGAGTTAGTCTAATTTCCAATTCATGTTTACAATTTCATAATTGAAATTAACTTGTGGACTGCATTACTGTATACGAGAGGGAAGTCCACATGTGGCTCCGAGGCCAAATTTTGCCCAACGTGGTTGATGGGGGTCCCAAGTCCCAGGCTAAAAATCTAGGAAATTCTCAGCCTAACAGACAATGTCAAGTCAGATTACATATCTTGTATTTGGGTTCAACTGAAAGATTTCTGCTTTTTTGTATGATACTCTTCCTCAATCCTTTTCTATATTTTTTTTCTTCTGGTTGCACTTAAAGGGCTCTATAAAATCTGCGATCATGGAATTGCGGAATTAGCCATTAAACCCATAATTCATCATAAACACGAAATTTCAGAGAAATGGCCAATATTTTACGTAAAAGTGTTATTTCCTGAACAAAAAGGATTGTATCTCTCAGAAAAATGCCCCAAGGGGGTCACTGATGCTGCGAACAAGACACGCTTCACTTCCTCTCCTCCTTCTCCCTCCCTTATTAACAATGTCAACTTGTCACACCGGCTGACCCTGTGTTCACACCAAAAGCGATCTGAGCATCCTCGGCATCAAGGCACCATTCAATAATCGCTGGCGTCGAGGGGACACAAGCGGCGCGCAAGTAAGCAGGAAGCTACGAAACTCCTGGCTAACTCCAGAGTACAGGACAAAGCAGTTTGCCGATGATTACTATGTGTCAGGAGATCAAATGTTCTGCAAACTTTGTCAACACCCTGTTGACAGGACATATAAAGATATGTGTGAGGACCCCCTGAAGGGTGAGTGATTATATTTCATTACCTTATATTGTGTCTCTGGGTTTATTTTGCGTAAAATACAAAAAAAAAAAAATCTCAAAAATTAAAATGGAAAGAACAGAAGATGGGAAAAAATAAAACAGTTTGAAAAAAATAGAGGGCCCTACACTTAAAATGCACACAAAAGCAAAATGCTGAAAAAAATAGTGACACTATAAATTTTCCCCTCTTTGCATGCTAAAAAAATCTGATGCTGCAAACAAAGGCCTCTAATTCATGTAACGGATCTGAGGTCAAACCAGTTCTGCAGATTTTTGAAAAAATGGTAAATTTGGATTGTCAGCTGACAAAAATGACACTTTTTCTGCAAGAATTTAAAGTATCTGCTTTTATTCATTCTTAAACTTTCACTTTAAAAAGCCAAATATATACCCTGACTTGGTGTTGCTTGTTTGAAGTGGCTGATTATATAAGCCGTGATGTTTTCATGAAGCTAACCATCCCTGGGTGTTGTTATATCAAACACGTAGCATTTAAGCTTGTGTCAAATGTCAAAATTGCACACTGCTGAGAATAAAACAACAGAATGAGGTCATGTTGGGAAAGCTGTCCGCCGTGTCGAGCTGGCAGTAAACAGCTCTGACCGCAGTGTAGACAAAGACCGCCTGGCTGTGTGACGCATGGCTCGATCCTGCAGGTTTAGCAGCAAGAAGAATCCCATGCAGGTCAGTGGCATGTTGGGAAACATCGGTGAAACACGGGTCAGTGAAGGGAAGAGGGCGGGGGGGTAAGGCTGCGAGAGGCAGAGGAAGAGGGTGAGTAATCGACCTGCGAGGGCACCGACCCCACTCCCAGAGAATAATCGTTCACACATTCATCTCTTAACCCGTTGGCCCTAATAGCAGCTCCGCCTGGGCCATTAAAAGAAAGGAAGTGAGGTGATTTGTACAAATGCTTTACTTGCTGCCATGTGATGCTGGGCATTCTTAAAGCCCCTTTTCCAGCCTATGACTCTAAGGCTATGCAAGACAATGGCTGGACAATGTGCCGCCTCTTATACACGTATTACAATAATCTGAGGGCACATCTGTGGCAGGTCACGGGGTCCCGCTCATTCTCTCGCTGTTCTCTTTCTAGTTACCTCGCCTGCACTCCGCCTGCATTTGCTTGAAAATGTCATCAGCGGGATTTAGTCAAGGGTGGTGTTTTGTTTTGTGTGTGACAATCTTTCCATTTGGATTTTCATTTGTCCGTGTTAAAGTCAGACAGTGTGTAGAAGCGGATGAGTGTGCGAGAGTTTGTCTGCTCGCAAATCCCAAATTTATCGCTGTCAGGCATTTTTGACAAGTTAAATCTATCCTTACACAACTCCGGGACGAGCAGACAGTCCTCAGAGCCATTTGAGTGTTTCTCTCCTAATCTTTTTCACAGATTAACTCCTGACAGTAACATTTCACCACCAGAGAATCCTTTCATTCTCTGCCTATCCCGGGATTTAATTCATCTGGGGCCAACCGCGTGCCAAATATGGCTGACAGGAAGCAAGAGGCCGGGTCAGAGACGACACTCCTCTCCTTGTTCGGGACTCCCAGGAGGCTTTGAGGATGAGCAGAAGCTTGGCAGCACTCCTCTTCACTCGCTGACCCGGCCTCGTCTGCAGGAGGGGTTATCAGGCGGATGCTGAGCTACATCCGACTGCAACCCCCCCCTCCAAAATATAAACACACACACACTTTGACATTAGAACACACCAAAATCAGCCTTAAGAGAGGGAGATGAGCATGAGCTTGTTAATGTTTCTTTGATGCTTGGTTTTCTTTTCTTGGTAACTGAAGAAAAACAGAAGAATTTTGCACTTTGGTGGTCTGTGTTGGGGTCCAAAGGGGCTTTTTAAGAGCAGGAACTTGTCCAAAAAACTTGGAACATTTGAACAATCTGCACTTTTCCCTTTTTGGATGAAGCTTTCGATTTCATACATCTTCACGGTGATAACCGGAGCCTACAGGTCCACGGACTTTGGACAGCAGGTTCTGCAGTACGAATTGATTGTTAATGGACCCGTTTTCACAGGACTTTATTTTCAGTTTTCAGTAGCAGCCTTAAAATGCAAACTCGCTTGAAAGAGTCTAAAAACATTTTTTTCAATGGAGGCAACATACAGAAATGTACAAGTGTGACAGCGCCACATTATTCACAAACTTTGCTGTATTAAGGTTCAGGATTTTGGAACGGCCAGTCAGATTTTAAGATGCTCATTCACATCCGCGAGAATGACTAAAAATGTGGTAGCGTGCATGCCAGTCCAGTATTAAGCTTAAAGTGAAGCAGCGGTGTTACAACACATGCCTGTACACTAACGCTTTCTGGTGAAGACAAACTTTTCAGTCCTTGGCAAATCTAACTGATGTGTCTCAACTGATCAGAGTATTGACACAGCAAATCCACATTTTGTTAGAGAAGCGATAACAAATCTAGCACAGCAGCACAAATCTTAGGCCCCATCCACACGAAAGATGAAGGCGTCTCAAAAAATGCGTGCGTCTATATGAATGCACTCGATACGCATCAAAATGCTGTAAAACACATGCCAGACCTCTAGGGGTGCTGTAACGATATGGAAACAAGCGGAAACAGATGAAAAAACAGTGGGCATGCGCACTTGCGGCAAAAGTTGTCAACAGAGATTGTGATAAAGTGATCATAAAGTGCCGTAATGTGTCCTCGATAATTGTTTGTTCAACTCGGTGGTGATTGAGAAGGAGGAGATTTTGCTGCCACAGGGATAGTAGGGTCACTAGCTTCATCAGCACAAATGCTACACGTACGTCGCCATTGTTGTTGTCGTTGCCGCGTGTGGCGCATGCTTGTCAATGAAGATATGAAACCATAATGTAAGCGTATCTGAAAAGTTGCGGAGAGCCAGTAATCACGGAGCTGCGTATACGGCATTTCAAAATCTTTCCACTCTGGAACCTGGTTTCAAGAATGATCGTTTACAGACCCCCAAAACACCGTTTTCATATGGATGATACGCAGATTCGGCAAAAAACTTATGCGTTGAGACCTCAGTTTGGCTTTGTGTGGATGGGGCCTTAAAAAGTTGCTGCTGTTCTTCTTTTTCATAGTGGCATATGCAGCCTTTATCTGAGTACTGCAAATGGGCCATGCATCCCCATTTTCTTTGACCACACGCATTCCTGCTTACACGGAGACAGCTATGAAAACATTTTCAAACCTTTTTATTCTGGACCCTGGCACTCCAGGCACCGTTCTTGTGTAAAAAGAAGGGTGCAACTGCAACAAACAATTCTCAGATTCCGGCCGTTTTCAGTGTCGGGTAAATGGCCCCTCAGAAAAAATACAAGAGTAAACTGCACAGAGCAGCTAAGCACTGTGAGGTGTTGGTGATAATTGATGACTAAAGAGGATTAGCACAATTTGATTTGTAAATATTGATTTGGAGTAGAAAGTGGAAAAGTGAGTGGGACTCACTTTTTGCTGCCATAATTGTTTATAATGTTACATTATCATTCAAGTACAAAGCAATTACAACTGATAGGCTTGATAGCACAAAGGGTCTTGTGTAGGGGTCCATCTTGGATGACACAGACCACTTGTTTAGTGGATATGCAGTTTCACTCACTGCAGTTTGTCAACATTTTTCAACAAAGCTAAAATTGTTTTTAGCAGAAAATAACTGAGGAGGCTAACCAGTGGTCATATCAGTCAGACTTCTATTGTAGATGTCGAGACAATATTTCAACTAACAGTGGATTTTGGTTTCTATCGCAGACCACATACTGAAGCTTGAAATGCTTTGAGTCACAAAACTGACATTACATTTCCAGTGATGTGATCATTATAGTCATGCTGCATTCCAGGCGACCTGTTACTCGGAAATTTCCCAGTTGAAATCTCAGAGTTTCGACCTGAAAGCGTTCCAGGCAAATTATGACTTCGGTTTGAGCAAGGAATTCTGATATGTAAATTAACCAACATGGCAGGCATTGTAAGATTTATGCTTTATCAACTAACTAATTTGAGTGAAACAGAAACTGGGAAACGGCACATAAGGTAACAGAAGCTTATACTTTACAGTGTTTGTCATGATTTAGAGGCTGCCATATTGTTTAGGCAGTGATGAGTAGGGATGTAAATCGTTGGGATTTTATCGATACCGATACAGATACCGATACTCCTTATCGGTATAGATGCTTATTGATACTCTTATCGATACTACAACATTTAATTTTGTGTAAAAAATAAAGACTTTACAAGATATTAAAGAGGATATATCATCCTGATGCATGATTTAATACTTACATATAATATAATAAATTTGAAAACGAGACCTTACACCCCCTTAATTTTCAAAAAATTAGATATTGTATTTTTTTGTGATATCCTAGAACGAGATTTGATGCCTCTGAAAATAGGTCATTGCGAGATGTCCGAGAGATTTCAAACGTCATGACATCACGAGGTACCTTTCTTTTTATTGGAGTAATCTGATAAAACACTTCCTCCTCTGTGATGTCCATTAGCCCCAAACCCTCATTGAGGAACACATCCAGCAGCAGGGGTATAAAGCTCCCTCGCTCACTCTCCCTCATTACCAGCTCTGGCCTGTAGGGGGACTCAATACGCGGTCGCTGCTTTGAGCCTGCCGGAAAATACGGTAGAAGAAGAAGGACAAGCTGGCTCTACCCCCGATAGAACTGACCAATCAGAGGACAAAGGATTGTGACATTGCGAGGTAACTTTAGGTCATCCTTGAGACGAAGCGTTTCAACAAGCACTTGATAATGGCCTAAAATGAGGATATTGAGAACGCTATTGTGGGGCAATGAAGGAACTAAATGACTTGTACTGAGGGCAGAAATGCTTTACAGGCATCCTAGTCTGGCATAGTGAAAAGGAGAAACAAGCATGATATGTCCTCTTTAAAAGATTCAACCTTTTTTTATTACCACAAGGTAATAATAAAGCTTCAACAGAATAGATGTAATGCATCACAAATGCTTCTCAGAGGCAAAAAGAAAGCTTCATGTCGCCCAACAGACTGCATGTACCGACAGACTCATATATCTAGTGGCGCTAAAATCAGTGCTGTAATGACGACTACTAGGGCTCTCACTTTATATTCAATATTTGAATAACCGTTCGAATATGGGGAGAAATATCCGTAACTGAATAGTGAATAAATATTAGAATGTAAAATATTGAGTGTAGCAGCACATCAGGGCGCCTGGAGCAGTGGACCGTTTCATCCAACAGAGTGTGCTGTGAGCGCAGCTTGACCGCCAGTCACATCCGGTGCTCTCTCTTGACCTCAGTAAACAAAGAGTTTCCACTCCGAGCGGACATTAATCATCTGAGGAGAGCTGTGCCATCGGCTTTTCATCCAATTTATACAGCCGAGTGCAGCGGCGCTTCATCAAGAGTTTAACCTCATGTGACTGTGTTGTTTTCGGCAGGGTTTTTACCAAAGGGGCGGATAATAGAGTCTCTGTCTCTGTCGGTGCTGCAGTCTTTAGTGTTAGCCGAGCTGCTAACTCTACTTGTGTTGCTATAGCACTCAAACAGCCGGCACTCCTTTAGCTTTATATTATGCGCATGCTCCAAGTGAATGGTGATGTCGCTAGTATTTCCCCCCTTGGACACAACTTCTCTCTGACAAAGATTGCATCGGGCCGAGTTTTCATTAACTTTGCTAAAGTTAGCCCTCACCGACATACTGTAGCCGGACAGCGGTAGTGTCACACGTGACAGTTGAAGAGACGTTTAAGTACCAATAACAGTACCGCTTTTCCAGATTCTTAGCGGTATTCGGGTACCGACCCAATTAGGGACCAATACATGAAAGTATCGGTCCACGGTATACATCCCTAGTGATGAGCCATCACAAGTTGTAACCTTGAGTACATCGACCGGGTCGGGAGTTATGAGTTCGACTGCCGTTTCAGTGCACTTTATCGAGTTATAGGTGGGAAAAACTCAAGTTACGGGTTGCCTGGAACGCAGCATAAGTTCACCTTGCAATGTGAGAATATTACTTAACCGTATCCCAAGAGGTCCTGCCTCCAAGATGGCATGCAAGTGAGGGCAGCCATCTTCCCCACCAAAGCATTTTCATGAAGGCATCACTGGATGTCATCAATACACACACTGAAGCTCTCAAATCTAGCATTCAGAAAGACTTTGGGTGTTTTTTAGCAAAGCTGTTAATGCAAGGTGTAAATTGGGACTGATGTTTCTACAGTGGCAACAGTAACACAAAGAAGGTGAAAGCTTTATCGCTGTGTGTGTGTGTTTGTGTGTGTGAGAGTGTGTGTCACGGCACAGTGCACGCAAAGACAGCCTGGTAGTGAATGTAGGTTAAGCAGCTGGTGTGTTCCTCTGCCGTCCTGCCAACAGGGATCTGCTCATACAGGTGTAAATACAGCTGCCGGACGCTCCTCTTTCTCTCTCTGCATCTCTCTTTTTAACACACACACACACACAGCCACACACACTTGTATTAGAAGAGAGGGAGTGCTGCCTGCTCAGACAGACAGATGGTGCCTCTGCTCTCCTGTGGAAGTATAGCGTGAAACCATATGATATCACCCCCCACTCCAGGGGCCGAACCTGCTGCTTCGCTCACAGTATTGGTGTGTGTGTGAGGGTGTGTGTGTTTTTTTTGGGTGAATCGGTGCAGCCGTGTGCATGCAGGAGCAGGCTGCACAGCTGCATGTCCTGATGCATTAATCCTGACGCCTCCTCTGGACTGGATGGAGGGATGAAGACGTGAAGAACAGGCCTCAAAATATCCTCAAGAGGTGTTCCAGATGTTTCAGGGGATTTAATAAGTATAATTGTTGATTTTTAATACACATTCTTCCAAACTTAAGACAGAAATGAACAAAGATGCTGCTTCCTCCGTGCCAATAAGCTCCTGAGATGCTTCATTTAACTGTGCACCTGCTGTCTACAGAGTTTAATTGATGGACTCTGCAGTCTGAACTCAATGAAAATACCCTCTACCCCTTTTTTTAAGAATATTTGAGTCTTGTCCAAAATTTGGAGGACATGGCAGAGGGCATCAGGGGCTCAGGGAGAGAGTGCCAGAAAAACCTGTGGGAAAGAAGTTACAGGACTGACCCAAACCTTTGTCATCTCTCACATAGCTTCTGCACACATAGAGCTCAGCATCATCATTAAGTCACTGGTGCCCCGCTCTGCGTTCTTTAATTTGAAGACAGCACACCACTCTAACAGGACCTCCCAATCGTCTAATATCACTGAAATAAAGCAACTCATAGTTATACGATACACTGATTGGCCACTTTATAAGGTGCACCCATTAACTGCAATGCAATTAGCCAATAAGAACATACACATGGCAGCAGCTAAATGCATTAAGGCTGGTAGACATGGGCAAAACGACCTGCTGAAGTCCAAACTGAGTATCAGAAATAAGAAGAAAGGTGGTATGTTGGTGCCAAAAGGGCTTGTCTGTCAGAAACTCCTGATGGACTAAGAAATTCATGTACAACACACACAGGAGTTTTCGCAGGATGGTTTGAGAAAAGGAAAACATCAAATGAGCACCAGATCTCTAGGCCAAAATGCCTTGAGGTCAGAGGAGAATGGAGAGATTATTTGGAAATGATAGAAATGCAACAGGAACTGGAATAACCACTTGTTACAACTGAGGGGTGCACACATCATGCCAGATTGTAAGAACGGTAGACCGCACCAGACCCAACTCATGTCAATTTGCAAGGCAGAAAATTAGAAAGCATTGCCTGGTCTGATAAATCTGGATTCCTGCTGCTATATTCAGACCATAGGGTCAGAATTTGAAGTAAAACATCATGACAGCATGGATCCATCCTGCCTCATATCACCACCAGGCTAGTGGTGTACTACTTACTTCATGTTGGGCCTCTGAGTACCAACTGAGCATAGTTTAAACTCCACATTCTACCTGAGAGTTGTTGCTGACCATGTTCATCCCTTTATAACCACTGCGTAGCCCTTCTGATGGCTTCTTCACAGAGGATGACACTCCATGTTTGACAGCTTAAATCATCTAAAACTGGTTTCAGCAGCATGACAATGAGCACACTGTACTCCTGTGGCCTCCACAGTAGTCAGATCTCAATCCAAGAGAGATTCTCATCATGGTTGCGCAGCCGCCTAATCTACAGGAACTGCGCCATGCTAATATGTCAATTTTGACCAAATTCTCAGAGGAAAATTTCTGGCAATTTGCTGAATCTGTACAATGAAGAATAAAGACAACTCTGAGGGTAAAAGGGGCTCCAGTCTGGAACTAAGAAGGTGATCCTAATATGGCCCTTTTCCATTAGCCCTACTCTACTCTACTCGACTCTACCCGGCTCTTTTCTACTTGCCTTGTGCTGCTTTTCCATTAGCCCCAGTTGCCTGCCCATTGGGGTGCAGTGTTTCTGAGCGGCTTTGCTATGACGTCGTTTTGAGCGCGACACAACAATCTGTGGCTTTTTGTCACAAACCGAGTAGAAAAGGAAAGCAGGAGAAGGCTGCAGGTGGTAAGAAGAAATACCCCTTGAGAGGGGAGTTTTGGAAGCTATACAACAGAATGAAGCCGAGGACGAGAGCAATCGAGCTGCAAAGAAAAGACATATGAGGGTAAGCTAACAGTAGATACCACTAGCATGTTAGGTCGTCGCGCTCCTGACTCATTGATGACGACATTGTCTGACCAATCAGTAGCCGGCAGTCGGTGACGTCATCTTTTAGTATCGACTCAGCTCGCTTGGAACCAGAGCGGAGTAGGTACTAAAACTAGCTTGTTTTTGGAGGTACCAGGCTAGTGAAAACACGCTGCAAATTGAGTAGGGCTGAGTAGAATAGGGCCAAGTGGGGCCATTAGAGATCCAATTGATCCAATTCTCTGTGCTCTACAAAAAAAAAAGAAGAAGTTATATATCAACTGATGAACTGAATTCATGGTCAAATTTTTTTTATATTAATCATGGAAATCCTAATTTATGTGAGGATTTCAGCTTCTTTGACAAAATGTCACACAAAAAGGGTTTGTTTCACTCACAGACGAAGGATACTCGGACAATATATCTTTGATGGCATAATTCGAGGTGTTTCATGGCAGGGACTTAAGGACGTATGAGCAGTTTCTGAGGCAAAAAAAAAAAACTACCCAAAAGCACAAAGCAGAGAAACTGAAGCACTACTGTAATTACAACTCAAGAGGCAAAGTAATCAATCCGAATCAAACACACCCTCAAGTGTCCTGGGATTGACAATAAAAAAACAAACTTAACAAAAATAAGTGGTTTGGTAGCAACTGAAGTGGCAGTCACAATGGCAGTAGAGGATAAGTATAGGTGAGGCTGCAGAAACAAGAGCAATCACAGGGTGAAATTCAAAACTCAGACACGATACCAGCAACCTAAATCACTGGAAAAATAGATAGTTTTCAGCCAAAGGCAAATGTTTCAGCCATGCAAACAGCTGCAAATGTTAACCACAGAGGTATAAAAACACGAACTAAAGGTGAAAACCAATCAGGCCTATTTCAAGTGACTCCCATTGTATAAAAACAAATACTACGATTGCGATACCCAAATTTAAACCACCAGAGAGAGTCAATCAGAACAAATAAAGCATCATTATCGGGACGCCACAAAAGCCCCGAAGCACTTGCACATTTTACAAACCAAATGATCTTTTGCAGGGCGTCTAAATGATTTGGAAAATGACGTTTATGTTGACCGCACATTTATGTCTTCCATCCTCGAAGCTCACTCATCAAATATCACAGGGGGGGAAAAATAGATCCCTCGCTGTCTGTTTGGATCATTATACCTTTTCCCATTCAAGCAGGCGGCATGAAAATGACATTTAAATGAATTTATTGAAATCTGCCCGTATTTGTGAAGCCACCTGTACTCTATGTAAAGCACTTAGCAAAGGCCTGTAGTTGCCAATGTTCTTAAAAATACATGATTTCAATGTATGGCATGGATCCAAGATCTAAAAAAATGAGCGCATGCAAGCAGAGCGGCCGTATTCGTAAATACATTTGAAAACACTCCAAGAAACCACGACTTCTCCTTCATTTTAATCGACTTAAATGTGTCAGTTTTACTTGCAAGACCTTTAATTCTTATTCTTGATATGCATGACGTGTTTCATCCATTTTCCAAACCGCCCAGGGCGCAGATATCGCATGTGTGTTGTGCTTCATTACCCTATGCAAAAAGGTGGCGGTTTGAGACAAAAGGAGTCCATGAGCATCAGCTGGATGTGTGAGAGGAAAAAGCTCGGGCCTACACGAGGCCACTGTTGACACAATACCGTGTTTTTATAGCGTGATGAATAGGAGAGGGCAGCAAATCACAGACTGGAGTTACAGATGTAATACAGAGTGATTTAAATGTTCCTCCACCGCGGCCAAACTGTAAATTTAGAGAGGACTCAAAACAAACCATTTACACTCCGCACTGAGGAGATTATATGTTTGGAGGAAAACGTGCTGCATACTTTTTAGGATCAAGTTCAAGAGGCTCAAAGACTCTTAACATTCTAAAACATAGACAGAAAACATTTTCATGTCCCATGTCTTACTACATTTTTCCATTTTTAGAAATCAAGACCAAATTTTAATAAAATTGCAATTCCAGACAATATCTTCATCTCCTGAAAAAGTACTTAATATGCTGGCTTAAAAGCTGCAATTACAAAAAAAAAATGTCATTTAAAAAAATACATAAAATACTACTACAACAAGACACTAACAGAACAATTATGATTTTATTAGTATTAATCTTGAAAATGTCTTCATCCAAGAGCAACCAAAAATTTAAAAAAAAAAATGTCACAATCAAAATCAAGATTTTTCCTGCATTGTCAAACTTAGATAAATGGATGGATAAAGTTTCAGGAGTAATGCACTACAAAACTAATGTGATTACTGTAATGCATTCCTTTTTACTGTAAGTTTGTACTGTAAGGCATTACAAAAATGTAACATTTTACTTGGCATAAATGTCAGTGATGCAAGTTACAATGCATTTTTAATTTAACCCGAAATGAAGAGCCGTTTTTTTTTCTGTTTAAATAGAAATTCGGCAAAACCTCTGTAAGATCAACAGAGTGTAAAAAGTCTTAAAGTTACAGTATCTAACACAATTTACCAGAATTTTACCTTTTGTCTGTTTTTGCTATGATCATTTCTTGTATTGTGCCATGAGTATTAATGTGGCTGTTATATTCTAGTTTTTAGCCTTAAGCTGAACTCAGTCATATAGCCACCACATCACCTTCCACTGGATGTGTAATGAGCTTTTTAAGCTAAATGAGCTACATTTAGAATGCAGAATCCATATTTCCTGTTATTTTGACAAGAATAACTTAAAAGTAATGTGTTCATAATGTAATGCCATACATTTCAAATACAGCAATATTACAATGTAACTAATTACTTTGAAATGATGGTAAGAGGTAATAAATAATGCATTACTTTTTTGAAGTAACTTACCCAACACTGATAGAGAGATGGATAGTTAGATAGCTAGATAGATGGAGGTAATAAATAAATATATACGAAAAAAAAAACACACTTAATAGAAAAGACAAGTGCTGCACAAAGACAAAAACATAAAAAAGGAAAGCAAAGAAATTCAGCAGGAGTATCTAAGAATGATGTAGTTAATTCTAAAACATTGCCTGCTTCTTTTGCTTATCATTACACGAATAGATAAATAAGCTTCAAATCTTGGAGACAACATTCTTTAGCTTAAAGTGATGCCATTAATGACACTTTCAACATGGAAGTTTGAGTAACTTAATTACACTTGAACCACTTTAAGGATTCACAATGCTATTTTTTATCATTCAGTTAAGGTGTAATCATAATGATCCATGTCTGATCTAACCCTGTCAAAGATCTCACATTTTTACATGTTTAAATTTGTCTTACTGAATAACATGTTGTTCTTAATATTATTTTCACCTGCCGTTCAGAAATTCCGAGATACATTAAAAGACACAAAAAACAAACAAACCTCTATTGTAAATGCTATAGAAGGCCTCTATGATTGTAAAAAAAATGTCCCTTAATGAGAGTTTATTAATGTTAAAGATTGTTTGCAATGAGAAATAAAAGATTTTGTTTTAAGTTTTTGTGAGTGAAGAAAAAATAGACTGTAAAAAATCTGGCAAAATCTTGCTTTTAATTTACTTATTTTAGGCCCAATAGCAGTCATGGGCCCTTATAACCTTTTAAAGGCATTGGCTGTGGTTAAAATTGCTTAATATTGATGATAATAACATTATTATAATTATTATTTTTTTTATAACTGTTTAGATTGTTTAGATGGAGCAAGCTTGAAGCTACTGTTGTGTTGCTGTAGTTCACCTTGCTTCTTTTCCCTGGGATGTAGCTCTAGTGGAGTGAAGTTGATTTTGTCATCAGTAACTAGTAGCTTTGATTACTAGACTGTACATGTGGCTTGCCCATCAATGGGGGAATGGGTGCATTCAAACTTTTAGCTGATATCTGCAGCTGGCATATCTGCCACATTCATCAGGAGGCATTTCCACATTTGCTGAAATGTAGAAACTGCTCAAAAAACGATATTCATCCCCCTTTTGGGCTGATTTGGTTTACCAGAGTTCTGTATAATAATACCATATAATCACTGTTTTTAGCAACATGAGACTGAACGGGTGTCCCCTCTGTGAAACATAAGAAATAAGTTTATTCAAACATGACGCTACAATAGTGTTTAAGCATGAATTGGATTATATCAAACACTTTAACCTTCTGAATCTTAAGCAGTTTCTGGTCGTTTTCACTTCTCTCACATTTTTACTCACTGTCGTCTCTCTCTGTTTTTCTCTGCAATATGAGGTCCAGCACCTCTATAGATTCAGGGCAACAATGGCTATGGACTAATGTAACTCAATTATGTCTACATGCAGTGTAACACAATTAACAAGCTAAAAATCTGTAGAAAAAAGAAAATTTAAAACAATAAAAAGTTTAAATATTTACTATTTTTACTATAATATTAATATTACTTTCATTTATATTGTTAATTTACACTCTACACTGTAGAGGCTATATGTTGAGCATGCTTTCCTTTGTAAAAACGGTGGTTTGCTGGGAAAAATTTGCCCTGTAACACGTCTTCAAGGCACTGACAGCAGGTGTGCTGGTCAGCTCTGAGTAGGAATATTAGCCTGTAAGACACTGCTGGGGGAATAAAATTCAAAGATTTTTTTGAACAGCAAATTCTGGAAGTATGTGAATAATTCAGGTCTTGTTGAATGCGGTAAGAAACGTAGATTTTTTTGTTTTTTACAGAATTTAGCAGGAGCAAATAGTTAATTTTCTGTGGATGATGAAATCATTCACAGTTAAGGTGGATGTTGTTGATGAAATCTCAAGAAATTGGCTTGTTTTCTTCAGTTTTTTCGATATGTTGCCAACACTACTTGTGATACATTCAGGTACCCTCGGAAACTTGACAATCTAATGATTACACCAGTGCTTTCCATTTCTGAATAGGACAAATGGTCTGTAAATGATAGTCATTTAAAAATAAGTGGTATTTTGATCCTGCTGGCGGGACTGTGTGTCTAAGGTTTAAGAGGGGTTTTTACATCATGTTTTTTTATTCCTACAGGTGTGCTACTGAATTTGACCTGTCATACATGCTTTTAAAACTTGTGGGGAATTAATACCAAGGTGTGTTTTGTGTAAGTGTGAATGTGTGTGCGACCTACCCGCTGCGTTTGGTGATGGTGCCCAGAGTCATGGGCTGTTTGATCTGAGCGAGCGGCAGCACCACGGTGAGGCTGGGCAGAGGTGACAGACGAGGGTTCCCCATGTTGTTGTTGGTGAAGTTGTTGTACGAGTCCTGGCTGCTGAGCTTGGCTGCAGACACACAAAAACACACATGTGAAGTTATTATGCATCTTCATGTGAACAGCGGCGGATGTTCCCTGGACGGCAAGGTCAAAGAAAAACGACAGGGGAACATGTGAATCAGGAGATAATGGTTGCAGAATACGAAGAATTAGAATGTGAATGCTGGAATAATGTTTGTATAAATAATTCATTTCAGTGCTTAGAGGTTTTCTTTTCAGCTCAGTGGCCTTTAAAGATGCTAATTCCGATACTAATGCTAATTCATGTTTTTCTGGTTTGATTTGACTCATTCTCGTTAAGTTCAGCAGACCAAAAGACCTTGTTCACAGAAGTCGGAAAAACTTAAGTTTCGCAAAAACACCCGATACATTATATGTTTTCTCCCACCAATAGACCCCCACACGCTGACACACATGTGCACGTCCAGGCTCAAGGCCTCCTGAGGAATGATTGGGAGTAACCAGCTCAAGATGCGACGTTACGGAGGCTGCAGCTCTGCTTCTTGAGCCTGGCAGTCTGTTAATCAAGGCCAATCAACAGGCCCTGCACACGGCTTCAACACACACACACACTGAAGATCCAGGAGAACACATTTCACATGTCCCATCCAGCTCCAGCCAAACACAATCAGGCCGCGTCAGGGGGCTCCTCGGAGGCCTAATGACCCTGAACAGCTCCATCATGAGGCCTGCTGCTGCTCCTGCTTTCTAATGTACTGTGTAGACACCAAAGAAGCATCTGAATGATTATTTTCACAGGAAGTTATTCTAGTTATTTAGGATTTATCAAAGTGTGTTTTATGCCTTTATCAATCAATTAATCTTTATTTGTATAGCGCCAATTCATAACAAGTGTTATCTCAAGACACTTTACAATAGAGCATAAAGCTCTTCATTTTATGGATACACATATATGCATAGATACATATATACATATAAAAATACACAAAACATAATCAGAACATTAAAATTTCTCACCATAGCTCCACCTGTTTTTATCCTTTAAAAGGTCTAACCAACTAGAGTGATTAAAACATCTGCATGGGTGACCAGGGCCCATAAACCACATCTGAAAGATACAACAACCACTGTTTCTCATTCATGCCACAGCCTGTTAAATAAAGTGTCAGAAATAAGTTTGTTTCATACATATATTGCGATTTCGTTGATCACTTAATTAATCCAGTTAATTGCTTTTTTAATCTCACTTTAAAATTGGCTGAAAAATGCCTAAACTTGATGTATTTTCATTGAATTTTATTAGATTATTGTGCCAGATCAAAAGATTGTTCTCCACTCCCCAAAAACTAAAGCACAAGAAGCCCAACGAATAAAAACTCTCCAACTTTAACGGCCCAATCAGGAGACAGAGGCGGAGCTGCAGATGTGACGACAACAGGAAGTGGCTGCATGTTTGAAAACAACAGCGGCGTGTAGAAGGGATCTCCATGGATGCAGCAAGATCTGCAGTTTTATCAGAAATGGACTCGATTTCTCCTCTAAAAGAGGAGCAAAGACATCACTTCAAGCTGTGTTATGGGAATTTATGATTTTCCTCTTTCCCACTGCTTGGACACATAGCGAGATGTGAAAATGCCGCCGTAGTCATGGTTACCCTGCGATATGACATTTGCTCTCTTCTGAAGTTTACCAGGAGAACGTGGTGGGTTTTGTCTTTGGCGAGATTATTGTCAGATTTAAGTTGCAGATGACACGTCTATGTGGTATAATTTAATGTAAGATAAGACGATAGTCTAAGTACTGAAGTTCTCGTAGTTGAGCTAACGGCTAACAACAGGGTCGAGCTGCTACGTCACACTGTGGCTTGATATGATCGGTCTGTGAAGAGTGTGACGAGTGGACTGATCATCTAATCATCAGCTGCTCTGGTATTTAAGGTTTTGCCCACTGAAAATACCAAAACATAGAAATGAGATTAAAAATGAGATAACGCCATGAAAAAACATAACGCGTTAATCTCGACTGTTATTAATTAATCGTGATTAATCGCAATAATTTGACATCCCTATAGTATAGTATTGATTAGTAATAAAGTTCAAAAAGTTTTGAAGACAATGCAAAATAATGTCCAGAATTTGTGTTAGCTGCTGCTACATCTAAATGTGTCATGATTTATTTATTTGTATTTTACACTTCTTGCAAGGATGTTGTAAAATCAATGAGCAATTGTGCCTAATAATTGTAATATCACAATCAAACACATTAACTATGGTTGTAATTTTTTTCAATCATTGAGCAGCCCTATGGTAGGGTGAAAAAAAGAATTCCAAAGCAGCTGACCTGTTAGTTAGCCCTTTAATAACTTCTAGAAAACATATATTTTGAAGTGTAATAGTCTCAATACTTGTGCAGCTTGTACTGCAACTTTTTTTTCATCAAAAATGCCTTGTGGTACAAATCTACGTCAGAAAGAACAGTCCCACGGAGTCTCAGCATATCAGCTGTGGCACACATGTGAACTGGTGAGATTTTGATAGCAGTTATTAACAAAAAAAAATGAAATAAAAACCTCAAATGAATACAGTTTCAGGTCAATCATGCTTCCAGGTAAGTGGGTTAGTTATAATGTTGAGGTTGGGTTTTCCACTACCAGTGCTAAATCAACACTTTTAAACTTTGCCAGCTCCTGGATTTATATTTTTTTAGTTTGAGCTGGTGTGATGATGCTTCTATTGTCTGTCATGTAAAATGCACCTTAGCCTGGGGACGTCATTGGACAGTTAACTTAGTAGGAAAGATAAAGAAGGCTCAGCATGTTTGACTCTGAAAAAGAATTGTTAAATGGTACCTAAATGAAGCACCAAATTTTGTGTTATTATGAGGTTTAGTAGGTACAAGATCTGTTGGCACTCATGCCTCATCGATGTCCTCTTTTAATACCTACCACCAGTGTTGGGGAAGTTACTTTTGAAAGTAGTGTAGCGTTCCACTACGGAAATTAACTTTTTATGTTACTCATTGCTTTAACTTCACTATTATGTTTCTCAGCTTTGGGCTATGAGAATTAGAATTAAGATTTAAAAACGGATAAAATCAAAAACAATATCTCAAAGCACAATAAAATTAGGAAATGTTATCTTAAGTTATGACTGAATAATGGGAGTGTATCGTAATTACTATTATTTCTAAAGTAGTTAAAAGATTTTAAAGATGTTTGTTTATTTGATTTTCTATTTTTCAGCAATAAAGCTGCACAAATATATAAAACAGCGAATATTGTATGCTGTTCAAAAATGAGATTTTTATCTGATCATTTTTGAGTGTTCAAGTGAGGAATCAAACAACAAATACTTGCATTTTCATAACTGCGAACCAATGCTCCAATCCAAATTGTCTATAAACCACAAAATTAAGCAAGTTTTAATGGCGTATTCAACAACATATTTCTCTTATCAGGCACAACTTGTGAACTAAAATTCATTCTGAAGCAATCTACATTTAATGAAGAAATGTTCCCAATGGTTTTTTAGACCCCAAAAGGCCCAGGTTCAAGAATACCGGATTTCCCCTTTGACAGACACAATGGGAAAAGAAACAGTCAGACAGAAACTTTAGTCCATAGTGGACAAGAGATGTGGATTATAAAACAAATATGTTTGTAATCCGGCGACAATAGACACAACAAAAAAAGTGTATCCTGCTGATTCAATGGGTGGCCTGAGGAAAATTCCAAGTTCAAGTGCTTTCAAAAGAAATAAAGAGCAAACCTGTGGGTGCACCACAATATGCTGCCCTCAATGTTTTCCTTGTTCCATTTGTTGCCTTAATAGTTGAGTGACAGCCGTGCGACATAAAGGAATGAAAAGCAGAGAGGGGGGGCACAGACACAAAGAAAACAAGGCGGACATCAAAGGTTACAATAAAGGTAGAGCGGGAGAGTGCCCCGTCATTATTTGGAAGGAGCGATCAAGAGGAGGCTGAATGCGAGCGGAAAGGGACTGCTGAGTGTTTTGGTCCAGTCTTTTAGATCATTAACGTGCAGCTCTGAGTTTCATTAGTCCTGCCAAACCTCCGCTTTGTGGCCCTCCAAAGGTCTGTCTTTAGGACCTCCGCTTTCCAACAAAGCTGCGTGACCTTCGGTGGCGGGGAGACGAAGTGGAGAGGGAGGCCATTACACAAACATGGCCTTCATCTCCCTCCCTCGCCCTGTACGCCGTGTGCTCTCCTGGTCGGACTAACGGAGGGCTGAAGCGGGGCAGCTCCTCGAAGCTCTTCAGCGTACAAAAAGGGCTACACCCCCAAAACCAGGGCAGCACCTTTTGTGTTTGTGTAGGAGAAGAAAAAGTGTACAGGAAGCAGAATGAAAGGCCATAATGGTGCTTCAGCTAAGAGGGAAGGACGAGGATTTAAAGGTGGGTGTTGATGAACTTAGCCTCCATAAACAGCAAGTGTAGGGACCTATAAAACCTGTGTTATTTTTTCCCAAATTCCATTTAGTTGTCCCTGTTTTTTCCGTTTCAATTTTTTTGAGAATTTTTTTTAGTATTTTACACAAATTGAACACTGAGACACTGTATAAGTCATGGAATATAATTACTCATTCTTCAAGTGGTTTTCACACGTATCTTTACGTGACCAACCAACAGTATGTCGACAAAATTAGCAAAACATTTGACCTCCTGGCACATAATAATCATTGGAAAACTGCTCTGCCCTGTACGTTGGAGTTAGTCGGGAGTTACGTAGCTTCTTTGCTGACTTATGGGCCACTTGATGTCGCTCTGGTCACTCGCATCACGCTGCTTGTTCCCCCTCGACGCCAGTGATCACTGAAAATGAATGACAGCCGGATGCTGAGGGCGCTCAGATTGCTTTGGTGTGAACGCAGGGTTGGCTTCTGTCTCAGTGGTACATGTTGACATTGTTGATGAGGGGGGCCTTAAGTGACCCCCTCGGAGCATTTTTCAGGGAGATAAGTTCAGTTTTAGTCAGAAAAAATGCTTTCGCGTAAAATGTCGGCTTTTTCTGTGATATTCCATGTTTATATTGAACTTGCTTCATCCAAATGCTTAAACAGGGTTGCCTAAAATTTTTAAAAAAGAAACTGTTAACTGCTTCTTTGGCAACATGTGACCATGGCTTGTCTACAGACCACCCCAACACGAGAACCCCACCCACTGTTGCTGACTCCACCTTTCAAAAATGTTTGTTAAATACAGTTTGTTTGTAAGATGTCACTTAATGATGTCACTGAGGGATATGCCACCTCCTCAGAAGGGAGAGACTCCCTGAGCCAGGTGTTAGTTCAGCCTACAGCTTAAGCCACACCCACATCCCATGAGGGGTGTGGTCAGAGACAGCACATAAAGACACCATAACAGCCTGTTCTGAGCAGGGTTGAAACAAAGAGGTTAAAAGGCATGCCACAGTCAAATATCTAAGGATTTTTAGGCAAGAAACTTAAGTATGTTCTGTGAACATTAGACATTTAGAGTTAACTTGTTCAAAAGAAGTGAAATATGGGGCCCCTTTCAGATTTTTAAGACCTTATTCCATTTTCTTTATGAATTTAGCTAATGGTTATCGTGTGTTTAGGGCTAAAAATATCCCTTGGACAATCCTGGTAATTCGATTATGCTCAAAATGTTCAGAAAAGGAAATAAATTGTTCATTTAAGAGACCTAGTTTATTTTTCGGTTTCGTATGGTACTGATGCTTTTCATAAAGCTGAAGTTATTCTATGTAAAAAAAAAATGCAGTGTGCGCAATGTGCCGTTATCCGATCACTCAATTAGTCGTCAAAAATAATCCATAAAATACTCGATTACAAAAAGAATGGATAACTGCAGCCCTAGTTGTGTTGAGAAAAAACAGAACATAAAATAATAACAAAACTAAGAAATAGTGCAGCTGTGGTACGAACATTGCCCTCAGTGGTGGTCCAACAAATCTGTTTAGCATGTATATCAAAATTAACAATATCATTTTGCCCCAAATCTCATTTGAGTGCATGATAATGACATATCTTAAAAATTTGACATGTTGCCCGGCCCTAAGCCTCACTGTGGATGTCAGAACAGGTGTAGACGACTGTTGACCGACCCGTCATGCCACGCTGTCATTCAAGGCCAAAGGTTTCTGAGCTGTCTCACCCCAGCAGTGAGGACGAGTTCGAGTGGAACGTGTCAGTGATCACGCACTGGCAGAAGATGATCCATGAAAAGCAGTTTGGATGTCTGAGAGACAGACAGCGAAGGGTGTTTGTCTGCGAGGTGTGTGTGTCGAAGGGGAGCTGCAGACAGGGTGACTGAAAAGTCGGGACACATCGATCATGGGAAAGTCTAAATTATGACTTCCATCAATTAGGTCACGGCACTAAAAAAGATTTATATCCCCCTGGCTTTAAATAGTGACCTAAGCTGCCACTTAATTTGGGAGCTTTTATTTTGGACAGGTGTAAAAAGGAAGACTTCAAAATATTTGCAGACATAGATAAAGACTGCACAACTGTGAATCTGAGCCAGAACTGTGGGCAAGTTAAGTGAATCACATAGTGGGCCTCAAAGTAAGATCTGTCTTTATTTGTCAAAACACAGTCACACAAGGAAACTAAAGGGAGTCTTAGATTGGGATGGGCTTTAAAATCATATAATCCATGCTTTTAACTTTTAAACTGTCTGCACAAAAGAAAGAATTTTTGAAAAGGAGATTTTATTTCTCTTTTTAAATTTTTTTTTAAATTTTAATAATTCAAAATCTTTTTTTGTTTGTAAAAGCATATTTCACCTACCTTTTATTATCACAACCCCCTGCAAGGTCCAGTCTCTTATTTTGGGAACCCCTGGTCAGCACCTTATTGCTGTTTTGATTTTTTTTTAGGCTTTCATTTGCTCTTGTTGTTTCACTACATTTCCAATTTTTCATTTATTTTTGCAACAGTTCAATCATTACAAATGTAACCATGATGGTTGATTGCCCCCGACCAATTAACAGCATTGATTTGTTGTAGAGGCTGTTTTTTTGAACCGTTGATTTATTTCTTCCTCCTGAGCAGCTGTGTAAATACAAACACTGAGTCAGGATGCCATTTAAAGACTTGTGCAAATGTAATGCTGTAAAACTGCACTTCTTTGCTGTTATTTTCATAGTCTGAGTGCTGGAGCAGAGATATGCAAATAGCAGATTAAGGGTGTGTCTACCCCTTTAATACCTATGGCCCCATGTGCACAAGGCCATGAAGTAACAACGATTTCAGTGTACCTGAGATTCAAATGGGCAACAATGTGACACGTGCATCAACTGCTTTATTTAGTTTCTCATTTATTTATAATGTTTTTGAGATTTTGAATTAAAGAGGGACAGCCTTTCATTTTGGAGAAACTTTCTTTATAAAATGGCAGCACACAAATCCCACCTGTTCACAGGACTAAAGCTTTACTAAAATGTAAAAGTAATTACTCAGTAGTGCCAATAAAAGACAAAGCATTATACTCCTTTACCCACTCCCTTATGAAAAGAATATTATTGTTCATTATGATTTTAATATTTCTGTAACTACAAGCATTTTTAAATTGTGAAATCGATGTTAATCATGGTACCTGTACGACTGTGATGCAGTCGTGGAGCTTAAAGCTCTACTGTGACATATAGAGTGGATTATTTCATGACATAATTAATCAGCTTGAGCTCAGATTAGATCAAACCAAAACGAGCAAAATAAAATTAAAAAAACAGGATTAAAACACACAAAACTGTCCAGTACAGAGTAAAAGGAGAAAACAATGTGTGAATGAAATGTAGACTAAACATTCACAATCATGCTGAAATAATAAAGACAACTATAACTGCTATGGTCTTTAATTTTTCCACTGTTCAATGATTTGATCACATCATTCCCTTACAGCAGATGTTATTAATGCTTTTAACAAACACATTTTAATCACTGAAATTGACTATACTTTGTGTCTCCTGAGTTAATCAGATTTGGAATTGACTAGAATTTTTGAAAGTCACAGAGTGATGCAGAGGCTACATTTTCTACATCAGTAAAATAAATGTGTTCCTCCAAACTAACTGTTGAACTAGGACCTGAAAATTAAATGTATCTTTCATATTCACTTACACATTGTGCAAACAGTTTGTAGCACAGAAGGCCTGATATTATGTCTACGTTATAAACAAACAAACAAACAAATAAAATAAAAACTACTTTCGTGAAATTATGGTCTACCACTAGTCTCTCACATTCTTTACGTTTCATAATGTAAAAATGTTTGAAATTAGTTCCTAATATTTCGTAATTAATTTAATTGAAGACTGAACTGAAGCATTTTAAACAGTGTATTTATCAATCTTGAATTGTGAATCAAGTCCTCTGAGAATGACAAGATTCACACCCTAATTATCAGACATTATTGCTGAAAATAAAAACTTGTCAGATTTTTCGCTGTGGAACTCTAAAATGAATTCTTTCTAACATGACATGAGATAGCAATTAAATAAATTTCAATCAGGATTCTGTGAGCCTTGATCAAGAAAATGAGATAAATCTGGATTAATTGATTACTGTGCAGCATTCTAATCAATTTATTTTTTAACGTCTAATGTACAGTCTGCTTTTGAAAGTGCTCAAAATACTTAGTGTAAGATAAATTAATTTTGTGTAAAAAAGTAATTGTTTAACAGTGATCCTGAAATTGATCAAAATGATTAAGGTTATGATTTTCTGAATACTGCAAACTTCAGTAAAATGTGGCGAACATTTCTGTCTTTTCTATAAAAGACAACTTTAGGCACCTTATTGTGCATGATGTAACAGCCGCTACTGACAGATGGCGCTGCTTTTGTTTATCCATTTATTATTATATTATTTTTAATATCATCATTATTGTCATTTCAATTTCTTTATTATTTTTCCTTTACTCTTTTTCTTTTCTAATTCATTGTGTTATCATTAGGGACTTGTATATATTTGTTTCATTTTACGTTTCTGCTTGTCTCTGTTTGAATTGCAGTGTTGTTTTTCTTATTGTAAAATGTAAAATGTTTAAATAAAATACAAAACATGACATTAATGACCATCCCTAGTTCCAATCCAAAACTTTCAATAGAAAAAAGTGAAAACTTTTTGTTTGGATTGATCTCTTTGTCTTTGTCTTTCTTTATCTCTATTATTTACTGTCATTCAAAATAAACACATGGGCACACATTAACGAAATTTCGTTGCACTCAGATAGCAACAGTCAAGGCACAGGTACTTAGAATTGAGTAAACGTTTGGAATACAAAAAAGAAGGGCTGGGTGATATGGCCTAGAAATAAAAATCCCCAATTTTTTTCCACGTTTTATGATTTTTAGGGCTTTTTTTCTCTCTCAAAAAAACCTCCTAGTGACACATAAATGACATAAATCATGTTTTCCCTTTATCTTGTCAAAATATTTTCCCACACCAAACATAATTTCCCCTGTTCAAGTTAAAGTGTGTGTCCTACATGTTGATTAAGTAATTCAAACATAGACAGGTTTGTCTACATAAACAATAAAGGGTGAGCTATTTTCACAAACTTTTTACATGAAACTCTGTTCAAGATTAAATCTCATTGAAAAAATAAATACAAGCTTATAAAAGTGCTTGTGCAAAACCTGAAAGGGGCCTACTGTTACGAAAACGGAACGATTTTCAGACACTGCAATAATTTACAATTGGACAAAGGCAGGGAAAAAAATCGTTGTAATTTTTTTACTCTTCAGAATTTTTTTTTGAATTAATCGATTTAATCGATACTTTTTCCAGCCCTACAAAAAAGTATTTAAAAAAATCAGAAGGTATAAAACTTACTTACAAACTTACATATAAAAGTGATAAAAGTTAAAAACTAAAACAGGAGCAAGAGGAAATGACTGGAGTGCTTAGAACAGGAATGAGAACACTGGATGTTTGAAACTGAAATTTTATGACATTAATACACATCCCTAGTTTCAACCCAAAACTTTCAACTTAAAAATGTGAGAACTTCTTGTCAGTGGTAATTTTGTTGACAAATTATTTTTGTCATAGTTTTTGTCAACAACCTTTTTTACCCTTGAGTACAAAAAATAAAAAATAAAAAATAAGTGCACACAGATTGAAACTTAAACTACATTAGCTGACATTTCTATCAACAGATAACAGTTTGACTAAAACGTTTGTCTGAGAAAATATCCAATCAGTCCTAATTTTGTTGTGCAGCAATTAGGAATAGGTTAGGAATATATCCAATCACTACTTTGGTTGTTTGGAAAGGTTGGATGAGTTGTTTTGGTTGACTAAATTTACAGTAGATCTTGTCAACTGAAATGTAAAATTTCATTCACTAAAACTAGACAAAAATTTAGACAATTTACATAAGTAAAGTATGACTCAAACCAAAAGATATTTTAGCAAAAGATTGTAACTAAAACTAAATTTAAAAAGTGCTCTCAAAATTATGACTGCTTCTTGTGTGGATAATTGAAAAAGTTCCCAAAAACTTTGAAGGAAAGCTGAGCTCAAACAAAACGGTTCATGTTTAGAAGTCATAATTCAAAGAGGAGGTCAAGACAGAAAATCTGACAGAGGCTGCTACAAAGAGAGAGAGGAACTGAGGCAGACGGATGAGGAGCGCCTGGTGGACAGATCATATTAGACGAAGGCCATGATTTGATTAATGACCGGGGCGTGATGTGCCCAGGCACTAAAACATGACATCCCCATGGAAAGAAGATCCATCAATGCAAATCCGGCTCTGTCGCCGTCGTCCAGAGAAAAACTCTGACCCTGCCGTAAAGTCACACCGTCACCTGACCCCTGTCTCTTGTTCTCCTTTAATCCACCAATCCATCCATCCATCCATCCATCCAGCTCTCCTCCGTCCGTCCGTCTATCCATCCGTCCCTCACTGTCTCAACAGCATTTGCATTCTTTTCTCCCGTTGAGCCTCTCTCTATCCTTCGCACTCTTCCTCTCTCCTCGGCCGCCCTCGGGTCACGCTGTATCATGTTTCTCTCCCCTCTTTTAATACCCAATTTGCATCCGATCCAAGCAGGAGGCTTCAGATGTTGAGGCAACGTGAGAAAGGACAAACCCTGAAGACTGTATGTGCACACAAATACTGTGTCTTATTTGAATCGCTCTGCCAGGGAGGATCGAGAATAAACAAAGTGGAGACAGTCAACGAGAGAAGGGGGGGAGGAAGGGTTAGTAGGCAATAGGTCAGACAGGTGATATAATTTAGGATATAACATATCGGATATGGGAATAATGTTAAAGCCATGAGACTTGATGGCAAGGAAAGAGAAGACGTGTGAAATGTAACAACCTAATTGAGGATCATATCATAGGTTTTATTTTTATTTCATCTTGAATAAAATTTAAGTTGCCACAGTTCACAATTCGAAAAAATTGTGCTACCTGAAGTGGGGGCCTAGATATTGTTCTCTATTTATTAGGACTGATTTATACTGATAATGTCTTTTGTTTTGTCTTAAGGTATGAACAGTTGTGTGCCTGGTTAGACTGAGTAGCCAGGAACTGTGACATTAGGTGGCAATATGATTCCAAGCATGTTCCTTTTGTAATATTGATCATTTTCAATTGACATATGGATGGAGATTTTTCATTTTTATTGATATGTCTATTCTTATTGTTAATTCTCTATGATCCCTCCCCATATCAATACCACTATCAATATATTTGTTAGGTGAAAGCACAGACTACAATACATTTGAACACTTCTGGTTTCATTTAAAAAAACTTCTTGTTCCTAGGTCTAAATTTGATCTTTTTTTATTCTGATACATTTTAAATATGTACCAAACAAATGCATGCATTTCTGCATACATGTGGAACTGAAGACTCACAGTTATACATGGACTTGTAAACTCAAGTCCAATATACACACTCGCAAAAACGAACCTCCACACATTATAATGAGTCTCCAGTTATGGGATACTCAGGCTTTTTAATAAACAATGAAGACAGAGATCGTAATAGCAGTGTGCATATACTTATGTGGAATATTGTTTTACATAGATGTTCAGTTTTCTATCCATTTGCAGCAAAGTCAACATCAATTTTGTTCCCTCTATCAGCCCCTGCCTGTGTTAGGTAAGCAGTTCTAATGCTGTGATCTGCCAGTAGCGTAAACATGAAAGGGTGTATGTTTGCACCCATGGCATGGGTAACTTGCACAACTGGGAAGGCACCATTAATTCTACACACAGATTTTGGGGCAATACATGCTACTACACAAGCAGCATCATTCGCTGGGATAGTCTAGGTTTATTTCAGAAAGACAATAACATGTGTTACAACAGCATGCTTTGTAGTTAAAGAGGAGAAGAGTTCGGGTACTAGACTAGCCTGCCTGTAGTCCAGATCCTTCTCCCATTTGAAATGTGTGGCACATGACGAGGCAAAAAAACGACAACAGAGACCTGGACTGTTGAGTCACTGAACTTGTACATAAGGCTACAATGGGAAAGAATTCCACTTACAAAGCTTCAATATTAAGTGTCCTCAGTTCCAAACACTTATTAAGTTTTGTTTAAGGAAAAGTGGCATAACATGGTGGTACATATGCCCCTGTCCTAGCTTTTATGGAATGTGTGGCAAGCGTCAAATTCAAAATGAGTAAATGCTTACTTGAAAATTATTAAATGAATCAATTTGAACCATTGATGAATTGACTTTGTAGTGCATTCTATTCAATGTAGGTTGAAGATGATTTGCAAATCATTATTTTATTATGTTTATATCTTCTTCACACCGTCCCAACTTCATTGGAATTAAGGTTTTTAGATAAATTTCTTGATGATTTGATCATTGTTCTTTTTTTTATTGATGACAACTGGATATATCCTGCAATTCGCTGTACCAATCATGGAGGTTTATTCAGACCACATTATTCCTGTGGCACAAATGATATGAAGCATGATCATTTTTTTCCTGAAAAGTTGCCTAAAAGCAATGAGTAAAACCTGCAAACCTGCCTCAGTCCACTCCTCTTTCTCCCATTCATTCCTGAACAGTCCAAGTTTCCCAGACATGTTACAGGAGGGAGGGATTAAAGGAGCAGAGAGGAAGACGAAGAATGAAGAGGAGGGAGGGGAAAGCTGTTCTACCATCCCAATTCCCCAAAGTATCATTATTAAAACACTCACTTCCACAGGGGGAGGAAGAGAAAAAAAAACAGGAGGGAGGGGAAGAGAGACAGCGAGGACGGCTAAAAAGGGTCGAACACAAAGCGAGGGAGGAAAAAAAAGGAGAAGAAGGAGAGGGGATCCCCCACTGGACTGAGTAAAAACAAATTAAAAGAGCCCTTATAAAACACAGATGCTGCAAAGAAAATAAACTTCACAAGATTTACTGTTTTCCAAAGGAATCGGACGACTGCTGGAAAATCCATCAGCTCCTTTCTTCTCCTCCTTCTTCCTTTTTTCTCTCTCTCGCAGGTAAAATCACAACGGAGGAATCTATCTTCTAAGTTTCCCTTCCCCCCCTCGCTCTCCACCTCGCGTCTCGTCTGCTATTTTCAGTCGGTGCGAGGAGTCGAGGTCAGGCCGGCCTGTGTGAAAATGGCTTCCTGCCCGGTCCCCCGCTCCCAAACCACAAAAGCTAACGGGGAGCTTTTTATTAACGGCCCTATTTGGGAACATTTCTGAACACGTTTGCGAGGGATATTTTTATTGATGTTTCTCATGTTAGGAAACTAAGAAAACAGGTGTATGACGACAGGGTGAAAAAAAAAATGCTGGAACATGACTTTTTTCCAAAATTTTGTCACAAAACTTGCAGGCTAGAAGGAATGAAAGTGAAAGGCATTTGAGAGCTTGATTTTTCTCTTTAAAATAAAACAATTTTTGGTTGAAACAATACCAGAACATTAAATATGTAAAGATTCTTGTAAAAATCAGATAACTCTGGGACTACTTAAATGACGTGCTTTAAATTCGTACACCCGTTTGGTTGTTGAACTCTAATTCAGTGGAAAAAAATACTTTAAAATTTGCATACTTCCCTGGTTTCATGTTCACATGGCAGTATTTTTAGCGAACAGAATCCAGGACAAGTTCCATAAAAAGTCAGTGCTGGCCTTGTGTCATCACATCACAGCCAAATGAATACAAGTCACGCTTTGCATTATGGGAAAAAGCAAGCAGGCTAAGCTACTCACGAAATGACTCACTGATTCATGGTGGAGGTTAATGTCTTATATAAGGCGCTGTGAAAATCATCTATTTTGCTTGAGATTGGCCTGTACGTGGCGCTGTAATGCTGCCATAGAAATACATCAAAACCCAAGAAGACACGGAGCATGCACATGGAGAAAGTGCGAAGTAAACTTTCTGCTGATATTTCCCAGCATAATTTCAGCCTGCATCAAATTTTTAAATATCATGTTTGTCGTAAATTGAAAGCATAACACCCCAAAATAGGGCTGGTTAACTGTTAGCAGGTAAGTTCATCAGTGTTTAGCCTCTAAAAGATCACATCAAGCTTGATTTAACTGTTACTGTCAAAAGCACACTTTAATCATGATGTAGATGTTATCTAAAATGAACTACTTTCATTAATTTCTATATATTTTTATTGATATTATCTGACAAAAAGAATTCTCAAATGTTGGCATATTAGATATCAGCAAAAATTGAATATCGTGCATTCTGATTTGATTACTTATCAAACATAGTCACTTTACGCTCAAGGTTGGCTAAAAAAATGACTGGTAAGTGTAAATATTTTGACATTATGATGTGTTTTAATGTGGCGTCAGGAGAATAAAATGTTTGAATTTTAGAAAAATACAATTTTTGAAATTTTTAATTAGTAATTCAGATCTTTTTATTTTTGAATTTGGATATTGTAGCTTATATTAAGGAGGCTATTAAACAAAGAAAATGGAAAAAGTGTGCCAAAGTTTTACTGCAACATTTAATCTTTAAAAATAACAAATTACCCAATAAATGGTGTTTGGGACTTCTTTTTTTACTACGTTGCTTTTGAATGATTTGAATACTTTACTATTAAGGTCTGTGCACTTAAAATAAAAAAGATAGGGTGACAACTTCTAAATTAAATGTAACATCTTGAATAGATTATTTTGTGTCAATTAAAATATTGCTGTGAGTGGCTTTTACAGTAAGCTACCTTTCTATGGAGCAGCAGGACTGACATCTTTCATTTGATCAAAACACTTAACATGAACATCACTGTAACCATATATCTCACCTGAAAAAAGTTTTAGAAGTAGACATATTTTTCTGCCCTATGGTGTTAACGGGAACAAGTGTTTTGTTCGGCCGCAGCAATGATGAAACAGGGAGCTACAAAACATAAGAGCACAAAAACACGTGCACTCTTTGTACAAGCAAGTAAACATCATGAAAACAACCATCTCGCAAACGAGAGCCTGAAATCAGATCTACAAGTTTACAGCATGTAGGGCTTCATCAGAGGAACAGCGAGAAGAGCCGGGACGGGGGGTTAAGACAGACAGCACCACTGGATCAGATGACACTCGCACTTCAACCATGTGTGTGTGTGTGTGTGTGTGTGTGTGTAGCAGTCATCAGATTTGGGTCAAGGAGCTTGTACCTTGCAGAGAAGAGGCTCGGGTTATGGGCCATGATTGGATGTTAGAGAGAGAGAAAAAAAAAAGTGAGGGGCTACAGGGACAGAAAGAGGGGAGATGAGTTGACCCATTGTTTGTACCATCACTGGAGGAAGCATCAGAGGCATAATACTGGTGAGAATGGAGCACACCGACCCAGCGGGGGAGAGTGACATTCCGAGTGTGAGTGAAAACTTTTGTGTGTATGTAAAACACATGCTCCTACGCTCCCTCAAATCCTTATAGCACAGTTTAAATGACACAAATATCATGTCCTACAGGAATTTAATGGGGTTTTTACACCTGGAGCTTGGTTGTTTTATTCCAAATCAGCTGAACAATTAACTAATTATTAGTATCGCTCCAGCAGTAAACTAAAACTGTATTCTATTTCCAAACCAGAAGAAATATTTTATTCAGAGGGGCCAAATTTCCAACAAGTTTATCAAAAAAACAAAAAAGAAATACAAAAGATTCTGGATTGGCCACATGCAAGCTTTAGATGAAAAAAGCTGTGCTCTTCGTAATTTGACATTTAAGTTCAAAAACTTGCATCATCATTTAAAGCATTGATGGCAGTAACAGCAGGATATAGTTTAAGTGTAGTTTCTGGCCTCCTGCTCATCAGTTGTCTTTCATTTTACAAGCTGAATTTATTACATTTTTAGGTGTGGAGTGATGAAGGGTTAAAATCAAAAGAGCAGCTCTGAAGCACGGTAAGGCTGGCAAAGCAAAGAAGGAGGGCATTATCTTGTTTAAATGTTCTGCTAATTGGCAGGATGCTTATTATGTGCTCAAATGACATGTCAGGTGTGTAATCAGGGAAGCTCTAGTTGTCTGCCTGGACCCCTTTAATACTGCGGTTAAGGTATTTTAAAGAGCTAGAAGTGATAACAGAGCAAAATCTCCACCAGGGCATTTAACAGCCAAGTTTTTGCTGAAATGCCAAAAACTACCTTGTCCCACAACGTTAAAAAATCCTCTTATTTTATTTGTTTCGTGTTTTAAGATCCAAACAGGATTCATGCTATATCAAAATGCAGGCAGGATTTTAAAACACAGCTTTTTGCTTTGCTTCTGTACTACTAAAAACAGCATTTTAATGTCACTAAAAACATTTTCAAAACATATGCCAAGGTGGAAACTTTCAAAAACCCATTTTAGGATGTGTCCACAAGGATACCAGCGTTTTGTGCTGAAGACTTTTCGCTCTGTGCTCACCTCTCCTCAGGGTAATGTCACTATGAAACATTATCATTTTTGTTCATGTTTTTCAGCAGATGTTTCCAAACTACAGATGATCTAAGTGTATAAGTGTGTTACCTACATCTGCACCCTCACTATAATGCTTCTTTAAAAACGATACCAACACTCTGTGTTACTGTCACAAGTGACTGTGTTGACTGGTGACCCATGGCCGCCTGCTTCCCTAGTTGCTGTAGTAACAACAGATGCTGAAACTGACTCTGTAAGTAACAGAATTTGATCAAGATTGCCAGATATGTCTCAAACTGAAATATAAACAGGAATATTTACTATAAACATGCCTGTTAACAACAGTTAACATAGCCACAAATTGAACTATAACACACTGACAGACTTGTGGTAAGAACAGAAAAGAAAACAGTCTTTGCATAAAAATTGCAGAATTTGCATATCTCAAAACTCATAACAGGGTAATAAACCATATTTTACAGTGAATTAATCAGTTTTTGTATGGCAGAATATGTTTGCAAACACTTGTTTTTTTAAACCAGAGAAGAAAAAGGCTGTTTTTAAAAACACCAGCCTACGTGTAGACAAAGCTTCAGACCGACACCAAAATCCAACCACTTCTTCCTTTCGCCATGACCAACATTCTGTTACAATTTCATCAAAACCTGTAGAGGATATTTTGTTATGATGCACTCCAAAAGGCAGACAAACAGACAAACACCAGGCAAAACAAAACCACCTTAGGGGAGGTAAATATTGTGATGCAACTGTAACTCCAACAGGATCTTGATTTTAATCTGCCGACATCAGAACAGGATGAGAATACGGACATAAGTTGCCATACTGAGTACAAAAAAGGCATGCTCCCATGACCTATTCCTCTAATGTTGGACTCTTGAACAGTGTTTATTAATAAAGCTCCACATGCAGTACTAAAATTGTGACATAATGACTTGCCACAATATGGGTACTTATAATACAAAGAGTACACTTTAAACTCTTACAACTTTACACATGTATTGTGTTCTAATTTAAACTGTTACATGTACATTTAGCTAACCGTGACTTTAAAATCGTTTGAAATAATCAGCTGGGCTTCTAACTGGTTAGAATTGACTTTCAGCTTTTACTGATCACTTTTAAACCATGTATGGGTCTTGCCCAAAATTACAGCCAGCTTTTAGCTTCAGATCCTCAGCTGCAGGCTTCCATTTTGTTCTAGAGACTCAAAACCAAAGGAGGTCAAGCTTTTTCCATCAGTGCTCCTTGACTTTGGACCAACTTGCCTGAGCAGATAAGGTGTGCAGAATCAATAACAACTTTTAAATTACTTCTTAAATCTCACTTCTATAGACTTGCTTTTACCTAATTTCTGATATGTTCACTTAATTTCTTACTACCTTTTGATATTAATAATTCTATTCAATCTGTTTACTCATTTTTTGTCTTTGTTACCTTAATTGGTCATCATTTTGTTAATATTATACTAATGAACTCATCACTTTTCCATCCCTTATTCATCAATTTTTTCTAAGCCTCTGCTTATGTGATATCTAAGGTCCTCTTATTATGTCACTTTCTTCTAAACTTTGTGTCATTTTATTTATTTCAATTCTAAAAGCATATTTCTTTGTCATGATGTATTATTTGTTTTAGTTGTAATCATAAAACTGCTTTTCATACAATTTTTTTCTGACCACCTGTGGATATATGCCTATAATCGCTTAGTCTGCTTTATTCTTTACAGTTTTTGATTCACTGGGTTTGCTTTTTTTTAGCTCTTTTATTGGAGAACCCTGGTTATTTTTGTTTTGACCTAATTGTTCATTTTATTACGATTTGCCCCTAACTATCAAAGTGCTTTGTCTGTTTTAAACGGTGCTAAATACATGTTATAAAGAGGCTTAAGTCGTAATGTGATGTAACGATATCTTCCAACCAATCAAATTAATGAGACACAAAATAATCCCATCAAATCCCAAACTTATCAAACATTTCCTTTACGGTCCTGATATCATGGCTGTCACAAATGCTGATTTTCCTGTGGCTGGTGTGGGGCTGTGGGGCTGAGTTCTCCGGTATTCCCTGGATTTTAGATTTTCAAGTAAGATGTGGTCAAAAAACTACAGTAATAATGAGGACTGTCATTGGTCAGTTGACATGGAAAACACATTTATTGGCCTTTATTCACTTCCTCTTAAGGTCTGGGGGTTGGGAATGGTTGGACATAGCCTGATTGGACAAAGCCTTGCAGAGCAGACAGACCTGCCTGATTCTGAAATCATGCATCTCCGTCTTGCCAGCCTCTATTGTCCAATGGTTTCACTTGGCTGAATGCTTAAGGGCCCAATCAGGGAAGAGAGGCGGGAGCAGCTGGCGTGACGACAACAGGAAGTGACTTGACAGGAAGTGAAGTAAGTTTACTTCGTAGGGGTTGTCTTTGACGAGGTTCATGTCAGATAGAAGTGTTTAATGATACATCCTTGTGGTATAATTTAATGTAAAATAAAAGTCTTACGGTAGTTAAGCTATCAGCTAACGACCATTAACTGTTGTTTGCCCTTGTAAGCCATTAGCCATAGCGGCTAACTGTTAGCCGTTAGCCGCTACGTTTAGCCGCTACATATGCTACGTCATAGCAGTGCTGCTTGATATGGGTTGGTCTGTGATGAGCCAAAGGATCGTCCAATCACAAGTTGCTGTTGTTTTTGACGGCTCTGCCCTTGAAAACATTTTCGCAGGGCTCCTTCCCAGATGGATTAGTGAAATATTTCCAGTATGGAACTGTCCATCTGGCATGTAAGGTTCGATTGGACAAGGGGCAGAAGTGATGTACTTACGTCTACTGGAAAAAAACAAACTACCGTTCCGCATCTCCAGCATCTCTGTCAGGGAAACCTCATCCAACTTGGATGCTACAACTTTAAAAAAGGTCCACATTTTAATGCTTACATCCATCCACCCTTTTCATTATTTTAAAATCTAATAAAGCTCTAATCAAACAAATTCACTCAGCTCAAGCCCTGCTTTAGGAACGAGCAAGCGCAGAACGACGGGAATTAATTTAAAGTAGAATGAATGTATACATCATTGAGGAATTATTCAATTCAAATTTAAAATCAGAACAAAACAGCCACCTACTCCAGCATTAAGTTTAATTAGAATGGTAAGTTTCATTCTTTATTAGGTGTTTAGAAGGTCAATTTTAATCTTTCAAAGAGGATTTAAGTTTCATTCTGAAAAAAAAGAGGAATCAGAAGGTTGCAAATCTGAGAAAATAACAGTCATGATTTTGCTCTGGTTTACATGTTGTCACGATGAAGAGTTGCAATGACTGGCAAAAGGAAGAAACAAACTGTTACATGAAATTTATTTGAATGAATAATAATCTGTCTGGTTTCCAGAGGTCCTAATTCTCAAACATAGCTTCTGAATTGTTCAATAAAATAGCTTAAATAGTATATCAAGCACTTTATTCAGAATCCAAGCACTTTTAAACACTGCATCAAAATTCAAGCATTTAAAAAACTTCAAGTATGAACACTGCTAATGAATCATAAAGGCTATAGATATTTGAAATTCACTGAAGCCCTAACTCCAACGTAAACCAATGTTTGCCACGTAATAGGTCAAAACACAAACTCTCATGAGGGCTTCAAGAGTCAGACACAGAAAAAATGGACCTTAAACGAGAGAAGAACACAGCACTGGATGGAGAAGATCATAGGGACAAAGGCTTGATGTAAAACCTATTGATTCAGTGACAATAGAGGGATTTGGCTTTTCACAGCGTGCACTTTTCACATGCTAAGGAAATAAGCTGGAAGCCACAAGTGCCGTCTGTGTGTAATGGCAAGGCAGCTTTATTTCTTTATCTCTACCTTCCAATTTTGCAAATCAAATAATGATGAGTGCAGCGGCGAGCACCCAGTGATAAGAGGGTTTAGTGGTTGTGGAGATTGAGTTATTAGGGTTTCCAATAAAAAAAAAAAAGACAGAGGTCTCTGGCGGAGCCCGAGCGCCGGCCAAGATACATATTCCTCTGACTGTGTATTTTTGGTTGCTTTAAAAGCCCTGAAAAGTAGAGGGGAAGGCTAATTTTCAGGGTAAACAGCTTGTTCGATTGCAGTGTGGTTTTTGCGCTGAGCTCTTCGTTTATTGACTCAAGCTCGAGAGTCGGGCGCTGGCTCCTCTGCAGACCACAGCCGCCCGAGCCCGCTGCACACACACCAGCCACTAACACTAGCTTACCTTTGATGGTACACTACAGTTAAATCAAATGTACTGAGTAATGGACAAAGCCTAATCCTCTTGACTGTGTATGGCAGGTTCAGCGTAAAAAAAAGGCTTTTAAAAGAGCATCTGCTCCCTTTAGAGAGCTATTTGTCATCTTTTTTTCCATGATGACGCATAATTTGAAGGCGAAATCATAAGAATGCATTAAAAAAAGGAGCTGGGAAAAAAGACTCAAAATTATATTTGGATTTTTAACAGCTAAATGGCAGCACATCTCAAATATCTTTTAATTGTATTGCGGTAAATACTTCGATCAAGAAAGCATTACAAACTTTGACTATGATATGCTTGTACTTTCTTTTTTAACAGACAAGACAGAAAGTACAAGCACATTTTCAGCATAGACATTAGGGCTGAACAATATGGACAATATTTCATATCTAGATATTCATGCTAGATAGCGGAATTGATACATCACCATATGACTATGGGTTACATGAAAACCAAGTATTTTTTAGAAAAATAAAAATATCATTATGAAAAAGAATGTGGAAAGTGGGGTTTTATTATTAAGAAATGTATATTGTTTATATCGTTGTTCTTTCGATGTTAATATCTTGAATGTTAATATCTCAATATCGATACGATAACGATTTATCTTTCAGCCCTAAGAGACATAATGAACCTTTCTGGACTATTTGACATATGACTGTATTTTTATTAAAGTCATATTGATATCAGTTTGGTATCACAAAAAGTAAAGAAAATAGTCTTTCATCCCAAATATTTATTTTGTTAGTCCAAAAATGGACAAATCACATTCATGTCACTGCATACATAGTGGCCATTTTAAGTGGACCACCTTTTGAGTACCAGGTTTCACCATATCCAAAAGGTCCTCTCTTGGATTGAGATTTGGTGGCTGTGGAGTACATTGAATTCATTCAAGTAACCAGTTTGAGAACATTTCAGGTTTGTAATAAGGATTATTGTCCTGATGAGCATGGCCGTTAGATGATGTGTACACTGTGGTCATAGAGGGATGGAGACGGTCAGCAACAATAGTCAGGTGCCCTGAAGGGTACGGCTGAATGATTTTAAACCGCAATGTCAGACAACGCAATCATGTGATCAAAGCTGCAATTTTCTGCAGCACTCCTGACTGACCCAGGATCTTATTTTGGCAAGCATTTTACCCAAACTATTTTACAAATCAACAGGCAATTTACATTTCAGAATGGCTTGCAAATGAACAGCTAACTTACAACTGCAAACCAGTTCTCGTCGTTCACTTAAAAGAGACATTCAAAAGAGTCAACTAGTGACTGAACATCACGTCTTCACAGTGGAAATGCTGGAAACTGTCTCTCTCTTAAGGCCGTACAGTCACCTTATCGGAAAATAGAGAGTGGGGTCTGAGCTAAGACAAGGTCGCAGGTCCTCCTTCAAATCAACGCCCCCGCTGGGTGCCCCCACCTTCCCCTTTTTACCCCATATGCTCATCCCTGTGTTTGTTTTAAGAAGCTGCTTGTGAGCAGATGTGTTTTGTCAATCCCATACTGTGCTCCCCTGACAGGTGCCTAGTTTGGAATTGTTTTTTTCCCCTCTCCTTTCCTCTTGTTTTCTTTTCTGCAAGCACTTTGAGTTACATATGTCGTAGGAAAATGCTATATAAATAAAGTTTGATTGATTGATTGATTGATTGATTGATCAGCAGGTCAACAAAACAAAGCATCTGTTTCTGAGTTGAAGTTGGAGTGTCCCTTAAATAATGAAAACAGATGATTTATCATCAAAATTACATGAAGAATAATGTGTTATGTGCTTTTGATCATTGACTTCCTTTCTGCAGTCAATACTGTAAACATAGTGATTATTGTACTAGAGCTTAATTTGAAGAAAATTGCGGATCAAATTGAAATTGCAATATCTGCCGGAAAAGTCGCAATTAAATCCCTTCCTAAAACTGTTCAGCTCTAATGAGGGATGAAACCATGCTCAGCTGGTACTAAGGGGCCAAAATTGTGCCATGAAAATATTCCACACACTAGGGCTTCTTGATTATGGAAAAAATAATCAACATAGTTTTGATTGATACTGATATCATGATAATGATGTGCAGATACTCATTGATTTTACAACAACTGTGCAAACATTTTAAATGAGTAAGAACAAAAACAAATCACATAGCACTAAAATGGAGCAACGGCTGTGTGATAAATTCGACTAATTATTTTGCATTGTAAACTGTTTTGAATGAATTACCACTTTGTAAGCCACATCAATTTCTGAATAACTGGAATAAACACTTTCAGAATAAAAGCGTGATGTAAAAATGCAGATAACCTAGCATACACAAGGCTGAGCTTTTACTTGAAATATACCGCAGAATTCTAACCGGTATATGTTGAAGATCTAGAGAGATAGAAAGGCCTCGAGCAGTGCAGTGAGCTTGGGCTTCAACACACACAGCTTCAAACTCTCTGCATCAGTCAAAGCACACAAGCCCTTTGCTGTCTTGACAGTGAACCACTCTTTTGTCTTATCCAAGACTCTAACAATGAACTGTTTTTTGCACTGTTCCACCAATATGAGCGTTTATTCAGCATGCTCAGGCTAAACTCTGCTCAGACTCAGAACAGAGTGAGCATGGCTCACAGGGCTGTCAGCCTCCTAAGACGGTGAGTTTGATTATATGACCATTGGTGGCAGTAATCGTAATCTCTAACTGTGCAGCACTACCACACACCTTTTCATCACCACCTCAAGCCTGAACTTGATACAAGGTGGATACATGTTTCATGATGGTTACCTCAAATTATGACCCCTCCATCTGAATGTGGCAGCAGAAATTCAGACCAGAACATTTTTACAGTCTTCAATTGTTCAATTCTGGTCAGCCTGTGGGGATAATAGCCTCAAGTTTCCTGTTCTTAGCTGATATGAGTGGCATTTTCACGACTGGACATGTCGTGCATTCAGGAAATCATACCTTGGGTCTAACAAGCGGTTATTTGAGTTTCTGTTGCGTTTCCATCATCTCCAACAACTCTGGTCATTCTCCACTGACCTCTGTTATCAACAAGGCATTTGACCTCAAGATGTACTGCTCACTGATATTTTCTCTTTTTTGGACCATTCCTTGAGATGGTTGTGTCTGAAGATCCTTGTAGATTCACAATTTCTGACAGATCAGCTCATGCTACATTCAAAGTTGATTGTGCATCACATTTCTTCTCCAGGTTGATGCTTGGTTTGAACTTCAACAGGTTTTCCTGACCATGTCTATGTGCATTTTTGCATTAAGTTGCTGCCATGGGACTGCCTGATCATCCATTAAATTGAAATTGACCAAATTAACATATCATCATCAGATTATTATCATATAATTTGACCTCATGTGTTAGTAAGTGAGCATTATTTTCTCATCTGCTTCCTCCTGTCTCCTTTTTGCCAAATGCTGTGCAAAGTAAAAAAACAACTGATGACATGTCAAAGTAAGAATAATACTCTCATAATTCTGACAACGAAATGTATTTTAGGTACTCTAAGGTAGAGGTCCCCAACCACTGGACCACTGGTATGGTGAGAAATAAAAGCTGTACATTTCATGAACTTCTTTGAATAACAGAGAAAAGTTTATTTTATTTTGAAAGGTTTTTGCTAATTCCCCACTCCCCTGCACAAGTCCTGACTCAACTATATTACATAAAATTATGGCAAAACAGTTTGGTGATTACTGTTCCACAGCATGATAGACCTGCAACCTTAAAATAAAAGAAGAAAAAATTCAATATAATTTTCCTTTTGTGCTTTAGTGAAGTTTCACACAAATTTTCAAGTCTCTTATCCATTCTGTAAAAACAAGTTTCACATGTGTTCACAGCTTTATCTTTAAACCGAAGTGTAAATATTTACATATGATTATGTTAATTTAATGTTTTCTAAGATCTGCATCCTACTATCTGAGGATGTAGGGCTTTATTTCTACATTGAAAAGTTGTATTTTGCCAGTTTTTCTTTCTAGGTCTTTAATTCCACAATTACTTAGTGAACAATGCGCTAACGGGTCACGTTAATATCCATTGACTATTGGAACTATATATATATGCATGTATATATGCAAGTTTAAAAATGGTTTCTCCTGTTGCACATTTTTATTTTTCAAACAATTCATTGCAATTTCAATAAAATGCCATTATGGTCCACAGCAAGTATCCAAACACAGGAGGTGTTATATTTCTTAAAGGCCAAACATATTTAAGTAGAATATAAGTGATCAGATTAACACCATTGTAGTTAGTAGTTTCATGGTCGTTTCTGTATGAAATGAAATAAATAACCTGAAATCAATCAACATTTTTGACATAAATAGATACAAACTCTGTTGTTTTGACAACATCTCCTTAAAAAAAATTATCTTAAGGTCCACCTGTACACTCTGATCTTAGAATGTCGACTTAATTATGCTCCAAAATGTAAAATAATCACCATATAAGACAATGATGAAAAACATGTCACTGCAATGTGATATGTCTTATTCAGTATTTTCTGCCCTCTTTTGTTTTTGATTGTGCTTCTTTTAATCTCACTGCTATTGGTAATGAAGGAAACCTCAGTGATTCTGTGATTTAATTAATATTGAATAAAGCTAATGTCAGTATATCTCAAAGACTGATTTATTTCATAAGCCTTATTCAGAACAATTTGATGTTGCTCCTGAGTCATTCAAGATCAATAAAACACAGGAATTATGAGGAGAAAAGAAAGAAGAACATCAAACCTATGACGGAAATCACGGTCCACAACAAACTACAGAAAACAACGCGGTTACAGCTGAGCCTTTTCTACATCTTTAAGTGTTCAGACGTTCTCTTTAGAATTAAAAAAAAAATCACCAGATGAGGGCTGTGAGTTGTTTTAGCTGGAGGAAGTGACCATTCATTAAAGAGAAGGAGAAATTTCCGCACTCTCTCTGTTGTTTGATTTGTATCAAGAAAGGAAAAAAAAAGAAAAGCCCTCACAGCAAAACTCAAGCTTCACGGGTCCTTTTCTCCCTCAGAGTGTGTGTGTGTGTCTGTGTGTGTGTGTGTCTGTGTGTGTGAGCGAAGTAGCTGCTGGCTCCTCCCTCTGCAATCTGACCACAATCCTAACTAAACAGCGCCACAAGGAGGACAACACCGGTACTGAAAAAAAGACTTAAAACTGAATTCTGGTGAAAGTAATCAGGGATTCTTACTGCTTCATGCTCTTAAAGGATTTAAAACATTTATGTAGGGGTGAATGATATTTGCATTAAACTGACACCTAAAGTGCCAACTCTTCACACTCATCTAAGCCAGTGTTTCCACTATGAACGACAGCAAGAATTTTTATATTTAACCAAACATAATTCATCTTTTAAGTTCATATCCATCGTGTTCTTACCTGAATATTTGCTGAGAGTATCTTACGCAGTCAATATATAGTTGTGAGAGATTATTTCAGCACAAAGTGATAAATCCCTTTCCTGTTCCTGTTTATTTGCAGCTTCCCGCTGCGACACAGACGAACTAACAAATGATCGAGATAGAGACGAGGAAACACTGTCGTGACCGATAAACGTGTCAGTGACACGTCGAGGGGGAACGTTGGTGTGTTCAACACTTTTGTGTTTGTCTGCGTGGATGTGAGACAAACGTGGAGCTACAGATAATGATGATTCATCTTTCCTGCACTGAGCAGGGGCCAAAGTTTATCCAACAAAAACCTGATAAATGATTTAGAAATGTCATGTGAATCTAAATTAGAAAAATAGACATGCTTCACTGATCACTGGAGATGTATCCAGTGATTTCAGCTGCTCTAACATTACAACTACAACTACTGGTAATAATTGTAATAATGAAAATAATAACAGATATATCGGTATTACATTTAATTTATAACAAACTTTACATTTGCAACAAATCTCAAAGTACCACAGTTTCAAACAAGAGCAAACTGTTATTAAAAATATAATAATAAAACAAAATATGACTTTTGTGATGATAAAATATGAAACAAAATTAAAATTAAAATCAGTGACAGCAATTCACAAAAATGTAGCTTCCCCGATCATGAAGATTGAGATTTAAGATTTATCTATGCTTTGACAGACTTGTTTTGTAATAAGTGTTTCCCTAACATAAAATCAAATAACAGCAATCTTTTAAAAATATATTTGTTGTCCCCGTTTAGTTGTACAACAGGAACGAGCAACTGGCAGCCTGAGTTCTACATCAGGTCTTTCTCTTACTTACTTTCAGTTATATTTACAATGTAAATATGAAGAAAGCAAATCTGTATGCATGAATTTCAGAGGCTCAAACCATTAAAATTTACTTAATTGGTTAGAAAATCTGTAAATAACAATCAACAATTCCCATCTTTGATTTTTGGGTTTCTTTCAGTTACACTATTCAATTAAATATTTGCTTCTGTGCTTAAAAAAACATAACGTAAGCACATCACTGTCAGTACTTTATTAACAATTTGCTCGTTGTTCTACAAAACATACTTCAACAGGTTTTATTCGCTATGATTCTTAATCTATATTTTATTATATTTTGTTTCTTCAAAAAGCTTTAAATTATCTCTTTTTTATTAAACCATAAACTTTAAAAGTTTTATTCAACATAACAGACATTAATAACACTGCCCCCCCGGCAAAGAGAATATAATCCATGTGACCATCGTTATTCAGTTCTCCATCTCTGGTTTACAGTTAGGGTTGGGCAATAAGGACCAAAATGTATATGCCTGTTTTTTTAAATGTTTTTTGTTTGTTTTTAAGCTGAATGGAAATAGATGATATATATCGTGATATTCTTCCCTTGATAAATCTTTTTTTTAACATAGGCTAATGAAGCTTAAAGTGATATTTTAAAACAGAGAGCTAACTGAAACAGTTTGAAGTTTGGGCTACAGCTCATCATCCAAAGTCATCACTTCGCACTTCAGGGCACTTTTCTCAAATTTGGAGAACAGTCATCTTGCTCAAGCTTTTCTTGCCACCTGTTTTAGTATCTTATTTTGAAATTATATTAGATAATAAAAACTCAGTATATCTCCCAGTCCTTTGTACACCATCACATAGTCTGCTCAGTTCGAACTAGGGATGAATGATATGTTGTCCAACAACATTTATTGCCATTATTACAGGGTACTTCTCAATAAATGCTGTATCACTTTTCTTCATATTTTACAATTTGAAAATGTTAAAAGTTAAAAATCCATGAGCAGTCACATGGTCCAAATTTCAAGAGGCATTTTGTCTCATATGAGACCATTTTTGAAAGGTTGACTGTCCAAACAAATGTCTTTTTGTTAAAATGCTGATGTAAGACACACATAGAAGGTGTTTGCTTGATCATTATTACTCAGAAATGTTTTCAAAAAATGCAAATATGTGCTAAAATCTCAATTTAACATGATCGCATCTTAACCAGTGTACATACTAGGATGTGATGACTGCATGAGCACATTCTTTTCAACTAAAACTGTAAATTTTTCAGCCCTAGTTTTAACACATTTTGCTCAGCATCACTGCTCTAACAAAAGTGAAAAAAAAAAGACATTGGAAAGCTGAAGTTAAAATGGAAGTTGAGCCTTTACATCAGAAAAATAGTCTGGCTAAATCTTTTGAGAAGACTGAGTAATGTGAGGTTCCCTAAGAGAGCAGCTCCATCACATGAAAGTACAATAAGACTTAAAAAAAGAGTTTTAATTGGAAAACATGGTGGGCTTGACGGGCCTTGATGGGCCTGTGGTACATTAATAAAACCTGGTAAACTGAGGACGGACGCTGGTCCAAGACAGACAGCTCATCATGAGGAGTGAAGTCTGGACAAACCATTTATCTCTCTGGCTCACACACGTTTTTCTGAGATGGACATGCAAACCTCTGCAGCACTGCTGAACCCCACGTGAAGAGGGACTGGATGATACAGATTAAAATTCATTGCTTTGATTTTATGGTCATTAACATGAATTACAAACTGAATATGACTCGAGTAAGAATCAAATGGTACTAAAGCCTTTTGGGCACCACTGATAGTCAAACATGTTTTGTTTAAAACAATCAAGAACGACAGAAACACTCCCACTCTTCTTGAATTTTATTGCCTTTAACATTTATTTATTCAATTTTAGCTTGTTTTTTGTGAAATGCTTTACGCTACTACTTTCATGTGTAAAAGGAGCTCTAAAGAAATTCAGTTGGAGGTGAAATCTACAATCCAGACTGTGTTTTCACTCTCCTTCATTAAAAATGTGACAGAATATCAATTGTTTTTAAGAAATACAAGCTACTAAGTGAGAAATAGGTTGATTTCTGTTCAGTGAGACTTCGTACACTTGACCAGAAATATTGGTAATGGTGATATTCATTTCTAAAATACTGTCATATGAGATTAAGGATAAAATTGAATATTGTGCATCCCTGCTGGCTTTGAGACCAGAGATTATTAAAATAAAGATTTTTTTTTTAAACATACAGTATCTAAAAAAACCCTAAAATGTATGTTATCAATGTAGATGCTGTGTTGGAGTTTATCTGCATTTTGAAATAATTTTGAAATAAAAATATCTTAAAATTTGGAGGTTTAGGACTTGTGTTCTAATTGTTTGGCATTTAATTAACATAAATATAATTTTCTTTTCCCCACAGTAATAGACATGTTTCTTAAAAAGAAAAAAAGAAGCCAAAATATTGCAGAATGATGATATTGTCATCATTAGAAACATTATTATGAGTGGTTCTTACTGTATACTATCTCAAAATTCTTTCAGCAAACATCTATACACGATTATTTTGATCAATAGAGGTGTATGAAAACATTCATACATCAACATATGGCAACACTTTGCTGCCCAATACTGTATTGTTAGTTTAGAAAAATAATACTTTATCTGATAATGAATTAAAATTTTGGGCACCTGTACTGTATCATAGTGCAGCTTTAGCCTGTAGTTGACATTCAGCCATTTGCCTTGCCCTTCCTTTTAAACATTTATTTCTTTTTCTAGAATTTCTGCTAACTGGAAAAAGTTTATAAAAGTCACAGGGACCAGACTTTATGTAAACGACACTGACTTAACAGATTCTAAGCATACAATATATTTGGTTCTTAATCCTATGCAAGAAAAAGACTTTAGAGGAAAATAATGCAATGTATTTATAGTATATATACATATACATATTGTATTGTCAACAATGCATTGCAATACAGGACATTTTTAAGGGCTGTTGTCAATAAACACTCCTATCAATCAAAATTAAGATCATGATCATAACATTCACACCAAGCACAACATGCGATCAGTGAACTAAACCTCTCTGGACACTATCAATTTATATATAAAGGCATAAAAATAAGTGAAAAATGTCCTTTTATACAGTAATTATCCAAAGTCTTTAGTTAGTTTTCATAACTGTGGGAGGCAGAATTGATTGAATTGATTTCTCAGCTTTGCTGTTCACAATCTCTTTACTGAGCATTAGGTCTTGTGCTCTTTCCAGTATTTAACTCTTTTAAAACTTCACTTATTAAAGATCAGAAAAAGTAATAAGAAAAAAGACCGCATGCACTACCAAAACAAACTAGATGAATACAAAAACTTTATCTCCCATTACCATTTGGAAATATTTTTGCTATATCTTAAAAACTCAAAATGATGCCCAGCTCTATGTTTGGCAAAGCTTTGCTCATGTTTGATTTCACTTGGTTACTCTTTAACGTACAGTAACTTTACAGTCGAAAACAGGGTCACGTCGAGGTCCTGCGCATACGTGTCACACTCCAGCAGTTATGAGGTAATGTTTCCTCGGCATCGACCTCTGCAGAACGTCCCTGTTTTTCACCGCAGGACGATGACTGACGAAGGGGTGCGCAACAGGGATGAGGAGGGCGAGATAAAACAAAAAGCCCCTAACCCAAATAAGCAAGCCGTCAGCCTCTAATAGCAGAGAGGAAGTGTCCCTTTATCAACAAGTGAATTAACAGTTTCCCGTCACACCTTGTTTTTCTGCCTCCTCCCCCCCTCAGTTTCTCTCTGAACCAGAGCCAGGGCCCAGATGGCCCCGTGATCAGACCACCGGGGCTCCCGAACAGTGAGGAAACAAATCTGTTGCTCTGACTAATAGCCTTGTGTTGATGTTTGATGGTTGGCAAGTGTGTGACCAGCGCTTTGTACGTTTGTATACTCACGAAAGGCAGCCAGGCATGTTTGAAGATCGCAAAGCGAGTCATAACTGTCAGGAGAGGGGAGCAAGAAAGATGTTTAACAGGGTTGTAGACTGAAAACGGAAAAATGATCTAAAGCCTGGGCAAACAATCAATGCAGGGAATCAAAATGTAATAAAAATGACATCAATTTTGAATGTTTTAACGCAATATTACAATAACACCACATGACGTTCTGACAATACGCCCCAAAAAAGTGCTGGGAACAACTTTATTTTTAGATTCAGCTCTATTTGTTTTGGTGTAAAACCTAAATTTTATTACTCTTTAGGGGAAGTTAATTCATGGACTAGTATGCAGCATATTTAGCAAATGTCAAATGAAATGAACGGTTCAGTTTGTTTAAACTTCCATCAATATGAGCCCTCAAACTTCCGACCCTATCAATTATGCTTTCAACGACCCGTCACATAAGAAGGGATATCTTGGTCATATTCTGAAACCTTGCCCAGCTCCAAATGACCCATATCAGTAGATAAAGTCAGATCTTCATGTGCCACACTGGAGTTTAAAGTACAGGCTTTACAAAGGAATATGAACATAGATCAAACAAATGAAGTTGTTTTTGGAGCGCTGAAAACCTGTTTGCACTGTGCGCTGCTGTATTACACAGCACTGCGGCTGGATCTGAAAACCATCTGAGTAATAAAACTCCCCAGTGGCTGCCATGTGCCTGCTTTAGCCTCAGTAACCTCTGCCCTGCGCAGGAAAAACTCTACTTACTAATCAAGCCTTGTATGCACTGGGCCGCAGACAAACCGCACTGCACGGCGTGGGATGGGCACGCCATGGGTCATCACCTCAAATGACAATACATTGATCACACAGAGGAAAGGCTTTGGAGAGAAGGCGGAGGGGGGAAAGGAGAAAATGTACTATATACAGCGCCCTAAATAGCCATTCCCAGATTTTAACAGTGACAAGACGACGGCCAATTGCAGCCTCTATTTTTATCCCTGCTGGCGGCTTGGACTGGCAGCTTTGAGGAGGATGTGTACTTTGCTACAGTTCCTTCCCAAAAATCAACGCTGTCCTCGCTGGCGACAATCACAGAGCAGCTGTTGTGGCTAGGTGGCCCGGCCTCGGCTTGCCTCACCCTCACTGCCTTCTGCCAGCCTAAGAAAAACCTCCCTCTGCTGCCCAAAATTCACACCCGGCGCGCAAAAACAGGCGGAAGGCGGACACAAAAGCAACTGTGACTCAGTGTGTTTGCATCCGGAGAAAATTACACAAATTATGGAGTTTTTATCAGTGGCGGGGGTGGAGAGGGGGGCTGAGTTTCTAATTTTACATGTGGCAGGATGCCTCAGAGACAATTCATCTTCAGAATAACAGACACACATGGGGACCTGCGTGACCTTTTACCACACTTTTTGAACTGTAAATGAACTACTGTGATGTGCACTTTTTAAACCAAGAAAACAAAGCTGTCTTAACCTTCAGAGAACCAACTTGTTCAAAGAGCAAGATTTTTCAAAATCATGGCTTACAATTCATTATTCTTAGGAGCGTTTTTTTTTTTTTTTTTCTTTTTTTTCCTGACATGATTGCATATTTCGGATGGGTAATCACTAATTGCTTTTCTGTTGGTGGTATGCTATGTGGTACAGTTGGTAAGATAAAGTAGGAGTTTCTTCTAGGTCCTGTCCACATCGGCAAAATATATATTTTTTTATTGGAAACGCTCTCTGTAAAGATGGCACCATTACGGTATGTGCCCATCAACAGGAATACACCAAAAGTGCTGTAGCACATATGATGGCATGTGAGTGGCGCTGCAGACAGACACCAAAACCAGGGAAGAAGACATGAAGCATCTGCATACATCATTTGAAACATGAACAAACATGGATGTATGCTGGTCATCATGTCCCCTTGTTGCTCACGTTGATTGAAGAGGAGCAGAAGATTTTACAATTTACAGCAAGCTCAACTGTACTGCGCTATTGTTTTTGTTGTTGTTGGGGTTTGCACACTGTCAGGAGGAGGTGGGGCTATGATGTCACAGTTTCTGGAACTATTGCTGCATTCCATTAATCTTGGAACTGGGAAGAGGGAACTGGGAGTGACGCCATCTCCCAGTTATCAGCGCTCCAGTCACAAAGTCAGAAAAGAACATGCTGATCTACCAGGCTACTGTTAGCCTTTGTTAGCACGCTCTGCATTGTTGTTTACAAATACCACATGAAGAATGTAAATATCACTACGGCGGCATTTTTGTTAAGTATAAGTTGTACAATAGTATGTATACAGCTGATTAAGTACAACAAACACTAGTCAGTGCTAATAAATGGGTTATTACATGAGCTTAATAACTGTGTACACTGGGGGCAGCCATCTTCGATTTTCAACTTGGGGGTGGCGAGGTTCCCTCAAGTTCCCAGTGGGAAATTCCGACTTCGGGGCCGCTCCAGTTGCAGTTTACTACTCGGAACTCAGAAATTCCAACTTCCAACTACAACTGGAACGCACCATATCTGTATTCTTGTTTTCACATAAACACTCAGCCTTGGTTTTCAGATTTACACAGAGGGGGGTGTCTTTGGTACACAAGAAACCACTGGTCAGCCTCTTAAGCCACCTACACACCGAGCACAACTTTGCGACCTGGGTGACATGTAAAGTCTCTCTATATGTAAAGTCTCTCTACTCTATATGTAAAGTCAATGTACACCGTGCTGGAGTGGGGTCAACCCCCCCATGATGCAACGAACGCAACCTGAGCGACCTGGTTGCATCGCTCCATCACCAGAGTTGAAAAGATTGAGCTTTTCATGCAACATTGTGTGTGGCTGTGCGGCAACAGCCAATCAGCATTGTGTGGGTGTGTGACGGCACCCGTGACAGACTGTTTTTATTTCGGATCACAGAGTGACAATCCATATCAGTGTGGGGAAACACTACTTTGTGAGCATATTAGTTCCGTGTAGATGGGACCGCAGAGAACTCACAGACGATGCTGCTGCAGGGTCATCAGCTGCAGTGGTTTGTGGTTGGTAGGTGACTGAAAAGGATACAGTTGGAATAATGTTAGCTAATGCATCCCATTTAGAATATGATATGATTGAAACTTTGGTAAATGTGACGTCACTCAGCAATGGAGAGCAAAATGAGGTATTTATGGACAGGCGTCAGGACTTCAACAGGATTTCAGCCACAAAGTCGCATTCGGTGTGAACAAAGCTTTAGAGGGGTTGTGGGGGGAATAATGCCTAAGATGGGAGGTCCCCAGCTAAGTGATGTTCTGGCTCTTGCTGCTCATCAATTCATTGGGTATAGCAACAGTGTTTATACAGGTCTAACTAAATGCATCAGTCAGCTGCAGCTCATCCAGAAAACTGCTGCACCAAGAAAGCAGATCATATCAAACCAATCCTCCGATCACTTCACTGGCTTCCCGTGAGTCAGATGACAGATATTTAAATCCTCCTCCCGGTTTATGAAGTAATTAACGGTCCTGGGCCTGAATACCTTTGGGATCTCTTAGTCACCTATGAGGCATCCAGACTCTTCAGGTCCTCTGGGACAGCTTTACTCACTGTTTCCAGTGTCAGGACTAAGCAGGGCAAGGCAGTGTTTCGTTTTTACACTCCTCACCTGTGGAACAAACTATCAGAGGACCTGAGACTTTTTTACATTTTGGAGTTCTTTTTAAACAGATGGGGCTTGTATGAACCGAGCCTGGGTCAGTTGAAGGTGGTAACAAGGGGCCATGTGGTAACGTATCTTTTCTGAAATGCACTGGGATACTCATAGTCAGTTGCTAATAGGATATAAACCGCTGTTTGGTGGCAATAGATTTGTAAGGGTTAGGGTTGTTTGAGACCCAGGAGTTCTGGAGAATGTGGAGGTATTTGATTGGTAGGGCTGGTGATATTGGAGTGTCAGCTTGCACCTTCCTTAGGGCAAAGTGACACTGACTCTGACACACTGAGTCACGACACCTCTTGGTGTGATGCTGATGTCCATTGGTGTTTTAAGCCATATGAGCTAAGGGCCTTTTGTGTTTTTTAGACCATCATGTGTGCCTGGGCCTGGATTTTTTATGCCCAATTTGTTGGGTCTCAGGTTTTTCTCGCATTCCTTGAAACATTTCCTAAGGTCTAAGGGATACCATTTCTGTCTCCATAGGTTTATATGGTGGTTGTATTATTTTGCCGTTTGTAGGCATTTGTAAGGGGTTGCATTTATTTTGTATGTTAGATCCTTTTGTGCTTATCTTATTGTTATTGTCTTCTGAGTATTCCTATCTGTTTGTCAAAGCATGTTGTACAGTTTGTTTTTAAAGTGCAATAAAAATAAAGTTAATAAGAAGTTTTTATTATATTTAAATGTTTTATAGTATTTTACTTAACTTACTATGTGTGTGTGTGTGTGTGTGTGTGTGTGTGTGTGTGTGTGTTCACAGTCTGTGTGCTTGTGCTAGACAAAGGCTGGAAAGATTAGGCTGCATTACCATCATGAAGAAATACAGTCACTGCCTGCTAATTTCATTGTCTCTGCCTGTCTGTCTGTGTTTTTTAGCTGATTCCTTAAGTGTTTTTTTGGACTTTGACAGAGCGCTCTGTTGTAGTTAGGCTGCTCCATGTCTTTGTATTGGGGAAATGAAGCTTGTTTAGACACTACAGCACAAATTGATCAATTAAATAACCAAACTTCTGAATTGACTCAGAAAACAATAATAAAATATAATTAGTTACAAGCAATGCAAACTGTAGAGATGTTACTGCCCATCACTGCCAACGGCCTCAATGGTCACTAGATCTCAGTCTAAAAAAAAGGCACCTCTGGCATGTGCTGGAACAGAAGATTCCCATTCTGGATGCAACTGTGTGATGCTATCCTGACAAAACAGACCAAAACCTCTAAAGAATGTTTCCAGCAGCTTGTTGAATCAATGCCACCGAGTGAGTGTGCAACAAATCTTCTTAATGTCCTCCTTGGGTTCACTATTTTTCACGTTTTATGGTGTCATAGGCCTGCCAAGGAATTAAAAAAGGGACAAAAAGAAGATACGCCCCCAAAACGGCAGATTGCTGTTCCACAAGACAAGTAATTCAAATGGCTTCTACAGGAAAGTTGCAGATCTGGTGGCTCCTCCTCTAAAAAGGAGACTTGATTGTTACGAATTGAGCTGACCATATCAATAAATGAGGTGGTAATGGTAGAGGTCCACACAGTGACTCAGAGTTCACACAGTGTGAGTCTTTGTATGTTTTTTATCAGACAGTGAGCTCAGCAGGCATGGTTTGGATTAACACCTTGATAAAAGCGGTGTGAAAGCTGACTTCAATTTCCTGTGGACTCTATCATACGCTGTAAAATATCCATGTTATGAAAACCTTCAATTTTTCCCTGAACTGCAGACAAAACTCCTCACTTTAACATGACTTAGATCTTTGATCCTTCACCAGAAAACACCGTTGTCCGTTTATCTTCTTCAAACATGCACACACACACTCGGTCAGCAAGGTATCACTGCGAGGACTAATTGTTGACAGCTGGCTCTAATGCTCGCCTTTGAAACTAAAGTGTGATTTACGAGCGCGCTCTCCGAGACCCCGGCTTTCAGCGCTGCTACTACAAACTTATCTTTCTCTTTGTGGAACCTGTGGTTGCCCCTCCTCTGCTCCTCCTGTTCTATCTCTCCTTCATTTCTCTCAATTGCACCTCATTACTTTGCTCGCTCACTTTCACCTCCTCCCTCTCTTTGAAGTTCCTGTCGCTGTCTGTCTCTCATCGCCCGTCCGAGTGGTGACTCTCCAAAGTCAGACATGCTTTTAATGTTTGATGGCCTATTTTTCACAACGGAGGAATGCGTGTGTATTTTGGTGACGTGGGGGTTAGAGAGGGGGTCTACGTCTAGACGAGGAAGACAGGAAGGAGAGAGGAAGCAAGGGCGCCGTCTTACTATGGCGTGTGTGGATGAGTGTGTACGTGGTCGAGGGGGCAGCGCAGGTTCTGTGGCGGGCAGATAACAATATGACTTGACCCTGACCTACTGGTCAGTGCATCTTCTGTCACCTTCTCTAACATGTATAAGGAATAGAGCCTGGGAACAGCTAAAGTGTCGGCTATGAAAGCACTTGTAAAGAAGGCATAAGTGAGATGGATATCGTCTTCTATCACACAGCTTAGGTGTAGTTCACAGAGATAATTCTCTATTTGTATACCTGGAGAATTCACACTTTACTACCAGGCTACTTCATTCAGGAGCCTCTGTGACGTTAGTGTTTAATGTCCCATTTATTGACTTGTTTGACCCTTTAAAGCCTGAAACATATTAAAGCCAGAAAATTAGATTATTTTGGAGTTGAAATGTTCTTTTCTCATTTTCTACTGAAGTTCAAAAAATAATATTTTTGCATCTCATTAGATACATTTGGTGTTTTGACAACTGATAGTCCACTTGAGTACATTTTATCATTTCTCTGATTGTATTTAGATATTTTTTTAGTAATTTGAGGGGTTAAGGACTGATGTATAATTTAATCTAAGAGAAAAAGACAATGAAGAGAATCAGAAACTAGGTGACAGAATGTGTGGAAAATGACCTCCAAAAAAAAAAAAAAAAAAAAAAAAAAAAAGCACCTGATTTTGACCCAATCATCCTCATGGAGGACGCTGGCCTCTGATGTGCATTCATATTATAAGCGGGCTATTTATGCCTCACTGTTTGATCATTTACTTTTCACTACTTTGAAATGTTATTTTTCTTTTTAACTCTAAAACAGTGCTAATCAGCCAACATGCCCACATTGCCTGATATTCTAAATATAGCTGAAAAAATTAGTTATTTAACTAGAAAAGCACTCTGAGAGTGCAGACGTCCGCCAGCCCCGCAGTCCTCACCCCATGTTGTGATTTTGACCAATAATATTAGTCCAACCTTTATTTTATCTAAATATTTAGACTCCTTGACCAGGAAAATATACAAATATACACAAATACAGAAAGTGGTCCCATCTCGCAATGTTAAAGAATCCTTGAAAATTTCCTGGATCCAGATTATGATCCAGATCACTCCCAAAATCGAATCAGTTGTTCCTTGTCCCAATCCATATATTTTTTGAAAATTTTATCGAAATTCGTCATTAACTTTCTGAGTCATGTTGCTAACAGAGAAATAAACAAACAAACAAACAAACAAACAAACAGACACCAGCAGTAACATAACCTCCTTGGCGGAGGAAATAATACTTAACAAAACCTAAAACTTAATGATTGCATTGAATGACATGGAATGTTGTCCTTTCATAACTTCAGAATAAAGAGCCCAAGACAAATTCCTTACTTACTCTACAAAACTGAAGATCCATATTAAGCATGGAAACTTTGATTGTCCTTCAAAATCAAAATATTGATGTTGCTTCCAAGTGGTGAAAAAGTATTATGGGAAGGATCCTAAAGTATACTTTTGAAATAATTACTTTTATCTTAACAGACAAGCATAGAGAGAGGATGAATGAATGGTTGGTGGGTTATTTGACTGGCGGGATAAATATTTTGGTGAATTGTTGGTTGGTTCAAAATTTGGAAATTTCCAACCAACCAACAAAAAATGTGGAGTTTTCTGGGAATCAATTACATATTTTTCCCTGAATGGATTCACTACTAAAGAGATGGGTAGACAGGCAGACCAATGGCCGGAAACATTGGATTGATAGAAAGACAGTTGGTCGGTTATACAGATGATGGACTGGTGGATAGGTGGGTGGTTATGTAAGGGGTCCTATTCACTTAAAAAAAAAGTTATTTTCCAAAATGACATCTTCGAAATTGGATGGAAAGACAGATAGAAAGACTGTCAGTAAAGTGAATGGAGGGATGTATGAATGGTTAGATAGATGGATGGATGGACAAATAAAGACATTTCTGTATGTTTGGTCAGTCAATAGGACCGTTGGTTTATTGGACAGATTTATGAATGAATGCCTCGATGGTAGGCCAGTTGGCAGAACTGTCAGACATACAAAGTGAGGATTGTATGGCAGATTGATTATTGTTTGCTTGGTTAGTTGATTGGTTGGTTGAATGGATGAATGAATGGAAGGGTGGTTGGTATGTAGGTAGTTAGGTGGGGGACAGATTGGTGGTTGAGTGCATGGATTAATGAGGAATGTCGGCAATGATAAAAATCCAATTTACTGGACGCATATTAACTTAAGCATTTGCAAATTATTGTTAGGCTATAGCACACCACAGCAGTTAGTTTTGCTGCTGCAGCTAAAGCAGCCAACAGCAGATTTTTTTACAACTACAAGTCATTCAGAACCCATAATTATCAAACAATATGGCAAAGATTAAATACAGCAGCATAAGAATTGAAACATTCAAGATTTATAAATATTTTAGTTATTTGGTGAGAATAAGGTTTAACTCCAGGGAGTTTGTACCCTCCTAGAATAAATAGCCTCTAAATATGTGTTTCTATATTACGTCAAACTCTGCAGCTGTTAATATTCAGTCATGTGTTTCTCTGAAGTGTTTCATTGACCTCAGTGTGGCTGCAGTGAACTTGATGCAGCGAGCTCTGTGTGTTTCCTGGAAATCGATGACCAATAAGAACTGTGATATTTTACACTGAGTCACACCTCCTGGGTCATGAAGTGCAGCAGATACAAAGTGTGTGTTTATCAGTGTGTAACTACTGTATGTCAGGTGGGGACACACAGACTGTGTGCTGTTTGACAAACAAATAAGACAAGGTTGTCCAGAGTACCTGGAAGAGTACCAGTCACTGAGAACATACAAACATATACAAACTCACTCTCAGACTGAACTGCTGCAATGAATCAATTGATGAAAAATCTTCTGTTATTTGAATGTACTGACATTTTTGTTGATTTTTGTGGCTTATGGCTTTATTTCAAGTAAATGCACTTTATAGTTCTAGACTTATCAACCCTCTTTGAGCAGATTTATCCAACAATACAGCTTTAGTTTGAAAAAAACAAGGACTATCACCTGAGGGTAGGTCATGCGCCTCAACCAGGTATGCAGTGGCAAACAGTGCATACATTAATGGGTGGAGAACAAGGGCTGGGCTGAACTTTGAGTTAGTGTGAGGTAGTGGTTACCATTTATTCCCAAAATCAGATTAGTCCAAATGATGGTTTACGCCAATTAAAAAAAAAAAAAATCCCTCAATGCAAGATTGAATTCTTGTGTTCCTGGTTTGACCCTGACTTTATACCTCCAAAATCTATTAAATCCACTCTTGACTCGATGTGTGCATTTGTGCAAACTTTGAAAATGATTCTTCGAAAGTTTTTCTAAGATGTGATGTTTCATAGCTATGGATGACAATCTGAAGTGAGCTTTATGTCCACTCTGTTTTACTCCCATGCGTTTCTTTGTCTTGTTGATTTCTTCTGTCCTTTCAAAGTCCAAAATCAGTCCACATAACACATTTTAATGCCAACATTTAGAGTCTGATAAGCATGTTTCATTCTGAGGAAAGAGGCTAGAGTGCCTGGAGGAAAACAACACAGGCACAGGGAGAATATAGAAACTCCACACAGAAAGACCCTGGCCAATACTGTAGGTCAAACTAGAAACTTTCTTGTTTTGACACATTCATGCCCCATGAAAACAACAAGAGATGGAGATATATATGTCACTCTTACAGCCTCTTAAAGGTGAATTCCCACTAAGTGTTGCAGGACCTCTACTCCTAGTCATATGTCAAGTTATCCCACCTTTATGAACACAACGTCTTGGGCAACCACCAGGTGTAACATTCAAGTTATAACGTACGCCAACCTTCAGACTATCTCAGGTGGTGCATCATATCAAACCTCAGCAGGGTGCAAGCTCCATCTTCAGGACAAACTTACATTCAAACTAGGCTACATTTGAGCTACACTCAGCTGGTGAAACCCATAGGTTGTGTCGAGTAGGGATGTATACCGTGGACTGATACTTTCATGTACTTGCTTGCTATAGCAACACAAGTAGGGTTAGCAGCCCGGCTAACACTAAAGACTGCAGCACCGACAGAGACTCTATTATCCGCCCCTTTGGTAAAAACAACACAGTCACACGAGGTTAAACTCTTGACGAAACACCGCTGCACTCGGCCATATAACTTGGATGAAAAGCCAACGGCACAGCTCTCCTCACTTGAGTCAGAGCTGATAATGCCCGCTCGGAGCGGAAACTCTTTGTTTACTGAGGTCAAAAGAGCACCGGATGTGACTGACGGTCAAACAGTGCTCACAGCGCCCTCTGTTGGATGAAACGGTCCACTGCTCCAGGTGCCCTGATGTGCTGCTACACTCAATATTTTACATTCGAATATTTATTTACAATTCGGTTACTGATATTTATCCCCATATTCGAACGGTTACTTGAATTTGAATATAAAGTGAGAGCCCTAGTAGTCATCATTACAGCATCAATTTTAGCACCACACTGTTTGCTCTGTTCTGTTTGATATATGGGTCTGTCTGTACATGCAGTCTGTTGGGTGGCATGAAGGGGTTTTGCCATCTCCTTAGCTTTCTTTTTGCCTCTGAGAAGCATTTGTGATGCATTACTTCTACTCTGTTGAAGCTTTATTATTACCTTGTGGTGATAAAAAAAAGGTTGAATCTTTTAATATCTTGTAAAGTCTTTATTTTTTACACAAAATTACGTGTTGTAGTACCGATAAGAGTATAGATAAGTATCGATACCGATAAGGAGTATCGGTATCTGTATCAGTATCGATAAAATCCTAACGATATACATCCCTAGTGTTGAGGGTCAGTGCAGACCAAACAACCCCCTCCCTGCTACTCACCATGCAGAGGCGACCCTGAAGGGCTGCTGGACAGGCCGGGGATGGGGCTACAGCGTCCCCCGATTCCTCCCGCTCCTCCCAGGATACATCCACCTCCTCCCATGACACCACCTCCTCCAGCTCCTCCACCCAACGCCGCCGCCCTGTTAAGCTCCTGCTCGATCTCCTCCAGTCCAGCGCTCTTCTGGAAGCGGGACATGCGGTTGACCACACGGGGGGACATGTGCGTGCGGGCGCAGGGAGCACCGCCGTATGGGTTGACGGGGAATACGTGGGTGGTGCCTCGGAGGGTGCTGATAGCCACCCAGCGACTGTCCTGGCTGAAGCACATGTCCTGTACCTGGAGGAAGGGCAAAACGGAGGCTGTATGAAAAAAAATTAAGAATGATAACAGTTGCCCCAGTTTTTGCACATGCATGTGATCTAAGTAGATTCTCATTCATCCAGGTCATGGTTATCTTGAAAGGAAGGAACTGAAGATGCTTCTTGAATGAGAAGTGAAACGTCTGCCGGAAACTTAACACAGTCCAGTTGACTCGATTTTGAATCTTCAAGACATGCATGTGATATTTAAAAAAACAAACTGTGTTCATGTCACTTTAAAAGAACTAATGATGCACAGGGAGAGTGGTATCTATGTAAGACTATAAGTCAACCAACCTGTTGGCAGACACAGGGTTTGTAGGCTTAGTGCACAGTAAAATTCAAGCACTTTCAAGGTGTATTTTCAAAAACTTCAGGCACCTTGAAGCGGCGTAAACAGCACAGTTGCATACATTTCTGGAAGCTTGAGGGTTGTTTCACTTTGATATCAAATAAAAAGAGACAGCATAATGTCTTCCACAAAACTGACTGTGTTTTGTATCTCAGTCCACAAAGAGATGACAGATTAGAGGGTAAAGCAATACAATTTCTATTAAAATTTTTCCTCTCTATGCAAATTTTGAACCGATATAATCACTGAAAAGCTTATTAAGATGATTTTTCCTTTGACAATTCTATTAATTTTTCATTACAAGTAGTATTTCTTGCATTTACAGTTTACATTCTCATATTAAAGTGCAGCAAATTTTTCCTAAAGCAGTATGACATCCAGGTATTTTTGGCACACAACAGATTTAGCAAATGTTCACAAGCTACACTTTGGCATATTTAGTACATACTGCTACCAGTTTTGCAGAAGACCATGTTTTTTCCCCCCTAACATAACAGAATGTTTGCGAGGAAGTAGTGCTGACAACACAATCTTCTTATTTGTCCATGGCTACGAGTGATGCTTTTTATGACTTTGAGATTGCTAAACATATGAGAAAAATGCAATTTCCTCAAAATAATGGTGCATAATCACTTATGAAAATGCACACAACTACATGAATTCTGAACTGTAGCACATGTACTCATACAAATACATACATATGTGTATGTATATATATATATATATATATATATATATATATATATATATATATATATGTATATATATATAGTTGATTATTTTGTTCGAACAGCTGTCTATTTTTTCTTTAATCTAGGATTTAATTCCAAATGATCAAGTCCGATATAAATAACCAAAAAATACAGCTACAATATCAAAGCACTTTTAAGCAGATTGTTCAAATACAGGCACCTTTCAAAGCTTGAAAATGTAACATTAAAAAACATTTCAAAAACCTTTAAAAGCACTTTGGAAAGACCAATAACATGACTTTGCAGGGGTGTGTACACCAACAAACAAACCAGTCTGAAGTGTTTGACAAATGTCTTTCAGAATGACGGATTAGACTTCAGTAAAGGTGTCGGTGTGATACGAGCATGTCTGCTGCTGAAATAAATGACTCAGTAAAAACAAAAAGGAGGTGACGGCTCCTTTGTTGGACCTCCTGCTCAAACAGCAAAAGACTCTCGGGGAGCAGACACTCCAGCTGATAGCATCTCTCTGAGCATGTCAGACATGCAAGAAGCCAGACAGAGAGGGTGGAAGAGACAACACAAGGAGAGGGCCGTGAGGTGTGCTGGAGGAATGTGACGACATGGTTATGAGAGTCCTGCTGTAAATCACACAAGTCCATACGCTCATTATGAGAAAGCTCATTTTCCTACATTTGCCTTTTCACACATGCCTAAAACTAAAAATTCCTTCAGCAGCTGACTTATACTAGTCTCTGAGACCCGAAAGTTTTAATGCTTTACTCCATCTTCTGACAGATGTGAGAACCTGCACAAGTTTGGCTGAAGACATGCGACATTTCAGGTAAACATGGCGGCAACAACAAGAAGGTCTTAATTCTGAACGGATATAAGAGTTGAATTCTGCAAGTTATGATAAAAGAATTGAACACAGCTCAAAAAAAGAAATGATTAAAATGTGTCATATTTCAGTTTGTGATCAACAGGCTTCTAGATACCTGCTTCCAAACATACACATTGCTGGGATGTACCTCTAAGCTTCATTATGTAGCACCATGTTGAGGATACGGTGTATAGTAGAAACATCAGTAAATATACTTAAATAACCAGTGAAACCTTTACTTGGATTGAAAAAGTAGCTGGGATTGTCTTGAATTCTGCTTTGTGCTCATTAAAACAAAGTTTATGTATTTAAGCTGATGGACCAACTCCAATGAAGTTGGGGCATCGTAAAATGTAAGTAAAATATGCAATGATCTCGCAAAAACTTATGAACCTTAATACAGTAAATCACAAAGACAAGAAATCTTTGCTCAAACTGATAAACTTTATTTATTTTTTTGCAAATTTTTTATTTGATGCCCGCAACTTGTTCCAGAAAGCTGGGGCTGGGGCGTGCTCACCACTGGATTAAATCACCTTACGTTTAAAAACACTCATTAGAATTTAGGAACAAAGGGCACTAATTGTTGAAGCTCAGTAGATGGAATCCTTTCCCATTCATGCTCAATGTGCGACTTCAGTTGCTCTACAGTTTGGGGTCTCTGTTGTCATGGTTTGCATTTCATAAGGCACCACATTATCAATGGGAGACAGGCCAGTACAGTACTCACACTCTTGCTCCAAAGTCCAAAGTGTAATGTGCAGAGCGTGGTTTGGCATTGTCTTGCTGAAATTAGCAGGGACATCCCTGGAAGTGTTGTTGCTTGGATGTCAGGATATGTTGCTCTGAAACCTGCATGTGCCCTTCAGCATTAATGGTGTTTACACAAATGTGCAAGTCACCTATGCCATAGGCACTTACACACACCAATACCATCACAGATGCTTAAAATGATTTGAAAATCATTGTAATCCATTTTCATTTACATTTTACTCAACATCCATACTGCACTGGACTCGGAGTTTGTAAATAGTGGTTCAACATGTGGTGAAAGTTCCATACCAGCTCCTTTTGTTCATACACAAGTTATTGTCGTTGTTGAGATTAAATCATTTTATAATATTTGAACAAAGCGGCCCTGTAGTGTACTCTTAAAAAAGAGATCCTGGAAAATGGAGGGTCCAGGAGCAGGGGGAGGTTAGGAGGAAGAATGTCGACCTTTTTTGTGAGCAAGGCCGATGGGATTGACATCTCGTACCTGCAGGCTTCTGTAATCTGCTGCCAGCTCAGACGCAGTAATTGTCCCCAGCAATGACAGTTAATGGGGCATCCTCTGCATACCAGACGGGCCCTTCACCTCACAAAGACCAAGAGTGAAAGAGGACGTCTGACCTCTGCTCGGCCTGATCAGGGACGACTCAGAGATGAGAAAGAGCGACTTTGTGCATGTGTCCTAATTGGTCGTAATAGAGCTGTCAGAGCTCCTGCGGTAAACGTCTGCAGATATCAAATCATTTTTATCATGAAGGAGGATTACCTGAAAGGCTGATACAGACAGTGTGACAACCATGCACATATCAACCAGGCGTCAAATGTTATCTTAAAAAACGAAGAATGTATTCAGGCACATTGGAGAGGTTTTGCATTCCTGAGAGGCTGGAGATCTCGACATCCACTGCAGTTAGTTAAATGACAGGTAGACAGATTTTTTTGTTTACTCATCAAATCTTTGTGGAAGATTTGGCAGCTCTGTTCACCTGACAGAGCCCCAAAGGAATTAACAAAACTATACGAGCACGGACTGACAAGTCTCACTGGACAGAATTTAAGTGTTTCTGTGTAATTGGATTACTGCTAAGATGCAATTGCAGATGTGAACAAAAGCCAGTGCCACTGCTGTCTTGGTCTGCCACCGGCTTAAACATATGGGCACATACTCCTCCTATCTGACTATCCTTGTATCCACCTCTTCCTCTGTGTCATCTTTGTTAAAAAAGCAGCTTGTGGTTGTGATGGTGTGAGCGAAAAGTCACCTACAACCACATGTAGGCTTTCATAGAGATGTTAGATAAGCTAGCTATCCTTGGCAAAAAGGCGAGCCTAGTGCTGCCAATCCATTTGGTGCTATATCTGTTATTTATTTCACAAACAGTATGTGGAATCACATTGACTGCTGCTAGCCATTTCCCTGTACCTTTAATAAAATTGCATTGTGTTCAGTGTGTGATTGTGGTGGGTGCCCTTGGGGTCATAACACAGGATGTCTCAGCATTTTATACTTAATAGCATTGGTGTTAACGCTACAGTGAATATTTTGAATGAAAGACAGGAAGATAAACACAATTGATGGATAGGATTTTGCACTAAATGTTAGAAAGGAAGAGGGTGGATTCAAACATTTAGCTTCTGGGTTATGAAACATCCAGACTGCGTTATCACTGTGTAAAAAGATGATTAAAAAACATACCAAACCGAGCTATCAGCATTCTTTGGGAGATAACCTGCTACGAAAAGCAGGTGTCCCTTATACAGATGAGCAACACCATGTTATTAGTCTTGATCCTACAAAAGCCGTCAGCTGTCTGATTGTTATATCACTCCTTTCTATCTAAAGATGCAGGCCTTTAAAGTTTACCACTATAACTTCAGAGGCCAGAGCTCTCCCTTTTGCCCCATAGCTGCGCTCCCTCCACACTCCGCTCGCCTTCGCTCCCTCTCTGCCGTTATCAGCCGCTGTCTGTTTACCTGGCCTCAGGTCACTGACAGCCAGCCGCATGTTTGGAGGCAGGAGACAGATAAGGCGTCTCTCCACCCACCTAACTGAAGACTTTATCACTCTGGGCTGTGCGTCTGAGCGCGTGTGTGTGTGTGAGTGTGTATGCGTATGGTGATAACCTCTGGCCTGAGCACTCGGCTGGGGCCGGCTCACTGTGTTTACAACAGGTTGGATCAAAGCTGGCTCAGTGTGCAGCCGGTCAGCGGACCTGCCGTTTGGTCATACATTAACTGTGAGAATGTGTGCGTGTGTGTGTGATTGTGTGTTTTTCTTGTCAATATTCCTGAACCGAACAAGGCCTGAAGTAGTTTTGTTGAGTAAGCAACTTGCACTTAAAATCTCTGCACATCAAAAAACGCTCAATAAGGGGTTGAAAATATCCTTACATAAAGGGCAAAGATTGCATGTATTGACTAATTTGTTTATTTGCCCTTCTTGTTAAATAAGTTTTGTAATTTAATAAGAACATTTATTTCATCTGTGTGCAAAGTCCCCTGTTACATTAAAATGGTAAATTGCTATGTATGCATGATATTGGATTTTTGCAGATAACCTACATGCAAAAATTTCCAAACTTATTATTGCCAATACCTACATCCATATTGACATTTTGTGTCAAGAGTACAAAGCCTTCACTTAACTTAAATTGACCTGTTTTTTTCATGGTGACATAATCTATTATCTAATAAACTATTTTCTTAATTTATAAAAGTGGTCCTTCACTGATGATGAGGAAAGTCTTTATGGTACATTGTACATTTTGCCTATAGTGCCAATCCCAATGTTGGTCTGATAATATTGTGTATTCCTATAAAATGTGGAAATCTACCTGGAATTTTACTTGTGTTTTTAAAACCTCTACTGACCACAATCAATTGGAGACAGTTGTAATCAATACGTGGACTCAAACTGCAAATGCTTGTTACTTTAAAGCGATAGCCCAACATTATTTTTGTTGTCATGTCTTTCCTCACTCCTGAGTCTTCAACAAGCAGATGGACGCCATTCTTTCAACTTTGCGAGCAGTAACAAGGATATAGACAGACAAAGCTAGCTTAGCTTAATTGGCTCAAAGTCAATGGGAAGTATTAGCCTGCCTCTGCCTACAGTTTTCAGACGAACTCTTCAGAAACTCTAAACAGTCCTGTGTGCCTGTTATCACTTGTTTTTACTGCGTTAGGTAATGTTATCTTCCACAGTCAACATATTATCTTCTTCTACTCCTAAACAGAGGCTTTGCTTTGCTGACCTTCTTCTGCTGTGATTTAGTGAAGTCGTGCACAAGTCGAGTCTCTTGAATTGCTCTTTTAAGTGAACCATGAGAACACATTCACAGAGTGAGCAGTTCATTCGTGAGTCATTCTTAAATTTGCAGACCATTTGCATTAAAGAATGGCTTGAAATGAAAAAAAAAAAACTCAACTCTTTGGTGAACTTCACTAAACCAACTTGGAAGTAGGTCAGCAAAGCAAAGTATCTGCTTAGAAGTAGATGAATATAATGCAGTGACTGTGGAAGATTACACAACATAACACAATAAAAAAGGTCACAACAAACACACAGCAGCATTTAGAACTGCTGAAGAGTTTATCTGATGACTGTAGGCAGAGGCAGGCAAATACATGCCATTGACTTCCATCTATTTGAGCTAAGCTAATTAGCAGTGGGTGACCTTTGCCTGTCTCTTCCTTGTTACTGCACACAGAATCAAAAGAATCTGCTTATTGTAAACTCAGAAGTGAGGAAAGACACACAAAAAAATGTTGGATTATTGTTTTGAGCTACATTCACAAATTATTTGAACATACCTTGGCCTCAGTCTCTCCTCGATGCAAGGTGTAGAGGTGGTGCACAGCGCTCTGTGAGGATGCCCATGGGTGGGTGAGAATCTGGAAGACGTGAAAGTCATGGCCAAGAGTGTCTGCAGTCACCAGCAGCATCCCTAAAACAAACAGACATTGATCACATCAGCTGAAATACAAACATGTTATCATAATCACAGCTGTTAATACTACATTTTAAAGAATGTGTAAAGTTATGGTTAAGCTCAGCAGCTTCCAAACTTTTTCTGCAGTGCCCCCATTGGGCAGATGAAAAGTATTTATGAGCCCCTTCAGCCTTTGCTACACACACTAGTATATATTTTATATATAAACAAAAATATACAGTCAGTCATGCCTTTTGGTAAGACATTTCAATTTCAGATTTTGTCTAACACAGTCAGCATAAAGTGCAGAATAGAAACTTCATAGTATGAAAATGAAAATTATATTAAACACTGAGAAATGTCAAAAAGGAGAGGAGTGGTTGTCTTTATCACACATTGAAATATTATGTACCACAAAACCTTAATTTAACTTCTCTGTTGTAAAGACAGTGAAGCTATGTTGCTGCACTTATGGCTATGTGCAATGTGAAAAGCAAAGCTTTTGGAAGTAACCCTTCACCCAATGCAATGTGATGCAGATGTAGATTATTTTACATCAGTGGTTCCCAAACTTTTTGCAGCCTGTACCCCATCAGATGCTTCACCTCCAGCCATGTACCCCCTACTCTTACACACTTATTGCAGTTAGAAAAAGAAATGCGTCCATAAGCCTCACGCCATCCCCCTCGCTCACATTTAGCATGCATAACATAAAATCAGATCTTTTGAATTGAATTATTTCCAACTCAACTGATTTATTTACCAGCAATTTCAATGGGCAACACCAGTTCACTTTTGAAAAAGAAATGTAAATTTTGGAACATATTCAGCTCTAGACTTGAAGCTGTTATAAACTCGCCACAGCTTTAATGAGTATGCTGTCTGACTGAACTTATGGTACTATAAAAATCTTAGCTAATTCAGGACAGATTTCATTCTCCAAAATGCTTCACCAGCCTCTCTGCCAACACTTCAGGCCTTTATCAAAGCTCACAAAACAAACATTTGCCAGTTTGAACTTTAACAACTAAAACAACTGTTTGAAACCTGGCAGGTATTTGCGTACCCCTTATGTCACTTCATGTACCCCTGGGAGTACGAGTACCCCCGTTTGGGAATCACTGTTCTACATCAAAGGTATAATCAGCTTATGCTTATAGTATGATGTTGCCCGTGTCCAATATAAACAAATCAACACCAGACTATTTCTTTGATAAGAAAACTTACTGCATTTCAGGGTTTTAAGCTGTAAAACACCCACTTTGAAAATGCCCTTGTTATCGCCCCCAATATTGATGTAATTTGGTTTGATTGACTGGTAAATCTGGTCCATGAGAGAAAAGTTGTCTACTCTTGTGCTGTTTTTGAGACCAGATATACCCCTGTGTAGTGGCAATTTGAACCTTTCAACAATTAATTGATATTTATTTATGAGCATGTATGAGCATGCACGGATCTCTATTCTATGTGGTGGTGTTGTGAATATGTTAATGTTGTCTGTTGTATTTGTCATGGTCTGGACCTGTGTATATTGCCATGTATAAATATCAAAAGTTGGAATCCAAAATAATAACAATTTTAACCTGTCATTTCTAATGAACAAAAATATAAGAGAACAGAAAACACTATTTAAATAACTTAAATAATGGCAGCAAATGGGGAAGTGAGCAAAACTGGGTGGCTTGGAAAGACTCCTGCTCCTTGCGACCTACTTTTCAAATATGTTAAAAACATATTTGTTCAATTTGAACAGTGTGCATGAGTAAGTCTGATGTGTTTTCTCATTTACAAACAATAAACCTCCAAACACTGGATGTTTAGAACATATAGTTTTGTTGCTAAGGTATCATCAGAGTATCACTATTGTCTGACCTTTGGTTTTTATCTCTATTTCAATGTTAGCTGTCATTTCAATGTTGCACACTGATGCAGAGCAACAACACATCTAAACTTGATTTTCACTCATCAGCTCCCAACTGTGCAGTACACATGCTCAACAGCACGGCAGAATTACTGCTGCTTTAAACAAACAAACCAGTCCATTAAAACAAAGTCAGCTATCATTTGTCGCCGTCGTAAAACAGAGCTTTCACTCGCATGATCGCACCCTCTGGTTAAAAGCAGAGCTGTAGTCGTGCGCTTCTTCAAGAACAGACAGGATGATGACTGTCTGTGAAGGAGACGATCTATGTTTTCATACATCGTTGGCCGGCTCCTTGTGTGTGTTTGTGTGTGTGTGTGTGGACATCCACCGAATCACTGAACCGCAGCTCAGCACAAGTGTAACCCCCTCTGACAGGCCCATTCATTTGGCTGTGTTTTATTTGAAGCTCGTCAAACTGCAGAAAGTACAGGCCCTCACCATAAACAACAAGCTGAACAAACCACACCAGAACAAACCCAGATCTAAACCGGCTCAGTCAGGGGAAGAAAAAAAACACAGCGCCGCTTTTCAAGGGAAACCAAAAACCCATCCCCAGAAGCCTTTAGAGATGTTAGAAAACAAACCGGAGATTATGAGCGGTAACTCAAAATGCTGGACACGCATCACTGATGGAGTGAAAGATTTTTTTAAAAAAGGACATAAATGATATCAGAGTAATTAGAGCTTTTCTCCAGAGTTTTTCCCCATGATTCTTTCATGTGGAGGCTGCAGTAGGTTTTAATTAGTGGCCTGGCTTTATTGGGTGGCATGTCAAATGTGAAAAGAGGAGGCTGAAATGGCAAGAGATTAAAAGAATTCGCCAACACGTGCGAGAGGAGATGGAAAACACTTGCTGTCCCCACTGGATGTTTGCATATTCACTCAGATTTAGAAATGATTGTCCAGGATTTTAGAAGTAGTGTTGTACAAGGTTCATTTTAGTAGTAGATACACTCAATGGACACTTTATTAGGTACACCTTGTTCGTGCCAGGTAGTACCTTCCTTTGCCTTAAGTCTTGGTGGCATAGATTCAACATGTTGCTGGAAACATACCTTGGAGATTTTGCTCAACATTGACATGATAGCATCACATAGTTCCCTCAGATTTGTCGGAATCTCCTGCCCCACCACAACCTAAAGGCGCTCTAATGGATTGATATCTGGTGACTGTGGAGGCCACTGACGTACAGTGAACTCCTTATCATGTTGAAAAATCCAGTTCGAGATGATTTGAGCTTTGAGACATCCAGTGTAATCCTGCTGGAAGGAGCCATCAGAGGATAGTCATGAAGAGATGGACATGGTCAACATTAATACTCAGATAGCCTGTGGAGTTTTCCGTACTGTGTATCAAGAAAATATCCCCAACACCATTGCACCTAGAGCTGGGCAAAAAAATGATCAAATCGATTAATTCGAATGATTTTCTGCAGAAGATTTAAAAATTTAAAAAAATCGAGATTTTTTTTTTCTTGCTTTAGTCCAATTGTAAGTAGTTGCAATTTTTGAAAAAAAAAAAAAAAATTCTTACGATCGGCCTTGTAGGTTTTGCACAAGCACTTTAATAGGCTTGTATTTGTAATTTAAGTAGATTAAATATATCTGATAATTTCTGATTAAATATTGATCAGAGAGTTTCATGCTAATACTGTAAAAATACCTCAGCCTTTTAGTGTTTATGTAGAAAAACCTGCCTACGTTTATAATATATAATCAACGTTTTATGACCCAGACTTTGACTTTAAGAGGGAAACATAGACAACATAAAGGCAAAACTTGATTTGTTTCATTTTATGTCACTGGGAGTTTTGTTTCTTTTAGGGAGGGAAAAATAGCTTAAAATCGTAAATCGAGTGTTGTGGAAAAAATTTGGGGATTTTATTTCTAGGCCATATCGTCCAGCCCTAATTGCACCACCACCAGCATTGAACAATTGCTAGAAGAAAGGATGAATAATCAATATCTAATCACGTTTACACCAATTTCAGACCCTACCATCTGAATGTTACAGCTGAAATCCAGACTCAACAGACCAGGCAATTTAGTCCAATTTGGGTGAGCTCATCATACGTGTAGTCTCAGCTCTCTTTTCTTCACTTACAGGAGTGGCACCAAGTGTCGTCTTCTGCTGCTGTAAGTCCAATATTGGACATGTATTCAGAAATGGTCTTCTGCATATCTTCATTGCCACACGCGGCTATTTAAGCTGCTAATGCCTTTACATCATCTGGAACAATTCTCATACACATTTAGACTGAGAGAACCATGGCTTAATAGGTATTTTCTCTTCTTTAGACCATTATCTCTAGATATGGTTGTGTGTGAAAAATCCCAGCAGATGGGCAGTTTCTGAGAGACAAGCTTCAACAAGCACCAATAACCATACCAAGTGACCTAAATCACATTTCTTCCTCATTCTGATGCTTGGTTTGGTTGTCAGTAGGTCATCTTGACCATGTCTACAAACCTGTAGGAATTGAGTTGATGCCATGTGAACAGTGTTAGTTTTGACAGCATCTTTAAATCTGGTTTTAGTTGTAGTCTTTGCCTAAAATATATTTTAGTTTTAGTCATAATTTAGTGTTTCATCTAAGTCTAGTTTTAGTGGATGAAATTTTACAACATCGTACTCGACAATATCTACTGTAAATGTAGTCACCTGATATATAATTTGTAAAGTGTAAGGCATTTTTATGTTTTCTTAAATTTCTGAAGTCATATTTTACACTTGGATCCCACTACCATAAAACTAAGGTAGTTGTTACTGGATGTTCCCCATAACTTATCCAACCTTTCCACATAAATAGCTGTGATTCCTAACTTGCCTCTATTCTAAACATGATGAAGGTCTGATTGGATTTGTGAAGTATTTTAGTCTATTTTTTATTTGATTACAAAAATGTTGGTTAATTTACTGTTAGTTTTTGTCAATGTACACTTTTTCAAGTTATAGTTTCATCAGGGGAAAAAAGAGCAGTTAATGAGCTAATGTAATGAGCAGTTGAATAGCTAGCCATTTAGTGTATTTATCATTGAAATTAACCTTATACAACCCCAAATCCAAAATACTAAACTATCCCTTAAATGATTTTTCCTATATTTTTGAATGAATGAAGGCATGTTTAATATAAAGATGACGAAGAGGTGAAAAACACAGAGAAGAGAAGTGGATGTGAGATGGGGTCATGCAGATTATCAGAGGTGAAGAAAATAAGCAGTAGAAGTGAAGTGCATTAAGACAGTGGTTAGCTATTCATGCTGTATCAGAGCGACCAGAGAGCCATACAGCTGAGGCCCAGGGCCTGTAAACTCTTGAAAACCCACGCCCCAAACGAGGTGCCAAGCCACAAGAAGCATTTGCGTCAACTGGGAATGGGGAGAAAAAAGGGACGGGGCCCGTCTAATTATAGAGTCTGGAAACGGAAGCGCAGGGTGATTAGGAGTTGAGGCGCTGCGGTCTGTTTATCTGGGAGCTTCCTCTCGCTCTCGAACCCTCTCTCCCCAACACTCCGCTCTTTCTTTCTTTCCTTCTCTCTCTGTTTTGGTCGGGCTCCGCCTACACGGTGGCTGGAGAGTCTGGCCCCTGGGCTTTTCTGACAGATGAGACTTGGCCGCGGTGCTCTGGCCCGGGCCGGCCTTTCTCTCTTCTGCTGATGGTTGAGTCTGTGCTCCAAAAAAGTAACAGCTCAGAGAGGCTGTGGAGCTGCAGCTCCGGAGGACTGGGGGTTTTTGTGGCCTTGTTGAAATACAGAGGCCCTCGCCGTGAGGCGTCAGTCGGTTAGCCCGCGGGAAGGCCAAATTAAAAAGTAGCTCAGCCGCTCGGCGGGTGAAAAGAGAGGGTTTCGGGGAAACCAGAGGCTGGCCGGAGCAGGGTTTGACACGTCCTATTTATAACACCTCGTCCCAGAGGTTACAGTGTTATTTACGATGTTTTAGGACCAAAAACGCTGGCACACGCACTTAGACGTGTGCTAAACTGGAAGGGATGACCTCTAATTTGCCATGTGTGCGAGACATGCGCCTGTACGGGACATGAGGGAAGTGATATAATCATTTCCATAAATACCCCCTTTTTGCTTTCAGCCTTTTTTTCACCAAAATCTTTTTGTTTTGTTTCGCTGCAGGCTTTACTGTCCCAATTCTGACCACCCAAACACAAAACATCTGCTCAGTTCCATTAATACTGTGAGGATGTTTCATTTACAAAGTGGTCGGGCTTGCTTTTACAAAGGCAGATGGGACACGGAAGCGGGAGAGAGACAGAGAAAGGAAAAAGCAAAGAAAGAAACGCAGAGAACAACAAAGAGGGCGGTGATTTCCCTGCTTGGCAACACAAAATGCCACAACAAAACCAGTTCACTTTTTAATTAACAACACCAGGCTGTCGAAAAAGCTTTGAAAACAGGGAAAATCTCAAATCGCAACCATGTGGAAGGAATAAAGCTTACAAGATGGAGTAGTTGGTCGACTCAGGGTGAATAAACTTCAGAGCAAATGAGCCCAACACACAAATGAGAGAGTATCCATGGCTGGACCACCGCTCGTCTTCAGGGCGTCCAGGCGGGGCGAGGGAGGATGGGAGGCTTGGTTTGTCTATATACTCACACATATGAAGGAACAACCTGACTCATATGGACACTTACAAAGGACAAAAGCTACCTGAAGTGTTTGGACTGCCAGTTCTTCAACCATACATTCAACAGCCCTAAATTCCACCCACTCATTTTTGATATTTTTTCCAATAAACCATCCGCAGCATACACCGAGGGTTTGGCCTCCGATCTGTAAAATATTCCGCTGGTTTCTTCAGTAATAGATTAATAGGTATGTTTTCCCAGTGTAATTGTGGCTGTGGTGCTAATTGAAGGAAGGAGGAAAACGCCTACTAATCCTCTCACCACCAAATTACCACACTAATTTATGAGCACTTTTATTTCCACTGGGCAGCAGAGAAGACCTCAGGGTTTGTGTGACGCTAGCAAGCCAAAGTCAACCCCTCTTCTTAAATAACAGAGGGCTGGGAGTGTGATTAATCACATATCTTGTTTTTAATAGTTAGAATCCAAGACAATATTTTTCTTCCAAGAGGATTCATTTTGGTGTGCTATCATCTTCTTGGTTAGAAAATAAGATGCAAACTATATTTGTAAAATGTTTTCTAAGGAAGTTAGTCAAAGTCTACAGGTACTTATACAAAGACACACAATTATTGGAATTTTAAGTACAATTTAATAATGATCTGGTCAACATTAACGCAGACTTGCTCAATCTGAAGTTGGACTGTTTTTCTCAAGGCTTTAACCAAGTTTATTTTTAATACATCATCATGGTGCCAAATAAAACAACCCACATATAAAATACCTATAATTACCAACTCAGTGAAATGTGTGCAAATCCTTTAGGGTTTGAAAAAAAAATTATAAACCACTGATGAGATTTGAGGTTTTCTTATATTACTAGTATATCTTCAATTTTGAACATTTTGAAGTCTACTTACTTTCTTATTAAATAATATGAGATGAAACAAAAAATGTGTAAAAATGGAAGTGACTTAATCTACAACGGAAGAGGCACATCATGAACAGTGCTAATGAAAACCAACTAAATTATCCGTGTATATGTAGTGATCTTGGTTACAAAACCTCTACACAATATTTCAATCCTGTTTTGTCCTATTTTCGATTATGTGGCAGGAGTGGTTAGTGGCAGTCCAAATATGATGCAGGTCAGAATAGAGCCATGATTTTGAGGTGGAAATAAGTTTCTCAAATCTTGTTCTAAATGGTGAAAGAGCCATGATAAGTGAGTCATATGGGTGACAAAGTACGACTATAGAATAGATTGATCAGTATGCCAAAAAGCAGTTTACCTAAACAATCTCTTTATTTGAATTTGTCAAACAAAAATCCATACTTTTGAAAGCTATGAACCAAAAAGGTTCTTACAATCTATTTTTAAAAGTTTATGGTCCTGAGCCCAGTGTCACCCTAAAGTTGACCAGGGCACAACAGTCTGTGTGTGCTCAGCTGGATGTGATATCCTTCCTCTAGCATAGACCATACGATCACCAACTGGTTAATTATTAACCACTACTTTTTCAGGAATATATATGCAGTTAATTTTTTAAGTCTTTGTGTTCACTTAAACAGTGCAAATGAGCAATCAAGATACCGTTAGAATTATAAAATCACACAAAGTCACTGATGATCCCTCACTCTCCCTGCAATGCACGTCTATCCTTTACGCTTACTGGCACACTGAGGGGAGAGCGCCCAAAGATGCTGAGCAATGTGCACTGGCTACACTTCAAAACAATGTTACTGACAGACAAAAAACGGTAATAGTCACACTTGAAATGGAAAATATCAGGCCTGTAGTCCACAGAGCAGATCCTGGCTGAATCAGTCAGTGGAGAATGCGTTTCCTTGGGCAAAATGGGGCTCCCAATTGACCGTGCAGCCCTACGCTCAGCGCGTGTTTTGCATATAGGGAGGGGCAACACTGGCAATAATCCATCAGATTGATGTACACCAGGGCTATCACCACATATTCAATATCACAATATCTGTTCAAAGTTAGGGGTAAGAATTCATATTGAACTGTTACTGAAATTCTGAATTGAAATTGTACAGTACAGCAACATGTTATGACACCTGGAGCAGTGAGCTCTCAATTCAACAGAGGGTGCTCAAGTGGAACCCAATTGTTCATTGCTCTCCTGACCTCAACAACAATGAAGTACACCTTTAGAAAACAAGCCACACCAGGCAGAACACAATGATACTGCAACATCTAAGGAGCACTGTGTGGCACTTTGGGCTCCACACTGCAAATGGCAAAATAAAACAAAGACCGGGCAGTGTTTCAATTATATGCAAGGCAGCTGGCCCACTCCACATCCACAACAAATTTGCAGGTCCTTTTTGCAGGTATTCTGCCCACTGTTGTCCATCATCACCTCATCACTTTTCAGCCCTGTACATTTGCATCCTCGTCATCAGAAGTAAAGAAAAAGGCCACGACAGACAAGTTTGTAAGATTCAAATGCAAAGACATGTGGCCCATCATTGTAGCTTCAGGAGAGGTGAATAGTAAAGTGACCTAATGAAAATGTCTATTGTCTGTGGTGCAACCAGGCTATCAAATATATACTCCAATGTTAATGTATTTGCTTTCAAACTGTTTCTAACTAGATTTTGTGAAAAAATGACAGCCCTTTTATGCACTATCATGTTGTTTACAGCACATAACCATTTACTGCCTAAAAATCAGTCACTGTTGTCCTATAATTCCAATGATGCAATAAGGATATAAAAATGGCCATGCTGTGTACCATCTAGTGTGCAACACTGAATTACTTTTAAAAGCATCTTTGTGCAATATATTTCTGTGGACTACAATTTAATTTTAATTTCTTACAACATGTGGAAGTTTAGAAATACTACAACACATGCACTGTGCATACTGGGTGATCTAAAATACACCTTATTCTACAGTCTTAACGTTTCACTTTCAATATTTGCTAGACTATCAATTTATAGAGTTATGATACATAGGTTTAGAAATCCCTGATCTCAGTCATACTTTAAACACATTTATGTATAAAGAGGTCCAAAGTGCCATTTTGTCATTTTTTTAAGCATACTTCTTCAGGGGAAAAAAATGGAGAGGAAGAGCAGGACACATTGAAGGAGAGGAAAAGCTCAGAGAGTGAAGAAAACCAGAGGAACAGAGGAGAAACAGGGGGAAGGTCTTCACGGTTTATTCAATGTAGAGTGACTGAAACCAATAGTTATGTTTTTCTACCCGCTCCAGGGCAGACCACCTGTGAGCACTTAGATATTAATAGATATGAAAAAGGTGTGTGCAGCTAACCTGGCCATTAGTTTGATATTACTCCACTGAAAGACCGGCTCTTCAAACAGAGCAAAACTCGCCAGGCTTTTAAGTCGAGCCGAAAAACACGAGGGGCAGGCACCGTGGCGGTCAAGTTCACAAAGCGTGACTGTTCTGGAGGCAGGGCTCGGGGCTCGTTCTTTCATCACCTTAAGTGGAAAACACACTACTTAAGTCTGTTTTTATGGAGCATTTACATATCTGCACACTTCCTGATGGGATTGTTCCAAAGGAGAGGGAGGAGGTGGCTTTATTTTTCTTAATTTAGAGAGCGATCTGATGTAAAAAACACAGGATGAATGAGAATTTAAAGACATTCCCACTCTACCTGAAAGACTGATCCATCAAATCCACAGCTCCAATTTACCCCCTGCTAATCCAGATTCCCAGAGAATCCTAATGCTTTCACCTTGTTTTCTCTGCGCGGTTTTCTAGCCGAACATAAACATGTTCTCACAGCAGCTTACAGAGAACTTTAACACCAGGCCTCCTCTGTTGCCATGTTTAAAAAGCCCCAAAACAAATTGGTCCCGTCTACAATCTCCTGAAAAAGAATTTGGGGCTGTGATCAGCACTTAATCCTCTCTCTGAACAAACAGGCAGACAGTGAGGCTGCAGACGTAAGCTCCTTGTATTTTCACGGTTTCTTTTATACTTCTCACAGAGCCGGTCGCTTCTGTTCACTAATGAAATCCCTTCAAATGTTCACAGCCGTCTACAGAGGAGAGATTTCAAAGAGCTACAATTGTCCATTGATATTATTGATATTACAGGAAATAAATGAGGGGATGTCTGTGTCACAAAAGAAGAAGAGTCAACGTGTATTAATTCCAAGGCTGCTGAAGTGGACGCAGTTCATAAAATCCATGTTTTTGTAACATTGCTAAACAACTAAATTTAATTTTCATTGTTATATAATATGTCAGGTCATTAGTTAGCATGGGTAAATTTACACCACCGTACCAATTAGCTAAAGAGGCAAGTTACACTCCAGATGATTTTAAAGGTTCTATGACAGTAGAAATGCACTCTCAAATAGTTTTAGTCATTAAAGGATATACTATTTAACCAAGATAAAAGCTGTGTTTGCTTTGCCCCTTGCCAGGTCCATTTGGAGGAACTTGTCTCGTCATGTCTGTGCAATAAACACTAGAGCACAGCACTGAAAAGTTGAGGATGTATGCAAAAAAAGCCTGTTCCAAGCAGGGCTGAAGAGGTTATCAGCATGCCAAATCAAATATCTGCGATGATTTGCAGCAGAGGAACTTCAAAAGTGTGTTCTGGTGATATCTGGAACTCTGTTGTTAATATTTCAAGGTAGCCTACTGCACCTAACCAGCAACTTGAAATGAAACATAGAGGACCACATCCTCAAAAGAATTGTACTGCTACTGTGCAATCAGTAGAAAACAATAGCGTGCAATCCACAAAGCATACACAAAGTGTGAAAAGAACCCAAACTGCACTGCCACTCCTTGCTGCATCGGTCCAATTTGCATGCATGTAAAAAAGGGAAAATTCATAAATGCAGCGCAAAATTGCCCCCTTCCTATGCAAATAAGCCTCACTGCAAACACCACCTAATCCACAAAGACCAGCATTAATTGTCACAGGCAGTAAAGCGGTGCTATTTAACACCAGGGACACCCGTGTATTAAATCTGCACAATTTCTCTTTCTCCTTCTCACTCTCTCTCTAGCTCAAAATGACAGAAAATTAAACTGGGTTGGTGGTTACTGTGCAGCAGAGTCTTTATAAGGGCTGTCTTGCCAGGACTCTCAGGTAATCATGGCAGCAATGATTGCAGCCAGGCAAAGGTACCGTGGCAGGCGAGATGGCAGACGCGCACAAGAAAGGATTTATCGGAGGAAAGTATCACTTTTTGATTTAAGTGACAATGAAATCATTTGCAGATAGTGGTTGCTAGGCTGCATGATCCTTGTGCTACGAGATGACATCAAGAAAAACAGTAATATAGCCTACTGTGTTCATCCCTGTGACCACTCCACCATTCTTAAGTAAACATGAAACATTTGTCTAAATACAGTCTGTTAAAATCCACTATGACCTCCTTGACCACATTTTTGTCATTTGAGTTGTATTTTCTACATTCATTTTGCAATCAGAGGCACAAAGTGCGCTCAGCTTTCAAACTTTATGGGCGTGTTAGCACCGACATATGATTAGAGCAAATTCTTTTGAGGATAAGGTGCTAAAACAGGGCAGATTGCATGAGATAATTACAAAGGCTAAAAATATCCCCTCAACATTTTTGTTTTTTACAACTCCAGGTTCAGGTGCAAATGGTAGCATACTCATTAGAGCAGTGGTTCTTAATCAGAGGGTCAGTGATCTAATGCGATCCAAAAAAACAGCATTTCTGATGGAGTCTGCAGTGATATCTGTGGTAAATATGTATTTTTCTATGTATTTTCAGAACTATGTCTTTTGCTCCATTTAAGACCCCAATTTTAACATTTAACATGAAATAAATTAGACTTTTAGTAGGGATTATCATCAATGAGGTAGGCCATCACCAGGCAAAATAATCTGATCAATGAGTAATAGCCCATGCATAGTTTTACTTTTTACATTACTTTCACTTACTTTTCATATACAGACTTTCATACTGTGTCCACTTCAGCATGGTCACACCTATGTTATCTTCTTTTCTGCCGGTGTTTTTGTGGCAAAATTGATGGCACAACAGGACATCCAGATGGCGTTGTTGATTACCATATTTGTCTTTCTTCTGAAGCCAAATGTGATGAATTGTTATTGCAAACAGCAGTTGTATGATGCTGCAGTCTAGCTGAGTTGCCCTGTTTGTAAAATCAGAGTGTTGCATTTTTTTTTTCAAGGATCTTTTTGGAGCTTTTCTGCCTTCATATTTTAACACTTTTTGAACCTTTCTAAAACTGAGCGAGACAATTTAAGACAACTTTACCAATACAAGTGTAATGTGTATATATACTGTATGTGTAGAAACTGTTACATGGGGATAGATTTAATAAATGGAAAGAGACCAGGAAACATCATGCAGTGAAGCCAGTGAGACAGGGCTTCTGGCTTTCTAAGGAGGACTACAATACTCAAAATTTGTTCAACTGTCCTTATGTTGATTGGCTAAGACTGAAAACCTTCAATGTGTATCCCACTGGAGCTGGGCAGGGTCACAAAAAGCCACTTGAGCAGTACATGCTGTTTAAGCATCTGTACGACAACATTTGTATGGCATTTACTTTCTTAAGCAGGAATAAAAACAAGTATGTGCTTATCTAACTTGTTTATCCTCTGTTCAACTTGAGATTAAGATGCTGATCCGTTTCTCCCTTTAATCTTGTTTTTTTTATTCCTAGTAGCAACTCACTTTAGCATGGGGGGACAGATTGCTATAACATGTATTGTGCTGGAGATTAAATATCCTTAAAACAATTTATTTTATGACATCCTGACTTTCTGTGGTGTCAAAATAGGGCCCAAAATGCTACTTTCTTGAATGAAAAAAAACAAGTAACATGCAAAGCCAAAAACTGCTGTTATGGCCTAACTGTAGCACCATGTTCAAATGAAATTGTCCACAATTACATGTAAAGATTGCACATGATTAACTGGGTAGATTCAGGGAGCTGAAAAGGTATTATGGATACATTTACAGACACCTCATACTAACTGTGCCAGCATCTAAATACGTCAAATTAATATTTATTCAATGTTTGTGCAATTTTCCATGTGTTGTGTGAAGAAAAGGGTATGCAAGTCACTTAATGCGTCAACACTTCAAGTCCAAGAGTTAAATAAAAGCTTTTGATTTTTTGTTTGTATTACTTAAAAAAAATAAGAAAAAATAGAAAGTATATACATAAATCATGACTTGAAGGCAAGGTTGTCTGTCCCTCTAACCTCTGTCCATGAACTTTGGCTGCCAATAAAAACAAACCATGGGAACAAGACACTTAGCAACTTCCCTGCCGAGCTGCCCACCTACACACAGACCAAAAAAGAGCTACAAGCAGCCTGTGTGTTACCGCAGTGTGTGGGCTGCGAATGACTCCACACTGCTGAGGTGTCTGCTGCCTGTTGGTGAGTGTTGGCCATCGGGGGGATATTGGGTGAGTCTCTTTCATCCCACAAAACCTGAGTCATGGTCCAGGGCTGGACCAATAACTCTCCTCTGCTCTGGCCATGGAGACACATTTTTGTGTATAAATGTGTTCTTTGAGGTTGTTATTTTTCCCAGAGCTACATCTAACCCAGGTTTGAATGAAATATTGTTCAGGATCTGCCATTAATGTTCAGTATGTTTTAAATGTGGCTTTTGAATGGATGGATATCTTTCCTTCAAGCCAGGAGAGAAGGTTCCCAGCCTCGTAACTGAACTTTTATGAGAGTTAGACAAAGAGAAATCTAACAAGGATTCAAACTTATTTGGGATATGTTCACACAAGATATAGGGTAAGGACGTACCTTTTTGCCAATAAAGTCAATAGCAGTATAAAAAATAAAATAAAAAAATAAATAAAATTGTGTTTTTTCTTAGTTCTTCAGTGTGTACAGAATTAAATTAAATCATTTGAAAAAACTTATTGCCAGTCCTACTGCCTTATAAAAGTTTGAATTTAAAGTACAAGCTGTTAAAAGGGGCATGCACATTAACAACATAATCTCATTTAAATATTAGGCAACATCATGCACTTTTTCTGTGGCATTCAATCACAGAATATAACAAATGAGGCCAAAATTTGTACTCACAGCCACATAAGGCATAGCAGAATAAACATATTGTGGCCAAGAAGTCAAAATTCAGGCTTAAGATTTTTTTAACACACATTCATGCCTCCTAAGGTCGCCTTAAATTGACTGTATGGATCAAACATGCAAATGATATTATTTTGGTTCAAAAGTTCAAAAGAGTAGGACATTCCCTGTGGAGAAAAAAAACCCATCTTAAAAGTTAAGGCGACTGACTGGTTCCTGTCCTCGAATCCCCCCCAATTAAACTGGGGAAGAGTTAAGCCCCAGTTGAAACCCTGGTCACGCTGTATTTTGTGTAAAGTTCTTTTTTTTTTGTATTGGTTCAGCTGTGTTGGGAGGGTTCCTGTGTGTGCTTCTAAAGTAAATGCCAGTGTGTGTGTGTATTAAAATGAATCTGTTTAATTAGGCGTGCCCACTGCTGCCAGGATGGACTACTTTGCACTCAAACAGGTGATAGGCTGCAAAGAATGGCAAATCCCCGTTATAGCTGCAAAGTGACGTCACCATTGTGCAGAAGGGAATCCCCAATTTTATCGAGTTCCAACAGGCCACCTCAGCTTTGTTCCCGCAGCATGTAATTTTGGGTTTAGCCATGTCTTTTGTGTTTTATGGCATTGTAAGGGTGTGATTGTCACCCTGAGGTATTTCCACCAATTTAGCCATTGTTGTAAATATCGTTCTTGTAAATTAATTCAACTGTTTTAAAGGATTAAAGGTGCAGTTGTCTCCAGTGGCTGCTCGGCATTTGGTGGATTTTGGGCATAACTCCTCCCAAGATAAAATGGGAGTTCACGCACATTCTAATGCAAACACCTTTTGTAGGAAGTAAATGTGTAATAATTTTATGCTTAGAAACATCCCTCCTCTGCAGTAGTGTCACTGTCAGTATCTACGGACCCAGCTGCTTTAGTTTTCCCCTTTAAGCCAGCTGCCTGTCAACTTCCAGCCAGTCACCAGCCAATGAATTTTACTGAAGGGAGTCTCCACGTTTCCCTCACAAGTTTCATAGTCTTAACTTTTCTTTGGCTAAGTAAGTAGCTGCAAAATCAACAGAGAGCAAACCTTACACCACAGATTCACTCTACCATGGCCTAGAGTATCGATTGCCTTAATCTGCCACCAGCTTAAAGTTATAAATTCCAGCACCTCTTAAGAGTTCAGCTCTTCATTCATGTCCTCTTGGTCCAAAATATCTGCTGACACTGATGGTGGTGGAAATTTCCTCTAAAACCAAGCTTAGAGTTTCCACGGATGCCAACAGCTAACACTGGCATGCCCATTCAGTGCTATTGGTTGAAATTTGCAATCAATATTTCTGTTTTTACATGATATGTTAATCTGAGGGACAATTGTTGGCCACTAAGAATTTTACAAATGCATTCTCAGTATTCAACCAGTTCTTAAGCGTTTGCTAAAACCCTTTGACATTTTAATATGACTGAGAAAAGTGGTTCGGCCAAGTGTTTTCCAGTGATTTAAATGTATTAAGTCATTGAAAGTTATATTTTGGCCTAATTGTTATTAGCAGAGAGTCCAAAGATAGTCAGGAAAAGGAGTAGGCGAAGAGTGAAACCACTTGCAAAACATGGAGTGCACAGACATTAGCCAATGGGCTATTTGCATCCTATCTGTTTCTGTTTTCTAGGAATAACAAGAACCACAAAGTAAGCTTTGCTTCCTCTCAAGTCCACTATAATTTGTCCGATAATGCAAATATCTTCTTTATTACATTCTTTAAAAATGCTGTTAATAAGACATAAGATATTCTGGTGTGCTGACTTGTTGCCAAACTCTTAATAGCATAAGTATAATTCAGACTGGAGGGAAACCCCCTCTGATCCTCAGTCAAACTTCTATAAAAACAAAGTCTCGGCACAGAGCCGTGCAGAGCAGCTGCTGTAAATCACATCAGAGCCGGCTCTGAGTGCTAATTACTATCTTGGTGTGAAGACACAACTCAATCCGTGCTAAATGTGTGGCTATAAATGTGCGGCTGAGCAGAGCTGCTTGTGTGTGGGAATTCCCCTTGTGTTGAACATGTGCGTGTGGGTCCAGGGTTTTTCTGCGACGGCCTGGTTTCTTTCACACATCAGTGGGACGCAGAAGACGGAGTTATTATGCCGTGGAGAGCTGCCTCCGCTGCACAGCTGCCTCCATGGTCAGGCTCCACGGGCCAGCCTATTCATTAGGGCGACTTTACCAAAGCAGGAGTATGGTTTATGGGACAGTTCGGATTCAGTCCTGATTCATCTGACGTTACTTTCTCTTTGATGGGGTATCCAAAACTTCCATATTCAGATCATTTAGATGGCAGAGCAAATATTAAATACTGATCTTGTGGTTGCCTGTTGAGTTTTATAGGACTGAATAAAGGTACTGTTAGAGAGTCTTTACAGGATGTGGGTGGAAGTGAACTGTATTCTCACCCAGTTTGAATAAAGTTTATATGACTGGTTCATGGTCAAAATACAAGATGTTAGACTGGTTTTACTACAGACATCAGTTGTAACTATTTGTCACAGAAAGGCCTGAAAGTACATCTGTTAAAAAGGGTCAAATTTTGAGCTAACCTGATGTGTTTGTCTCTATTAATTTATGTTTCAGCATACTTTTCTATTTCTGTCTTCATTTATTTCTTATTGCTTTTGACAAACAAGCAATAACTTATAAGCTTTTCCAAAGGCTAATTTTGGTCTCAATATGGTCCACCTTCAGCTGGTTACACACCAAGCCACTTTCAGCCAGATCCTGGGCCTTATTTGCTCAGTTAGTTTGTGGAAATGAAAAATGATGCAATTTCCAAAAGCTCAAACATAGTGTTTTCCTGACTACTCATTTCGATTGGTGGCCCACCAGTCAAGCACTACCTCCCACCACACCAAAACGAAGACACATTTATGGAGTTTAAAGTGCAGATAATCAACATGCTGAGGGCCATTTTTGACCTACTTTTTTAGGAACCCATAAAGTGTTGCATATATGACACTTTTACTGAAGAAATAGACGGCCATGACTTCTTTATATCTTTGCAAACAACAAATCATAGAACTAATAAAAGGCTGTCATACATTTATTTCTATTTCTCGTTGATAGTAATTTGAATTACTCCACCACAGTGGAGGTCTGCATGTGGAATTTGGAGGTGACAGCTCATCCCTAATCTAGGTGGCACGTTTATTTCACTTGAGACATCAGTATTTGTTCCAGACTGTTAAAGAAGCAGCTAGAAACTCCTAACAGGAGCCACAAGTAAATCAAACAATGACAGTAAATTTGTTGAAAAAAAAGGAAAAAAAAGAGTGGGCAGTTACTTCCAGTCCCCAGAGCACAGAGCTAAAAAACTGTTGAAAGGAGTTTAAAAAACATTCACAAAAAAGTTTTTCTACATTAAAATGCTTCTCACACATTAATGGAAACACACAAATAACTGAAAATCTCTTGGTAGCAATTGTTTGAGATGAAACCATCTGAAAAAATGTTGATATTGACTTCTTATCTTTTGGTTGTATTTCTGTCATTTTTATCAGATAAAGCTCTGAATGCAGGACTGGAGCTTTGACTTCCTCATCATTGCCTGTAAACACAGAGCGGTTCTGCAGAACAGACATCTGAGAGGGGAAAGAGCAGAGGGGGGTGCCGTGTATGTTTGCTGGGTCAATCACTCCATCTAGTGCCAGACGGAGTCAAAAGTAATCTACAAGCAGTTGGACAATATCTCTGCCATCAAAACATGAGTGTATTTTGACCTTGGCATCGTACCTAATAATCAAGTCAAGGATCGTTAAGGACGAGTGAAGGGGACGAGACGCGAAAGAAAACAAGCACACACACATCGCAGCTGTTAAAGAGAGCGCTTCGCCACTGCACTTCATCTGCGTCCCTCTAATTACACCACTAGGAATAGATCCACAGATCCACCGAAGCGCCGCGCAGCGCCAGCCGCCACTCTGAGGAGCACTGGCGGCCACCCTCTGGTCCGCCCCTCTGTAGAGCGTCCAACACACACACAAGCCACTGGGGTAACTTACATAACTCTTCCCAGCCAAGTCTTGTGGGCTCTCCAGGCTCTGCTTGAGTCATATCATTGTTTCCTTCTTGTTTCTGCCATGTTGGGCTCGAACCGCTGTGGTGGGAGTCTCAGGGGGGGACGGCGAGGTAGTTCAGTAAAATATACTTCCCCTAAAAACGTCTTTGAGAGAGTTCACGTCGAGCCACACCAATGAACCAGTCACTCAAAACCTATCAAACCATATGTGTGTAATTACAGGATGCTCCATCGCAGGCTGCTTACAAATGAAAATGAATAAACAATGATGTAAGGAGAGGATTTAAAAACAGGCCTCTTTCTTCAGATGTTAGAAGATCCCTCCTAATCCCATTTCACGCCGTAATTCCAGTGAAAAAAAAGGGAGAAATCTGTGTTCTTTGGCCTAATGTCTTAGTCTGTTCTCAGTTGTAGTTTAAACATTTATCACTCCTTTAAGATTCATCTCACAGTAAATGAGTCATGAAGATTAAAGTGTGTTTGGAAGTTTGAAACTGACGGTGGAAAAGGTCATCCGGGATTCTTTCAGCGCGCTGACTCAGCAACAACCGGCACACTGCCACGTGTACAGGGTTGCGCTGTGTCCAACAGTAGAAATACAAAGTAGATGTTGAAGAGAAGAAAGACCCAAGGGGCTCCTTTCTAAATGGAACAACAATAATCACACACTCCTTCACCAACTAGTCTGTTAAATGTTTGATTTTGTTCAACAGCAGATATCCTTGACCCATTAGAGGGAGCAGCAAACTCTTTAAATCCACCATGAGTCCTGTGGCATTTCAGAGTCTTCTGCTGTCTGCTGATGGTGGAAGTTGTTCAGAAAGCTGGACTGAAAATATCCTAAAATTATTATTCTTAAAGTAGGGAAGGGAATTGCTTATGTTTAACATCAGGAAAGTTACTTGTTCAACTCCCTGGATACCAAAAACATGTTCATTTTGTTGACTCTAGAATGCCCTTGAGTATGAGCATGTTTTTGTCTGTCAATATCAGCACTGTGATTGGCTGGTAACCAGAGAATGTTGTACCCTGCATTGTGCACAATGTCAGCTGTGAGTGCTTTAGCTACCCATAACCCCAAAGGATCAAGTTGTACAGAATTTGGAAAGGTGGGCGGATTTTTAAAGCAAAAAGAATACAAAGGGTCAAAAAACAGTCCCAAAAAAACATGTAGGAAATGCACCCATGCTGAAAATTTACCGAACCGTGACTCACCTAGTAGCTTCCACACTTCAGCCCTACACTGCTCTGCTTGAAAGTTTGTCACCAAATGCCTGGGACTTTTATTTTTGGTACTACAGTAAAGAAAAGATTAACATATTTTTTACTTTTAGTGTGTGAAACATGTCTCCTCCGCGAAATGGAGCACGTCTATGCACAAGACAGAAAGTCCAAAAATGTAACAAGGTATCAGGACTTTTCTTTCTTCCTCTTCACAGCTCCGGTAGCTGCCTAACTGTCTCGGTACCTCGTGTCCCCCCTTAATGCAATGTCCTTCAATTATTTAAACTGCAGTTTAAGCCCATTGGCCTGGAGAAAGTGGCTGACATGGCACTGAGCCATTTGACGAGGCTCGTGTGAGGAGGGAACCTCAAAGTACCGCGTGGTCCAACAGAGCATCTCAGACTGTGTGAGAATGGTGGTGGATCAGGAGTATGTATGAAAACTAAAATGTTTTTGAACATTAGTGACAAAGAAGAATTTAATGCCACTGAGAGAAGGAAGTAATGAACATTTAGCTGTCGCTGCTGCCTTACTGTTGCTATACTGTTGTTCTTACTGCTAAGTTTACAATGGGAGGCACTTTATTTATCACTCTTAGAGAGATTGCACTTACCAGACAATGTACTAGCACATTGCTCGGTAATAATTGCTTGGTATAATATGTGAAGACATTATAAATATGTATTGTAACTCCATGTCTTGTGTGTTTTCTTGCTCTTTGCTACAACCTACTTTGCCCTCCAGGACACTAATAAAACTTAAAACTTATTAAAATCAAATAAGAAATTATTTATTCTTTGCATTTATCTTTTGCTCTAAAGATGAATAAAATGGTTCCTATAAAGTTTAAACTCTTCTTTGAAAAACCAGATGTTCTTTTATAAAAGACACACAGTCAACTCTGACATTACTCAGCGATATCACTAAATCTTTTTCCAGTATTTTCAGTGTATCGTGTTTGACTTGTGTTAAATGAGCTGACCAGTATTTAACGGATGGCTTTTCTGGAAAAGACAGAGAAAGACAGAGTGTCTAAAACAATTATTTCTTAGTCTGTAACCCCACCGTGTTCCTACTCAGACTCAGTGAGGTAAATGAGGGATTCTTTGGGGCTTGGAGGTCATGAGGTGAGAGCTATCTCTCAGCAGCTCCTTTATTAACTACTCACACACACAACACACTTACACACAGCTTCGAAGAAACAAGACCGAGTGTCGCCTGTTCACACTTACAAAGCTTCTACTGTCCTGGTCGTTCAGAGGTGGAGTTCAGAAATCAGGGAATAATGTGTTTGCACAACAGATTTCACAGAAAAAAAATTGCACAGGTAAACAGTTTTATAAAACTGTGTTGAAACAAAGAACACTGAGGTAATGTGTTGCTAATTAATCTGTAAGTGATTGAGCAAGCGAGTGGAAATAAACACTTCAACAGCTTATTGTGCATTCCTGTTGATCATACTCAGGGTAGATAATAACAAAATATTATATCATCATCACTATGATAAATGGGAAGACACCATCTCCCTGTTTAGAATTACTGCACAATTAGGTTAATGTTGAAACACCAACTCTTAGTTATAAAGTTTCATGTACATATTGTTGCTCTAAGTTATTGCTTTGACTTTAACTTAGAAGTTAATAAGTATTTGTTTAAACAAATATCAGCAATGTAAAGATAAATCAATGTGAATCACTTATCCAGCCGTGACACCAGATCACGAAAAAATACTTCAAAGTGGGACATGATAGAAAGTTAGTGACAACTGTTGCTTTAGACCCACCAAGTTAAAGACAAAGAGAAGGAGCTGAGATGGGTTTATACAGCAACAACAGCGATGCACCACACTACACATAACAGATTTTTCTTGAAAACAAACAGGCTATTAAAAAGTCAGACCTTCATAAAATTTGTGCACATTAATCATGGATACTTTTTTTAAGTCTTAAATCAGACAGAGTTGTTAACATGTATTTCATTAGCTCCTGCAGAACTCTGCAGCTGCACGGATGCTAACGGGGACCAGAAAGAGAGCCGATTTTAAGGTCTCTGCATTGGCTTCCCGCTTCTTTTAGGATAGACTTTAAGATTCTTTTACTGGTGTTTAAAGCTCTCAATGGTCTTAGTCGTTCATATTTATCTGATTTGCTTTTACCGAATGAGCCCATTAGAGCCCTCAGGTCTTCAGGAACTTCTCTGTTAACAGTTCCCAAAGTTAAAACAAAAAACTTACGGGAAGGCATCTTTTTACTACTACTGCCCCCGCTTATGAAACAACCTACCTAATGTTAATGTCTTTGTAAAAACAAACTCAAAACCTACCTTTTAAGTCTAGCTTTAACCTAAAATACCTTTAAGTGTTTTTATTCTAATTGCAGCTCACTTTCATTATTATTATTTTATCTTATTTTATTTTTGATCTTTTCTATCTTTGCTTATTTTATTTTCTAGTTTTTTTTTATTATTTTTTACTTAATTTCAATGTATTACTTTTTTACTATTCTTTTTCTAATTCTATTTTATGTTATATTTAATTTTACACCTTAGCCTCTAGGTTAAAGTTTGATTGATTGATTGATTGATTGATTGATCGTTAAAGTGAGCATTTTAGAAAAAGGCAGGGATCATCTACTACATTTGAACAAAAATCTTTTTTATTCCTGCTTGATAGACATTACAGGGGGCAGCTTTAAACTCAATTTAATAGAAATATTTAGGTATAATTTACATACAGAAGCAGTTGCTTCATTGTTCCCTTTCCAGCCAAGTGCCTGCCAAGTTCCAGCCAAATACCCACACACTTACATCCACTGGAAGTCCCCCCTACACTGTTTTGGCCTTAAACAGACTGCTATAAATTTAATAGTTTTTTATTTCATCGTTTCTTGATGATGACAGACACAGGAGACATGTAACTTCTGGTGCTTTTGCATACAGCCTATAGTGGACACTTCGGGGACTGTACTTGTCAGGATTTTCAGCATTTGCTTCTTTTATCATGATCTGTAGACTGAAAAAGCTCTGAAGACTAAAGGGGATTTTTTTTCTTATTTTACTGAAAGGACCATCACAGGGTAATTCACTTAAACAGAGGATCAATGAAGATGGTGAACAGTTAAAAAGCAGCTTTAACTTAAGGATTATGACAACACTTTGCATGACAGCATTTACTAAGATTGACTCTGGTTTGTATTCAGCTTCCTCCTGTGGGTGTGTAATGGGTGCATGTGTTACCTATTTGATGTTTGTGACACTATGCCTGACCTGCATGTGTTGCTCATGTCTTGAGGTTGGTGTTAAGGCTAAACACATGTTTGTTGAGTACAAAATGAATACTCACACACAGACACTATGAATACATTTGGATGAGTCGGTCGATCCTTCTCATCCTCAGAGACAAGACGAGGCACACACACCATGTTACACATGGAGGGAAGTTTAATCTCCCCTCTGCTTTCCTCCAAACTCACCCAGCTTCAGCTCCCGCCTTAAAAAATACATGTGTGTGAGTGCGAGAGAGAGAGAGAGAGTGTGTGTTTGAGTGTGTCTTACCACTGGGGTTGAATTGCATGCAGGATATGGGTTTGTCATGAGCTGGGAAGTGAGCCACCACTCCCTCTCCGTCCGAGTCCTCACTCACCAAGACCTGGAGTATATATACACACACACACACATACACACACACACACACACACCACAACACCACCACACCACACACACAAAGAGAGAGAAAGAAACTTCAAATCATTTTCTAACAATGAGAACATTGAACCCAGAGCGGGACTTTCCCTCTGAAGGGTTTCTCTTCACTTTTTGGTTTGCTCTGATTTCATCACCACACTCGGCTCGTTCTTCGACATCAGCCCACGGAGTGAAAGCTTTCTGAATGTGATATCGCCCTCTAGTGGATATTATGTTAAATCTTATATTTTCGGTGTGCCACAAGGCGAGATTGGAGTGCATGGTTATCCTGATTTGTACAGCCTAAATCAGTTGTCTGTGTCATAAAGCAGGCTTTCTCTAATCCAGGGCAGTCCACCATGTGGTTTTACGTAAACGTGTGTGTCATGCTTTGGTCAAAATCCAACACTAATCGTACCAAGAGAAATTTTAACCCTGTATAAACCAACTCTCAACAGCCTTTTGCACAAAGCCCAAATTCAGTATGTGTCTATTTAATCGTTAGTAAGCTCAATATGAACCCACCCCTCTTTTTCCGTGAATATGCTGATATTAGTACAGCTATTACTGCAAGTGCATACAAGAAAACTATCTCTCTTTAACGTTTGTTGCTACATAAACTGTACACCCCACAGTTGTCAATACATGGTGCAAATTTTGCAAATTCAACCACCCAAACACCCTCACTACAAATCCTACCCCCAAACAAAGCCTCAGCGAATGTTAAGCTAGTGGCATCTTCTGAGTAAACTTCTGTACTGCGACTGAATAAAACATTTGAGACTAAAAACAGCATTATAAGTTCTGATGAAATTGTCATTAAAGTTCTAAAGTTAATGTAAAAATGCTGCATAATCTTCAATCAGTGTTGTATGAGTCTATAGTATTGATGACTTCTTTGTTAAGAGTTACTGGAAGACCAAACCACTTCATTCAGTGCCTTTTAGAGTTTTTTTTTACCCAAAACACACCTAACACCAAGCCAAAATGACGAGGCACATTTTATTCATATCCACACAAAATAGCCTCTATATTGTGTTGAAGCAGGGGTTTCCAGTCTTTGCTTGGGAGCCACCCTAAGTACCACCTTAAAGTAATCAAGCCCCACCTCCGAAAAAACATTTGACACACTGGCTGTACAAATAAACAACTATTTGTATTTCTTATGGATAAAATCAAGATAAACTGGGTTTACTCACAAAGCCTTCTTAGAGAGTATGTTTCAGTAGCATCAATACATTTTTCTTTCTCTGTCTTTACAGTTTCAGAGTTAAATGTGAATTTATCTTTCTCAAAATAAGTTCCATCTTTTCACAAAATTTGCTTTCTCATGGATGACAAACATTGCTTAATACATTTCTGGTGTTGTTTTTTTAAATGTTCTATTTTACTGATGAGATGCTGTATCTTTTAGGTTTGTATCAACATATGCAAACCTTTAATAACGACAATCTTACAATAATGCACTTATTTCTTTTCCTTTTGCCCAGTTTGCTAGATTGAAGACAAACTCAGATAAGATGAAATTATACAAAAAGTATAAAAAGTAAATAGCTGTTTTTTCTCGTTGAATTTGGACTGGTAGATCTAGCTTGTCTGTTACCATCATGCGTGTATCTGCAGTTGGAAAAGGTTGGTGATCACTGCTCGATGACCCTGGGGCCTGGGTTGGCAAGTACCAAAGTATTGTTTAAATCTTTTCTATGTATTTAAGTTTGTTCATTTAAAAAGACTGTCTGACTAACATTAAACCGATTACAATTTAAAAGCACAAGGTTAAAGGCCAATCAGATGCCGGTAGCATGTCGTAGCAGCACGACACTGTGTACCTGGCTATTAAAAACAACGAAGAAGAAACACGACACAGTAAACAAAGAACAACGATGGAAGACATCCAGCAATTCTTCTTTGTTTGTGATCAGCATGTGGCTGTTTGTTCCGAAGCACAACCAAGCTTTGTTGCAGAGAAGGCTGTGTGCCGCGAGAGTTATCTCCACAAAGACGAACGGAGATTTAAACATGGCGGGGTTATGTGTTGTTCCGCTGTCGCACAGGAAGTGACATCTCCTTCGACAAATCAAAGGACTGCAGTGTTTCTAGCTCCAACATCTTGGCACCCCAACAGAAGGGTCCCAAAAAGTAGGACGATATGGTTCACTTAGAAGGGAGCCCTGTCCCGGTTTTAGGCTATGGAAACTCCACAAAACGAAACAAACTGATCCCCCCGGTTGAAACGGGGCTTAACACTCCAACAAAACCACCATTGCCTCTTGACCCACCACTGTCCTCCCACTGTCTGGCTACTGTTACCTTGAGGAGTCATTAAATCATCCAGATGTAGTTCTAGTTACCTGACGAAAGAAAGTTCATAACCAGCTTGTGGATACCAAATTTCTGAGCAGAAGCCAGGGGTTTGTACAGTTGTTTCACTCAAATAAGCCTGGGTATGTTAAACGCCCTTTGTCTTCCAAACCACTGAAGACAAATGCACACACACTTGAAAACCTCTTTGTGCTACATCAAAAACAATGTGAATCACCAAATTCAGATGAATATTTGTCATGTCCTGAACCAGCAAGTACAAAGAACAATCCAACGAACAGGACAAGAATAAGGGCACACTGGCTTTAAAAATAATGTGGCTTTCACATGTGGTTTTGACAATACCCTATGGTAGCGGGTTTTCCAGTAAACTGCCGTCAAATCTATCTTTGGCTTGGTGTTTCCTACAGTTGCTCAAGAAAATATGATTATAAGTCACTCTGTATAGCGAAAGCCTGTCTTAAATCTCTGTATGAAACCTATTGTCAAAAAAGAAACTAACGAAGGCCGAGCAGGGACCAGGAGCTGGACGAAATCCCCTTTAGGCACGAAGAGAGATTAGAAATAAGACCAGACATGAGGCCACTTTATGTGCAAGAGAGAGCGAGACGACGTTTACACACGGGGAGAAATTTGGCCTCAGAGTTGCATTAATGATGTCAAAATGGCTGGTGGGGCATTTTAAAGGGAGCTAGTCCAAACAAGGGGCAGCCTCTCGGAGCTAAAGGGCCCAATTTTGACTACAGGCAGGAAAACAAAGAGGGGAAAGTAGGAGAAGAGATGGAGAGCAGAGGGGAGGAGAGAAAGAGGCGGGTGACATGAAACAGGTCACTTTTATTACGGAGCATGCAGACAATGTTGTTCTGTGAGGGAATCCTGCTGGAGCCGAATGAAACAAGAGTGTCCTCAAGAGGGCTGAGCTCATTATAATTGAAACGGTGTAAAGTAGGGCTGGGTAATTTAGACCCAAAATTACACTGTATTGGAGGTTTGTGAATACGTGTAAAAATTGTCTGCTGCGAAACATTTCAAGAGTTTGTTGCATTAGATTATAAACAGTAGAATGACTCCAGCAAGAACCATACAAAATCAAAATAATATCATGCGAAAGAGCTCACCTCAGCTCCAAATTCTGCTTGTTTGGTTTTTTTTATTGGGAGAAATTTCAGTAAATTTCTGCATAAAGTCTAAGTGGGAAAAAAACCCCATCAAACTGTGGAAAGGGTGTGAAAGTGGCACTAAAGTTTATATCAAAGGTGTCAAACTCAAGACCCTGTGGCCAACTGCAGCTTTCTTTAATGATTTTATTTATAAAAGAATCGTATTTAACTGTATTTAAAAAAATAAACAAGGTACATACATAATAAATGTATTATATTTCCAATAAGTTTGGGAAATAAAAAAAGATAAAGATAAATCATAAATAAATACAGTTAAGTTTAAAAATTAGACAGAAAAGAAAATGGATGTCATATTTTTTCACATACATTTCACATGGGTGTGTCTTCCTTAGATGGTAAATGAATGGCTGCCACATTGTATAGAAATATTTCTTCCTTCAAAGTGTGCATATCATCTTTTCAAAGTCCAACTGTTGATTACATCTGTTAATAAAGTTACGTGAGCTTGTGGCTTGTTTGGTTTCCAGTTAAGAAAACTAAATTTCTTACCAGTCATGTCATAAATCTTATTACATCAAGCTGCTTGAAAGACAATTGCAGATTAGCTGGTTTCACTCCAGCCAGAGCTGATCTGGTTTGATTTGTTTCTGCACCACCTTAGATAAAGTCTGCAACTACAGTTCTTTTTGTTAAATAACTTTACTACTAATTCTAAAAATACTCTGAAATATGGTTCACATCAACTCTTTAACTCCTAGCTCAACTGTAGGCAGAGGTTTAATAAATTCAGGAAAATTTAATGTGTTAAAAACATAACACTGCACTGTTTGTTCCTGTCAATGTTTTAAGATTTAGAAGAAATGACAAACTAGAAAAGCACTCGGAGAGCGCAGACCTCCACCAGCACCACAGTCCTCTCCCATATTGTGATTTTTACCATAAATATTAGTCCTGCCCTTATTTCATCTAAATATTTAGATTCCTTGACCATAAAAACATACCATTAGCAATTGGTTTCATAATGATATCTATTTTAGTTCAGTAGTTATTCACGAAAATCGCATTTTTCATCATGGCGGACCCAGACGGTGATCCGGATCAACACCAAAATTGAATCACTTCTTCCTTTTCCCATGCTGAACATTTCCTGAAAATCTCATCAAAAGCCATCCATAACTTTTTGAGTTATTTTGTTAACAGACAGACAGACAGACAAACTCTCCCGAAAAAAATAGGGAACTGATATTTCTTTAGGTTGGTTTTAAAGGTTTTAAAAGCTAAAAGTTATTATTATTATTACCATCATTTTCATTTTAACTACTAAACCATTTACTGATTAAATGATTAATATGTATAAATATATAATATGTTATTCATTAAAACCCTTTTTTGTTTGTCAAAGTTAATATCATCTATTTTAGGTTATTTTTATTGCTATTTTAACAACAAACATTTCTGCCTTTACTAAATGACTTTGTCCCAAATATTTGTGCATTTTTATAAATTTGGCAAGTCTATCTCCAATGGGAGTCGCTTTAACCCTGCATCAATTTTTGGAAAGCTCAATGAACCAGAATAGCCAAACAAGACTTTCTAGGATTTCAAAACACAGCAAATAATATCAATGTAGAGCAAGGCAACATCAGACACACAATATAACCTGTTTTGTCATGTTGCTCTTCCTGTTAATCTATGTGTTCATAATTACATCATAACTTGTAGGCCTCATGAGGTCTTATGAACTTGTTTTTTTAAGCTAATCAGGGCTGAGCTCCACTCTGCAGCAGTTTTTCAACACTTCCAGTGGGCAAAGATATGTCCATCAGGGGAAAGCAGTGTAGATAGACGATGTGGAAATTCAGGATTAGACATCCAGGTATTTTTGACAGATAGCAGAACTCACTATAGCTGTTATACTTCATTCTAATGTTTTGGGAAAATCATATAAATATTGCCATACTGTCTATTTTTCAGTGTCATTTAGCTCAAGAACAATGAGACAAAATCTTTGGTTCATATTGCCCAGCTCTACTTCATCCTCATCCCCTCCCTCCTTCCTCTTCTCCTCTTCCTCTTCCATTCCTTCTCCTCTCCCTGCTTCCCCCTGGCCGGCCAACATAGTGTTTACAGCCAGTGTTGGGTTACAGCGTGTCGGCCGTGACACAGAGCAGGCCCGCTTCTGAAGGTTCACGTCCAGCTAAGAAGACAACACACACCAGCTACAGGGCGGCTGCTACAGTCGCTGTGTACGGAGAAGGAAGCGTGAGTGTGTGTGTTGACTTCATCACTGACAAACTGTACCGTGTATGCTAACACGCCTCATTAAAAAAGTGACAGCAGCTGCTCTGTGATTAATCATGGAGCGCAGTGGCTGAGCAGAATTAGGAGGATAAAGGTGTTTAGCTTGCTTTAAACGTTACGAGGAGATCCTGCTGAGGGAAACTGGAATGAATCAAAACATATCCAGCGCTGAATGTATGTAAAGAAGTTTTACTTCCATAGAGCAGGCAAAATTAACCTATGCTAGTATGTTTTGAATCCTATAGTTAACAGAAGTACACTGATTACTTGCCTTTCTATTGTGGATTGAGTTAAAGGCTGTTTTGAAGATCTATAAATTCTCAAAAAGGTAAAAATACAAGATAAAAAAATTAGCCAGCATGAAAAATGTATTCTTAGTAAAATGACACTTTAAAGCATAAAGGAAGTGAAAAATGTTATAAATTAGTTAATAGTAATGATTGTTCTTGTAGTTAGACTTAAGCATTTTTTAATTAAAAATCAAAGTAAAATAAGAGAGAATATCACCATTTTTTCATGCAAAACTAGCAGCTTTAGAATGATAAAATAATACACTTCCATTGATTTATGGAGGAAATGCTGCAAGCTTTCATTTAAAACTGTTGGTTTCCGGTATCCATGAGCGACATTTAAAATGAAGGGTCTGGGTATGAAGACGGTACTTTACTGTGATCACCAGTGCCATACACTCACTGGCCGCTATACTGGGCACAGTTTGCTAGTGGCAGACTGGTTTTCCTTCAGAACTGCCTAAATTCATCATGGCATAGACTCAACATAGTTCCAGAAACATTCCTCGAAGATTTAGGTCCGAGTTGACCTGATAGCCTCAATGTTATTTATTATTATTATTTAAAGGATGCTCTTCTTATTATTAACGTTCGTGTTTTTTATGTTTTCTTTCACCTTTTCTGACTAAACTAGTCGGTGCTAACTTAACCAAAAACTTGCTCCACTCCCTCAGGTGTTAGCCTTCCTCCCTCCACTTCTGAATGTTTACTTTCCTCATCACCGGACCTTCCGTATACATAATGCATTCACAGACACTCAGCAGCAATGAAATAGACTCCGATTTGGTCCTGGCTCTCGCCCTCTGCTCTGTAAACCAGGTAAATATATCTTTGGCCTCTGCGGCTTGTTGCAAAACAGAGAAGTCTCCAAGGTTGGCTTTTTTCCCCTTCTTTTTGTGGTTTTGGAAACACTCTCCTCTTTCACCTCACTTTACTCAGCTCCCAGAAAGGTGTGAGTTAGATTTGCTGCATATTTAAGGAGGCCAGCCTTCAGCCACAGCTCTGTCTGTTTTAGCTACAGCCGTGGTAGGTGAGACGCTCTGTAAACAGTCAGCTGTTGGTCTGTAACCTCACATGAAGCTCAAGGCTGAGTGAGGGCACCACACGTCAAATGAGGTCCAAACATTTAATTTAGGCTTTTTATTGGAGGGTTTCAAAGAGACTGAGGAGTTTCCAGACTTTTTTTTTTGTCTTTATTGGAATTTTTTAAACCATAGAGCAGCATAAGTGCCCCAAAAAGGTCAATGTACTATAACAAAAGAGTTTTCAAAATGACTGGAGGAGGTGTTAAAAGGTATGAATTTTATCCATGGCGGGAACACTTGAAGTTTACTGATGTGAGTTTGGCTGTTTGCAGAAGAACATGCGGCTCAGAATGGTATTTGTCACATAAGCTTGGGCCATGTAGTACTTTTGAATCTGAAGTTTACCCTTTTAACCAAGTAAATATGATTCTTTTAATCCTTTTTAACCAATTTTGGGGGAATTTTCCTGTCCGCAATAGAGAGGTATTAACTTAAACACATACCCATTGCTGCTGCTAAATGACAGAAAAATGATATGATCACATATAATTAAGATAAAGGCACAACACACTGAATCTCGAGAGACAGTGCTCAAAAAAAAGGGATGAACATCAGGCCCAATGTTCTTAAACTGTGACCTTCAAAGCTTAACATTAACATTCTTAACATTCTGACCCTCAGAAATCTCAAGCAGTTTCTGGTCATTTTTTGCTTCTCTCACAATTTTGCTCACTGTGGTCACATTTTTCTCTGCTACATAAAGTCCAGCACCTCTATAGATTCAAGATAGTCATGGCTATTGACTGATGTCACTTAACTATGTCTAAATACAGTGTAACAAAATCTACAAGCTACAAATCATTAGAAAAAAGAAAAATGGACATTTAATTTTTCTGATTTTATCATTTAAAAAAAAAATTAAAATAAGGAATTAGTGCACACAACCCATTTTCAGGATCCCTCAAGCCTAAGGAACATAGGAAAAATAGTGGAGTTTGTAGTGCATTCAAATAATCTACACATTTTGCGGCCTTGTGTAATATTTGGAATTCCAAGCATTTTACTTTTGTCAATTTTTACTTCCTATGGTCACATTTTCACTACATTATGAAGTCCAGCACCACTATAGATTCGGAACAACCATGGTTATTGACTGGTGTAACTCAATTATGTCTAGATAAAGGGTAACAAAATTAGCAAGCTAAAAACCATTACAAAAAAAAAATAATCAAAAAATTTCAAAAAAAAATATATTAATTATATTAATGTTATTAATATACAGTCTACACTGTAGGGGCTATTTGTTCAGAACTTTCCTTTGTAACAACGGTAGTATGCTGGGAAAAATTTGCCCTGTAACACGTCTTCAAGGCACTGGCAGCAGGTGTGCTGAACTGCTCTGAGCAGGAATATGAGCCTGCAAGACACTGCCGTGGGGCGAAAAAATTCAAGGATATGTTGAACGGCGAACTCCGGAAGTGCATGATTCATTCAGGTTTTGTTGAACAGGGTCAGAATTGTAAATTTTTTGTTTTTCACAGAATTTAGCCGAAACAAACGGTTAAATATCTGCAAATTTTCAAAGTAGTCTTGAAAATCAAAGCAATGTTGATGAAATCTCATGAAATTGGCCCGTTTTCTCTCGGTTTTTTGTCGATATGTTGCTGACATTACTTGTGATACAAACAGGTACCCTCGGAAACTTGAAAATGTAACGATTACGCCAGTGTTTTCTGTTTCGGAATAGGACAAATGGTTTGTAAATGCCACTCTTTTAAAAATAAGTGGTAGTTTGATCCTGCTGGCAGGATCGGGCATCTAAGGGTTAATTTATCCTTGTTCAAAGTAAGATAGAAAATCCTGAGTGGTTTCTTAGAATATTTTTTTTCAAGAATGACCCGCTGGATGGACAAACAGAAACAAGACTGGATAAGTGGCTTGTCAAGAACATCAATACTCATGATCTGTACTGTTGACTATTGTGGGACAAAGTCAGGGTCTAGCTGGACAGTTTGATTAAAATTTTACAGATTTCTCTCTGGTATACATGACAGTAAAACTTCTCAATTTGGAGCATAGACACTGAAGTGGTTCTCTCTGTTGCTTTGGTGACGTTTTAACAACTCCAGACATTGTGAAGCCTGAAATAGTAAAAGTCAGTGTATTTTTAATAGTACTGTCAGGAAATTAAAACAGTTGAGAGATTAATTAATCAAATTAATCGTTGTTTTAATCTCACTTACAAATTGCTGAAAAAAACCTCAACTTGAAGTATTTTCATTGAAATTCATTAGATTATTGTGCCAGATCAAAAGATTGTTCTCCACCCCCCAGAAACTCAAGCACAAGAAGCCCAATGCATAAAAACTGTCCAACTTTGACGGCCCAATCAGGGGACAGAGGCGGAGCTGCCCATGTGACGACAACAGGAAGTGACTGCATGTTTGAAAACAACAGTGGCGTGCAAAAACGTCTCCGTGGATGCAGCAAAATCTGCTGTTTTATCGGAAATGGACTCGATTTCTCCCTTAAAAGAGGAAAAAAGAATGCACTTCAAGCTTTCTTATGAGAAATCACCAGCTGCTCTGGTATTTTAATTTGTTACCCTCTGAAAATACCAAAACTGAGATATCAGATTAAAAATGACATTAACGCAATTAAAAGACATAGCACACTAATTATGACTGTGATAAATTAAACGCAATTAACGCGTTAATTTGGTACCCCTAATTTTGAAGTGTAATTGTAGAGCACAATTTGAGTCATGGTAAGTTTTGAATAACAGCATAAAGAGCCCAAACTGACCTGGCCCTCTCCAACACTGTGTGTATCAATGATGGTGACCACTCCAGGGTTGTGGGGGCTCCGGCGGCTGGTGCTGTGAGGGGTCCCCTCCTCATCTGGAGTTCCTGCAGGAAGAGTGCCCGCCAGCTGGGTGACAACTTTACCCACCATGGTCAGGCCTGTCTTTAGGGTCTAAAAGAGAACAGACATAAGAGACACATTTTTAATTGAAAGACATGACCTGGTGATATTGATGATATGATATGAGGTGATATTATGCCAGGAAGAGTACAACGCTATATTAATCAAGCCTTTTTAGCCTAATATGTGTGTTAAGCACACATATTAGGTTAACAAGAAGATAGAAAATTGAACGATGTGTAGTGACAGTTCAACAAAAGTTTATACTTTTTAAATCCTCTATGGCGCCATACGGTCACTATTTTATCACTCTCCATAACTTTTATACAATGTAAATGATTTTTAAACAAGAATAAGATGTAAAGAAATACTTGTATTTATTCAAAGCAGAATTATATATTAAAAGTAAAACAGAGTGTTTGAGCTTTACTGAATGAATCTTTCAAAATTAAAAGAGCTAATGTTTAAGGTGCTATACTGAACTGAAAAATGAAATAAATATCCTGATTTTAACTACCAACAACGTAACATCTACCTTAACTGGATGCTCTTATTCTCCAATAAATTTGCACTATAACACACTATAGTCAATATTTACAAAACTAAAACTGAGGTAAATATCAACATATTTATAAAAAACAACATATAGGACAGGACATTTCATGACTTTTTCTTTATTTTTTTTCTCTTTTTGTGGCTTTTCTTTTTCTTTACAGCTTTATGTACAGTCCGGGACTGTCAGACAGCTATTTTGTCCTCAGTGGACGTGGACACTCATCGACTGAACAAGTATAGATGTTTTAGCTAACGTTACTTTGTTTTACTTGTTTTTGTTGGTAATTATTAAGTATCTGACAGTCTCTGAAATGAATCTGGCAGAGCTTCGCTGCTTCTTTCAGGGTTACTGCTCCATGCTGAAACCTGACACCACAGTCAGGCTCCGCCTGGGCTCATTTGCATACAAACAGCTGATTGGATGATGATTGAGTACCTCAGCTACTTTTGTCAACTTAAATTTTTAAGAGTGCACCTATCATTTTTACTTGGTGCACCAGTGCACCCAAGAAACAATGATAAGTGCACTCTCACAAATTTTGGGTGCATGTGCGCCCAAAATGGTTGCACTCTGGTGCCCTGTAAGTCTGAAAATATAGATACAATATATTACATTGGATTAGTTATTCTAATCATTAATTCAGAAATTGTTCCTGATTCTCTGAAATGTCTTTGTATTTCCAGTGTCAACTCATTCCCACATTAATCTCCTGTTCTTTAGGAACACTTGTGTTTCAACATGTCACTTCTGAAACAGGTTTGCACGTTGGTGTAAGTATGTTGATCTGGCACCACCTCACAGCCAAAACAGAGCTGTTCCCACTGTTTAAGTACTTCTGTGTGGAGTCTGCATGTTCTCCTCATGTAAGCCTGGATGTTCTCTGGGAACTCTGATTGGCCATAAATAAGATAGTTAACTTAACTGGTGATCCTTTATCTCCCTTAGGAGTCAATATGAGCATGAAAGGCTGCCTGTCTCTACATGTACGCCTTGTGGTTGTGTGGCAGCTGGTACAGGGTGGCCCCAACATCTTGTCTGATGTCAATTAGGAAAGGCTCTAAACCCAAAAAACCCAAAAGTTCTTAGATAATATTCAAATATAGCAGATGAATAGATCAACTGAAACAAAAAAGAGCAACATTTAATCCTCTTAAGTGGTATAAATGACACTGACAGTAGTTCAGGGGAGGGTTGAGTGATTTTTTTCACACCAAATCTAGGGATTTGGAAGGCAGACACACACCAAATAGGCCATGAGTAGGAACTAAATCCAGGTCAGCTGAACAAAGTGAAAGCCTTCATATTCTCGAAATGCATGGTTACTTCCCACTCTGCCAAACCAGCAGTCCCAATTCTTTTTTTTTTGCATTTTTTTCTACTCCAAAAATACATATCAACAAAGATTGTTTTGTATCTCAATAAACCATTTACCCAAAAGGAAAGTAGATTTTCTTTCTTTTAATTGAAGATTCATTTCCTCAATGATCTGCGCCTGTTTTCAAAATCTCCTTGCTGTGCTCTGGTGCATGTGTGTGCATGTGTGTCCATTCAATTTGTGTTGGAAGGGTGCGTGTTTTGTGTGTTAGTGTATGTGTTTGTAGTTTTATGCTGCAGTTCCTGCACTTATCTGTTTGTTTGTTTTCTACGAAAAAACACCATGTATACACTATTTTGTATGAAAGGGCTACACAAAGCTAAAAGAATGATTTTATTTTGTTCTTTGACTTTAAGCTTCAAACATGTTTTAAAACATGTACAATGTACTTTGAGGGAAATGGTTACCTGAACACCTAGATTATAATAGTTTTTACCAGCTTAGAAACAAGCTGAAATTTCTGTTGATGTTGCTACCACCTCCATTTTAAGAATATTGATTTTTTTTGTGGTTCATATTAAATTGCAAGTAATCTTTTCCATTTGATAAGAGCTGGTGAATAACCGTTACAGGAGAGCATGTTGGTTTTATTTTCTTGTAGTCTGACAACACTGGTTGTAAAACATGGCACACAGTTGTATATTCAGGTAGAATTACAGTCAAGTTAAAATGGAATATGGCATTAGTTCTGGCAGGACACAGAGTGAAGATTGCTCACATGCTAGCATTCCATTGTTAAATAGCTGATTCAGAACTAGCCTGTCACTACTGACAACCAGTTTATTATCTCTAAAACTCCCATTGCACTAAGACCACTTTGTGTAAACCACTCTTGCCTGCCTCCTCTTTACTGTTTCCAATACAAGCAGCTTAGCAACCCTCCTCCACTCCAGCTCCTCCTTTATGCTTTTTCTGAATTAGTCAATGTTTCTGACATTAACGCATGCTGTGGGGGGATTTCATTGCTTCTCTTCCTGCCTCAGGCTTTCCTTGGGCGCTGCAAAGGGCAGGATTGTTTGCTGTTTCTGCTTAGGGAGTCCACTATGCCATGTGGAAAGGCAAGGGGAGCCCAATCAGACCCGTACAGTCAAATTAAAACTATACAAATAAAGCGATTTCAAATAACTGCTCTTGTGTCTTCTTGACAAAGTGGTCCTGACTAAACTGAGTTGATGCCCAGGCCTTTCTCATTTTGTGTACGCCCTGTAGTGACTCTAAGGCCAAGCATCACATGATCTCAGTGCCTGTGCATATGTGCGAAGCCATGTCTCTGGAGCTGTGTGTGTCTGCAGCATGTTCACTCGATGCCTGCCGATAACTTGTAGTGCTGATGACTTGTAGCACTGTAGCTGCAAGAGATGCCCTTATGTGTGTATGTGTAGGTGTATACGTGAGTGTGTGTGAGGCTCCTCTGTGTCCGCTTAAGGCCCAGCCAGGGTGTCTGGCTCAAACACACCTCTGTGGCTCGACTCAGGGAAATGGATAGTGCTGCTTAAGTGGAGTCTATCTCACCTACTACACTGTCTTTGCCTAATGGAGTCCAGCGCGTGTGACTGTGTGTCTGTGTGTGTGTGAGCGCCAAAGGGGCCCCGGAGAGCCTAATCAGGCATTCAGACGAGGCGGCCCTGTCAATACAGCGTGGCGCCTCACGTTTGTTGGGTCTGAGGATCGCCCACTGTCTCTCTTTGCCACTTGGGCCGGCACACTAACGCTGTCTGCTGCCTGTATATGTGTGTGTGTGTGTGGACGCCTGCATAAGTGTGTGTGTGTGTGCGAGAAGAGCCATCAATTATTAAGAGAGGCGTTTGGCTCCTAATTGATCAACACTAATGTGTTTTCTAATCACTGCAGTTGTGGAGTTCTTAGTGGTAGTCCAAACAGGCGCTATTGATCCGTCGGTGCTGGAGGAGGGAGTTTGGGGGCAGATCATGGCTGATGGATGACAAAAACACACACACAGCTGATGTCGCCATCTAAACAAATTACGAGCTAATTCATGTGCTCGTCGTTTTCAATCGTACACCCTGGGGTGATACACAGCAGGACTGAAGGGAAATTTTCAGAACAGGGAGTCCAATCGGTCAGACATCCCCTTCCCCCTGCTCTCTTTTATCTTTCTTATAAACAAAAGCCATTACGTTTGAATCCCCCCCCCCCTCCATGTCTCTGGACGTCAGCACTAAGAGCCAGCGCGTCGCGCCACAAGCCAGAGGAGATACCTTGTCATCCATATTGAGATATATGGTCCTAAATGAGGAGAGGGCTTGCAACCAGACTGTACGTCTGCTATCAGAGCCCCCCACCACTACCATTATCTGCTAACATGTTAGCGACACAGCGCTCTTTTTGATGTACACCAACACTGGCCTGCTAATGAGGCTGCTCTCACACTGGCTGTTAGCACTCATTAAGTAAAGGAGACAGGGTACGCTGACTCTTTGTAAATCAATTAGCGCTTCCTCGGGGATCGAATGGAGAGAACAGACTTCAAGCATGTGAGGCTAGTGAGCTAGCATGCAGCTAAATACAGACAGCAAGGATTTTAAAGCGCGTATCAAAGGAAGCTGAAACATCTCGGAGTCACTCCCCGTGGAGACGAGTGAAACCGAGCCGCTGCAGAGAAACGTAGGATTAAAGTGGGAAAAAATCAGATAGGCAGGTTGATGAAGTGTCTCATAAGCTCGGGTCGAGTCGGCCGGGCGGGCCAGGTGGATACAATGTCAGCACATTTACAGATGGTGTATCGGCAGAGCTGGAAGTACTTTATTATGGGCTGTTTTATCTGAGTAAAAGGGTTTCAGACAGACCAAAGGACCTTCAGATGGACTACAGCCTCAGTCTGAACATGTGAACTCATTCTTAGATCTTGAAGATTAAAGAAAATATTTGTTTTAGAGAGGATCTCAGTGTTTTGTTAAAGGGCTAAAACGAATTTCATAAAAGTTGTAAAAACAGAAGAGAATGAAGAGTGGACTCTTACATAAGTGTGAGGATTGGACCTTGTCATTCTCAAATCACATTTAATTTTCTCACATTTAAGTTTATGATATAGGGTTTAAAAAAAGAAAACAAGTTTAGAAGCATGTATTTTACAGTTAATCGTCCAAAATCAACACCTGCCAAGTGCCAAAAGTGAAATACACATTTAGCAGGCAAATAGCAAGGATGTATGCCCCTGAGCTTCCATAATCAAGATCCACCCCCACATTTACATGAAATAGAGATGCATCAACAATTTGAAAATTGCTGAACTGTTAAAAGACTACATTTATGATATTTTCCATTTTTATAATTATAAATTAACTAACAAAAAGAGGGTAACATGTTAATGTTTAGTGAAGAATTGCAGTTTTTAGTATTCACGTGAGCGATCTTCCCTATATCTTAACAACAAAATGGGCCTCATTACTACCCCTACTGCTGCTTATACTACAACAGTAGTGTGATGAGTTAACCCGTCACCCTGTTTATGCTGTTAACTGGGTTGATTGTGTCCTCAGTGCAAACAAACCCCTCCAGGGGTTGATTGAAAACAAGCTGAGATCATCTTTTACAGGCAAGTTTGGCACAGTTGTTTTTGCCGAAACATGTTTTAATTGCTGTGTTAATATATATTCAAACGAACCACAGAAAGCCCTATAGTGAAAACATCCTAAACACTGCCATTATACTAGGAGTATTTATACAACGTTCTCTTTCTTTTTCTGCAAAAAAAAAGACTGATGATCATCCTGTTCCTGGATTTTTTGGTAATACTAATGGTTAAAATAATGGAGTACAATAAGTGGAAAAAATATGAGATTGTGTCCTTTTGAAACAGACAATATTTCAGAGAAAAATACTACTGACAACTTCTAAATATAAAATGTTGCCTGTTTAGTACAACTTATACAATGTGTAGAGTTCATCTGCAACCATTTGTTCTCCTTGCATTGACAGAAATATAAAGTTATAGCAATATTAAGACATGATGATTGGTTATTTATCACCTAATTTTGATGTAAGTGGAAATACTGAACAATAGCAACACATAAACAAATAATATTAGGTTTAAATTTGTCAGTTTGTTAAGCTGCTAGTCAAATGTTAATCAGGTCGTTATTGCTTTACATACACTAAGTTCTCAAATGAATTGTAATGAACTGTGACGTAAAATGAATTGTAGGTTATAGACTGAATTTGAGCTTGATAAAGAGGTAATGTGAGCCAAGTTTGGCCCTGTGGATGGCAAAAATTTAAACGAAAAGTCATAAGAAAAGACTTTATTTGGGTTCAAAGATATTCTTCTGGCTCCTTGTTGGTGCTGTAATTTGAAATACAATGATAGAAACTTGTGTGTTAGGGCTCCAAAGTGTTTTTATTGTAGAGCCATTTGACTTCCAGATAAAGTTTTGGATGAACACAAAAAACAAACGAGAAAACAAAAAATTCCAGTTAAGAGAAATAGGAGAACCAACCAACCAAACAAACAAACATATAGACATGTATATATTTCCTCTTACTTTGGCAGCATTGATCACTGTGGCTGTATAGGACTGGGCATTGTCTCCACATGCTCCCCCCCGAGACTGGTGACATCTGATCAACTGCAAAACACAAAGACTTACACATAAATACATCAGGACATCTTTACTGATAAATAAATAAAGACACAAACTGTGATTCTGCAGATGATGCCTAAAAGGAGAAAATTGTAGAAAATGAACTCAGATCTCAGATACCCAGGCGCCTTGTCTCTTCAGTCTTCGGAGGAAATTAGTTTTGCTTTAAAAGAAATGTTACACAACCAAACGGCCAATCTGCTCTGATTTAATTTCAAATACAATATTGCTTGAATGGCTCCGTCCCAGTATTACTCAGACTGCTAAAAAATAGATTCAGAGGTTTCTGGAAATCCTCAGGCGGTCACACAAATGCTGGCCCCATCTGTCAATTACTTGAGTGGGCCGGCACCAAAACACTGTTGTGCATTAAATGTATTGCAGGATATCAAGCGTGTGTGTGTGTCGTTTTTTTTCTTTTTTTTTGTAAATACTTAACAATCCCATTAACTGGAGGAGAACAGAAAACTCTGGTGCATCTGTTGATTTTCAAAATGTTATCATCTCCGTCCGACTCTTCTAGGAATGACTTGTTTATCCAGACAGATTAAAGAGGCAGAAAACAGATAAAATGCATTTTTTGGATTGTAAATATGTCGCTTTTTTTCTGATAAGGCACTTCTGCGATGGAAAAGTGTGTGTGTGTGTGTATGTGTGTGTGGAGTACCTTGTTCTCTGCGTAGGCCAGCCAGCGGCTTCCGAGAGCAATAGGGTTTAGGCTGGGGCCGGGGCATGGGTAGCAGCCTGAAATGACACCATGGATGCATTAATTTAATATCAAAAATAATAATAATAATAATGAAGTTATTACAAAAGCAAAATAACTGAGAGGTCAGATTTACTAGATGTGCTGTCTATGGCTGTAACAAATCTATGAAATATCATACATTCTTCGACACTCTTAGAAATTATGACAAACATGTCACAGAATAGCGCTATGACACCCACAGATTCCAGTGTCACATAACCAACTGAAGCTACAAAATTGGTGTAGACAATTCTCAAGTTAAACTAGCCTTCTAAAAAACAATATTAAAGGTCGATGACCAATACCTCTAGCAAGCTTCAACGTATCATATTGAACTTTATTTATTTTTCTAACTCTCGGGCATGAACATTGTCTGCTACCTATCTTTTTAGTCTGGTCTATATGTAGTGTAAATTGTAAATTCATGGTTTACTCTTTCTTATTGAGGTTGATGAGATTGGTGAGACCCCAGGAAGAGTAGCTGCTGTTAATTTCAGCAGCTAATGGGGATCTAATAAATAAATATAAATAAATAATCTTTGTTTACTCTGTTTTTTTTCTCATACATATATTTTGTTGATTTACCTTCAAGTAGCCTAAATTTTATTTAGCCTTTTTTTTATTATTTCTTTTGGTCACCACTGTTTTGCGTATTTATATTTAATTCCTTAACTTGTATTATTTTATCTACTCATAATTTACGGCTTAGTGTGCATTGGCCACCAAGTATATTTATGTTGAAATGCTGTGTCAGCATTTCAACATATTGTTCTCCCTAAACTCCATTTTGTTCTTTTTCTTCTTCTTTTTCTTATTCCTAGACTTTGCCACCTTTCACAGGCTTCAAATTTGCACAGATTTTCACAGAAAAAAATTGACGTATGCAGCATGTTCAGGAGAAGTGCACTTGTATTTTTCACAGGTCTAACAGTTATACTTTTTACAGTAAAAAATAATTTCTGCATGTATTTTTACATTGAAATCAATGGGACATGTCCGCAGGTCTGCTGAAAACTTCAGCAACTTTGAAGCTCCACAGATTGAGCATACTTACACCTACAGACTTCATTCATGCTTTAAAAGCTGCACTGACTTCTCATTTTTACATATCCTCAGCTTTTTGCTGGCTTCAGCAATTTTTTAAATATGATTTTTTGAGCAACACCGACTTTTGTGGTTTGCTCTGGACTTAGAGCGTGTCACGTGACTCATTAGACCGTAGCCCTCCTTCACACACACAAAAACTTCAGCAGAATTATCTTGTCATAACTTCGTCAAACCGTCCTCCACAGACATGATTTATGCATCAAAACGTAGATAATCTTCTCCTCTTACATGTGAAATCGGCTTCAAAGTCTGATCTGATACCAAATTGTCTCAGTGAGCTTCAGCTTTTGCGGTATGCCGCAAAAGCTTCCATCTGCGGTTATGCAATTTTTCAGCTTCGGGATGCGGAGTGCTTCGCTTTGAAGCCCGTTTTTAACTCCCCACTGTGTCAACATTTTCGACAGTACAGACGTGAAATTACAACCATAGCTTCAGCAAGTTCTTGGGATACTCACAGTGCAATCCCTTTTCTGATATCTACCACGGTTTTGGCACAGCGAGCGTTCGTTTACCCGGAAGTACCAAGCGTTATGAGCCTGCTGTATGACACTATACATGCGCACAATACAACTAGGAGAAATACCGTGCTTTCGATGACTCAGTATATTTGGCCCCATAGTGGTCAGAACAGCGGACTATGAACTAAGGGCTCGCGAGTTCGAATCCAGGCAGACCCTGTATTATCTTATTCTCCATCTGATACAGATTCTTCATTGTAATAGCATATTCGTGCTTTTCTTTGCACTCTCAACCCCATTTCACATAAATTACACTGACTGGCCACTTTATTAGGTACATCTACAAATATCACCACATTGAAACATGTTACAAAACAGTCATTTTCTGCTTTCTTTCACAACTGCAAACATTTTTTCGTGCACTTTTCACTATCTGCTACAGTTTCTGAGATGTGACTGTTGAAGCAGCATCTACTTTTGCACATTTCTTTGAAGTTAGAGCGTGGTCACGTGACCTGCACACCTGACCTCCAGTAGCTATGATGTTCTGCAAACATTTTTATTGCACATTTCACACATTTTCAGCCCTGATTTACTGCTTACAACTATTCATGTCACATTTTCAACTTTCTTTGCATTACTTTTAGCAATTTCATTTCACAGTTTCAGCAGTCAAGCTCAGCATTTCAACGTATTTCCTTCATGGAAATGCAAATTAACTAGTTTAACTTTATTTCCTGTATTTGTTTTTTGTTCATGAACAACAAATTATTTTCCTGGACAATTCAAGTTTTATAAGGACATTTTACTTTTGTCCTCTTTATCCATATCTTTTCCATGGTTGGAAAATTGGTCAATCATTCCCCAGGTGGAACCCTGAACAGGGTGTATGAGCTAAGGGATGCATCTCTAATCCAACTGACGTTTCACTGTAGAGCTGTTAAACCAGGTTTCATTGCTGAAATAAACTTTCAAAATGCCTTAAATCCATTTCGAAACAAGACTGAAAGGGAAAGTCTGAGTGTTTTGAAGTTGAGTTGTTGAGACCTATGGCCTGGTAAATATACTGTACTTGCCAATAAAGCAATTAATTATCCCATTCCTTTGCGAAGACAGATGGGTGTTGTTGGTAGCTGAGATATAGCAGTCAATGGTGCCATTAAAAGGATTTTTATTACTTCAGTTTAAGGGAAAACAAAAATGGCTCAACTTGACACTAGAATAAGATTGTTAACTGTTTCATTGATTTTCAACAAAGGCTCAAAGTTTAGAACTATTTCATGATACAATATGGCTGACATATCTTTCCCCCAGTGCCAGAGAGGCTGCTCTGTGTTCATCAGCTGGTTTTAAGTCTCCACAAGAAATAACAAACACTAACTTCACTAAGGCTAGGTTTACACGGACACTCCTGGCGTAAGAACTTTGCATTTTCAAAGTCGATCTGCGTTCAGACGGAGACGCAGGAGACGAATGAAACCGCTGTAGTAAGCATGCCAGTTCAGGAGATGGCGGTGTAGGTGTGCAGAGAGGCAGCGCTGCTACAATACACTTTAGAAGAAGAAAAGCTTTTTACAAACAACAATGGCTAGTAGGCACACAGAGACGCAGGAGTTTCTTTTCTGGGCAACAAACCATTTCGGACAACAAACCTGTGTGGATAGTTTTGTCTGGATAACAAACACTTTACTTGGCAGACGGCCGAAGCTGTTGTTGTTCCTGGTATGCGCGCGCAGCCTTCATGTAAAAGAGTACTGCGCATGTGGTGACGTCAGCATTTCACCCTGAAACGCTCTGATTCAGGTTTACACGGCGCTGCAAAACTTTCCACTCTGGAGCCCGTTTTCAAAAGTTACTGTTTTCGGACAAAACGCAGAGTTTCCATGTAAACCCAAGGCCAAAACACAATGAAAACTTATTGGATCTGACCATATTTGGCCCTGTGTAAACGCAGCCTAAAACTGAACTAAAATGGCTGCTTTAAATTTAACAAATGTAAGAGGCAAAAATTGGAACAACACTGTATAGAAAACTAAAATGAATTACAAAATTTTAAAAAATGACCACTTGGAATAAAGCAACAAGAAATTAAACAAAGAAATCTGATGAACAAAAAGTAGAAATAGGTAAAAGAAAAGAGAAATAAGAGAAGAGAAATAAAAGCAAGAAACAAACAAAGAAAGTGGGAGGAAAAAAATATAAGAGAAAAATTAAGAAAGAGAAAAAAGGAAAAAGAAATAAGGACAGTCAGAAAGGCATATGGAAGAGCAAAGAAAGAGAAGGCAGAGAAAGAAGAGGAGGAGCAGAAAAAGGGCAGTGAAGAGAAAGTGAAAGAGCAACAGCGCAAAGGCATATAAAAGCAAAAATGAAATAAAAAAAGCAGAAAAAAAAGACGGAGAGGTAGAATGAAGCAGCCAAAGAGCAAGAGACAAAGAGAAGAAAGACCAACAATGAAGAAGCCAGAAAGAGAAAGCATAGCAAAAACAAATCAACAGAGCTTAAGACCAAAATGAGAAAGAAAGAAAAGCAAAACAGGAAAGAGCAAAAAAGAACAAGAACAACTGAAAGAGGGAAAAGAGTTAAAAACCCAAGAGTAACTGTGATTAACAGAGTAGATGATCATCAATGGAAAAGATAGGAGCAAAAGAGAATAAAAACTAATCAGGTTAAAGGGCGAAGAAGAAAATAAAAAACAAACAATAAAAAGTGCAAAAACACAAAAGCAAAAGCATGACAACGGGCAAAAGGTCAAAAGGAACAAATGATAGCAGGTGATAACAATGAGCAAAGGAAAAATAAATAAAAGAAGAAAAAAAGAGAGAGCAAAGACAGAGAATGACTGATGAAAGAAAAAAAGAGGAAATTAACAAAAACAGAAAGAGAATAAGGAAAGAAGAAGATTTGCTAGGAAAAAATGGAAACGGAAGTAAAAGCAAAACCAACATTCATCCATTCAGAGCTGAACAAAAAAAAATACAAGGAAAACAAACAACTCATCAAAAAAAATTGAAGGAATGAAGTGAGGGCAGAAAGAATAATAACATGTGAATTGAAATACTTGCAATTGACAGACTAAGCAAAAAAAAAAAAAAAGCAAAGTAACTTTTGTAAACGTGCTGCTGCCTGTCTTGGCCTGGACACTCTTGCAAATGAGATTTTTAATCTCTACGAGGCTTTTCTAGTTAAATAAAGTTAATTTTTTTATATACATGATTAGAGATAGAATAAAAGTCATTCGGTTTTGTTAGAAAAGAGAAAAAGGTTGTAAGAAAAGTAAGAGCAAAACAAACATAAGACAGAACGATAGAAAAACATAAAATAAACAAGGAAAAGAAGAATCTTGAAAGATGGGAGTGATCTCTGCAGGTTTGACTTTGCCTCTTTGCTCAGGACCTTTTGTTGAAAATGCTGGTTAATCTCCTCATGTTTGGAAGTTGGCACACTTATTGAAAAAAAAAAACACACAAATCACACACATAATGCACGTACGCCCCAGAGTGTGTTCCCTGAGGAGCGTCTCTTCGTTTCTTAGAGCATTAATGTGTTTGTGGGGAGACACTCGTTTGAGAAGATTAATGGGACTCTAATGTGGGTGACGTGTTTGTGCGTACGCTATGACCTAATGGAGACTGCGGTACCCAATAAACTGAGGAGGACTCCTCTGCTGATTGACCAGCACTGTAAATCCTGAGGGGAACACACACAGACACTCAAACTTTCACACACACACACACACAGTGACAGACAAATAAAACCATGTATCCATCAGACCAGAAACGGGCAATTTTGGTTACCATGGGGGCCACATGAGTTTCTTTCTCATTGCCAGAGGATGGCATAAAACAATTGTAGGATGCCCTCATTCACAATTACAGTTACTTTTAGTTTTTCAGCAAGAGCAAAAAGAGCTCTGATTAGAGGGTATCATCTCAAAATTTATAGATTTTGACTCAAATTCAAATAGTAATACTGGGAGAACTTACAAGCTTAAACTGGCCATCTATTGCTCCTTGTAGATGCATTTTATAATAGAAATACAAGTTTATCAGATTCAACTAGAAATGCTCTGAGATCCTTCTTTTATATTATAATAATTATAATAATACAATTAATTTAAAGTACCTTTCAAGACACTCAAGGACACTGTACAGGGTAAAAACAACAACAAAATCAACAAAACATTGCCATTATACAATCAGCTAAACACAACAGACAATGACAGATAAGTGGATGAGAAAGGCAAACTCGTGGTTCTGAATAAAAATGTAAATTTACATATATAATAATAAATGGATATAAAAGGAGAATCACTTGAAAAGTGCTTTAGTGACCTCAATCCTTGATATTCATTAATGTGAACGAAAGTTGCAGAACATCTGGAGAAATTTCTGCATTTAAGTGGCAGGGCTAAAAACCAACATAGGATACCGTTAACCTCCCTCTGGCAGCCCTGCATTTTAAACCTATATGACTTTGTAAAGGATGTGATCATGTGGGCTCAGGGACACTCCATATGACCATTGTCAGTTAAAGGGTTGGTAATCTGGTTTGGATACACTTTTTGTAATACTGGCTAAAATTGTCTTTCTGACCCGATGGCAATCAATTCATAATGCGTTCTTAAAATACTGCAAAAAATATCAGCTATCAGCAGGAGTAAAACAGGGAAAACACCAACCAATAAAACCTTTGGAACCCACATTTTTTTTTTTTAATGTATTTTTTGGGCATTTTGTGCCTTTATTGATAGGAGAGAGATAGTGGATAGGCTTGTGAAAGGGGGTGAGAGAGTAGGGGAAGACACTCTGCAAACTGGTCACAGGCGGGATTCGAACCTGGACCGGCAGAAGCAAATACATGGGGTGCTTGGTTGCTAACCAATCTTCCAAACCAGCACCGCTGGATCCCACATTTTTGACCCAATCAAATCCCATTGCCGTTCTGCCCCCGCCTCCTGCGCGTACATTTGGCCGGCGCACACAGACTCTTATTCAGTGCGTGTAGCTGAGCTGAGAGGGATCCAAGTCCGCGGAAGAATGCTTACCTTTGAAAATAAGGGAAGCGCGCTACAAGCCGTCCCACAACCCCAACCAAGCTCCAGTATCCCTCACATTTAAGACAGGTGTACAAGAAATCTAAAATAAACACTTTGTTTTTCTTGGTTTGTTCCGCTGTTGGCTCTAATCTCGCGACAGCTGCCACCCAGGCTACTGCAGGTGGCAGTTCTCATGAGGCTTTTCTTCTTCGGTTTTACGGCATTGGCATCCATCATTTTGGAGAATTGTAGCCCCATTCAGGCGAGTGAAAGAGTTCAGTTTAGAGAAGCAGAGGAATGTTTTTATTATTACATCGTAACATGGGAGATTTACGGGAGAATACTAATACGAGAGGACGTCGGGAAAGAGGATAGAGGATGTAAAATACGGTAGCCCCATGGCCAATATGGGAGACTTGACAGCCATGTGGAGAATGACAGAGGAACTACCTATACCCCGATCAACATTGGGTTGTGAGTACTAACTAACTTTCCATGTTTGTTTTAACTTCACTATGATAATATTTTGGTGTTTCGTACCGCTGACTGAGACATGACTTGGTGTATTGTAAAACATAAACATTGTGCTGGGGACTGGTTTGGAGTTGAATCAGTCTTCTGGTTGTAAATCAGTGGCACTCGTGCATGTGAGCGGGGGGCTTCATTTTGGAGGAGGGGTGGGAGGGGCTAGGCAGAACCTTGAGGAGGTGCTACATTCAATTCATGCTAGTTTTCCAAAATTACCGACCCTTGCTTTAAAGGTGTCACTACACATCTACACGTGCAGGTTAAAGCTCTACCAAGCAAAGCCATTTAAACCATTAATGCTAAAAGGTTCATACAGGTCTTGGAGTAACATATAATGCCATCCAGGGGACGTCTTTTTCAGTGACGTCCCTGTTTATTTCAGGAAGACAATGCTGAGCCACATTTTGCACATGTTTAAAACACATTAGATTTGCAAGAAAAGAGTGATGGTACTAGACTGGTCTGCCTGCAGTCCAGACATGTCTCCCACTGAAAATGTGTTATGAAGTACAAAATATGACTGAAGGGACCCCAGACTGCTGAGCTACTGAAGTCATACATCAAGCTGGAATATCCCAGAATTCTACCTACAAGGCTTCAACAAACTGTGTCCTCAGTTCCCAAATGTTTATTGAGTTTTGTAAAAGGAAAGGTGATGTAACATAGTGATTAACAAGCCCCTGTCGAAGCTTTTTCGATACAGGTCTAAAAGGATTTGCAAATCACCGTATTCTGTTTTCCATTACTTTTTATCAAAACAACCCAGCTTTATCGGAACTGGGGTTCGTAATCAAAATAAATTAGAAGTGAACTTTCTTTCACACCCCTGAAAATCTGGAAAATGAAAAATTGCACTTCCTACATTTCATCACATTATAACACAGCGCACGAAGGCGTCCCTCAATTCTCCTGCCAGAAAAAGAAGGGCTGATAAACAGGCAAACATGTTCCTGTAAACAGACTGCAGAGATGATCAGCGGTGTCATAAAACCCTTCGAACGCAAACAGACACGGACAGCGACAGTCGGGATGTTTCCATAGTGCCAAAACAGACAGGAAACAAAATGCTGAACCAATAATGATCGCACACAAACAGAGCTGATGTAAGCGTGGTGAGGTGTAGAGGAAACCAGTGGCTGACAATAATTTAGTGTTCAGGGAGCAGATGAGGTGGGGATGGTGATTTAGTCTGCAGTGTTGGGAAGACGAGGCTAGTGGAGGGGTGGTGGGGGGGGGGCCGGGGAGGTTTGAGGTAAGCCACAAGGGCTGCTGGTAACGCCAGAGAAGCCTTTTGTGCCTCGCCAAGGCCGAGGGGAGACCGGGTGGTGAGATAACATGTGTTTGACATCCTGGGTGGAGGGCAGGGGGCCGCGGGCTGAGAGGAAACAGACGTGAGGGGAGGGTTTTGGCTTCTGAGGGCTGAACTAGGGCTGGGAAACATAAACTTATGATGCAGATAGCTTACCAGCCAATCACATGGCAGAATTTCAGTGCATTTGAGATAAAGATTTGGTCAAGACAATCAGCAGAAGTCAAGATTTAGACCATGACGGATCAACAATACCATTAAATGTCCATTTAGACTCACTATCCACTTCATCATGTACACTCATTCAACTGCTCATTAATACGAAGAGATAACCAGCCAATCACAAAGCAACAACTCAGTACTTGTCAAACCGAGCATCAGAATACTGAAGAAAGGTGATTGAGGTCAGTGGTTCCCGACCGTTTTACTGATTTTTCTGAGCCCCTCATTTGTAATTTTAATGACTAAAGCCCCCTGCTTATCCCCAGGGCCTGACTGAACAAATTTGATACATTTTTTTGTGTGAAATGAACGTATATTTTCATTGACTCCAAAAATAACATCAAAGTAAAATGGGCCTGAACACATATTTGTGCAAACACCTCTAAATAATGTTTGATCTGAGAGGTATCACTGTTTTAGTTGATAGATGTGAACCACATTTAAAAAATTCTTAAAGCTAATATAGCCTCATGCTCCAACACTGAGACTTCCTGCCCCCTGGGGTTGATGGGGCTGGACCCCATGCTGGGAACCAAGAATTTAAGTGATTTTGAACATGGATTGGTTGTTGGAGCTAGATGAGTAGGTCTGTCTGAAACTGCTGATATATCATAAATGTCATATAAAACAATCTCTTTAGTTCACAGAGAATGGTCCAAAAAAGAAAGAATATCCAGTAAGCCCTTCACAGCCAACTAAGGATCCAATAGGGGCCGTTTTCAGATGTGGTTCAGGCAGGTTAACCCATGCGCTGGACAGAGGTGGTATTACCTACCTCTGGTAATTATTTACCTCCTTGGCCTGTCTATTAATGGCTTATTTGTGGAGTCCTATCATTGATCTGGTTTCTGACTTTTTATTGCTCTCCTTTTGCTGCTGTTCCAACTTTTATTCTGGTTCTCAAACGGCAACACATGGTCCAACTTTGAGAGCCTTATAGTCCACTTTAATAATGACAAAATTTACAATATTGCAGGAAAAAGAGTTTATGAGGCTACATTTTACCAAAGTGCTCATAAATGAATGTGTATTTTGTTCCATTAAAAGGAAATTTGTGCTTTGAGTTAAAAATACAGTTTGGTGGTAAATGCTCAAACTTAGGATGGACCATTTCTAACATTTTTTTTGCACTCCTATGAGCAAGGGCGCTGTAAAACTTTCCCCTTTACCCCCCAATATGGGTGGTCTTGATTCAAGATGATAGAAATGCTCAAATAACCAGTCATTACAACCAAGGTGAAGCAGAAGTGCAGCAAAGAATCACACAAGATGACTCTCATGTCAGCTAAGAACATAATATTAAGGCGTCAGTTCACACTGTTTCCATTTCTGAGGCCACATTCAGATGATAAGGTCAAAATTTGGTGTAATAATTATCAACACATGTATCCATCCTGCCTTGTGCCAACGGCTCAGGCTGCTAGTGGTGAAATGGTACGTAGGATATTTTCTTGGCACACTTTAGGCCCCATAGTACCAAGTCAGCATGGTTTGAACCCCACAGTCCCATCTGTGCCCATCTTCTGATGGCTACTTTAAGCAGGAAAAAAATGCCACATTAAAAGCTCAAATCATCTCTAACTGGTTTCTATAAAATGACAATGAGCTTGCTGTACTATAGTGACCTCCAACAGAGCACCATTGGGATGTGGTGGAGCAGGATATACTCAAGGACCGACAAATATGCAGGAACCGAGTGATGCTATCATGTCAATATGGACCAAAATCTCATAGGAATGTTTCCAGAACCTTGTTGAATCTATGCCACCAAAGATGAAGGCAGCTCTGAAAGCAAAAAAGACAAACAAGGGAGGTGTGCCTAATAAAGTGGCCCTGTAAATGTATGCTTTTAACCGAAAAAGGCAGATAAAGAATATTAAACTTTTATCTTGGGGTCTAAATCAAAGGTTAAAGCTGAAATGATCTGAGACAGTCCAGCTAATGTGATAAAGCACATCAACAGATTTTTGTGTGTAGGCTTCTAAAACAGAAACTGTCCACTCTGTTTGTGCTGACTCTAGACTAAGAGCACACACCACTTGAATGCAAAGCGAGAGCATTAACATGAGAGGACCCTCAAGTGCTCGTAAACACATGAAACGTCCACCATCACATCTCTGAAGAGGAAAAGACGCAACAACAGAAGAAAGGTCCATCCACCGCCGAGCTGAGGACATCACAGGCTCTTCTGTTTACTGCTTTAACAACTAAAGAAGACCCAAACAGCACCGTGACGAGAAGGGCCCACGCTAAGGGGCGATTAATAACTATTGAACATGTTTGTCTTCCTGTGGAGCAGACACTGATAGGGAAGGCCGGCAGACAAAGAGGAGACACATTAAAGCTGGATGGTAAGGTCAGTTTACTGCAGTCAATGACTTAAGTGGACAGCGATGGCCTTGTAATACAGTCTGGCCTTTCTTTGAGCAGACTCTGCAGGTAGAGCCCGGAGGATGCAGGAGCTGTAAACAGTTCCTCTGCGCGGAGCTTCAAATGGAAGGGCCTCACATCGTGCTTTCTTAAAAGGTCTGGAGACGGTCAGGGTGGCTGGATGCATTAAAGGCAATGATCTGATTTTTGTTTGTTCGGATTGTGGGAAGAACATCGTATTCGGACTCCGTGATTTAACTCGAAATGAGGAAAACCATACCCAATGAGGCCAATATTTGATTAATATCTGTCAGAAAATACATCACTGTTCCTGGTGTATTTCTGGGGAGGATAAACCCATGAGGTTGTCCTCGTTTGTCCGGATATTGCACAAAACTTTTGGGATGTTTAATTCATTTTATTAAAAAGTAAAACCTATAAACACTTGCCACTTTATTGGGAACACCTAACAAGAACCAGGTTGGACCCATTGTTGCTTTCAGAACTGTGAAGTGGTATAAATTCAATAAAGTGCTGGAAACATTCCTTCGAGTTTTCTGTATTTACGGGATATTATTACATAGTTGCTGCAGAATTATCTCCTGCATTCCACAAGGTTGAGAACCACGACCCTAAAGTACCGCTGTCAAGCAAAAATAATGTGGACATCAAGAATATATGGGTAAGTACTATTTTAAAAAAAAAACTGCAATGAAAGTGCTTTTGATTTTTGACAGGGGATTCAAGGCAAGAGGTGTCCAAACCACGGCATGAGGGCCAACTGTGGTTCTTTTACCGTTTAACTCGGCAAACAGCAATTTACAGAAAGAACAATCAGATATAAACAAATGAATTATGGCAGGAAGAGCATCATTTATGTTCTGCTCTATCTCACATTCCAACATATGACACTTGCCCCGGTACCAGGGTAACCAGTTTCGTTCTATCCATGTTTAACATGTGTTGAATGACAATAAAAACTCCTTGAATCCTTGAATCATTTTGCTTATAATTGTCAAGCAATAACATTTCTGTAAAGTTTGGCAGCTGTCAGCAGTTTGTGCTTGTTTTGTTTTTACACCTGCGGATAAGGCTTTGGCATCTCAACCCTCTTCAGCATGGAGATATGTCCACATCTTTAACCTGATTAGGGGTGGATTGGACCAACCAGGGCCCCTGAAAATCTGATTGATCACCCTAAAATAATGAAGCTTGAAACAACAGATGCTAGGTGTATCCCAGCTGTTTTATGTTTGTACGTTTGCAAACCTTTTGTTCATGGTAAACATAAAATTGCAGTGATTAAGCTAAATCTGAATAAAAACAACAAAAAAGAAAAAGTCTCATGGTCAAAATGAGAATCGACATTAGTGGCTTTTAACTTACTTGTAACAAAGAATTTCTTGGTAAATGTGCAGCTGTCAAATGCTGCAATCTTCTCTTGAAGGCTCACAGCAAGGATACTACAAAACAAGAAGAAAAGGGATTTAAGCAACACTTGCATGGAATATATCACAAAATGGAAGTTGTTCCTTGATGGTATATCAGCTGGAATAGAGGGCATACTGTTTGTTGCAGTGGAGGTCATAGATGGGTGTCTTGAACTGGATTGATTTGACCATTTCCCCGGTCCTCAGAGAGTAAAGGTCTGCACAGCAGTATGGAGGGCTTGTCCTGGAAATAGGCAGAAGAAACACACCAGGTTAGTATGTTAAAAAAGAAGAAGAAAGGATGTACAATCTTTAGCAGATATTTTCGGACACAAAAAAAGCAAATGTTGCAGATTTTTTGATTCAAAGATCTTGAGCAACATTTTATACTTCTCTCAAGATCAGTTATTGCAATTTTTGGTAAACAGTGAATGGACTTGAGCCTCCATAGTGATGTTCTAGTCCAGTGGGTCCTGGGTACAGCAGTGGGAGCAACTTGGGGTTAATAATCTCACCCACTGACACAGCTGGGCTGGGCTCAAATCCACAACCATCCGATTACTGGCAGACTACTAAACTGAGCGGTCTCCCTTTTTTAGAACTTGTGCTGTTTTTCCAATGACTCTTGGTGTTTGCGAGCAAAATCGCACAATTACGGTTAAAAACTCTGCAAGAGAAATGGTCTTTCCAAGAAGTCCAAGAAGTTCTTGCAGTTTTTGGTAAAAGTGAATAAACTTGAGCCTCTATAGAGATCCTGAGGGTCCTGACCTCCCCCCCACCATACCCTTATGCAATGCACATGAAAAAATGCACTACTGTGCAAGTTAAACACAATCTTTATTGTTTCCATGAAAAATGTCCAGTTTTAATGAACCTACATACACAGTCGTGTACAAAATACAGTTTAAGAAAGCACTCTTTACTGTTTTGACATAATTTATAATTTTGACCACATTAAAGCTGACAGAGTCTCGGGCCCCCAGGGACCTGGTGCTCTGGGGAGTCCCAGACCCCAGCTTCCAGTCTTTCTGATTACTCTGCGCTTCCCATTGCATGTCACTTCTACTCATTCAGTCATTGATGGTGTTGAGTTCCTACGCTAGTTGTCCATCCGTATTAGCAAACACATCCATGTCCCTTTAAACCATTTCACACACTACTGACACAGCAGTTGGAAGAACTTGGGGTTAATCATCTTGCCTAATGACACAGCTGGGCTGGGCTCAAATCCACAACCATCCAATTACTGGCAGACTACTATACTGAGCCGTCTCCCTTTATAGAACTCGTACTGTTTTTCCAATGACTCTTGGTGTTTGCAAGCAAAATCACACAATGATGGTTAAAAACTTTGCAAGAGAAATGGTCTTCAAGTCCAAAAAGTTTGAAGTTTTAATGTTGTTACACCATTTTGAAGAACTTTATGAAACAATTTGTTGTTAGAATCTGAAAGTTCCCATATCATGCAAAACAATGGGTGAAAAAGGGATGACCAAAATCAAATTAGGATTTGATCCAAATGTAAGAAGATTCAGGGTCAATTCAAAATGCCTATGATTCCTTTTCTTAAAGACTTACTGTACTTTCAAACATACTTCTCTAGATATCAGTTCAATTTTCAACAACAGCCCATATTAGCACACTGTTGTTTTCTTTTCCTAACCCAACAGTAGAGACCCACATTTGATACCAAAAGTGGTAAAATAAGCATAATAATGAAAAAACAAAATAAACATGCACATGCAAATAATCAAGCAAGGAACAGGAACACGTAGGAGGAGACCAAAAACCATCTTTTTAATTCTTCTCTCATGGCATCCTTGGAGAAATCACTCAGTATTTGTTTCCACCATGTCCCTCGGCGAGCCCTCATGGTTAAAGTGAGGGGCAAAAGGGGAAATGCTTTGTCATGCAACACATTTACATGAAGCCTTTCTATCAACGCAGCAGAGAAGAGGGTTTCATGAGGGAGCTTATCCAACAGCAGGCAGCGGCTGCAGCTAAAGGAAAATGTCGACATAAATCTTAATCAGGCCCTGTCCCCTGTGCCCTTCCGCGCAAAAAGCTTCCACTCGCCCTTTCTTCTCCGTCACCCCCTTGCGAGGCCCGTGGTGCCGCGCTGGCTGAGGATGCAGGGGTGAGAGGTAGTGTTAGTTTGGTTTCTCCAGCCATAGGAATAAATGCTTTCAACAGTCGATTAGGTCTGCTTGTGCATAAGGGGAGCAGCTTCATCAGTGTCAGGGTGGACGGTTTTTACTCTCTGGAGGCTTTGGTCGAATCTTTAAGTTTACATTGAAGGTCAATGTAAGTGAAATTGTTCCCTTAAACATGATGACTCAGAATTATGGACGATAAATGAAGTGCAGAAAATGGAAGAAAGAACACTTTGTTTAATGTAATACAACAAAAAAACACCTGCATATGAGTTCTGGATGTGTTGAGAAAATAAAGGCTCGGTCAGGAGGGCAGATCAGAAACACATCTCAGCAAAATATGAGCCAGCACATGACACAGTGCAGGAAAATTTATGAAATCAGCAGCAAGCTACTGCCAAATCAGGTCAGTTAATCTGGAAATTAGTCAACACACAGCCTTGTTATAGGGAGACGGTTGTCCATTTACAACACTGTTCATTTATTACTGGATTACATCAGTCATATTGAAGCTTCTGCAGCACACAGTGTTCTTGTTCAATCTATCAATATTTATTGGTATAACACTAAAACTTAACTTACGTCATCTCGAAAAACTTAACAAGAGAGCAGGTCGAAGCCATACTGCTTAATTTTTACTGAAAACATATATAAATAGACAAAAATGTATATATCCACACTTTCAAACCAACATAAATCTTTGATAAGTATAGCACTTTTCCAATTTAAAAACTAACATCAGCTTTTCTTTCCTATAATTAGCAATATTCTTTTCATACACAAAGACACCCTTGAAATATAACACATCCCCATTCTGTCTGGTCTGGCTTTATAAGATATGTAAGTGATTTAGTGAGGAAGTGTAACCATAATGTGTTTATCTTGTCAGTGACATACAGTATCTTACTGATGTGTACATGTATATCTTCTAAATTAAGGTAAATCTGTCTCTATCTCCCTCAAAGATTTCACAGACGATCCTATTGAGAAAAAATAGGGAAGCCTTCTATTCTCCAGGTTTTCAACACGAGATGCCAAGACTCGGTGCCGTCGCTTAGCCAAAACGCATCTAGTGTGAAACAGCTTGTGTCATCTTTCCATAATGGTATTCACTATTCTCTCTACCATTCCCCCATTCTCATACCATTCAGTTATGTTTGGATGATGGTGGTTTGTTTAAATTACTGAATGTTTGATCTTCCCAATATTTTGCCTGGATTGAACAACTCAAATGGAGAAAACTCGCGTACTTTGCCAGAGAATACTGTTTTATCTAGTCATGGCAGGGAGGAACTTTGTGATGAGCTCAAACCACTGCAGTATGAGAAGAACATGAAGGTCTAAATTTTTGACACATTGCTTTTGTCAGTCATACCACAGCCATCAGTATTCGTTCCAATGGGGGAAGCTCCTAATGAAATTGATGACAGAAGAACCAGTCCGTCTTTCCAGAGTTTTCCTCCCTTCCTCTCACCCTTCTGTCCATGTTTCCACGGGGTCCTGACATGTTCTTTGTGTACTTGGGCAGCGTTTCCGTGCCTCACCATTATTAAGTCTGTCTTGAATATGACAGCAGATGGCAAACAGTGTTAGTGTCTTTAGGCCTATGCCCATGGAAATTCTTGCTGCGTGAGATCGCTCATTTGTGTCTTTGGGCGCCATGAATATCAAGGTCTTGAGGAGCAAAATGAAGGGCAGATTTTACAACTTCTGGTTATCTGTGCTCCTTGTTTGAGACCCTTAAACTACAGATGATCATAAAAAGCAAAGACTGATCAAAGCATGGTTTACATGGGGCATGGAAGCTTGTCTGCTAAACCAAAAAATGGGGTTAAATATAAAGATTTGAACTGTTGTAACTTAACTGAGTTCCTGATCCTAAAAGTCCAATTTCAGCTGTCATGAACACCTTTATACCCTCAATATGAGCCAACTGGCTATATCCAGATGTTGGCCATTTTGTAAACATGGCAGATCACAGACAAGAGGACAATTTCAAGCAAACTTTGATATTAAACCTTCTGAACTCAAATAAAGACACCTGCTGTTTGCACCACCAACTTCGCACTTATGATTAAATTAACATAAACTAGTGTGATCAAGCAATAAAAAGGATAAAAGGAAATTGATTGACTTTTTCTCCCAGTCATACGAGAGGTGTAATGATGGCAGAGCTTAATTGTGGTACATTTGCATGGAAAAACACTGTGTTTCTCAGCTCATATTGGTTATTCTATGTTTTCAGTCTGAGGCAGCCCAACCTAAAATTTTAAATATCCAACATGTTCGGCATTTAAAATTTTAGGGAACCTCCCTTATTTAAAGGGGATAACACAAAAAAAACTCTCATATATGGTCCCTTAGATGGCATAAATACCTGAGAAATTGTGCTTTTAATTTTATGAAAGAAAGAGAAAGAGAGTTGGGGTTGCATCAGTGGGCCAGAACTCCAAAAGAAAAGTGAGGCAAACTCTTACTTATAGTTCACTGTTTCCCAGAGCCATATAGTCTTTCATGTATGCTTTCAAAATTGTACCAAATGAAGGATTTTAATTGTCTGAATTCGTGCTTCTAAGTTATCAGTAAAAAAGACAGAGTTTAAATTGATGAAAAATGAATCAATGACCTTCAAAAACTGGACTGAATTAGCTCATCTTAAAGCCTTTGCCTTTGTTCCAAGCCAAATTAATTTGCGTCAGAGGCCACACAATGAAACACAATTCATTTCTTTAAGCCCTGTCCGAGGCAGGAAAACACACCCAAACATGTGAGATGAAAAGCTGCTTTAACAATATCCCCATGGCTGTCCTGATGACGGATACACGCACAGAACCCTCCTGGAGACATTTGGAGGGACAAATTCACACTACAGTGGTTATTGTACGTCTCTCAATCCAGCAGCAGGACAGCAGCGGCGCCAAGTGAGCCTTCAGATCTTTAAGTGCGGGCCCGGCAATGTGTGTATGTGTGCGAGTAGGACCCTGGTAAATGCTGTCCCTGCCTTCAGCCCGAGTGAAAGCTTGCAGCAGAAGATTAAATAGGTGCCACTGAAGAAAGTTTTGAAGAATCTTGATCCGTTTTCCCATCCTGATGGGTAACACAAACATTTCAAAGGTCCTCGAAGTGCAGGCGAGGCCACCATTACCGACGGAGACTACAGGCATTAAGATTTATACAAAAATTTCACCCGACGATAATTTACTTTTAGGCGGCTGCGTCATCGATTTCGGCATTATCAGAGTCCGATCAATCCAATTCAAAGCTCTACCCCGAAAAATGGGCCCCTGGAATTGATTCAAAGGGACAATGATAACGTGCTGTGATAGAATCAAAATGGCACAGGGTTCAATTGTTTTGCTTTTGCAGTATTTTAACAAATGACCCACTTCTAATGGAGGCTATGCAGGGTCAGGCATAATGAGATTTCCTGAAGCCGGGGACGTCGGGTTCTAGGTTGAAAGCAAGGCTAAATCACAATTACCATTATGGATCATGGCGGGATGTCAGTCCTTGCACATGTTAAGGTGACGCCGAGCACCATTCCCCAGCTCAGTAACAGGCCTATTATGATGGCCCTATTAGATCAATGTGCCAATTACTATTACTCAAAGTGGCCCTTGGGTCTGAAAGGATACAAAATGAGGGAGATGGAAGAAAGGACGCCCGGCTCATTTACTTCCTCTGATCATTCAAGACGCTGGTTCAAAAATGAAGGTGGAAAACAATGGCCCTGATATCTATGGAAGACATAAACTGAAGCAATCAGAGAGGAAAACAAAACACAAGTCAAGTTTAGATTAGGAAGCATAATTAAACCTGCATAAACTGGTAGCAATAGTAACACTTGTGATATTAAGAAAAAGTCATTATTATAATAAAGAACTCCAATTTTCGGATATCCTACATATTAAGAATCTGAGCATCAAGCCCTAGTTGGTGACTGTAAATCAACAGTATGAGGTAAGATCTTGTTTTGTGACAATTCTATTGCCCAAATGGTCACTTTGTATGATTTGGCTTGAGTTTGTTTTTTAGCATGCATATATATTTATAGCACCAAATAAAGAGCACTTGAATAATTTAATTTTAACTGAATTTAATTTATTTGATTAGGACAGTGCACATCAATCAACAATTCCTCAATACACGTCACTGTAAATATGCCAGAATTAGCACAATAGCTAATTTCATTTGTTGTCCTAAGGCGTGATCACATAGAAAGACAAATCAAAATAATAAGTGAAGCATGACAGCTAGCTGTTTGTGCCTGTTCTTTTGTGAGAGCATTATGCCAGCACCACATTAAATACAACTTTATTTTTATCATTTAACATAGGACAACACAAAGGGATGATCTTGACTTCTCTCTGCTCAGCCAAAGGCACAGTTAGTGCTTGTTTTTATGACATTATGAAGGTACTGTATAAATAACACTATTTGGGAATTTGATAGAAATCTATGTACATATATCAATAATAGGTCAAAAATGGCCAAACTTAGTTGATTTAGTTTGAAGCTATCAGTACACAGTTGTATTTTTTTTGTCCTAAACTACCACCAAGTGAGGCAACTCAAGGGCACACCCACTGAATTCATCTCCTTCTGTGTTGGCCCGACTGTCTCTGGCTGTTCCGGTCGTTTTCCTGCCTCACAGCTCTTCCACTCGAGCTGGAAAACCTCCAAGCAACACAATGTTTAATGTGACTTTTACAAGCATGTGTGCATCTTAATTTTAGATATGCAACTGTTTACAATGGTCATTAAGGGCCATTATGGATGTCGTGTGCCTTATTATTGTATCATTATCATCAATCCATCCTGTGCACTTCCTCCTTGATGAAACATGCAGACATCTGTTATTCTAATTTTCACATCAATGCTGCTCTTATTCCATGAGCACTTCTACTCTGGCTGACACAATCTGCACACATCTATTTTATGAACTAAACCAGGAGATCAAAACCACAAGACTTCATGTGGCTGTGGAAACCGAAGAAGGAAGCCCGTGGAGGAATTAAAAAGCCGGCGAGTAAATTCATTTACAAGGAAGGGACGTCACCACATTTCCGACTGGTGCAAAGTTTTACAAGCTCCCCAAATACGAACGACAATTACATGGTGTGGAAATGCTAAACAAATACAACCTCGGTTTGGGGAGCAGAGGCTGGCTCTGGTCAGAGGAGAAAACTCCAGGTTTCTGCAGGGGGGCTGGAAACATTCATTAAGTACTCAAAGTTTTCTCAGGAACTGACTTTCTGGAGGAAGGCATAGCTGTGTCTCAGGAAAAAAACATAAGGTGAGAAAGTGCAGTTCTGCAAATGGCCGTTAGAGGCTGAGCTTGATAGATGTAACTTTCTTTGTCATTCAAGAGTAACACTAATGTTAACCATCTTAATACTTTGCTGAATCAAGCCTGGGATCTACAAGTTCTATGAATTAGCATTTGTTCGTCATGGTTCTCTCCTTCTATGCCTTGCTAATTAAGAGTTCACTACGTTCATCATTTTTAACTCTAGTAGTAGGTTCGGGCTCCAGGCTTCTATGGTCTTCTAATCATAATGCTTTAATTTAATTCATAAAAATCCTTAAGCTTTTTACCCTTACAGGACTTCCTAAGGAAGCATGGGGGTTGCTAAACCAGTCTACAAGTGTACAGTGGATTTCAAGAAGGCCTATGGCCATGGTCATTTTCTTCTTGTAAGAGGTCCTGCAGGAACATGGAAATTCATGGGCTGTGTCCAAAATGGCATACTAACATACTACTCATACTAAGTGTGACGTCAAATGAATATGTAGTGCATTCACATTAGATAGTATGAAAAGATTGAGTGTATGAGAAATACCCAGATGTGTACTATATCTGAAAAAAATTTAAGTATGGGAGGTGGGCATACTAGTCACACTCAGACACCCCATAATGCATTGCGAGCGTAAATGGACGAAACCAAAACGTAGGTACATATTAATCAAGTGCCAGAGGCAATGAACAGATCATCTTCAGTGTCTGCAGGCAGTCAACATCTTATTGTATTTGGGAAGTTATTGATTAAAATATCATTAATATCATAAATGTTAAATCGTCTTGAGACCGGCATTCAGCTAAAAATCAGCCACTAGCAAACTTACTGTTTTCAAAATAAAAGCATCTTTTATTCTCCTTTTAGTTCTTTTGTAAATTGGGCTCTTGTTTTGGAGCCGACCGGAAGTTTCTTCAAAAGCATAATGGCGCACATAACGGAATGTCTGAAATGCCAAAATTAAATTTATATCCGTGCGTTTTATGTCTCAAATGACCAAATTTTGGTATTCTACGTGGAGACTTTCTCACCTAAAATGCTCTCTGAACTTTCAAATGTGGTGAATCAACAGAGATATTTGATAGCCTGTCGTGCTTCAGATTTTTGTCTTCGGAGGTTTGAAATGCATCATGGGAAACTTAGTGGTATACTAGAGTGTGAACGGTTGGCATCCTAATCAAACTTATAGTATGTAGTATAAAGTGTATACAATTCAGTATGTAGTATGTAGTACGTTAGTATGCCATTTTGGAAACAGCCATGGTCTCAACATTCTACATACAAAGTCGGACATGTTCCCAGTGCTTGCGGGCTTCTGTCAGGGCTGCTCCTTGTCACCAGATCTGTTTGTGATTTTTACTGACAGGATCTCAAGATACAGCCAGAAGGGAGAAAGGTTTTCTGTTTGGAGAATCTCATCTCTCTTTTTGCCAATGACGTGGTTTAGTTAGCTAATTCAGTATGCATTTGGGCATTTTGCAGCGGAGTGCAAAGCAACTGAAATAATGGTCAGCATCCCCAAGTCTGAGGCCATGGTTCTCAGCCTGAAAATAGAGAATTGCTGCCTCAGGGTGGGAGCGAGTATTGTAATCTCTAATCTCAAATTTGGGTTCAAAAGTAAAAGGAAATAAGTCAAGGCTTGACAAGTGAATTGAATCAGCATCTGCAATGTTCCAGACTTTTAAGCAAACTGTTGTGGTAAATAGGAAGCCAAGCCGGGGGGCAAAGCTTTCGTTTTACCGGCTTCATTAGGATGTCCCATGTTGTCTTCTTGTGGAGGCTTACCAAGCATGTCCAACTGGGGGAAGACCCAGAAAAAGATGGAGGGATAATTTACCCCTTCTGACATGAAATGCCAAGGGATTCTCCAATCCTGGAGAGAGGGGCATCTGGGTTGACTTTCATGGCCTCTGATTCTCAGCCCTGGATAAGCAGATAAGATGGATAGATGGATGTCCCACAAATATTTTTTGGCTCTTTGTGGTCCCACCAAATGGCCAAATTTCTCCAAGCAGCCACCCCCTCAAGACCATTGTGCAAACCTTTGTGTAATTCAAAATAGGCTAATGATTTGATGAAAATATAAACCAAAGAAAAAACACATCAAGTTTCTTTTACAAGTGAACAATACATAGAAAAATTAAATATTTGTTATTTGTCGAATTTCTTTGATTCTGGTAAGACCAAAACTATGACAGCAATTAACCGAGTTGTGCTGCTGTAATATGAGAGGCATTATCGGGGTCTTTTTTGCATTAATACTGTCAAAGTAGCTTATTTAAAAAAAACTAAAGTTCACAAACCACTGGGTGAAGTCGCCATGACTACATACATATTTTATACAGTCTATAGTTGCAAAATATCAACACACTTAAATGGCCTCCTGTGTGCATCTATATTTCCACGAAAACTATCAAATAAAAGTTCTTGCACCACTCGCCATTTTGTTATTAGCTTTGTTTTTGCTCCCCTCTCATTCTCAGCTCAAATCCATCTCCGTCACCCTGTACATACACAACAAAAGCTGACCACATCAGAGCCTCTGAGGGCCTGGAGGGAGACGCAGTGATTCCAGCAAGCTGCAGGCATTAGTTGGAGAGTAATTAGGGTAAAAAGTTCAACCACAGCTCCATGTCTGCAGAGCTGCCAGAAATACATTTCCTTCCCTGTTTAATGCTGCACGTACAGTTTAATGGCCAACATTTTGGAAACACTGCCTCCGTGAGTGTGTGTGTGTTTGTTCTGACCTATAATAACTCAAAGTGTTTATGTACAAAAGCACTGCATTAAAGCTAAAAGCGAGCAAACATAACCATGAAACCTGACTGTACTGGCTATCAAAATACAGCATCATAAAAGCAAAAGAAGCTGTAATATCAGGAAGTACTTCACAATAAATAGACGGACCGAGAAAATACATTTTGCACAGAGATTTATGTATGAGCAGTCCATAACTCCAGCTTATTCCTCCTCCTTTGACAGCACTGGAGTGGATATTAATATTCATTACCTAAACCAAAGCTTGCATTAGATCCAATTTTGGCCATTTTAGACTTGTGTGCCAATTTTCTGTCCGAGTTAAGTGGAAGCACTTGACACGAGAAACATCTGGTCAGGGAGGAGTTTTTCTTTTGCTGTGACGTCTCAAAGCTGCATCCATAAAATAGACAAGTTTAAATTTGAATCAGGACGCGAGGACAGATGGAGGCCAGGATGCAGCATTTATGTGTCACAAAACAAACGAGGCAATGATTATTTCATCAGGTGTGGAAAAGTCTGGCCTTTAAAGTCACTTTACAGGCACAACAAGGATCTCTACACAAGAGATGGACTTTTAATTATTTAATCCACCCACACACAATCTTCCTTCTCCTATGAAAAAGAAAATAAACCAGTGTTATAACCTGACAACTAAAACTTCACTTTCTGGACCAATGAGTTAAGGAGAGGGAAATATACTATTTAATATCAAATGTAAAAGCTTGAGTGTTCAAACCACCCTGAGTCTTCACAACAAGATAATTCTTTCGATAAATATGGACACAGTTTTGTGGTGGACCTCTAGATCTTAGAGAACTAACCACAGCTCTTGTGCAGATGTAGGCTTGCTCTGACGTTTCCTGAATATCGTTCTTCATGACATGGTTTTGGGTAATTTTCCTACTGCAGACTAAATTTGGGGCCAATCAGACGCCTCCCTGTTAGTACTGCATGATGGATGAGTATCTTGCATTTCTCAGTGCAGAGGAGACCATTAATCCTGATCAAATCCACAATTTTATTGTCCAAACACAGCCCCAAACTTGCATAAACCTTCATCATGCTACAGACAAATATCACAATTTGACACATCAGTCCACAGAAACTTTTGACATTTTCTTTACCCATGTTCCTCTCTTGTTGTGCATTGTAACCATCGGAGGTATGACTTTTTGGCTGCAACTACCCATTAAGACCACTTCTGGTCAGACTTAACTGGGCAGTACATGGATGTTGCTATCTTACTTTTACTTCCTCTAAAAATCTTAAAGTCCCAGTCTGCTTTGAAAACTTTGCCTAAGAGAGAGACTCTGCTGATGTAGTATAATGGCCCTTTTCCATTAGCCCTACTCTACTCTACTCGAATCTACCCTGCTCTACTCTACTCGCCTTGTGCTGCTGTCGCTGTAAACAGCTGAGCGGCACAGCGGTGACGTCATTTTGAGCGCAACACAACAATCTGTGGCTTTTTGTCACAAAACGAGTAAAAAAGAAAAGCAGAAGAAGGCTGCAAGAAGAAATACCCCTTGAGAAGCACAGGAGAGTTTTGGAATTACAAAAGAATGAAGCCGAGGACGAGAGCAATCGAGCTGTAAAGAAAAGACATATGAGGGTAAGCTACACTAAAACTAGCTTGTTTTAGGAGGTACCAGGCCAGTGGAAACACGCTGCAAATCGAGTAGGGCTGAGTAGAGTAGGGCCAAGGCGTGCTAGTGGAAAACAGCTATAACTGTGCCTTGTTGCTACGCTCAGTTTGCCTCCTTGACCTCCTAACCCTCACTTTGGTGGCAGTTTGGCTTTACAGCTCCTTGTTTGGAGCCTCCTATACAGTTATTTCTATTTTAGTGTTCATAACTTTGTTTCAACATATGAAAATGATCATTAGCATTAGTCGATTGTGGTGATAGATTAATGTTATCATTTGTAAATCAACCACCTGACTTTTATCCTTCTATATCCCTGACTTTGTTCAAGGGTACCTAAAAGATAATGCTACTCTGAAGGCAAAGGGTGGTCTCTAAAATAATGATTTGACTGGATGCAGTCTGTTAATATAGCTTCATGTTAAACAGGCATTTGAGTTGGTTTAAGAAGGTAAGATCTACTTTAATTAAAAAACTATTTTGCGTGTTTTGAGAAATGCTTGTGTGAACGAAATGATTTTGAAACAATATTGTAATGTAATAAAGGAATGTTAAATATTTATTATGTTTTGCTGGAAATTATGAGACTTTTGTTTTAACGTGATTTTGATACAGGAAAGTTGATCTTGATCTCTAGGCTGCTTTTAATGGGTTAGATCACCCACAGACCGCTCCTTGAAATGAACATAAACATGGAACCAACAATGCTTCATGTGAATTTAAGGTTAAATACTTCTGCCCTGAAATGCCATATAAATCTGGAATAATGTTGTAACTAAACCAAGCCTTTATCATCCATTCAACATCTGAAAAGAATTATACTGGAATTCCTATATCCTTAGATCAGTGTAAAGGGCAGAAACCTTTAAACTCCAGTAAAATAAAATATTAATTGCTTTGACCACAGAGCCCTGGTTTAAAGAACAGTCTTGTGGTAAAGGTTTGAAAAGTCATTACTAATCATTCAGCCTGTCGGGTGTGTTTATATGCACCCACTTCCAGCACTACCGAGTTTAATCGGACTTCCTATTTGAAGGGGGAAAACTGGCGAGGCAGAACACATTTTCGACAGACATAAAACAGACACGCAAGTCAAAATAAACTCTGCGGAGTGAAGCCCGAGCCCACAAAGCTCTGCGTTTGCCCTGAAAAAAAGACAAGCGTGTGTGCATGTGTGTGTGTGTGTGTGTGTGTGTGTGTAGGTGTGTGTGGGGCAAACTAAAGGGGAAGTGGAGGACCAGATTACAGCCACTCTCTTTTCCACGCAGGCCATGACAAAAGAAAAAAAAGTATTATACTTAAGAACAGGAAAGTTTGTACAATTGCATTTAAACCACTGGGGACCAGGATGAAGTAATACATTCTGTTAAATTTTGTGGGGAAGCTCTCACAAACACAAAGATTATAAAGTTATGTAAAAAAAATAATGAGTTTGGTAAATATAATTCACTGTACAGCACAGTGAGTTCCATTAGTATTCTACCCTTTGCTTTCCCTTAATGTATTCAGTCTTAATAAAAAAAAATACATAGTCCATTTTCTTCACTAAAGTGCTAAACCTAGCACTTTGAAATCCCTGACTTATGTAGGTGTAACAACAGTTAGACAACAGGGCAGTCACATGGCAAGGCTGGGTTGCATGACTTACCTAACATCACATAAATTTGCATATAGTAACTGCCACTTCATAGCACTACTACAAATGTAAAGAAATCACGCATTTGACCCCTTTTCCAAATGCTACAACCTCCTTCTCACCGTAAAACAAGCTTTTGCTGTTACAAATAACTTATATCTGCAGATTAAAGTGAAAAAATAAGTGTTACTGAGTTTTTGTGGGGTCTTTGGGTCACAGCTGTGGATGATAATTTACTAAGGTGTGATACGGTAAAACTGAAAGCATGAAATTCCCTGTCTTTGATTATGGAAACCAGTGATAGTGTAATCTTTGATTGACACAAATTTACATGCTAAGCAACAGGAAAGAGTAAAAGGTTGCAGGACTTTCAGTGACTTTCTGAGCCAATGGAAATGTTAAATCAGAGTAGTGTTGTGAATTCGGTACATTAGTGCATAGTAGGTTGGGAGAAAAAATCGATTCGCTTAAGAATCAGGGTTTTTTTTCGACGATGTTTTTGTTCATACATCGTTTTTTTTTCCAAATTTAAATGCGTCATTTTAGTTTGTGTTAATAAGCCACTTTGAAATGCAATCCAGGCTTTTGAAGAAAGAGTATAAACAGCTGGTTAAAATATATTGCTGAATTAATCCTAAAAACTGACTCAATAATGATGTATATTTTTTCTGATATAGTCTGGAGGCATCATCATTGCTCATCTTTTTCGCTGGTGTTAAAAAGCTAACTTAAAGATGCTATGAGGAGTTTCTAAGTAATTACAAAAAAGCCTCACTTTTAGATATATGCCTGATCGAAATACACACTTTAAGATGAGTTTTATAGCATCAAAATAGGTTATCTATAAATGTTATTCCTTAGCTAAGTCGCCGGGTCGGACAGCCAGCTTCAAAACTACAGTTATAAGTTTTCCAAACATTGCTTGTTGTCACACATCAAAAACCAATGCTACGTAACTAGAAAGAGATACATTACCTTGTCGCTTTGCATCCTGTAAGTTGTTGAAAAAGAACTTGTAAAGCAATGCAGAGTTCTGAGGAGGGTCCGAGCTGCATTTATTGGCATCACAACAAACACACGATTGGCTTGGGTCACGTCTTTTGGTGCGTTCAAGTTGTAGTCAGAAGTAGGAATTTCCAAGTTCCAAGTAAGAAACTGCAACTGGAACGTCCCCCAAAGTCAGAATTTCCTACTGGGAAATGGGAAACCTCGCCACACCCGAGTTAACAATTGAAGATAGATGCCCCCAGTGTGAACAGTTATTTAGCTCCTGTAATAATTTATTTGCACTTCTGACTGGGGTGTGTCGCTCTAGATCAGCTGTATACATAGTATTGTTAGACTTATATTTACAAAAATGCTGCCATAGTGATTAACACATTCTTCATGTGAGGGTGTGCTAACAACAGCTAACAATAGCCTGGTAGATTGGCGTGTTTTTTTCCGACTTCAACTGGAATGCCGATAAGTCGGAGATGATGTCACTACCAGTTCTGACGTTACTGGCACGCAGCACTACGACAGTCGCCGCGCGTGCTCCTGGGTAGCATAGTCTTTATGTCTTCAGAAATAGATTCTCGTCATAGCACCTTTAAGATTGCAAAAATGGGCAATATCTTAGAATCGCAATTTAAATCAAATTGGCACCTAAAAAAATCGCGAAAAAATCGAATTGGGAGAAAAACGTATCGTCCCAACCCTACTGTATAGTCTGTGATGAAACTGCAAACAGGAGCTCTAAAATTCAGTCAAGTTCACTCTGAACTGCTTATATTTTCAGAAATCAAACAGAGACAAAAAACATTGCACATGGATCACATCTGCTCTGTTATTAAACATTATGTAATATGATCTGTACGTGATGCTTCATGTTTTTTGTATTCATTCGCCAAAAGATAAAATTTGGCTACAGTGCCAAATCTGACATAATTCATATTGGTGCTTCGAGCTGATTTGTTGATTATGATGCACTGTCCTGCTTCAATAATTTAAAAAAACAACATAAAAAGCATCATAGTCACTGCTGCTTTTCTGTATTATATTATAAATATATTATAAATAAACGTATTATTATATTATTAACCATAATATCATTACCATCCAATGTAGCCTTACAATGAGCTATGTCAGCCATAATCGCTGGCACAATGAGAAAAAATAAATAACATAAACAACCGTCTGATCACCGCTCTCTATCCGGTTTAGTGACATAAGGTGAGACTTAAAAATCATCTGTTAATAGAGCTATATCAATTTTGCCCAGCTGTCTAAAAGTGAGTTGATTAAGCAGAAAAAATGTGTCTTCCTGAAATGATAATACAATCCTAAAATGTGGAAAATTCAGACTGGGCTGAGTACTTATACAAGGCTATGTCTGAGGATAGGCTAAAATAATGAGTTTCCCTGAGTCACTGATGGCTGAATCCATCCTGAACATTCAGCAGGCTTGGAAAGCATGAGTGCATGTGTGTGTTACTGTGTGTGTACCTGTGGGTGGTCATAATGTGACAGTGAAGAACACCATAACCTCATGGTGGATAAAAAGCATCACTTCTCCAAATCCCCTTAATCTGGTGGCTCGTTTTATACAAATGCTTGATGATTTCCATTTAATACACTTTAAAAGACGGACACATCCGGTCCACGCAGCAAAACCCGTCATGAAAATGCACTGGAACACAAGGGCTTAGTGCAACAATGGGCTTGGGCCATCAGATGTGTTTTGTGTGTCTGTGTGTGTATGTGTGAAAGCAGGTTTGTGTGTGTCTATGTGTGTGTGTATGAGGGAAAAGAGGCTGATTTTCTTCTTTAACAATATCAATGTTTACCCTATTTCACCGTATTTTGCTAAAATTGAGATTTTTGACTGCTGGAACAAAAATTGGCTTTAAAGAAAGTATGCAAGTGTGTTGAGAACAGCAGTTTCGGATGAATTTCTTGTTTTTGTTGGTTTGTTTGTTTCAAAGTTTAATCGGCAACATCTTCACATTATTGCTACAAAGCATATGCCATCTATTTTTCACATGGAACAGCAATTTCATCCATGTTTATCAAAGAGCTCTTTCAACAAGCTGTACAAAATCATTTTGAACAGAAATGACCGCAAACACAACACAGATAAAACCAACAACCCTGTTTGTTGGTCTAGAAGCTTGAAAACCAGGAGAAAACAAAACACCCACAACCAAAATTTGAACCAGCAACCCTGTTGCTGTGAGACATCAGTGTTGTCACAGCGACACCTCCCATCTGGGCAGACAATTACGTTAAAAATATTCATTTATCCGATGGCAAATTGGGGATGAGATGCTTCTATGTCGTCACAGATAACTACTAGAGGTGGATATTGGCAAGAATCTGGCAACATATACAGTACATATTGCAATGAATGACAGTACAATACATCCCAATACATTGCAATTCTTCAAACAGTGCAACAATTTTTAACCAAGAAGTGTTTTGAATATGATGAAATATTATTTCTTTGGCATTAAAAACTTACAATGTTGATGCATACAAATATAAATATAAATTAACTGTTACGACCAAGGATATTGCTCTAAGTTTGCACTTCCAATTAATAGCCAAAGTCACAACAACCTGAGCTAAAAATCAGAGTAACAGAAATAGATTTGAAAATAAGATGAACAAACAGAAAAGTTCAACAGCAACATTAGCATTGGTGTCTGGGGCCAGATAGAGAGATTAACTTTTTAATAATTTTAATACCACGTGAATACTTCCTTCATTGTAATTCTCCCATTTTCACTTTTTAACCACAGGTAGATTAACAAAAAACCTTGCCAAGCATGTTACAGGGCTCCGGCACAATCTTAAAAGTCAAATTTAATGCTTTTAAAGACATTTTTAAGACCTCAATGATATTATTTAAGACCCAAAAATGTAATGACAATTTCTGTGTTAGAAAATACCCTATTTTTTTGTAAACGCCATCAAAGCACATGGTGGGCATTTTTTCTTTCTTTCTTTTTTTGCAGGAAATTACGTGCTGTGTTCCCGACTCATCTGTGCCCCAGAACCGCAAATGAAGGTCCATTTGTTTAGCTTTAGAAGTTTTGTTCATGCTCTCATCAAACATATGTCAACGTATGACGCTGTGCGTTGTGCTGGAAGCAACACAGGAGGCAACACAGGAATTAGCCTGGCCCTGCTAGCTGCTGCCACATACCTCTGGGGTTCATCTCCTCTCATGTGGGACTCGACGGCTATGAGCTCCATTGTCTCTCAAGAAAAAGTCTTTTTGCAGAATTTACACATGGCGTTGTTTTTGTTGTTTCAGCAGGGGCCAACCACCTCTTACATGAATCGTCTTCCATCCATTTTCCATTGAACTTACACTTCCCCATATTAGCATCTTACCGCGCACCTCCACAAGCACGAATTGCGACACATTCTGCAGTTTGACGCTGTATGACATGTACCGTAAAACACCTATTAATCGTTCAGAAGAAGTTTTACAGTGGGCCACCGCTCAATCTCATATTTACTGCATGGTAAGTTAATGAAACAAATTCAAACCATGCTATGTTTACGGCGGGCCACAGTCCTTTCCCATCTGCATTAAACGTGCCGTCTGAAAATTTGATACCTACAGCAAATTTATTGTAAATTTAGAACAATTTAAGACCTTAATTACCTGGATTTTAATTTAAGACATTTTAAGACTTTTCAAGGATCCGCTGGAACCCTGTGTTACCTTAGTGGCAAAAATAATAAACTGCATTTTTGCATTACAAGTATTTGTTACAGTACATTTACTTTATTACACATATCACAGACCTGGTTACCTTTTAAATTTAGGAAGTAAGTGGTGTAAAATGAGTTGCATGGCATGTATTAATATGTTATTGTCTAGATACAACATTTAGTCAACATGTAGCTTTATCCCTCTTAATTTAGGCACAAAATGGAAAGTATATCTACATTTGGGATTTGGTTGGTGTTGTAAAGGTTTGTTTAAACAATGATAAGCACAATTACTTAAGTACAATAAAAAAAATAAAAATATGTCCTCATCTGGAACTCTGAATGTCTTAAATTTAAATCCCAGAGAAGGTGTTAAGAAAAACCACTAAAATATTTGCAGTGATTTGATTTGGAGCACTAACTGTCCAAACCATAAAAAAGTACCCAGGGCCTAGGTGGTGACCATGCATAATATCCATCAGCATTAGCCGAAGGCCCTGAAATAGCTCATCCAGCAATAATCTGCACGCTGAAAGAGGACTATATTGGTTAAAAGAAAAAAGGACCACATCCTCTCAGCATCTGGAGATGTTGTGAGGGGAGAGCTGGAGGTTGGAAATGTCAGGAACAGTTCCCAAACTCTCGAGAACAAAGCAGGCTTATTCATCTCTGAACTTTTGCCCAACAAGTGTGTGCACTCAAACACCCACAAACAGTTAAAGTGGCCTCCTTCTTCGTCATAAAATTTGTATTCATTCAGACTGAGGAAGAGCCGCCGTTTATCTCTCTGATTTCTGGTACCTTGAAAAGATTTTTTTTTAATATAACAGCTCGTAAAGAGGGATAAATAAGTCCTTTTCCACAGATATGAATGAACCGAAATCTGCGCTGGCACCAGGATTCTTCACTTATTCCACACACCAACCGGCAACCGTGCAAAGAGCAAAACAGACGTGAATATTTATAGCTTTCCTGTCAAATAATCACTGGATCTATACATTGTTTGGACTTAAGGCATAATCCTTTCCATTGATAAAATTAAGTTGAGTGTGCCTGGCTGGAAATCCGCAAGTACAGGGCTTCGGCACACATGCTTTTTCCCTTCTCTGGTTTTCCTTTAATTTGCAAATCTTGTAATCTAAGCCTAGAGCTGACTGAACCAACTTCTAAACCAGCGCTGCTGTAGCGGCCAAGGCTCCAATCTGTTTTCCATTTAAGTGTCAAGACGGCATCCTTTTTGGTGGTTAACAAAAGCTGTTATTTCAAAATGATTATATGCTAAAAACTGTGTGAGGACCTTAGTAAGTTTATGAACAGCCTCGATGGAAAGTCCTGTGCCGCACCCGGAAGCCTTTTTCCTTCTCGTCTTTTGACCAGAGTGTTATTTACCGAGTACTTCTAAAGGGGGGGAAGAACCAGGCTGTGCCATTCAGCCAGAGGTCAGGGTTTCTGCTTTTCAGCACAGCGCATGTTTTCAACATTAGTGTCGAGCGACGCCTGGATGATTCGCCAAACCGTCAAGACGCTGCCTGTCTCGGTGTCAGTGAGGACATAGGAAAAGCAGAAGCCACGGCAACAGCGTCACAGAGACAAGGGGCGGCAGTCCCTGGAAAACATCAAGAAGGTGGTCTCCATCAAGGCCTAGCTGAAGACAGACTTCCTTATTTCATTTCCCTGAGAGGATATATTGAGTTAAGTTTGGTGCAGCATATGGAGAGGGAGGGGGTATAGGGAGGGGACTGGGTATGAAGAGGCGGGTACAAGAAGCATGAGGGTCTGTCATTCCTTAAATGCACCGTACAAAAGCAAGTCTCTCCCAAACTTTGACAATTCAGAGCATCTACTCATCTGGTCAGTTTCCTGTTTGTCAGCAGGGTGGGTGAAGATTTTTTGCACACAAACTTTTCTTGCATCACAGACGAGATTCCCTCATGACAGCCATCGAGGGGAGTCAAAAAAACAAATATGCATAACAGATACAACTCAACATAGTCCAGTACTGCAGGGACAACATCATTTTGTAGGCTAATTAGCATCACTCTGGTTCCCTTAACAAAAAAATCTGTTTTTTATAGTTATTTTTTTATTTTTACTGATAAAAAGGTCTGAGATGAAATTACATTGAATAACCCACTGGTTATTCTTCATAGTATTATTTGTGGCATTCATCAAGGTTCAATGCTGGGCCCCTTTCTGTTGTCAATACTATCACTCTAATTAAGTCATAAAGAGACCCTTTTAATATTTGAACAGAGATGATTATTGTTTTTTTCTGTATTTGATGATAAATTATTATTATTAGTTTATCTGATCAACAAAAAGACAGACATGTGTTGCCAAAATTGCATTAAATAAGTGAGACAGTGGACTTTACCCATTTAAATTTCATTGCCCAGAGCTATAATCACTGAATTAGCAGTGTCTGGTTTGAGCATACAGATGGTTGCACGTGGCAGAAAACAGCAGATGACTTTAGCCATTTCAAACATCATAGGAAAGAAGGAAGGTGATGTCAGCTTTACTGTGACTGGTGAACTCACCCGGAGGACCCTGCACTCTTGCACACCCCCAGGAGGGGCCTCTTGTCGGCAAAACTGTCCGGCTTCAGAGGGCCTGAGAAGGAAGAAGAGTCACAGGAAGACGCAGATGAGAAGCAGAAAGACGTGCACGCAACAAAGAGAGACATTCTTTAAACGAACATGTGAGACCTCTCCAGCATCTCACTCTCGCTGAACAGGCGGCCAATTACCATGACAGGAAACGTGCTGATTGCATTACTACTGTTGCCCTGTAATTCAATTATGGTCATGAAACATTTTTGGGGGAAGAAGGCTTGTATTTTCCAAAATAAGGCCTTGTTTTCATTAGTCAGCATCATTTCTCATCAAGAAACCCACATTATTCACATCAAGGCTTTGGTAATGCATTGTTTCTGGATTCATTATCTACGGCTTCAACAAACTAAAGACGCTCAGGATGGGCAGATTAGATGGTCAAAAACAGATAATTTAATAGCCAAAATCAGTTGTACTTGTCACTTTTACTGATTCTTTATACACTCTTACTACAGGCTTAAAATCTTGTAAAAAAAAAAAAAACTGTCTCAGCTTTAAAGCAGACCCCTGCCACTAGTAGCCACTCAAGCTCCATATATGGATGCTACTTTGCTGCCTAAATGCTCTTTAACCTGGATGTAAACAAAGAACAATGAACCAATATGGAGCAAAATAATACTGTTTGTTATGCTTCAAGGAAAAATTGAATTTGAAAGCACATTCAACAAGCAAACAGCCAATGGTGGGGCTTATATGCTTGCCTCTTCCTTAGTTAAAGAAGTGAAGGGAGGGGTATACCCAAATGGTAAATGCTACCAGTGAAACAAAGACCCAAATTCCATACACGTTTTTCATTAATGAATAACAAATACAACATGTTCAATACCAATAAAGCATAATGTTGGAAAATTTTAAATATAAAGAGTTAGGATAATAGTTACAGTATATATCTTTTAGGGTTGGGCAATTAATCAGAAATAACCGAAATCAAAATTTAGACTCTCAAATCCAATGTTGATTATTTTGATTATTTTCACTTATGTTCACTTCTACCAAGAGTGAAGGACGTGTTGCCAACATGGAGGAGACAAGCGCCAATCTATCAGAGGACCTTGCAGCCATGAAAATGCTGTCTCCGCTGTTGGGGCGCATTTTGGATTCTATGCAGAGGATATCAAGCAGATGGAAGGTAAGTGCAAATACTGCAGGAAGACTGTTTTGTCGGCCGTAGGTAACACCACCAATTTGTTCCAGCGTAGCATAAAATAACCGTTTACTATTTGTAATCAAGATAAGAGCTTAATCTAATCGTGATACTAAGATTAGGTAATATCTCTCAGCACTAATATCTTTTCTACTCATATGTATGAACTGGGATATGTTTTGTAATGCTAGATTCTTGCCAATACACACCCCCTATTGTCAAGTAGACAAGCACGTTAGGTTCTTCTGTCCACACCAGCATTTGTTGAAGCTTTAGCACCACCACAACTCAAACAAACTATCTAACAAAGTAAACATATCATCTAATTGAGATTAAACATGTCAGATGTTAACGGAACCTTATAATAGAGTCACTGACATGGGACGTTGCACTGCTTGCGTCAGTTTGTGCAAACTCAAGCTAAACTTTAAATTACTTTTGACCTACATAATAACTTCCTTGGTTCCTTTGTTATCAACTGCCTTTCATGAGAGCATGACACCATTAAGTGGAAAGCACTGACAAGAGTATCATGAAGCATAAAGGCAAATGTTACAGAAGTGTCACATTATAGATGTTAAGTTGAAAACACTTCTAAATGCCCATCTCTATTTGTGTGGCTGTGGCCTTCCATGATTTTTAAACTCTGTGAGATTTGAAAACAGTCATGAGCTGCAAGCCTTAATGTAAAGAAAAGCAGAATATCTTGCCTTTAACTAAATTAAAAAACAGCATGTATTTCTCTTTCAGTGTAGCAACATTTGATGTTCTTTGTTTTTTAAAGCAAATTACAACATGGTAAAAGCCCAGCAGGCATATTTACAACAAACAGAAGAAAGCACGTTGCACTGAGTAGTCTGATCCCATATTTTTCCTGATTGTCTCATTCTTCAAGACGGACTGAGGATCATGGGATTGAGGGGATGGGGGCACTTGGATTGAAGAAGATGTTACCCTTTAGAGGACTGTAATTTGAGGCTTGACAGTAATCAGACCGAGTTCCTGCGGTGTGGCGTGAGAGCAAACGTGCCTCTTCTACCAGCCGCTAACACTCCCGACAGAATCCTTTTCTTCTTTCATGTTTCTGTCATCGGACATCATTCCCAGTAAAGTTATTGAGCCTTTTGCATAAATATGACTCTCTGAGACTTAGTGAAACGGCACTTTTGCGAAAATAAACTTTCTGGGGGGAAAATGCAACATCGTATGGATCAAGAGACTTTGTTTGATTACTATTGCAACAAGCGGTTTTATAGTAAATGCTGCAGCTTTCCATGTGAACTTTAGCCCTGTAGCAGGGGAGCTGGATGTATGTTTACATGGTGAACTCATATTCCCACTTAAGACAGCATGCTCATTGTTGATGCACACAAACTTTACATTACAGTGCTGGAGGATTAAAGTGTGGAGCATCACCTACTTTTGTTAAAGAGTTTAAAGAAGTTTAAATTCAAGCTAAGGCTATGGAAATCTTGCTGCCTTGCTGCTACAGTTTTCCGTTATAGTTGCAAATAATGCATGTATCATATCAGAGAATCCACACAACATCAGGAAAGATTAATCATGAAAAGAATCCTATTTCATTCTCGCCTGTTACTTTGCCACATGCTGAAAGTGCTCCTCCACCTAACACTCACTGCACAAAACTGAGATCTAGGTTAGTGCCCAGGCACCAATGAGCTCAAATTGTGGACCTATTTTTAGTACCAAAGAATTGCTATTTTTGATTTGAGGATGTTTTATTTTAACACTTAACTGAAAATAGTTATTTGGATATACCACCTGATATTTTCAGGGTCTACGTAGGGATAATTGTCTTGGCAGCGCCCCCCTAAAAATTCTAAAACAAAAAGCCCCAGAGATTTTGGACAAAAACACATTTTCACAAACTGAGACTTAAAAAAAAACATCAACTTTTGGTTAAAATGTGAATAGGGAGACAACAGTTTTGGGTTATGGGTCCATTTTTGGCTTATTTTTGCCCATTCACAGAGGTCTGTCTGGGACTCCTAGGTCCAAGGGCTGCTAGTTGCCTTTTTCTAAAATGGGTTTAACTGATTAAAAGCTTACTCACACTACCCCTCACAGGTTGGATATAGCACCTTCAACAGTGAACAAGTCCACCTGTCCACCCCTTGTTCCATTTCCCCTAATTCATGACCAAGTCCCCAAGAAACCCAGAACTTTTAACTCGAGGAAATCCACCATTTTCTGGCAGCAACCATGGCCTCAAACTTTAAACAGCCTAGGTGCTGTAACTCATCTAAGATGCTTCACAATTTGACATAAAACACCCAAATGCTTGCAAGAGTTTGTCGGCTGAAGGAACAAAAAGAACTTTGTTCCCCTGGCTGTGCCTTTTCATTGTTAAAAATCACACAAAAAAGGTGATATAAACCAATTGTTTGAAGGCCAACATGCTTCAGGCACAGAATGAGGACACAAATTGATGTTTGGTTAGCCCCAGTGCTCTGTGTTTTTAAAGTATCCCCACATGATCCTGCAAGGGACACAGTCATGAGCCCTCTCTTCTTCAAGAAAACATAAAAACTGTCCTAGCAAACTCATATACAGCCCTTTCAGTTATTTTTCATTATCATATCATTTTTAAAATTGAGAATTGGCTGGAACATGCCCATCATTTTAAGCCTATATTTTAAAACAAGGTTAAATGTATGGATTAGGATATTTCAGCAGAAGGGTAAGAAATTTAACATTAAGATAGAAAGCAATAAAGCCTTCCAGATTGCCCACCCCAAGGACATACAGTTGAATATTCTCATTTCCATAATTCTCATTTCTTATGAATGAAGGACCAAGAGTGTTTCCTTATTTTCCTGGATGACGGAAGTTCAGAGGTTGTAAACTCCGGAGAGGATGTGGATAAACGGATTCTCTCCCCTTTGAAAACCCAGAACTTCCCTCTCTATTCTAGGAAACGCTAACCTAGCCTCATTCTAATCAACACCTATTTTCGGGTCGCTCTGAGTCCGCCCACCCATGTCCTCCCATTGCAGACAATAGGGCTTTTAATGGCTCACCACAGTGCAACACTGTTTGCACCCAAACAGATTACAATCAGTGTCCTTCCTTCCAGTAGTACAATTCATATTTATTTTCTGCTGAGGAGAATTGCTTCCCTCATGTGTCGAGGATATCTGCTGCTTCTTATTACTGTGGCTTGCTTTCATCCACTTCCAGCCATCTTCAAATGCTGCCATTGTGTGTTGTTGAAATCTGCCAGAAGACCGGAACATGCAGAGAGAACAAGAAGGCGTTTTCTCACCAAGAGAGACGCCACAGAGTGGCGGGCCTTCATGGCACTTTTCACAGCACTGATTGACACCTGCAGAGATGAAATTAAAACTTCATGTCTGGAAAGGAACTAATCATTGGAGCGACCAAACCGTTTGTGCTCTTGCTTTGAGGATATGAACACTGGTATTCATACTGTGCCTGACTTTCCTGGGTCGACAAAGGCGATGGAAGCACTGAAACATTTGCAAGTCATCACTGGGAGCCTCTGACTGTGATGAGAGACATTAAATGAAAGCATGTGCTACAGGAAGAAAAGTTAATACTTAGACCAGGGGTGTCTAAACTTTTTACATCGAGGGCCACATATAGAGGAATACATGGAAGAGTAAGCCACTCACTGCACCTCTTTGTTAGTATATTAAAGTTTTAGGGTTAAGGGGTGGGTTATCACCTGTCAAGGGGCCCTTGTAACCCCTATCACTGGATTAACACCTAATCAGGGCGAGAATGACCTTCTGAGCAGTGGACATGGGAGACACTAATGACTTATCTTCACTGTCAGACACAAAACAAGAGTGAACTGCAAGAACGTTTGTGCTTGAAGATGAACATTACAGTATACTTGGTAACTGAGACCTTTTGACAAAGTTATTATGGCAGAAAATTTACATGATTGATAGTATTTGCTGCTGGAATCAAAATGTCTATATTCATTCAACTGTTCCAAGGGGTCAATTCAAAATAGGCAGTGGGCCATATTTGGCCCCCAGGCCATAGTTTGGATACCCGGACTTATTCTGGAACTGAATAAGATGGTATAAGGACATATTGACATTGTGTTGATTAACTGCTTTTCAGAAGATTGAAATGTAGATACAGTTTAAGATGCAAGGGGTTTACTTTTTGCTTAGATCATATGCAGAGAAGTATGTAACCAATACCACTTCTATTTTAAAGGATGTATAAATTACTTTTTTTTTAAATGAAAAATGCTATTAGGTACAGAATTTTCGAACAGAAACAAACTCAAACAATAGTCCCTGTTTCACTCCCTGTGGCGGGAAGCTGGCTGGTAAATGGATGGAATTCGGCTGGCATTTGGCTGGGAGGGGAAAACTGAGGAGGCTGCATCTGCACGTTTTTTGACATAAGAACTAAAGTCATTGATCTTCCAAAGTTGCATAATAGGTTCAGAGTGATGGAGATAATAAGATAGCCTTAGGAAATAATCAGTAAAGCAATAATCATTTCGGTTAAAATTACTTATTTTTGTTTGAAACATCAATTTTGTCCAATCGTTCTATTGCATACATCAGGACTCTCCTTGGTTTGGGCCCCCTCTGTGTGCCGCCCCTGCCCTCCTTTGTTATGTGCTCTGACAGTTGCACAGACACATGCACAAAGAAGGAGGAAGGAGGCATGTGCTTTCTGGGTTACTCTAAATAACCTTGTTACTTGCTACTAAAGCAAACATTTCTAACAAAGTTAGAAGCCATGTTTGGTCAACATGACCTCTAAAATGTTCATGTGATCACATCAAAACAGACAAGATAAAATTAATAGAACTTCAGCATATCTTAGCTAACGCCATGTTTTTGTTTTTTTATCAAGAAAGATATCCACATCCACAATAGCAACTACGAAAGCCACTTCTGTGACCTGATCCATTAATTGACAACTGCTGCTCTGCTGTATGATTAAACATACAAAATGATACATAATAAAGCCGGAAAAAGAGTTACTGAAATTAGATTTCTCTGGAGAGTGGCTAGATACAACCTTAGACATAGGAAAAAGACCATGGACAACCCCAAGTAGAGCTGTCACATGAAGGTGCTGCCGGGGAGAGGGATGTCTGGGTCAGTCTGCTAGGCCTGTTGCCATGACCAAGCCCGTATAAACAAAAGAGGATGGATGTAAGAACGCATTCTGGTATTAAACATGTCCACATTTCTACAATCTTACTTGAAACTTGGCACACATTAGTCAATTTCTGCCTTCGCCAGAATGAATCCTGCCATCTACGATTAAAGCATTTCTGCAGGCAGCTTGACATTATTGTTTATTGATAGAGAAATTGGTTATCATTCCTTCTCTATTGGAGCTGTCTCCAGTCATAACTGCAGCTGTCATGTTGCAGCAGAATTAAACACATGAGTCCTCGCTGTTGTTGAAGGAAAAGCCATAATGCAGTAAAAATGCATCAGGAACCATTTAAGGAAGAGAAACTGTTAGAAATCCAGTAGAATAAGCTACAATTTAAGAATGTAAACAGATAAAGAGACAAGCAATTTTACCAAAGCAAACTATTAGAGTATCGAAAAGAGAAGTTTTACATTTAGGAGAGTCAAGGGAGATTTCTAACAGAGCACTGAGGTAGTTTCCAGCAGAACTTTGGCAGCAGGGATGCTCCCACCGCTGACTGACTGCAGGCCAACACTAATCCTAGATTGCCTTTAACATTAGGATGAGGCAGCATGACGCACTCTTTAATTTTAATGACATAGCGCCACTTAGGAAGCCCACAATCCAAAACTGCATTAGGATGTGCCATACGAAATTCAATTTTAAGTGTCGACCTTGAATGCTAGAATCCAGTTAACCAGAGGGCTTCTTTTTTTCCAAGAAAGGCGTTTTATAAAGGACACTTCAGAAACCTTACATCTTTTACAAGTTTAAGGGCATAAAATATAAATGTACTGCTTTGAAAAAGCCTGGAGAAAATATGAAGGTTTAATCAGTGCTTTACAAAATAAAAATACTGGGGTGTGGTCCTTTAATATTCAATTGATATGCAGAAAAGTAATTTTAAATTCTGCTTATTTATAAGATTACACAGAGGATAGAAAAGCTGACAAGAGTCATGGATGTTGAGGGGTTTTAAAACCAGGGGTGCAACAAAAGTGGCCCTACACTGAATTGGTTAAAAATTTAGATAGTCTTACTTGGCCTTGAGAGAAATAATAAGGAATTACAGTGGATGGCAGGCCATCAATGTTTGCCATGTTTTTGTAATTTAAATAAAAGGAAAAAAGAAAGAAAACTGTAGAAACTATCCTTTCTTGAACAAGCCAGATAAAAGCAAAAAAACAACTACCAGTGAGTCTGTGAAGATCCTCATTCATCCAGGTCATGGTTATCTTGAAGATTCAAAATCGAGGCAACTGGACTGCGTTTAGTTTTGGGAAGACGTTTGGCTTCTCATCCAAAAAGCTTCTTCAGTTCCAAAGAGCCGGGTCAGGCAGCAGTTATTTATCTTGCCAGAGAACTTTGTTTTACAGCAAGATAAATATCAGTCCAGTTGCCTCCATTTTGAATCTTCAAGATAACTACCAGTGAGGGGTACTGAAGTTGGCTTGCGTCTTTACAATAGTCAGTGAAGTGGTTGCTGCGCCTTTAATGAGAACAAGCTGAGACTACGTGTAAAGTGCACTGCTGCTGGAGGGGACATTCAATTTTCTAAATCCTGTGAGTTTTATGTAAAAACAAGCAAAAAACTATTTTTGGTTTAATATGCGATGGGGGAAGAATTTCAAGGTGCTTTGTTTTACCTCCATGAAGTTCCTGTATTTGCCACTACTTTTTAATGCATCAAATGGCTATATGTCCATACACCTGTGCTCACTGATTCCAGACAAAAGAATTTCTTCTTCTGTGTATTTCATAGGTTTAGAAAGATAATCCTGTGAATCCACAGCAAAATGAACATTGATCTCACTTGAGTCAAAATCACTCATATTGGTTGAGCATTTGTTTCCACTGCAGTTGTGTCTTTCTAAGTCCATAAAGCAAAACAGCAGATGGACTGAATCAATGCGCACCGATGGAAGAACTCATAGTCATATGCTGCGTTATAAAATAGTGCCAACCATAGAGACTTCTTGGAGGAAAAATAAGGCTCTGGAATGTTTAGACCAATCAAACATTCAACACAACATACTTTGTAGTTTCCATACAGTCTTTGTAACTGTTATCTCAAGTTCAACTTTTAACTAGCTAACCAACCAAACCACCAAAGGAGATTCTTTTCACCAGGATGAAAGAGTATGTAGATAAACTCATCAGGGTCTTCATTTGAGGTTTCCATCTGCAGTTTGTATTGTGGTTAGCGCATGCACACTTGGAAAGTTTTGGATACTCACTGATGTGAGGAGCTGGCAGAATCCGGGCGGCTCGCACGGGACCGTGGCGTACCGAGAACAGCTCCTGGGCTTCCCCTGCCAACTGGAAAAAGGTTCATAAATTAAACATAATTCAGAAGTTATCACAGTTTAACCATCAGAGAAAAAAACTTTTTAGCACTTAGTGACAGCTGAAGATAAGAAATAGGTCAAACTACTTTAATTTTAATGTTCCATCAGTTTTTTGTTTGAAGCTAATGATCTATTTCAAGCACTGTTTCCCCTAAAAAAATCAACATTAGCCATACCACTTGACTCCAAAGGGATGAAGAGGAAGAGATTATGAATGGATAAAACTGCCAGTAACTTCTATAGAGTAATTCTCCCTCAAATGCACATCCCTAGAAGGATGAAGGCTTTGAGGATTTCAGCAAAACAATAAAAGTTTGAGGACAAACATTTATTTGTTCACACTGTGAGGAGAATAATCTGTTCCAACTGTGTGAAAGGGACAGGAGGAGGCAGAGAGGGAAGGGGGGCGAGGGCGGTCTGCCGGTTGAAGTTTCAGCCAAACCACAAAGTAAAACCCACCGCACTCAGAATAAAAGACCCAGAGGCATCCAGATGCAAACTAGCTGCCTACACTTACAGCGACTGCGCCAACACGGACGGGCTGAGGATACGGAATGAAAGCCAAGTGGGCAGACGACCATGGAGTCTCCATCTCAGTCAGAAAGTGAACATAACAAACACTCTGAGCCGTGTTTCCAGCAGGGCTTACAGACTCCTAGAGTTACTTTTTGTTACTGGTTTCAGTTAAAGCCCCTCTGACCAGGCTATAAAAGTTCTGCTGCAGAGTTACAAGTCCACAACCAAACTTTTAAGTATGTCTGTGACTATGTGGTCATATTTATTACTCAGAACATCTCCTCTGGCTGCTGCACAAGATGGTCAACAGCTTCTTATACTGGAGCACTGAGAGTCAAATAAAGAGGCTGTTATCACTGGCACATCCGGCTTGTGCTCCGTTTCTTGTCTCCCTCTCCTCAGTTACCCTGTTTCAGCAGACATGTACAGCAAGTACCAGTCAGCTGAGTTTATCATGGACAAAAAAGACACAGTTTGACTTCACCTCCTGTTTAAGCTTTTAAAGGTGACAGTTGGGTTAGACGTCTGTGCAGAAACCCCCTAAGCTTTCCTGAGTCAGTTAATCAGGTTCTTTATAAACTTTCGGTTTCCTATTTTACTGCAAAGCACATGACTTCTGCATTTAAAGCCACAAATGCAAAATAATAAGTTGATTTACTGGAGTTTTCTAAGAGAATCAAGGCTGTGGGAGGGGGAGACAAACCCTACAGGTAGCAAAAACATGCCTGGGGCTGACACACATATCAGCTACATGCTGACACGAGCATGGCTTTCTGTTTCATTGTGGCATCCTGTAAGAGATACATGACCTCAAAATCAGCACAACACAGAATTACAGAGAGAACAGAACTGTAACCATACTTTTTCAGGGCTGAGTTTTTCAGTCAACCTGATGAAACAATATGTATCCCACAATCCAATGCATACTGCAGTACATGTGAATTATGGACAACGGCTACACCTTTTACAGAATGCACAACATATTCCAATCTTTTCCAGAAAAACAAAAACAGCAAGGACACAATAAATAGTAAATGGACCCTGAAACTTCAGAAACTTTCATTTCAGATCCTCAGAGACTGTAGTTCTTCAAAAAATGAAACTTGTGCATATATACAGTACATGTACAAATTAACTTATTAGCCCAACTTGCTATAAAAACAAGGGAACAAATATTCAAAAAAATATATAAAAATGAACATCTTATTTGTTATAGGACACACAACAGGAAAGACAAATATCATACTGAATTCATCTTTTTATACTCAAATCTGAGCTGGATCTGAGAAATAATCAAGCATAATATTCAACCATTAAAACTATTTTCTTCTGTTAAGGAATGTAGGTTAACATTGAAAATTTGATAACTTGAGTAATAAATACAAAGGTGCCTTACTATTTTTTATGTCTTTCTTTGTAAAACAGATAACTTGAAATGTCATATATACATATACACTTTAAAAAAATGCATGTGTACATGTTCAATGTAAAATACTCAACAGTGTATTTGGCCTGAAAGTTGCGAGGAAACTTTTCAACTTTTCAAACCTTTAGATCCCACTCAAAGAAAATGTCAGTTCTTTTGGTAAGTTTCCAGTTTTCTCTGTATCCTAAAACATTGACAGAAGCAAACAATGATGTGTCGTGTTTTAAATATCCTGAATTCATTGACCTCTGGCTCTGCCAAACATTTTAGCCAGGAGTTAAAGGGTTACGAAACGTTTCCTTAGCTAAACTGAGGAGTTAAAAACACCTTTAACCACCAAAAAAATGTCAGGCTATAAACAAAAATTGTTTAATATTAATTGTGGTGAATTTAGGCTGTTATTATATGCTTCTTTCAAAAGCTTTTATCATTATAACTACAAAATCCCAATTTATTCCACAGTTCTGCTGTGCATCTATATTTTTGTGCGTGACAAAAAAATCAAACTGTACATCTTAAACACTTCTCAGTATATTTTTCAGCCTCTAATTGAACATCAGACTGGAGCAGATTCTATATTAAACACCTTTTTCATAGCAGGGGATGGGAACTGATAAGATTTTATGGATACCAGTGCTATTAACGATCCAATACTTTAACGATTTCCTTATTGATTTTTGCAGATTGTCCGTGTGGGCAAATGTTGGCCTGTAGATATTCAGTGGCAACAATGTCAAACACATGTCACAGCATAGATAACTGCCTCTGCAGGTTGTTGGTGTTTCTACTCACTTAAGGTTGTTCAGTAGGCGCCTTTTGTTAAAACTTAAGCCACAATTCTGATGCTTCTGAACCCTGTCAGTGGAAAGAATTGGTAAGGGACTTGATTAGCAAAAAACTCTTGAAATCGATACTTTGATGGAGCTGTTATCGATTCTCAACGGGAATTGGTTTTCAATTCCCCTCCCCATTCAAAGCAAATAGGGGACTTTGTTGTGAACTGTGGCAAGAGGTTGAATCGTGATTTATCAAACAGTTCAGACTTGACCTTATCGGCTTAGCCAACTGGTGCTAGAACTTTGCTTTAAAGATACAGGCACCACTTGCAGGACGAACTTGATTAAACCGCTGTACCATGAGACTGCTGATGAAGTTACTAATCTAAGATTGACAAGTTGCAAGTTGTTGCTTCATGCAGTCAGTAAGTGTAGAGTGATGACACATCCCTCTTTGTTAAAAGCTGACAGAAACACTGTCTGACGTTGCTGTTGTTGGTGTCTTATCTACTCTTTCAGTTCATCATCCTGCCTGACGGATCAAACAAGTGCATTCCAGCACATTTGCACCAGCTTGAAATTTCATTTAGGGATAAAGGCCGACCCGTTAGAGCGGATTTTAAAGTTTCTGGTCTTTATTACTGAAATAAAAAGCTGAAACAGTTTAAAGTCTTTAATGGATGTGTGTCTGTCTGGCCCAGTTTAGGCTTCATGTGTTCATATGCAGTGTTTGTATAGTAGGTCAGTGAAGTGTGTGTGTGGCTGTTATGTGTTGGTGTCTGGCGTGTGTAATGCCACATTGTTCTAAGTGCAGAATGCCCCACTTTTGTTATTCTTTTCTGCGTTAAATTACAGTGAAACCTGCATTATCACTTTACCAGTGCTCTAATCTGTTTGTTTTAAGACTTTAAGCCCATCTGAAGGGATGATCGCTCTTTTGTGCAATTAGTAGCCTTTGCAAAGTGGCGGATTTGGAGCCGTGTTTTTATTCAAAGTGCTTGGGGCCCGGTGGCAGTAGATTAACACTGGAGACACGAGCAGGTTATACGAGCACTGAGAGCTGGAATAAAAAAAAGAGGTTGGTGGCAGGGTTGGATTCCTGTACAGACAAATGGACCTGCGAGGGGGAATAATGGAATTTGCTGGATTAGAATAAGAAGGGGGGAGGGTGGGAGGTTAATGCGCCGGTTTATTGTGCATTACCCTGCCGCTCATCCTCGCCTTACATGGCTCTGTGTGACATCAGCTGCCATCAACAACATTCCCACCATTACATTAGTGTCCTGGCGTATGCAATATGCCAAATTGCTTTTTTCAAAGTTGTTCTCTGAGCTACAGTTATTCATTATATTCATTTCATTTGCGGCCTCGGATTGTTGTTTTTTTTTTTTCCTGTTGTGAAATCACAGTGTCTGCTCTTCTGTTTAAACCTCTCAAACGTAATGCCATAAGCTGTGAACAGATATCTGGGCCATATTCACAAGTGAGCCCGCTGGCTAAAGCAGTGGCGGACATATTGGAGGGTTTGGAGAGGAGCAGGTGCTGCGGGGGATCACGCAGTAACAGGTGCTTATTGTGATCTTTCATCACATGCAGCCATAAAATCATAAGAGTGCACAAATCCTTAGATGGTGAGCTTTGGAAAGACACGCAAATACGCTCAATTCTTTGAATGTGGGGGTATTTAAGGACCTAAAATTTAGCTAAATCGCCAGCAGCGAGTCAAAACATAACATTATCAGATTTAAGTGTGTGAGAAGCAGCCATGCAGGATTGTGCACTTTGAAAACAGCACGTGTTGCCCCGTAATTTTGTGATTTTCAGAGCTCTGGCAACAAATTCACTGATATATTTTAAATAGGAGGTGCTATATGTATTGAGTTTTCATTGTCTGACTGATATATGTACATGTTTTGAACTCTCATGCACGTTAAAATTAAGTTTCAATGTTACTTGCAGAATTCATTTAACATGACTGTATCTATCCAACAACAACAACCAAACTTACAACAGTTAAAACAGGATTAACATATTACTTTGATATGGATTCAGTGACCACTTTATACACACATTCTGTCTGTCGACTAAAATATCATAACAGACAACCACAAGACAGCAACTCGATGCATATAAGCATGTAAGACATTATTTAAATGACCTGTTGAAGTTCAAATCAAGCATCAGATTAGAGAAGAAATGTGATTGGTTGTTGGTGCCAGATGGGCTGATCCAATTATTTGAGAAATGCTGATTTTACTGGAATTTTCCCACTTAATCATCTTCAGGGAGAATGGTCTGAGAAAGTAATAATCTCCAGTGAGCGGCAGTTCTATGGGTCAAAATGCATCGTCACTGCCAGAGGTCAGAGGAGAATGAACAGAGTTGTTGGAGATGAAAAAGTGGTGACGGGAATTTATATAACCACTTGTCTCAATGCCGGTTGCCACTCCTGACAGTTAAGAACAGGAAACTGTAGCTATCGGCCCCTGAGTATCAACTGGGCATGGTTTGGAAGTCAAAGTGTGCCTGAGTATTGTTACAGACTATGTCCTTCCCTTTATGACCACACTGGCCATTAATCCAGAATTAAGTATTCAGAATTAAATAAATTGGAATCAAAGTATTCTCCTTTGCATTTACATGGAAATAGTAATTCCAAGTTGAGGCTTACATGGAAATCATGCTTATACACGTTTATTCTATTCTGTTTAAGGTCTGGGGGTTGGGAATGGTTCTGATTGGACAGCGGGTGTGACGTATTTACGTCTACCGGAAGAAAACAAACTCCAGTTCTCACTTTTCTTTTCTGCTACATCATTGAAGATCACATAATAAGTTAAATTTTCGGGGTGTTGGTTTGGTGGAGCGGTTAGCAACCAGGCATGTCCCATAAACATACTTCTGCCGCCCGGGTTCGAATCCAGTCTGTGGATTCAGTGTCTTCCCCTACTCCTTCATCTCCTTTCACAAGCCTAACCACTGTCTCTTTCCTATCAATAAAGGCACAAAATGCCAAATAATACATTAAAAAAATGTCAAATTTTACTTTTTGCATTATTTCCAAATCTTCTAAGGCTCTAATTAAATAAATTGTAGAGGCTCAAGTCCAATGCTTGCTTCGAGTAGCAAACCTGTTCCCGTCGGTGCAGAATATGTGCGTCATCACAAAAGGATAAGGGAACGAGCATGCGCACAATGACCATAATCAATTTAAAGCTGAATGAACATATTAATGATTGAGGAATTATACAGTTCAGATTTCCAATCAGAATGAACCAGCCGCTTTCTTCAGGATTAAGTTAGATTCGGAACGGTCGTTTTCAATTTGAATGAGGTGCTGACACGGTCATTTCTCATCGTTGTCAAGGGGATTTACGTTTTATTCTGAATTAAAGGGGAATTAAAGCTCTCATGTAAACGTAGCCACTGTACCCATCCTCTGACAGCTTCTCCCAGTAGGATAACGCTCCATGCCGCATTGCAGAGTGTATGAGAAAATTGCAAGCTACAACACACTACTCTGACTATTCTCCTCTGAAGGTCAGTTTGAACCATAGTAGGTCTGAACCATGTCTTCATGAGTAAATGCACTGAGTTTCTGCCATGTGATCAGCCGAACAAGCAGTTGGCAGTGCATTTAAAAAGTGTGCAGTGTGTATATTCTTGTCTATTTAAACCTTATATTATGCCAAATCAATGTGTATCTTCTTTGGACCATGTTTTACAATGACATGGAACATTAATATTATTCAGCTCCAGGTCTCATGCACATCCACCTACACTCCGTCAGATCTGTTTTGTCCAAGGGAGTCATTTCACCTCAACACGTACGCAGACAGACAATTAGTAGACCGCAGTCTGCCTCGTATCAGGCTGAGGCGGATGACACCTCTCCAGCGTGAGGCGACAGTAATCTCTGTCTCCTAAACCGCCCTGTCAGCATCCATACGGCCAATCACACGGCCCCATCGCGGCGGCGTGTGCGTGCGCGTGTGTGTACTCGAGCTCTGCCGGGGCCATTACAGAGGGTGTTGGCTTAGCAACTGTCACAAACACTTCACTGCCACTCAAGAGGCGGAGAGCGGGGCACCTCCTGTGCTTACTTAAAACCCTGTGAAAAAACACCAGCCCCAAACGTCCCGTAAACTTCGGAAAAGCGAAAGAGAAACAATGAGGGAGGAGAGCGCGTGATAGCGGGGCGAAGTGTGAGGTGTGAATAAGAATGTGTGTCAAGATCATCGCTACAGGCTCATACATGCCTGGGTCAAACATCCAGATTTAGATACATTCAGAAAATATAACAAATGGTACAGGGAAACACCGCAGTTTTGAATAAATTGATTTGAAAAAAGTGCTTACTGTTGGAAAAATGAAACAGTCCAATGCATTTGACCACAAAGTTTTATTTTTTTGTTTCAATGAAGAATTGCTTTATTCATTGTATTTCGTTGAAGGAGCATTTTATTAAAAGTAAACATCAAACACTGTTGATACAAGCTTTATACCACTAATCTGACCTATCAGATGGACTTTTTCACATATCCAAGGGATGTATTTCAAGTTTAAACATCCCACAGATAATTACTGGAAAAACTGAAAGGTGATTAAGTGAAAATTGAGGCTGTCACATTTACCAAAGTCAAATCAGAGGTTAGAGTCACCTTCAGCTTTAGCACACTTGTAGCTTCTGCCTTTCTGACCTAAAAGGACAACAAACAACTGTTTCTGCATTTATCTTTCTAGAATATATCTTCCTGATGACTGGGGTTAGCAAATAATGGGAATTTTGAAAGTTGGAAATGTTCCATGGTGATTTGTGGGAACAAGTGGGAATTAAGAGGAAGAAACAGGAAAAAATGAATTTACTAAATTCAAAGTTGTCCCTTAACTGTGACTTTAACAGAGGACTAAATCCTATATAGCTTTGATTGGATTATTAGTCTTCTATCTTATCAAAAATTACAGGAAAATTTCTGACCACCATCAAAAACACACAATTAGATTTATAATATTAGAAAAGTGGGAGGACTTTGTGAAAAAACAACAGCTTATAGCACTTAATCAAATGCTGCCACATTTTTAATGTCTCCAATTCTGGCCAAGAGAATGACTGAAGATCATTAAGTTTCATTCAGCTTTTTGATACTAACTGTGAACAGATGATAACCAGTTTTGAATATGTGGAATTTAAGAGGAAAAATGGGAAGGTTTGTTTTTGTAAAACATAGACAGCGTGAAGGAAATTGGAGGCGATAGTTTTAGAAAAACATTATTAAATCATTAAGAGTTAATCAAAGTTTTATACGTCCAGGACTTCTATTTGTTGCGATACTATCAGTCAAATATTAATGTTGTTTGAATATTACTGTACTCTTATCAGAGTTTAAATGTATAAATACTTCAATATTAGACAATATCAGAATACGCTTTAGCTTTAACATAGTTGAGTGCAGTGAAAACGATATTAACTGCAAGAAATCTAAAAAACGATGAAAAGATCACAGTCCTGGCCTAGAGAATGTTTGAGCTCATCACTCTTTAAAATCAAAATTATTATTGAAAGGTTTCAAAATGATGAGTATGACATCTGTACTATTTCTGCTGCAAACATTTAGACTGAATTTGTATATTTGATTAATCTTTGAACTTAAAGATATATAATAGGTCCTGTGGACAATGCTGAGATTTTAGAACTAATATCAATACCAATACGTATGGAAATGACTGGGATGAGTTTTTGGATTTACACTATATTCAAGAGAAACATATTATTGACTATAAGAGAGAGCCAGGATTATCAGCCTTTAAAAGGGCCACAAACAGCCATGTCACAACCCATTGATGAATTATTTTTACCTCCACCAGGAGGTTATGTTATTGCCGGGGTCTGTTTGTTTGTTTGTTTCTTTGTTCGCAAGATAGCTCAAAAAGTTATGGATGGATTTTGATGAAATTTTCAGGAAATGTCTGGATTGGGACAAGGAACAAATCATAAGATTTTAGGAATGATCCGGATCACCGTCTGGATCCACAATGACAAAAAATGAGATTTTTGTGAATAACTGCTAAATTAAAACAGATATCATTATGAATCCAACTGCTCATGGTATGTTTTCATGGTCAAGGAATCTAAATATTTAGATGAAATAAAGGTAGGACTAATATTTATGGTGAAAATCACAATATGGGTGAGGACTGTGGTGCTGGCGGAGGTCTGCGCTCTCCGAGTGCTTTTCTAGTTTAAAAGGCACTTGTATTTTAAGTCACATTAACTCTGTTTATTTTTTTTTTTCAATTTGCTGAAAACCAAAAGTTAATGCTGATATTTTAGATTATCAATAAACATATCCTGATTCTGATTTAGCTTTTGAAGTAATCATTTGCAGAATTGTGTATAACTGCAATAAAAATGTGCATTGTTATTCAAATGTTGTAAGATTGACTTTATTAGGGTTATCTAAAAAGAACCTTAATGCCAAATATTTAGTAAGTTTCTGTTTGACATCCGGCAGCATGTAGTCTTAACTGTATAACTGGGCAACATATTTGCACAAACTAGTCAGTGCTCTCTCTCTCTTTTAGCTAAAAAAACAACCAAATACCATTAAATGTAATTTTTTAGAACACTAATCACAGAAATAATGTTGATTTTATCAATCAGAAACACGTGGTATTAAAGAGAGCAGAATTATTCCCAGTGTTTATGTACAATCTGGACATGGTGTATGAGTTAGTCTGCCATATTTGATAATTAATAAAAAAATAAAAAATGCACCAGTATATGGTGTCCAAGATCTAAGAAGTTATTCAACAAGTATCATATTAATTATAGTAAACAAAATATATATACTAGAATAGAGATAAAATTAGACTGCACAGGGTTCATTTCCTTGCTTCAAACCAAAAAACTGAATGTCAATGTGTTTAAAAGATCATTTAGTGGTGCAGTGCGACTTTATTTTATTTATTAGTCATGTATCTTGGAGTGTGAAAGACTTGAATTTTTGTTCATTTTATTCAACTGCAAACCTGTGTTTAACAATCATAAAGTATAACCCTTACAAAAAAAAATAAATGTTATTAATCCCCATTCAGGTAAAACATATTGAGTGATGAGTTTAATTTGCCCGACCCTAGGTGTGTCAAAAGGCTTAGAGGAGCAGGGATCCTGAAAAAGTCCTGCAGCAGCACAGAAGTCGCCACCAAGAGCGTTCACAGTAAAATCAGGGTGCGTCGGTGGATGTTTATAAAGAGGCTGATTAAGGACTTTGGTGTGTTTAGATCTCACAGGATGTATGTGAAGTTTGCATGTTTCTGTGACAGCCTCGACATGAAAGGCGATACTCGGCCGGGGCGGCACTGTGGCAGATTTGTTACATCGCAGGGCAGACAAAAGCGTCTAATGATTTTCCAAGTTTTTGGGCTTTAAAGAAGTGAATTTTCTGAATAAGACATCATGAACATTTGGTTTGGGAGGAGTTGTTGTGGTTTTTAGACGGGCCTCGAGGTTGGAAGAAAAAAGGCTGTCAGCAGCCTGCAAAACTAAATAATAAACACAGAGAGATTATATTTGCAGTAATTACGGTTTGAATTCCTCTGTGACATTTGTTTTTATTTCTTATTCTTTGAGGATATCGGACCTGTAAATATCAGGGTTAACCGAAATCATTATTTTAATGACACTATCAGAAGGTCTCCCTCTAGTGGACAAGTTCAAACATGAATAATGCTCAAGATTAAAGATAAAAATGACTGAAATGAGATTTTTGCCATAATTAAAGGGAGTGAAAACCAAATAAAAGACGGTACTGGACCATCACATTTGAAGGTACTGCAAAAACAAAATTATACATAAGCAGAAATAAATACTTTGAAATGTTTTGTTCCTTATTGAACTGCATCTTTTTTGTCTAATGATTTTAAAAAACATTTAGCATTGAGAGATTTATTTAGACAGTACTTAATAAATTAAAGTATTCTGGAAAATTGAAATTAAACTTGGATATTGTTTAAAAGTAAGGACACGTGATGTCATGTTTAATTCAAATTGGGATTACACAACATGAATACATATTTTACAGCATGTGTATCCTACACAGTGTTTTAATTCAATAAAAATGTAACATTCTGAAATATTAATGAAGCTGTTAAAAAAAAACGAATATCCGAAAAAGCTATGAAAAATTGATTTAATCACAAGAATACAAGAATGGGCAGTTTATAATACACTATAAATGTCAAATTTTATGCTACATACCATATGAATAGTAATTATTTAGTCACTGTCGTCGTATTTTTCAAATCGTGTCAATCCAAAATTTTGGTAGCTCATGTAATGCTGTTGATTTTTTAAGCCTATCTTTGAAGAGTGATTAACTCAAATCGAAATAGTTCACCAGATCTGCCTAAAAGATTTACTTATTGTACTATTTTTTGTCTGATGGAGGCTTCTTTAAGTGCAAACTGTTATGCTTATTAACATTTTTTTCTTTTCTCTCACATGATTTGTAATTGTAAAATATCTGCCTTTACTCTGTTTTATTTTTATTACTAAATGTATCTTGCTTTCTTTCTTTGGTTTAAATTTAAGTTTTAGAGTCTTACTATTAAGGGTTGAGTCATACTAAAAAAAGATATTGCATTGGCATTATTCAGACTAATGTTGTGCTTTCAAAATGATAAGTAGAACAAAAAGGACAATTTTGGTTTATATATATTTAATAAAAACTAATTTAAATGATCATGGCCAGATTTTTATTAGTATTAATTTACTTTAAATTTGTGCACCAAACAAAAAAATTTGAATCAAAACACTCAAAATTAAAATGGCATCTCCCGTTCTTTGAAGATTTCATTTAGCCAAATTGTAATTTGAAAGAAATGTACATTCATAGCTCAGCTGGTATTTTTTAACAATTCATTTTTTAGTATATATTATTTATTTCTTCAAATAGGGGCATCATCAAAAAGTACTTATGATAGGGTTCTTTTTTGGGTGGGGCTTATTGTCCCTGTCTGATTTTTTTTGTTCACGTTAAATTATTTTTTTTTTACCCTTTATTAAATACTATTTTTTCCAAACAAATTTATAGTTATTCTCATTTTTTTATTCAATTAATTTCCAATAAATTAAAAAAAACATTATATAGCAGCTAATCACTTTTAATCTGTATTAAAAGTGTGTAATCATTTAGATGTATGTATAGGAATGACTTAATTACTTAAATCAGAGGAGGTAATAATAGAGGACTGTGTTGAGATTTGCTGTAAATCAGAACAAACAAACTTGATAGTTTAGTCATGTGTGAGACTTCTGGAAAAGCCGTTTCTGTATTTATCCTTGTGTGTCTATCGAAGCAGACAATAATAAAATCTTGGGAGTGTTCTTCTAAATTTTATGAGTCTAAACTTTGTCCATATGCTCAGTCATCTGCAGCCTGATAAACCATAAAGATAAATCATAAATCACCCATCAGTAACAGTAAAAAAGAGAATAAATCACTATGAGCTCTAAATCTGAAATCATTTTGATTCATTCATGTTTCTAAAATCCCATTTAATGTTTCTTCTTTGCAGCAAAAACATGACGCTTCACCTCACAAGACAAATCTGAGCTGCCGCTGACACACAAATCTGCTGATAATGTGGTCTACACTGCCACCTAGAGGCAGAGCATGTGCAGTGCATAGCAGAGCAGCACAACTTCTGTACATGTGAGGCATCGTTTGCTCTTAAATGTGAAATACTATAAGTGTAATAATGTAATATAAAATCAACAAAAACAGATTTGTTTTTTACATTTGTCTCTTGTATGATTTTGTGAATTGAGACAGAGGTGACTGGCTGCTGACGTTTTGTTTTTTATCACAGTCCATAATATCAAGACATTTTTATTTATCGTTTTAATTGTATGTATTTGTGTTATACATGTTTTTTGTATTGGAATGTATTGCTTCTGTTATTGGAAAATACTTTGATAACTGGACAATCGTTGAGAAAGAGCATTATTATCTCAATTAGTTACTTTTCCTTGTTCAATAATGGTTGACTAAATGAACATAGATAATGCATATTTGTGTGTATGTTAATGTTATATGGTCACCAGATACGCAACCATGTAGTAATCAGCAAAACTGGGACCTGGAAACAAACTTACAAATAGTAATAATACTAATACTACTTCTAATACTACTACTACTACTACTACTACTACAACTACTACGACTACTACTACTACTACTACTACTACTACTACTACTAATAATAATAATAATAATAATAATACTACTACTACTAATAATAATAATAATAATAATAATAATAATAATAGTAACAATCCAAAGCTCATGTTACAGAGTATTTTTAACCACTTATCTACTAGTACATGTTAACTTTATTTTTTGGTTTCATTGGATCCCAATGAGAGTTTAACCTTTGAGTGAGGTCATGACTTTTTTTTTCTTTTTTTAACCAGTTTATCAATCATAAAAACTGTCCACTGACATAATGGGTTCAAAAGTTTAGTCATAAAAATACCAGTTTTTCAGAACTTGTATTGATTTAGTCTATTTTAAACAAAACCTAAGTCTATAGTTATTGATAATTTCTGGTCACATGACCACAGAAAGAGGCTGAAGCCAAAGTCCCAGATTCCAGTTTGAAACCGCACTATTTCATCAGCACTATCTTGCCTACCTGAAGTTCCTTAGAACTCAGAATTGACATAACTGTCATATTTTTGCAGGATTATTCTTAATTACTTAAGATTCAAGCTTTGTTTTGAAAAGTCTATATGAATGTACTGTAAAAAGTGCTTGAGACTGATTATTTATGCTGCTTCCTGTTATCTGCTGCTGCTCTATTATTCCATATTTTCTTATTTTTTTATAATGTTATCCCTAATTGCATCCATATTTAGCACATTTTGTTCACAATTTTCAGTATTACCTTGATGTAAAATCTACTCTTACAACTGAAATGCTGGTTAGCAGCTTATAGTCTGTTACATTTCTTTCCTTTTTTGGGAAAGCAGAAAAACTGAGGTTAAATTTCCTTCTAAAATAATAATAATTTGTCCATCTATCAGTCCATCAAACCATTTGTATTACTGCATAAACAGCATCTTTTAACCTGCTGATGGATCTTTCAGACATTTAAAGTAGATCTTTCATGGTGAGATGGTTTGCTTTTTATCAGACACACAGGAACAAGAATTCATTTTTCATGACATACATGGATCTGGTTAATCCAGCTGCTTTGCAACATTATATTAGTCTAACTGGCTTCCCTGTGTCCCACTAGTCTTTAGCATAAGCAAGATGTTCATTTTAACTTGTGGTTTATGCTTAGATTGTAATTGTCTTCCACTACTGGAGTCATGAGTTTGTTTTATATTTGGCTTTTTAAGTTGTAAAATGCAAATGTGACTATTGCTACTGGCTTAAAGGCAGTAAAAACCTACAAATAATCGTTGATTTTATTAGTGTGTTTTTTAGTTAATTGGAAGGATATATCTAACTTTCTCGTTCACCATCTACAGCAGCGGTCCCCAACATTTTTCAGCTGAAGATTGCCTATGATGCTAACTGAGATGGCACAATCTACTGAATTCACTGAGAACCATAAACAAACTTCATATTTTAATGATCATCATCTAACTTCACAATCTAAGATACAATCTTCAATCCATAAATGTGATAAGGGGCAGGAATTCAAAATAAAAATTCTGTGGATTTAAAGTCACATTAGCACTTTAAACGTCAAAAGACGTCACTAAGGACTGGAACAATGTTAGCATAAAACACAATTTAGTTCAACTTCATACCTTTCTAACACTAAAAACTAATGAGATGGAGAGAAACCAGTCAGACTTAAAGGTGTAGTGTGTAGAAGCAGCATTTTGCCAAAAAGAAACAGTAAATATAGGATATAATGTTTCTATTTGTATGTTAAGTCCGTTGAGATAGGCGTACAATCATCCACATAAAACTTTTGTTTTCTCTTTATTATGTTAGAAGAAGATTTTTATATTTATGTACAGCAGGTCTCCCTTTTTTGAAGGCTGATATAACGACTGGCCATGTTGTCTACTGGTGGGTTTTGGGGCAAAAAGAGTGAAACGCCATTTTTGAAAACAAGTCTATAAAGTTTACAAAACCTATAATCATCATCTTAACTGACCAATAGTCTATAAAAAAATAGTTACGTATATAAATGAAAAAGCTTCACCTTATAACTGTTGTAAATGATGCCCTGTTCCCGATCTTTTTGGTCTTCACTGGCTCTCGTCGCTTAGTGATGTGATGTGTTATTACCAGACGGGCTCATTCCAAAATTTGAACACTAGATGTCGCTAAAATACCAATTTCCGCAAACTTCACCTTTAAAAGATCTACAAGTAGATCAAGACCTACAGGCTGGTTACCCTTGATCTATAGGGATCTTAGTAAAAACAAGGTTGCTGACCACTGCTGAGACTGAGCAGGTCAAGGTCCATCCATCCAGTATCTATACAGGGGGTGGGGGGGTGCACTCTGGGCTCTGACCACCAGGTAGATAGATAGAACCAGCAACTGTCTCACTATGAGGCATGTGCACTACCTGCTGCTCCACCATGCCACCCAGCATGTCAAGGCAAAACAAGAAAAAATCTAAAGTTCTAAAGGCCTCTCTTTTTGTGTATGAAACTTACTGAAACACTCCAGATCTGCATCCCATCAGTGTACCCGATCATGAGGCAGAGGGGGGGCTCGGTGGTCCCACTGTGCATCTCCAGAAACTCAGGATTACGGGCCGTGTCTGTGGAGTTGGCATAAAGGTATGAGCGATGACACCAACACGAGGAAAGACGTTTTTCATGCTTCAGTGCACCAGTTTACTTATAAACTCATCTTTTGAATGTTAACATCTTTCTGTAGTTCTTTGGTCATGTCACACGCACTTGGCTCCCGAAAATATCATCCAATTTTGTCAGCATGTGTCACACAGAGGGCCTAAAATGTTCACGAAAATGTCATCAAAAATTCTGCTGAAAGGAATGTTTAGAAGTTGCTACCTCAAGCGAGTAGGATGAGAAAATGGCATTTTCTCCCAATGATGGTTGAATAGCTTGGGGTTTTTTGGTACAAATATGAGGCTACTTTAACCTTTTCATGCATGGTGCTCACTACAGTAGACAGATAGTTGTAATAAATTTTACACCCTTTAGGTTGCAATATCATGTCCAAGTACCAGGTGGTAAATTCCCAAACCCTCGTCTTAAGTGTCATAAAAATGTTATCTTTGCACATTTTTACCATATCGAGATACTGCATCATAAATGCAAAATAGCTGATTAAGGGCGTATTGGGTATTATCCCTGTATTTTTTTATTTTTTTTATTCATTTTTATCAAAGTTCTTCTCATGGTTTTTAATAATCCTTTTAGTCTTAGCGCCTGTGTATCCTCATTTTTAATTCAAGATAGCATTTCCTCAGTCCTCTAGTTCTGTTTTCTGTCAGAATCTCCGGTTTTATGTCTGTATGTGTTTGGGTAAGAGAGTGAGGGTGGGTGGGGACTAATATTTTCTTTGTATGCAGCTTTCTACTTTTTTTCCATTTATTGTTATTGTATTTTATTTATGTAAAGCGCTTTTTGCTACAAAATCTTGCATGAAAAGAGCTACACAAATAAAGTTTGAGTGATTAAAGGTCAAAACATCATGTGATAGAGAACTTGTTTCTGCTCTGTGGTTAATGTATCTTATCAAATCCTCCAGAGAGCTGCTGACCTCTTTTTTTACATTCAAACTTTTTTACTGACCAGTAGTCTTTCATTACCGTCCTTCTCCTTGATCAGGAGCACAGCTTGGTTTGATAAGTCCACCTTGTTAATTTACTTGCCTGTACTGGAACTAACTGTGCACCAATGCCTATACTGCTCATACTATCATGCATGTTTCTTATGTTTCCATGTCTAAATGTGAATCTGCTGCAAACCAAATCGCCCTTCAAGGGACAAATTAATAAAATTAATGAGTGAATGAATGAATGAACAAATCAAATTGAAGCTGTTAATCATTTAAAGGCTTACCATTGATGTCAGCTTTCTCAAATCGAACCCAAATGATTTTCTCTTTTTCATCAGTGGGTGGAGCCCCCGTGTAAGCCTGTATTTAAAAACAGGAAGGACAGTTAACAAAGTGTACACAAAACAAAACAAAACAGCATGCAAGCTATGGATAGTAAATAATTAGATCACGTGGCTTACAGTCAAATTAAGTGCCAAACAAATATTTAAGGTTGAGTATTCATGTCTGACTGCTTAAAGGTTACAATAAGTGGCATCCTTAACTAGCTGCTGATTGAACTGCATGTGTTTTTGTTAAGATGTCAGACAATGATCAGCTTAAATTTCAGCAATATGTTGAATTTTTCTGATGAAATCAACAAAATAGCAGCCGAATCTTCCCGTACATTAACTGAGGCATATATGGAACTCTGTATGTCACATGCACATGTGTCTGAATGACATTAAAGATGATGTGAAGGGAGGGATGTTGAAGACAAAGACTGTCCTGGGCACACACTCCCATCAAAAAGTTCTAAAAAAAAAATCAATAAATTGAGTAAATTGTTTAAAGTGACTCAGTGTAAGAATGACAGCATTGATAAGAGACAGTTGGGCAAATTTTGAAAAGTTGAACTTGACCGAAGCTCATGGCAAACATTTAAGAACGAATTAAAGAAAAAAAATTTGATTGAACTGAATGATTGAATGCTTTGAAACTCGGAATGTCCAATATGAGACAAAACAGCAGACAGTATATTGAAACACACCATCACCAATAAAGATAAAGACAGCATGACAAAGCCATTCAGGGCTGTGTGGACTTTGACATTAATGGCATAATTTTGGAGAAGCGGGTTCCAGAAAGTTGACTGTGAATCAACATTATTAAAAAAGGTCCTAGAAAAACTGTGAAAGGTTAGAAGAAAGAGAGCACCACAAAAAAAAGGTGTCATTCTTCATCAAGACGAAGCTCAAGATCACACAATGCTCTCAGTGAAGCAGCTGATCACCATCCACATTCACCTGATCTAGCTCTGTGTTATGTTTTCTTTTATCCTTACGTCAGATCTGTGCTCAGAAAAAAAGTTAGGAAAACAGTTGCAAAGATTCAGAGACAACTGACAACTGCTGTGGTGAGTGGAAGTCCTGAGGGCAGCAGTGTGGTGATGCAGAAAGGAACAGACACTGAAAAAGTCTGATGTTCAATGACATTATATTAGGCTTCAGCATTAACCTATTTTAACAGCCATACCTCAAATTTACCTAACAAAACTGCTAGAGTTGTCAAAATTTGGTTTATATAAATATTATCTGACACAATAAGCACATCTAATATTGATTTTATCCACACAGTCAATCAAACTGAAGGTAATTTTGCAAAGTACAGATGAAGGGCTCAGAGGAAAAAACACCATGTAGTCTGTACATGAGTTCTAAACTTCATATGACTCTATTTCCTTTAATTCCAATACTGTCATTTCTATTTTCTATTTATATTAAATGAGTACAACACTGCCAGCAGCATGTATGCAATATGCAAAAGTAAATGTAAATCAATTTGTCATGTGTTTAAAATGGATATACACAGATTTAAATCAAAATGTAAACATTTCCTGTTATTCATTTGGGCTGTTTTGCCTTTATAAGAAGAACAGGACAGTAGACATTGTTTGGAGAGAGGAAGGACTGACATTCAGGAAAGGACTAACAGGTCCGATTTAAACCTCTGGACCACGGCATCTGTACATGAGGCACACTCAAACATAACCACTGAGCTATAGGCACCCCAAATAATCCAAATTCTTTATTATTCAGGTTTTTAAGTTTATTTTCTGCAATTTTTTTCAAAACCAGCTCCCAATGCAGTTCTAACACGTTCATCAGTCAATCCGTTAATCTTTATTTGTATAGGGCCAATTCATAACAAGTGGTATCTCAAGACACTGAATAACAGAGCAACTTATGGATTCACATATATGCGTAGATACATATATAAAAACACATATACAAAAAAACATATGCATAAATCCAAAATCCAACATGAATCCATCATGGCGGCAAGAAAAAACCTCTGTTTAGCCATAGGAAACTAAGTGTAGCTCATCCAAGGCAAAGCTTCTTGTCAGACCTTGAAAAATTTATGTTTGTTGCACTATTCTGTTGCGAAAAAAGCCATCAATCACTTCTACATATGTTTCGATTTTCTTTAAAATTTACAAAACCAGCCCCGTGAAATTAACTTTTTTTTCTGAAAATATTTATGAGCATTTTATTTGCCTGTATTGATGGGCCAAATCTTTAAAACAAACAGTTTGTGGCTTATTGCCCAGGCGGTAGTGCTTATGCATGCCACTGGTAACCCCATTAATCAGAGCCATAAAGACATGTGATATATTACTCAGTTGACTCTTTGTAGGAGGCAAAATAACTTCAATAAAGTATTACAAATCTAGTCTAACCGCAGTGTCTAAGTGTTACATAAATGGAGAAGTTACCTGAGGGACGACATCCTGCAGGAAGGTCACCACACTCTCCATGTATGACTGCTCCCTGAGAAAGAAGAAGCACGTATCATTTTAATCCATGGAGCTTTTTGGACAATAACATGGTCAGAGTGTGTGTAATAATGAAATGTCCAGGCTGTGGTCCTTACGTAGCAGCTTGTGCTCGCACCAGAACTCCTCCAGCACAGCGGCTTGGTCTGCGTGGAGAGTCTGACGCCATTTTTACTCCTGATTTTTTTTTATCCTGAAAGACAAAAATGAATAAAATCAAAACTGATATGATGACCCATGCATGGGTTAAAAATACCACCTTAATGACATAAACAGATCAGTCCCATGCTCCATTAGCTGCTCATGTATATCTGCTGTGGCACGTCTTTGATACATCTGGTTTGGTTTTGCTTTCTTAAAAGGAGCATCTTTGGACAACAGCAAACAAATAAAATAATTAGTTTAAAACTTGTTGACAAACCTTTCTCCACAGAACACAAACGAAGCGGGTTTTTTTATGAGAAGCTAAGATGTTGTGGGCAGCATCTGGTTCACTTTTGGCTTTGGAAATCCACAACGTATACTCTAGGGTGCTGATGCTAGAAAATCTATTCCTTTATGTAGAGCAAATAATCCATAAAGATCATTTAATGATGGAGAAAAAAAACATTTTAGGGTTCAGAAACTGTGTCATTATTCAGTTTGTCCAGCAGACAGCGCTCTGACTCTATTTATGTGTCATCTCAGCACTGTCTGCTGTCAGGCTGACAGAAGTTTCAGCCCTTTTCATCACCACGTTATAAAACTATGCAACCTGTGTTATGTTAAGGATCTATCAGAACTGCAAATGGCAAAAACATGAAGAAATCTACATATCTTAAGTCATGCTTCTACTAAGAAAGTCCTAAGTGCAAAATGTAACACCGCCATGGCCTAAAGAAAACTAGAATGTGTTTAGAAGTTTGCCAACATTTTTTAAAACAAGAAATTACCCTACACTGTTGCCATGATGGTGCCAATATCACATATTTTTTTATTGCTTTCGTCAAAGCTTATGGTATGGTATTGTGAAAACTCACAACCACAAGACCAGTAGTAGAGCAAACAGCTGCAGAAACAACATTTAAGTTTTAACCAAAGACTGGTGTTTTAGAAGTTATCTAACTAAAGCCGTAAAAGGAGAGCAAGCTTTACAGCAGCTTCACGTAATGTTGGTGTAAAGTATTCACATGGAAAATGCCTCAGAATTCAAGTATTTTACTCTTCAAAATGTAGCATAAAAATGTGGTTGGATTAAAAAGCCTCAGTATGATACCATACTAACATGTTTGATATCTATCAAACTGCAGATTTCAGAGCTTTTAAAGTACCATTCTGCAAATATCAGAGCCAAATATGCTAATCCCTCTCTGCCTTCTTGGCCCCATGTGTTGTCAAGCACTGTTATCTGGCTAAAGAAATGGACAAAATAGACAAAAAAAAGCATTAGCACATAGGCCATGGTCATTTCTAATGCTCTTATGTCACTAAAGAATTGTTTTAGAACAGCTGAACAGAAAAGTATCAAATAAGAGCATGTACCAGAAAAACACAGTCTAATATCCAATGCTACAACTTTTCTGATAGCCTGAAAAAAACTAAAAAACTGAACACATATGAACACATGGTTTTACTGCAGGGGTGTCCAATCCCCAGCCAATGGGCCAATAGCGGACCAGAGTTCATTTTCAATCAGCCCTCAGCAAATTCCAAGACGTGCGATTGATCATGGAATTGTAAATGGGAACTGATTTCAGATTAGATAGCCCCTTTCTTGTCTTTCTGGCTGCACAAAGCTTTTTACACCACAGGTCACAGCTACACATCCACACCACCTTTCCATTTTGTCAGCTTTGTGCAGTTTGTTCCTTTTTTGTGTCTGAATATGGAGATGAGCCATTTGCCGTCTCAGCTCCATCACTTATTAGGTGCAGATCATACTGAAACAAGGTTGGCCCGCGGTCTCCTGAAATCTAATTGGCCATCCCCAATCCTCAACTTTGATTCACTTAAGGTGGAGGTCCATCAGTATGGCCTTGACATGACTGTATTTTTGTAGACGCCTTGATTAAAAAAGTTAGGATACCTCTGCTCCACTGGCTCAGATGCCCTGCTTTGACGGTAAAAGGCAAAATAAAGCCATAAGTTTCCAACAATACAAGGTTACAGATCAGAAATCAGCATTTAGGTTTACTTGGCTTCCCTGAAGAACCAAAGACATGCAGCAATGTGCCATCTAGTATAGTTATTGGACAAGATCCAATTGTTATTTACAATACAAGAAAATATCACACTCAATTGAAACAATACCTGCTTTGTTAAATTGTAACAAAAAATCTTTGTCACAGACATCAAGAACTGCATAAGAAGTTACAAACTCCAACACGCTGTCCATTCTCTGTTGTGGCAGCATTGGAACAAGTGTATGACAAAAAAAATATCAGTCGCAAACTTCTGTGCTTTTGGAAAGAGCTAAATAATTTATCATTTCAATACTTCACCTGCAACATGCACTTGCACAATAGTCACACTGCAGGATGGACAATTTAAGTCATGAAACTTGATGATGTGATGTTTAATGAAAACAAAGTTCTAAGTTCTTGTTTCTATGACAATCTACACTAGAAGATCATCTGATATCACACTCAGAACAGTCCATGGCACACATACTCTCATTTACTCCTTTTAATGGTGCTATTCACAGCACCTTTGCACAAAAGAGCCACAACAAATCTCCATTATTATTAGGCTGGAGTTATACTTGCTTGCATTTTGACTGTCCCTACCCCCTGCATCATTCGAGCGTGACGGATGTGCATGTCATCTAGACTTAAAAAGAACCAACCTGCAATCTACACAGAGTCAGAAAAGTAGCAGAAACAACTACAACAGAAAGTTTTACAGACAAACTGATCTGTTCCCAAGTCAACATCTTAACAATGTGAGGCTACACAGGCACAAACGTGACGGTTCATTTAGGTAATGACAGATAAATTCTCTTCTGGATGTCAGGAATTACAGAAGTAATTTAAGTGTAAAAGTTTGGTGACCGTGGAATAATAATAATAACTACATTTTGGAGCATTCATTGAGTTAAAAACATTTCAGAATATTCTCATCAGAAGACACCAGATCACATTTCATTTTCTAGTTAAGGATTAGTGCTCATTGTGGAATACAGGTACAACTTTTACTTTGCTTAAGTTAAATAAAAACCCACATATTTAAAAACTCTGTTCACATGATGTCATGCCTAAAACAAAGAATGAGTGACATTAGACTTCAATTGAAGTACATGCAACATTCTTGCAGATGGGTTACCCAATGTATTTAAAGATTCCTTGTGACACGACTGAGCAAAGTGGGTGATAAACCTTAAGAAGACTCCAAAATCCAAATATCTCTGCATCATACATGTACCAGGCTTGAAATATGGTTAAATACAGCTCATGAACAAAATCAAAGATCCTAAACAGCAGCTTTAAAAGTCAAAGGAGAGCAAACAGCCCCAAGAAGCTCCAAATAGACTTGAAGAATCCTGTAGAACAATACTAGAAGTCCTGAGATAGAAACATGGACATCACCATGAATGTTATCAGCTGTTCACAATTAATCTTAATCAACTGAAAAAAACACAAGCTGCATCCACAGAATCAGCTGATCAACAAACTAGGTGAAAGGTTACATGTGTATTCTGAAGATCAGAATCCAGAAAAATTCAAGTCAGAGGTCAAAACTAATCAGCCTTATGTTCATGCCTAGCTTGTAAAATTAATTTTGATCTACAGAAAATACAATCTGGGTGGAAGATGGTGTGATCCCCTTCTCTCAAATATTACACCCCTGATACCACCTCTGGAGACTAAGAAATTGGAGATTAACTCACCTCATTCTGTCTCTGAGAGAGGAGAGCTTGCCTATAGTGTATTAAAGTTAAGGATTTTGGGTGGACCAATCAAATTTCAGGAAGCCCTGGATAGCCCAGTTGCCCCTGTGCACCCCTAGTCAGGGTGAAGATAAACAAATCTATCATAAACTTTGCTTCATGCAGTACATAATATCATATAATATAAACTCATCTGATCCATTTACAGCTCACCTTCATGTTCAGACACAAAACAAGAATAAACTGCACCAAGCTGCAAAACTACTAATGCAAATATCTGACAATCATCCCTTAGGGCAAAAATGGCAATTTTTTTCTTTTTTTAAATGGCAATTATTAGGGATGGGTACTTTTCACATTTGAACTGATACCATACCGATGCCCGGTACCTGGGAATCGGTATCGGTACTCAACTGTACCAATTTTCGGTACTTTTGCGTGTGTTTATGGGGTAATAATTACTAATTTGTTTAATATTAAGATCTCAGATTTTTCCAATGTAAATTTACTTCTCAGTATATAAAATTTGAAAGATATCAAAACAACATTCAACCGTTTTATTGTAACGTTGTCGTTATTCCAAAAATTTCTTCAACATAAAAACCAGTAACTAAAATGAACTAAAATGTTTAGGTACCTAAACATGGCACCTTCTGATTTTACCTGAATCGGTACTCGGTAGTACCTACAGAATTCGGTCGGTACCTCTTGAAGTACCTAATTTGGTACCCATCCCTGCAATTATATGATCTAGTGCCTATGATCTAATGTCTAAGTCTGAATTAGCACTGGCTATAATTATTTTTGAAATAGAAACAGGCCAGATATCGGCAAAAATCAAATGCTTTGCATCCATAGTTTAAAAAATGAAATTACCAGAAATAAGGTATGCACAATATGGTATAATATAATACCAGCATCTACGGATAATTGCCCAAAAAGTTGACTTTCGGTATTAGCAGATATGAACATATTTGCCAACATTTTCAGCAGATATTTTGGCTGAATGAATTGACCATAACTATCCCAGATATTGGGAGAATGTCACAATGGTTAAGCTCATCACTGTAAATTTCCACTTTTCTAAAACAAAAGAAGAATTTAATTTCGAAGAATTACATGTTGTTTTCTTGCCTAACATCTGTTTCTAGCAAAATTAGACTGCAACAATGAAAGGAACAGGTCACAAATATTAGGAAATACCAGCATTAAGATTCTGGCAAAATCAAATATCGTGCATCCAGACAGAAATATTGAAGTCACAACAATCTTTACAGCCCTATTTCTACTGTCCATCACTTAGCTCAAATCATGTTTTCCCATGCAATGCCTGTTTTCTACATATGTCAAATGCCTATTAAATAAAAACCAACTCTTTAGCATAACCATGCTTTTACAAATCAAGACTCAGTCTCCAAATCATACAACAGTGCAAACTTATGAATCCAAATATGTCTAACCAAGTATGATGACAGATAGAGATGCTATCCATTTCAGTCAAGGCCAGAGTAACTTTTGAACAATGTAAAAGGCCAAACACAACGTGGGTTATTCGTGAATTAGATATTACAGTGGTCAAATGTGCCTGGCACGATGTCAACAACAGCATGGACAGAGCTGCACACACTTATCACTGTTCTCATGCTGATAGGTTAGCTCTGTGGCTAAAAACAATGAAATACTGGGCTATTATAGACTATGTATCAACACGGAACATACATCCAGCCAACTGGAACAATAAGCAGCCACAGGACGAAGACGGTCGACAATAAAGCACTGCCAAGCCAACACCGCTCTCAGCTAACGGTAAAGTTCTATAGAAGATAAGGACCATGCTAATGTGGCTAGCTAGCATTAGCTGATAAAACTGCCCAGGCAGGGACAAACAAATCATTTATAGCCTTAAATCAGGACACACATTGATAGTACTGGACCAGGACAATATAATAAAGGGATTATATTTACGGGCCGATGTGCAGAACGCTCTCAGTGGCTGTAATGGACTTGTGTGATGGTCCGAGGAGCTCTCTCCAAACGTCAAAACACAAACAGACTAGAACTGCGGAACAGCGTTGTGCAATTGGGAGCCAATGGGAGCGCAGAACAAATCCAGCAGACCAATGAGAGTACAGCTAAGGCGGGACTAATTTTACGTCATTTAAAGACGGCATTTAACAAAATGTAACATCCCGTTCTCCAATGAAAGGGACTCGTTTGATGCAGAGTGGTAAATATAAAAGAAACAAACGTATTCACAAAAATGTATTTAACGTTGGAATTGAAAGATGAAACGAAGCATTATATCAATTTGTTGTACCGAGGATAAAAATGTGCTTATTGTTTCTTTAAATAATTTATGGTAACCTTTGCCATGGACGTCCATTTATACCAGACAAAAATGAGAAAATCTGAGCCTCATTGAAAAAGAAGATTTGAAAGGTCCCATGACCTGCAAAATGCATTTTTCTTTAAACTCTTTATGTGCCTGGTTGAGTGAATAGTGTGCCAAAGACTTGTGAAAACAAACAAAACATCATTCTATTCAAGCATTCATTTGATCAGTGGTTTTTGGCTTAATTAATTTAGCTGTATCGATATGTATGTGCTGTGTCAGCTTAAGGCAGAAAAGTGATTTTTTGCTTTAAATCCAAAAATTGGACTAATAAAGGTAATGTCATAACATAAGCATAAATTAAACGTCTACTTTAATGTAGAAATCATAAACATAATCAGTATTATTACTGATGCTAAGGAGTGTCACTGAGTCTTAATTCTATTTTTTCTTAGATAAGCTAAAACATTTTTCTCACAATACTGGGAAAAAACAGTTTATCAGAATATAAGTCATAACTATGAGAAAATTTGTAATTGTTTGAAAGTAAGTCAATATCATGTTAAACTCACTCTTGTAAGATTATTCATTGTCAGCATCTATCATCTATTTATTAAGTGGTTCGTTTTTAAGGTCAGATACAGTGTTAATGAACTAATGAAATAGTCATTCCCTGTAAGTATCTCAGTGTTTATAGCACAAACTAATTTACAAGCCCTATCTTTTGGCAGGCTTTGGAAGAACAAGACATTCTAAGAAGGCAATAGAGTACATAACAAAAAAAAATAAAAAGAGAAAATGTACAGAAAATGTAGTGTAGTTTTTTTTCTGAATTATTGACTTGTGATTATAATTATGATTAAATTATACATGAATGATAATGATACATCTAAATTACATTTATAATTATAATTACTATTATACATTGGTAACTACTGTGAGAGAGGTGAGGTTCTTATATTAAGCAATATAATTATAATGCATAGCTTCCACAATTGAAATAAGCAATAATCCACATTTTTGTAGACAAACAAAATTAAGGGCAAATTACAATGATTATATTTCCTTCTGCTCAGTTTAGTTCAGCTCAGACCAGCTTGATTTAGATATAATGGTCAGTGTTTTCCAAATTGTGGGTATCTGGCCACAATCAGCACACATCTGAAATAATTTACAAAACAAACCCAATTAGCTTGTTTAGCACAGTGTGTGTCCACAGATGACATCAAAACCTGTTGCTTTCTATGTTAACCTTCTTTTATAAACTTGTGACACATTATAAGTTATCAAAATTGAGCATTTAAGCAAGGTAACTTTTTCAGTAAAGTCAGTTTTCAAATCAGGAGAGTACTTCGCACATCCAATTACAACAGGTGCGTCGGAGAAAAAAGTCGACTTAAAACAGGAAGGTGGACCCCCGCACACTGTTTGACTTGCAAGAAAAAACTTTTATTTGCAACGTTTCGGTCTCAGACCTTCATCAGGCAAACGTTTGCCTGATGAAGGTCTGAGACCGAAACGTTGCAAATAAAAGTTTTTTCTTGCAAGTAAAGTCTGTTTTAAAATAAGTGAAGAATGCATTAAAAGCATCTGGCAATTCCATGTTACTGATCCCCTTTAGTCTCATGGGTTGTTTTCCCTAATCAACATAGTAATTAATGGTTGGCATTGTTTTAATACCTTGCCAGACTGCTTGGAGGTTGCCACTGCTGTAGTATTTCTATCTTATCTCGAAAATTTTACTTTAGCCTTCCTTATTTCATTTTTTAGTTCTCTTGATGCAGTCTTCTTCTCCTGAGTATCTCCTATAAAGTAGGTCAGTTTCTTTTTTTATGATTGATCGAAGTTCCTTTGTTATCCAAGGCTGATTATTGGGATATTTAACCACCTTCTTGTTCGGGATAATTGAGTCAACACAAAATGTAGTATGTGATGACATTGTTTAAGTCAGTTCATTTCTGTCTTTTAACTATATCATAAAACATTTCCAGTCTGTGCAACTGTTCTCAGACCAGCACTTCATGATTCACACTTTTGGCTTTATGCATTTGAATGTGGTTTTGTACTCAGGTACAAGAAAGACACTGCTGTGGTGTGATGCACCGACAGAAGACTTGGGGACAGATTTATAAGTACCTTCCACAAAACCATAACACAGATCAATCATAGAGTTCTTGTGGTGGCACGAGACACTTATTGTTCACAAGTATTTAAGGTCTTGTGTGGCAGGCAGTGATTAAAATAACTGAAGATAAATTTGGGAGCAAACAACAAAATGGAGTGCCACGGATTTGCAAATATCTTCCTATGACCAGCCCCCCACCTCCCAAGCAAAGCTTATACGATTCAGCAATTTTAAAAAGAATCAAGTTAAGAGGAAGAAAACATATCTGTACACAGTGGTGACATGTTTTTGGTGAAGACTGGCTAAAGGTATGCTGTTCACTTGCAGTAATTTGCACTCATTGCAAATCATGGAGTTTCTAAACAAACATCCTGTGACATACAAATAAACTTATTTCCTTGCAGTCATCCAACCTGCACCTCCCAATCTATTCCCAGCGTATTTTATTGCCACTAGTATGCATGTACATCTGTTGTGACTAACTGATGTTCAGCGTTGTATTATTTTTTGAATGTCTTCTTTTGTGTACACTGAGGTGTTTCCATGTATTTATTTATCATGTTTCTTGTGGCCAATTCTGCATCCGATTTATACAGCCTTTGGCAACAACAGAAACCAATTTGGAAATTACTATTGATAAAAACTATGTCAACATTGGCATTGATAATCTCCCCGGAAGTTCTCAAAATTTCATTCAGTGTCAGCAGATATGCTCTGGCCATGTCCCCATGTATATTGTTAAAACAGAATGGTTTCCCTCCTCTGAGACTCATGAAAATGCATAAACATACACATGCACTGTTTAATGTGGTCAGTGGCATGCAACAATGCCTGTGATATGCAAATCTATTGCAATTCCTTTTCTATGACTGTTTCATTTTCAAATGTATGCCAGTAACAAGAAGTTGGACAGGTGTTGTGGCTTAACTTTTGGCCTTGATAATTCGTGGTAATGGGTGTTATTTGCAAAAATGGTTTTGTAACTTTATTTGAGACCTTTCTGGTGATTGGGATCTTGACTTGAAAGACTTGAAAGACTGACTACACTCTGCCAGTGAAAAGTGTCTGGTTCTTCTTTATTTTTTTTTAATGTATGTTTTTGGGCATTTTGTGCCTTTATTCATAGGAGAGAGACAGTGGATAGGGTTGTGAAAGGGGGTGAGAGAGTAGGGGAGGACACTCTGCAAGCTTGTCACAGGCGGGATTCGAACCTGGACCGGCAGAAGCAAGTACATGGGGTGCCTGGTTGCTAACCACTCCGCCAAACCAGCACCCCAAGTGTCTGGTTCTAACATCACATGTCTTAAAATCATTACCCATACCCTTCTGATCTGCTCTTTCCAAGTGGTGGACTGAATCACGTAACTGCATTTGATCCTCAGAAACCCTATTTACTTTTAAAGGGGACATATCATGCTTGTTTCTCCTTTTCACTATGCCAGACTAGGATGCCTGTAAAGCATTTCTGCCCTCAGTACAAGTCATTTAGTTCCTTCATTGCCTCACAATAGCGTTCTCAAAATCCTCATTTTAGGCCATTAACAAGGTCTCGTTGAAACACGAGGATCTAGGCAATCAGGATGACCTAAAGATACCTTGCAACGTCACAGCCCTTTGTGCTCTGATTGGTCAGTTTTATCGGGGGTTGAGCCAGCCTATCCTTCTTCTTCTATTGTATTTTCCGGGAGGCTCAAAGCAGCGAGCGCGTATTGAGTCCCCCTACAGGCCAGAGCAGGTAATGAGTGCTGTGAGCTAGGGAACTATAAACCCCTGCTGGACGGATGTGTTCCTGACTGATGGTTTTGTGGCTAATGGACATCACAGAGGAGGAAGTGTTTTATCAGATCACTCCAATAAACAGAAAGGTACCTCGTGATGTCACGACGTTTGAAATCTCGCGGACATCTCGCAATGACCTATTTTCAGAGGCATCAAATCTCGTTCTAGGATATCAGAAAAAATACAATATCTCATTTTCTGAAAATTAAGGGGGTGTAAGGTCTTGTTTTCAAATTTATTATATTATATGTAAGTATTAAATCATGCATCAGCATGATATGTCTCCTTTAAGGGAAAGTTTAAGATTCAATTGGTTAGGAAACACCTATGCACTTTCCGCAGTTTGACTCTGCGTCACACTGCTTGACAAAATGTCCAAAGACAATCTTGCAAGGAACCAGAGGGCGAGAGGGGTTTAAATACACACAGGGGTAATGACAGGAGGAATCACAGGTGCATGGAATCATTATCAGGGAGCAGCAGGGAAGCAGACAGAAATGGGAGGGCAGGATACACTGCCTGAAACGAGAGACTAGGGTGAGTGATTTCAAAATAAAACAGGAATGGCAAGACATGACGTGAAGATGAAATTAAAAAGGAGAACTTAACCAGGAGATGTGATGTCACAGAACTTGCCAGAGGTCGTACAGATTCAGCTGCTTCAGTTTTTTTGCCCCAAGCCAAGTGTCCACCACGTTCCAGCCAATTACCAGCTAACTTTCAACTACTGGGAGTGTGCCGGAATTCTACTACAAACACACCTATTTATGAAATTGTAGGATGTCCCCATGAGATGGCATTCCCCTAGCACATACCATGGGCTTTAGCATTTGCCCTTATTAGGGTAGTGTTAGCGTTAATATGTGTTGGCACGTCATGACAAGAGATCTCTCATCATGGAGAGGGGGTCCTAGCATGTTCCAGTCATGGACCAGCCAAGACACGGAAAGTGGGGAAAGCTTATTTAGCTCCATCTGCATGTATCTTCTATGACATGGGAACACCACGTTATATCACAATGAGGTACTGAAAAGTAATGTTAAAGAGTTGGGCCTTGGGCTTAGCATGCTGCCTCCACAATGTGGCCACAGAAATAAGATGGACAAATGGAGAGATGGGTGGATAGAGAAATTTAGTTTTGAGTAAAACAACACTACAAAAAATATGTTACTTAAAGACATGGACAAAATTGTTGGTACTTTTCCATTAAAGAAAGAAAAACCGGTGCTCTCTGGAGCGCTGCCTCCGCGTCCTCCTTTCCATGAGCTCCTCATCTGTAAACTCTGGCTCGGAACTGTAAGGACACCCATCATATTCAAAGTTCTCCTCCACAACATCTTCATCCAATAGATATTCGTCCATTTTGCACAAAACTGGAAGAAGAAAGTTGTTGTGTAGCTGACTGTCTTCCGCTGAAACAATGAGCCGTACTGCGCATGTGCGGAGCAAGCGCTCTTCGTCTTCAGTTCAGAGGTCAGTGCAGTCACACAACATGTCTGGGGCGACACAGACTGTAATGGAGGAGTAGTGTGAGCGGACCATGATGGAATATTGGTGAAACTAATGAGTTTTTGGACGATTAATGCAGTTTTAGGATCAGCGCTGTATGCCCTATGTGTTATCATTTTACAGATGTCCGCCGCTCGATTTTGGATCTAAATATCTCCCGAAGCACTGTTTGTGTCAGGAAAGCCTTCTGGGTGAGTATATTGTTCTACTTCATTCTATAAACAATGTGAAAGCTGCAGAAACCGAACTTATCCTTTAAAGGGTGAAAAGTAGCCACTGTGCTGGTATCATGTTGTGTACCACACTGAACACGGACCACAGAAAGCTAAGGAAAGGGTTGTCTAGGGAGATAAGAAAGAAAATTATAGACAAGAAGGTTAAAGGTAAAGGCTATAAGACCATCTCCAAGCAGACTGATGTTCCTGAGACTACAGTTGCACATATTATTCAGGAGTTTAAGGTTCACAGGACTGTAGCCAACCTCCCTGGACGTGGCTGCAAGAGGGAAATTGATGACAAATTGAAGAGACGAATAATACAAATGGTAACCAAAAAGCCCAGAACAACTTCCAAAGAGATTAGAGGTGAACGCCAAGGTCAAGGTATTACAGTTTCAGATTGCAGAAATGTGCTGCCCAGTGTCAGAAAGCTTGGTTTCAGTCGCAGGTCATGGGTCCTTAGCAACACACGGCTAAAAACACCAAAGAATGGCTAAGAACAAAACATCAGACTATACTGAAGTGGCCATCAGTGATCCCTGATCTAAATCCTTTTGAAAATTTGTGGAAGATGAAACATGCTATCTGGAGAAGACACCCTTCACACCTGAGACAGCAAAGGCAATTTGCTGGACAGGAGTTGGCCAAAATACCTGTGGACAGTGCAGAAGTCTCATGGGGAGTTACAGAAATTGCCTGATTGCAGTGATTGCCTCAAACGATTGTGCAACAAAATATGAAGTCAAGGGTATCATCTCATTGGTCTAGGCCAGTTTCATTATTTTGTTTTTCAAAATGATTATGTTGAACCACAATTCAAAAGCAATGTCTGATTTTCATTAGTTGATTTCAAGATATTTTTGTATTATTGCTTTTGTCAGTTACAAGTTATTTCAGTGACCATTTTAATTTTTCGTTCTTTTTTGGTAGGGTTCCGACAATTTTGTCCACGTGTACATGTGTCAAATTCCTGATTCTACCAACTGTTTAATGCTAAAATTGCAGATTCAGTGCACTAATTGAATGATGGGTTATGCTTGCACGCCCCATGTATGGATACCTTCACATTAGCACAAGTGGTAATAGCCAGCAGCTACTTTGCCATGTCTTTCCCCACTCTGTTGCCCGACTTTCCATACTTTTGTCAGGCCAATGCAGAAGTTAGCACAGACTCCCTTGACTGCAAGTCCACTAAAAGCCTATTTTTTTGGTTGCTTTGGATCATTGCAAGTAGTAAGCTCTGTGGGCGAACAAAAAATTACAAAACTAACATTTTCTGTTTGTTATGGAAATCTTAACCAAAAAAAAAAAAAACACTTTCACAATGTTTTTAGGTTAAACATTAGCAGTGATAGGGAAAAGCGATTAGTAAACAGTACTACTACGAAATTATAGCATGGCATTTTTTACTTAAAAGCAAATACAATGATGTATAACATTTTACCTTTTATTTGATAGTTTACTCATGATGAAGTGGCCTGTTCACGTTGGTTGTGATGGCTTTGGCAATGGTCTATGATTATCAAAAAACTCGGGAATGCTTGCCATCAGGTCCCTGGCTATTTTTGTAGTTCTTGTCAGCAGTTAGCTTGCAATCATGGTTTTAATAGTTGAACGGGCCCACGGATTCGGAACATCATCGTGAGAGACCAAAAGACTAGAAAGGCTGATGGAAAATACAGTCGGTCTGACCCAAACTATTCCTTATCTCTATTTGTTATGGTTTCCTATCTATCTGCCCTTGAGCAGAGGTATCTACTCTCCTGGAATGTTTTGCTAACAGAGGCTCGATCCCCCCTCCTCTCCCTCATCCTGCGAACTTTGCTCTGGATCAGAAACTCTCTCTATCAAGGCCATACAGTCATCTTATCGGACAATAGAGACTATGTGAGGTCTGAGCTAGGACAGGGTCACTGGACCCTAACGCCCCCGCTGCCCACCCCCCACCCCCCACCCCACCCCCCCACCCCATGTGCTTGTCTCTGTGTTTTCTGTCTCATGTGTTGAGGTGTTTTTTTTCCAATCCCACACTGTGCTCCTCTGATAGGTGCCTACTTTGGAATTGTTTTTTTTACTCCTCTTTCCTATTGTTCCTCTGCTGTAAACACTTTGAGTTACATATGTTGTAGGAAAAGCACAACAATAACAGTTTAAGACACAAAGGCAGGCAACATCAGATATTATTTCCCATTAAACATTAGAATCTTCACATTTGTTCGTAATCACAAACATTATTTCAGATATTTATCTAAAACTGGTATTCTAACAGGTGGTTGGGGACCAGTGCTAAATGCTAACTCACTTTCATGTTTTTGGACTCATTCTTGCACCACTTCTGGTAGGCATGAAAAGCAAAGGCACAAAAGTTAGAAATAAACTCCTGGATTCATTTATAGTGTACCACAGGGAAGAATTATTAAATGCTGGGTAGCTGGAGAATTTGTAACATATCGCCCCTGTTTTGACTGGAACTGTTAAGCTTCCACCATCCTGAAAATGAATGCAATACTGTAGATATTCAAGGTGCCTTGGAGATGAGTCAGTAGGTATCACCTTGTTGCTAAGACAAAGTGTAAAAGGGTCCTCCATGTGGACCTTATTCTTTGTGTTTTGTGTCTTTAGGTTGAGTTAAAATCACTGACCGATTTATCTTCCCGCACAAACACAAACACACAAACACCAGAGAGGAAACCATCCAACATGAGTTGTTGTGATGTAATTACTTTTCATTTGATGTGAAAAATTATTCAAAGTCAATGAGTCGGAAAGTGTTGTGCAGTCTATCACAGGAACTGGCATTGTTTACTTCCCTCCAACACATCATTTGCTCGTTCTCGCAGTCACAATTATTCTCTCTGTCTTACTGTCACACACGTTCAGCAGCAGTGTATCACGGCACGCCTCATTTAACCAGGCCGCCATGTGCGCATGCGTGCGTGCACAGCCGTATGTTTCTGTTGCTGCATTGTGTTTTTTGTCTATTTGTTTTCATTTGGGTGTCAGTTTGTGTTAGGGAGCCTTTGTTCCAAGATAAATCTCCCTCTTGTTGAGCCGTACAAACACACATCATTGTGCTGTTTGCTCTTTTAAAGCCCATTTATACTTTGTGTTAAAATGTGGAGCATATTCTCAGTGAACAACTTACCTGGATGACGTAAAGAAAACAAGTTAAAGTGCCAGTGCAATATTCATATGGTTCTCTTTTATTCTTAATTGTTTGTCTTTTCACCTTTCTTGTGTTCTATGCAGAATTACACAGTATCTGTAATGTCTAATAGTAACACAGTGCTTTTTCTGTTTTGTACTGATATGAACTGTAATGCTTACATGTTTATTTCTGAACTCAAATGCCAATTAAATTATGTTAACAAGTTTTCACTGGTCCCAAATGTAAGCAGAACTTATTTTTAAGGTGTCTCCTCTCAGTTCTTTGATTTTGACAGCTGGCATGCCCACAGAAATGGCTGGACCCCAGAAAGACCTAATAAATTACCCCCCAAACAGGTGCAAGTATGGCTACCAGGAGTGCTGTAAAGGACAGGAAATTGGGACAATTCTAAGGTGTCCTAAAATATGTAAATTGTGGTATTTTATTCCACAGAATATAAATATATCTTTATGTGCAGATATGTTCTTTACACCATGCTGGTAAAAGCACCTCTCTTTGTCTTTCCTTTGCTTCTGTTCCAAAGAAATCATCATTCAAGTCATTTCTGTATGGCCTAATGATTCAAAGAAAATCCACTGGATAAGTAACTCAACCCAAAGACCAGAAAAGTGCTCATATTACAGTTTAATTCATTAATAATTTAAGTAATTACATAAGGATGAGGGGCCTCAAGGTAGACCAACACCCATGACAATCACAGTGAGAACAACAGTCTCTTTACATGAGGTGCATGAACATACTGTATCTGCGAGCTTTCATGAATTCATGAACTGATCCCTTTACACAAAATTACAGCCATAACAGAGGTGCTGTTAACAATGACAAACAAATAAACCTGTTTGTGCATAGTATAACTCACTATTACGCAGGATCAGAGGGGGTCATATGCTTAATTCTAAACCCCAGTAAAAAAGACATATTTAAGTGTATTTTCAACAGTTGCTAACATTAACATGTAGAGTTGATTAGAGTCGTTTGAAAGTGACCTGTCCACACTGTAACAACTAAACCACTACACCCTACAAGCACAGAATAAATTGCTGCAAAAGCGGCATTAATGAAATGCTTTCAGTTTGAGTTTTATCCATTTGTCAACAGTTTAAGCTGATCAGTTGTTTCTATGGATAACTGATGTTAGTAGTATAGACCTCTAAATTGTCTTTCTCCACATCAGGAAACCTAGTGCACCCTGCTGTCAGTTATATTTATGACTTCATCCAGGGCACAAGTGGATGAATTCATGAGCACAAGGTTTAGTCGTGAGTTTATCTCTGGTTGTACTTTTTCATTCATCATAGAGACAGAGAGCCTGAGTGTAAAGTCTGCATAGTCCAACCAGATACCGGGAGATATGCGAGGATCCGATCATCCTTTCAAAATAAACACCATTAAGTTTCAGCGGTTAAAAGAAGCCTGATCAAATTAATTATGTTTCTCTGAAGCCTTTTGTCAAATGAGCATGGTACCAAAATCTGTGGCCTGGTGGTTTAGGACCTCTAATTTTGACTGTACTGAAGTCTTTTCTTTTAGAATGAAAATAAAGGGAAACCAACTTTAGTTAATAACCATATTAGTTATCAACTACTTCACACAGTTTTTTTTTTTTGCTGCCATTTCACTGTTTTTTGTTTGTGTGTTTATTTTTTTCATCATTCTGTCTGTCTTTGAGCAAGATAACTCAGAAACTTCTCTGCAGAATTTGATGAAGTTTTTAGGGAATGTTGGTCATGGTTCAAGAGAGAAGTTTTAGTGGTGATCAGAATCTGGATGTTGATCCACGATTTTTTAAAATGTATTAATATATCTTAAGGGGGCGGTTTTCACATTTTCAACCATCACTAAGGCATTTCTGACATTGTTAGCTGATTTACTATCACACCTTAAAAAAAAATAACCTGCTTGGCAGAGGTAAAAAGGGCTAACCAATCAACTGTTAACAGAGATAAGACCTTCCTCTGTGTTATACATTTTATGACTTAAAAAGACATGTCAATAAGTATTTTTGAGTATTTAAAATGCGATTTTGATTTTAAACATCACTGCCCACTTGCAGTACCCACAAGGCCCACCATGTGGCCATGGCCTACACTTTTAGGCAAACACTTAAAAGAGTACTTTTTTCACTGACTAAATGCTTTGTTTGGGCCAACAGGGGCTATGTGGGTTCATGAAAGATAAAGAAGATTAACAGATTTAATTTAACATCACAAGATGATTCATATATCATATTGGATGTAGAAAATTTGCATTTCTTATTTTATGGTTTTTTTTTAAATCTTTTACAAGAGCAAATCCTTTTCTTTTGATAAGGACTGTAAACTTGAGCTTTGCCAAGGGGAACCTGGCACGGCTACATAACATCTTACACACATTAAACCATCTTGTACTGCAACGAGATCATGACAATTTATGAGTGGTGAAACAGATGCCATAAAAATAAACATAGGCAAACGATGAGGCTAAGATAGTGATTTTTTACTTTTGCTAAAAATGCAAAAGATAAATTCAAGAAATATAGGAAACTGCTGACAGTGTGTATGACAGATTTTTTTTAATCATAATGTTTAGGTGTTGATGTGTATAAAGGAGGGTGGAGGTCTTGAAAGAATTTTCATTAGCCAAAGGAAAACCTGGCAGACAAAGTTTGGAAACCACTGATGAATTTGATGGGCAGCACGATGGTGCATCAGGTGAGTTCATATGCCTTGCAGTGAGGCGGTTGCAGGTTTGACTCCTTGTGTTGGTCATGATCTTTCTGTTTGGGGTTTAGCTGTTAAATTCACTCTCTATTCCCCTGTGACTGGCTGGAAATCAGTCCAAGGTGTAACTTGCTTCTCACTCAATGTCAGTGGGGATAGGTTCCAGCTCCTGCATTCCCAAAAGGCATCAAGATATTGTTTAGATGATGGATTGATGGCATACATAAAGCCTTTGTGTTGCACATTAGACCCTTATTTAGTAGTCAGACATCATTCCGAAGTGTCTTCTTATTTAACTGTACTGAATGGGAAAAAACAGTCTCATTTTCCAACAATCTTTAGATGGCTAAAGTTCATGGTGTTTGGTCTGACAAATTCCTAATCAAATTTATTCAGATTTTCCCCTCAATCATATTAGTTATGAAATGCCATAAGAAAAAAAAAGTTAACTTAATCATACAAGAATCTTAATATGGCATTAGCCTGATGCAAAACCAAGGTTCCCTAGGAAAGTTGAAAAGTCTGAAAAATCAGAAAATTGTGACAGTCAAGCCCCTGAAAAGTAAGCTATGAAAAAATGTCTTAAGATAGCTTAAGCTAAGACACTGTATCAGAATTATACGACCAGCTTATGTCCTATTCAAAAGAAAAACCTGAATTTAATATATAATGCTTGGAGAGAAAATCTTGAAAAAAAAAAATAAACATCCAAACCTCGGAATCAATGCTTGGTCAATTAATAGTCAATCTTGCTTTTTGTGATTTAAATGGACATTGAGTATGCTGCAGCCGTTAAATTAACAAATGTAAAAAAAAATAAATAAAAATAAAGTACAATATATGTCCAAAATGTGATGAGAAGAGGGTGTTGTTCCATTAGGTTTTGCAGTGTTGCAAAATAAAAAATATTTTAGGAAGAAGTCAAGAAAGAAATTCAAAATATACATATTGTGAAAAAATATACAAATGGATCCTGAGCTTTTCCTTTTAGGACCTAACCCGAAAAACACAAGCTTACAATAGCGATCAGGTATTGATAGCTATGTGCCACTTACACACTAAAAGATCCATTTCAATATTCTGGACAAACACAAACAGACAAATGCTTACTCAAATTTATATCAAGAAAATGACAAATATAATAATGGGAAAGAAGTTTGTTTGATAAGATATTGGGATATTTTAATAAATTTCTGAAAATTTGATTTATCAGATGAAGAAGAGGAGGAGTGATTTTTTTGGGATCACCACACGTTCATGTTTCATAAACCTCACAAAATGATGAAATGCCTCTGTGGAAGCATCTAATTTGATTTCTCTATTGATATGTACATTAAACCGTTGTATGTCATGTTGTAAGAAGCACATCCTTGTATTTGTCTTGTAAATCTATAGGTGACACTTTGAAAATTTTGTCTTGAGAATAAAGATAAGATTTTAATTTCTCCATCTTCTCTATGTTCTCCTGTCAGAGCTGATCCAAAAAATGTTATGTCTTAGACAAGATTTCAGCCAACGCACCTTGATCTTCCCGTGCATTTTGCCCCCTCTTGATTTTTGTCCTTGACTTTTCATTGCTGCACTTTCCTCAGTACTACCTGAGCATTATTACTTCCAGCTGGATAATGCTCCATATCACAATGCTCAAATCCACACAAACTGGTTGCTTGAATGTAACAATGAGTTCACTGTACTCTAGTGGCCTCCATAGCCACAATATCTCACTCAAAGAGCACCTTTGGGGTGTGGTGGAGTGGGAGACTGTCATCACTGATTGTAAAGCTGAAAAATCTGCAGCAATTGCTTGGCGTTACCATGTCAATATAGACCGAAATCTCTTAGTAATGTCTCCAGGTACTTTTGAAGCTATTCCAAAGGATTAAGACAGCTCTGGAACAAAGGGGGTCAACCTGGTGCAAGCAAGGTATCCACAATTAAGTGACCTTTGGTTTATGGAACAAAACAAATACAGAAAAGTGGAAAAGGAATTAGTATTTTAAAGTGTTTGTTTCCTGCCCTTGCAGCACTAAGAAGGGACTAAAGGGTCTGAACCTTCACTTCATGAACACTCATAGACAAGACAGAGCAAAATGTTACAGATAGTTCAATCAGAAATGAAAAACGGGTCTTGAGGAACAAAAAAAGGGTTTCCTCTTGATACATGCTCTCATTCACTACATAATGGCATGATGCTGCAGTGTTAGCTTTCATCCACATGGTGGCAGTATGACTCCAGCTCTTAAACTTCCTCTTGAATCCTCCCTCTTTGTTCTCCTGCCAATTTCTCCTCATCTCCTGCTCTTCTTTTAACAACATCTATGAGAGAAAAGAGAAAAAAAGTATCCCCGGGTTAAAATAAATAGCCTTTCACAGTTAATTTAATTGACTATTTTGTACAAAATCGAGGTAATTCCGCCTCGGCTGCAACAGCAAACAAGAATAGCATTGCCTTGGTAATCAGTTAGCATGCAAACATGAAGAAAAAAGCTTTATTCTGCTTCTATCACAGATGAGAAGTTTGTTCAGACAACGTGAGGAAACGGCTGTTTTTAGGACTGGAGAGAAAAATAAACGCTTAGAAAAGCAGGAGAGGAGAGAAAGGAGTATGTTAAATATTTAACCATTTAACCAATAAAAGGACATAGAACAGTGAAGAACAAACAGATAGTCAGCAAAATAAGTTTTATTTCTTTATGCAGATGTTGCCCCCATAATAAAAAAAATACTTCATGATGTCACCTCTTCCCTCTAAGCATATTTTAAGGAGAGGGTAGAAGGTCTCAGAGTAAGCCTTATTACAAGATGTCATATAACAATAATGGTTTTAGCATACTCATATTTATATTGTTTATTTAGGCCTATAGGAATGTACAGCAGAGCAGGGTTTTAACTGGTTAGTTAATAAAGCCTTCTGAAACAAACAAATTGGAGTACTTTAAATTTATCGCAGGATCAAAAATATGTTTGGATGTTGTTTTGCACGGAGGACTGGAGTGTAGCTAATGCTAAAAGCAGTGCTAGCATCACTCGTCTTTGGTGATCTTTTGTTCATAGATGTGGCTTGAAAGTGTAATGAGATACGATAAATTCAAGTTTACTTGGATGTCAGCTAAGATAGTCTAGAATTTCAGGCATGAAAAGCAATAGAAATAGTCCAAAGAAAGAGTGCTCAGGACTTACCTTGTCAGCATAAAGTCCCATAGTAACACTTTTGTGACTTCAGCTGAGAGGGTCTGCCCAGCATCAAACCAAGTGGAAGAAGGCGTTAAAAATGACATGTTTTTAAACCCCTTGGTGCCTAGGTTGGGTGCACCTGCAGGTTTTAGGGCAGACATGAGGCTCTGTTGGCTTTGGGGTTGCCAAAACTTGGCAGACATGGTCTAAAACAGGATGGCACACTAGGGCGCAGTTTTCGTAAAGCTCTCTGCACAAAAATGTGTGTGAATGCCCATTTTTTTGTTGATTGCACTGATTAAAAACAACTGTTTCTTTTTATTTTGCACACCAAGGTACCATTTTCTTAGGTCCTGGCAGTGGCCTGACTTTTCTCATTTACAACAAAAGTGGGCTAAGAGGAAAACAGTTGGTAGCCAGTGCTTTAGCCTGCTATTTGTATAAGGGTAGCCTATACATTTTACATCCAAAAATCAGTTTTAGGTATAGACTATGTCTAAAGGGTTATCATGTGACTGCAGGCAAACTCAATTTGCTTTACATTAAAGGTAAAGTTAAAAATTCATAAATTCAAATAATTACCGCCAGGAGGTTTTGTTTCGGGAGAGTCTGTTTGTCTGTCTGTCTGTCTGTGAACAAAATAACTCAGAAAGTTATGAATGGATTTTGATGAAATTTTCCGGAAATGTTCAGCATGGGAAAAGGAAGAAGTGATTCAATTTTGGTGTTGATCCAGATCACTGTCTGGATCCACCATGACGAAAAATGTGATTTTCGTGAATAACTACTGAACTAAAATAGATATCATTATGAAACCAATTGATAATGGTATGTTTTCATGGTCAAGGAATCTAAATATTTACATGAAATAAAGGTAGGACTAATATTTATGCTAAATATCATAATATGGGAGAGGACTGTGGTGCTGGCGGAAGTCTGCGCTCTCCGAGTGCTTTTCTAGTTATCTATAAAATACAAACAGGTCATATAGTCATGTAATAAATAATGTGTATTCGTTCACTACTGCTTGAAAAAATACTAGTTTTAACATAAGAACTATGCCAATCCACCTCTGTTCCTACTCTGTCTAAGGTGCTCTGTTGGGGCTCCTTTCCCTTAAAGTCAATTTAAGAATAAATGAACAGACTAAATAATGATGTTAATCGCCCAAATTCTTTGTAAAAGAATTGATCCAAACACATCAAAAACACATTAAATACATTCTTATGTGCATACTTAGCAGCTCTTTATCCTTGCAGTGTTGTAGGGGGAAGGATTCTCCAATACTACAGTAAGTATCTTTACCTGTTCGTGTAAAGGCTGTGTAGTTTTAGGGCTTTGAATATTGTCCTGGTGCCTCACAATGGCCAAGAGTACCTAAAATGGTAGTTTACAGTCATCCCTCTTGTGAGTTTTCATTTAATGTGGCCTGTGCTCCAGATCCTCACATTTTTCAGTTGAAGCTTACACTTTTATTCCATTGGCAAATAGATATTGCCTGTTATCTTTCTGCCTTTCCATACAATGGTCCATATATTCTATGATGGTGAAATGATAATTAAAGACCTAAACCTCTTAAAAAATAGTATAAGACATATAAAATATTTTCATCTTAAATTTATGATTTTACAAAAGTACTTTGTCAGTATTCCATTAAATATCTCAGTCTAAGATGTGATTTTCTGTTTTCTGGTAATTATGAAAGATCCGATTTCAGGTCAATGTCCAGAAGTGGTCCACATCCTCCACTCTCTAACTTCTTAATCATCTTTCTCTCCTGCTGGTCACATGCGTGCGTGTGTGTGTGTGTGCGTGTGTGTGTGCATGCATGTGTGTCCCTCAGTTTGTGCCTGTGAAACGCAGAGCATGTCCGTTGGAGGTGTTGCTGTTCTCGCCTGTCCTGCTACCTCCAGCCGAGCGTCTACCGCCCCCCACAGGCCGGCCCAGGTTACCCCATGCTGACCTGTTTAATTGTCTGCCTGTCCCTCGGCCCAGCAGTGTGTGTGTGCGTGTTACCACTGTGCAGAGAAGGACAAGGGCGACAAACACACATACACACAGATACATGCTGAGGTAAGAGCATAAAAACATGAACAAACACGCATGCACACTTCTGGTGTCTCTGTTAGAGGCCATCGTGCAGGAGCTGTAAGTGTGTGTCCCATTAAAATGTGCGTTGATTGAGGAGCTCCTCTCATGTTGGCCTGTTGTTTTCAGTGTGCCGAGACAAGTGCTCACATCACACCACAGATTTGAAAACTGTAGCTTCACACAAGTAAACAAGGCAAGCCAAGGCAACACAAAACACAAAAGCTCATTTCGGTGTGCAATGCATGTGTGTTTTCTATTTTTCGGTCAATGCTGTGATCTCAGTTGTTTACATTGAATGAACATATGCCCATATTTGGCTCTGTTTGTCTTAAAATGAAGAGTGGTCAGGTTCACATCCAATGTGTTCTTGTCTTGATGTGGCACAGAAATATGGCACTTAGGTACTCCAAAACCTGGTCTTAGAGGGATAGCTACTTTAGGTTGTATGATGAGGGGTTGCATGGAGCCTATGGCAGTAGTAAATATGATTGCCACTAAGCAAGCATGTGTTGTTCCTTTGGGATGATAGTAGGGTATGGATGCTACATGATACATGGCAGGACATGGTGCCACAGGGTGTAGTACTTAACCCACTTATGTTAAAATAATTTATGTATATAAAAACATTGAAGAAAATAGAAAAAAAATCTCAACTGGACACTGCATTGACATTCTTTCCAGTGTTCCACTTTTCCTTCACAAAGCTTCTGTATTTGGTACTATTTTGCAATGTGACATTGTGATGCCTATCCATGTTTCTCTTGTTAACTTTTCATACCAGTGATAAAGGCCAGACTAACATAAATCTCATACGTGACATCAGCTCTGCTGGAGCTCAGTTCGCGTCACGTAAGCCCAGACTGAGCCCTGTCGCTTGCGCCGTCTTGAACAGGACACAGTGGGGCAAAAACAGATACATCCTTGTCAGTCATCCTCAGAAAGCTTTCAGGATTGAGCCACAATCAGCCCGATTAAGCTCCGTACATGCCACGCACATACCGTCCGCCTGAGGACTGCATTAGGCTTCCATACCGCTACACTGAGAGCGGCGATTCTCTACGACAGTTTTGAACAGTTCAAAACTGTCGGGACCCTTCCACGTTCCCCGCCGTTCATCCACGACTATACAACGGTGATCCAGACCAAGTAGCGCATGCACCACGACCAAAGCACGTTTCATCAGGATTATGACAATCGTGCACAATCGCCATGAGAAACGGGAATGTGTGACTAGGGCTTTACTGAGTCCCACTAGTCCCACTCCCACTTCTCTCTCCTTGTTCATTCATCACCACAGTAAGCTCTGCAGTGTTTCTTTACAGATAAATGGGGTTGAATGGCATGGTCTCCGGACTAATATCCAAGAAAAGCATTTATATTATATCTGTCTGTACAACTTAATCAAGAAAAGACTATAGATCAGTTATTTGACCGAGCTTTATCGCATATTTTTAATTTGGTGGTATGACCCTGACTGATGCTTTTCCTGCCTTTCCACATGGCAATAGTGGAAGCCCTTGGCAGGGACAGCCCATCTTGCCCTCCTTGCTGCCCCACAAGGAAACCATGAGGCAGCAATAGAAGCGACAAAATTCCCCCAGAGCAAGCACAGGTCAAAGAAAAGCATAAGGAGGAGATGGGGTGGAGGACGGTTGCAAAGCAGCTTGCAGTGGGAACAGTGAAGAGTGGGAAGGCTAGAGCAGCTTAAGTAAGGCATTCTGAATGCATTAGCCAATGGCAGCTTAGAGGAAATCTACTGGCTGTCAGCAGTGGAGGGCTAGCTTTGGATTAGCTGTTGTTAGCTGTAATGGCTTGTTGGTAATCTTCACTCTAAGTCCTGCCAGAACGAACACTTTGCTAATTTTGTCAACATGATTTATTTACCTTGACATAAATGTGAATGTGAGCCTAGCTATGTCTTCATCTGTGTATGACGAAAAGGTAGCCCGGCTGCTACTGCTACCTGTTGCTTGGGATATGATGGCTTAAGCCAGTAGTTATCAACAACAATTTTACAAGAGCCGCTTTTGTCCGAATGTACGCTATGAATATACTTTAAAACAAATTGAAACAATATCAATATTTTAGTCTAATTATATAATTAGATAACTTCATTATTTTTACTTGTCTGCACTGAGTGTACATATTCCTTTGCCTTAAAAAAGTGAGATAGTCTCCATCACACATGCCACTGTCATCCCCTTGGAGCTTGGCTGCTTCTTTTTAGGGCTGTCACATTTTGCATCACTCCTATACCAATGTTGCTCTGGTTGAATGTGATTGGAAAAGGCTGATGGATGAATTTCTTTGAAACAGATCAAGTGTAAAGTCAATACTGATATTTTTTTCACTCCATTTCAGTCACTCCATGCATTCTGGGGGCTGGATGGGAAGCTGTGGTGGGACTGATATGGCTCCCAGGCCAGGTTGAAGGACAATGGCTTCAGTGGGTGGTAGATCATAACACACTAAACACAGTGCATTTCCTCTGGTGTTAAGATAAGGGCTTCAACATGTCTTTTTTTTTTATTTTAATGCCTTATCTGGACCAAATGTCTCTATTGTGGAAGCTGTCATTATCTTTTAAACAGAGTTTGGTCAAACTTTTTACTGTTGCAGTCCACCATGATCCTCCTCTCACAACTCTGTGTTCATACAATGTCACAAGTGGCACAGTAGTACAGCAGTATGTCCTTTAAGATATATAAAACTTTTATGGATGTTAGTGTCCTATCTGATGTTTATAGAGTAATAAAAACAGATTTACTCAACAGAAATTCACATGCCATTTTGGAAATGTTTTTGGTACCCAAGCTTATCAGTGGCATATCTACATCATTTTGAAAGCCTAGATTTGGTAGACGAACACATTACATCTTATTCTACCTGCATGTATACACACAGTTTTTCAACTTTTGAAGTTGGATTCTGAGACACCAACTCCCCCTTCTGAGTGCTGCAGCAAACACAACTGACTTGGCAGCGAATCACTAGGAGAAACACAGTGTGTTTTAATAAGAAATCTATACTTTGTGTCATGACGGGGTAGTGGATACTTTCAGCGTGTCTGTGAAGTGAGAGCTGAGAGCCATTTCATAGTGTGCTCTCAGTCGCGGATCATAGATGCTCAGCCACCCCGGGGCAACACGGGGCGTCAGGATGAACTACAGGCCAGGGGAGGGAGGCTGACATGTTTCTTAACCGTGTGTGCGTCTGTGTGTGTGAGAGCGAGCCGGCGTGGAGATCACGGGTGTGTGGGGGCTATTAGTGGGAGGTGTGTGACTTGGGGGGTGGTAGTGGTTGCGGTAGGGTGGATAGGGTGGACTGGTGTGTGTGTGTGTGCGTTTGCACTTCCATGCCAGCCCCCAGGCCGGCCCCATAGTAATTACACACTCCAGTGACTGGACTGGAAGGGAAATTGAAGGCCTGGGCAGGAGGCCCCAGCTGCCTCGCTCTCCCTCCCCATCAGCCTGCTGCTGATTGAGCTCACACACACACACACACATATATATACACTGTGAGATAGCCATGCCTGCACTTGCACACTTTCGCTCTATTTCACTTTTGCATACACAAGCACTGTCTCTCTCTTTCGCACACATACACACACACCAATCCTCAGAGGAAATTCTGCTTTGTGTTGCGGTAATGAGATTCTCACACACCCGGCCTTATTTACCAGCCCGGACCAATAAAGGGTGGGAGTGTGTGAGCGTAGGGTTGGTGTTCATGTGTACAGTTTTTGTGAGCATGTGTGTGTCTCGTCCAGTGTCCCCTCTCTTCTCCAATGATGACATCCTCAAATCAAAACTGCCGTCTCCTCCTCTTCCATCACCAGGCTGAGGAGGTTCAGGTGGCATGGATGGGATTCTGATATGATGTCCTGAAATAAATCTAAAAAACAACAACAAACAGGATGGTTTTCATTGATTATCTGTGCTATTTTTTTTCCTTTTGGACGGGCGTGTTCATATCCATCATGTGGCGGTGGCCCTGGATAGCACCCAGGGAATGTCACTCCTGATCAGGATAGTTAGATATTGAGGGGGTGGTGGGCTTCAGGTTGGTCTGTTTTACTGCCAAATTGGCATTTGCTCATCATCAGTCTCTTTTCATGTCTGTCACACAAACACCAGCTCTGTGTGTCCCCTCTAAACAGGAACACTGAAACCATATGAGTCTTTTGGTCCGTTTTCACCATGTGATGATTCCTGCACGGCTCCAAATTTACCATCCTCTATCTGCCTATACTGAACCTGCAGCAGGTAGTGCTACTACCTCAGAGCAGGACGGATGCTGGATGGATTCTGTGACTCGACTGGCCTTGCTGTTTGAAGGTTGGTTTTCTCCAACAGACTTGAGCCCTGCCTTAGGTACTGTCGTTTCCATACCTAGATCGTTTTGAAGATTTGTTGTAATACAACTGGGTGTCCCCCGTTTGCCTCACACAGTATATGAACACTGCAGTCACCCCTGTTTTGGTACAAACAACTGCACCAAGTTTGCCTGAATCAGGTGGTCTCAGCTCACTGCAAATCAACCCCTGGAGTGGTTAATTTGCAGTGAGGGCACAATCAACCCAGCAACGGGCACAAACAGTTTGATGGGTTAACTCTTCACACTGCTTTAAGAGTATAAGCAGCAGTAGGAATAATAATAATAGCATTGGGGCTACCAGGCAAACAGGCTAATGACTAAGTGCTACTTAATAATAATGTTTTGGATCCCACGGGATTATTTTCTGTGCACAGGCACAACATAGCATGAAGATATGAAACAGGTAAACATCACTCAGTCTCCACAGCAGATCATTACAGGACTCACTATCACTGATTCCAATTCTGCATCAGCTCCAAGAATTAAGACCTTAAGGCTTGATAAAGCTGTATCGTATTCTTTTAAAGCTGCTTTCTCCTTTATGTATCAATTACAGTTTATCAACATCAAACAATTCTACAGGTGTTACAGTGTGATAGCTAACCATGCGAGCTGGTGTCCTATGTGGTCTACTGTAGACAATGGTGAGTATCAAAAGCCCATTTCTTTGTTCACTGAGTTTGTTTATGCTTACATTGTAAAGTATACATACTGACAAAATGCTCATCTATGTTTCCTTACATCTTTTACCTCCAGTATTAATCAGTGAGCCATTATGTAGACAGCTTAGCCCGTTAGCTTCCTTCTGAAAGTGCAGAGTTCAGGCAGTCAAAGGAACACTGGCTAGGATGTACTGACATGAGGCCATCTCTTTCTCTTGTTCTGGATGATTCAAAATACTAAATTGTGAACAACAAAAGATCCGAGTGAAGTATTTCTAGATCTTTTTTCAATTGAATTGAAACAAGCAGTAGATTCTCTCAGAGCTCATCAATTTTTTTTTTAATACATCAAAAAAGAAAACACTCAAACAAAGAAATGTCAGAAAGAGTGGCTAACCACCTTTTCTGATAAAGGTGTAGAGTTACATAAAGAACATTTTAGAATGCATATATAACTAGAAGTGCCAAGAGATCACAAACCTTCACCAGATTTCTGAGATTCTTACCCAAATTATTAACAAAAATATGGAAATCTATTCCATATCACAATTTAAACAAACAGTAATTTTACATTTCTGGATCCACATCCTGATCTGGATCAACACCAAAATATTTGAGTTATCTTGGTTACAGATGGATGGACAAATGGACCAGCACACAAACAAACAGTAGCAAAAACAAAACCTCCATAGAAAATGTATTAAAAAAATTAATACAATTTTGATCTAAGTATAAAAACAGAAGTGAAAATGATACAAATATTATCCTTTTTTATAATCACTGATGTCATTTCTCATAGTCATTTTTTTTTTTTTTTTTTACAAAACCTGAAACCTTACTGCATCTATATTTAACACATTTGAAAGGCAGGTGCAAACTGGCACAGCGTTACATACCAACAGCTGGGGTCATTGAGGTGAGAAGGAAGCATAGGTGCAATGATAGAGAGAGAAAGGGAGAGATAGAATCTTCTGTGCCCATGTCAACATATCTGGACTGTCAGAAAGAAAAACAGTACAGGCATATCTTATATTCAGCAATGTTATTTTGGAGTGCAACTGGGATTGTCGGACATCTGATTAAGATTATCCACTGAAGAAAAAAAGAGATAAATGTTATCTTTACTGTCATGACGGACAACTTACAAAAATACTTTTAAAATAATGAAATCACATATTTTCACATTCTACAGTCAATGAAACGCAAAAAGCACATTCATTACAATTTAATTATATATTTCCAATATAAGAAATGTGAATCTGTGTTATCATGGGCCTACCTTATCAGCTCTTCACAAAATGTTAACTGAATCTGCTGCTCAGTTGAAGAGAAGGTTCTCTTTTGCTGGTCCTCCACCTGTTTCATCCGCAGAAGATTTATTATGGGAAAGTTCTTCCTTTGTTCTTCTGTTGATATCTTGCCATCTTCTTTTTATTTCATCAGCATATCTTCTGGGTTTGCTCACAGCATTCACCTTTCCACAGATGGCTTCCCAAATCACATTTATTTTGGCAACTGAGACATTTCTACTGGAGCTCACCACCGCGTTTATTTGCCTCCTCAACAGAGACCTCCAACTCCATGGCTTCAAACTTCATTTATCATTTACGACCACTCTGCTCTCCCAAATTCTCTGTGGTGACAGCCTGTAGCACATGCATATATCCTCATTTAAATAGGGTGGTCCACACCACTTTTTACGTTATCATAGTAGATCACTTGCAACATGTCCACTAAAAGCACATGCAAATTTTTTAGCTTGCGAACACAATTTGGTGCTCATTATTTGGGATCTTCGTAGATCAGGCCTTAGTAAGCAGTGGAGGTGGGCAGAGCTGACTGTGCATCTCTTAATGCCATTGTTTGTGTTCTCTACAATGAAAGCACCCTTGGCAACATAATATGAAACTGTGTTCTTGAAAAAGACTTAAAAGTTTTAAGGATAAACAAAGTATGAACTGTTTCAGCATTTGTTTTGTGTCCAAATGAGATGCACAGAAACTATAAGTAAGAAAAAGGGCTCCACTGTTTTCACTTGTAGGTCCTCGCTGGCAGCAGTGCTTGTCACTTCTTCTGAGTATTAGGCTGTGATAAAGTCACCCCTCGTCTGCCTCTGTTTCTATTTCTTCTCCTGACTCTTACATGCATTGGGGGGGTGATGAGGAGAGTGCGTGGTGTGGACGAGGCAGATTGTGCGTGTGTGTTGGAGGCCGTGGCGTTAGCGTAGAAGGAGAGGGAGGCTGTCTCTTTGAGGATTCGGCCCGCTCGCCGCCTTGCCTCGTCTCGCCTGCCTGGCTCTTTGAAGCTGTTCGATGACCGCACAGGGCAACATCACCGCAGGTGGGGGGAGGGTGGGTGGTGGAGGTGGTAGGGGTATGGAAGCCTGTCATTTGTATACAGCTGTTTCTTTCATCTCGTCCGCCTCCCCTCCGCCTCTATCTCTTCCTCTACGCTCTCCTCTTCTGTTCCTCTGTGGCTGCTGCCTCGCTCCGTCTCCACGACCCCTTCAAGCTCTTTAAAGAAGTTGTGTGCAGCAGCCTGCCGCCCAGACCTGCAGCCAGGCGAATGAGGCGAGCCGAGAGAGGGCTGCAGGAAGTCCAAATAATCATGAAAGGCTCCAACACAATGGTTATCATTCAGATCAAACAAGAGACTGTACGAAGGTGGGTTTATGTGAACATGGCAGCCTGATTTTAGATTCTTTCTGTGCCAAACTGTGAAGATCTTCAGATTTTTATTATTGAGGACAAAGGATTAGATGCATCAATTCAGTCCCTCTGCTGAAGGATACAATAACTGAACCAGAGCGGTATTAAAGGGAACAATATGGAGGAGTTTCAACTGTTCTATGAATAATTTGCTGTTTTTGGCAAAGACTGAACAAAAGAATCTCATTAACGGGAGGTAGTATCCTCAAAAAGAATGCTGATTCTCCAGATTTCATGTCTGAAGTCAGGCAAATGTATTTAGCAAAGCTTCAAGCTGATATAAGTGTATATTCATCGTCCGAGGAGGCAGGATAAACCAGCTTCCTTTTAGGGGAATAGGGTCAAGCTACTAGTGTCTGCAGTTGTGCTAAAAATGAGGAAGAGACTACTAGCTTTCAAACAATGACTTTTCCTGAAAAGACTACCTGCAGTTTCCATAATTCTCCATCTGCATGTTGAGCTATACAGACTATGCGTTCTGCAGAAAATCACCCCCATTATCAAACTCTCAGTGTTCAGATTCCATACTCTGATCAAGCATCACTGCAACCTAATTTGCTTGACATTAGCAAGAGTGCACAGACAATCTGGTACATTTCTGGTAATAAAGATTCAGTCCCTAACGCTGCTCTTTTTACACAAAGTCATCAACTGCTGTGGTTAGAGGCAGGACTTAAGATCATCTGACCAATAGCAGTCTTTAAGGTTTCTTGTTATGGAGTGAGCCAGAAGTGGACACTTGGGTGCTACAGGTTTTGGCACTTGCGCACTGGCATCCATTTACAGCCTTGGAGGTTGCTGCCTGGTCATGCCGGTGGTGACACCAGAGGGTCTCGAGGTGTGAGGCTCTTTCAGATTTGAGGTTTCCAAAAATTTCCATTAACTTAAAGAATGACCACACCAAATGCATTCTGTTTTCAAAGGTTTTGCGCTTAGAGAGAGCTTGTAGGCCTATTTTAAGGTGATTTTAACTGTGGAAACAAGTAAAACTTTATTTAAGTTGGACAGCAGTGTCTCTTTTTTCCTGTGTGGGTCAGGGAGAAGGAGCCTAACTGTCCTTGCATGTATCTAGGGGGGTCATCCAAAGAAAATTATTGAAGAACCCCTGTTATAGACGTGAACCTGGTGTGTCAGTAAGAGAAAAACAAAAAATATGGACATTGCTGCACTATGCAATTGATACTTTTTAAAATTGCACGAGTGTTTTCTGTTTTTTAAATTCACAGGTTTGCAGGGTATTATTTTTGAAAACAAACAAACCTGCATTTTTAAAAATACATGTCTACAGGTGCACAGGACTCAGCACTCATCATCATGGTTGTCTTCAGTGATCAGCCAAATGTGCATTAATGACTCTTTGGTGTTCCTTTATTGTCATTCTTTGACAAACTTGAAGACTATAATTTCCCATTTTAAAAGACCATGGCCTCATGAACTGAACCTGTCCACGCAACGATCATGGTCATGAACAATGTCACAGTTAAAGGTAAGCAAAGTCCTCTTTGTTCTTGTAACACCTTAATGAAGTTCTGATTTCCCTGAACGTCCTATTCTTTCTTTTATACATCACATCACAACACAGAGCAGCCCGATAATCCTACACACTCCACACAGAGACACTTTAAATCCCCCATGTTCTCAAAATAATACACACACACACACACCACATATGCCTTCATGTGTTGCTACATCAATTAGCAGCAATTAACACGAGCCCACAGAGCACCTGCGTTTGGAGCTCAGGCATCTGGGCCGCATTATCAGGAGTGTGTCATTGTGTTATCAGAATAAGTGTGTGAACACCGAGGATGTCCCGGCGGGCTCTCGACCGTCCCAGAAGGACCTGTGCATATTCACCAGCTGCCATTTTCTGTTTTCTTTCATCATAAAGAAAGTCATATACTGAATTTATCGATCCTAATCATGGAGTGCACCTGGGTTTTTAGTAAAGGCCACATAAACATCTCCAACATCTTTATTCTCCCATATGAGCGAGCTCCTCCACCTCACCGCTCTCGGCCGGCCATGTTGTTGTAAATGATTGTTTTGCATCGAGTTTCCCAAGCACCCTGGACGAGTTGAGAGACTGCTCTATACAAACAGGCCGAGCGGTTGTTATTTCAGCTCGCAGAGACGCGGAGGGCAGCGTATTGATCGGCTGTCGCTGAGCATGCAAAGCAGCAGACTGAAGGAGACACTGGAGAGACAGCGCGGGGCGGCTCGCCGAGGGGAGAGCAGCTCATAGAGAGAGAGAGAACAGCAGAGGTGGAGACCGGGGACCAGAGCGTGGTGAAGAATGCTGAGTGGGAAAAGATGGAGTTCAAGCCGCACTGGGTTGAGGTGATGATGGGGACTTTCTGATTTAGTCAAACAGCACTGAAAATGATCCACAACTGTAGAGACACTGGAAAAGGTCTAATTTAAATACCATATCACTGATGTGCTCATCAGGGTGTTTAAATATGAAATGTCTAATCACTATACAAACTTTGAGCAATACCTTTTCAGGGACTGACATTTTGTGTGTTAAATAATAACTGCAGTTTACCCAGAAGTCTGATTTATGCCTCCGGGACTAATCTAAACTGCAGCAGAGGGCATAGGTTAATGTAGCCCTGCTGAATTTGCAGCTTTAAAAAATGCTGCACATGTGTAGAACATTGCAGGTTTTGCCCATACAGGTACGTCATTAACATACAACAGTTTAAAACAAGATTGAAATTGTGTTCCCTGATTAAATGATGTGCACTAAGAGAGGAGAGCCCACTTGTATCCATACATTTCTGAGGAGTTACCTAACTGCATGGCCTTTTGTTGACACAGCATCACCACCTTCAACTGATCCAGGCTCCATACATTAAAGCTCCCTGTTATAGCAATGCTGATGCTATCTACTCTACCACGTGGCCTCTTACTGGCCCTCCAATGCCACTCAACATCTTAGTTGTTTTGCCCAATTAGCCCCCATGACACCTCAAGGAGCTGTGATTTGGCAGAGACATAAATGCTGCTTCATGGCAGTTAATACTTACATTAGCGGTCAGACATATAGCCTTTAAACTCACACTGCAGTCCATGAGTTTTTTCTAAAAATCATTAGATTGTAATATGAAGAAAATACGTCAGAATCCCGAATCTGATGTCTGATTTTTTTTGTTTTGTTTGGGTTTTTGAAATTAATAATCTAACACACCTCACAGTAAGAAGGTTACCGGTTTGATCCCAGTGAAGCCAGTGAAGGGAAGAGAGCACCAGAGTTGTGCGTCTTTGTCCCAGTGAGGAGATGAGCAGCTGCATTCTGAACGAGCTGCAGGCGGTTTTGCTCTGAGTGTTCAATGCCGACATACAGGGCATTACAATAGTCCATATGAGATGTGATGAAAGTATGGATAACTTTTTCAAGATCTTTCCACTCCAGATAGTGTTTAACCTTGGCTAAAAGCCTCAGCTCAAAAAAGCAGGACTTAACTACTGAGCTGATCTGCTTGTCCAATTTAACCTGTTCAGCCCCAGTCCCTTTTTTTAAAGCATTCTGCTCATAAAGAAAAGAGTGTATCTCTGCAACCACAAGGTCTATTTGAATAATTCTGGTGTCATTACAAAAGTAACACTTCAGAAATTTATCCAGATGTGTAATTACCAGTATATGCCTTACTGGGACAAAGTAAATGAAGTTAGAAGTCATAATAATTGTAGCATTTCATCCTCGCCTAAAAAGGTTTTTATTGTGTATATCTTGTTGGAATGATGCAGTTGCAGCTTTAGAACTCTAAGAATGAATGGCAAAATATGAGAACATTACTTCTGCCAACTTTGAGTCTGCTAAAGTGATACAGAGTCAAGTTAGAGAGGTTTAACTACAGAGTGGACAGGTGGAATTTTGGCAAACTTTGGCACCAATAGTCCCATTTGAAAATTTCGGTATACAAAAATTTTTATTTCACTTTTATGCCACTTTTGGTGCTCATTACACCCAATGTTAACAGTTTTTTTTAATCTTCTTCTGTTTATCCATGGCAGTTTTCCTTTAATAATTAAAAATAGAAGTATAATATATTTATTTATTTTTCTTTTTTAAAAAAATCAATCAGAACTCTTTACATTTTCCCATTCAAAGAAATCCATACAAAGCAACCCAAGTTTGAATAAAAGTGAAACAGATTTTGATATTTGCTGACTCATTTGCCTGGTGTTGACGTTGTATTTGATGTGTTTAAAAATGACTTAAACGGTCGTGTAGCTTAAAATTTCTTATTTGATTTGATGTGCAAAATGACTATTTTTCTACATGAAAAGTTTACTTTTTCTTACGTTTTTGTTGGAGTACCCAAAATTGTGTACTTTGGGGCTGAACAGGTTAAAAGCACCATCAGTGATCACCCCAAGATTCAGGTTTATTACAGTTCAGTATGGTTTGGAGTGTTAAGCCCTGGTCTTATTTGTGCTTCCACTACCTTCTGTACCTTCACTTAAGGGCAGGGATGTTGTTAGAAATATATACAAGCTAATGCTAACATTTGTCCAAAGATGTCATTTTATGCTAACAGTTATTCAAACTTATTATGTTAGGGCAGATCAGTTCAGACATGTTTGTTCAACAGGTCAAATGTGTCATAAATCATACAGGTACAGTCTCAGTTAGACAGGACTGTGGTTTCAGTTAAGGTCTGGGGGGGCAGTTTCCCAATTTCACATCCTGTAGTTGGTCCTGTGGTTTTGCGAAACTGCGAGAACTTTTGTTGAACTCTTGGTTGAACTTCTGCCTCAAGTCTGACCTTTATGTAGCCATTATGTTTATCTTTCTTGACAGACATAGCTTATGAAACCAGACATGATCTTACCACGTGATAAGTTGGTACTGCCCAAATCCTGATGTGTATAAGATCTTGTGTATGCTTGTGTTCAATGCTCTTTTCCTGTACATCCCTGGTGAGGTGCAGAACTGAGCCCTCAGCAGCTGAGTATTTTTATTATTTTATGTATGGTCTCACATATTGTCAATAAATGGTTGGCTAACCGATCTAATCTGGACTTGTGCCTTCTTCCAAACTGAACATGAACTTCCAACAATGTGAATCAGGAGGAGAGAGTCGTGCCAATGCGTGACATCATGGCTGCACGATGCAGCGGTCTGCGGTAGAGCGCATATTCTAAGCAAAGAGCAGCGATGGTGGACTTCCAGCACTCCAGTAAATCACTACATCCACGGCTAATTTAAACATGGAGAGGGGTATTTCAAGAATTGACGACTTTTGTGACCAATCAACAGACTGCAGTGCTTTTAGCTCCATCTTTTATTTGGGTATCTTCTCTTCCATCTGAAAATGAAAACAGAACCGGGCTGTTTGGTGTCAATGCAGCTTAAAGCACCAAGTACAAGCCAGGACATGACCCATTTTTCTATCAGAACCTCCCTTCACCAGTTAGTTTCTGTGCTATGTAAACTGGCTTGATATTCTTTATCACCAAAAGTCTATTCCACAATTTATTAGATCACCAATTTCTCCCTCTGAAAAGCTCATGATTAAAGAAAGTAACATGGCGTGTGCTCAGTGACAGAGAAACTGGCTTCAAATTCATAAATATTAATATGAAAACTCTTTTGTCTTTTATAAATTTGGAGCTCAGGTCATAACTTCAATCCATGCACAGAGAAATGTTCTGATCAAAGAAAGCTGCAGGAGTGATTAAAATAACGGCTGAGGACTGAAATACAAAACAGGTATGCAGACATAAAACAAACACATTACAGACAAAGAAAGATAATGAAGACACAATTTATTTTAGATCATCCAAAGTAACACCAATCATCAACTGGCAGGTTTTAGTTTGTTTTTTTAACTCAATGTGTTTTGTCCTTATTTCAAGATTCATCATGAACTTAGGTTTCTTGAGTAAAAAAGAGTAGAATAAAGGGAAGATGTTATGTCAAATTAATCCAAAAACTCTTTTATATACCAATATCATGTTATTTAGTCTAGGTTTAAATTTACCACTATCATTTTAATGCAGCATTTTCCCTACAACACTAATATATTGCACTAAAACTCTGCAGAAATCATTGTCTCCAGTCTTTCCGAATAAAGCTCTGACATTGGCGGTGTATATCTGCGGTCTAATTTGCTTCTAATCCGCGTTCTCACATCCTTCAAATCCAGCCTGAAGCTCATCAGAGCGGTGCGAACACAGGGAAGGTGTTAAATTACAACAACAAACCGGCTGGGACCGTCTTTCACACCTTGTCCCATCACACACTCGCACACACTGAAATATACAAATGTGCAGGAGGATCTGGCTCCATTTATACCAATCACATTCGAGTAATTAGAAACACTGGCGCCGAGTGAGAGGACAACAAAGAAACAGAGAGCAGGACGACAACTGACAAAATACTGACAATATTTAGACATGAACGAATTAACAGATCAGACTTTCATTTACGTCGCTGTCTCGGGTGGAGTTAATGGAGTGTTTGTGAGAACATGAGGGTGGACTGGATTAAGATCATTTGATTTAATAACATCATCTTAATTTGTTTTGTGGATCAGTGAACACGATCGGGCCTGCACTCTGGTGTAGTGGGGACACTATAAAGTGGTTGCAGTAAATTTTACAGTTACTTACTGGCAACAAGATTTCAGTAAGTTACTGTAAATGTCTTTGCAGTAGTATTAGTATATCATGACTGACGGCATTATAACTTCATATTCCAATTATGGATCAACTACTGCTTATTAACTTAAGATATCATCACTGTAAGAAGGTTTACAATATAATAACTTCATTTAAAAAAAGCATTCTTAATCCGTTTCATTTACAGTATCATTACTGTAATTAATTGTACTTTAATCCATTATGAATTTAACTGAACTTGCTGTGTTTTCATTAATTTTACTATATCTTTAATTTTTCTTTTACAAATCACTAAATAGTAATGTGTCATTTTGTAAAAAAAAAACAAACCAAAAAAACCAAATACATCAAATTTTGGAAAATTAAACACATTTAAACAAACTTTTGTTTCATCCAAAATGTGAAACATTAACCAAAAAAGCTTGCCCGTATTGGTCTCTTCTAATGGGTAAATTCATTTCCGCTTTCTTTTTGTAAAATAGGACATCTGAAAATTCATGGATGGCAAAAGCTATTTTATTCTATTTTTTTTTTTTTTAACATATTGGTATATTAACCGTTCATTTTAAACTCAAAAAATATTTCATATTGTGACCCTTAAACTCAAAACAAAGCTCATGGTTTTGATTTGACATTTTTAACAATATGTTCATCTTAAATGAATTGAAATGTGTTTAATTCTGAAAACCACCAGCACCTGCATTACCTCTTCTCCTATTAGATTTAGTCAGAAGGTATGAAATTGTAAAAAATGTGGAGAAAGTTTATGGATTATATGTATTGGACTGAACCAGGTCAAAGGAGTTGGCATGCTTTAGACTTTCTTAATCCAACATGACATTTAAAAGGGCAATAGGTGGAAATTCCATTTAACTTACCTTATAGCACACAACTTCCATGCACATTGATGGTGCTTATAAGGTTGTTGATCAATAAATGACTTAACTTTTCTTCGCCCAGGTACAGAACTCTTTCACATTCAAGGCCTTTTTCTTTGTCATAAAACTTTTACATTGCTCTCAGGTCAGCACAGTCAAAGATGTTTTTATGCTTGTAACAGAAACTTCAAGTAAATAAAGTTTAAGTCCAGACTTATATGATCAGAACAGTAACAATAATCACCGTCTGCCCTCTCGTTTATTCCTTAATTGCATTTTTTAAAGCAAATTTGTTTGGCGATGTATGGAAATGTTTAACGACTGCAGATTTCCACCCTTTTCCTCCTCAATAAGTAAATATGAAATCCACCCAGGGGACTAAGTTGTGTGTACCATGCAGTAAGAAGCCCCTGCTGTGCTATAATCTGACCAGTGTTGTGAAAACAATTCTGATAATGCGATGGAATTAGACTGACGAGGCCCCCCGTCGGCGCTTACATTAGAAACCAATGGCACACAGGACTGGCCTAATGACTCGGCTTACCACTCAGACTTGCTGGGAAATGGGTTTGAATAGTACTTAAGGGAGCCTTAATATTGAGTGCATTGTGAGCTAATTAGCTACAGTAAAATAGTAGTGTGTGTACAGGGGCATTGTGGGACTAGAAGTGTGTTTTATTGGATGGCTAGAGACAATAAAGACTTCATTGTAGTCTGCGCAAGAGAGAGATAAAGATATTTTCATTTAATTTAGTCCAAAAATAGTCTCGTTATAAAAGAAGGGTATTTGGACTGTATTGATCATTTATATTTCAAGTTAACTGACCTGAAATGATCTGGATTCACTATCATCAAAATGGTTAATACTTTTAAGTTTAATGCAAGGCTGAATTACAGTGACAGCAGAGTGACTGACTAATTCAACTCCTCGGTCCAGAAAGGTAAATATTTTTTGCTGTTATTGCACAGAGCAGTAAAGGCGAAGGATATATTTGGAATATGGGGCAAAAAGTGTGAAGACATGCAGGAGGGGTGCTGGTTTGGCGTAGTGGTTAGCACCCCATGTACATGCTTCTGCCGGTCCAGGTTCGAATCCTGCCTGTGGCCAGTTTGCAGAGTGTCTTCCCCTGCTCTCTCTCCCCCTTTCACAAGCCTATCCACTATCTCTCTCCTATCAATTAAGGCACAAAATGCCCAAAAATATACATTTAAAAAAAAAGAAAAAAAGAAAAGACATGCAGGAAAGAGGCCATGGGGTGGAATCAAACTCAAGCCCATGTACTGTGGCAAGAGCTTACATACATAAGGGTGGTCAGACATTACCCATAAAGCTATTTTGGTGTCATCATTATAGTGCGTTCACACCGGACGCTACTTGTACTACCTCAGTGATTACTCTCCATTCAAAGTCAATGTACAGCCGCGATGGAGCGGGGCTAACCCACCCGCGATGCGACGGCTGCGTACAAGACGATCACTTCACTTGTCGTGCGATGTCAAAGTTAAAAAAAGTTAATCTATTCAGGCGATGTCGTGTGTGGCTGTGCATCATCGGCCAATCAGAGGTGTGTGTACGTGTGACGGTACCCTAGACAAACAGATATTCATCCGGACTACAGGACGGATGAGTTCTGTCTAGGCGGAACTAATGTCAGTGAGGACATTAGTTCCGCCTAGACGGACCGCGGTAAACTCACAGATAATGCTGCTGCAGGGCATCAGCTGCAGTGTTTTGTGTTTGATAAGTGAATAAAAAGGATACACCTGGAATAATGTCCGCTTATACATCCTATTATGTGATATATGATATGATCGCGGTAAAACTCAAACAGACATGACGTCACCATGCGACGGCCGATGACCAAAATGAGGTATTTATGGACACACAATGCTACATCGGTGTCGCAGTGGGATAGTGCGCTTGGTCAGTGATCGGGAGGTTGCAGGTTCAAGCCCAGCTCCGGGCGACACATGGCGATGTGTCCTTGGGCAAGACATTTAACCCCAAGTTGCTCCCACTGCTGTGTCAGTGGTGTGTAAATGGGCACGAAAGGGCGTGAATGTGTAAGAGATACTGATGGATAACTAACATAGATACTCTGAACCATCAGTGAGTGAATGTGAGTGCGAATGGGTGTGAAAGGGTATGAATGGGTAGGTGTGACCTGCGGTGTAAAGCAGCTTTGAGTAGTCAAAAGACTAGAAAAGCGCTATATAAGCTCAAGTCCATTTACCATTTACCATTTACGTCAGTGGGCGGCACGATTTTGGTAGCTGGGTCGCTTGCTGTGTGAACGCAGCATTATTCTTTCTGTTCGACAAGAAACACATGTTACAGTGTAAGTTAGAAAAGTTGGACTTGCATGAGAAGAATATGGTTTAGTCCTGTAGGTCAGATAAGTTGTTGGTCTACTGATCATCAACAGATGGCCTCGAGTATGGTGGATATTTTGGGATATCCACAGGTGTCCGAGTCATGTGTTATACCTTGGAAAAAATGGCCTCAGGTGTCAGGCAAAATGGCTTCAGACTTAGCTCTCAGAATAAACTCTAAAATGTTTTGAAAAGCTGCATTTTGCCCTATGTGAATAATTTTGTTGTCATCTTTTGAATGGCCAATATTCTGAAATGGTTCATCAAGTGCCACATCAAGTCTTCCACAGTATCAAACTCAGAAAGTGTAAATTGGCCCATTTGGTTGTGGTTTGAGGGCATCTTTTGGCATTTAATCCTTAAAGCTATCAATGCAACACCCAAATACTTTGGACTGAAATATTTTAGCAGGAAAGACTTCATCTTTGATCTGTATCAGAAATCCACCTGTAAGCCATTTTAGACAACATTTAACCAGGACATCAAGCATATTCGAGTCGAGGACAGATCTGACTTTTCAAAGCTAAGAAATAACTACAGTTTGGAAAAAGTCAAACTATTAAAGGTCCCACATTCTGCAAAGTAAGTTTTGTCTGCTTTAATGTTGTCAGACAGGGCTTGGGGAGCATAAGAACATGACAGTATCATAGCATTCTGCAGCCTCTCTGCCCCGTAAGATCTAAGCATTTCCAAAGGGGAGGGAAAAAGAGCATCTGATCTTCTATAGAGACAAACATTCAATTTATTCAACTTAAATCAAATCCTTACTTAATAGAAACTCAAGACATGATGTTAGTTGTCAAACACACAAAGACATGGGACTTTAGCCTAATTTCTTGTTTCTTGAAGAATCTTTAGAAGATTTAATCTCACAGTTTGTATTTAAGAAACTGAATACAAAACGAATAATCTTTTTCTTGTGGGAGATGCATCTAACCAAGGACATACTTGAATATGATGATTTAATCAGGGAATATGGATTGTGGCCTGTTGTTTAGGAAACATAACGGTACAGTCAAGAGAAAAAAATTAGGCCTTGCACAAATGTAGCTGGTGACCCTTGGCCTACAGTTTGCTAAGTGGGCAAATTTTTGTTTCTCAGATTTTGGTAATTGCTTGTTTGTTTGATCTACAACAACCCTTAAACACCTAAATCACAAAACAAACACTGAGGGCAGCGAACTGAAATTGTTCCTATCAGGGAGGTCCACTGTAAGAATATATCTTCATAAAGGTTGAGATGAATAAGGTCTCCATCAGATTATTGAATTAAAAAAGCACATCAGTATAGAAGAATACATTTTACAGATGGTGAAATACATAACATTAAGTTTTTTTCCTTTACTTGTATTTTTTATTTTTCAAAAAGTCTTAAAATGCTCATTATCTTCACATAAAAATAATCTTTAGTTGCCATCAGATGGTGAAACCTTCTGTAATGTTGCAGTTCTGACTGGATGCTCATTTGTTTGGAAACAAGACCCCAGCATCTGATTTTCATTGTGAATTTATCTGCAATCACAGCGTCTGCTCAGCTCTAAACACGGCACTCAAAAACCAACTCACACAAGATTGTCGGTGTTTTGGAGTTAATGGCAGTAAATCATAGCATTCATCTCAATCACTCTCTCCAAAGACAGATGAATAAAACATTCTCTCTATTCTTCCCCAGAAACAAGTGATGAGAGGTTGTGACCCGGTGTTAAAGTTCACCGCCCTGTCTCTGCTCCCATTGGCTGAATCTTCTCTCAGCAGCAATCATACAAGTGTGATCGATACAAACAGCAAACAGTGCTGGTATCATGGTGACAATTACACCTTTGGAGATGGAGCGGGCTCCTATTTAACAGGCCGTCCAGGTGCGTTTGGCCCCTGGCTCGAGCCGTGTGATTTGGCAGAGACATAAATACGGACAGCTACACTGTAATTTTCATTACTGAAGAGTCTGACTGTGGGTTAGAGTGGTGCAGACAGCAATTTGGATCCAACATTTAGCCAAATACTGCAGCACAGGGAGTTTGGCTGTGTTGGCTCAGGCCAGATAAGGACTCAGAGATTACAGTATATCTGGCTTCAGTTTATTTATTTCACTTGTAAAAGTAAAATATGTACTGAAAGGTAAAACGTACATAGCATACAGTCTAAAAAAACATTTTTAGACACTATGGCTGCATTCACACTGCAGTCAAAAGTGACCTGAATCCGATTTTTTGGCTCAAATGTGACTTGTGTCTCATTTGTTTCTGACTCTGTGAACAGCACAAGTCGCATTGAATCTGACATTTTCAAATCAGATTCAGGCCACTTTCAAATGTGGTACCAAATCGGATATGTATCAGATTTTCTTGAATGTGACCGCGGTCTGAACAGCAGGTCGCATTCAGTGTGACTTTGATGTCATTCTGGAGCAGCAGTTTACCTCGGGACAAATGTTTTCAAAGTCACTTCATGGACAGAACATAATCAGACATGGTTATTAAAAAGTCTATGCATTTTTTTCCTAATATAAAGAGTTTTAGCTGATTTTCCATCTACAAGCAAGATTAAACATGGCATAAAGGGGGGGAGTGATAAGAGAAAGTGAGAGAGTGCTGGGGCGATCTACTGATGTCTCCATTACACGCACAATAAATGATAAACGTGAATGAATTATACCTTTGTATTATGATATCTGATAAAATTAGTTTATTAGCACTGCACCAACATTTTTAATACATTTATCAGGCTAAAATAACAGTCAACAGGACGTGGAGACACTGATGATCAACTGCTGTCCATCTCGTCTGTGTGCATTTGCGCACTACTGCATGTTTATATGGGACAGTGTCAGTCAGTGAGCAGTCTGCTCCTGTCTGATCTGCTTTCAGACAAGCTAAGAAACATCAGAACAGATGACAAAACTAAGTTTTCTCCTCTTTGTTCACCTGGCTCTGAGATGTCTGGATCTCCAGCAGCTATCTGTCATCGGCGGAAAAGAGCGGCTGCCTTTAGTTTCATAAGAATAAAAATATAGCCATCATTACTTTAATAAGAGCTCACTCAAGGTGAGCTGTGGTTACATCAGGTTTTGCATTATGGGAACAAACCTCTCCAGCATTGTGAAGCACAGTGTTGGTCTGTGTTTGTTGCCCCTCATCACACCGTGCTGTGCATGATGTCATTAATGTTCAGCTGAGCATGCGAGTCACAGATTTACAGGTGTAATCTGAACAGCCAAACGAAAAAATCGGATAGGAGCAATAAATCGGAATTGAGCATTAAGGGCTGCAGTGTGAACGTAGCCCAAGACACAAACTAAATTTCCATTTGTGTGTAGTTGGAAGAAAAAAATGTGGCCTGTTCAGGGAATAAGGAAACAGTGAGCTCCAAAGGCTCCAAAATACAGCGTTATGAATAAAACAGTTACCCTGCTAACCGCTGACGTCCTGCCAAACTCATCAGAAGGTGATGAGTAACAACTACAGTAAACATAATCAAGATAAACACTGGACCTGACACAAGGCACAAAAACATTTTATAAACATCGGACAAAGAGGGACATAAGAAATGTCACACCAGTGTTTTTAATGATTTTTATGATTTTTTTTTTCTTCCCATTTCAATGTATTCAGTTTTCTTTTAGATTTAATACATGTTTCAAGCTTCATCACATACAGTGTATGTATGTCCATACATTATCTATACCTCTTTTCTGGAAGCAAATTTAAAGGGTTAGTCCTGTATCTCTGAAGTTGGGTTGGATGAGATACTTGACAGTAGCCAGTGAAGTGGCTTAGGAGTTTCTTAGCAGTGCTGCACCTTTAAGAGAACAAGCAGAGATGAGTAGAAAGGTTCACTGCTGTTAATGAGTACAGTTATTTCACAGAATTCTGTGCATTTTACTTTGAAGAAAAAGACCCATGAAACTATGTTGGGTTGAATTTACAATTTGTAGAAAAACTTTATAGCGACTTGCTTTTCCCCAAGATGGTTGGCACTATTTTTTTATGAGAATAGCCGTGTGTTCTTCCTCCTGTACGCACAAGATAGTGGATACCTCTATAAGCCGACCTGATTCAGACAAGAACAGGAAGGTTTGTAGCCATGGATTTGCAGTTTGTACACAAACGCCGCCATGTAATTTTGGATCTCTCCTACTCCTTTGCTTCCACAGGAGTTTGTGGCCTTCCTCTTTTGCCGTGCAGGATCTCATTCTGAAGAATTTCCTCTTTTGTGTTCTGGAAAGGTAAAAACCCTGTGCAGCCACAGTCAAATGAATGTCATCGTCACTTAAGTCGAATCTCTCATATTCAGTACAGTATTAGTTGCCTCTGCCATCATCATGTCGTCCTGAGTCCATAGAGCGAAACTGAACTTAGGCTGAACACAAAGCCATTTGCTGCATCACAAAATACGGCTGAATACAGACATTTCCAGGAGGAAAAAAAAAGTGCTCTGAAATTTTTCACCCAATCACACATTCAACCTCATGGTCTATTTTTAAAACTCACAATTACAAAAAATAAATGTTTCACTAACAGCAGTGTGCCAACGTCTACTTCAAGGTCCAGAGCTGCTGGAACTGACTGTTGTTAAGTAACTGATACAACCCAACTTTAAAAGTACTCAACCAACCCTTTGAGAAGTGATGGAGAGACTGAAAACTCATTCACAAGCTCTACTAATCAGTTGCAATTTTTCCATTTCCAAAGGACCATCAGTGTTTCAAGCCATGCCTTTGAAATACCATGGGAATAAAGCTCTTAATGAAACATGTTAGACTACCTTATTCTAAATATTGTACTTTTAATGAAAATTATTCTGTTTTAAAATGTGTTTTTTTTTTTCAATTTTACTGCTTGTGAGAATTGGGGTTTACTCTATCATTGTAGTGGCAACAGCAGTAGCAGCATTGTAATGTTAATTTATACCAAAAATGATAAAAGTGTATTTCATTTTGCTTTTCACTTTTATGAATGACTAAATCCAGAGTGAATTAAGCATCAGAAGGTTGTAAACTATATATCTAGCCATAAGAATGGCTGTGGTTCAGTGTGTTGATACTCCTCATGTGACTAAAGTGAATCCTTGTTTACACTGTAAACATACAGTAGGGATGAATGTTCAAAGAACCATGACTGGCCCTGGTAGAAGGCCATTTGCATGGACTAAAAAGTGACAAACCTTGTAAAAGTGTTACACGAATAGACACGGCTCTTCGTCAATCGTACACTCTCGACACGGCCCGGTCTCCTCCTCCTCCTGGCGAGAGCAATGAGGGATTCAGGGCCCGACCAGTTTCCAGAGATCACAGCGTCTGAATAATACGAGTTGAAGGCACCTTTCTGAGCGTGCTGAGGAGATTAAAAATTTCCAAACGTGTAAACGTCTTTAAGAAGCTGAGGCGCGGTGATAAAACGTGATGCGTGCCTCTGAGGTTGAGAAGAAGGCGGGGAAGGCGGCGTGGGGAAACACACGGACTTTGGCAAATGTGGCCTCAACAGGATGTTCTGGGCCGGGTTATACCTTCACTTTGACTGCTAGCCTTTTTCCGGCTGCTGGTAAGCCTTCAATTAAATGACAGCTACCTTTTTCAAGTCACTAATCCTCTTACAGTTTGGAACCCTACCCTTTGCGCCATGTGGAAAACACACACGCTCTCACAGGCCTGGTGTGGGTGTGTAAGTGTGTCTCCTGCAGCCTCACCCTCATGCTGCCTGTCTCACACTCTTCCTGCCTTCTGGAACCTTCTTAAGTCCACAAAAGGGGCTGTTCTTGTCACGGGCTGAGCCTGGAGGTAAAGTCTGCATGAAAAAAATCATCAGAGCATGATGTGTGTGTGTGTAGTTAATCTAAGGACATCACACAAACTGGACAGTTGTGGCGATGTACTCCAAGTCACAACCTATATGTTAGTAATGGTCATTTTGGAACAGCAGAATTAAAATTACTGTCCTCAAGTTTTTGACTGTTTTCAGCATGACACCGCCATGGCAGGCAAAAAAGGACTCTAAACCTGTGTACAATTTACGTCAATACAAATTAAAACGTTGTCCACATGGTTGAAACCTGACACGGTAGATTGTAAGTTCAGTGTATACAAATCAAAAAAAGTTACACATTCATTTGGTTGATTGAAATGTGGTTATGTTTAGCTCTTCATTTATACCAATTGGTATTGTACTTTATATTGATGAAAATTCTGGTAAGTCACCTTCACAACAATGTACAACTTGTAAGGATTGTTAAGTTGTGGAATGAGCAACACAACTAAACACATAGGTTGCGCCCAGGCACCAAGATCTTCTTCACCTGGAAGCTCCTGTTCTGTTAAGCAGAGTGACAGCCTTATTTATTTTGTCAGCCCTTGTACCATTTCAACACCCCCCCCCATGATTGGTTCCTTACTCTTGTTTCAGGGTGAAGTTGTAGGCTTACTTCCAGTTGCAATGGATTTTGGCACATTTTTTTGGGTGTGCCTATGGATGTGTCGCCAATTCCAAATGCACAGTCCTTACAAGTTGTGCTTTATTGTAAAGAGGACTAATATGGCTAAAATGAACACCAATTGGTGTATTTTAAGTGGGGAAAACAATGGACCAAAATGATGGTTGCAGTCGTTTTTAAGAAGTATATATTAAAAAGAGAATATGTCTCAGAAGCCCGTCCAAGCAACAGCCTGTAATGATTGACTAAGGAGGGCAGAGTCTTTCAAAAAGATATCCACCTGGTGATTGGACGAACTTCCAATCAATCACATTTATTATGGGCCAGTCAGATGTTGTAGTTTGAATCTACTACAACCACAGTGTGAAGCACAAAATGTTAGTGATTCACACCTGTCCAAAGTAGAGCATAACTTCTATTGAGAAATGCTTTCAGCAATGTTGTGTTTTTATTTAATGGTGAAATGCTGTTAAGATCCGACAAAAGCCCTACTAAAGCTGGTAGCATCTATGATAATCTTGGTAATAGTCACTTCTCACTGTTTACATGCTAACTACAATTAACAAGTACCTTAAAGCTATGGTCTACGATTTGGAAGCTTTGTACATATTAATAACACCGTTTATAAGGCTGTTATGGTCCTATGGTCCTATCTACACAGTATAAAGACCAAAAAGAACGAAAAAAATCCATTCAGTATATCCGCTGAAAAGCTGCATACTAGCTGACCAATCAAACCTAAGAACCTGCGACTATTAATTGGTCCGTGAGTTGGTCTGTGAGTCCATCCAATCCTCGTCTCCCTCGCTACGCAGCGTCCAGAGCTATAGAGATATAGCTCTGGCAGCGTCATGCCCATGGTCCCGCCTCCTCCCCTCTACCTCCGGTGAGCAGCTAGCAGCGTTAGCTACTGAACTATCATGGAGCCGGAAAAGCCTAGCGCCGAGACCGAAGCCGCCTCCCTCTCCCGCGGGGCCCAACGGAGCTCTGCCCGCGGGTTGAGGCCTGTTAGCGGGCTAACGGCTAACGGCTAACGGCTAATGGCTAACGAATAGCCTCAGCCGGCCGTCAGACCTTCAGCATCGACCGTTTCGCCCCTGGTTGATCAGGTAATGGCTTTGTTTACTACAGTGGGAGATGTCTGCTGAATAACTCTGGTTAGTCTGTGCCTGGCCTGGCTAATAACTTGTAGGGGAGCGGGTTAGCCTGTTAGCCGCTAATCGTTTGCACTGTAAGCTGAGCTGGGGAGGACAGGCTGAGAAAGATAAATCCTCCCCCACACTCGGCTCCGCTATGGCGGCGCCAGACCCGCATTGCCGCCGGTCCAATTGAAATGGCTACTGCTGTGTGTTACAAGGGGGATGTCTGTCGTGTTTGATACTTTCAGTTGAGCTGAGCTGTTTTTGATTGAGTTTGCTGCTGATATATTGTGCTAGTCGCTCGTAGCTCTGTCCGAGGGGGCTTTATGAGGCGACACGAGCTGGGGGCGGGATCTTTGAACACTGAGGGGAGGGGTGAGGGAAGGGGGGGCAGGCTGCGGTTTCAAATCGTAGACCCTAGCTTTAATTTTTCTTTAAATGAAACAGACATTTCCTTACTCCTAAATAAGGTCTCATTTTCGGGCGCATATTGTACACAAGCACAAGCAAAATATGTGAAATATTTTGTCTCGCCAACATTACCATTACAACACATCTGATACAAAAAGACGAAATATTCTCTTTCTCTGTGAAACATTACAGCCAAACATTTGTGATTCTTAGAAAACTAACCATTAAACTCTTCTAATCCAGTACTTTGGGTCCAGATTAGTTTACCTTTGTGTAATTATCATGTAATTCTCCATGTTATGGGACCGCTAACATGTAAACACATTGGGCGCTGCCATCTTGTGAGCGATAGGACCAAAATAGCTGCGCTCTGCTTTGTCAAAGACATTGCCATGTTGATAAATGCTCTCTGATTGGTTGGCACACTACAACTGAGCATGCTGGGATGTGTGAAATCTGATACAACGTGAAGACATTGCTTTGAGTATGGTAAGATTATCAGCAGGATAAGAGAGAATAATTGCACAACAGTAAAATACCATCTAAAATTTTGACAAAATAGTAAGTTAGCCAGCAGCTTTCAAAAGAAAGGTGATTGAAGTGTCTGAGGCAGTGGGCAACAGAGAAGCTGGTAGGAAATTTGGCGTAAGTGAAGCTAACATTCGTGGTTGGCGGAAAAACAAAGCAGAGATAATGAAGGACAGACCAACATCTTAAGCTTTTGGCCGTTTGTCTGAGAGAGCAAGGTTTGGGCAAAATTTTGGTGCGTGTTATATTTAAGCACAGCATTTTATCCTGGAACAAAGCACGAAGAATTGGGTGAATTCTATAATTGCGTGCACATTTGAGAAATTAGTAGTAGTAGCTTATCCCTGTTGTGTAGGATTTCAGGATTGAGGGACAAGAACATCATAAGCATAAAGTGTTATAAAAATAACCTTGTTGCCAAAAAAACTTTGATGGAATGTTATCAAGTGAAACAGTTCTACGCTTGTTTTGTTCATTAAGCGGCGTCTCTGCCCTGCCCATTGTCAGACTGTAAGCATGATAGCTGTTGAGGTTACCTCTTCTGTTACTCTGTCATTAGGCTGTAGAGTAAGAGAGGTTGGGTTGTAAGCTCTGCTGTGTGATGACAATGGATGTACCGCCTTCTGGGAATGAGGTAGAGAAAGCCAAGGTTGTAATTTCTTACGTAACACAAATAAATTTAACATGTTACTGTTCTCAGTTTTTATCATAGAAACCTCAGTTTAATGTTTTAGCTCCATTATTTTGCCTGTCCTTCTGTATCAATTTAAACTACAGTATTGTACTAGTTTATAGGATTTTTAAACCAAAATAAAGGATCATTTGACAGGCATATGCAAGTTTACTGCTAAATGCCACAGATTTGTTGGTTCTAAAATCCTTTATCATTCTTGTGTTTTGTCGATCATGTGAATGCTTCTGATTTAATACAGGTTAAATAAAACTAATGCTAAATTGCATGTGTTCAGAGATGGTATGGTTGATGGGTTTTTACTGCTCTTCTAAGGTAATGTTCAAACATTTTTAAGTTTTATTAACCTTTTCTGCACCTTAGCTGTAGTAGGTTGTAAACTGATTATATAAATGTTTACTTAGTGTGATTATGTCATATCTTTTTCACATTTGATCAAAGTTCTTGTCCCATAAAAAAGTAAAGCTTTGCCAAAATCAAGGTAGATGTCTCAAGGAACAAAAAATGACTGCTTCACTGTGGGGCTTTTGTATTAATTCCCCCCCTAAAAGAAGCTAAAGATTTAGGTTTTACACCTCAAAATTAACTCTACTGTCAATCGTTAAGCTCCTAGTCTGTCTCTGGTGGGAAAAAAACATTGCTTTTTGTGGCATTGAGGGTGAATTTAACAATTCTTCTCCATATGCGGGCACACTGAGCTGCCAAGGGTTAAAGGGTTGGTTCTTCAAGATGGGTTAAGATGATTAGCACAATGTATTTTGTAAACCTCAGAAAAAAATCACAGAAAATGATGATTTGTGCTGTTTGCTGCAATCAATCCATCATGTATAAAAACTACATATTCTTTTGGGGCATCTATCCCAGCTGTCATTGGGATTTGGATTAATTATGTTATTTGTAAATTTATCAAAGACTTAATTAAGTTGTCTCTCAGCTCATGTTGTCCTCATGTCCACCTCGCATCTTCCTTACTTAGCTGAGACTGTTGGCTTCGAACCAGAGAAAATCTCCGGCTAGATTTGAGTAAAACACAGAACACAAAATGAGCTTAATTTGAGAGAAGGGGGAAATTTGGCTGCATGTGTTTTTCTGAGGTGCAAAAATAAAGGTAATGTACTTCCTGAAGGTAATTTCTCTTCCTCAAAAAGTGCCTAAATTACAGAGGGTAGGAAATTTGGGATAATGTTTAGAAGAGTCAGAGGAAGTTTGGAAGAACACACCACAATTTTAGAAGGAGCTTTATTTTGTTATATTTCTGTCTAAATTTAAAGCTCACTCATTTCCTTTTGCCTGCAGCATCTGTGCTTCTTTGCCCTGCATCTGTTTTATGTTACGACCACATAATGAGGACATAATGCTTAATGGTATATCACAGAATCAGCCATTGCACATTATGATGGGAGTTTAAAAAATTAAAGCTGGTGCTCTTGTTTTCATTAGAAACAATGAAAATGGATGTGAAGTAAGTCCCATGGTCATGTTACTTGTTGCTTACATCCAAATGTACACAAACTATTCATATAAAAACCCAAAATGTGCAATAAGAAGACTTTTACATGTTCAATGTGGTTTGGGAATGTTTTATTTTGTTGTTTTGATGTGATATCTGTAAGGTTTTGTCGGCATTAACTTACAAACAAAACGAGGGAAGAGGGTCAACATTTTATACGGAACAGAGACAGTCACAAATAAACTTTTTCTTAAGACTCATTTGTGTATTTCTGCTCTTGATTCAATTATTTAAGTTTTTAAGTACTGTTTTAATACCAGCACAGACACTTTTGGAAACATACATTTAAGTTACAATTTTATTTGCAACACTGCACTACATTGTTGAAATGTATTTAATATTGAATTTTAATCATTTTAATTCCATCTAAATTTCATCTCTGTTTTAGCTATTTTTGTCTTTCAAACAAAGCTTTTAATCTACTTTCCTTTGAAATTTTGTTCTGATGTAATTTGTGAAGCATTTTAAATAATATTTTACTGGAATGTCTTATACAAATAAACCTGCCTTGCCTTGCCTTATATTCTATGGTCTACTTTAAAAGTGGATGGAACTAGTCTTTTCCAAATGTTAACATCAGCAACTGAAGCTAATTAATCAAAGAATATGTAGTTTAATCAGTTAAAACTTAGAGTGCTCCAAGAGTACAAACATCTGCCAAGGCATTTCCAATATTGTCAATTTAGTTTTTCTAAAAATATGAAAAACTGCCCAACATTGCAATGTTCACAAATTCTTCAAAAAATCTCAGATACAGATTTAGATCACTACCATAATGTAATCATTTCTTTCATATATAATGCCTGACATTCCCTGAAAACATTAACAAAATCTGTTGAGAAAATATTAGCAAAAATGTGGAAAACTGCCCTATCTGGCAATGCTAACAATTACTTTAAAAAGTAAGTAATCATTTTGTGTTTGGGCCATGGCCAGTATTCCTTGAAAGTGTTATTAAATCTGCTGAGAACTTATTGATTTATTCGTGAAAATGTGGAAAACTGCCATTTGCTGCAGAGTTAATAAATCCTAAAGACATCTGGATTCAAATCACCATCAAAATCACATAACGTCTTGCTTGTGCCATGACCAACATTCCTACAAATGTCATTGGAGCTTGATTATCAGTTTTTGTGTTATTCTGTTCACAAACAAAGACACAAACAAATACCAGCAAAAACACAACATCTTTGGCAGAGGTCATTATTTCTAAAACCACATATTATTCTTCTTGTAAGCTGCAACTTGTCGAAAATTAAAGCATTTCAAACATGTTTTGTTAACCAATAATTACTTTATTTTAACTTCTATAAAATTTGTATGCAAAACATGAATACAGGGGAACAGTTTTCATAAAATGTTCCAATGTTGATACATGATCCACGATAAACTTGGTCAGAATTTTGAAAGGTATAACTTAAAGCAGGCAACTTGAATGACGGAGGATTAGGGCCATGTTAAAAAAGGTAAAAAGGTCCATAACAGGAATAATCTCAATAAGTTGCGAGAAAAAAGTCATAAAGGTATGACAATACAAACATTAAAAAGGCTACTTGTCAAAATTTTAGAGAAATATAAGCATAACTTCATCAAGAATACACTTTTATTTCATCCTCTTTGCATAGGTGGATGGCTGCTCTTCTGGTACAACATTTCAGGATAAAGTTTGTAACCTAGTTTAATTTAAATAGATTTAGTATTTTTTCTTGTTACTTTAAGACTTTATTCTTGTAACTTTATGAGACTATTCTCATGACTATCAACTTCATTCTCGTAAAGATTTTTCTTGTAACTTTATGAGATTATTCCTGTAACTTTATGGCTTTATTCTTGTAACTTTTTCACTTTATTTTTATAACTTATGAGATTATTCTTCTAACTTTTCAACTTTATTCTCATGACTTTACTTTTTTAACTTGGCCCTAATCCTCTGTCACTACTTTGTCCTGAAACTGAGACTGAAAATTGGAAAAAAGTAAAATTGTTTTAGTCAACATTCACAAAACAGTTTACAATTAATAACTTGAGTTACAAATTAATCCCTTCTCATTTATAGGTAAATCACAAATCTGTCCCTCTTTATTTGAGTGTAATCAGGATCATACCGCCGGACTGTGATCCCTTTGAGCTCTTTTGTATCAGACACACAGACAGCTGCCCCTCACTGGCCATATTGATCAGGATGAGGCTCAGACTGCCGTAAAAACAGGGGTGTTCCCGCCATAATCAGCCGACACGGAGTATTGATTGGTCGGTGTCAGGCAAGTCGAGTAGAAGGAGGACACAGTCAGAGTCACAGGCAATTAATGGTCACAGTCCTTGTCCCTCTCCCCTCTAATACCCCCCCCACCCCCCCCCCCCCACCCATCTCCGTCAGGCAATTAAAATCTATTGTAATGGGTTTATTGACACGGTAAATATGCATCTGCATCGCTATACTCTGACGCTGCATGCATATTAACAAATACACAATGAAGAGAATTGTTTGGATATAGAAAATGTAATCAGGTCTAAACAAGCAAGCGGTAAACGGTGATGTGTTTTCTACAGTCACTGAGGGAGCCAACCCGTAATAACAATAATATACATGCATGGAAACACAATGCAGAGAATAAGTATGGCAGAATTTACATTTAGACAGGACCAGAGCTGTGCTAAAGAAGAGGGAACCCTGCTGCTGGAGAAATGTTTTCAGAACGCCAAGAATGTAATCTTAAAAAACATTTTTTGAGAGTGAGAGCATGGTCAAAATCTGCTGTTGAGCGGTCATTGAGGGACTTTTCTAATGCTTTTATTTTGAAAGGGCATTGTATAATAATAGAAGAAAAGGATTTCAACAGGATTTCAAATAGAGCATGCTGACACAGGACTACCAGCCCCTAGATTTAAATAGTATTTAGGTTATCTTATGAATATAGGTATCCTGGATTCCACCGAGGGGTTAGTAACACTTACAGTCTAGAAGCAAGTTCCTTGGCCGAGGCCGTCACCATGGAGCAGATGTTAATCACACTGCTATCTTCTACGACTATCATGCATGTGTAAATAAACCACTGATCTTGTTTTTGGTCAGAAAAATTCCCTTTTGTTAATATTGTGAAATGGTAGAGTTACTCTTTACTGCTTGAAGCCATGTTGAGATGATCTCACACTCCAGATGGACCAATCTAGGTAATAATCTACAGAAAGTGTGAAAAGGCAGAACCTTTCAAAACAAATCCAGTAGGTGATTGGGCAATCATTCCATCAGTCACATTCATTATAGGCTCAAGACTGAATGTGAGCCACTCCATGAAGCAAACTCTCACCAAAACATGCTGGAAGCAGCCAAAAACCTTTTCTTTTATAAAACAGTTGTCAGTGTTGTTGTTTGTGCATTTAATAAAGAAAAAATCCAGATCTGATTAAACCACAACTGAAGCTGTAAACATCCATGCTAATCTCTTTGCAAGCAGTGTCTTCATGTTGTTGCCTCCCTCTCGGTTCACACCTGTTCCTGCTCTAAAGGATGATGGTTTGGCCGTCCTGCATTGGGCTGCTCAGTCATAGGTTTGACATTTGCAAGATGATCTTACCTAATTACAGACATTGTCGGGCTGTTTTTTTCTTTCTTTCTTTCTTTTTTTAAAGAAACAGCCTACAGTTAGCAACAGGCAAACTCCCTCCTGAGGGAAGATAACTGGGTAAAGACGCTAGGCGATATATAGCAGTTAATGGTGCTACTGAAGCCTCACCGTTATCCCACTTTTAGGGTAAAACTACACAAAACACAGCGTTTGCTCGACTTGACGCCAGTGTAAGATTTTTTGAAAGCATTTCACCTTTTCCGAAAAAAGCGCCTGTGTTTGCAACTGTTTCGTGGCCTTCTGACAGCCAGACATTGGCTGTGTCCGAAATGGCATACTAACGTACTACATACTACAAAACCATTGTGTATATACTGTATACTACATACTATAAGTATGATTAGAATGCCAACCTTTCACTCTGTAGTATACTACTAAGTTTCCCATGATGCATTTCAAACCTCTGACGAAAAAAATCAGAAGCACACCAGGCTATCAAAAATCTCTGTTGATTCACCACATTTGAAAGTTCAGAGAGCATTTTAGGCGAGAAAGTCACCACGTAGAATACCAAAATGGGGTCATTTGAGCCATAAAATGCACGGATACAAATTTCATTTCGACATTTCGGACATTCCGCTATGCCGCTATTATGCTATCGACGAAACTTCCGGTCGACTCCAAAACAAGAGCCCATTTACAAATGCGTTAAAGAACTAAAAGGAGATCATAAAAGATGCATTTATTTTGAAAATGGAAAGTTTGCTAGTGGCCGATTTTTAGCTGAATGCCAGTCGGTCGTGTATGGCGCAATGCATTATGGGGCTCGCAATGCATTATGGGGCGGTTGAGTGTTAGTAGTATGCCCACCTCGCATGCTTAACATTTTTTCGGATATAGTATACATCCGGGTATTTCTCGCACACTCAATCTTTTCATACTATCTAGTGTGAACACACTAAACACTCATTTTGACGTCACACTTAGTATGAGTAGTACATTAGTATGCCATTTCGGACACAGCCATTGACTTCCTCTCATTAGCTGCTTGCTGTAGTGGGGTAAGTTTGCGTTCACTAATGCACAAATGACAGTGCATTCACCTGTAATACCAGGTAATTTGTAATCTGTGCTGCTCCTGTTTCCACAACAGTTTCTCGATCTCTCTTTCTACCCAAGACTTCACCTGAAAAGTTTTCCTTGTGTGCACTCCAGTTCATAAAGATGTCTTCCTGTACCTTTGACTAACGGCAAGACATCACTCTTGCCAAATTAGCTCATTTCTAGCTCAGTTTTGGTGAAGTCACTGTTTGTTGTTTTATGCACAGACTCACAAGCTGAACAACTTATGAGAAGAAAGTATTGTGTGGCTAGCGGAAGGATATGCAGCCCATATGACGCATCAAAAACACAGGAGCTTTGGCATAGATAGGTGAAATGCTGTAAAGAATCTTACTGTAACATCTGGTAAAGACAATGCTTTTATTTTTGTAGTTTTACACAAAACTGGCCTTTAGTGGCACCATGCACTGCTGTTTACTGGCTAGCATCCATAATCTGCCATCTTCCCTCAGAGGGACAGCTGGTCAGTTGCTCTAATTGCAATTATACCACAGTGGAAAATGTTTAAGGCCATCCTTAAGATTTTATTCAATCTCAAATAGAATCATAATATAACACCAACACTGGATGGAGGAACGCTATCAACAGCCAGGGATCTCTACAATGATTGCTGGCTGTTGATACTTTCTCATTCACTCATGAAAAAATGAAGGAACAGCCCTACTGTTGAGTGGTTCGTCGTAACCTTTATATGTTCTGTATCTGTCCTCATTGCAAAAAAATAGCAGTTGAAAACACAAGTGCTGGAACAATCAATTCTGAAAGCGGGTTCCTCGTCCTTCTGATTGCTTGTACCTAGTGAACATTCAGTTAACATTGGTTGGAAGTCATGGAAATGTTGTTTTGAGCATTATGGTACGCTTCAGTGACAAGGAATTTATTTACATGAGAGTGATAGGGAACCCAGAGCAGTTTTGTGTGACTTTCACGTACCTGTGCTCTGTGAAAAGGGCATATTAAATTTTAAAAATCAATTTTAAGCCTGTAACCTGATTTTCCATATTGTCTAAGCCTAATATCAAAATGACAAAAAGGTATCTTTTGGTTTCATTGTTTTGGATTTAAAAAACGATGAGCATAGAAATCTGTCTCTTTTTTTTTATTTCTGATTGACAGAAAAGGATGGGCAGATTCTCAAGCAAGCCCACTTAAAAAAAGAAAACTATCCCTTTAACGTAGTTTGTTTTGTTTAATTTTGTTTTTGCTTCAGATTGACTTCCACTCTAAAAAGGGGGCTCAACTCCATATCCAGTTGATTTCCATAAATGTCCTTCTCTTCCTTTAATTGTCCCTGACTGTTGAAAATACTCGAGCCTAATATGAACAAACACGCACACACACACTTTTGTAACAGACCCCAATCCCACACATTCAAACACTGTCATGGTTATTGGACTGCTAATTAAAAAAAGAGGTTTCAGTAATGACCAATCAAAGCTGAAGAAAAAATAAAAGCCTATTATCTGTCAATATCAGCGCGAGCGTCTCTGCACAGCGAGCCCGGCTCAGACACACTGATTTACTGTCCAATTTTCAACGGCCCCTGTATCCGTTTCAATCAAATCTCCAATATTAACACCCTGCAATAATTCCTTCTGCTTTATTATAAATGCAGCCCTCCTATTCGATAAATCAGCTGCCAGGAGCTCAAATAATTCACACTGCAAATCAGGCATATTTTATACCGGCTGAGTCACAGTCAAAATGAACCATTATTTCAGCTTTATGTTCCCCCGGTGAAGAGAGGGGAAGACGCTCCAGTCCATCCTCTCACCTCACTCTTCATCTTAAATAGAAAAAATGGATTAAACAAAACTTTCTGTAGCGCTCCAGTGTACAAAATCTGACATTACAGCTTTCAAAAGGTTTTTTTAAAAAGGAAAGAATACTAACAAGGTTTTAGTTCTTTGGACGCCCCGAGCAAAGACAAAACTGAGGCCCTTTCCTTCCTGGTTGAAGGCAATCACAGCATGTGAACAATGTATTTGGGGGCTTAAAGGGGTTGAGGCTAAAGGACATAAATATGATGAATTTCTGTCATGTATGATCAAAATGAGAAAGAGTGCACTGGCAGTAGTATGATGGCAATGTTTCGACAAGTTTGAAAATGGCGTGAGGCAACAATTTGCAATTCATGAACAGAATTTAATAAGTTTGCCTGCATTTTTATATTATGTAGAAATATATTTTAAACATCTCTGCACCAATCAGAAATGAATTGTACTGATTATTTTGCAACAGTTGGAGAAATGGATGGAACTTGTGAGAAGTGAGGCCACTTCCTTGCACTCAAAAAATAATATACAAGTGTGATTTAGACAGAATGCAAGAAGATTCATGCACATATTTCAACCAATAGAAAGAAACAAAGCACAATGCAGTTTGAACAAATCAGTGAATAGCATTTTTTATCGTAAAATAACAGAAAAGCTATCATATAAAGGGTATAATAACTAAAATCTGCAAGCAATCCTAGTGCATTGTTTCAAGTGCACAGATAAAATAAGGGATACGCTGGCATATATTATGGTCCAGTTACCATGTGTCTTCCTCTACTTTGTACCCCCCTGTCCTAGTCTATTAACTCTCTCTCCCCCTTTGGATTAGGGCAAACATATATTTTTTTAAATAAAGTTGACTAAGGATTTTGCTATTTTTACAAGCGGTCATTGCTAGGCCCAAAGATCTCACCCAAAATCACTGTAATATATATATGCTCTACTCCTGAATGAAAAAAGAACTTTCAAGATTAGGAGTAATTTTTTTTAATGTTTTTTTTAATATTGGAATTTACAAAACCTATTAACCATCATGGAATGTCGCCACTAGGTTTTGTTTATTGTAAAGAAGCAAAAACCTAAAAATGGAGACTTTAGTTTTAAGCCAAACAGCAGTGAAATGATATTTATGGAATAGAAAAGACAATAATTTAGTTTTTCTTTTGTTATTAATGCTGTTTTTCGCCTAATTAATTTGCTGTAATTATAATGAAACTGCAGAAGTTTGCCTGCAATGTTATAACAAAAAAATAAATAAATCGGTTAACTGAAGTGATTTCGAGAGAGAGGGAACTTCCTCTTTGTTTGCAAAGTTTAGAGAATTAATATTAATTTTAATAATCATTTCATGACAAAAGCCTTACTTTTTAAAACTGTAAAAAAATAAACTTCATAATGTGGAGGGACACGTGGTGCACATGCCTCACAAGAAGGTCACCAGTTCTATGCCCGGTTCAGACAGGGCCTATCTGTGTGGAGTTTGCATGTTCTCCCCTGACATGCAGGGTTCTCTCAGGGTACTCCGGCTCCCTCCCACAGACCAAAAACATATTCATTAGGTTGATTGGTGACCCTAAATTGCCCTAACGAGTGTGAGCACGAATGGCTGTTTGTATCTCTATGTTACCCTGCCTGGCAACCAGTTCAAGGTGTACCCCACCCCTGGCTCAGTGATACCCCCCACCCCTCTTGACCCCGAAAGGAATCATAGATAATGGAAATCTTGATAATAACTAAAGTAGATCAGTAAATGAATCATGTTTGGACAAGTGGGTGGCACTCATGAAGAGCAGGACTGTGCCAGCTTATATTATCAGAAAATATTTGAATCATTTGTTTTATTTGTTATATCTTCCCTTTCATAACACCACTTAGCTTTATATTCTACATCGCTTGAAAGCCTGATTAGTAATCTTTACAATTAGGTACAACTTGTAAGGACCATGCATTTCTGGAACAAGCAACACAGTTAAAACTATGATCTACGATTTGGAAGCTTGGTACATCTTAATAACACCGTTTATAAGGTCGTTATGGTCCTATGGTCCGATCTACGCAATATAAATACCAAAAAGAATGAAAAAAATCCATTCCGTATATCCGCTGCAAAGCGGCATAATAGTTGACCAATCCGAACCACCGTTCCCCGCGGTTCGGATTGGCTGCACAGCTACTGAAGCGTCATGGAGCCGGATAAGACTAGCACCAAAACCGGGCGACCGCTTGTGTTACCCTCCACATCGAAGGGAGGGAAACGTAAAAGTTTCGAGGAAAAGGCTGAAGTAAGGAAGAAATATATTCATATATATATATATATATATATATATATATATATATATATATATATATGTATATATATACATATACATATATATATATGTATATATATATATATACGTATATGTATATATATATATATATGTTGTTAGGAGGCGACACGAGCTGGGGGCGGATCTTGGAACATGGAGGGGAGGGGTGAGTGAAGGGGGAGCAGGCTGTGTTTTTCAAATCTGTCTCAACAGCCAAACTGGTTTTCAGATCTTAGACCATCACAGCATTATTTGGTGTCAGTCCTGGTAGTCTTTACAAACTCAAGACCAAGTTCTGTGAGACTAGTGAAGTCAAAAACAGACTACAGAATGGGTATCCTTTGCGAAAACATATAAGAAAAAAATAAAGTTCTGCAAACAACTACCATATTAAAACTAACATCTTCCAAAATGGCCTAAAACACATACGTTTGACATGAGAAGAGGGTGAATATGGAAAACAGCATGGGGTTTGCCTGCGTATTTGTTAAATCCAAAAGTGACAGGAGTTTGATCATATATTTATTTATATTTTCATCCATTCACTTATTGTATTTGAGGGCGTGATGTCAGCTGATTGACGGATACTCAAAGTAAAGCCATAAACCTATAAGTGAAGTACTCTGAGCTGTAGGTTTTAAAGATCCTTCATTTTTTTCCCATCAGTTTAAGAACGGTTTTATTCATCAGTCCTTTGAGTAAAAGTGGTTTAGTTAAGAGCTGAAAGGAGTTCATTAAATGTAATGAGTTTGGAGGGTAATGGTGCGTTTGAGTGTTCTTGGTAAATCCGAATAACTTGGAAGTTTCAGAGTTTATAACCACAAAGTTGTTCTCCAACAAATAATGCAGGTTTTTAGTGGATACCTGCAGGGGAGACACAACATTTTATTTTCCTAAGTTCTATTCATCATTTGAGTTTAATGGAGTTCTTATTAACAATAACATTACAAGGGGGAAAGTCAGTATGTTACACTGAAGTTTTTAATGATCTAGATGAAGATTTCTCTAAACTAATCCGTTTGGATTGAATGCTTTCCTTTACTCAAAATCAATATAAGTGTGTTGATCTTGATTCTGTGTTTAATCCAGGGACCCTTTCTTTCTTATAGTGAGTGCAGCATTAGGACAAATGTGAGGTTTTTGGCTTAAGCATTGGTTTGCAGATGTCTTCTTTTGTTTTTATTTGTAACTGATTGGTTATGTAAATGCAGATGCAATGGAAGTCCTATGTGAAAAAAACATCGGTTTACAGGTTCATTCTAGTGTCTACACTCTGCAATAGGCTTAATTTAGCCACCCAAAGGGCAAGAACTGATGAGGAGACAATAGTAGGACTTCACACTGGTCGGCCTATTCAGGGAAGCTGAAGGAACGAGACAGACTTTTTGTTTTGTACACAGAGCTGCTCTGTCATGCAAGGAGACATGTTTGACACACAAAAGGGCATATAAAACAAACATTACAGTCTGGCATTAGAAGGCCTTTTAAGAATGAACGGATGATGTCAGTATTAGTTGTCCATGTTTAGGCAGTCCATAATAAAAACACTGTTTAGGATATGATTATATAGTAAATTATAGTTGCAGACCAGCCTTTGTGGGGGGAGAAATGACAAACAAAATCACCATAATGCAGGTTTAGAGGAAACGTTTATAAAGACTCACTCTGTTTTTATCAGTTAATTAATAATAACAAACAGATGTCTCAGTTATTCAAATGGTAATTGGACTTAAGCTTATACAGAACTTTTCTAGCTTCTTTGAATAAACAACACACCTTTACACTGCAGGTAACATCCATCATCACATTTTGACTTAAATCTCAGAATTTTCTTTCTTTACAGTTGCCATAATTTCTTCCTTGGGTACACAAGAGGTACAGCAGGAGTCTAACCCCCAAATTCCACCGGACGCGAAAGCCCCGCGCCGCATCCTTGAAACGTACTGTGGAGCACTTTGCTCCCGTTGTAGTCTATCGGGCAAATTCCACTGCACGCGAAAGCACCGCGCCGCACCGCGTTGCTGAAGCGCCGGCACACGCCAAGGCGCGAGAGATACGATTCAGGTCTATTTTCTGCGCGGCCGCTTCCAAACCTCGTAAATTCACTGTCGTTATGACAGCACCAGACAGGAAGTCACCGTGTGGAGTAACTGGAAGTTTCAAAATAAAACACAATGCACGGACTCTTGCATTTAATTTTCCTCAATTATTTGTCATTACGTCAAAAGCGGAGGCAGAGCATCAGGTCAGCAGTCGGTCAGAGGGTCCCAGAGGCAACATGACACCATGGATGAAGAAAAGTGAATTACAGAGGTACAGAAATATATAACATTGTATACATGAAACCATACATCTTTTCTACAAGGATATAGGTGGATAGAAGTTGAATAATTCACGAAGCTGTGTGGTTGGGACCAGCAAAGGGACCTTCGAGAAGCGAAGCAAGGTGTTGTTTATTTCTTTCCACCGTCTATAGCACGTTTTATGAGCGTGTGACATCGCTATTCTCATGAGAGCCTGTGGCTCTCCGGGGCTCAGCCCTCCCCCTACGGGTCTGTGCGCCGCAGCACTTCTGGACGCGCTGCTTTCAGTGGGGTGCGGTGCCGCTTAAGCTGGAGCTTCTGGCGTGCAGTGGAATTTGGGGGTAAGGTTGAATCCCAATTCTATCCCTTACCCCTTCCCCATTCCCTCAGCCTTCTGTGCTGAGCACCAAGGAGAAGGGGTAAAAACACTGCTGAGAAATGAGATGCCACTCAATTCCTGTTACATCATCAACCAGAGCCGCCCACTGACTGTGATGTGGGCAGATGCAATAATAGCCATAGCTACAGCTGCAAAAGCTAGCTTCATATATCGAGAAATTGTAAAATATGACCAACAATTCAAAACTTGATTGATATTTACTTTATGATTTTATAATTACTTGTAATTAAGCGTTTCCTTTGGTCTCCGCTCTGCCCTTGCGTCAGCTGATACTATGTTTTATGTGAAATTCTCATACCTCTTCGTTTCAAGTGAGGTCCTGATGTGTGTTCATTTTGAGGGCTGTGTAGCCCTTTGTCTTAGCCTTTCCGCTTAGCCCAACAGAGAATTGGGACACCCCTTCATTCGACGTGAACATGCAAAAGCAAAGGGTTAGGGGAAGAACTGGGATTCACCCTAAAAAAAAAAGGCTTATTGAAGATCTGGAAGTGACAGCTAGAAGCAATTACCCGGCAGTAAAAGTCCAGGGGGGGGAGTTTATCATGATTGGTAAAAGATTTGCCTCCTTTGGTGGTACTGGTGTATGTTTTATAGCAAGATTTGAGATCAGAGTAGCCTTGACCTGTGACCTCATGAATCTAATTGGTTTATACTTGGCTCAGAGTGGACACTTGTGGAAATATCCCTCAAATGAGAAAGTGTGGGTTGGAATCATTCAGACAAAGCCACCTGTCATGATAAAGGATCATCCGTCACATAAAAGGGAAACAAATTTGAGGAACAAATGACATCCTCAGAACTTGTCCTCATTGCCGTCCTGTTCCAGCGACTTGATCAACAGTTGTATCGCTGCGTCTCGGCCCAGTTACTGATGGCTCTCTCTCAAACGCTGCCTATCTCATTACAGTAATGAACTTTATAATTACCTCCACCCCCTCAGAGAAGAATGAAGGCCATTAAGACACTGGGATTGGCTTTTATATCATTTACTTAGCCCAGGACACTAACCGGCAGCCATTTTCCATCTCAATAAACCCCCACATCCTTCACGCTGCTGACAACACTTCCTTTCTTTCCTCAGACCGACAGCACCTCAGAAAGAGTTTCACTGCAAAACAAAATGACACGGAGCTTCAGAGAAAGTTTTGAGTGTGTCATGAGTGCAGACTGGAGATTTTTACCCACTACACTAGACTGCAGACGCACCAAATTTGAACATGGTGGTGATCTGTCAAAAAGAATTAGCTTGTCTCACCTATGATTGTTACAAAACGAAAAAACCTTCCTCCTATAGTCAGCAGACCTCAAGTTAACAAAAAATTACTTGTCTTAAATCACACTTTAAAACCCCAAGGCTTCAGTATTTAGCATGTCTCCTACATCACATCAAAAAATAACAATTTCTGGTTACTCTAATGTATTTTATATGCAAGTCCATACTCTTTTAGAAATACTTTCTTATTAGGTGATGTGTCTGAAAGAGGTTTACAGTATCAGTTTGCCAATCTAACCTCTGTTTTTCTTAAAAGAACTTAGTATGTACTGAAATTTAAAGATTTTTATGGAAATTATCTTATTATTTCATAGTTTAGTGGTAGACATATCATGTATGCCTAATTTTTGAAAATTTTATGTTTAATAGATGTCTGATAAGGTCTTCAATCCTCATGACGGATAAAGCCCTGTGTTTTGTATACGTTTGAACATGGTCAAACCAACACTTAATTGTAGTGTCACACCCTGACCATCAACATTCTCAAGTGGTGTCTCTCACAAGAGTTTGAAAAACATGAGAGGAATATTGAGATCATTTTGACTAAAAACTGAAAAACTACATTCATAGTAACTCACATAATTTTAAGTTTTAAAGGTGGAACATTAAGTCTGTGTCATCAGCCTTTGCAAGTATGGCGCCATAGGCAGCACAACTGCAGTCATACTCACAAACATGTTTAATATATACAACATGCTATCCATACTGACAGCACACTTGAGAATTATTTCAGCAAACTGTTGGAAGCTATAAACCTGGAACTGCATCCCTCCCCACTGATCCATGAGGGGGCAAATTTAGGCAAAGATCTGGCATTTAAACAGCTAAGTATGCAAGTCCTTAGTTGTACATTTTCCCTTTCTTCTTAATTTCCATTATTAGGTGCATCAAGGTTGTATAGTTTTCTCTAAATCCCTCCATTTGGCCCCCAGAATCACAACTCTCATTCTGAATGTACTTTTAATGTTTATATGTGCTAACCCAAGGACAAGAAAAGAAAACAAAAAGACCCTAACCAGGGTCTCAAGTTAACATTTTGACAGGTAATTAAAACTGGGTCACCAACCAAGTGTATTGTTGAACACCAAAAATTAAGCAGTGCTTTACTTTGATAAATATATACTTCATCACAATAAGTGATTATTTGGCATCACATCACCTCCGTCCTCACGTCTCTCCACTGGCTTCCTGTCCTTTTTTTTTGGCAATTGATTTTAAGACTTCACTTATACTTTTAAAGCATTTATAGGTCTGCTCCAAAATTATAATTCTGAGCTCTTCTTGAGCCAGTTCACAGCTTCAGATCCTCAGGTTTGGGGGGTCTCCTGGTTGTTTCAAAGTTGATGCTTGAGACCAAAGGTGATCAAGCCTTTTCTATCAGAGCTCCTCGACTTTGGAACAACCTGCCCAAGAAGACAAAGCCTGCTGAGTTAGTGACATCTTTTAAATCAGCTCTTAAAAATTAATTTTATAGACTTGATTTTACATGATGCTTTATTTATTAATTTTGTTCTATCTATTTTATCCTGTTCCATCTGTTTATTCATCTCACAGATATTTTGTCATTCATCTTGAATCTGTACTGCTGCTACTCCCTTCACAGATTTCTTGTCATTCTTATTTCACTTTTAACCATTGTTTTATCTTATGATGTAATCCTTTTTTTCCTTTATTTGCAACTGTTTGTTGCATTACTGTTTTATTTTTATGATTATCATAATTTTTCAAAATCTTCCTCAATAACAATACTGTAACAGTGACATTTTAATCATACCTTTGTTATTCATTGATATAGTACTTCAAATGATTCAAGTTTACTGCTTTCATTCCTGCTTTAAATTCCTTAATATTCCTACCCTTTGGATTTTTTTAAAATGTCTAACCTGATTTTTTATGCTTATTGCATTGTTCCCTGGGTTTTAGTTTGTAAACCTCTGTTTTCTAAGGTGCTATATAAATAAAGTAAATTATTAACAGCATATTTACCATTTGAAATCATTTTTAAAAAAAGAACTGACAGCTATACAGATATAACTGATAATTTACAACTTGAAATGAAACAAAATCTCCAGAATGATCTTGAATTAGGTCTATTCCTGCACTCATTTCACCAAATGAAGAGAATAAAATCTTTGGTTTGTCTTCAGGTTAACAGTTATGAGAATATTAAGCTGGACTTTCTCAAAATCGAGGCCAAAATAAAATCTTTCCCAGGACCAATAATAAGGCACTCTTCAGCAATTATAAATGTATATAAAATGTTTATAAATCATAAAAAGAGAACGAGGGAAGGAAGCAGGCCTAGACAATGTTAGACTATGACTACATAATGACAAAATCTTCATTAAACTAACAGTCTCTTGTATTAAAATGAACCTGCTCTCATTACCTTATCATTGTGCTACGATTGTAGATTACCAGAGAACAAATAACAGCAGCATCACTTTGAAGGCATCCATGTAAGACTGTTATATCAATCAGCAATTAGCATCCATGCTGTTAAAATCATAACAAGAAAAAAAACAATTTTCTCTTTGATATTTACTTTAATTATACCATTGATCGTACTATTTATCCATCGTCGTATCAAATGGAAGCCCAGAGAAACATTACGGGGCTTGTTTGCATTTTATTAAGGAGTATTAGAGCGGCTGCACAACAGTGGTCTTAAATGAGCACAACATGGTGTGAAAATAGATTTGAATTTCAGACTAATGACTCGCTGATTCATAACTTGGCTTGTGCATAATTTCCATGACTCCGTGTACAAACAGTGCAATGAGAAAGTGTTTAATAAATTACAGGAGGAACACTTTTGATGAGGTGAACGGCTCTTAGTTTAGATGGTGCGCAAACTAAAACAGACTTCAAACTTAAAAGTTAAACATTATCACAAAAGCATCACTGTTTGGTCCGATTCCCTTCAAGTCATCAGTGAAATGAAGACCCCCAAATTTCATTCTTAATCATGTGATTGGCTTTTGGCCGACTGTCCCTCACAGAATCCATTAGTGAATGTCTCATGTTGGCTGGGATTAATTTACACTTTTAATGTAGAGGAGAGTCAGGCCAGTGCTAAGCTACATGTTGGGAAAATAGGTTGCGTTATCATGCAGTCTTGATTGGTTTGGTATGCAATTACAGGTATATACACTGTCAAATAAGAAAATAAGGTGCCGTGCTAACTCATCTGTGCTATCCCACACAAAAAGAGACAGCAGCATACCAAAATAATGGTAAAGATGGAGTTAAATATACTGCAGTCTGTTGAATAATCACAATGGCTGTCATTACCATGTGACAGTAGCTACAATTAAAAAACATACACCATTTCTGAATCACCTGTAGATTTAAAGTGATTTGTTTGCTGCTTTTGCTGTGGAGAATATCCATGTGAAACAATGCTCCACACATCACTGGAAGTCCTCCATTTGTCTACAGTGTTTAACTCTCCTTTAGAATGCGGCACTGCATTGTGCAGCTGTGTTACTTAGCAGGCACAAGCCTCTCTTCTAGGAAAACAACCCCATCCTGAAGGTGCAGTTGTCAGTGGAAACACAAGATCAGGGTTTACCGCTTTAAACCTAATAAGACTACTCAAAGGACCAGCTATGGTTTATACTTTGTGGTATGTGAGGGCACGGACAGATTCAAGAATCTGGAGGCCCCAGGACATGAGAACAATAGCTGAAACCAATTAGAGCGTGTGGATGAGTCTTTTTATGACTTTTCAAAGGAGTGTTTCATGGAAGGAGATATAAACATACAGTGTGTAAAAATCTACCACCAGGGCATCCTCAAAAGTGAAGCAAAACAAAAGAGGACGTGAAGTAAAAGATTGCAGAAATATAGATAGTGATGAGCAGCCACCTCTGTCCCCCTTCACTAAGGGCTCTGTCGGCTTTGAGGTTGTCAAAAATTAGCTTTACATTTATAAATTAAAGCAATGACAACACACAAACTGTATTCTTTCTTTGAACGACTACAGACAAGAATGTGTTTGTTGGCCAACTTAATCTTGATGTTATCAATGAAAACAATATTAAAACTGATTTTCATTTTTCACAGCAATCTATCACTTTTTCACTCTGTGGGAAACCAGGGACGCTCAACTCCTGTTAGCTAAGTGGATCTCAAAGGAAAAAAGTTGGAAACCAATGCTTTGTGTGGCATGAAAAGGCTAATTTTTGTCAGCTATATTTCAAATTAAAAGAGGAAAAAGCTTGGCATTTCATCAAAGAAAAATAAGATTTCATCCTGCGTCCACTCAAATCAGGCATATTGGTACTATTAAGGTGCATCTGCATGAAGTGGTTTTGATACAAATCATCTTTGATTTATATGTTTTTATTGTTTGCTTTTAGCACATAAAGGATGGTAGCTAAAACTTTTTCTTATATCCTCTGATGAGGTTCTAAGCTAGCAGAGTGGATGCCAAAAAAGACCTGTAGATACAGACTTTGTTTCTGCCATCCAGCAGACCAAAAGACAAATACTCAGCCCACGTTGAATAGTAACACTTAGCTTGAAGCACTTTAGAAATGTCCTGTGCCATAAAGAAAAGATATAGCTACATTTAGAACGTTCTAGCTGGCACTTGCATATTGGCCGATGCTTTTAGTAACCATTTCTGTACAGATTTGTAAAGTTTAAGACAAACAGTTGCTGGCATTTCTGGCTGTGCAATGTTAGCGGTGCTTTGTTTGAAATCATAAATGATTGCTATGTTAGCTAGCTTGCTGTTTTTCTGTGGCAGGATTCAGCCCACAATGCATTGCTTTTTGGTTTGCTTGCCTTGTTAACTCCGCCAAGGAGGTTATGTTTTTGGGAGAGTTTGTTTGTCTGTGAACAAAATTACTCAAAAAGTTAGCGATGGATTTTGATGAAATTTTCAGGACATGTTCAGCATGGAAAAGGAAAAACTGATTCAATTTTGGTGTTAATCCGGATCAGCGTCTGGCCACCATGACGAAAAATGTGATTTTCGTGAATAATTCACTGAACTAAAATAGATATCATTATGAATCCAATTGCTAATGGTATGTTTACATGGTCAAGGAATATAAATATTTACATGAAATAAAGGTAGTCTAATACTTATGGTAAAAATCACAATATGGGAGAGGTGCTGGCGGAGGTCTGCGCTCTCCGAGTGCTTTTCTAGTTTATTTTAGTTGGCTTTCCCACCTTCACACAGAAAATGATCAGGCTTTCAGTGCCCTCGTAAGGAAAAGATGCTGTAACTGTAAGTTGTGTTGAATCACTCTGAAAGCAAAACAAACATGCCTCTGACTGACCTGGAATACATGTACCAAACAAAACGCTCATTCAATCACCTTCTAGTTGTTTGTTTTGGATTTTCTGCCCTTTCCAATCACTTTCTGTGTGATTTTGACTATGTGGTTGGGAATAACACATCTAATGGACATGTTTAACAGTCCATCTGGTGAGTCAGATTACTTGTCACTGACATTGGAGCAAAACTCGTCTCCTTACTGTGACAAAAAGCCACTGAACAAAAAAACAGCTACGCTGTCACCTTCATGTTCTCCATTGTTGTGTAGGACATGACATCGGTTTGATACAGCTGTGCTAATTAATGAACTGAAATGGAAAATGATGTGCTTGGTGCCAAAACTGAGCCAAGCTGTGTTGAGACAGTTACCTGTGTGTACATTCAACAGGAGAAACCAAGACTGAATGCATTGTTATTGTTAAGATAAATTAACACTAATGTAGTATAATAAGGGCTGAAATGCTAGACAAAGACTTTACCTCCAGGTGTGTGTGTGTGTGTATTTGTGTGTCTTAGGTGTGTGTGAGGAAGACAGCAGCCTACCTCACTCCATTGTATGCTATCATGCTGAAACATATGGACAGACAGGTCCTTTGTTAGTGCTGTAAGGGCCCGTTTGACACGGTTTGATATAGAGGGCCAAACAAACACAAAAGCACTATCCGACTCACTCAATGCCAGCCTGTCACTCCGTCAAAGCAGCATGTGTGACTGCGGGGGTGTTTGTGTTCATCTTTCTGACGCAGTGACCACAAGAAATGTACACTCGCACTATGCAAAAGGTGTAACAAGAAGAGGTTTAGCTGAAAGTGTGACGCCTTTTTCTGTACAGTTCACCACCTGGAAAATGTTTACAGATCATTTTGTGCCTTTTAGCTACCACTCACAAAATATTCCAAGGTTTTATTTGTGTAAATTACATTATCAGGGGACTTTCAATCAAAGAAAATGACATAAAGTGACATGTAGAGACCAAGCAGCAGCCAAAGCAGTAGTGCTAACAACTGCAGTTCCTTCAGTGTCCACTAGACGCATTAGTCAACATCAGAGGGAGCCATGGGCTTGTTTCGTAAACCTCAGTAAAGAGACATTTACAAGGACCCACTCTGTTTTTATCAGATGCTTGAAAATGACATTAGAAACCCAGTTGGTTGAGAATCATCAGATTATCAGAGTATCATCAACTAATTAAACTGCTGCACCTTCTAAATGGAGAAGAAAATGATCACACAAAAGCAGTCGTACAATGGTGCAGGTATGTATTTAATCAACCAGTCACAAGTCTGATCTGATTTCTATTGATGACTGATAGATATTATATTGGTTCTGATGTCTAAACGCGGAAGTTGAGTGCTCACATGTGCCTCAACTGTTCCATAGTTGCACACATTGTGCAGAGTCAAATATCTGTACAACTACGTCTGGGACACGGGGAAGAATTCATGAGCAGAAGATTAAATGGTGAGTTCATCTCGGGTTGTACTTTTTCATTAATCACAGTGGTGACACAGACAAGAAGCCTGAGAGCATGTTTGAGGTGCACTGGCATGCATGTAAGATCCGATCATCCTTTCAAAATAAAATACCCTTGGTTTTAGCTATTAAAAAAAGAAGGTAATAGAATTAATCATAATTGTTCCTCTCAACCTGTTAGCTGCTTGCCACTCGTTGGTCGAGGACCTCTGCAATAGAGCACATTTGGGATGTGATGGATTCTCATCATGGTGTGCAGACAACAAATGGACAGCAACTATGTGATGCTACCGTGTTAATATGGACTAGAATCTATGAGGACTTTTACCAGCATTTTGTTGAACTTATGCTACAAAGAATTAAGGCACCTCTGAAGGCAAAGGGAGGCCCAGCTTATTATTCTTCAAACTAAGCAACATGGGGTATGAGTAATAAAAGTTTACATTAGGTTTTTTAATGTTCTTTTGATTTGAGACAATGTTTTATTTGTTTTCATCAGGGGAGTGGAAAGCTATTACAGGGGATTAGTTATATGGTGATCAACCTGTGGTTTCTTTAAAAAAATCCTCCCTTATGGTCAACAGTGAGGCACCCTAAAGCGACAATATGAACAAAAAATTATGGAGATATAAAGATGGCCAGTATGAGGGCCCATCCCATTTATAAGTATGAAGAAACATTAGCCTATGGTAAAACAATAATTTTGACTTTTGAATGTTTTTAGTGAGATTTTGCTTAGAGATAGAGCCAACAGCTCCAAAATAATGCCTTTTTTGATACCATTTTGGCTTTTACTAATTTGATAGATTATTGATTTTTGTGCATGTATTTTCCACAAATACTTAATTGTTATTAAACTAAACCAGGAATAGGCAACTACACCTACCAAAGATGTCACACTGATATTTTTCTCAATGTCAGTAGCCAAAATGTTTGATCTGGAAGTTTCTTTCAACCTGAAAATGTGTACTTACAATTTGAAATTAGGAACCAATGAAAACTGAAGAAGTTCTTTTACCAAATGTAGTAACCCAGTACAACAAGTAATACTTACTAAGTCAATACAATCTCTGTGGTTGCAAGCTTTAGGCATTCAACATTTTATCTGTCTATCTATATATATATACATACATACATACATACATATATATATATATATATATATATATATATATATATATATATATATATATATATATATATATATATATATATATATATATATATATATATATATATATATATATATATACATATATATATATATATATATATAGCCCTGAATGATTCAAATACTTTCTTTTCCTTTCAGCCTCCAGCACTTTGACTTTATGATATTATGACAGAAGAACAGAAGAAGCAGAGAAAAGAGAAAGGCGAGAGCTTTCTGCTTTTATGCCCCTGAACTTTTTCTCACTACCTCTGAATATTAAAAAAGCAAGCTCTGGGAGTTTTTAAAGCAAAAATAAAGACCTGCTTTTTAAATCTGGCTTTCAGTTTGGATTGATCCAAGAGCACTCCTGTCTTTATATGTGTTTTCTTTATTATTTTTAAACTTATTTTTTTTAAATCACTTTTATAATATTTTTGCTCATTTTTTGAATTTCCTCCTTTTAATAAGTTAAATATAAATATAGTAATAATTATTATCATCATTATAGTTATATATATTATATTACTATTACTATATTAATAAATGTATTTATAGCACAGTTTGTTTAAAATAAAAACTATGTAAACAGTGCATAATCTAAAAGCAATTATCCAACAACAGTAATAAGCAAATTAAAGTCAATTAAAAACCATTGTAAAATATGATGTGAGTCAGTCAACCTATCTGTTGTTCTTCTGCAAATTATTTTAGCCTGCGTGTGTAGAAAGTGTTTTAAAATTAAGATGAATTGAGTGTGGTAGTTTCCTGACAAAAGAAAGTTATTTTCTTTAAAAATAAAGACCAGTGCAATTTTGTGCACATGCAATCAAGCTGGTATTTACAGTAAATGTGCCAAATATCCAAACTATCAGTATTTTTAAGAATGTTTGCAAAACTGACAGCTTTGATTCCAAAATGCATGGAAAATATCCTGACGTATTAATGTGCTTTTGGAGGAAGACTTGTGGTCAAACATTACATGACAGATTGGTGTATTATCAAAGGGCCTCGAGCATAAGTTTATCAGCAAACCAAAATCTCAAGGCAAACCTTATTCATATCCAAACAAAATACTGTTCTTAATGTGTTCAATAGCATTTGTTCTGTCTGCTCCATTTATTTACTTTTATCCACAAATGCCTGGAAAATGTGAGAAATACAAGGAACAACTTTAAAAAACTCAAACAAGGCTGTGTGTCAAAGAGACAGATACTGTATCTCTCACCTTCCTGTTATACCCAACACTAATTCTCATAACAACAAATGTTCTTGCACATTTTTATCCTTTATCGCTCCTTTTGATTCAAAGATTTTAGCTTTCTGCAGCTGAAAAACTGCAGGATTGTTCTCCAGATTTTTCCTGGACCCTTGGGAATGATGTCATTAAACACCCCTTAATACACACGTAAGATGGCATCTCAATAGCAGAAGACGGATCATGCTCTTCTGTGTGTCACTTTCTTTGCTGTATTTGTCTCACATAATCACACACTGCACTTCCACCCTGATTGTGTGTAACCTGCAGTACTTTGTCGAGACCTATAGGTGTCCCTCTTTTTCTTCAGAAGCTGGTTGTGCTGCTGCAGCCGTTTCACAATCCAAGCTGTGACAAGAATGACCAAGACTGTGTGAGTAAATGTGTGAGTATATATGTGTGTGTGTTAAAGATGAACAGGACAGCTGTGCAGCACTTAAAGAACAGATACCTCTTAGAAATAATAGTTTATAAACGTACTTTTTGAGTTCCGTTTTCAAATATTTACCCTTTAATTACTTTATTTTTTATCAAGGATAGTGTGCAATGATGATGATGACTGATACAAAAACCAATGATCAAAAATTGCTCTAGTAGATTAGGCTGGTAGCTCATTTCTATATTTAGGCTCATATAATAGTGACACAAGGCAAAATCACAAAAATATAGAGTAACAACATCGCATACATTAACTTAATCATAAAGTGTTCTAAACGTGCACTATTCTAATACATAACAGATTTAAATTTTGTTGGTTTAGGGGGTCAATATGTATCAAATGATTACTTGTTAATGTATTGATACTTGGATACTTGACGTCAATACTCCCATTTCTAGCAGCAAGAATTTAAACAAAACAGTAACACTGAATTAGTCATCTTTCAGGATCATAGAGGTGTCTAGAATGTCCCGCTCATTTCTCCTTTAAATTCCCAATTCATATTTAAGATTCACATTTGATTCCTTTGTTTTTTATATAATCTATCCATGTCTGTTTATGTTATCTTAGCTTATTTGATTTCTTTTTGTGGTTAAAAGTAGTAGCAGGTTTTGAGTGTAATACTTAGATACCAGGTGAAAACCCTCACATTTCAACTAATGCCAACCCGTTTTAGATGGTTTGAGCTTTTCTGTTTATACATCTGCAAAACAAAGTTAAAAAATGATCAAATCAAATAGAAATTAAAAAACTGATACAAAATAAAGGTTAAGTGGTGCTCATGGCCTGACTGTTGTGTCTGTGCACCTGATGTGAGGCTGTGGTCCTCAGTGTAGGCAGAATGGGATCAGGACCACCTTGTGGCCTCTTACTTTCGGTATGTGCCTCCTTCCCTCATCTGTCTCCACAGTGCCCAGCTCTCTTTATCTTACAAAAGCATAAAAGCCCCCCATAATCTTTCAAAATAAAAGTTACTCAGTAGTTTCACATGGGAGAGAGTTCAGCTCCATTTTTGTCCCCTGTGAACGGTAACCAGAGATTTTAAAAGGATCAATAGAACCATCTTTGATATTGCAAGAGAAAACAACTAAGTACAAGTGTAAGGAAGTCTGAATATGACTTTCTGTACGTGAGGTAAGTACTGAGTGCATTTTTGTCTCATATGACAGAGCAGAAGAGCAAAAGAATTTAAAGGCTGAGCAAACACAATGTGGTTAAACCCACAAACTTGGTACACAAGTTAGACTAACTCTGCCAAAACACATACTTATGTATGTCAAGTAGCTCTCTCCTGCAGTGGGCTTGAACTTGAACGTTGCTAAAGGTCAAGTCCATTTGCACCTCCTCCTTTAGTCAAATCAAACCAAGGCAAAAAGCACACACACTCCTGCTGGATTTGCCAGTTTGTACATTTTAAGAGCTCAAATACTGACGTCTGTCAAGGAGGAACACTGAGTTACTCACAAGAACAAGAGTCAAACCAGCAGAATACCTCACTTACTCTCTTTTGGTCCGGATTAAGGAGTTCAGTGTGGATGATTCTGAACCAGATGACGATGATGTAAGATTGGGCTGGGTAATGTTTTATGATCGTTAAAAACATCAACCCTGGCTGGTTCATCTCTTATTCTTAAAGGGGACACCTAAATACATGGTGCATCTGTGTTCATCGGGAGCTACTTCATACCTGCATTAATTTCCACTTAGCACACTGACCCAAAACAGTTTCCAGGATTCAAAATACAGAAAAAAATTGAAAGTAATATTGAAGCAGACCGCAGATACATGAAAGGCAGCCTATATCCTGTTGCTCTCCCTGCTACATAGTGATCCCACGGTTACCTTATGAAGTTCTCCGTGACCTTATGATTTGTTTTTAATGCTAATCAAGGCTGCCGCTGTGCAGTGCTTTAAATATCTTTCCAGTAGACAAGAACATGCTGCGTCGGTTGGAGTAATGCTGCAGTGCAACAGGTAAGATGTCACGTAAGACATATTTTGTAAATCAACACAACCAGCTGTTATTGATGTAAGCAGATACAAAGACATGTATCAAATGTTAGCTTGTGTCTGCTCCTCATTGTTGTTTCTTTAAAGAAAAATTCACTTAATTCAGTGTAGCTTATCTGGCATAAGGAAATTACTGTGTATCCAAAACGTGGAAGTTACTGTTAGTGGCTTCGTTAGACTATTCAAAGCTTTGACATCCCATTGAAGGATTGAAAACATTAAAAAACAAGCATGCAGTTGACAAAATGTATGCAAAATGTGTCCAGGATTACAGCTGGCAGGGCCACTCAAAGCCACACATCCGCAGTATAGAAAAAGATTTAATGTCCATGTAGCCAAGTCAAGTCTGTCTCCTGCCTTTTTATATCTCTGTTTTTATATTCTATCTGTGATCAGGTTCACACCATGCTGCCAAGAGTCCATGTCTACTTTCTGCATACAGTCTAAGACACATTTTCATTGAGTTACTTTGTTTTTTGCAGAACATCAACACCCCTGTCTCTGTGGCATCAATGACACAGACTCCTTAAATCTTGCCCCTTGTCACTAAGTAGCCTTATGATTCTTCCAAGCCTGAAAAACAAACTGCCTGAACGTCTCTGTTTCTCTGCCTGAAATGTGGAGTCCACCACTGAGTCAGATTTAAGATGTTCTGCTGGCAGCAGCTTAACTGTGAGTTATTGTTCGAGAGAGAGAGAGAGAGAGTGGAAAGTAGAAAGAATTTAAAGAGTAACCCACATGTTTGAGCTGTGGTGCAAATGCCCTGGAATAAAAACAAAAAACTAACAGAGCTGGGAGATGGGGGGAATTGACATGTCCTCTTAGTTCTTCAAACCCTTCCATTAGCTACAGCATCATACAGTCAGACCTCCTTTTCAAGATAACATCAGCCAGGATGCCATAACCATCCAAAGAAGACTTTTCTTAAGGTACTGGATTGAGCACTTCAGTATTTGATACTTTAGAAGATTGATGTTCATGTTTTTTTATTCTTATTTTAGGAAAACACTTCATTGGAAGTCCTGAGCAAGAAAGCAACACTAAAAGTAAAGCAGGAGTTCCCAATCTTTCTTTTTTGTACAAGAAACCCCTAAATTTGCAATACCCTGGTCTTGGGGCTACCATTGTATGCATCTTTAGAGCAATACATCCCTGCTATATTGGTTTGATGTGCTAACTTTGACTTTTAAATGAGTAATATATACATATTTTTCTTTTTTCCAGTATGCATAAGCAGTTGACAAGTCTAGCAGCTCTGAGAATGTGAGTGGAAAAGACAATTTGCGTGAGGCCTGAATGTTTCAAAGTCCCACTGAAAACAGGTTGTTCTGATTTGTCAGACTTCTTTACACAATCAGCTTGCAGTCAGTCATCTGTATGCTATGCTGGATGTTCTGTCACTCCTTATCCTCCCTGTGAAACTCCACCGCGGGCATCAGTTTGCACTAGCGCTGGTCCACCATGTTTGTTTGCTGTTGTGCTGCTCAGAGCTATATGAGCCAAACAGGCTAGCTGCTTTGCTTTTGGTCTTAAAAACCATCCCAGAGGTCATTTTCTGGCCCAGCTCAGCACCAGAGGAACAGAGAAAGCTGTGAAAGTTTTATTTTTGAACTGTAACGCACCTGTTGGGGCTACAGGTTAAGCTATCTAAGTCTTGGCCTGCTAGCCAGAAGCTGCCAGGCTGTCCTCTACACTAAGCCTCTTAAAAACATCTCTGTCTACAGTTTGGGACCAACAGTGGCAGCTTCACCACCAGGAAGTGTTTGTTAAAATTAAATGTAAAATGATAGTGCACCTAGCTTGGATCATTAGCATGTGCTGTGCTAGTGTATAATGAGCATGTTAACTTATGCATTTCATCTTTAAGCTAAACAACACAATTAAGCTTTGTGGCCAAATCTGCGTGGAGGGACAGACAGACAGTTTGGTGTGTTGGTCAAAAATGCCAGGCTGTCTCTCATGTCGTGGTAAAACTTGAGACCATGCTATCTGGTATTTCTGTGGCATTCTTTTTCTCTCTGTGGTTTTCCTTCCAAGCATACTGGGTGAACGTTTGTTGACGCCACAATGAAATTAATGAGATAAAGTCTTGCTTCAATGCTTTTAAATCCTTAAAATGCTGCTTTAAACAACACCAGACAGCACGGTCACTTGGTAAACCGTGACACCTGATCATCTTTGGCTTGCTCTTTCCGTGGGTCTTATATTAACTATGTCTGAAAGGAGCAGCTGCTGCAGGAAAAAACATCCATGTGAGAAAACATTTGTTATGTAAGTTAAAATGAGGAGTAGAGTGTTTAGAAGCAGAATAAAGCTCCTCAACTTGTTTCATTTACAGAAAGAGAAGGCTGGTGTAATACTAAATGATGCTAAGGTTTACCCTCAAGCTTCTCCCTTGTCAGAGATATACTAACATCTGGCCCAACAATGATGAGCTAATATGATTTTGTGAATGAACAGTTGACACTGCATCATAAAGTTGACACTCTTTCTTCCCTGTTTTCCTTCTAAACTGCACCCATCTGCCACATATTTAACTTAGTAAACCAGCCGCCAATAGAAGCCAGTGGATGGTCAACTGCTCAATAAGCCTCCAGCTGCCACTTTGACTTCACACTACATAAAAAAATCATATCAATCTGTCTAATTAAAGGGATCTAAATTTATCATTGTATTAAATGGTATAATTGAATAATTCTGGATAAAAAACAAATAATATGATGACATGTCTAAAATACATCTGTATGAAGTCAATGAAAAATACATTAATTCACTGATTTCTGTTTGTGTTACTCAGATTACACTGATGAGCTGCCAAATACCATCAAACCAACCAACTTTGTCAGGCTGGCAAAGGAGGACACTACTTCATTTGAGTCAAAGTTTAAATGCGATGCTGCCTAAAACAAACTTCTGCCATTAGCACCTCATCATCAGGGATTCTGCCCTTTAAGATCCAGTTAAGCCGTTCCAATTACTCTGGTCTGACCTACAACTCAAAGACACTAGCTCACAAAAACTTCTTGGTACTTCTAACAGCTGAGATTCAGAGCATGATTCCTCAAAACATCTCTTGTTACACAACAGGTCCATTTTACTGTGGGCTTTCAGGTAAGCAGATCTTTTCTCGCCTGTATGTGATTCATTGTTTGTGACCAGTGTCATAATGGAGGATGTACAAATGTGTTCCAATGTGATTGTTTCAATGGTTTTAACCTTCTGAGATCAAGCAGTTTTTTGCATCAACAGTCAGCATATATTTGTATCAGCAGTTATATTTTATTATCCTAGATTTAAAATCAGGTTACTATAGCTAAAACAAACATATTTGTGTGTTTAAATAAGGAATTTTAATTCACTATGTACAGAGCAATATGTTTCCATTCTTAAACTCAGGGTTTTTTCTTTTGGATCTGTCATGGCCACATTTTGTTAGTGCTTTTTTATTTTGTTTGACCTGTTTTATGACATGTAATGAGGAATCAAATCTTTACTCAAATCATTATCGTGCCATCAAACTTTGGAAATGTGATGAGCCACTCAAATTAATAAAAATATCTGTACACCCTTTAGGTGTGTCACTTACAAAGATAATTGTTCAAGTATCCAATCCAGAATGTGTTTTAGAGAAGTATTCCAATCATCAATGATTTCTATAACATGTACATGTGAACATGGATGTGTGAGATGAATGATATCAGTAAATTCTATGGAAACAAAGAATTAGCAAACACATTTATTCATGACTGAATGCCTGTCGTGGCTTCTTGTTCATTTGCTCTAAGATTCAGCCATGTACTGTGCACCTGTTGAAGAAAAACATGACACAGGTGAGGACACTGTACCATGATATATCAGCTACAATAAAGACTAGAATAGCCAAATCTAAGCTGAAGCTGAAGAAAATTATGATATGGATGGGGCTCTGTTCCCTGGCATATTGGCTAAAATAAACAGTAAAGTTGTCATGTTCCAGACTAATAAAGTAAACACTGTTATGTTCAGGGAGACTAACTGAGGAATTTGATCTTTTGACTGTAATATGCTGCACATAGAAACCGCTAAGATACATCCCATGATCGCTGGCAAGAGCATATATTATTTGGTCTGAATGTACGTCAGCATAGTTTCTCTGTATACCTTGAACTTACTAAGACAGTATAATTTATGTATTGGGCTTTAACATTTTGCTGGCCACTTAAGCATCAATATACATATAGTACATCATTACAAATCATTACTTAAAATACCAAAAACATTTGAGGACTCCTTTCTGAGCCTTCCATTTGAGAGCCATCATTAAATGTAATTTGCCTGCAAATTCAATAAACGCCTCACTCACAACTGTGAATCAGTTCTTATCATTCATTTAAAGAGCTATTCTGAAGCCTTGACTCATTTGTGAAAGTCACATCTCTTGCCAAAACCACCACGAAGTTAGGTAAACAAAACAAAGCTCGTAAAATGAGTCAGATGAAAGTAAAGATAACATAACATAAAGGGTAAAAAAGAGTCACACCGAACATTCGGAGTTACTGAAGAGTTTATTTGACGATTGTAGGCAGAGGCAGACTAGCACTAATAATTGTCTCCAAGCGTTTGAGCTAAGCTAACTTGCGATGTGCGAGCGTTGGCTGTCTCTTTCTTGCTACTGGACGCACAGTCGAAAGAATGGTGTCTTGCCATAAACTCGAGAGTGAGGCAAGAAAGGAAAAAAAAAAATGTTGGAGTGTTCCTTTAAGCTTTGCAGTGGCACGACATTTCACCTGCCTTCAGGTCAGCAGCCAATAGCCAGATTTAAACCATTAGAGGGCAGCCTGTGTGCGTATTTCTTACACGAAACAAAGAATTTCAATCTTTGTACCCAAATGAGCCACTGATTTACATTGTTTTTAGCTGAATAAAGGTGATCTAAAGGTTTGGCTACTCTTTTTACAGAAGAAAGGGAAAGAAAGAGAGGGGGAGATAGAGGTGGGTGAGGCTGGCACAAAGTGTGTAGCTGCAGGAGAGGCTTACGCTTCAGACGGCCATGTCAGGATGCAACACGCTCTCTGCTGCCGCCTTTATCTCACTCATGCCCCCTCTGCTGCTCTCCTATCTCCATCCTCCTCCTCGTCCCCTTTTCTTGTCTCCATCTGCATTCCTGTCCCCCTCTTCTCCGTCTCCTGTCCTTACCCCGTCCTCACCCGCCTCCCTCAGCTCCCTTTGTTTTCCTTCTTCTCTCCTATTTTCACTCTGCATGGCAGTGGCAGCATCACCACAGAGAGAGTATTGGTCCTCCTCTGTGTCCTTATGTGTGTGTCTCTGCTAACACACACACACAAGCACACACATCTCAGCATGGAAATTGAAATAATGATAATGTATCCCTCAGTCTGCATCAAAGTATCGCCACTTCAAAAAAATGCCGGCAGGCGTGAAATGCAAACGTGAAGCAGATGGATTGAGGAGGAGGAAGGAGAAAAGCAGCGGTGTGTGTGATAGCAAGTGTGTGTGTGTGCGTGTTTCCCTTTAACCGTCCCGCCTTTACTTTGTACATCAGCTGTAGCTTCAAGGCAGAGTGCGTATATGTGTGAGTGTCACCTATAGGTGCTTTGACAGCATGGTTTGTGTGTTTTGGTCATGAGTGTGTACATCCGTCTATCAGAGTCACCAGGTGAGGAGTTTATGCTATCTTATTTATTCACTTCATTTACGAACTGATTTTGCATCTGTGTTTGAAATATGCAGAAAAACTTTGTGTGTTTCTGGTGGTTTTTCTGTGATGAAGGTTTAGTTTGCAGACCAAGAGCAATCGGAGGGATGTAATAATATCACAAGATTGTTAAAAAAAAAAACTTTAAATAAATGAAAGCATGTTCAACATTTCTAAATCTCTATTCACAGATTCTACATAAAATCACAATTTGCACACAGGAATCATCATGATTTTCTGCTAATTATATCATTATGTTTTACAGGGGTCTGACATTAACATCAACAATAAGTAAAGCTGACCTTTAACCAAGCGGCTCAAACTTCGATTGGGTTATAAAGCCAATGCAGAAGTGCCAAAAGCAGCAGTTCTCGGGTGCCAGCTTCAGAAATCCAGACTCTCACCTGCATAATATTGTCATAAATGTCGTATTTGGAGAGGCAAACTGCACTTTAAGTCAATATAAGCAGACGCGGACACTATCTTCTCTCTGAATAAGACCAATAATATTAATTTGAGACTGATTTTAAGGGATTATTTGTTAAATGCCATGGTGAATATTTATGTCAGCGTAAATAATGACTATAACAGACCAAAAAAATGAGTTTGAATTGGCAAAACGCTGTAATCTAAAATGATTCTGCTTAATTTTCAGTAAGCCATAAAGTAACAGATGCACTCAATGGCTCAGCATTTTAATTGTGAAGACCATCAATATCCATACAAATCTAATCAGTATGTGTAATTAAAGCAGTTTCAACTTTTAACTGCTTTAAACGACACGGGCTCATTTTGGTATAAGAGTTTTTATTGGACGAAGGGCCTCTGGCTTTGGATTGTTGGTGGCATGATTCACAGTGAAACAAGCCTGTGGAGTGTTGCCATTAGTCATGTAACCATAAGTCTTTCTTCCGTTTGAAACTTGGAAAGTTTGTTTTGAGAACATCTGGGATTAGAGTTAACTTGTTAAAAAAGAGTCAATAACTTCCTAACTGAAGGACGAAGAAAATTCTCGTTCACTGAATCAACTAAAGCCTGGTCCAAGGTATTTGGTCAGTGTGTTCCTGATATTTGCTAAAGCAATGAATCCATGATACATTTCAATAAAATATTGATTTAAAGGGATTGAGAGCATCCCTATGCATACCCCAATACAACAATTCCACCAGAAACATGCAGAAGCACACACAATCAAATGTTCTGATGCAACAGAGTTTGATATACAATACCATCACACATAATTATTCTACCAATGAAAGGGCTCGCAGATATATTAATAAAGATCAGACTTGATAGATAACAGACATTGTTGACTTTCTCTGTCAAAACCCCTGTTGTTAATGACTGACAGTGAATATACTGACAAAATTGTCACATTTTAGTTTTAGTTAGAATGAAAATGAAATGAAATGTGGAACACTTTTCAGAAATCTGTTATAAATCATCCCTTCATGCTGCTGAAACCCTTCCAGTTTTTTTTGTTTGTGCGCTCTGCTTGTTGCACTGACTCACAAAAACCTGTTCATTATAATGGATTTAATTTGTTGCTGTTAATAACCAACAGTGAAGCGTGTGTGCTACTACTTTGCCTCTACACACACACACACACACCTGAGTGTGTTTTTGGCTGATCTGGGGTCAGTTAGCTCCATATGGCAGCAGACGTAATTAGCGTCTAATCGCCTCGATGTTTTGACTGCAGTTGTTTCACAGTTCACTAGCTGTCTGGGTTAGCAGCACTGCTAGCTGGTTACCCCCTGCCGAGCAGCAGGTGAGTCAGCTGGCAGGGAGCCGTCTGCACAGATGGATACACACAGACACACACACTGGGATGCACATGTTAGGATGGAGTTTTCAGGGTGCCGACCTACCTGAGGGTTTAACCTGACCCTTAGCTCTACCTGAAAATGAGTGCAGTTAATTCATGATAGCACAGAAAATAGCTAACACACCTTGCCCTTTATCAGCCCTTTTTTTATCTGATAACTCTAGTGACTTGTCTGTGCAAGACTATTTTGTTGTCTGTCCTTCCCCACAATAAGGAAACGTTTTGTTCCAGAGACAGTTACAAGCGAGAGACAAAATACTGTTAAATAGTACAGGAGAATTTGGGAAGTCGCACAGACGGATGAAGACGACCACCACAGGGATTATTTTCCCTGTATCAGACATCTCTCTTGTGATAATCTCTCTCTCTTGCTCTCTAAGCAAGTATGTCATCTATATACATTAATTTGGCATCATTAAAACACAGATATTCTGAAAGCCCAGGTTGCCTTGAATAGGGTCTGGAATGGAAAACCAATTGCAGTTAGTATTGTGAATCAATCATTTGCCATTTTGCTTATCGATTCCTTTCACTGAATTCTGCATACTTTGCACATCAAAAATGTCAGCTGTCATCAGAGGCAGTCAGCAGGAAGAGTAACAAAATAGCCAAAAATCATGGCAGGCATGGGGCAGAAGTGGTCATATTGCGACTTGATTTTTGACAAAAAGACACTTTCTGTTCAACACTTTGTAATTGTTTGTATCAACATCAACATGCAGAGGCATTTATCCACACTGCATTGAACATTAATAACATTATTACCATTGAAAACCTATGGTGTTAGTAACAATAAAGTCTTCAAAATTCCCATTCCTAGTCTTGAAAAAGAAAAATTTAAATGTACTTGAAAGGGTTGAGACAGGTTATAGCTTGAAATGCAATTTTACAAAAAAAAAAAAAAAAGAACATCCAGATCTAAACAAGACAAAAATGACTTGGTGTTACAACAGTTAAAAGTGAGCCTTTTAATTTTGCTGTTTTGAACAGTAGGCGTTACTGGTTTCTCTTAACTCCTGCAGTTTTTCGCCTTGAGTGCTGTAACAGTAGAGAGGATACAACTTTTTAAAACTTTGATGACCTGCACTTACTAACAATAATATCAGATCTAACACAAACACATCTCTTCACTCTCTTGTCTTTCCAACCTGCATCATGAGGTAGCTAAAGCACTGCAGATCTCTTTGCTCTTTTAAGTTGCACCGGGAATCAGAGACTCCTAACCTTTTGTCTGTGGGGCCCATTAGTCATACCAAAAATAGGCCGAGTCATCTCAGGACCAACATGAAGAAATGTGATACATGGTTTGCAAAAACAAAAAAAATGTATTCCAGTTGTTTTTATTGATATGAAAACTGGATGTGTCTGGATATATATATAGGTAATGGATGGATGGATGTAATTTCATTTATTGCTTGTTGGCAAGTGAGAGACTCTGAAAGGTTTTTGGGAAACTGGGCGCAGTACGAGTTCACCAATCCAACAGCCAAACATAATCCTTAAACCAGACAGTCTCAAGGCTTGAAAACCTCCATTTGATTTGTATTTCAATCAGGAGAGACTGAATTGAGTGAACAATTATATATTTTACAAGTTGTGTGACTGAAAATGTGCAGTGTTTTTTGTGATTAACATCTCTTTGACGTAAACTCCATCATGAAGACTTGGGGCCCTAATTTCGTGGGGCAGCGCAGGGGGCACAAGCCTGGTGCACCCCACGCAGTGTTAATTTTGTCCGGCGCACCGCGCCAGTTTGACAATTTGGTAGACCGTCTGCGCAGAGATGGGTATGACGGCACACCAGGGGGGAGGTGGCGGCGCACCAGGGGGAGGTGTTGACAGATTCGAGTAGCGCAGTGACAATTTCGTGCCAAAAAACTGTGCGGAAGGTGCACTGAAAGCTCGCCAGCTCCAACCTGGTCTATCTTCGGCGCAGGGCGGGGCGCACCCTCCGCAGCTGTAATTTGGTGACAAGCGCACATGTGCGCACGCCTCAGAGGCAGGTTTCCAGAGTGTCAGGCACATTTTAATGCAATAAACAATCACAGCAATCACTATTTAATGTACGGTCTGAACCAGCATATACATTTGTATCTATATTAATTGTCCCGTCACATCTGATGTCGGATTAAAGCCGTTTGTCATAATGGAAACTTTACCTGACAGCAGCTGGAAGTTTGATGCACATCTTACAAGTCAACAATAAACAGACTTAACATCTGATACTGAGTATATATCTGGCTTCTCTCATTTCATTAAATTCAAAGAAAAAAGGGAGAAAAAAGACGAAGAAAAAGGAGAGAAAATAAATGTATGTCACTCAGGATTTACCTGTGATTTCCAATATTCCTCTATTATAGTCTTTATTTTTAACGTTATGTAAAAAGATGGAGTACATTATTTCAAGGAGGATGAGGCGGAGACAGACTGTTTCTGTGGAAGTGGGGATAATTCAGACTAATCAGACGCTGCGTCTCGGCCGCAGCGCATTTAAAGGCGAGGAGAGGCGCTCATTTGATTGGTGACGACAGCGATCGGCTGTGTTAAACCCAGTCACGCCTCCGTCTCCTCCTCTCTGGATATGTGCTTAGGGGCTTGCACGGAGGCGTGGATGCGATGGTCTGCGCTGGTCTGCGCCTTGAGTGTGTCTCTCTTGGCACTGCAGGAAACTTGCAAAGTGCGCTGGTCACACCCTGTCCGCATGGCGAAGGCCGGCGCAGGGCAGGTGCGCCTGCGCTTGCGCCTGGTCTACGAAATTAGAGCCCTTGGTGTACTTCAGGGGCACTGAGGGTAAATGTGAGATAGGATACTTCCTTGGAGTCTAGATACTGGTGGTGATGAATAATGGGTATGATGAGACTTCTCAGCAGCTTTCTGGGATCCAGATGTGATGGACGAAGGTGCTGATACTTCCTGCTTGAAATTCCACTATAGCTTCATGAGGTTGAGGTTTTAATCTTTATCAACTTATTCTTTCTGTCTCCATAGTTTCATTGGACTGAGTTCATGATGGAAATAAAGCGGGCTAAAGCTTTGTTGAAATGTCACTCAAATGTCTTATAAGGACAATTCCTAAGGACTTGAAGATGCTAACCTGTCGATGATACCGGCCTGCAAAGAACCACTTAACCCCATGAACTTGGATGATGTCAGTTATTTATTTTGCATTCGAATGTTAACTAAATGTGATTTAATATAAGTAGACTTGCTGCACATTGCAACAGTATCCAGAGCTAACAAGGGACTTCTTCAAAATTCACAGTGCAAGTTAGCTGGTATATCAATCTGTTTATCCTCTATGTCCTCATATTGTTAGTCCTTTATGTCTGCAAATGTCCAGCATTAAAAAATATCACTTTGTGTTAGTCGTGTTTGCGCACTGACCTCCAAACTTTTGACCATCTCTTTTTTCAGATCTATTTTGAGTTACCGAATTATTTTGCATTACTTGCACTTTTCTACTAAGCAGCAGCTGCAGCTGTCTCTCTCTCTCTTTGCCTCTCTCTAGCACCAAATATCCCTTTAAACACCTTACGAGGCCCCTTTGGTGATTAAAACCATGCAGCATTGTCAAATTGGACACATTTTGTGCTCACAGTCACACAAAACACAGCAAACTGATCTTTAAAGATGTGTTCTGTGAAAGAAGTTTGTAACACTGCCCTGTTAGGCTCGAGCCTGCTACCTCAACATGACACTGTGAGAAGCAGATGGACCAAACACTTACTTTTTTATTGAAAGCAGAAACAAAAAAACTGTCTCTGCTGTTCAATAGCTCAATAATATTTTTGTAATTATGCAACTTTTTGATTAATAGAGAATAAACACACTGCACATAATTTGTTAGATTTTTGTTTGATGACAGAACCTAAAACACATAAAATACAGACTCATTGGCAAGGACCCCAAAGCATCACAAAAACATGTGAGGGAAGGGAGACATTTCCCCTAAGTCATCTGAGTAAGAGAAAAGCATTAGCTTAGAGGATTCTTCTACTTCTATCTAAAAAATACCATGCTAATGAATCCAAAAAGACTAATAACTTTATCTTTGTGCAGAAAACTACAAACTCCATGTCTTAGAATAAGTGGGATCCTTCAGAAGCAGCAGCAGGAGAATGCACTGAGTTTACTTCTCTGAATGTTATGATAATTTCCATATGTATATGTAAAATGTCCAATGTAAATGTGCAAAACACTTTCTTTAAAAAGGCCAGAGAAAGGCAGACCTCAGGAGGAGAGGCTGAGCGTCTGCCATTTATCAATATTCATTATTTGACATTGTCTGCTGATGGAAATATGGTAAATCCAGGATTATTTGAATATGAATGGAATTTGCACTTCATACCTCCATTTACATGTGCAGCCACATGTTTACACAAGACACATACCCTTCTTACAAAATGAACTCCGAGGTGTTTTTATGCATGAATTTATGGCTAAAAAATAGAGAGGGATGAGCCTGTAAATGGGAAATGTGATTTTTGAATAAATTGTGAGATGTGCAAACTATCATAGTTGAAGTGGACACACACTATGGATGTACTATTTTTAAGAATATCTTAAAGCTGAAGTGTACAAAGGCTTCGATCAATTTGATCCTACTTTTCCTGTCCAAATTTAACAATATATGTTCGAGGTGGTAAAGAACTGGTCCAAAATAGTGGAGAAGTCTTGTTGCAAGCAAAAGAAAAGGTTTCCAAAGGTTTCAATCAATCAGTCTTTATTTGTATAGCACCCATATTCATAACAAGTGTTATCTCCAGACACTTAACAGGAGAAAAGGCTGAAGACAAAATCTTCATATTATTGATATACATATATGCATATATACATATATACATATAAAATATAACCCAACATAAGCATAATTAAAATTGAAAGAATTAATGGGACAAGTGGGACAAGATAAGCATTAATTATTATTTGTCCTTTTTTTTTAACTAAATGTGAAACACAAATATTGATCTTGCTATTCTTTTCAGTTAATCAATGGCCTATTGTTGTCATATTACTAATATTTTAAACATTGACAGGATTTCATAACAAATCAAACAATTAAATAAGTCTGAAACCCAGTTCAGACAAAAGGCCGGACAAGATAAAACTTGCAACTGCTTGCACTGGGTTGTCTTAATGTGTATAAACACAGCTGCAACTGAGACAGATAAACTACCATCTTCTTGTTTTGCCTTAGATTTCACTTTGGGGTTAAATGCTTATCTTGTTCATGCACATTCTTGTGGTTAACAACATGAATCAAGGCAGTGACTGTAAGTTAGTTGCTCCAGCTGCAAATCAGGTGATGTCATAAACAGTGTTGGGAGTAATGCATTAATAAATGTGATTACTGTAATGCATTCTTTTTCACTGTAATGTAGTAATGTAAGGGACTACAAAAAAAAGGTAATATTTTATTCAGTTACAATGTCTTTTTAATTTAACCCTAAGTGAATTTTTTTTGTTTGTTTGTTTTAATACAAATTCGCCATATACCCCGTGAGATTAGCGGAGGAGAAAAGTCCTCGGCATGGCCTAAAGTTACAGTATCAATTTTACCTTTTGCCTGTTTTTGCTATGATCGTTTCTTGTATTTTGCCTTGAGCCATCAATGTGGCTATTATATTCTGTGCAACACTGGTCATAAAAGTGAAAACAAAGAGATCCAGACTTGCATGTGTTTAATCAAAATATCTTTAGGGCTCCCACAGACTCAAAACATGCTCATTAGGTCAACGGGTAACTCCAAATTTCCCTTATGTGTGAGAGTTTGTGAAAGATTGTCTGTCTCTACATGTCAGCCATGTGACTGGCCCAAATAAGCCCAAGGGTGCACCCTGCCCCTTGCCCAGTGTCATGACCCTGAAAGTCAAAAGCTGACAAGACAAAGGATGGAGTTTGAAGCTGGAGATATTCTGTATTTTTTTGTCAATTTCTTCATCTTGGGAGCAGATTTGTTCTGTTTTCTTTAAATATTAGAGAAAACAGTACCAACAGATTGGTCTGGTGAAACTGAGGAAACAGCTGATGATGTTGCTGCTCTTCGTTGCGACCGGTGGGCTTTAATGGTTGTTCAACATGTTGTAGAATTTGGGTTTCCAATGAAGGGCCCAGGGGAAGGGGGACAGAGGATCTAATCTTATTCGTCAGCTTTGAGATTGTCGAAATTTTGTCGAAAATTAATTTTTATTTTAACCTTACAATTTTGTCCTTGACAAAATAAACAATCATTTTCGATTTGATGCCTGCAATACATTCCAAAAAAGTTGGGACAGAGGTATGTTTACCACTCCATTTCACCACCTTTTCCTCTAACAACCCTCAATAAGCATTTGAGAGCTGAGGACACTAATTGTTGAAGCTTCGTGGGGGGAATTACTTCCCTTTCGTATATAATGTGTGACTTAAGTGACTCAACGGTCCTGCTCCATTGTCATATTTTGTTCTTCATAATATGCCACACATGCCAGTCTAATACCTGCACTCTTTTCCTATGATGCTGTTCTAACAAGGGCAGGATAGGGCTTAGCATTGTTTTGCTGAAATAAGCAGGAAGATACCTCAGATGTACAAGTTATCAATGCCATGGGCACTAACACACCCCCATCATAGATGCTGCTTTTTACCTCCGTCATGGTGGTTATGCTATTGCCGGTGTCTGTTTGCTTGTTTGTTTGTTTGTTTCTCTGTTAGCAATATAACTCAAAAAGTTACACACGGATTTTAATGAAATTTTCAGAAAATGTCCGGATTGTGACAAGACACAAATGACTCGGTTTTGGGAGTGATCAGGATCATCGCAAAATCGCCATGATGAAAAATGTGATTTTCGTGAATAACTACTTAACTAAAATAGATATCAATATGAATCCAATGCTAATGGTATGTTTTCATGGTCAAGGAATCTAAATATTTAGATGAAAAAAAGGTAGGACTAATATTTAAGGTGAAAATCAGTCTTTTTTCCTGTTTAGCCTGGGGAAGACAATGTTTACAATTTTTCAACGAAATGACAAAATATATGTGAGCAAACTATGAAGTTTATCTTTTTGAACATGAAGTAACTTCTCTTTTTCATGTATCCACTTAAACATGGTTCTCAAATCATTGTATTCTGTTTTTATTTATGTTCGACATAAGATTCTAACTCCATTTGAATTTGGGTTTGTAAATATTGCAACTTAATTCTAACTATTGAGGCCGAATCATTACTCACATAAATCAGTTTGAGTTTGATGCAGACCATCCTTTGATTCAACATATTGATCAATCATTCCGATCTTCTGCAGCTTCACTTTCTGTGCATTTTGCTCCGTTTGCAGGAGCAGACTGCAGCAGTGCAGCGGCCCACTACGTAAATCCTGCGGTGTGTGTGTGTGTGTGAGAGAGATGGACTGGTCCTGATAGTGTTGTAAGTGCTATCCAGTTAAACAATAGTGCACGGTGAGGAAGCACCCGTGCTGAGGGTGTCATAGATTACAAGAAAGGCAGACTCCAAACAAATTATGGCTGTGTCTTTGTGTTGTTCTTAGCCCTCCATCTCTCCCTTTCTCTCTCTCTTTCCTAGTGTTATATATTTTCACACCTCGCTGAGCCCATCGCACACATACACCCTCGGCTCGTCTGACTGTCTCCTCCTCCTTCTTTCTGTCGTTCCTTCTTTTCTCCTCTGCTGCATTTTCCTTCTTATTCCTCTTTCTCACTTCATATCATCCTCTCCCTCTCCTTCTCTCTCTCTCTCTCTCTCCCCCCGTCTCCCCCCTCCCTCTCTCTTGGGTCATGTTGCAGCAGCTCCAGCAGAAATAATAGGAGCAAAGGCGTGAGGTTGTTATTTGCATAGAAATAGCATGACGCCCCAGGCAGCTTCAGGAGAAGGACACAGAGATCATTTGTCTCAAAATTTTAATGAAAACTTTTGCTGAGACAGAGATTTCTTTTCCTCCACCCCCCTACTCCTCATCTCACTCCCCTCCCTGCTCTCCTCTCCTTCCCCAATTTCTATTCTCCCCTACCTTCCATATACCGTCCCATCCCGCTGCTCGCTCTTCTTCTTCGTCTCTTTCTGTACACGCACAGTGTGATGTGAAATTAGATGACACATCAGTATTGTGTCTCTGTGCAGCAGCAGCAGCACGTCAGTCTAACCCGCGGTTTGTCAAAACATCGCAGGGAATATGGGCAACTCGAGATGTCAGAGTGTGTGGGAGAAAGAGGAGTGAGTTTGTTCATAAAGCAGGTAAAATGTAAAGGAGGAAAGTCTTACAGAGTGAACAGAGAGAAGTGACAACAATGGTGTGCTCCCAACAAGTTTGGTTCAGGAGTTTCCAAGGCCAACTGTACCCTAAGGCAGGGGTCTCCAACCAGTGGGCTGCAGGCTAGATGAAGGGTGTGGATCATATTAGCCTACACCAGTTTCATCTCACAAATACCTCAGACAACAATGCCAGAAATGCTTTGAAAAATTACACAGATGTAAGACCATGTGGATTTATGCAAAACCATAGTTACATTTTGAAGATGAATATTGCAATTTCACGCTTTGTAAATGAGACCTTTGGACAAAGTAAATAAGGCAGAAAATATGCTTTATATGGTATTTGCTGCTGAAAATGTGCACATGAAAATGTGTCCATGGGCAGAGTTGCTCCCACAGCTGTCAGTGTTGTGTCATGTGAAGAAAAGAGTGTGAATGTGATTAGCTAATACTGATGTATAACTAACACGAGTCAGTGGGAATCATTTAGCCATGGAGGGTACGTGTAGGAGACAAATGTTTATTTTAATTAGGGATTAAACTGTGCTAGGAGAGGATAGTGGGTTACAAAAGGTTATTAGTGAGGTTATACAGTCATGTGTTGCTAGGGTTAAAGGTAATCAGGAAGTTAGATGGATGTACTTAATTGATTTCAAACTGGGAAGTTGTGTGGATTTACTTTTTCTTTATTTAAATTGATGGATGTACGTCGGAATTCGACGTCGTATGGACGTCGGAATGAGACATCGTATGGACGTCGGAATGCGACGTAGTATGGAATTTGGAATTGGACGTCGTATTGACGTCTGAATCTGACGTCGTAAGGACGTCGGAATGCGACGTCGTATGGACGTCGGAATGTGACGTCGTATGGACGTCGGAATGCGACGTAGCATGGACTTCGGAATGTGACGTCGTATGGACGTCGGAATGCGACGTCGTATGGACGTCGGAATGCCACGTCGTATGGATGTCGGAATGCGACGTAGTATGGAATTCGGAATTGGACGTCGTATTGACGTCTGAATCTGACGTCGTATGGACATCGGAATTCGACATCGTATAGACGGCGGAATGTGACGTCGTATGGACGTCGGAATGCCACGTCGTATGGATGTCGGAATGCGACGTAGTATGGACTTCGGAATGTGACGTCGTATGGACGTTGGAATGCGACGTAGTATGGACTTCGGAATGTGACGTTTTATGGACGTCAAATGGAAGTCGGAATGCGACGTCATATAGACGTCAGAATGCGACGTCGTATGGAACTCGGAATGCGACGTCATATGGACGCCCGAATGCGATGTCATATAGACATCGGAATTCGACGTCGTATGGAAATCGGAATGCGACGTCGTATAGATGACGAAATGTGACGTCGTATGGACGTCGGAATGCGACATTGTATGGACGTCGGAATGCGATGTCGGAATGTGATGTCATATAGACGTCGGAACTGAACATCGTATGGACGTCGGAATGCGACGTCATATATACGTCTGAATCCAACGTCGTATGGACTTTGGAATTCGACGTTGTATAGACATCAGAATGCAACGTCGTATGGACGTCGGAATGCGACGTTGTATGGACGTCGAAATGCGACATCATATAGACGTCGGAATTTGACGTAATATGGAAGTCAGAATGCGACGTCATGTAGACGTCATACGGACGTTGGAATGTAGCATTGTATGGATGTTAGAATTTGACTTCGTATGGACGTCTGAATCCGACATCGTATGGATGTCCGAATTCGAAGTCGTATGGACGTCGGAATTCGACGTCGTATGGCGGAATGCGACGTCGTATGGACGTCAGAATGCGACTTCATATAGACATCGGAATTCAATGTCGTATGGAAGTCAGAATGCGACGTCGCATGAAAGTCGGAATGCGACGTCGTATAGACGTCGTACGGAATTAGAATTTGACTTTGTATGGACGTCTGAATCCGACGTCGTATGGATGTCCGAATTCGACATCGTATGGACGTCAGAATTCGAAGTTGTAAGGATGTCCGAATTCGACGTCGTATGGACGTCAGAATTCGAAGTTGTATGGACGTCGTATGGACGTCGGAATGCGACGTTGTATAGACGTCGAATGCAAAGTCGTATGGACGTCGGAATGCAACGTCGTATGGACGTCCGAATGCGATGTTGTATGGACGTCAGAATACGACGTCGTATATATGTTCAAATGCGACGTCATATGGACTATACAATGCCGGAATGCGACGTGGTATGGACGTCGGAATATGATGTTGTATGGATGTCGTAAAGACGTCGGAATGTAAGGTCGTATGGAGGTCGGAATGCGACGTTGGAATGTAACGTCCTATGGACGTCAGAATGTAACGTCGTATGGACGTCAGAATGCGACATTGTATGGACGTCGGAATGCGACGTCGTATGGAAGTCGGAATGCGACGTCGTATGGACATTGGAATGTCACGTCTTATGGACGTCGGAATGCGACATTGTATGGACGTCGGTATGTGACGTCGTATGGACGTCTGAATGTGATGTCGTATGGACGTCGGAATGCAACGTGTTATAGACATCGGAATGGGACTTCGTATGGACGTCGGAATGTGATGTCGTATGGACATCGTATAGACGTCGGAATGTGGCGTCGTATAGACAGGACGTCGTATGGGCGTCGAATGGACTTATATGGGCGTCGGAATGTGAGTCGTATGGGCGTCGAATGTGATGTCGTATGGGCGTCGGAATGTGCGTCGTATATGGAATGTGGAGTATGTGGCGTCGTATGGTCGTATGAACATGGCACATTGTTCTCTTGGGCAGTAGGGTAATGTGCAGTGCAATGTGCACTTTATCTTCCTGTTCAATATTGGACAATGTGCAATACAGCAAGGACCTGAACTCTAAGGCAGCTAACACTCTGCACCTTGCATTTGGCATGTGACTTCAATATCACATTATTTAGCACTTCAGCACTTTACAGTTCATTGTGTATGGTCCCTCAACTCCAAGCAGTTATTTTTTTGACTATGATGTTTCAGCCAGTATGACTGTATGTCTTTTAGTATGCTCTGTGTGTTTTTATTGCTTTTATGGATGTCTGGTTTTTGTTTTTATGCATTGACACCAACACATACATGTCATTTTTTATTAATGAATACTGTCCTGTTTAGAAAAAAAAATCCTTTTAATTTAGTCCATGAATATGAAAAATCAGCCAAAGAAATTTACGACTAAGCGTACGACTCAAAGTCAACATTTTACATGTTTCCTCATTGAAGTAAGACACCAAAGTTTTTCCCATCTTCTAACAGAAAATGTATCAATAGCACACCACCTCAAGGAAAAAAAAAAAAACATGTTTGAAAGTCGTCCTGCACCTGTTCTTCATGTTTCACCTGATATCACTCATTCAGACTGGCAAGATTAACTCAACGAATGATACATTTTGGCCATGGAGAAGCATTTGTGCAACTAAAACTCCAATCTGCTCCCCTCCACTGACACACTATCACCCACCTCCACCTCCTGCTGTGCTGTGAAGGATGCACTCCCCACACAGCTGCCACCAGGCAGGAGAGAGGGTGGGTGTTGCAGGGTGACCCCCAGAAAGTGAGGGCCACTGAGCCGTCCCACTGACACCCTGACACCCCCTGGACCCCCCTCCATCACTACCAACACCCCCTCCATCACCCGACTTACCCCGCTCCGCCCTCTTAACCGACACCTCACCGGGACGTCCCGCTGCAGGGTGCTTCAGCGCAGCAGGAAGATGATGGTGATGATGGTGGAGGGGGGCAGAGGGTAGAGTCACTCGCCAAGTAGCACCTGGAAACTAAAGAGGGGGAGAGAAGAGATTATTAGCCGAGGCATCACCGTCGTATTGGAGTGGTGTCATGGTCCAGCTCAGCCGAGAGAAATCAGAGAAAAAAACGCTTCTAATACAAAACGTGAATGAGGAATTTTTACACAAGTTACTATTGAACAATACTAATGACTGTTTAAATAATGCAAAAATAATCCTTATTTAAATACAAGAAGGCACAGTAGATAGATTTCTGACATTTAAATCTCAAAATTCTGACATTAAACTCAGGATTCTGACTATCTTTAAGAACTGGACACAAAAATCTGTCCAATTCTCTGACTTCATTAAACTTGAGAATCTGACCTCAATCTCTGATTTATTCTGAAAATTCTGATTTATACCTAGTACTTGATTCTAAGCTAATGATTCCGACGATTTCATTTTAATTCTGAATTTGAATTTTAAGTCTTACTTTATTCATGGTTCTGACTTTAATCCAAAAATTCAAACTTTTAACACAGTATTATGACTTTTAACCCAGGATTTTAGCTGAAATCTCAAATTTCTTTCTTTAAATTCATAATTCTGACTTAAATTCCAGAATTCTAAATTTCTTCTGCACAACAGAGACACATTTTGCAGGTCTCTATATGGACTCACTGAGAAAGCAGCCCTAAGACCCACTTTAAGTCCAAAACCACCAGTTGAAAACCAATCGTTTAGGGCAACTGGTAGTGAAAATTTGAGAACCGAGCCAGTATTCACCAGCACACGCACATCAGATTCCCTCTTCTTTGGAATATTAATGTAGTTCTGACTGAGACAAAAGATGTGTGTGTGTGTGTGAGTGTGTGTGTGTGTGTGTGTTTGAGCGTACAGAGTGACATCCTTGTTGTTTGCTAACCCGCCTGCGTGTATGTGTTTGTTTGTGTGTGGAGGTGGAGATCTTCTCTGTTTGCTATCTCGCCCTGCGTCTGCATGAGTCTGGGTGCACGTGTGTCTGTGCGTGTATGTGTAGGTGTGTGTTCATGAGTGTGCGTCTCATATGTCCACCAATCCAAGGTGACCGTGCTGGCTGACGCCTGCGGGCCCCCAGGGCGCCACTGACAGCTTTAGGTGCGAGTTGGAGATTTGTGGCCCCTCCTCCTCCTCCTCCTCCATCGCCGCCTCCCACCAGTACCCATAACCCACCAGGGCCATAAACCTACCCCCCCTCCCCACCCACACACACACACGATCAGGAGTGATGGCTAAAGAGGTTAAAACAAAAAAGGTGAGAGAGGGGAGGTAGGCTGAACGCAGACACCCCCTCCCCACCTCCTCCTGTGGGACACGCAGCCTGATGGATGTGTGTGTGGAGGGTGCATGGGGGGGTAGAGGGGTGACCTCCAGGATCAAAGGTCAAGGGTTGAATCAGGGGAAGGAAAATGGGTTCAGCGGCCTAAACGCCATCCTTCATGAAGCTAAGACCGCCTCTGGTCAAACACGTCCACACTCTCAAACCACACACTCATGATCACCTAAAGCCACCTGGAGCTCACCTGGACTCTTGGACCTCCACATGATGGCTGGAGATCTGCGTGAATTTTACCTTATGATTTTTTTTTTTTTTATTAATAATCTGTTTTCTATATTTATCATCATCATCATCAGTTCTGAATTATTCAGAAGGTCTTATCTTGGAAAAAAGGATTTGTAATTTGACAATCAACCTTCCTCCCTAAAGAGAAACTTGGATCACCCTAATTTAGGGTAGGCCAGGGCAACAGAGATGGTTCCCAAAGTTCACCTCTTTTGCACTCAAGAAATTCACTTACAGCCGTGCCAGCCAATCAGCATCAAGAGTGAACAATGATTAGGATAACATCACAAACACAGGGGGAAGTAAACACTGCTCCACATTGGAGCTCCTCTATGCAGTTATTGTTGTGTTCAGAGTTGAACCACAGTGATGAGATATAAAGAAATAAAAATAAAGAAATACAGAGGAAAGTTCTGAGTCATTGGAAAGTTCTGCAAATGTATGTATGTATGTACACTTTTCATGGGCTGTTGTGTGACTGAAGTCAACCTGCACAACAGCAGTTAGCACAACTGTTGGCTACTGTTGTGTTTTTCTGCCTTACTAGTGTGGGTATAATGTGTTTGTCTCCAGCAACATATCCTAAACCTCACAGAAATACACTGCAGCACCCTCAAAGAAAGAATAGCCCAGGGAGAAAAGAGGGTGGATCTCCAATTCTATTGGAAAAAATACAATTAAACGGGGCAGATTTGGGAAGTGTCAGAGGGGCAATCACCCTGACACTGGTGAAACTCTCTGCTTTTTGCACTTGTGTGTGATTACAAACTATAAAAACTACTAACCTTCAAGAAAGGTGATCAACGACACTGATTCACAAAAAGTATATATATTGAGAAATAGAGACAGGAGGTTTGCACCCAACAGCAAGGATATGGTCATTTGCTATATGTACATTGATAATGTGATCATTCAGCCATATTGTAACCAGCAGCTTCTTGGTTTCATTTAAAATGTGTGCATGCTGTTCAGCAGACCACATCAGATTTCATGTTTCATGTTCTCATATTTTGATCCTATTGTTTCCTGCATGTGGGTGACCACACCACCTCACACATACACACACTTCCTCCCCTTCTGCGTGTATGTGGTGTGGTGTGAGGGTGTCAGCACTCTGGGTCTGCCCTGTAGGAGGGGTGGGGGGGTGGAGGTGCAGGGCCTGTGCCAGGGAACAGATGGTGATGGCTGGGCAGGGGGGGAGGGCGGCGGGGCACCGAGGCAGCGGGCACGCCGAGAACACGGCGATCCTGTGGCCTCGGCTGGGTGAGAACAAGCAAAGTCCTGATGCAAGGCTTTTTCTTCTTCGCTGGAACAAAAACTGCAGCTCTCTTCTGGAGGGAAAGTTGCAAACTCTGCAAAATGGTGGAGGGAAAATGGATGGCAGCCAGTTGCTGGGTTGTTGTTATAGAACTTTAATCTTTTTAAACATGGTGTCACCTCTTGACTGTATCTCCATCATGGCTGTGTTAATAATAGTGGTGAAGCCTGGCCAAAATATCCCAAATATTTTTACTTCTCACTGTGGAACTTTGACTGTCAACATAACTGTTCATGCCACAAAAGCTGCGAACGTCACTTTGACACTTGTACCCAGCAAAATATATGCTTTATGTTTCCTGCCAGCAAAAGCAATGGGGCCAGAAGTATAGAGTGGTGCAGGAATGAGTCCAAAACGAGGAAGTGAGTTAGCATTTAGCACATTCTGGTTCCCAACCCCCTGGAGCACAAGGGATTTAGAATACCAGTTTTGGAAAGGTGCCTGAAATAAGGTTCATGGTGAACACATGAGATTTAAGGAAAATAATGAAATACATCTGATGTTGCCTGCTTCAACTTTGAATGCCTTGTACGTTCAAAACAATGGTTGCAAACTAACCACTAACGAGAACTGCAAAAATGACCTGGGACTTGACAGCAATGCCTGATTGTTTTTTTCATAATCAATATTCAAGCACTATTGCCACAGGAAAGAGGAACAACTTGATTATGTTACTGGATTTTTACTGGAGAGGTTGCAATAAGACTTTATACATTTGGATTTGCAATTGCATCTCAATTGAACTGCCATGTTATAGCTCTATAGTAACTTACTAATAGCTTTTTACTCCCATTAATTAGGCATAAGCTTAAAAAATGTAGAAAACAGGTTGGTTTGTTAAGAATATCACAAAGAACAGAACATGCATGTTTTTTTTGTTAACTACTGAGCTAATTTTCACCAATGATCCAAAACACATTGACCAATCCTATAGTCTTTTAGTAGGCCTGCAGTCAAAAGGAACCAGTGTGATAGAAATGTACGTGTTGGGTTACAAAATGCATTATCAAGCATCACTATATTATGTTTTTGTGTCCTTGTGTCAGTCCAGGCTAATTTTGGAGCCAGTTAATAACTTGAGCTGGCGCTGAAGCAATAATATGACATTGCACTGATAAAACTACTTTTAATAGAGCTGGAGCAAGAAAGCAATTACGGCGGCTACTGCCTATTTCACATAGGGGGAAGAATAAGTCTTCATGCTGTAGACTTTTTTGTCTTGCTCATAGAAGTGATCTTTCTTACAAAAGGTGACAAATTAAAGACAAAGGGAAGATAAAACTCAAAAAGCAGAATACAGGAATCTCTTTTGCCTTTCATATGATTTGATGCTTGGTATCTCTCAAAGCATGACTACTCATTTTCTGCCTCCAGAGTGAACTACACTCATATTTCATTGATGACTACAAAACTGCCACTTTCAGTACATGGTTAACTAAAAACTATAGTTTTTTCTGTATGCTCAGGCTTGTTGCTGTTGAGTAGATGTAAGAGAGGGAGTGTATGCTTCATTTGCCACACATGACAAAAGTGAAACAAGTTATGAGGGGCTGTGGTTGTCCCATGACGATCACCCTGTTATAAATAGAAGGCTACATTTGTTGATGTGATTTAAGCTCACTAAATGAATTACCCTTTTCGGACTGATGTTTGTCTAACTGTGCAAATGCATATTTTTGCACAATGTTTAAACTACTGTGATCTCAAGTTTCAACCTAAAATGTAGTTATTTCACTCTTCAATCAAGGTGCAACTAAAAAAAAAAACAGTATCAGTACAGTACAGTATCAGCCTTTTTTGTTTTTTTTCCCATTGGTTTAATGTATTAATCTTATTCTTATTAACGTTGTAGACCGTCCCATTGAACTTAACTGTTGCACCAGAAACACTGGACAGATTTTAACAATGCCAGGAGCTAATTATAAATCAGGATCCCAGAAAAGGAAAGAGAGGGAAAAGAATGAGCCGGCAAGTGCTTTTGAATCAAACCACAACACTCTGAAGCAGTTTTTTTCAGTCATCTTCATAAGATAATTGGAGTGGTGCACGGGGCCAAATGAAGCAAGGAGACAAACTCAAATGCAACAGAGGAAGTAGCAGCAGTGTAGCTAGCATATTTAAAAGTGCCCCCATATCAATGCCTGCCCCAGAGCAGGGGGAAAGAGGGGAGCTTATTGAGCATGCATTCAGTTTAATCAATCTCATAAAATGAGGGGGGCCATTTCTTGTGCCTCCAGGGCTCCAGGCTTTTCTCTAGGCGGGCCTGCTAAGAAGCACCGCATCTCAGGCCTTTTTGCACACTGTGTTCAGCTATAAAGGGAAATTAGGTCTACATTGCTGTCTAAAAATATTTACTTATCATTCTCCAGTATTAGGTTGATATACCTACTATTATAAATATACATTCATGTGGCTAAAAAAGTACTTCCATTCATGAAACCATACCTCTGTAGAAAAGGAGTGTGGCCATAAAAGAGAGCTGATGTGATAAACGCCCAGAGAGCTGCCGTCATCCATCCTCTCATCCTATTGAAGCTGAACACAACACACTGCAGTGAAACGAGACGACACAGTTTGTCACGGCGCCTGTCGATACTCAGGAGGGATGGCACATCACCTTGGGACCTCCCTGCGGGGTTTAATACACACAGGCCACGCTGGACATCCAGAAATGCCCCCTGTGACCCCAGGCACACACTCCCTCTCTCTCTTTCTTTGCCTCTTGCTGTCACACACGCTGATGAAATGTTCTTTAATACCCAATTGACAGTATTGACATCCCCTTGGGTAGCAGGGTCCCCCCTGAGGGGGTGTACAGTATTGATTTTGGGGGACTATAGGTCTGTGGTCCCCCCGGTGACATGTCCCCAGTCCTACTGCTATTATTGGGAGATTAGTGGGTTATTACAGCTCCCAGGCCAGCTGGACGTGACACGGAGAGGATTGGCAGGCAGATGACCCACTATGGGAACCTCTGTGGGAAAAATTAACTGCTGTTTAGGATTTTGAGCAAGATGACATCATCATTAGGATCACATTATCACACCAGAGTGATGTTTGCTTTGACTAAAAGGGAGCTGGTTCAAAGAAAATGGCAGACAGTGGATTAAAGAGACTAAAAGTCTTATGCTGCATTCAAGTGCGGGTCTATTTCTGCTTCATGTCTTCATAGATTATTCCAAGGTGATTACTGCTATTTCCATAAAAAGGAAATATCAATAAATGATTAAATAAGCAGTTCTTATGAGTACGACTTATTAGAGAATGGTTTGCCTGAGTTTAAAGACAGTTATGTGCTAATGGGGTCTCAATAATAGTGCAACAGGAAGCGCTGTCGCACCTGCTGGTCTTCAGGTTAAGTGCTTACGTGTAATTGGCTGTTTGTCTCTCTATGTCATCTCTGTGTTTGTCTGGTGCCTCATTTGAAGTTTCCATGTCCCAAAATGGGTGGTTTCACACAGCATGAAGTCTTATGCACCCTCTAGTGGTATCCTCCAATAACCGGTAAAAAGCTTCACATACAGCCAAGTACATAAAAACAAGCTCATGGCGCCAGTAGACGCAAATGCACGGACAGAAAGTAAGTATATCTGTGGCTTTAGTTTTCTAATTAGTTCACAGACCAATCAAAGTAAGAGTGCCCCCTTTTCAAAGGAACTGCTGCCAGGTTACTTCTGATAGAAAACTTTTTTTTTGGCAGAGTCTGTTTTAAAGCATTGTGGTGAAATAGTTATTATAATATTTAAAATTCAACAGTAAACTTGTATATATATATAATATATATGAGACGGATAAATCACTTTCTTAGTCCTCGCATAGATGTAAAGTAATAAAAAAAAATCCTCATAACATTATATTCTTTTGCTTTACTTTCCATACTTTACCAAGTGTTTTAGCATACATTCACTTGCCTGCATGTTTTTCTTTTTTACTCTTATTTTTGCCTCATTGTTAATTAACTTGATAAGGCAACTAAAGAGAGGCAGGAAATACTGGGATGGAAAGATGGAGTCAACCAGCAGCACTTGCAATGCTAACATTATACAGAGCTTGAAGAGTGTGATTCATAGGGGGAGAAAAATACATTCAAAATCACCCTGGTGAGACAATGCCTTCTTCATCAACGTAACTTACTACCTGGTAGTGGAGTGAGATTGATCTCTTATTAACTTTGGTGGGAAAACAACGCTGTTAAGAAATACATATATCATACATACAACCCATAATGAGATGATCTTTAGTGTTTTTGAGAGTTAAGAATATATCCTTAGATTTGTGCAGGTCTCTTCTATGTGTTGCTCCAGACTCTATTATCCAGTGGCTCTTTATTTTGACCCACTATAAGTACAGCAGTTGAGCTGCATTCACTGCGTCTCAGCTGAAAGGGCGATTATTGGCACACTGCTCTGGGCTCTACACCCTGCCCTGTGGAGCCGAATGACCTCTGCAGGATGGGGGGCTCTGTGATTGATTAGCTGGCTTGGGAGGACCACCACCCCCCCACTGGCTAGGGCATATGGAGCTGTGTGTCCTATGGACAGCTGCATCTGCAACACTCATCCTCACTGTATGTGTGTGTTGTTTGTGTGTATTTTTCTGCACTGTGGCACAATCTTAGCCATGCACCTCTGCTTCCTGTGGTGACTCTGCTCTGTTGTCATGTGGACAAACTTAAACCCAAACTCTCAGTATGGTCACTTGTACTATCAAAGACATAAACTTAAAATACACAAATGTGGGAGCATTCTTTAAAATCCAAAGAAGAGTAGGACTTTGAGCACAAAATAAAGTTCATTATTGTTTCTTCCTCTTTTTAAGTTGTTAAAGACACTACTGTCAACATCCTTCTTGTGACTTTTTGTGACTAAAATTGGGGAAGAATCTTAGGGACAGAAGAGCCTTGTATAACATGGCCCCTGAAAAAGACACAGATCACAAGATTTCTGGCTTCTTCTTCTTAACACATAGAGGACCATAACCAGGTATAAGAAATTTGTTTAAACAATAAATTTTAGCATCGACTACTGATCATATGCCTATTTGACACATTCCCGTTTCTCATGGCGATTGTGCATGACTGTACATGATTGAAGAGGCTGGTGTGATCGCTATGATACGGGATGAAATGACTCTCACCCCTGGACACACCCCGCAAATACACCATCAGTAGGGCTTCTACAGCGCTTCGGGAGCGTTTGTCCCGCTCCAGCTAGGTTAATACAGCGATATGCCACGCTGATACCGTTCGCTTTAGGACTACATTAGGCTTCCATCCCACAACACTGAGAGAGGCGATTCTCCACGACAGTTTTGAACAGTTCAAAACTGTCGGGACCCTTCCACGTTCCCCGCCGCTCATCCACGACTATACAAGGCTGATCCAGACCAAGTAGCGCATGCACCACGACCAAAGCATGTTTTATCAGGATTATGACAATCGTGCACAATTGCCATGACAAACGGGAATGTGTGACTGGGGCTTTAGAAGAAAATATAATGGGGCCTAGGTTGGAACTCTGGGGAACTCCGCAGGTGAGATTGCAGCTTATTGAAGAAGATCAACCAAGTATTTTCAAGAACTCCTTGTATAAAGCCAAAGGGATGGTGTGATTCTTTGAAGTGGGGTTTCTCAAGGACTGATGTAGTAAATATGATTGCTACAAAAGCAACCTGCTAGCATTGTGCCTGACGGAAGAAAGCCAGGTGCAGAGGGAAGGAGATAAAAAGCAGCAAATGATGTCATCAAGAGCCTCAAAATAACCACACTTTTAGGATGAAACTACACAGAAATCAACATTGGTTCAATTGGATGCTATAGAAGGACCCTTACAGGGTTTAATTTATCCTTAAAAATATGTCTTTCAGTATTTTCGGGACAAAACACCCCAAAAACCCTGTGCCACAGCCGTGTTTCACCAAGGAAATGTATGCTTTCTTACAGGGAAGATGGGATTTTGGCACATTTTTGGGGGGCTGCACAATCCTTCAAGTTATATCTTGTAAAGATGACTAATCAGGCTTTCCAAGGATATGAAATAAAATACTAATTTGTATTTTTAAAAGAGAGAAATTATCAACTCATTTAATATTTTTCCTTACTTTTTTTGAAATTTTGTAAATTATTTCTTTACAACATTAAATTGGAATAGATTTGTGTCGTTTGTCACTCAGCTAAAAAACATCAAAATAATCAAGACATGTAAAATCTTACCTATCCTTTTATGCCCTTTAACAGCCTTCATCATCCTCGGTCTTCTTAAAATGCCCTATGACAATCTTTATACTTTACTGAACCTTTATATACACACACTGAACATTATACATACACAGATTACACCCCCACTCATACATAGCCCCTTGAAAGCACCTCAGCTATCTTTCCATCATCCTTTCATACAATCGCTTGCACCAGCAACTCCTAAATGGACTGACTTCATATTTTAATTTAGTGTATGTGGTTTTAAAGTGGGATGGCCGGTCGGGCAGGGGTTACATAGCACAAGACATGAAAAAAAAAAGTGATGATTTGCGAAGAGAAGTTCAAGTGGATATCTGTCTGGGGTTAAAAGTGAAAGTAATTCATTACAGGGAGATAGTGCTTGCCGATATTCCTCATCTTGACGGTTTGTGGTGTGGCAGTCAGGAGGGGTGAGGTGAATGGGGGGTGAAACGGCCAGGGATGGCGGGGAAGTGGCCGGGGGGTTGAACAACTTCTACCGGCCCCATTGGAGGCGGAGGAGGAGGAACGGCGATGAAGGGATAAGGGCCAAATTGATGGTCATATTTTACAGCGGGTCAGCGTGGAGCGTGCTGTCCAACACTGTAATTACAAGTTTGGTTAGAGGAGAGCTGGAGAGCGAGGGAGTGGGGGGGTGGGGTGGGGGTGGGGGGGACAGCGGTCTTTGTCACGGCCGTAAATGAACAGCCAGCCTTAATTGAGTGGTAACCTCTGAAGCTGTTGTGCTAACACTGCAGAGGGAAGGGGAGATGGAGGGAGAGAGGGCTAAAAAAGAGGAGAGAAGTGCTGATAAGGCCTTTTGTGTTCATCAGTTTGCTGCCTTATCCTCCTTTGCCCTAACACGACTGAAAGAGTGCAGCTCACATACACTCACCGAGTGGATAGAGACTTTCGGAGGCGATATATGAATCGCCAAAAAAACAAAAAAGAGTTTCAACAAAAAAATGACTGCTAGAGTGTGTTCAGGCTCTAATATCCACCTTAGAAGAGACATATTTTTCTCTTTCTACAATTTAACATGCATCCTTGATGTCTTAAAGAAACATTAGTAACATGCTGTGGTCCAAAACACTCATGAATTAGGGAGCCCAGCTGCATGCTTTCCATTCTCACATAACCCCTCTGTTAAGAATGGCTGGTTTTGAGGGTGGTCGCCTTCATATGCTAATAAGCCATTACTGATACCACCCACCTCTACCAAGGGGTGTGCTGGTGTGAGAACAGCTTCATGTGACCATGACAATGAGCCCAGAGAAAAATGGCTGCCAGACAACAAAGTGCGGTGCAGTCATTCATGTGTGAGCCCGAGTAAGACCCTGAATATGAAGAATTTTTTGATAACATCAAGAGCCAAGATTAAACAAGGATGTTTCTCAGTGGTTTGTAAAGCTTGTTACTACAATGCTAATATTTAGACAAACTAAAGTTGTAGTGATGTTGCAGATGTGAAACAACTACTTGTTCCTCAATTGTGTAGTTCATGTTCTTGCAGTGCTTACCAAAACGTAGGCTGGAATAGTGTTAAGTAAGTGATATTGTAGAGTGAGCAGGTTACTACAGAGAGATAAATCCTGACAGGATTAGTTAAAACCCTGACGTCAATTGGAATAAACTTTTATTTATAATTAGAATTGATAGTGAAATAAGACAGAGGGAATGGGGATTCATTGGAGTTGTTAAATGTAAATAATGTCTGTGTGTTTCAGGGCTGATCAGAGAAACAGTTTAATTGACAGAAATAACATAAGAACGCCATGACTGACCAATTAGAACACACCACTTAATAGAGCCAAGGCCTGTGCAACTTACGGAAAACATCTGCTTTCACAGGCTTTGCAGTGCATTCTCCCTTCTTGCCCAGATGTGCTTGCCGAAACACTGCGAGAAAAAAAAGTTTGTGTTTTCACTTACAAATGTCACAGTGAGTGACAAATAACCACGTCTCGATGAAAAATGTAGTTCTCAATATAGAAAATATATAATTCCATCATTGACAAACTTTTCCCATTTAAGAAATTTTTTTGATAACAACCACCGTGCACATGGATCCACAAAATGAAAAAAAAAATCACCTGGGTAAAAATGCCCTTTCAGTTGGCCAAACCCAAGTGTTAAGTCATATAGCCTTCGCCACTTGTTGGGGCTGTAGCTATAATTTTTGTTCCTGCCACCTGGCCTACTGTTACACCGTGCTGCCGTTTGTTATAATTGTTAGTTTGTTTTTTAGTTTTTGAACAGGATAACTGAAAAATTCAGAACTGATTCTAATGAAATTTTTGGGGACTGTTAGTTTTGACACAAGGAAAATGTGATTTTGGTGGAGATACAAACTCTCGGCAGTATTGGAAATGCCTTGGCAGAGGTGAAGCACTTCAAGTTTTAATCATAAAACAATTATAGCTGTATTTTATTTTGCAAAGAAATAGATTTTTTGTGTGTAGGTTTCAAGGGGTTTCTCCGAGGTACAACTTCTATGATTCCTTGGGAAAAAAGGTCTGGAACAACTGGGTACTCTGATAAATCTTAAAGGATATTCAGGCCTAAACATCCTGATAGTACTGATTGTCGAGACAAGTCTAAGAAGCAACAGTAGAAAAGATTTGAATTATCAAATTGCTGTCGTCAAACATATGCATTTGTCTGGGAGAAATTAAAACTGCCCCTCAGTCCAGCTTAACTTTGATTCTAAGAGCTGTCTTTATTGATTAAAAATGTCCAAAACTGACTGAATGAAACTACAACTATGTCTTTCTATGCCTTTTTCTCTCTTTTCACCCACCTTCTTCTTCCTTTCGGTCTCTCTTTTCAATTCTCCATTGCTCAAATTTCCGAATAACCTCGGCTTGTGTGATTGTAGCGTCTCATCACAATTTTGGCAGACATTTCTTTTTCATTTTCCTTTCTCATCTCCTGTCTTATTTTTGGCCTCACACTCCTAAACCATCCACCCACTTTTTCCTATTTTTCTTCCTCTGTCTCCGTCTTTTCCTGCAATCTCTCTGCTCGTCATTTAGGACGGCTTGTTTCCTACAATGTTCCGAGGTAATGGGGGGAATATAGTGGTGACTGCTGCCGCCGTCGTTGTCGTGGAGAAAGAGGAACAATTTGTTCCCTTTGCAGTGAGCGGGGACGTTTGTGATCAAGGGTGTGATCTGCAAACGGGCCGCACACACACACACACACACACACACCCAGGCACACAAAGCGATGATGATGAGGCCATTTCCTCCCTCATCTCCAGATCCTCATCTAACCACTAATGAAAAACACGACAATTACCCACAACTCCTTTCACCTCAGCCTTCAGCAGTAGTAATCTAGGAGCAGATATGAAGCCATCTTGTCGTTCTGCCTCCACTGTCCCTTCCTCCTTCCATCCTTCTACCTGCACTCTTTCTCCTGTCCATTTGGAGACGAGCTGGAGCTGCTTCAGTGATGGCTAGGTGATTTAGATTGAAATTGTTGATCTGATACAGCGTTTCTCGCATGGGTCGATGAAGGGGGGGACATGTTAAAACCAATGAAGGATGGATTAAAAGTGAATAATGAAACACCAGGGGTTATGGTTGGTCTATGGAATCTACATGTGTCATAGTGACCTGCAATTGCTGCATACTTCCTAGAAAATCGCCACCGAGCTCGTCAATCAGTTAGTTTCCTGCACTAAAATCCATATCTGAAAGCCACTAATAGAGACACTCCATGCAGATTTGCTGGAAATATCTGTATTCCTCAAAAAATGTTTATAAAACATTATTCTGGTTGATTATTTCTCCTCTTTAATAACACTTGTTGTGTATTTTTTATCACTGGAGTACTCATTAGTTACCTTCATAATTTGCTACAACTTTTACGGATCCTGCAAATTTGGAATGCTCAACCAAGCTAAACATAAAGGTAGTGCCCAGAAAGCTGAGCCAAAATCCCCTCTTTTCCTGAAAGAAAGCCTATGTTTCCATGGGGAGGCAAGGGTGAAAAACTGGTCTTGGTTGGTCTTGATGATTTCTTCTTGGGTTGCCCACTTGACAGTCTGTCTTTGACATCACCAATCTCATTGAATTTAGTCCCATGACACCAAATAATGCTGCCAGTTTGCATACAGGAACACCAACCTTTAGATTTTTTATGCTGTGTTGTAGGGATATAAGGGTTACCGGTAAAATGGTACAAAGCGGTAAAGTTTCCCACAGTAATCATCACAGTGTCCTTTTAAAATTACAGTTAAACCATATTTGATCACCACACTGCATCAGTTACACACGGTGATGAAACTCTTCGACTGGAACAGCCTGAACTCTGTGTCTGTTCCTCGATGAAGCAGCCTCACGGGAGGTGCGCATGCGCAGTTTGCGCTTTTTGGCCTTTTAGTCTGAGAGCGAAGTTAGAGACACAGCAGGGATTTTTTTCCCTCGAAACGGACTCTGAAGTCTGGTTGAACTTAGGATTGTACAAGGATGTCGAGGGGAAAGTGATAGAAGACAGTCACCCTGTCTAAACACAAAGCTGCGTCAAAAGAAAAAGACGTGCGTGATTAAAAAGGCTGTAACTGAATAAGATAGAGAGAGAGGGATAGAAGATTCAGTGAGTCATACCTGAGTGAATTATAGGTGGTTTATCAGTATTCCCTGTCTAAATAATGTATAAATCTTTTAAATAATAGCATTAGAATCATTCTGGACATTCTTTTGCCGTGTATTTGCAGTATTTCACAGTAGATCCCCTTTTTTCCGTTGTAGTTCATGTTTTATGGATTTCATCTATCGTTATTTGGAAATATTAGAGGAGAAAATATCAAGGAGATCTGCCAGGGAGAGGGGAGACCAGAGGAGAGTCACAAAGGGGGGTAACTGCTTCAGGGACTATCGGCAGTAGAACAACAACAACAAAAAAGCCTGGACATGGTCTAATATAAGGAGCTGTGACATGGACACGAATGCTGTAGGCAAACAAAAATGTGAGAGTGTAATAGGTCACAAGATTATTTTTTGTCATCTCAAATCTTTGAACATGTTCTTTTGCAATTGTTTATGAAGAGAATACTGTTTAATGCTCAAATCTGTTTTTTCTTTTCCTGTAATCACACACTTCAAGCATTTATAACATACTAATGACAAATACTTGCTAGAATTGTTTACTTTAATTTCTCTTGAAAGATGGGTAACAAAATGTACTCAAATGGCATTTCTTGACACATTTCTTGACAAAAAAGACAAAAGAACTGTTATGATTATAATATTAAAGGGGTTAAATGATTTCAATTGTGTGTAAAAGTAGTTTTTCCACATTTTGAGCACACCGCAACAATACCGCCATAATAATGATAACCGTGATGATTTTGGTCACAATAACCGTGATACAAAATTTTCATATTGTTACATCCCTACTGTGTTGCTTATCACAGGAATGCATGATCTTTACAAGTTGTTCTCATTGTCAAGGTGGTAGGCTTTCAAGCAATATAAATGCAAAAACAACTGTAGTTGAAGGGGAGCAATAATAAACTGGAATAGCGTTTCAAAACTTTCTTCAGGAGTTTGGTTATTTCTTGTCCCTTGTACCTATTGTCAGGTTTGTGGTCTTGCTATCTTGCCACATCTTTTAGTGTGAATGCTTGTAGTATTGAGCTGAAATATACTGAAAAGTTGGCAGTGGTCTTTAAACATTTCTGGCATTTTCTGTATAAATGTGATGTGCAATGCAAAGATGTGGGAGAGACAATTAACTTGATATATTATTTTATGACAGTATTATTCATCACAACCTAAAATAACCCTCCATTGGAACTAAACTAAATTAACAATGTTAGACTTGAAATCAATATTTTAAATAAAACAAACATATTGGATTCCTGCTGTTATGTGGATATTATTTCAACAAAGCCAATCTCAGTTAAATTTTGAAATGGTCAAAATGTCTGCCTATACCTCTCATATGAATGTAAATTCTGAGCCTCCTGCCCCTCATTGTTGATCAGTGTACACAGTGAGACAGATATTAAAGTCTGAATATTAATGAATCATTTACAGTGTTTCTCTGCAGCGTGCGTGATTACATGCATGCATATTTGATGAGGCAATCCGGAGGCGGCGTGCAGTCCACCTGACAGTGCATCATCCTCTGACACGTTTCTACCTCCGTGCACCAGGTGACAGCGACGTGTCACTTCTGATGGCACTTTAATTAATTTTGTTTGTCCTGTTCACTGATAGTCATGGACCGCTGGGTATCCATGTTCCTGCTGCTGGGACTGGCGATGTGTGTGTATGTGACAGCACATCTTTGTTTCAGCCAGTTGTTCTCTATAGTCAGCACTTATTCTTTAAGGTACATTTAAAGGTTTTACGAGAAATAAAATGTCAACGTTTTCAAGCTCTTAGTGCTGGCCAATACAGACCTTTTCGTGTTGGTACAGTGATGATTAGCTTTGTGGGTGAGGTGTAACTGGTGGCAGAAAGTTAGCTGGTAGTAGCTTGCGCTTAATAATTTTTACAAAGTAAAACCCTCTCCCAATTACTTGAATAATATTTCTGCAGGAGACAAGGTTTCTTATCCCCAATGTCCACGTACTTGGTGAAATGTGGGCCCTTGCCATGCGCTCCACTGTAAACTGCCACCGTTTTGACCAATCAATCAGTTCTCTCCTCAGTTTCCAATGCACACCAGAAGTGCTACTCCTGGTTTGCTGGAAATCACAAGTTTGTTTTCAACAGAAGCTGCTTCAAGCCCTTGACAGTCACTGCCAAGCAGATTCACCCAAAGATAAAGACATGAAGACGAGCAAAGTGTCTTCTAAATTTTTAAACTGGAACACCACAAACACCTTAAACACTTATTCATTCATAGGCTCAAAATTATAGTCAGAGAAGCTCATTCTGTCTGTAAAGATAATAGACCTATACTTTATGTTTTTAACATACTAGAATGTTTGTAGGTCATACCTTTACATGTTTTGATGGAGCTCTTCATCAGGCGAAGGTGGAAGAGCTCAGTGGAAACATGTAAAGGTATGACATAAAAACCTTGTCTGTTAAAAAAAGAAAGTATTAGCGTCTTCTCAAAATTATGGAAAACCTGGAGACAAACTTTGTGTAAATTCGCTTTAGGAAGTTTTAGCAACCTGCAGTTGATTTGTTGTTGTGTTTATTCAAAATTAAAGGGTTAGATAGGTTTTTTTCAATAGGGATACGGCAATGAAATATATGATGTAAAGCAACTTACAAGATTTGTCAGTAACAAGCAACATGTATCTGTAGTAGAGTCACAGAAAACCCCGTAAATCACACACTTTCAGGTTAAAATTGCACACAGACAACACTGGCTTGACTAAACTCGACAGTAGGTCCTTACAGTGTTTCACTTGTTCTTAAAAACCTCTTTGTTTTGAACTTTTGTCCATTGGTTCGTGTTTATCCAGCTGATCTTAGAGCAAATCTTAACACAGACTTTAGCACTGGATTAATATTTTTAGCTAAAAGTACTGAAAACAAAATTTGGGGGGATGTTATTCAGCAGCGATACAATCAAGTGGCTGTAGCTGAAGCGCTGTGAGCTCTGGAACAACCCATCAGATAGAAAGGAAATGACACAAAGCAGTGATGGTATGGCTTAAGGGGGCAACGGGGTGCCCTTAGGATGCTAAGGCCAGCTGTCAATCTCTCTGGAGGTGCTGGGGGTTAATTTATATAACAGTGAAGAAGTGTGCCCACCTGATGACCCAATGAAACAAACAAGAGCCCATGGATGAGGACCTATCCATCCATTAAGGTGAGAGTGATGGCTTCATTGTAATATAGACAATGAAAGGCAACAGAGCAGATGAATGGGTAGTGGGTTTGTTTACATCCTGATGGCGAGCATGGGCTAACTGGGGACTTAAAGTAATAACTGATTAGCAGATCATATACTTTGGTCAGTTACTGGTTATACTGGTCAGAGTTTCATCAATTGAGGCACCTTACAAAAGAGATGGAGCCTGGGGTTATCTCTTTATTGAAAGGATAAAACTCTACTTCAACTTGAGGGCCAAACAAAACACACACACACAGTGATTTCCACATACAAAAAAAAACTAAAAAAAAATATGAACAGTTAATGCAAAAACAGCTAGTTACTGACCAGTGACAATTTATCATACAAAAAAAAGACAACGGAGATTGGGATTGGTGAGAAGGCTACAGGGTTAAAAAAGGGAATCCGTGAAAATTCTGACATTTTATCTAATAACCCTGAGCTGACTGTAGTCATCAGAGCCAATTCAACACCTGCTGTCAGGTTCTATGCAACCATTTTTCCTGTGCGAACATGCCAATTTTGATTTCACTTCCAGTACATTTTCACCTTCAGAGTGCCAAACAGGAGGAACAGCCAGTCTTCATCATCCTATCAAAAAAATACAGTTCAAAGTAATGGACGAACGGGCTGAAAGTACAGTGATTTTAGCTGTCACACCAAAGCCTCTTAAAAAAAATGACTCCGTGTGTGAGAGCTGCTGAGAAAAAAATCCCAAACAGATCTATGTGTATTTTAGGTTTTTGAAACATGCTAAGTTTATCATAGTTATGGCAGTTTGTTGCTTTGACATCAAGCACAACTGAGACTGTTTATGCCCTAACATTATGCACCTGACTAACAATAAATTCACACATTTGAAATCAAGTCCAGAACAGTTGTAGAGGCTGAGTGGTCCTGATCCTAACAACTGCCTACCAAATGGCAAAGTTAAAGAATTACAAAGTTGCTGTGAAAGTGAGCCATTGGACAAGGCAATCTTTCTGTCAAGCCTTGATAACATCCTAGCTTTTATGATGTGGGGAAGAGGGACTGCAAACCACACACTGAAAAAAAAAGAAATGTTGGAAAGAACGCACAACAGGAACCGACTGAGGAACTGCTGTTACAAAGATTTTTAGTATCAAAATTATATACCATTCATCCAAACATTTGAAGAGAAGAACGAATGCAGTATAACATAGTAAAGTAAAGACAGTTTGTTTAAAATCTTCTATCTGGATGTTGTCTGGTCAAACCCATCTTCCTCACAATGTTGATTTGTTAGTTGTGATGTTAGTTGTGAATCCGGCCAGCCTGATTCATTGTTTGAAATCATGCAGATCATAGCTTGCCAAGCTCCAATCTCCTACAGCTTCAATGTCAAAAGCAGGATGGCACAATCAGACAAGGCAGGCAGAAACTAAAGGAACATCACTTAAAGCTTGTCTCATGGGAAATCCTATTTTTGTTTTGGACAATCAAACCAAAGAAGCCAGGAGCTGAGGATCGCTGCTGGGGAAATGGAAGCAGACGTGGAAATCCTCTGCGTACAGTGATGGTTAGTCTATGGTAGTCATGGCTACTCAACAATATCCGGTTAAATATGCTCTCCTCAGAAGTTTACCAGGAGAACTTAATGGGGATTTTTGTTGACGAGGTTCATATCACATAAAAGTGGTAGTGATGCATCTGTGTTGTGTGATTTACTGTAAGACAATAGTCTACGGACTCAAATGTAGTTTAAGCTAATGGCTAACAACAGGGTCTGGCCGCTACATCATACTGTGGCTTCATATGGATTGGTTTGTGATGAGTGTGACTGGCAGAGCAATCAACCAATCACCAGCTGCTGTTGTTTTTAGGGTTCTCCCCTCTGAAAAAATTTCTCCACATGGTCTTGTGAAATATTTCCGTAGTGGAGAAATGAAACTGTCAGTTTGGCGTAACAGGTTAGTTTGGTCTGGTAGCATCATGACCAGTGTTGGGAGTAATGGCTTTGGAAATAACGGCATGAGTTGACTTCAACCTGTGAGCATGTCATCTCATAAACACTTAAGAGCTTTTCTTTATACTTCTCACAAACATCTACTTTGATGCATGACAAAGATTTTAAAGATCATTGGATAATTTGTGAGGGTAATCCTTACCTGTGGAGTGCATTATTTCATGAACACCTTAAAGGGATTTTAAATAAACCTTGCACCAAGCCCCTCTGACTGGGAATAGACTGACTGAATTCTCAAGGTTATGGGTCCAAGGTTTAGGTCATGTATTTTAAGACCATTCCTGCTTATCAACGCCAGTCTTTGAAACCAAATATCACAGGCAGGATACCTGAGATTTTAGCCTTTGCAAAAACACTTTGCATGACACAAGTGTGAACTATCAAGACATTGGGGTCATATAGTTTACTCATCATTCTCTCCTTGACAGTACAGTATCCTAAAAAGCTTTGCACTTTTTTTTTCTTTGGCTATCGTGTTTACTCTGCTCTTGCAAAATCTCATCAAGATGTTCCAGGATTTTCTTTCAATTTTGCACAAATGTCCACTTTGACTCATGGTCAAACTGCTACAACTTTCAAAGTTAATTGTCTTGGGCCTCATGATCATCCCTGTTTGTTAAGTTGATGTGTCGAGATTTTTTTGAGGGTTTCTGCTAATTTTTTTATTCTAATGTCACGTCTGACTTGACAAAGAAATTACTCCATTTGAGAGGTACAAGGTCAGTGGTTAAGTAGCACACCACTGTATTTGTACTCTTTTTGCCATTCTGGTGATCCAGTTAAATTAATAAGTATTAGTATATTTTACAAATTCCTTAAGAAAATTAACCATTATAGTTTCTACATGCAAAATCTTTAAATGGCAAGGAGCACAATTTTAAACTTCACAAATGCCCCTGTTAACTTCAACCAACTAAATCACTGTAAAATGTTAACTTAATATTGGGGTTTGAAATGAAGGGATCACATGGACGTCTGCACATGCTCAGACTGAGACCGCCCTCTCTCACAGTGGTCAAAAACACCAGAGAACCATGTAGGAGAGCAGACCCACATGCTTTAGTGCCGCTTTGATTATTCATAGAAAATGCAGACAAGGGACTGTGGGAGTGAGACATGGAGAAATAAAGGTGCTGTGGGGGGAAGGGACGGGCCGTTGGTGTAAATAAATAAACAAATAAATAAATAAAGAATAAACAATCACAGCACCCCTCGCTGCACACACTGCCAGGAACCAATGGGCGGCCCAGCTGAACGCACTGGAAATTGTGTGTAATGAGAAGGAAAAGATTAGAGGGAGCTCTTGCTCGGCTGTAAATTGACATTAGTAAAAGAAAACTCTTTTACATGGCGGGCCCACATTCAGACAGAAAAAGACAGAGAGGGAGAGCTGGGAAAAGAGAATCAAGTGTGTGAAGATCAGAGCTGAAATGCTGAAAGTGCAGTTACACACATGGTTCTCATAGTGGAGACGATGAGAAGGTCAAAAGATTCTTAATAAGGCATTAAAAATCGAACTGCAATTTGGTTTTAGTAGCTAAAACAGAGATGTGTTGCACAAGGCCACACTAAAAGTCTTGGGGAGGTAGTGCAGGGGACTGAAGACTGGCGACTGTCCTTCAGGCTTGTTTTTTTTGTTGACATAAACAATTATCTACATCTGTCTGCTGCTTTATTTGTGGTTGTTTCATGAGTGGGGTCATTAAACAGCTCCTAAATCAAATTTCACATTCATTTTTTGATGACTGGTACAGTATGTTCACAACCACTAATGTTATAAAATTGTGATAAGTCAATCTTTCTAAACACTCAAGATCAACCTCAGTTCTATGTCTGAGATCCTCTTCCAGTAGTCATGCCCCTTTAAGCCCCCTTCCCCAAATGGGCCCAGTCCGGTCTGATGAGTTGACTGATAAACTCTGGCAACTACAGTTCGTCTCAGGCCAGTGCCATGTTTTCAACAGCTCTGCACTCAATCCTTAGTATCTACTCTGCACGGGGCTTGCCAGCCAATGCTGATGAAACAATAGTAGGACATGGCACAGGTCAGTCTATTTGAGGGGGCTAAACCTGAAACTTAGTGATTGTGAAAGTACTCTGGGTGTCAAAAATTAATGTTTGAGCCGTAGCGGAATCAAAATATAGGATTTTTAAGTTTGCTTTCACACATAAAGTTCTGTTCACTTTCTTCAGTTCTGGGATAAAGTTGCAACATTGTTGATATTTTTAATTTAAATTGGTTATCTTTAACACTGTATTTATTCAGATGAACCAAAGTCTGTCAAGGATGTAAATCTAGCCACTCGTTGAGACTGCAGCTGTGGTCTGTATACCTGCCATCTGGCTTGTTGTTGTACTATGACCAAGGGTACACAACCAGCTACTAGTAATTAGTTTTAGTTATTTAAAGTGGTTTGAATATATCTTGCACCATAAAATAAAGAAGACCAGAGATTGACGGTACTGGCAAAGTGAATATTAGCTTGATATTGTCAGGGAATGCTGCCTTGGGTTGCTTTCTATTGACATATTGAGCTGAATTCAATCAACACTTCATTGCTTTTTGGTCCTCTTCCCCTGTTTGGTCCTTGTATGGTCAGGATGGCGTCCAAACGTACCACGAACCAAACTGTCATGCTTGAAAGCCCCCCTCATTTGTAAACAGACCAGAGATTGGTTCTTTGGTTCAACTAGAGTTTGCACAAGCTGTCACATCACCTAAACCAGACAAAAACGCAGACCAGAGTGTTTTTGCTTACCAAACGATAAAGGAAAAATCAGTGTCAGAGTGTGACAGTGGTCTTGTATATCACTGAGATCTTTCCATTTTTCTTGATTTTCTTTCACCTTCCACCCTGATCTAACACATTATCACATATATGAGAAGTTGGAAGAACACATTGCTATTTTTTAATCTTTTAATGTATTGATATGATTTGAGCAATAAAAGGAATTACAATATTTAGCTCGTTATTCTTGTTTGGATCAGAAATATACTAAAATGACTGTTAAAGATTATAAACATGATTGGGAATATCTATTTTTTTGCTTCTTCCAAGGAGAATATATTTCTGCTGATGTTTGTTAGTTTGCAGGGAGAACACTCAAAAAGGTAAAAACAGAGGTTGATGAAATTTCAGGATGGATCAGAAATAGGCCAAAGACCTTTTTTGGGGGGGGGGGGGGGGGCATTTCCAGATCGCCACCAAGATCCTGGATTTGAAGTGTTGTTTATGATTTGCTGGTTAAGGCCATTTTCAACCTTTTCGTTTGTAACACTATGTAATGCTCGGAATTCTTAGCAAAACAATACAAGATAACTTAATGACACAAGACAATAATTGATCTGGACACTGGAAATATTCCAGATCCACTGATACACAATGTTTAAATATGTAGAGCTCATGGGAAATTGCCATATGTGAGACAAGCTATAGATATGCAACTTACACATAATACACTTTATTTCTAAACTTTTGAAGGTTATTCTTCATTTGTTATCTTTTCATTCGTTGACCCCAACACCTCTACTGAAAGATATTAAAACTAAAGTGGTATTTTGACACTATGTTGGCCTGAAAAAGATATTGCACCTCATGTAGTTTGATGATGGCAGTGGGCCATATTGTGATTTTATTGCAGTTTCAGTTAACTGTAGAGATCTTCATGTAAATACTGTTAACTTCCTTGAATCTGTGTCAGTTATCTGTTTGTTCATGTGTTTATGTTTGTGTTGCCCTCTCACCTCGACTGAGCAATTGTTGTAACTATGCAGTCGGAATAATAACAGCCTCAGCCACTAATAACCATAATGACACCAGCGATTACCGCAACACAAAAAAGAAACGACGGCTCAGAAAGAGGAGAGTATGAGTATCACCAGACGACAAAAGAATTGCATAATTTATCCTTTTCCACTTTTTCCCATCCCATCCCTCCATTTCTTTGCTTTTGTGCGACTTCACATATGTATGTACCTTCTGTCTTACTCTCCCCTTCCTCCTTCCCCCCTTCACCCTATAACCTCCCCCCTCCTCCACCCACTTCTCTCTTTCTGGCTAATTTAAAATTTGTCAGACGCTTGCGTCTTCTGGATGGCTGGCCTTTGATATTTTGCGAGCTCCATTTGGCACAAACAAGCCTGCGGCCCTGGTGCATCCTGCTGACTGCTGCACTAGTGGCAGGCCCCCGCCATTTATCTTAGCCCCGGCCACCCAATGCTTACTCATTACAGGAGCCTCGGCACCAGCTTAACCCCCACCTCTCTGCCGACTGCGTGCATGCAAACACACTTTAAAAAAAGCAGCCAAATGGTTTGTGTGTGTGCGCATAAACATAAGCAAATGCATATCAGCAAACACATTTGTACCCCATGGACTCATGGGAAGGAGCATGCAGACGCACAGACATGTGCTTTCATATTCAAACACACACCCATCCTGGGATCATTGCTCATATTCTCAGTGGCCCCCCCACCCACAGAGGTAAACGGCTGCATTTCCACGTACAATATGAGCCCATCTCTGTGTGTTTCATAGTCGAGGTTAAATGCTCCATCTTCTGGCCTCCCTGCTGCCTCTCAGTGCTCCGCACAAGTGTTCCTCTACATGTTAAAGAGGCTGTTGGAGGGCTTCTTTGTGTGCTCTGAGTACGTTTGCCTGTACTTTAGGTTGTGTTTGTGTGTTTATGCTCACCGATGAGAGGGAGAGAAATGTCTATCAGGGTGCAGAGATCAATCAGCTCTTTCTAGGCCTTTTCTTCCCCTTACTTTACATTTGCTCGTCTCTTTAGTAGAGGCATTCTGTTTACTCTCAAATGACGTGGATCTTCATATGAAAATGCCTGAGATGACATTTATGATGAACACGTGAAGATAAAATTTTAATGCTCAATCAGAAATGATAATAATCATACTTTTGCATGTTTAAACTTACAGTTGCTTATAATTTGCTATTAAAGTCTACAAAAATGTCTGGTGACCCTGCTGCAGGCATTTCTGATTGCTTGTTAGTCAACGATAGTTCTTGAACTATTGCCAGAGCCATGACGACCAACTTGATCAGGTCATTCGAATAAGAGGTAATTTTGATGCAGGAGGTCACAACAAGACTTTATACACTGAAAAAAATTGTTGCTGCCTCTTAGTCAAACTGTCACGTTGAAGTAACTCTCCTTACAGCTATAGGACTTATAAAAATGACTGTGGTTGGTGTATTATCCTTTCAAATAAACCTCATCCAAGCTTATACATATTGTAGAAACAAAACAATAAAACAAACTAAATCCCTTTCAGGCAAATACAATATATCGACACCTGTATTTCACAACTGGACGCATATGCAAGTGCAAGATGAGGAATGGCAATATCTCTTAAAGATTGGTATTATCTTATTTGCCGCAAAGCTTTCAATGTATGCCGATTTTAGCATCGTCAAGTTTTATAACAGGAACTAACAGTTACTTTTTCCTCAATCTGGGCCATTTTACAAGTGTTTTCAGTCTATATTCTTATGCAGCAAGCAAGCTTTACTTTAAATTCACCCCATAACAAAAACTAGAAAGCACTCAGAAAGTGCAAAACTCTGCCAAGGTAGCACACATATTGATGTTACATCTGTAAGCAATAAGTTACCATTATAATGTGATTCGTTACCCACACCTAGCACTTGGAATCATGTTGATCTCAACTTTTGTTAGACGGTTACGGAGCAAAAAAGATTAGTTGGCGAATGGTTGTTATCTAGATCACCACCAAAATCAAATCATTTATAAGTTGGGCTATTACCAACATCTCCAGAAAATGTCAACAGGATCTGTACCGTAGTTTTTGAGGAATCCTGCTAACAAATAGTCAAACAGATGCTGGCAATAACCTCCTTGGCAGAGGTAATAACAAAAAATGTCATACTGGTTCAAACTGTGACTTCCCAGATTCTATTTAAACATTTATCAATAAATTCGGATGCTTGATTTTGTCCAAATATGTGTTTGAAATATTCTCAACATTCATGTAACATCACTGCTCGCACCTGAAATCAAATCAATCGTTTGCAGCTATTGATTTGCGTCGGCATGTCTATGAAACATGTAGATGTCACATTTTGAAGCACTCACTAACTCTCTCTCTCAAATACATACACACACCCACACACAAACACACAACTGGTTTGTCTCTGTTTGTATTGTGCTTCCTTTCAGGAATAGGGGGCAATTTTTACTGCCGTGAAGCTTTAAGTGGAGCAGAAAATAGACATTGACCTACCTGTTAATATCAGCTTAATCGCAGCGCTCTCTGTCAGGAGACGCTGAGGACAGAATGTGGGAGGACAACCAGAAGAAAACACACTTTGCTTGGTCGAGTGTGTGTGTGCAGAAACACAATACAGGTTTTCAGGAGTGTTGGATTAAACTGAAATGTGACTGTTGTGGTGTCTGAACATTTCAGTTATAATAAATCCTTTGCTGACATCTCTTTGTGTGAGTCTATTTTATTTGTGCTGGTATAAATGCTTGTTTATGGATAGTTAAGTGGATGTGGACCAGATATAAAGCACAAAATAAATCTAGGGATGCTCTGAGGGCACAAAATACTCTTTAAATGTGGAAAACTGCCCTTTCTTGGAATGTTCGATCCTTCGGAGATTTCTTGATCTGTACCTGGATTTGGAATACCACCAAAAACATAACACTCTTCTCTTGTGCCATTACCAACAGTTAAAAAAATCATGAAAGTTTGTTGAGAACTGTTTGAGTTATTATTGTCAAAAATATGGAAAACTGCTACAGTTGGCGAAAACTTGTACGTGTGTTCCAAACACTTCATGTCCAACTCCTTCTTCAACTTTGGTCTGTTCAACACAGGACTGGTATCTAGACTTTCCTGAATCCGGGTTCAGTACCTACAACCCATCACCAAACCAGATGATGGAAGTGTGAGAATTTTAATGCTCTGTCATATTTCTTTTGCTCATTGCTACGAGCTAATGCTAACAGCAGGGGGAAGTAAACCAAAGGTAACTGCACTGAAAGTCTGAAGAGTAAACCTCAAATTATGAACATTCCTACATTAATCAAAAAAAGTTTAACCATGGACTGAATATCATCAGTCCCTTACCCATCCCATTACCCCTCCATTTCTGCTAATGTTAGCCCAGAAGGACGGCCAAGTTGCAGCTATGTCCCACTGTGACGACTATGGCAAGACTAGCATGTAGTGCTGTAGCTGTTATGTTTTGGAGAAACAAGCTTCACCGTTATCTGGTAAGTGGCAAGACTTTGCGGTTTGTGTGTGTTCAGGACTTTAACATTAAGTCCCTGTTGATGTTACTATGTTGGCCGGTGTTAAAATAATAGAGATCTGACTATGAGGCAAACTGCTTTGCGCTGGCTCATTAGTACAGGTGTGAAAAAATATCGGTATCGCAATATATCGCGATATTCTGACTACTGATACAATATCGATATTTCAAATCTTAGTATCGATATTTTTGTAAAAATAAAAACTCATATTTTATCAGAGTTTGAAATAAAATACTACTTATAAATATGAATGCACAGGTGCACAGGTGTCAGTTCAGACAGTGACGAGAAATATGGGATTTTTTTACTTTTACTTACTTACTGTTGTTCTGTCAGTAACTCAAAGCACTTTGTTCCTCGTGTGTTCAGTTACAGCTTGAGCTGCACTGCAGGTTAGGATGCTTTCAATACTTTAAGGGGAAAACAAGAATAACTTCTTTGCAACATTAATTTAAGTGACTTGATCCACTCTGTGTTTCAGGTTGAGTGTATTAATGTAACACTTCATTTGACATATTTCAATTACAATAAAATGGAAAGGTTACATATTCATTGTCTCTAGGTTTTACCTAGTTTACTGTATAATATCGCAATATATCACAATATTGTGATATTGTGATATTATTGTATCGTGACCAAAGTATCGTGATACGTGTTGTATTGTGAGGCTCTTGCCAATACTCACCCCTACTCATTAGCATATGAACGCAACCGCCCTCAAAACCAGCTGCTCTGAACAGTGAGGTTATGTGAGTGTGGAAAGAATGCAGCTGTGCTTTATGTATATGAGAGTTTTGGACAAAAGCATGTCAATAAAGGCTCATGAAAACATCAAGGATCCATTTTAAACTGTAGAGAAGGAGAAAATTATTCTTCTTTAAATTCTTACAAAATTTCTTGGATATGCATCTGGATTCAAATCAACAGCGCAATATCATCTCATCTGCTCTTTTTGCCATGACCAACATTCCCTGAAAATGTTATCAAAATCATTTTAGCTTATTGGGTTATTCTGTTCAAAAGCAAAAAAAAAAAAAAGACAACCCCAAAAAAAAATAACCCTTCTATGATGAGGTTAATAGGGCTGCACAAGCTTCGAGCACAAGCCTGTCTCTTTTGCGCTTTGGGGTTGATGGTGAACTGTGAATCAATACCTTACCGCTTTCCTGTTTTGTCTTGTGATTTTGCAATCAAGTGCTCTCACAACTCATCCATTTTTATAGTAACAGCTGTAGACATGCCCTTCAAGTTATGCACAACCCTTGGATTATTTTAGATAAACATCTCTTCTTCCTGTAGACAAAGTTAAAGGCAAACTATGGGCGCAAGGAGAAATTCTGTGGCAACATGCATTCAAACTAGCATTCAAGGGGTAAAAATACAGTTTTGGTGAGAGATGAATTGGTTGAAGATCTTCATGCAGAAAAATGTTGATGCGTGATCATATTGCTTTTTTCTCTGCCAGTTTCTTTGTGTGTATTTATTTATTTTGCAAAAGGGTGCAAAATTGTATGTCTGACACCACCACCACCACCATAAAAAAATACTTCTACAATGAAGTCAGTGCTGTTCCTACTTTTTTACATATATAAGACTCTTAACACCAGCCAGTCCCCCTCAACTATTCATTAAGAAAAAAGATCATCTCTTCTTTAATATAAAATCTAATAGTATACATTAAATGCATTTATGAAAACTGTATTAATTTAGGGTTACAGTTATTAAAATTGTTGAATATCTGGAAGTTTTGAGCACAGCTGATATAGTTTAAGAGATTTATGCAGAAAAAAATATTTATATTTCCTGATTTCATATCAGTTTCTTTGTGCATACATTTTTGTCTCGAGGGTCCATAGGGTCGTGAATTAAAGGGATGCACCAGGGATGGTCCATTTTTCCTCAACAAAGTGAACTTGTCTTATTCTTCCAGTGTCCTTGTCTTTTAAGTGTAGATGAAGTTTTGTTTCTCAAGCTTTCATGTAGGAAAATTAAAGAACAGAAAGTTAGCATAGTTAAGATAAACACTGATGGATATCTTGACATCACTTTTTCCATCACTGAACTCTTTCCTCTCTGATGAAGACCAAACCATTAAGAAGAAAAAGTCCATTAACAACGTAACATAAAGGGGGAAGTCATTTCCTCCACGGGGAGCATAATGGATTAAACAGATGGACAGGTTTGATTTAGGAGAGTCACAAGGAGGAGGGATCTCACTGTGAAAACTTTTCAGAGTGTTTTAGCTGGGAATAACTGGACAAATGAATCAGCTTTAAATATTAAATAACTCAGTATGCTGAAACACTTTTGACTTTTGTCTGGGAGACAGGCTCACCCTCTTCTCTTGAGCCTTTTTCAGTCATGAAGGGGGGAAATTTGTCACAATACAATTGACACATTTAAACACCCAAATATGTGCATGAAGTTGAGTTGCACAAAGGCATAATGCAATGTAAATATTTTTTTCCAGTTGGTGTGAACACAGCCTAAGGAGGACATGCTCAGACTGTCAGTAAGGTACACTGTTGTTGGCCGGTAGTGTTATTTTGGGTAACTGTGTGATCTTTAAGTGAAAAAAAGCCCAAAACTGAAGTTAGATTAATGTAAAATTGAGAATAATCTTCACAGTGCTTCATGTACCCCTCAAATTGCAAAACAGTTTGGCTCCCTGGTATTGCAGATAATGCTGAAGTTGCCTTCCTGGTTAACCAAAGTTGCACATTAATGCTCTAGATAAAGGCCCAAAATGTGTTGAGTTCTGTGCTGAGCTTGAAGTCAACAGAAAGGAAGTCACGTTTAAACATACACATCCTAATCTACTAAAGGTTTGCGTGTATAAAACGTGCAAAACTTGATAGTGCAAAGCTGATCTGCTAACCAGGTGTAATGTGGATTTTTCTGTCTAATAAGCAAAAATGCATGCGCAATCTATTTAGCGTGTTTGCTTTCATGAATATGCAGAATACATGCAGATTATCAAAATACTTGGAGGAGAAAATGTGAATGTAATCATTTAGCACCCACAATGTTATTTATCAAACCTGAAACTGATTGCGCTCTGTGTTTTTGCATCTACATTTAGCACATTTGAAAGGCTGGTGCAAATTGGCATAGTGTTACGGACAGAGGACTGATAACGCAGAGTAAGAATCTTCCATGTGCGACATGTTTGGACTTTCTTAAACAGCATTAACCAAATATTCTCCATCACTGACTATTTTTTTTTATGAATGACGGAAAACTTTGGAGGCTTTCTGTCATTATAAAGGACTGGAAAAGGGGAAACTGCCCAGTGTGCCATACTCATGCATGCACCCTCTCTGTTTTGCAATCTTAATATAAGGAGGAGGTCATTTAACCCAAGTATTAAAGATCCCCTTCATAGCCAGAATTAATCCATTCCTCACTCAAAGCTGGTAAATGAATTGTGTGTATTTTCAGTTAAAGGTCGTAGATGCTCAGTCAGTGGGTGAATAACAGTAAAACTGCTCTTCCCATAACAGGTTTTTGGTGAGGAAGTTGTGTAGCTATACAAATGCTGTCATTTAGATTCTGTTTAATTGAAATCACACAAAAAATATTGAAAATGATGGATAAAAATATAGTATGACGGAAAGTGACAACCTTATTTGTCAAAATGACAGACAACAAAAAGGTTACAGCAACCTCTGGTCAGGAATAAAAATAGCAGAGACATACAGTCTCTTCAGCAATGCCAGTTTTGAGCTGTGTGCTTTTCACAGATAGCCTCCCAAATAACATTTCTTAAGGTAATGAAGAGACATCTTTGCTGTAGTTTACCAGTGTGTTTGCTTGCCTCAAAGTCAGTGGCTTCAAACTTCATTTTAGTTCATGGTCACTCTGCTCTCCCAAACTCTTCATGGTAACAGCCAGTAGCACAAGCAATATCCTCATTTAGAGAGGGTGGTCTGAACCACTTTTGCATCTATTATCAATATGCACACAGTCATAGCAGATTACACAACACACCCACTAATAGCATGTGTAATTTTTTTAGTTTGCACACACAATTTAGTGCTCATTATTTGGGATCTTAGCAGATCAGGTCCACAGAGTATTAAATGTTTTAAAGAACTGAGCCAGAGAAACACAAGAACAGATTATCCTGGACAGTAGCCGTTCTTCGTGAGTGTGTTTACAGCAGACTCTGTGGCTAATTTGACCTGGGCTTCGCCTTTCAATATCCATTCAGAGCTACTTTTCCAGGAAGGATGGAGTGTCTATAAAAGTGATGCATGTCTCACCATAACACAGAACGACCATGAGCCTCCTGCCCCGATGACATTCAGAAACCACTGCACAGACACCAACACAGGCAAAAGTTCGCACACACAGTCGCACACACTCACACCAAACCATGAGTTCCTCAGCCCCTCCCATCAGAGAAGTGAAGCCTTTTAATTATCTGCTGATTACCTGTTAGATCACCTTAGCTAATGGAGAGCAGCTCCCCGGGGAGCCATCCAATCTAACTCTCATCACACACAATGGGCTCCTCTTCACTGGAGAGAGTAGACTCTGCGTGAATGTGTGTCTGCGAGGAGTGTGTGGTGTATGTATGTGTTGAAAAAAGGCAGAGATATAGAAAGAGAGGGAGAGGGTCCCTTTGAGGCAGATGCTGAGATTAGGACTGAAAATAGCCGTCTATTTATTCTTTCATACTCTAAATTGCCATCACACACATACACTGTCACAATGTGGCAGTTGTGCATTATACTCTGAATTTTGTGTCAGGCTTCAATTTTTTCCAAAGCTGGACCTGATGAATTTATGACATGATTCTATGCAGCGTAAAAATGCAAAATTACAATAAGGCATCTTTGCAGGGCTGATTTTAGCTGTCGATCATTAAAACTCAAACTGAGTGCAATCAAACTGAGTGTATTCAAATTGAGTTATCCGGTTTGTGTTGGGTTTCCTGTTATTTTTGTGTTTTTATTTATGTTTACATATATTTATAATGTTTTCATCTCTTTCAACAGACTCACAGAGGAGACTACACCTTCAGTTTTGTTGTTCTTTTGTAAAAAAAAAAAGTGACAATGACTGTAAAGATTTCTCTTTCCTCTTACAGAAGAGAAATTTGAAAGGCTTTCATGTCCATTCAAACCTCACTAGTGACACAAATAACAAGGAAGCACTTCGAGGCATGACAGTTGGTTTAATCTGCCCCTCCACATTTTAACCAAGACTCTAATACTTGAATCAACCCTGGCAGGCGATAAAACTGGACGATCCAGAGATCAGCAGCAGACTGGATTCATCTATAACAAACCATTGACCCAAATGGACATAACAAGAAAAACATTTGATGAATCAATTTTCAATCAATAACGTTAATTTCTCATAGTATTTATGAAAGAAGAACTCCTGGTGGCTCAGAGGGTCTTCCTTCCACATGTTTTTAGCTGGATGCTCTCTGTGGCATGCAAACATCAAATACTCAATTCAGGTTTTCTTTTTAACTGCAAAAGATTTTTAAGTATTTTAAATTATTCTGCATTTTAATATAATTCAGCTCCTCTCCCTCTTCTGTTGGATTTGATGAATATTATTGTCCCTCTGTGTGGTTTTTATTGTTCGATAATCAATTTTTGTTTGGGTCAGAATGTAAATGTTACTAACACTGTTTAAATTTCACTGATATTTATTTTTTTCTCTTTTTTCTGATTTTCAGTATTTTAGAATCTATTTTAAACTGCCCCTTAACATGGCAGACAGCTGGCCTAAAGATTTCTTTACCTGTGACTATTACCATTGAAGTTCACCCACAGCTCAATAGTTTTGTCCGTAAATTTCTATTCATTTTATTAAATATTTCTGGTGAGGTCAGGTTTTGCTGACATTTATCCATCTGTCTGTCTGTTTGTTTGCAAGATAACTCAAAAAGTTCTCAACTGATTTCATTATTTTTTTAGGAAAGGTGGGAGCACAAGGGAGGAGTGATTAGATATTGGTTGTGATCCAAATCCAAGTCCAGAAATTTTCTTGAGCATGGATTTGTTAACATTGCAAGAAAGATGACTTTTCCATGCATTAAACTGTAAGAGCTCAGAGAGCACAAACATTCACCAAGGCATTTCCAATATTTTCAGGTGAGTTTATATACATATATGCATAAAAAAACAAAAACTGCCTTCTCTTGCATGGTTAATAAATCTTAAAATAATTCCTAGATCCACATCCGAATTTCGATCATCGTCAAAATGTTTTCACTTGTTCCGTGCAATGACTAAAGCACCTCTGTTCCTCCAGATTAAGTCTGAGTTTACATTATGTTATGATGCAGCAAATGGTTTTATGTTCTGCTTATGCACATTTTGCTTTTTCACTCTGCAGACTAAGGAACACATAACAACAGAAGGGGAAACTAATTCTGAACCAAATATGATTGATTTTGATCAATTCAAAGGCTAAAGAACACATTACCATTTGCTGCGTTGTAAAATAGTGCCAAAGACAGAGACTTCCTGGACAAAAAATGAAGCACTCATAATTTTTTGCCGAACTGAACATACTGTATGAGTCAAACATAGCTCTTGTGGATCATTTTTACAAAAAACAATTACACAACATATCTGAACCAGTCAGCAGCAGTTTACCTTCCTGGCAGTCTCAGCCCATAACAGATTATTCTAATCTTACTTTGTGTCTTCACAGATAAAAAGAGACCATGTACAGTCATATAGACAATCTAGGAGGCCACATATCATGATGCAACATGATCTTAAATTAAATGATCAACAAGATAATGGTCATCAGATAGCATCTTCAAGTAAAGATGTAGAAATGCACAGAATGCCTCCAACGATCTTCACCTCTGACACATTCAGCCAGTAAACTGGGCAGCATGCTCGGTTCTTTTAATCATTCTCATGTTAAATCATCTCCCTCTTTGTAAAACAGGAGGACAAAACAACAGCCAAATGAGGATGTAACCATAGAGCTACAATTCCGTGTCATCCTAATCCAGACCGCGAGCCAAGTGAGTCAAATTGAAGGGGTCTGAAAAAGAGTCTGGGTCTTGCACTGGGGGCTATAGGTTACAGTGTATCGCCCCCCCAGCCAGGGACGAAATGAAAGCCTCCTTTCCGCCATGTTCCCTCATCAGGGATAGCCTGGCCTGCCATCAGAGTAATGGTGCTACAAACACAGCGGCACGCCGAGATGAGAGAGAAGGTTTCCCAAAGACGCCTGACTGCAGCATCAAACAGGAGAGACACACGGGACGAGAGATAGAGGAGGAAGAGAGAGGGCGAGAAAGGGAGGGAGGGAGTGAGAGGCCCTGGAGTGGTGCCAAGTTCCCAAGGTAGTGTACAAGTATCTTTAGAAGCCGGGCGTCTTGTTAGCTAATACATTACACCAATCACGGCCGGCTATCTTAAGCTACAATTAATCTGTGCGCTGGCACAGGCTGATAGGACAGCAACATGCTGTTTCTTAATTAAAAGCAAACGGATTAAAAATGATTAATAACGGTATTAAATATTCTCATGGACTACAAGCGCGGGGAAATCGGGGGGCTTTCTTATGCGGGCTTAAAACGAAGAAGTCATTAACGGCGGGCCCAATCTCCCTAAGCCAGGGCTTTACTTTGTTTGGGATCACAAGTTGCTTACTTCATGAATATGCATTTTGCCCCTATCAAGTCGAGACCAAAAGGCGGTATCGTGGTGTGGCGGTGGTGTGGTATTTTTCCCCTCAGTGGCTGTGAAACTTTGAGTTTTTGATTTGTGACATTTCGTGCTCTGCCTTTGTAGCTGAGGCCTCTGTGTTAACTCGCTCCTGGCCGCGGGCTGCCGGGCTCAGACTACACACACGCATCAGGTTTTTTATGTGTGTATAAAAGCACGGATTGAGGTATGACAGAACAGCCGACAGGGAGCCTTTATGTTTGTGTGTTTCTACAGCGCAGCTACAGAGAGAAGCAGACATAAAACTGAACATTTAATAGGAAGGCACCATGTATGTTTGTAAGTTCTGCTACACAGATTGATCAAAGTTTTAGTCAGCATTCTACAGTTTGATTTAATGGAAATACCTTTCATTGTACCATAACACTGATATTTACCTCCAAATTCCATTTTCTATAGATCCTAAATCATTTGCTTAAGCATGATTAAAGTTTAACAGTGTGATCTGGCCAAATTTGTACTCAAATATTTCTTATTGCAAGGTTTAATGTACATAATAAAAATAACAATTTTTCTAAGTTGATATGTATATATGTATGTATATATGTATGTATGTATATATATATATAGATAGATAGATAGATAGATAGATAGATAGATAGATAGATAGATAGATAGATAGATAGATAGATAGATAGATAGATAGATAGATAGATAGATAGATAGATAGATAGAGATACTATACTATATAGTAGGGCTGTCACTTCAGTGCATTAATTAGAATAATTACAATGCAAATTAATGCGTTAAAAAAATTAATCGCGATTAATCATAGTACACAAACATTTTGATATTGGCCACCTGGAGGACCCGTACATGGCAGTGGCACGTCACTTCACACATGCGTCTCTAGTCAAACCAAACAAAGCCCAGGTAACAACAGGAATGGCATATTTAGGACTTAGTCTTATTTTATTTTTGAATTTATTTATCTATATTTGTACTACATTCTTTAATAATGCATCAGGCTGAATTGGTTTGCTGGATGTCCTCGACCTTTTTCTTATTTCGAATTTGATTTATGAAACACACTTAAAGTGTAATTTGAGTTGCCTGGTTGAGCTTAGATTAGTCATGCACTACAATTTTATAATATCCTAGAATTCAAATTCTTTATTTGGCTACTTTAAGCAGATATGAGATTAAAATGTGATTAATTAGATTAATCAATAATAAATCCGGTAATTAATTATATTCAATTTTTAATCATCTGACAGCACTAGTATATAGATATAGTTACTTAATATATGTATATGTATAACCCCCCCCCAAATCAGGCATTGTCTAGGCAGCCAATCAGATTTTTCATTTTTTATTTCAACTTAAATCAGATACTTGCTCAAAATACAACCAAGACATGATGTGAATGGTCAACCACAGAGTAAGATATGGGTCCTTAAAGCTATGGTCTACGATTTGGAAGCTTTGTACATCTTAATAACACCGTTTATAAGGCTGTTATGGTCCTATGGTCCTATCTACACAGTATAAAGACCAAAAAGAACGAAAAAAATCCATTCAGCATATCCGCTGCAAAGCTGCATACTAGCTGACCAATCAAGCCTTGAAGCCTGTAAGGTTCAATTGGTCCGTGAGTTGGTTCGTGAGTCCATCCAATCCCCTGTCTCCCTCACTACGCAGCGTCATGCCCATGGTCCCGCCTCCTCCCCTCTACCTCCGGTGAGCAGCTAGCAGCGTTAGCTACTGAGCTGTCATGGAGCCGGAAAAGCCTAGCGCCGAAACCGGGAAGCCGCTTCCCTCTCCCGCGGGGCCCAACGGAGCTCTGCCCGCGGGTTGAGGCCTGTTAGCAGGCTAACGGCTAACGAATGGCCTCAGCCGGCCGTCAGACCTTCAGCATCAGCCGTTTTGCCCCAGTTGATCAGGTAATGGCTTTGTTTACTACAGTGGGAGATGTCTGCTGAATAACTCTGGTTAGTCTGTGCCTGTCCTGCCTAATGACTTGTAGCGGAGCGGGTTAGCCTGTTAGCCGCCAATCGTTAGCATTGTAAGCTGAGCTGGGAAAGACAGGCCGAGAAAGATAAATCCTCCCCCACAATCGGCTCCGCTCTGGCGGCGCCAGACCTGCATTGCCGCCGGTCCAATTGAAATGGCTACTGCTGTGTGTTACAAGGGGGATGTCTGTCGTGTTTGATACTGAGCTGTTTTTGATTGAGTTTGCTGCTGATATATTATGCTAGTCGCTCGTAGCTCTGTCCGAGGGGGCTTGTCATGAGGCGAGGCGACACGAGCTGGGGGCGGGATCTTGGAACACGGAGGGGAGAGGTGAGGGAAGGGGAGGCAGGCTGCGGTTTCAAATCGTAGACCACAGCTTTAAGTTCTGGTGATGGCAGGCTGGATAATGATGGACATTTGTTTACCATTGCCATAAGATCTACCAGTAAATGGGTAATGAGAGACTGCTGGACAGGTAAGCAGAACTAGCTACTGCTGCCATTCTGCCTCTGTTTCTCATTTTTATTCAGTTTTACCCGACAAAAACATCAGTCTGTTAGGTGTATTTACCACACAGCAAACTAACATTTCAGTTTCATGTATAAACCTGACATAACTCGGGAAAAACACTTGAAAGAGGACATTTGGATTAAGTCAAATTCTTTCGGAAATGCTATGTGAGTTTATAGCATGAACCAGGAGTCCTTTTTAAACAGTTTTCTATAAAAATTTGATCACAAAAAAGTATGTACAGGATAAACAGACACTTCAGGTGACTTTAAAGATGCTATTTTGCTGGGACATAAACAACAGTGCCACTCGGACCATGTGCACACAATGACATATTCTTAAATTAGATCTGTTGATTTCATTATAGATTCTTTCCTACCAATACAATCAGAATAACAAATACATGTACATATCATACATCTGAACAGCTGCAGCTCTTATGTAGATCAGATTCAAAGGCTCCATTTATTTGAGCAGTTGATAACTCACGATAATAAGCATCCATAAATGATAGAAACCAAAGTCTTGTGGTCAGGGACTGACGTGGGTTCCATCTTACTGCAATCATCTTTTTAGAAGCTGTTAGGCCAGCCGATTCGGTACGCCTTTGGGACTCATTGATGCAAAGCTTTAAAAAAAATATCATCAATGGCACAGGCAGTCACTGGGATAGTCGCAGAGAGCACATCAGAGAGGATGGACACCACCTTTGTCCAGAAGTGTGAGCCTGGTAGACAATACCAACCCATGTAAAGAAAAGAAACATGACTCTCCAACAATGTGTGCACTAGGGTCTGGATCTGGGAAGATATTTATTCATACACTATCCACTGGTAAGGTTTGATAAGAAGCCTCCAGGCAGAATTTATACAAAGTGGAGACAAGACCCCTGGATTTGCCCAATGTGGTAAATAGTTTGTAAATGGGGTGAATGGGCAGAGGTTAAAGCGATGGAACAACACAGGCTTTGAGAGCTGACCCTGTCTGCCGGTAAAAAAAAAGAGATCAGTCTGGCAGGTTTAAAGCACTTTTAATGTCTTTAAAGGAACATAGACCCATGCCATCAAATACATCATCCAAGTGCTTAATGTTACAAATACTCTAATAAGAGGATGAGATGGGTCTGTCCCCAATCAACAGGTTATGATTATTAAACAAAGTTGACCAAGAAGTTTTGTCCTGGGATTCCACCACTTGCCAGGTTTGGATTAGGTGGGAAATAATTGGACGGAACCAAAGTGGAGATTGCTTACATGATTTTTACAAAGAAAATATCTAAAAAAATTCTATGGCTGTACCAATTTTTGCTCCAAGTTGTGCCAAGAAACAGGAGCATTTGGGTTACACCATACCATAAGTGCACAAAAGGTGAAAGACCAAAAACTACACATATTTTTTATGTTCTTTATCAAAATTAACAAAGAATTGTATTACTCACAAATTGGCTATAAAGGTTTCTTATTAAAACAGATTTAATTTCTTAGTGTTACATTCAAGCAGTTATAATGACAATTTACTGTATATAATTTCACCAAATGGTAATTCTGCTGAGCTGACTTTGAACATATATTGTAACTAGAAAGCACTCGGAGAGTGCAGACCTCCGCCAGCGCCACAGTCCTCAGTCATATTGTCATTTTGACCCTAAATATTACTCCTACCTTTATTTCATCTAAATATTTAGATTCCTTGACCATGAAAACATACCATTAGCAACTGGATTCATAATGATATCTATTTTAGTTCAGTAGTTTTTCACAGAAATCACATTTTTCGCCATGGTGGCCAGATGCTGATCCCGATCAACACCAAAATCGAGTCAGTTCTTCCTTTTCCCATGCTCAACATTTCCTGAAAATTTCATCCAAATCCATCCATTACTCTTTGAGTTATTTTGTTCACGGACGGATGGATGGACAAACTCTTCCGAAAACATAACCTCCTTGGCGGAGGTAACTATAATCTTTGTATGTTTGTTAGAAAATAACTTTTGACACAGATTTCAGCATCACATTATTGTTTTTAACGAACAAGATTGTGGCCTTTTTTTGCAGCCAAAAGGTATGGCATTTTGATTTATTTGGAGGTTTGATGCCAACGTGTTATGAGTTTGACAAATATTGAGCAATAGGAAATTCTGTTTTTTTAGATGCAGGATTTGAGAAATGCTGAACAGAATTTCAGTTTTTATCTTAAAGAGATTATTCAGGTTTTTGAAATGGGATTACCCAAGGCCTATAGTACTAAATGAATGTGATTTCCATTAAAGGAACTGGCTAGCTTGTCCCAGAGGAGGTATATATAGCCAGATGCTGATGGTTGCAGCAGTCAATAGTGCCCCTGAAAACCTTGTAATTAACCTACTTTTATAATAAAACTTAATAAAAAGCAACATTACGGGGTGCTGGTTTGGCGAAGTGGTTAGCAACCAGGCACCCCATGTACTTACTTCTACTTCCGGGTTCGAATCCCGCCTGTGACCAGTTTGCAGAGTGTCTTCCCGTACTCTCTCTCTCCCCCTTTCACCAGCCTATCCACTGTCTCTCTCCTATCAATAAAAAACAAAACAAACATTATCTCTATTAGATTCTACAGTTAAATTCTTAATAGCATTTTACTTTTTCTCAACAAAACCCTTCTGTTTAGAACTTCTGCATGTTGCTATAGGTTATGTATAACTTTGCTATCAGTTTGTCATGTCCCCAGAAGCAGCAACACACACTTTGGAGAAACAGTTCTAAAAATGAGTGACACAACAGGATATCCTCATAAACTAGACTACACAGAGGAAGAACATTTTCAGATGGAGTCACAGGTAGAAGGAGAGATGGAAAAACGATTGTGGAAACTGAAGAGTAGGACAGATCACAAGTTACCAGGAGGTGCAGATGCATGAATTGTGAGCCCATGCTCACAAACCTTGATAACTTGGGACTGGGTAACACCGCTTCTCCTGAATCTTTCACCATAACTCTTGGCTCTGCTTTTAAGCCAAAAATGCCTAATGTAGTCCTGATTGGTAAACTGGGCACTGGTTGCAGAGGGGTCAGTCCTAATGTCCATACTTGAAACAACGAGCCGAGGCCACATCACAAAAAGCCGTGATATCGTAAGTTAAAGCCTTCTTTTGCCTATGTTTTTAGATTCATGATGAAAAAAGGAGCAACCCATCTTTGTTATCATTCTTGACAACTTGTCTGCTCCAACAACAAAGTCAAGGTATACTACAAACTGAAGTTTAAGAGCGCAAGGTTGCAAACCCTACACCAGAGGCTCCAGAGGCAAGGCACGCCAACTCCCTTCAGCTGTGTTACCAACTGCTGTGACTGGTGACAGTGCCCCAGGAAGTCAGCTACCAAATCATTGTCCAAGCATGTTTTGGTCTGGACTTGAAGTGGCCACCCTCTGGTCCCTAGCCCAAGCCCAAGCCCTTACAGAATGAGCTGGCTGCTTTACATTTATCACCTGGACTCACTATCTGGCTACTCAGGGACAATGCCAGGTGCTTTCGAGGCAATATAATTTTCTAGAACCATGAGCCTCTACCAACCCTGCTTGAATAAAACTGAACTGCCCTTTTCACCCAATCTGTTATCTATCAAACAATTCAAGTTTGTAATCAGGTTTTTACAAGTCAAAGAATCTGCATTTTTATACAGCAGTTAAAGAATATGAAGCACTGATGTATCAAGACATCAGCAGATGTATGTTGCAGTTTGAACACACGGCTGTACAAATTCCCAAGACACACCTGGAGGCACCAGTGAGCCCTGCCACACCATTTGAGAATTACTGCCTTAGAGAATCTTTTATTATAGTCACATGTGAAGTTTTCCTTTCATCCAAACAACACCTGAACATCATTTCATAATTCAAACCTGGGCCTCTTCACAGGATCCAGGAAAGCCCTCTTTTCCTCCAATAAGAGGCTGTGAGTAGCATCATTGTGCTTCTGCGACGACAATTACTGTTTCTAAATTCAGCTCCGTGGTAATCAGGCCCTCTGGTTCTGACTAATTTAAATACTCATGGCTTGTGTCCAACGGCTCCTGTGCCAAGACCGAGTGTTCGTTGTAATTGACCATACAAGCCTTTTCTCCCCTTTTCTCTGCTAATTTCATAAGTGCTATTTTTAAAATGTCAATTATAACACAGAATAATGTATCTTAATGTGAGATTAGATGCATTTGGCAGGAATCACAGGCCAATCTCATTGGTTTGATTCCATTTCTGCCCCCATTATGGCACATAAAGAGCCTTTCTGCTCCACTTTTACTCAGCTGGATCTGAAAGGGCACGCTGGATGTTATTCAAAGAAACATGCTGCGATTGTTGACACGCTTCCTCTTTGATTTCAACGTTTTAGAGAAGTTTTTCTCTGGGTGAACACACTCACACATGCCTTTATGAGGGCTCAGAATGAGAAACATGGTGTTGATGTTGTCATTGGAGCTGGAGGTGGATTTATTCTGCAGCCAAGGCCGAGCAGAAAGAAGGATTCGGCATCCAGGACACTTTTCTGTTTAGAAACCAATTACTCCAACACTCCTCAAATTGATTTCATTTGCCTGAGCTGGCGGCCTCTCTCTCTCTTTCTTCCTCTTTTGTCTCTTTAACACCTCAAACTCTCACTCCTCTCTTCTTTGTCTCTTTTGTCCCCTTCCCAACATGTCTGATATGACTTATTTCTATATTTTCACTGAGTTTTTCCTCCTCTTTTCAATACTTGGGGGACAACAGGCCTGATTTTTATCATCTTTATCAGTTTTGTTTGTTTCGGGATGGAGGCAAGCTGCAGAATAATAAACATTTTCATATGATAAAGATAATGTTTTTCTCTGGTTTTGATAAGATGCTGCAGCTTGTGCAGTTTAATCTTTCAAGGCATGTTTGTATGTGTAACCCCCTTGTGCATTCGGACATGTTTATGCGCATGTTTGTTGCGGCGTGTTGTTCCCATGTGTGCAACCTGTGATGTATGATTCAAGTGGCAAGAACATTTATTTTCTAATGAGAGCAAGACCAAGGGATATTTTATTGTTCTTTAACTATATCTGAAGTGCAGTTAATATCCACTTTATTAGGTACACTTTTCTAGCACCAGGTTTGACCCCCTTCTGTAGTCAAAGCTGCCTTGCTTCTTCGTGTCATAGATTCAACAAGGCATTTGAAACAAATGATGGCATCACAAAGTTCCAGCAGATTAGGTAGCTGCATATTCTCCTGTCGCATCACAAATATATTCTGTTAGATTGATATCTGGTGACTGTGGAGACCACTGGAGTACAGTGAATTTATTTTCATGTTCAAGAAACCACTTAAAGATAATTTTGTCATATGGAGCGTAATCCTGCAAGAAGTGGCCATCAGAAGATGGGTACACTGTGGTCATAAAGGGATGAACATCTCAGGTAGACTTCGAGGTTAAGACCATGCTCTGCCAGTACTAAGAGGCCAAAAGTGTGCCAAGACAGTATCCCCCTACACCTTTACATCCCCCACCAAGCCAGGGTGGATCCATGCCTTCATGATGTTTACTCCAAATTCTGACCCTACCATCTAAGGTGGTGTTTACATGCCTCTGTTTTCAGTCTAAAACGCAGTTTTGCATTTTCGCCTCCTGTTTACACGAGAACAGAGCCTGGAGTGCCTGAATCCATGAACTTTTGAAACCAGGGTCCAGAGCGGAGAGTTTTGAAAAAGTATTGGAGCTCGGCTCCATGTAGACCGGGATTCAGAGTGAAACGCTGATGTCACCCCATGCCCAGTATTTTTTTACATGAAGCTGCACATGCATACCGGGAACAACAACAGGTTCAGCTGTCTACCAAGTACCATGTATGCTGCTTACCATGCTCTGTTTGTTATTCAGATAAAACTATCTGGACAGATTTGTTGACCGGACAAGAAACTCCTGCGTCTTTGTGCATCCACTCACCATTGCTGTTTGTGAAAAGTTTTTCTTCTTCGTACGTATATTGTAACAGCACTGTTTACATCGCCATGTACTGGACTACCATGCGGCCTACAGCGTTTTGAGATGTTCTGGTGTCTCCATGTGAACGCAGATTGCCTTTGAAAACTCAAAGGAATGACAGGGCCTGAATGTGGAGAAGAAATCCAATCTTGTATTGTTTAATTTGAGCCTACGTGAAATGAAGCCTCAGTTTCTGGTTCCTGGCTGTCAAAAGTGACACCTGGTGTGGTCTTTTGCAGTTGTAGCTCATCCGCTTCAAGACTGGGTGTATTGCACATTCAAAATGGTCTCCTGCTTACATTGGTTGTAATGAGTGGTGGTTTGAGTTACTGTTGACGTTTTTCATCTCAAAGAGCTCTTACCTTTTTCGTGCTACATTCTTTTACAGATGTATAAGTCACATACAATAAATCCCCTGGTTATAACTTCAGCAGGTCATCTTCAACATGTCTCCATGCGCAAATGCATTGAGTTGCCTCCATGCGAACGACTTATTACTTCTTTATATTTAAGAGCAGTTGAACCAGAGAACCTCAGTAGGTAGCCTGTCAGATAATGTTTGGGGATCATGATACTTCAGGAAATTTGATAAAAGAGCCTTCCTCTAACAGTTGCCTTTCTACATTGCTGCAGTAATACTTTAGGAAAATAAACGTTGCCCAGTTTTTTCAGCACTTGGAGCCAAACATCAGCTTTTTTTCTGCTTTGTTCCCAGCCATTGAATCAAAGCTTCACAGTGCCGAGGTCTACAATGTTGCTTCTCTCCACCAACCAATCAAATAAAAAGGCATGACTTCGAATCTTGGCTTTGTCAAAAACAATGGAAGGGCATGATTTTGGATGATGTCTCAATGTTAGGGTAAATATTAAGCACACAGACTGATTTTAAATGGCCTCATGATTGGTACAGTGGGAACCTGGAGAGCATTTAATTTTTTCAAGGTCAGGGTGCCAGCTTCATTAGATCTTAATATCTCATAAACATTTTGGAGATTTTTAACAATCCTGCACACTTGTTTGTACTTACTGAAGAATGGCTGTATTAAATTGTGCATGTCATATTACAAAGGTCAGGGTCATACTTCATGGTAGTAGTAGTATGTGCAGTGTAATGCTGCGTTCACACCTCAAGCGACCAAGCTACCAAAGTCGCGTCGACCACTGACGTAGCGTCGCGCATCCATAAATATCTCATTTTGGTCACCATTGCCGTCTGACGTCGCTCGGTGATGTCACGTCTGCTCGAGTTTCACCGCGATCATTTCATATATCATATAATAGGATGTATAAGCGGACATTATTCCAGCTGTATCCTTTTCATTCACTTTTCAACCACAAAACACTGCAGCTGATGCCCTGCAGCAGCATTATCTGTGAGTTTACCGCGGTCCGTCTAGGCGGAACTAATGTCCCCACTGACATTAGTTCCGCCTAGACGGAACTCATCCGTCCTGTAGTCCGGATGAATAACTGTCTGTCTCGGGTACCGTCACATGTACACACACCTCTGATTGGCTGTTGCTGCACAGCCACACACGACATCGCCTGAATAGATCAACTTTTTTTAACTTTGACATCGCGCGACGAGTGAAGTGGTCGTCTTGTATGCGGCTGTCGCATCGCAGGAGGGTTAGCCCCGCTCCATTGCGGCTGTACATTGACTATGAATGGAGAGTGATCGCCGAGGTAGTACAAGTAGCGTCCGGTGTGAACGCACCTTAAGGTGGTCTTTGCCTTTTATAGTTAAACATAGTTGTCCAACAACAGCTTTAAAGGAGGGTTGGACTTTAAAAAGATATGCACTTCCTGTAAGTCCAGAACTTAATGAGGATGTATGGCAAACCTCACTGATACACAGAAACATCTTGTGGTAGGTTTAATTTGCTTTCTTTACAATAATTTCTTATCAATGAACATGGAAACCGTATTCGGTGTTTAGGTGTGGACTAGTGCAGGGAGGGTAGATTTAGATTTTACACTTTAGAGAGCTTATTGTGGAAGGTGATTGCTCTGTGTGCCTGTGTGTGTGTCTGCTTTCATCTTGATGGTACAAAGTGTGTGTATCTCTGTCACCCTGAGGTCAATATGAAAGACTTGATCTGAATGAAACCTCTCAAACTCTTTGAAATCGCGTGTCCAGCCGCTATGGAAATAACAACTACACACACACAGGAAGACACACAAACCCGGACACTGGCGGTGCATGTGGAGACACTCATTCACACTCACAGAGATGAAGAGAAAAAATATTTACACCTGGTGTGTGTTTGATCATCAATTAACTCTCTCTTTATCTCTCCATTTTTAAGACTACACCTCCATCAGACACATTTGACACTTTGATAGAAGGTGTGTGTCCTGATTGTCGTCATGATATGTCAAAAGTAATGAACTAAACTATAATCCCAACATGATATAGTGTCCCTAGGTGAAAAACGGATCATGTTTCAACAGAGGATGAATGTTTCCAAACACTGGAGGTATTTTGACCACATGGTAGCTGTGTTGTGCTAAAGCTTTCAGCCTGCAAACGTTAGCGTTAATCTCTCACACGCATGCTGAGAATCTTGACAGAAGGAGGCTCAACCATCAAACCAATTTAACCTTGTTAAAGCAGATCTTTATGTTTAGATTAGTAAAACATGTCACAGAGAAGATAAACACAGTATGTTTACAACTCTTGGCTGTGCCTTATTGAAGAAAAAGTATGGTTTACCATTTCACAACATAACTGTTATCAAAAAACAACTAAAAGCTTGTGAGTGTCAAACAGGAAGCAACAGGCTAGCAAGGAGCATACAGCGCCACAGGATGGTGGAAATTAGAACAATTGTTAGATTGATGTTGGGATCCCTCTTTGAATGATGATAGTGAGGAAAGAGACAAGCAAATGAAGGAACTTATGAGGACTGGGGTCATTGATAAGTAGGTACAGAAAAGTAGCTTATAGCCAGAGGTTGGCACAAGTCACTTGTAGCCACATCAGGTCAAGTAGCAAGATTTTGAGGCAAAGTTCAAGTTAAAGGGACTGTGAGGAGTTTCTAAAAGTAATTACAAAAAAGTCTCACTTTTAGATATATGCCTGATCGAAATACACACTTTAAGATGAGTTTCATAGCATCAAAATAGGTTATCTATAAATGCTACTCCTTAGCCTTCCGGTCGGGTCGGACAGAGCTGGACTGGCCTGGATACTCAACTTCGGGAACAAGACAATTAAAACTAGAGCAAATTTATATTATTCGGATACGTCTTAGAGCACCGGGCTGTAAGTAGTGATATATAGTCAGCTACCAAAAATTCAAAAAATTGCTTGTTGTCACACATCAAAAACTACCGCTACGTAACTAGAAAGAGATACATTACGTCGTCGCTTTGCATCCTGTAAGTTGTTGAAAAAAGAAGTTGTAAAGCAATGCAGAGTTCTGAGGTATGTCCGAGCTGCAGGCTTTATTAGCATCACAACAAAGGCATGCTTTGGCTTGGGTCTTTTGGTGCATTCCAGTTGTAGTCAGAAGTAGGAATTTCCGAGTTCAGAGTAAGAAACTGCAACTGGAACGTCCCCCGAAGTCGGAACTTCCTACTGGGAACTCGGTGAAACCTCGCCAACCCCAAGCTAACAACGGCTAACAATAGCCTGGTAGATCGGCATGTTTTTTTCCGTCTTTAACTGGAACGCCGATAAGTCAGAGATGATGTCACTCCCAGTTCAGAGGTTACTGGAATGCAGCATTACGACAGTCGCCGCACGTGCTCATGGGTAGCAGAGTCCTAATGTTGCCTGTAATAGATTCTCCTCATAGCACCTTTAAGTGACATGTCTTTGTGAGGAAGCTGAAGGTCCGTCAAGTCTCTGATGGTTTAAAGAAATGATACTTGAAATGGATAAATTCATAAAACTTAATCCGTCGGGTCTAAAATCTTTGAGGCACAAGTCCAATGAAGCCTGGTTTCCACTGAGTGATCTGGTTTGATTCAGAACAGTTCATTACGGTTTGGAGCAGTAATCTCTGATCTTGTGGAAACCCCCCTGCAATTGCGTACCATGCCAAGTCAAACCAGACGACCAGATGACTCAGTGGAAACTCAGCTTTAAAGTCATATTTGTCTAAAACTTTGGGGCAAGGCTAAGTACCAGTCTCTGACTCAAGCCCCCACTTTGGTTTTCTAAGTGTTTGATGGATGTGAAGCTTTGTACAGCTTATTCTGCTGTGTTGGTTGAATTCATAATTATTTTAATCATTGGTAACCAAGAGGGCCTCATTAATTTCCTCAGTGACAGCAGTTGTTAGAATCAGAACAATATTATCTCAACTTTCAGAGTATTTACAGGTTATTTCAATATGTTTTACAAGAACATTTTAAATTGAACAACACACTTAGTAATGAAGTAAAAGGGAGTTTTACAGAAGCAACTGCAGAAGTGTTAATTTTGTCAACAAATTACTTTCATCATTCTTTTTGTCAAGAACATTTTTTTCCCCTGACAAAAACTGGACTATAGCTAAATCAACAAGTGTACACTGATGAAAACTAAAACTAAACTGACATTTTGATCAACACATAAAAACTAGATTAAAATGACAGAGACTAAATCCAGTCAGACCTTATTGTGTCATGTAGAAAGAGTTAGAACGGAAATCCAATCACAACAGGGTTAGCTTTGTGGTGACGGGATTTAAATGTAACACTTCAGAAATTCAAGGAATCAAAAATGCTTTACACTTCATAATTCATATCTTAGTCGACTAAATTTATGGTAGATTTCATCAACTAAAATGTGAAATTTAATCAACTAAAACTATACTAAAATTAAAACAATTTAGATGACTAAATTATGACCAAAACAAAAAGAAATTGAAGGCAAAAGACTAAAAATAAAATAAAAAGTGCTGTGAAAATTAATACTGAACTAGATCCAATCAGAACTCTCTCTGCTTGAAGACATATTTCTTTATATCATGTTTTCATGGTATATAATGTCACGTTTTCCTTACTGTATGGTCTTTTTTGATATTCCAATTTGACTGGCATGCACTGAATGAGAAGGAGGGCTGCACATGGCCCTGGGTCACCAGTTGCTGACCCTTAAACTGAAAGATTGGTAGATTCCTAATGGTGTATGACATGACTGCTGACTAATACAGTTATGTAAGTAATCATGATAACAAGGCAGAACATATACAATCAAATTTAACGAGGTTGCTACACAGGTAAGTCCTGGCTGACCTAAAATGCTGGGACAGGATCACATACCTTTACCAGGAGAGACTCTATATTTCTAGTATTTCAGCAATACGCTGCTCATCAAACCAAAGCCTCCGTGTTCTCCCAACGCTCCTCGCCTCCACCCTGAACATGATCAAAGTGCCATTTTTCTACATTCAGCCTTTTTAACTTCAACAGTCTTAGAAGGGATGAGGCAGATCATACTAAGATGATGAGAGAGGGAGTGAGATTGTGTGTGTGTGTGTGCGTGTGACAGGGGACTACATCATCTTTGTAGTTCCTTCTCTTGTGTTTTTTTTCTCCCTCCTCACTCTCGCACCGGGCCCACAGATAGGTCAGCTCCATTACCAGCGTGCCGGCCCACAAATATTTTAAACAAATTGAATCGCACACCCAATACCCATCACAATTACGGCAGGCACAATAACTAAATTAGCAATTCAACACAATAATTGGAAATGCGGCTCGCCTGGACCCGCGGGCCTCCCTGGAGGGCCGGCTGATCTGTGGAGGCACGTCGAGCCCGCTAATTCCACAGCTAATTACTGATGCACGGCGGAATGAAGTTGTTTGTCTCCCAAATACCATTTTCAGTTCACGGCGAGAAACACGGGACCGTGCTGAGACAGACAAAAACAACAAAGAGGAGACACACAAGAGAGTGGTCATGCTTCTTTTTTTGGGGTTTGTTGTCGTTAATTCGTTGTTCATTTGTTTTCGTGTGTTTGTTTTACTTTTATTTCTTGATGATGAAAACCAGGATGTGCTGGTGAAAAAAGGGGGAAGAATAAAAGGTTAGAACTGAATTTAGAGTTTAGACAATAATTGAATGGGACAGAAAAGAAAACAACAGTTGGCTTCCATGACTGCTGTTGAAAGGCTTAAATTTTAATGTCCCAACTTGCCCTTCCCGAGGACTGATGTTGCAGCCGACAGTTTTTCAAAGTAATATTTGTACATGTGCCATCAATACAACTATTTTACTGCTCCCAATCAGGTTTAAGCCCAGCCCTGCTTTTGTGATTTGGTCCTTTTTAGATACTACTGTTTCAGGTTGAGTTTTATGCATTTGTACAGAAGCAGGGGCTCTCTGCTGTGTTCATATTCAAACAAACCTGTATCAGAAGAACTGTCCTAAACAACCTTTAAATGAATACAACCGAAACCTGAGGACACTCTTCAATAAAATCTGCTCTTCTATGGGAGTATAAACTTGACAGCAAACCTAAGCTTCAGCTTTGTGGGTAAATTTCACAACATTAGGGGGAAAATCTCCGAAAAATGAACTTCAAGCTGGTATTTGCGAACCTGAAACGCCACACGAGCTGTATGAGCCATCATGGGAGCAGCCAGTGGAAATGTTTAGAAGAAATTTTCAGTCACATATTGAACACATGTCAATGATTTTTCTATTAATGATATTTGTTACGGGCTAATTGCGTAAAGTAGTCGTAAGTGCTACTGCTGCACTAAAAAATACGAAGTGTATGCCACTTCATAGAGCAATCTATTGTCAAAACATGTTGGAAGTGGGAGGAAAGTAAAAATTAGGTTCATCTGATGTTGTTTGTTTATCATTTAATAAAGGAATGTGGTCCACATCTGATAAAACGGCTACTGAAGCTGGTAGCATCTTTGCTAATGCCTGTGTGAGCAGTCACTTCCTGTTTTTGTCACTGATTGGGCCATGCTGCTTTGAGCTCACAGTCATTATAGTTTTGAGCTTGGCAAGATGGATCTGCCTGATTACAGAGATTAATTCAGACAGATCCAGCTGCTGCACAAGGTTAGTCTTTTGCTGGAACAATCGAACAATGCTTATCAAGAACCAGAACATCTACTCTGAAAAATTTTCTCCATCAATGTGGGAACATTTTTCACTAAACAGAAACAGTGGCTTGCTTAAGTGGAGTTAATATTGCATTTAGAGTGCTTTATAAAACAAACCAAAAAGAAAAAAAAGCTGTGAATGCAAGAGAAGGGGACAGTTAATCACTCTTGTTCTGCCTCCACTTTAAGATCTCTTCTTGGTATATTAATTTTATATTCTGTGCATTTAAAAGCCTTGTTTGTGACGAATGAAAAACATAAATCATCATAAATGCTGTTCAATCAAAATGCTAAACAAAGCGACAGTTATTGTTGGTTAAGTAATCTTGCACTGAAACATATTATTAATCACACTATAGTGATTTAGAACACCTAAAATGGAAAAAAAAAGACATACTGTAAACTTCTGTAGTAATTTGCAGCTCATATCAAGCCTCTGTCTCAGCTTTGATGCTGCCATCTCCCTCTCTACAGAGAAGTGTCACAAAATTTGAATCTGGATGTTTACATTTAACAGCGCACATCACCCTGGTATGACTTACGGAGCTCTATAGGCACAACAAGATAAAACGATTACTTTAGATGTAAATGAGGAGTTCAGACGAGGACCAGCCTGTAATCTGACAGAAGCATACAGGGGTGCAGAGCTGAGGGAGGGGGGCTGTCATTGGGAGTATCGAGGAGAGAATTAGGGGCCAAATTGACCATGTCCCTGCATCAGAAAATTCCTTGCCAATCAGTCTTGAACATAAACGACAGTGCAAGAAAACGATGCGTACCAGTGAGCTGCGTGGACGGATAGGATGGGATGTGAGGATGTGCTGGGAGGGGTGTGTGTTTCGGCCGAGTGATTGAGGCCAGCGCTAATTTGGATCCCGTCCTCGTAGCCCCCGCTAACTAACTAATCCTCCCATCTCTATTTATCCTCTCAAAATCTCATCGGGGGAAGCGGGCGTACATTAACAGCTGAAGCCATCTGAAGGGCTCCCTTTTGAGACGTCGCTCTGCTCATGTGCCGAGAGCTTAGCCACCGCTAAGACCGGCCGCTGACACTTCCAATTGAACGTATAGATTTGTGGGAAGAATTTGAGGGTCTAAGGATGGCATGATAGCCTAATCTGATTGCTTCTGGGCTGGAGGGGTTCAGGCCAAGTTATGGACTTATATGGCAGAGGAACATAGACAAACAGCATGACCCTAAACTGTCATTGTGGGGCTCGACGTGCTGTCAGGAGGCTCAGAGAGGAAACATGATCTCGGCCTGAGCTGAAGTCACATCACTGAGCATGAGGAGAGGAAAAGTCGGAGGACTTGACCTCAAGCTCAGTGCTATTTAGAGGTGTCAGATCAGTTTTGTTCGCCAGATGTTAGGGAGGAAACTTGATTGACTGCTCATTTATCACATTTTTGCAGATAAACAAGTAAAAATAAAGTTTTGCCCCTCTTTAAATTTAACCAAGAGTTTTCAGTGAGACATACCTTTAAGGTTCACAGTTCAGTTCCTAAATCACATCTCTGTCATGCATTTGCTGCCTTTAAAAAGATTCATACAAATAAAGGCCACTTTTTTAGGTACACCTCACTTTTTGCATTCAGAAATGCTGTGATCTGTTGTCGCCTGGATTTAACAAAGGGGCAGGAAAGATTCCTCAGAGATTTTGGTCCATCTGGACAGGATAGTCTGACATGGCTGCTACAGATTTTGTCACACACTGCACGTTCATGTTGAGAACTTCCCATTCCACCACTTCCAAAAGGTGCTTTACTGGATTGAGATGTGGTAACTATGGAGGTCACCAGAGGATAATGAACTTGTGGTCATGTTTAAAACACTAGTTTCAGGTGATTGTTGCTCTAAGAAATGGTCTTCTGCATATCTTTGTTGACATGGCCACAAGCAGTTAAATGCAGGCAAGTAAGAGGCAGCCACAAGCTTCTCAAGTCTCTTGATGAGTTAATAATATTGATTATTGCTGAAAAAGATTTGAATGTTATTTAAGGTAGAAGGACAGTAAGATTAGTTCCAATTACATTTAAGCTATTGATGTAAGCTTGTAAAATTAATGTTCCTCAGAGAGTACTTTACACTGTAAAAAGGCTAGTTGTTTTAACTTAAAAAGTTAGTGTCAGGGCTGCCTTAAAATTTTAAGTTTTCTGAATTTAGAAATTTAAGTTCAGTTGAATTAAGAATGATTCAGATCAAGTGAACTTCTTAAGTTCAATAAACTTGCTATGAAGTCAGCTCTACTTGAATTGTTCAGTTTAACAAACTTCTAAAAGCAATCCAATTCCAATAGTATTGTTTTATGCTAATACAATACTTAAACCTCTTTAAACTACAGTTTTAAAGGTAAAACAACTTGATCTGAAGTTCAGGTCACTGATTCTCATCCACAAATGTGAAAAAAGAAATAAAACAGTAAAAGATTTGATCTATAAGCTCGTTTTCCACCAAATGAGCCATCATGCAAGCCAGACGAATTTTAGTAAAAGTTAAAGAACATTTGTGGATGAGGATGCATTTTTCCAGCAAGCAAGCACTTTTTTGTGGCAAATTTATCTTGAATCTGTTGAGTTGTTTTTTAACATTGAACATGTGAAAAAAAAGCTGTTATTGAAGCATGAAGAACAGAAGTTGTTTTGGTTTTTCTGGCAATAATACCCTACAAATACTAGACCTTTTTTCTGCTTTTAAGATTGTTTTTCTTAAAGCAAATATTAACTTTATTTTGTAAACTTGTGTCAAAGCAGAACAAATGAGTAAAAGTTAAAGAGAAATATTAAGTTAAATCCAAATGCAATAAGTCAATATAGCTCAAAATCATCAGTGACCTGAACTTCAGATCGAGTTGTTTTCCCTTTAAAACTGTAGTTTAAAAACGTTTAATTACTGTGTTGGCATAAAACAATACTATTGGAATTGGAGCTTTTAGAAGTTTGTTAAACTAAACAATTCAAGTAGAGCTGACTTCATAGCAAGTTTATTGAACTTAAGAACTTCACTTGATCAGAATCATTCTTAATTCAACTGAACTTAAATTTCTAAATTCAGAAAACTTAAAATTTTCAGGCAGCCCTGACACTAACTTTTTAAAGTTAAAACATCTAGCCTTTTTTACAGTGTACTTGTTTCCCAAACTTGCCTTTGGATGCTTTAAATTATTCAAGTATTATTAGATTTGAGGTATTTATCTTTGTAATAATGTAAGCATTAAACATTTTGGGTTGACTAACTACATTTTAATGCCTTTTTCCATGTATTTATGTGACTCAAGTAATTTAACACACTCATCTTTTGATACAAAAACCCCACAAATAAATAAATCTCTGGAAACTTTCCAAAAACTTTAATGAGAAGTTAAGATAGAGAATGTTGGTAAGAATCCAAATTACAAACTTTCCATGGAAGTTAGGGGAGTTCTGGAAATTTATGGGGATTAACTGGAAATTGGGGTAATTCAAACAAACTGTATCAGATTGAAACATAACTACAAACATTTAGTTTTGTTATAGGCAGACATCCATGAACAATAATACAACTAAGAAACACTATATTTGATAGATTTATTTGAAAGTGGAACTTTATAAAGTTTGAATTATTTTACTGAACAATCAATTTCAACTTCACTTAATGCAGGATGAGGCCTCCTCAGTCCAGGCTCCTACAATCATCAGTGCATGTGATGGAGGTGCATGATGGGGGTAGCAGTAGTACTAGAATATTTGGAACATGCAAGAAATAAATGTTAAATATTACATTTATACAAATGTTGCAAAATACCAATACAAAAGTAATTAATGTCCCCTCAGTAGAAAATTACACTGATTGATTTCCCCCACACGCTCGAAAAGGAGTGGAAAGAAGTACAAACTCATTAATCCCACTCCTTCTCTATTAGGTACCAAAAGTCAATTAGTCCATGTGTGGAGTATGGCCTGCCATAAGCATCGTGCTATGTCCACCTGCTTAAGTTATATCACTGATATTCTTAAGCATACTTGGATGGAATCTGGAATATTAATTTGGCTAAAATACATTAATACATTTTCCCAACGATGTTCAAGATCCCTTTTAAGGACAAACCTTCAATTTAAAATTCAGCAGGTCATCTTGACAATGTCTAAATGCATGAACACATGAAGTTGCTTTTATTTGATTGATAGGTTGACTATTTGGGCTAATGAGCAGTTGAACAGGTGTACCTATTAAAGTGGCCCATAAGTATATATGAGTGAGTAAGAAGATTTAAACTTTATAAACAAACATAAACTTTGACATTCTGATATTAAAATTAGAATTGTTTTTGTCAAACATGTCCCCTCTGCCTGCCTGAGCCAATATATAACAAGCATCAAGGTCACAGCCATCGTCCCAATCGTGTTTCCAAGAATGTCTGGACTTAAAAGGCACCTAGTGCTTCACCCAATTCAGGCAACACACACCTCCACTCACACACCCACAGCACCCTATCTTCTTCCATTCCCTCTGCTCTGATTAAAATAACCTCGTCCCCCGACGGGGAGGAGTCGAGCTATTTTAGAAATAAATATTCCCTCACATTATACAGACATCTGTGTGTGTGTTATAGGCAGTGCATGCTCATGTGTCCCCTGATGCCTTATCACTATTATTTTTTGCAACACACACACACACATATATATGAAAACGCATGAGTCTTTATCACGACCCGACACTTGGGCTCGGGCTGGTAATCAGAGCAGTGAGCCCCCCCCTCCATGGAGGAAAGGTCTAATCATCAGTGCATGTGATGGAGGTGCATGTTTTTTGATTGTAGAAAAATAAAAAAAATAAATATATAATATATAAGAAAAAAAAAAACAAAAATAAAAAAATTAAAAAAAAAAATATAAAAATAAAAAAAACAACAAAAAAAAAAAAAAACAAATACACACACACACACAAAAAAAAAAAAAAAAAAAAAAAAAAAAAAAAAAAAAAAAAAACACAACACACACACACACATATATAAAAAAAAAAAAAAAAAAAAAAAAGAGAATTCTAATCTCAAATATCTAATACTAATTGGAATCCTGCAACTGGGTCAATTTCAAGTAAAGAGCATATGAAACAGAAATTACACCCATGACACCCCCCAACTTACACACACACACATATCTACACATACTCTGACTCCATTCCCTCTTTAGCTGGAGCGCCCTTGATTGGATCCTCTCGCTCACTTGTGTGTATGTGTGTGTGTGTGTGGAGGTGCGTGTTAGTGTGTATAGTGTCACAGATAGAGAGATCAAAGAAAACACTCGCACCCAGGGTCGGGTGATATAGACCAACAATCAGATCTCAATGGTCAGATCTGTATGGTCTTAGAGGATGTTCTGCATATTCTATATTTTTCCTTTAAAGAGACATCAATACTCATCCCTAGATTTCAAATAATAAGTGTTTTTTTTTTGTTGTTTAACTTTAAACCCCAATACCACTAAGGTTGGGAAATAAAACAGAACTGTGCAGAACATTCCACAGGTCAACAGGTTAATTAGAAACAGGTGATACTCATGATCGGTATTGAAAGAGCTTCACTGTTTCTCAATGTACAATTGCAGGGAATATAGGGATTTTATCATACTTAGTCCATACCACCACCAGTCATTCAAAGAATCCTGAAGTTGCTGCACATAAGCAGTTACAGCTGAAAGATAACATTGAATGCCATTGAATACCCCTCAGGTGGCACTGCCTTAAAAACAAACAACATTTTGTAAAGCATATTATCACATGGGCTCAGAAACACTGTGGAAAACCACTGTCCATTCACACAGTTTGTTGCAACATCTACAAGTGCAAGTTAAAACTACCATGACAACCAAAAGTCATATATCAACTAAATCCAAAAGCACAGTGGGCCTCTGTTGGTCAGTTCTCATCTGAGATGGACTGATGCAAAGTAGGCAAGTGTGCTGTTGGACCACATTTGGATGTCGTATCCTCTCGGCTAAACAAGAAAAGTGTTATCAATTTAAAGTTCAAGAGCCAAAATCTGTGATGATGTGGGAGTGTTAGTGCCCATGGCATGGGTAACTTGCACATCTGGGAAGGTGCCGACAATCCTGAGACGTAAATGCAGATTTTGACACAATATATTCTGCCATCCAAGCGATGTAAAGGGTGTCCATAAAGTCCCTTTACAATTAAAAAAATATATATTACAAAGGCGGTTAAAGAGATATCTTAAGCAATTTTTTTTTTTTTTTTTAATCAGTGTTTAGTAAAGTTTATTTTCACATTAAAATTTTGTGTTTCAGATATTCTGTTAATGCAAGGAAAGGCTTGTCTTACACGATTGATATTTACACCAGATGTTCTTGGTTGCCCACTCTGCCCTTTATCCAACACTGTCCCTGTCTCCATAAATTTCTTGTCCCTTGCACAAATTGAAGGACGTGGTGGAACTTTTCCATACTTGGTTCTGTAGTTTCACTGATACTGCACATTTTGTCTCAATAAACCAGGATACACATTGTGCCTTCTCTTGTGGAGTAGCCATTTTAAAGGGGTTCATTTAACAGCTTTCCTTCCATTAAAAGAATATCTGAAACACAAAATTTTAATATGAATAAAAACTTTAATAAACACTGATTAAAAAAAGCAAATCAGGTTAAAATATCTCATCAATGGCCTTTGTAATACATTTTTAAATTGTAAAGAATTTCTATGGACACCCTGTATTTCTCAGGGACAAGTCTGCTTATTTCAGCATGACAATGCCAAACCCCATAATGTATGTTACAACAGTGTGGCTTGGTAGACAAAGGGTGTAGATATGAGGCTGGCCTCCCTGCAGTTCAGACTTGTCCACCACTGAAAATGTGTGGCATATAATGAAGTGTTAAAATATGACAATGTAGTGCAGGACTGTTGAGCAGCTGAAGCCAGCATCAAGCAAGAATGTGAAAAAATGTCACCTACAAGGCTTCAATAATTTCTGTCCTCAGTCCCTAAATCTTATTGAGTGTTGTTATAAAAGCAAATTTGATGTAACACAGTGGTAAATAACCCCTTTTTCCAGCATTACATTTTATTGTCCTTAAGTGTATTCAATTGAGTATAGGTCAAAAAGGATGAGCAAAACGCTGTATTCATTTGTGGCTTTATTTGGTCACTCAGGTAGCTTTCAATTTTTTCAACCACGTCTTGTCTTGACAAAACAAACCGTCATTGGCTTTCAGAAAAGTTTGTTTGGTTTGGAGTAGTGAAATCTCACGAGAGCTCTGGTGGGACCAAGGAACTGAAGTTGGCTTGCTTGATAAAAGGGGTCCTGATTTGCTTTTGAGAGAATCATCAATATTAAAAAGCATCTTTTCCAGACCAAACAAGGGAAGCAAACCAAACAGCAGTGCAGTGGGGGTTAAATTGAGCTGAATATAACAGTAACTAAGCTAAAGTTGCATTCATAGACAGCATCAAGCAAAGTACGTCTAATATAAGCATTGCTAGTACAACCAGCTTCGGGTCTCCCAACAAGTTGACGTCTTTAAGTCTGTGTTGAATATGGTTACACATTGCTACAGTCAATATGCTAGTCAGCTGACAGTCTAAATACATTTGTTTTTATTTTACAGCTGTTATTGTACTGCTAGAATACTTCAAGCTAAAGGATGACATTTCATGATGCCTTGTTGCTTATTTCCAAATCATGTTGCAACAGTAGGCCTGTTCTGAAATGTCTGAACCAAATAAAATAAGGCAATAATGCTGCAACTTTACCCTTACAAAAACTTTGCATATGAAAGTGTCCTGTATGTGCAGTTTTTGTTGGGTATTTGTGACATACAGGATGGATTCTTTAATGGGCCAAGTATGAAGGACACATTTGGCTGTTGCATTAAACAGGACAGACCTTGACACTCTGTGGCATACTGTGAGTTTAAAGGCTCACCTTTAAGTTTGCAGACTATTATATGAAACAAACCTTTAGTTTGCCTTCCCACTCGCCCTCATAAAAATGAGCAATGAGCTTGGCCCACTCTTGTTGTATCGTGTTGCTTATCACCTGAGGGTCAGCACACCTGTGGGGAACAAAAGCATTTAAGCAAAAGTAGAAAAATGCCGATTCCTAATATGCTAAGGTATATTCATGCTTATAATCTTTACTGTAGAGCCCTTCCCTCTAAAGTTATTGATGCTTGCAGCCTGCAGGCTCTCTCCGATGATTAATCGAGGGAAAAAGTCACAGTTGGCTGTTCTGTGCCTGAGCCCCTGCGCTGCAGAGCGAGGCAAGGGAAACCCTTTTGTTTTAAGGGGACGTGGGACGATACGCCAGCAGTAAAACAGATAATCCACATCCACTAGAAGTCTCCATTCTCCTTGACAGAGGGATAATGCTCTGCACCTGCTGTTATATCTACTGCCATCTCCTCTCCCAGATGTGATCGATGCTGTGGCTCACGCTTGCCATTTAACAGATATACACCATTAACTGTACCATGGCATCCAAATCTAACCGGAGGTGCTTTCCAAAGGCCACTAAGTAAATTGAAATGTCTTTCTAAAGCTTGATCTTTAGTGGCCTTTAAATAGAAGAGAAATATCACGGCACGAAAGGGAGGGGGAGATGAAGTGGAAGGAAGAGAGAAGTCATGGTGAGATAGTGGGAGTGGGACATTTGGGGTGGAAGGGGGTTGTTGTGGAGCAAAAAGTTTTAAAAAATGTAGTAAAAGAGGAAGAACCAGTGCAAGACTGTGAAACCTACATGTCTAAAAATCATCATCAGTGGCTCCATTAACTGAGAAGATAAAAGAAAATGGCACTTTATTCTGCTATGAACCACACAGACAATGCATAGTGGATGCTCAATTATCAATCATAATTTGTAGTTATTTTTAGAAAAAAATAAAAATACCAAAAATGTCAATCACATGACAGCCACTCAGTGCATCTAGGCATGTAGAAATGTTCAAAACCTTCTGAAGTTCATCAGAATAAAGACGATAGCTGAATGTGGGGTGCCAAACGGGTGCCAGACGGGCAGGTTTGTAAGCAACTGCTGATCTTCTGGGGTTTTGTTACTGATCACCAGCCCTAGAATTTACAGGAAGTGATCTGAAAAAGGAAAAATGTCCAGTTCTTGAAGTAAAGTGCCTTGCTAATGCCAGAGGTCAGAGAGTAGTCAGTAAAGATGAAAGAAGGGCAACCAAGGCAAGTAGAAAACCATTTCTGAAACAACACATCCAGTCTTAAAGCAGATTTCATTTGATTTGATTTGATTTATTTTGGATCCACCATTAGTTACAGCAAATATGCAGTAGCTATTCTTCCTGGGGTCCACATATTACACCTTCAACAAAAAATATCATCCTTTTGAGCATGCCTGTATACACTACACTCATAACATTCATACAATCCACTCATACGGTAGCTCTATTATTCACCTCTTGATTGCAAAAAGCAAACCATTACACAAGAAGTTTATAAAAAGAAAAGGGAAAAAAAAGGAGAGACAAACCACAGAACTCTCCTTACCTTTTGGGACTACAACAAAAATTCACATCATTAGGGAGAAGTAGTGAACATGATTATCATTCAGGTAAGCCATATGGGCCACAGCAGCAGAAGACCACACTAGGTGCCACTCCTGTCAGCTAAGGACAGGAAACTGAGGCTACAGTTCACAAAGTCTCACCAAAATAGATGATTGGAAATATGTTGCATGGTATAATGAGTCTGGATTTCTGCTTCCACGTTCATATGGTACAGTCAGAATTTCTTTAAACATCATGAAAGCATGAAACAGAAAGTTCAGGCTGGAGTTGGTTTGAGAGATGTAGTGGTTATTTAAACCCCACAGTCTACCACATGATTGTAGCTGACCATGTCCACTCCTTTATAAACACAGTGTCCACATCGTGTGATGCTTCTTCAAGCAGGATAACTCACCATGTCAAAGCTCATCATCTCAGACTGCTTTCATTATCATGACAAAGAGCTCATTGTAGTCCAAAGGGGTTGTCAGAAATTGCTGCTGAAATATTTGCAATTTTGTGTGTAAACAACTTTATAGGGGATTTTAAGGCTTGCCCATGCTCCTGTGGCAAAAATAGAAAGACACGTCAAAGTGAATTAACAAAAATTAATATTAAATAACCCCTTCAGGTAACCTCTTCTTTTGAAGGGGTAAAGATTCAAAGTTTAAAGTTCATTTCAATAAAAGAGATCCAACATGTTAAAATATAAATAAAATAAAATATGTCATGCACTTAAACTCCCATGTACAGTTAACATATTGAAACTTCAACCACACAATGTAAATATGACCGTGATATGGCCAAATATGTTAACTGACAATGAGTTCAATGATAGTTTTGGTTAACCTTCGCCAACGGGGTTATGGTTTCGCTGGTGTATGTTTGTGTGTCTCTTTGTTTGTCTGTTTGTTTGTTAACAAGACTATGCACAAAGTACTGGACAGATTTCACTGACATTTTCAGGAGTTGTTGGTAATGATCCAACTCAAAAACGATTAATTTTTGGTGGTGATCCAGCTGACTTTGATTAGTGAACAATCATTGTTGCTCGATAACTGTCTTACTAATAATTAATCAACATGATTCAAAGTGCTAGGGGTGGGTTTTCAGGGTCAAGGAATCGTATAATGCTGACTTAATCATCGAACTATTACTCAGGGATGAAACAGCAATATGTGAAGCAATTTCACAGGTTTGCGCTCTTTTAGTGTTTTCTAGTAATATTGCTGAAGTTTACAGGCAGACAACTTAAAATTAGGGTCAAGATGACAGGGGCTTGAAGTCATTTAATGCAGTTGTCTTGTAGTTAGTGAACCTAAACTTTTAGTCAAGTCTGCAAGTGTATGAGGGGCAGAAGTTATGTTTCAAAAATGTATTTTGTATACATATATTTTTTTATATATTATCATTATTATATTTAAGATAACCCTCTCGATGATCAATACTCAGCAACATTTCATTAGAGCGATCAGCCAATCAGCAGCCCTGCTTTTTTGTAAAGTCATGCAAACCCACTTAAAACACACCTGTGACCCCTTTTTGGGTTCTGAACCACTAGTTGAAAACCACTGATATAACTGATACAGTTCAGCTTTGGCTTGTGTCTTCCCTCTCCATCATGCAACAGATTTAAACTGAGATACCCCCCCTCCTTCTCTTTCTCTCTCTCTCTCGCTGTGAAAGAGGAGAAGAACCAATGGGCCCTATCGGCCCCTGAAGACCAGCGCCGGCCCCCCCATTGCTCACCCAACCTCATTAACTCGAGCCCCTACACACTCCCTGTTAGTCACAATTCAGAAAGCATACAGTTCAAAAAGCAAGCACACACAGACTCACACGCACACACAAACACACACACACATACAGAGCAATTAAAAATGCAGCCTTGCATATTTGTGTGGCATTTATGTACTCTAACACACAGAACTATTGACGCTCTGTGGTTTAACACTGTACTTGGGGGCGGCTGTTAAATAATTCTGAATATTTGCAAACACACAAGCGAACGAGAAATTTCTGGATGAGCATTGGATCATTTTTGTAATTTTTATCAGCACCATCAGGCAAAAAAGTCAGTTTCCAAGGACCTGTGCTGCAGGGGGTCTCAAATTCTCAATATGAAGTGTTTAAAAATTACATGTAATGATTAAGATTTTTTTTAAATTGCATTAAGCTAACACTGTCAGGAGAATTTCTTGCAATAGGTTGTTTTCAGTCATGTGATACTGCTCATGCACAAAGATGGTGAAAGATGAAGATTGGGGATAAACGAAAACAGAACAAAGTGACTGTTAAAATTCTACCTGCACATTACAGGTAGATTATAGACTTGCTGGGAATGATCTCTAGACCAGTGGCTCTCAAATAGTGTGGAGGACACATTGGTGCATCTTGAGCCAAGTCCATGTGTAACAGTCAGCAAATGTCATCTTACACAGGGTTTTTTATTTAAATTGGTCACAGGCAAGTCACAAAAAAGTTCACAACAAATGCTTTTCAGCATCAAGACTCAATGTTCCTTGTTCACCATGTCCAGGTGTGCCTTGAGATTTTTTCAACATATTACAACTAAGACACAAAAATGTTGAATGAGTTATTAAATATTTGTCCATTTTCTTTTTTTTTTAATAAACAACTTAAATTTTAGAACTTAAAAGCTGAGATGTTGGATTGTTACTGATATCCAAAATGCCGAAATTTCTGAACACATTAATGCAGATGAGCAAAAGCCTTTAAAAAAACTGAGTTGTTGCTTTCTGTGTGACTGTTTTTGTGTAAAGTATGGATGCAAAACAAGAAAAAAACTTACTCTCTCTTAAAAATGTGCCCATGCAGTGATGATGAGGTAAAGAAATATGGTTGATTTGTGTATTATGACAATATTGCTGCCAATATATGTGATACATAAGGTTCATATATATTTCAGAAAAAAAAAATCAACATTGGTCTATACCAAAGTTCAACATTTTAGGCCAATGTTTGCCAATACTGATATCATAACAATAATAACGTGCATCCTAACTTCTAAATGTGCTACTAACTTTGTTAATAAAAATCATATCAGTAGAGACGGACTGTAATACTGTAATTTAGCTTAAAAAATACTTTTTATGCAGACATGAATATGGCGTGCCTCGAGATTCTGGTTTGATTTTTAACAAAAAAAGTTTGGAAAAACACCCCTCTGCACTTTATGAAAAGCTTTTTTTCCCCATGAATTGAACAGTTTACCTGCTCAGGGTGATTAATCACAAATGACTTTTTCCTGCTGATCAATAATCTGACAGCCAAATGCTGGAATTTAAGGGTCTTCACACTTTCAACTTTTTTGTTTGTGGTCAGCATCTTTGGGTTGATCGCATCTTTGAGTAACAGCAGTCTTATTTTGCTTCGGTTAAAACATTTTGCTTGTGAATTATGGTTTTGCATTTTCATTTTAAGCTCTAAATAATCCAATTGAAGAACACAAGCCACAGGACAAATTCTACTTTACAGAGTGGTGTATGTTTCTGAAAAGTTGCCTCTTAATGTCTGTGAATTATAGGCAGACATATAGTTAAATAATTAAACCATTGTAGCCTTAACTTTGTGTTTTCACTGCATACATGAGTGCTGTGACTCTGCTGCTCTGGTGGTGAAACAGCTTCTTCATTTGTCTCTGTCACGTTTTCCAGAATAATCTAAAACAGGTTTTATTTGACAGAAAATCAGCAGTCAAGTCAAATGACACATGGCATACTTTAAATCACATTAATAAGCCACCTTGCCGTTTCATCAGTATACACTTTAAGCTTTAAAAAATGTTTTTTTTCTCACACTTTAGATTAATCTGTAAACCTGCAAAAACGACTCACTTTGCATGGCTCACAGACATCCAGCTTTCTTAAATGATAAGTCTCTTGTGTTACTTATGTTCTGAATAAATGGAATAAAAACAGAAGATCAATATGCACCATATAAACAATTATTTTCCATATTTTCCAAAATACAATGTCCACAACAAAAGTAAAGGATTCATTAAAACCACTGTCCTAACCTAAACAGGCTGTCCATCTGTAAAACAAAGTCTATGAATGACTTGTCATTGTTTGGGTTCTTGTTGTTGTGTGCATGTGTGTGAGGTTCTGATTCATCTGCACAGCCTAAACATTTCCCCTAATCCTCCACTAGATGGCAGTGTTGTGTGACAGCTCAGAGCTGGGGTGTCTCGAGCCAGAGTTTAGAGCAGTGGAGCAGAATTTGAACAATCCTACAGATATCATGCCAAGAATGAATTTATGTTTTTGATAGTTAAAGGTAAGTACACAAACATTAAACAGCATTGCATTTAATGTGATATCATTATTCTCTGTGTGACCTTTTTGCATCTTTACATGTCCTAAGTACAATTTTAAGTCAATTCACCTGATGTAAAGCCAAGATAAAAGTAACAAAGCATCCGCTAATAAGTCAAATCAAACCCACCCTCTACTCATCTCTACAGGATGATACTTTATGCAGTAATTTAGTTTATAAGTTCTGGAATTGCATCTTCAAATTATTTTAACTCTGCAGACATTTGATAATCGTTCTGTCCAAAAGAAATTCTAAAACAACACCTGAAAGTTGAGTTTAATATCTGTTGCAATGTCTGAAACTTCATGGTAATAAATTTAACCCCTTAAGACCAGAGGCTTTTTAATGCTCGGTTTACTGCTTTTAATACTTTCATTTTTTTAGTAGAAGCCACTAAAGGTGTGACAAATGCTATTTGTTTTTCTTTTCCAGCACAACCTTAGCTATAATTTGAGAGAATTATATTTTTACTAAGAATAAAGTATATACAGTATTGTACCTCCAAATTACAAAAAAATTAGAGGCAGATTTTATTATCATTAGGTATTTTCAAATATTGAAAAACAAAGCTTCACAATCTTTATTAAACCTCAACCGAGTAGGACTCATTGAAAGGTGTGACCTCATTTTTTTGTTAATGCAACTATTAGAGAAAGTTCATTACTGTACAACAAAAAACCCGTCATGTATGTTCTATGTATTTGATCAAAGAAGGCAAACAATTAAAACATGAATTAATCAAAAATGTGAAGGTCTGTTTTAAAATTAGCTATGTTTATTTAAGATGTTTCATATTAGAATTAGGAAAAAATGTAAGTTTATTTTAATCCTTGAAAAACCCAAGAGGCATAACTTTGCTTTTTTCTGTTTGTGATATTTTCTTTCAACAACCTAACTTAGAAAAATTGATTAATATGTTAACATTCAGTGTCCTTTTTAGCAGCACAGCCTCAAATTTAAAAGATGACAATAATTAATCAAAATTAACTTGCATAAAAAATATACTGGACTCCAAGAGCACACAGAATTATCAGAGAGGCAGCTATACCATAAAATGATTTAATCATCAAACATCAAAAGTTGATTCATAAGCATACTAAATGTAAAAGTAGGGATGACTTTTTTGAAAATATAACATGCAATATCATGGGTGTTTCATTTTTCACTAGGCTTTTAAACAAATGCTGTATGTGGTACGAAGAAAACAGTTCATTCCTGACAATGGACTGTGGAGCTGTGTTTCTTTTTTAACTGCTTTTTTACTAAAGCCTAAATCTCAGTGCACAACATATCTAAAATAACACAGAGTAGCTCTTTTACAATGTATTGCAATATCTTATGGGTCTTTCCAGGTTTATTCAAATAATGTCTAATCAAATTGGATAGAAAACTGTATCATCTTCGAAAGATTTATCTAAAAACAAAAGCACAAGTAATTAGAAAATGTGGCAAAATGTAAACAATTTCAGAATCAGAAATATTTTTTTTGCTGAGTTCATTTGAGAAGAGAAACCAGAACAATATCCTCCAATTTTTGATTCAGTTAACTGCAAAGGCGGGTGTTCTTTTAAAGGTTTTAAGATAGTGAAAAGTCACAGAATTTGAAGCTTATATATTTTATACATCTAAAAAGAGTAACTGGTACTTGTAAATTGTGGTTGGACAAATTGCCAATTCACACATAGACTTCCCTCAAGGCACCAGGGTGCCACGGCAAACTATTTTAGAACCTCTGCTGAAGAGGATTCTCAAATGGTGTAAATAAAATCTAAGAAGTCTCAGCTAGCTGAAAACAATCTAAATAAAACTCTGCACAAAGGTTTTATGTTCAGAGTCCCAGTGAGACAATAACACACCAAAGTTCACATGAAACTATTTAGTCAAACCACATTATTTAGACGAAAACCAGATGAGTTACAATAGAAGTTTTTTGCTTATGCGTTTGATGTGATCAAACCAGCAATGTCTGAACTTTGTTACTGTCTGTGTAGCCACGAAAAATCCAAGTTATATGTAATTTTTAAAACAGAAGTACAATTGACTTAAGTAAAGAGATGATTAGCGACCTTGGCCTGAAACATATCTAATGATTTAGCTCATTTGAACCAACTGAATTAAGTTAGGAGGTTAGAAAAGATCCTGACTGCTAACTCTTTCACTTACAAATTAAAAAAATACATCACAGAGAGCAGAATTTAGATAGCAGTCTGAGGAATCATCATCCTTCTTTTGTCAAATCCATTTCCTTCAACTAAATTATGATTGCCCAATGCATGCTCTTACTGTTAGATGTCTGAGGAGTCATGCAGCAACGGTTAACTTCAATTTTCTTCTAGTTTTCAAACAATTTAATAATGTATAGCAGCACTACCCAGTGAATACATATTGGTGTTACAAACACTATTAAGAGAGGTGAAAAACAAAAAAGATGGGATTTCAAAGTTTAAAATACAGTAGCATGGCAGCAAAAAGTCAACCACATGGTTGCTATGCCAGTCAAAGGGTTAATATCAATCATTTCCAAAAGACCATTATCTCAAAAGGAGGTGACAGTCATGGACAATATAGCACAACCATCCGCATCAAAGGAGAGAAAAAGTTTGACACTAAAATGGCAGTAATGCCATCACTGAACAAGAAAAACTAGAAAAGCACTCGGAGAGCGCAGACCTCCGCCAGCACCACAGTCCTCTCCCATATTGTGATTTTTACCACAAATATTAGTCCTACCTTTATTTCATGTAAATATTTAGATTCCTTGACCATGAAAACATACCATTAGCAATTGTTTCATAATGATATCTATTTTAGTTCAGTAGTTATTCACGAAAATCATATTTTTCGTCATGGCGGATCCAGACGGTGATCCTGATCAACACCAAAATTGAATCACTTCTTCCTTTTCCCATGCTGAACAATTTTTCTGAAAACGTCATCAAAATCCATCCATAACTTTTTGAGTCATTTTGTTCACAGACAGACAGACAGACAAACTGTTCTGAAAACATAACCTCCTTGGCGGAGGTAATAAATGAATCATTATACTTTAAGCAACAGCAGACAGAAGTTAAAACATAAAAATGAAGAATTTCACTGACCCCACTGACAACTACTGAACATTCACTCGTTTTAAGTCTGACAACAGCAAAACACTCCACAAAATATTGAGACACGGGCAATAAAAGACTGGGGAGGTTGAAGAATTTCCAGAAATACCTGTTTGGCAGACTCCATGGGGACCAAGTTACTTGGAAACAGGCGAGTGTCAAGATTGGGTACAAAAATAGCATCCCCAAAAGCCTCAGTCATTCACAAACAAGGATGGGGAGGGATACCCCATTGTTGTCACTTTGTGAACCACTGCGTGAGTAAATAGTTTGATAGTTTAAGAACATTTATAAATGGACAATTGCAAAGAATTTAGAGACTGTATCAACCATGGTTCAAAATTTTTATTAAAACCTTCAGAAAATCCATAAAAATCTCTGCATGAAATTTGCAATGACAAAAATCAATATTGAATGCCTGTGACCTACAAGCCAATACTTAACCATGCAAAGTAAAAACCATATTTCCACCAGACACACAAACACTGCTGGCTTCAGTGGGCCCAAGCTCATCTTGGCCAGAGATACCTCAAGTAAAGCAGGCAGCAGGTGGCAATGAGAAGTGTAGGTGAGCGTTGATGCCCTCTTTGAGCTAATTTAAGTTTAATTTGTGAATATTATCTATCATGCTGACCGATAACTGAGCAGGTGAATAATAGTCTTATACCAAGTGACCATCCACTTCAGGCACTGTCTGGTTTTCTGTGCTTATTAAATACATAAACCATACACAAATGCAGCTTTCTCAGTTTTGCCCTACAAGCAAACAGCCTACCAAGTTCCAGTCAATTACCAGCCAACTTCCAACCAATAGGAGGTCAAATTCAATGGCTTCATCTGTGTCCAAAAACTCCAAAACCCAAAAGACCACCTTGAGCGACTTCTCTGTGCAACTGTCTCTCAGCGCAAAAAAATTCACCAGTTGTCGTTTACCAAATAAGCAAACACACTCGGTGAACCTTTGCGACAAGACCTTTGGTTAGAACTTGTTTCACCCAAAGTTTGCTCAATAGGATCAAACATGGTCTTCTAAGTGTTAAAACAATGACGACAGCAGAGAGCTGCTGCTGAAATGATGTCTGAATGGAGTTCACTTTATTAACACCCCTGATTGTGGGCAAGCGAGTGATGGTGGAGAGGGAGAGAGAGGGGGGCGAGCAGCAAAGAGAAAAGACGAGTCGCCTCCAGAGGATTCTCTTCTCATTACGCTCGTACTCAATTTATTAATAGCCAGTCATTGGGGTTGCAGGGAAATTTCCGTTGCCTGCCATTATGCATGTAGGAGTGATTTTTCTTTCACTCAATTGGCTTACCGTTGCACTATCCGCTCTCAAAGTGTGTGTTTCTTTCTTTCTCTTTTTTTTTTAAAAGCGGCTCTGGCTCTCTTTTGTTTCTCTCTCCCTCCCTCCGTCTTGCACACTTCAATGGAAAGCTGTCAAAGTTATTGGGAAAGTAAGACTGGTGTACAAGCTGATAAAAATGTCCTGCTATTGGTTGTCAGACGTGTCAATACTGCATGTGCGTGTGTGTATGGATGGAGCTGGATTTCTCCCTGTAAGCTCATTCAGTGTGTTTAATGGGAGCAGGAGGAGTCAGACAGCAGAATATATTGCGTCTCTGTTCAAATTCTACTTTCTAATTTCCATGTTTTTTTGTTTTTAATCTTTTAAATTTCAGACTGAGGCTGCTGTTACGTCTTTCTAATTTGATTTACCCTAAATAAGTCACAAAAATGGCAACAAACACAAATGCGTTATGAGGCTGCAACAACATTCGATTTAGGAGCATTTAAGAAATTAGTGGATACTTTCAGAGGGAAACAAGTTCACCTGCACAAGTATTTTTCTCAGACTAAACTTTGGTGATCTAGATGCATGACTGGATCAGCACGTTAAGCATGTCATGCATCAGAAGACTTTCATACATTTTATAAACATTTCAGAAAACTGTAATCCAACCCCCTCTTATGTCTGAAGACAAGTTTTCGTAACTTTTTTTAACAATGCTTACCTTTCCTAAAAGATTTTACTTAAACTCTGTTAAAAGTTTTTTTTCCCAGCTTGTTTAACAGTTTAAATTAGGTCTTGGCTGTCTATTAAGCAAGGATTTGATTGAATTAAAAAATGAAACATTTCATCGCTTCAGAGGATCAGATGCAGCTCTTTTCCCCTCCCTTTTGGAAACACTCAGGGGGGGCAGGGAGGCTACAGAAGTATATAAAAATAGGCTTTGTGCCAATTGTATGCCCAAAAAATATCTTATGGAAGAGGCTAGGTTACAGGTTACAAAGTGGAATATCGAAACAGTTGTGACAAATGTCTCTATTGAGCACAATACACACAAAGTTGGAGGCTGTATAGCTGTTACATAATAAACCTCAGACTAGGCCTGTTGCGATACTCAATAAATCAATTAACTGAACAATAAATAAAAACGTCCTTTTCCGGCTATGATAAATTGATGAGCATGTGTATTTGTTTTCCTCCTCTACCAAACAGGCTGGATGAGAAGATGGCTCACTCCGTTCGTCCTACTCAACGCCTGGGCGCGTTGGTAGGTTAGTGATCCATCTGTCATACATTCAATCTTTGAGGGGGAGGCAGGGCCGCTCGCGCGTACACACAGAGTGAGCTGAAGTGAGCGTCGTGAGGAGTAACGAGGAAACAAACACTAATATGAATGAAGGCACAAAAGCGATGGTTCCTAAGCCGAATGCCACAGCCCAAGTGTGGGAATATTTTGGTTTAAAGCAAATAAACAAGGTGTGAGCCCATGAACACCAACGAGCTGATATGTCGATTTTGTTTGAAAGTAGTGGCAACGAAGAAGGGGAGGTGCAGCAGAGCTTTTGTCTTTGACAGTCGGCGCTTACTGAGGTGTTTGGTCAGCAAAGTAAGTATAAATTAAACAGCGTTAAATGGTGCGCGCTCAAAGTCAGTGTCGTTTGCTACATTGCAGAAGAAATGCAAACCTTCATTACGGTTGAAAAGCCAGAAATGTTACAAACGTTTGACAGACAGTAAGTTCAATTGACTAGGAGAAAGTACATGTCACAAACAATTCAGGAACTGTATAAACTACATTTTATTATTGTTGTGTGTGTTTTTATTGGAGTTCTGTTTTTTTTTCTTTACAGAGACAGGGTCTAATTTTTTGTTGTTTTCAATTATTATGTTTGTTTTTACATGCAGTTTTTCCCAAAAGAGTCCATTTCATTTTCATTGGGTTTTTTCCTCTTTTTTTGTTTAATTTATTGTATTGTTTATTTTTTTTATTTAAAAGCTCCTGACCTTCCAATTACAGTTAAATACTCTTAAGAAATTAAAGTTCATTGCTTTTGATACTGTACTCCCTTTATTATGACATATAATTACATGAATGATGTTTCAAAATAACATTGACAATAATATTGTTTATCGGCAAAAATTTTTGGGACAGTTATCGTCCAGCAAAATTTGTTATCATGACAGGCCTACCTCAGACTGTAAAAATTGGAGCATTTTATGGAAAATGTTCTTGACTGCAAAATCTCAGTCTGATGTTCCTGTGTTCAGATACATGGGCTGGTGGCCATTGAACAAGCTGAGTGGATCTGGCACATGCCGTTCCTCGGGCACCTCCTCTTTTTGCATTCTTTAAATGGGATGGAAATGAAGTAGCTTTGATTCAGCATGTTGATCAAAAGTTTGCAGGTGTAAAGCAGGAAGCCATCAACAATAAAGATGTGAGTCTCCTACTCCTCAATGTCAAACTTTGGGATGATCTCAGAATCCAAGGTATTGACACCATGAGATTTCTCAAACTTTGTCGAACCATAAATAGATTGCGTACTCATCATGGCGTCCATGTCCAGGGCAGTGGTGACATCATTACCTCTGCCAAGGAGGTTAGGTTTTTGGAAGAGTTTGTCTGTCTGTCTGTGAACAAAATAACTAAAAAAAAAGTCATGGATGGATTTTGATGAAATTTTCAGGAAATGTTCAGCATGGGAAAAGGAAGAACTGATTCAATTTTGGTGTTGATCCAGATCACCGTCTGGATCCGCCATGACGAAAAATGTTATTTTCCTGTATAACTACTGAACTAAAATAGATATCATTATGAAACCAATTGCTAATGGTATGTTTTCATGGTCAAGGAATCTAAATATTTACATGAAAAAATGTAGGAGTGGGATGAGTGGGATTGAGAGTGGGATGGGGAGAACCTTTTATGAAAAACTGGAGGTGATTCAACAAATAGTTTATCTGCCACATTCTGCTTGGGCTAATCAGAGGCAGAGTCACTTCACACCATCAGTACAGTAGGCCTACACTTGTATCTACTGCATCATTGTCCTTTAATAGAAGCTGAAACCCCTCGCCATTTTCTGACTGTAAACAATCAATTCAGTCTGAAGCCTTATAAGATGAATCTACCTGGTAACAAAAATGGAATAAAAAAAATACCTGGCAATAATTTGTGTTGAGAAAATCGTATCAGGCTACCTCACACTTTAAAACTGAGACAACGAGAGCAAGGCCCGACACAAGCAAGACTCAGGATTCTGGTATGACTTTGGAAATTCATTCACTTTATGTTGCTGTTGTTATTAAAATAACAACTGAACATGGCTAAAATAAAGCTTAAAACAAATGTATAAGAAATAAGAATATTTGAGGGTTAAAGTGTAAAGGTTTAACACAGACTGACAATATGTGTGTGCTTGTTTGTGTGTTGTGTACCATCACATCTGGAGCCCATCACCTTTATCAACTCCAGGGTCAACCAGAGGACGCCATCTTTTATTTACACACACATTTTCCTCTACATGTTAAATTTAGTAGATGTTGCCCCTCTGACTTAGTTAAAAGAACTTGTGTTTTATATCAAATAACACCAATACAGGACAGGGGTGACCGCTCCTCCATAGTAATGTAGAGCTGTTGTAGAGATCGAAACACACACATACACACATACACACATGCACACGCACACACTGGGAGGCCATCTAAGCAGCATAATCCACAATCTGTGTTTGAAATGCAGGGCCAGGGTCAAGGATTACAATAAACTCTGATGATCAAATAATGCAGGAATTCTTATTCCAGCCGAGCGCCTGATCAGCTCTACTCCAGAATACTCAACGAGGAGAGAAGGAGATGGAGGGAGGGAGGAGGGAAGGAGAAGCAGAAGAGGGAAGGAGAGAAGTCGTTGCTGGAGGGAAAAAGAAAGAGAGGAGAGATACAGCACCAAAACAAGAGGATAAGCTGACCAACAGACATTTATTGAACTAGGACAGTACTTATTAATGCATAGTTCAATGCATCAGAGTGAATATGGACACAAAAAAACAGACCTGCATTCAATGAGCTGGTCAGTTGTGCCTTAAGACAACTTAGGGTTATTTTGTGTCCTAATTTTTTTCAAGCCATTTTGGCTAGGTTAAATAATGTTTATAACTTTTACTTCAATTGTCTTTAACTGGCAAAACTACACAAAAAAACCCAACACACACCAAAACCAGTGTTGCTGTTGCTCGAACCATAACAGAGCCTAATAATTATAAAAAAATAATAAATACTCTTCGACATTTAATTTATGTAAATAATTTAATTATGATTTCTTTTTTGTATTATGAAAAAATAGGTGAAATATGTAAACAAACTCCCCTTAAGAAGGTCAAATATATATATTTATTTAAAACAGGAGGTTGGCATTTTTGGACCATAGCTGCTTTTATTTTAATCTGACATCGTACAAAAACACAAAGTGTCAAAATCAGTTTTTGCTACCAATCTTAATCCATATCAGAGCCTAATAATGATGCAAAAAGACACTTGAAATGTATTGTATGGAAACTATTTTAATCAGTTTGTTTTTTTATCAACAAAAAATTGGTTGTGTAAACATACTGACCTTTAAAGGGTTAACAAATAAAAAAAAATAAAATAAAATTGTATGTATACTGTATTTCAGGCTGGCGTTTTTAAAACACTGATTCGTTTAAAGTGGAAAAATACTGATATAGATATTTTTCCTGTGATTTTGGAAGGCTGATTTTTTTTATGTCATTAGGGACAAATCCATTAGGATATGGAACTCTTCTGGGTTAACAGGATATTTCAAAAGCGTGTGTATTCAGGCCATTCTTGTGAAAGCCTGTTCCAAGAATGTAGATAGATAGATAGATAGATAGATAGATAGATAGATAGATAGATAGATAGATAGATAGATAGATAGATAGATAGATAGATAGATAGATAGATAGATAGATAGATAGAGTTCAATGAGAATTGCTTTCAGTGTGTACCAACAAAAAAAAATCACACAGCTGTTCACACAAATACACAGAGCACAGACAGAACTCAGGTGCACAAACCTGAAGTTCATACTACAGGTTGCAGAGTGCCGCTGTGGCAGAAAGCACAAAGCTCTCCCTAAAGTGAGCTCTTCTCAATGTCAGAGTTCTGTATGCAGACCCTGGAGTTGAAACACAATTTCAAGAAGAGTCAAGATGAAATGTTCAGAATAATGTTGACATATTCTAAATGCCAAGAAAAAGGTAGAAGATGAGGCAACAATGTTTTTTTTATCACTTTAACATTTTTCTTTTTCTCTGTTTTTCCTTGTTGTGCATTATGAATAAAATCCACATCTTGTTTTCTTGTCCCTGGTCCTACAACTCTCTCGTGTAATCAGTTAGACTTCACAAAAGTAAATGAACAAAATGGATCAGAAACAGGCCACCCAAATTTTAGAAGGAGTTTGTGGGAAATATCTCTCCTTCTGACAATGATTCAATAGAAAATGAAGAAAAGCGAGAAATCGAGAGATGGCATTAAAAAGTGAAAAAGAGGACAGAGGGAGCTGAAGATGTTAAAAGATGTTAGACCAGAAGCGAAAGGAGAGAAAGTGTCCTAAGGACCAAGGAGAGGTGTTGGATCCACCCTCTCTCTCTACATCTCCTCTCTCCTTCCTTCCTTCTATCACTCTGTTGTTGGGGTCTTTGCTGAGCCGGAGGCTGCCTGCACAACACAGGGCGACTATCTGCCATCTGTGTTATCTGATCAGATAAAAAACTATGACAGTACGTGTTGTGTGTGTGTGTGTGTATGTCTTGGCCTTTTTCTCACTCATATCCGTTTATATTTGTGTACATCATTTGCTCTACTTGTGAACGTTTTCCATAAAAACGCAGGAGCGTGTGTATGTAATTGCATGAGTGTGTGTGCGTACGTGTGTGTTTGATGCGCTTGCTCCCTCCGCTGGGCATTAACATTCATGGAGCCAGCGGGGCATGTCAGAGCCCATAATGACCCCAGAGAGAGGCCCTGAGCTGGGGGAGGGCCGAGGTGGCGCCTGGGGGTTTGGGTGTTGATGGAGGCCTGCAGGCGAGAAACGAAGAACCGCAGTCCCGAGTACTATGACAAGGTGTGTGTCAGTGTGTGTGTGCATGTGCACCCTAAAAAAAAGGTAAAAGACATTTTTTTTAACTAATTAATCCAGTTAATCAGCAAATTGAGAAGCTTTTTTTTACTCATCCTGAGCCTCATGGTTCAGTCAGTCATGCAAAAGATTTTTATTAAGAGTTAATTTAAGGGCAGAGAGAAAAAATATGTACTTGATAAAGTGTGACACATTTTTATGTGGTTATGTCAGAATTCCAGACTCATATAAAAGGGAATCCAAGCATCCTCGTAATTATTATCATCATGTTAAATAACTGTCCTAAAAAAATAAAAAATAGCTCACTTAAAAAGTGTGGAAACATTAGTTATGTTGATAGTTTCTCCCTCTTAATAACACCAACTGGTATTACAGCCTGTAGGATTCAAGGATGTAAGGATTTACTGAATAAGAAACACAGCTAAATTTGTGGGTAGCACCCTAAAAGCATGCCAAAATTCCCTGCAACTGGGGTGCTGGTTTGGCGGAGTGGTTAGCAACCAGGCACCCCATGTACTTGCTTCTGCCGGTCCAGGTTCGAATCCCACCTGTGACCAGTTTGCAGAGTGTCTACCCCTACTCTCTCATCCCCATTCACAAGCCTATCCACTTTCTCTCTCGTATCAATAAGGGCACAAAATGCCCAAATAATTAAAAAAAAAAAAAAAAAAAAAAAAAAAAAAAGGACTTAAAATTCCCTGCAACTGTAAGAAGGTGTTCCAGTCCACATAGTTGCAGCATCATTGGGCGTCAGTCCTGGTACCATTTCCAAATTTAAGAAGAAGCTTCATGAGACAGAAGTAGTCAAACACAGACCATGAAGTGGGCTTCCCAGGAGGACCACACCCCAAGATGTTCAAAAGAATATGCTATCTCTTTGGAATTGTATGCTAACACAAACGATCTTGAGTTTTTTCTAACCATGACAAATGAATTAAGATGGAAACTTTTGAAGAAGTCTGACACACACGTAGTACCAGCTGCTGCATGTGCACCTGTCCAACCATCTGAAACCAAAAGACTTTTAATTCTACGGCAAGAATTGCTTTAATTCTGTGTCTACTTCTGTTCTCTGCAAGACATCAATCTACCACCAAAGACAACTGTCTTGGGCACCACCCTGCCACTGTCCTTTATAGCAGGAGAAGGTAGGAGCTACATGCACGATGACAACAGGAAGTGACTGCTTGTACAGAGATTGGCCTAGATGCTAAAAGCTTCAGTATCAGTTTTATTAGATAAACTGACATCAAGATCTCCACAGAGCACCATAGAGCTGATATTTTCGCTCTACTTTTGACAGGTTTTGGAGAGATTTTGTTTCACAAATTGGCTCACCTTCTGTCCTTCACAACATAGCAGTTGTTCCTGCCTACTACATTATCTGATTTGCCCGTAATGAATATGATTGATAGAACATCCCTCAAATCACCTCTTCAATATGCTTTTGGGAGGGTTCTGCCAAAAACCCTTTCCATGGGCATTCTCCCAGATGGATTAGTGAATACTGAACAGTCCATCTGTCATGTCAGGTTAACAGAAAATAAAAGCAGAGATAAACTTACGAGGAAAATGAATTGATAAAAGGGTAAAAATACAGTAAAATGGGTAAAAAACGCAACACCAGGGGTTAAAAATCAAATAAAATGATCAATATTATGATATAGCACTAAACTAATGAAAACTAATTAATATAAAAATGAATATTAAAGAAGAACAGAAACACAAATGATAACTACTGCAAGTGAATCAAACCACATAAAAAGCCAAATTAAAAACGTAGGTTTGATTTAGATGATCTGAAAGCTTAACAAACCATGGTGTGGATCAAAGAAACTAACTCTAATAAGAAAACCATATGGTTGTGAGGAGGAGATGGCAAACATCACCTGTGCATCCAGAGTAAAATTGCTGTTATGGTTTGGCCTCAATGCCCTTCCCTCAACTTTGCCTCAATGCAACGTACAGGCCAACTGTGTCAATTGCATGTTTTATGTGTTTACAAAAGGAAAACTGCACTCTGTATTGTTTATTTATATACCAGGAAACCTTTGCGCTTATATAACTGATGAGATTTACATTGTAAAAGGGAAAAGTTCTTTAAAGGTGATGCTAGCCTCTTGCTCTGAGTGCTTCCGAAATGATTTGAAAGTGGTTTGCTGAGATGATGGACAGGTTTCATCACTGTCAAACAACTTTTCTCCATCAATGTGTGAAATCAACCAGCTTAACTAAAATAATTGTCTATGGGTGGGTAATTATATTTGAATTTAATAAACAGGTAAGAAGAAGACTTGGTCTATCAGGCATGACCAAAGAAAGCGATGCCTTAACCTTCATAAGAAATAAATAATAATTGAAAAATAATTATTATTTCATACAGAATTTTTGGCAAATTGACTTTGATAATGACCATATTTGAGGGCCGATACTCGCAGTAAAAGCCTAAATATTCCTTTATGAAGTGTAAATGTAATCCTGACCGCAGTGTCCTCTTTACATATACATCCCTTAAATTCATGCAGGACGCTGACTGTGTGCACATACACGTGTGTATCTTACACATCGATGAGCTTTGTTCCCTGACAAAACATTTATTCTGCGCACACACGGCAGCTCGTGGAGCCCGGTGGTCATCCCCCAACCCCCCAGCCAGGAAAGGTCAGCACCTTCTTTGATGTTGGCCCCATAGATCACCATTATTACTGTAGTCTATTGATTCCTATGGAGATGAGGCCCGCAGCCGCCTTTCTGGGTGACTGAGGCTGAGGTCAGGGTCTGCCTCCCCTGGCTTCGCTTTGGAATATAAAATCCAGCTAACTGCTACCTATTGCTCAGCATGCTGAGTCTGGTCTGAAGGACACACAGAAATGTATACAGGCGGCATGAATGCACATACACATCAAACAGATTACACAGTGACTGCAGCTACAAGGGCTCTGCTTACAGGGGGGGCTCTGCAGGTTGATGCAGTCTGTGATGAATGTTGGTGATGTGTTCGACTCTTAAAGCCAACTTCTAATGCAAAACTCTAAAATCTTGAATAACAAAAATACTTCAATCCCAACATTCTCTCAACAAAGCAAACCTCTAGAAGTTAAGATAAAAATTATTTAAATGCACATGGATGTCAAATTACATTTTCACAGTCAAATGTCTCAGTGAGGTATAATTGTCAGACATTTAAAGTACAGTGGTGGGTCAGGGAGAGGGGCTGGGTTAGTGTTTGTAGTACAAACCCAAATTCAAGCAAAGTAAATATGTTGTGTAAAACATAAAGATAAACATCATACAATGATTCACAGATACTTTTGATATATATTGAATTAAATACACTACAAAGACGAGATATGTATATCAAAATAGATAAACATTGTTTTTTAAAAATTTGATGTCTGCAACTCATTCAGAAAGTAAGGACAGGGGTATGTTTACCATTGCGTTATATATCATGTTTCTTTTTAACAACACTCAATAAGCATTTGAGAATGAGGACACTTACAGTAAAAGTTTTGTGGGTGGATTTTTTCCCACTATAGCTTGACGTACAACTTCAGTTGCTCAATGGTCAGGGGTCCCCAGGGGGGATTCAAGTTTGGCCTGCACTTAGGCCAGTATAGTACTGACACTCTTACTATGAAGCCACAATGCAATAGCACACACAGAAAGTGTCTTCCAATTGCCTTGCTGAAATAAGCAGGTGTGTCCCCAAAAATATGTCACTTTAAGGGCAGCATATGTTGCTGCAAACACTGTATGGTGCCTTTTGTGAATGCTACCCATGCCATGGGCAGAAACACACCCATCACAGATGCTAGCATTTAAACTTAGCATTGATAACGATCCGAATGGTCCTGTTCCTCAGTCTGACTAAACAACACCCATGATTTCCAAAAACAATTTGAAATGTGGACTCTTCAGACCACAGCACAAGTTGAATGTTCCAAACAGGTTTTTAGTGAGAATTTCCCTGACTTTTGTTGCTCCTTTTCCAGCTTTTTAGAAAAGCCAGGCATCATATATAAAATGTGTGAATATTTAAATTAAGATTTTTTTTTCTTTTGAGAGGGATTATAGACAATTGTGACTAGGTTGAATAGGTTATCATAACGTTCCAAGAATGCTAATGTTAAATTTATTCTGACAACATCTCTACTTAAGCTTGTTGGGCTAATGCTCAATGTGAACATGACAGCAATGTTAGCAAGCTGCCAATAAGAGAAATGTATGTACAGCCTATTTCAAGGTAACAAATATTTTTTGATTTCTTCCACTCTCTGATATAAGATTTATTCTAGCAAAGCTGGACCTAACATACTGCATCTTAAACACCGTCTTGAATTATACTATAGCTCACTGTTCAAAACACTCTACAGTATGCAGTTTCCAGTATTAGGCAGTTATACGTAGCAGAATAAAGCCGAGTCACTCAGATAATGAAAACCAAGTAGAGGTTTTAGCACTAACTCATAAATTTTTTCAGGGTTAAAGAATGGATATAGGAAATATACAATCCAACATTTAGAATAAAAGTTGAACACTTTAAAACTCTGTACAGCCTATTGAAGACATGACTGACCTGCTAAAGCAGATCCAGTGTGCAAACTTTTCTGCATTCAGCTCCTGAATCCAAATCATACACAGCAGCAGCAAGCCTTTGCCATGTTCACGCATACGACCCTGACCCGTACCCAGAGTGCTTTGCTACTGTTGTTAAGCATTTTGTCACGATGACCCCCAGGTCAACCCACTTCCTCCTCATGCCTGTCGCTGCGGCGACAGTGGGCGAGGGCTCGGCATGAGCGCTGCAGCACACTGCTGTGCCCACATCAATCATGCTCACTGTAAGATGGCAACCTTTCACACCTTTACTAATGCTCCTTCCTCATTTGTAGCCAGAGCCAAGCTGCTCTGAATAACCCCCCCAACCCCCCCTCAGCAACATAACCTTGTGCAGGTGAGTGTTTCAGACATATTTGGTTGGTCGCCACTTTTCTTCAAAGTGCCTCCTTTGTCCTTTTTTATGGCAGAATATCAAATAAATAACAGACTCAGCAAGGGTTAAAGTGGAGGACTGCACTATTGGAGATCATGTCTGTTTTTCAACAATAAGCTAGGTTACTGAAAATGTTAATACCCACTAAGGTAAATGTTAAGCCAAACACTTGTTCATTCACTTGATTTTATAAGCCTCTCTTGTACAACTGAAAAAGCAAGGTCAGTTGGTCACTTTATTTCAGATTTGTGTAAGAGATGCAGAGTTAGTATATTTATCACCTCTAAAAGTGCTGCTGGATTGTTTATAGTAGTACTAAAATAATATGTAAACCAGAAGGCTGCTGCTTAAAGATTTATTCAGCAACAAAATTACATTTTAACTGCCCTTTCTTACAATGGTTTCACACTGGATGACATATATACCAGCCCCGCATTGAGACCATAGACCGTCAAAACAACTGGAAGAAGCCATGTGACGTCATCACTGTGATTATCAAAGGAGTCTCTGAAACATCATATGCTGCAATACTGTACATGTAATTGCAACTGAACTTCAATTAAACCTACTCATGGACATGGAACCCGTGTTGAGGCGGGACTGATCAGTATCAACAACAACCCAGGTCAATCATGTCACTCTTTCCAAAACCACAAATCTTATAATTAAAACTGGCCCAATAATACATACATACAGACATATATACAGTATGTATATACATACATGGGGGTTCCTGCAGCCAGCCTCTGGTGGACACTTGAGGAACCACAGCATTGGGCATTTTTGTGTGCAGCCTCTATTTTCAGCTCTTTAGGAACCCCCAGATTAAGGTGCTTTGGTTCTCATACCAGGCGCATGGCTGAATGTGTCATGACCTCATCTGCTTTGGTTAAATTATTGATTTTATTTCAATAGAACAAAAACCTTTTCAACTGTTGGATATTAATCAATCAACACATAAAGATTTGAATCCCTATAGTAGGGCTGGGCGATATTACCTAATCTCACTATCATGATTAATTGAAGCTCTTACCTCGATTACGATTAAATAACGATTATTTCATGCTATTCTGGAACAAATTATTGGTGATACCGATGGTTGTCGACACGGTCTTCCAGCAGGAATTACACTTAACTTCTTTCTGCTCAATGTCCTCTGCACAGAATCCAAAATGTGCCTAAACAATGGAGAAATTTTCCTTGGCTACAAGGTCCTCTGATAGAAAGCCGCTTGTCTGCTCCATGTTGGCAGTGCACCTTCGCTCTTGGCAAAAGTGAAAGCAGACTGTATGGAGGGGATGCAGTCACATTTAGAGGGTCTAAATGTCGGTTTTGATTATTGTTCAATTAAATGGTCAGCCTTACCCTATGGCATTCATTCACCAAATATCCCCGTACTATGATGCATCAGTTTTTCCCCAACTCAAATTATTTCTATGTCGATGACTGAGGTCTTGATTTAACAGTAATCTTGAAAATATCTTGTTAAGTTGATCCTGCTGCTTTGTTTCCTCAGTTACAGAGTCATCTGTGTCTGTATCGCATTAACTCTAGATGACCAACACAACCATAGATACTACTGTACATGCTGAAATGATTCATGCACCTGCCCTCACACAGGTAATCGCAAGTATATCTTCAGTCTAATTCTCAAGTCCACATTCCTTCAACATTACATCTTTAAAGTACACAGAACTGCAAAGTATTAGATCCAACAACGCTGATATCATTCAAACTCCTTAGCCCAATCATCAGATGCAGTTAAAGGGGTATGGGAAAAAAGGCTGGAGTGTGCAGGTTTAATTTATGATGAGGAAACACATACTACACAGGAGGAGTAGGTTACACTGTCATTTTAGCTGCTGTCTTAATGTTCCTCTATTAAACCTAATGAGAATCCTTAGGAGGTAGTAAAACCCAGCAGTGAGTCTATAATATTGTTTTTAAGTAATATGAATACATAAAATTTGACTGCCCACACTGCTATAATGCTGCTCAACATGGCTAATAAACCCAGCAAAGAAAGGCAGAATTATTACAGAATATTCTTCATGTACTCATACCTTAAAATCTATGTAATATTTGTTATTTGGAATTCTTTTTTCAGCTACAGGAAGTCCACCACACAGAAGTTAATTTCAGGATGATATTCACTGATAAAAACCTCATCACAAAGTAAACACTTGATCAGTTCAGGTTATTATATCCTGGTGCATGATTTCAGTATAACTGACCTACTGACCAGCCCTTGAATGCTTTGGACCAATCAGATGTCTAGTAGCCACTCAATACACTACATTATGTGGCTAGTAGATTCTGGCCATAGAAAAGCAATAGAAAAATTGTTGTTCTGTTGTTTTATTGGTAGTTATACTATTAAAAGTAAAAGAAATCATGTGATGTGCATGGGGCAAATGTAACACTGATATGAGGTATGCTATAAGGCTAGAGATTTCAGGATAGTTTGTTCTTTTCCCTTAACTCACATAAACACCAAACACCAGTTTCAGTTTGTCATGCAATGGAAATACATTAAAACTGGATGGGAGGACGCAAAATTCAAGTTGTTTGCGAGGTGGACTATTGCAGAGGAAAGGTCGTGCAACAATGTGAATCTATGCACAAATGACAGGAAGTGTCAACCAACAACCAATCACTGCTTAACCTCAATCAAAGGTCAGACTATCGAGTGTGTACAGTCATATAAATACCTTGGTACAATCATTGATTCAAAACTGTGTTTTGAAGCTAACTGTGAAGCGGTGTGTAAGAAGACTCACCAGTGTTTATATTGTTTAATCTGAATCAGAATCAGCTTTATTGGCCAGGTATGTCAGATACACAAGGAATTTGGTGCCGGTTCACTTCTCTCTCCAAGTACAGGGTAGATACACACGGTGTAAATGCTATATTATAAACAAGACCAGTAGCAGAAATCCTGAGGCAGGAATTGACCATTTAAATGCAGCTTAGAAAATATTAAGTTAGGGTAAGAATAGAATAAAAATAAAAACAGAATATGTACAATGTTCCATGGGGTATATACAAAGTGTACAAGGTTAAAAAAAAGACAAAAAAACAAGGTAAACAGGTGCATATACATGGGCAGATGATATGTACAACGAGAAGTCATATATATGGTAGATAGACTTTTGTAGTTAGGAGTTCAGTATGGCAACAGCACGGGGAAGAAACTGGTCTTGTGTTTGGTGGTTTTAGCGCACAGTGCTCTGTATCGCCTACCTGAAGGGAGGAGTCTGAACAGTTTGTGTCTGGGATGTGAGGGGTCTGCAGGAAAATGTCCCACTTTTACACTGACAGAACACTAAAGACCATGTCCTATCGGTCTTTCATTGAGTCAGTTCTGTCTTTTTCCTTGGTGACTTGGTTTAATCACGTTTTGAAGGACAAAAATTCCCTGAGTCTGGTAGTAAAGTGGGCAAGTCGTCTCATTGGTGAGCCTCAGCTCAATCCAGCATCCCTGTATACTAACCAGTTGCAGAGGATAGCAAACTTTGCACTAAATGATGATTTTCACCCTCTTAATGGTGAATTTCAGCTTCTCCCTTCCGGACGGAGGTATCTCGTTCCAAAGTGCAGAACGAAGCGGTATAAAAATAGTTTTGTCCCTGCCGCTATTGCTGAGCTGAATAAGCTGTAGCCTTTTTTCACTGAAGTATTCATCTGGTCATGCATGAGCACTTTGTTTTACTTACTCTTTTAGATTTTTTCTTTATTCTGATCTTAATGGAAGGTGCCTCTGCAACCAACATGTATATGTGTACCCCCCTTTTATGCTTTTATGCCTATGTGTGCTATGATAATAAAACCTGGGGCACTTTCATGTTTAAAATGTTTTTTTAATCTTTGTCTGCCGTTTATGTACGGGTGGTGTAATCTCACAGACTGCAAAACAAATCTACCTACAGGTACAAATAAAGCAACCTGAATCTGAGCCTGAATCAGTATCAGCGAACCGCCTCTATCACCAGAGTACCCAGGATGTTCAGCTAAAGTTTATAGTGTTGTAGTGTGACTGGTGTTTGTCAGCACAATGGCAAGGTGGCTACTGGTATGTTTTTCTGGCTTACTAGTGGTGATTTAATGTGTTTTTCACCAGAAAAATATGCCTTACCTCACAGATGAAGCTATCAGAGCACCTCAAAAGAAAGAATAGAACAGGAATAGACAAGTAAGTTATCAAGATGAGTTAAGCCAGGCAGTTTTCAGCCATGAACTGGTCCTTGTGGTGAAGGTTCTAAAGTATATGAATTATGAAATAGACATGTTTCTATCTTGGACTTTTCTTGGAAATTTAGCTTCTTGTTTTCAAGATCAGGAAGAAGAGAGCCATTGTAGAAACATCCACAGGCTGCCAAAATGATGCCGACAGTCCCACAGAAGTCACACACTGCCGAGATCCCGCCCAATTTCCTCAAAGACAGAAATACATGGCTGATATCAGATGTTGTAACACCAGCATAAAAATGTACATGCTCATGTATGTAGGTTTTAGCCTACATCTGCTCTCTGCTGTGTTCATATATGTAAATGAGGAGGTCATGTGTGCATGTCTATCAAATCTATGCATGCTTCTATAGACTCTGCATGCTCACACATTGAAGGGTGCCAAATGAGAGCATGTGCATTTTGAGTCAATGAACACACACACACAAACGCACTCTCTCCAGTGTTTCGATACCGAGCAGAGCCCCTGATTTTCTTCCTCTCTGACACATGATTTCCCTGGGAAGCCGGCGATACCACCCGAGAACAAAAGGGGACCTGAACGCAGCCGAGCGGCTATCTCCAGCACACGCCACTGTTAATCAAAGACAATTAAAAAGGGCCCTGCCAGCAAAGGCAGCCATGATGATTTATGAATAAATTACAGGGCTCATTTGTATGCCATAGATCATATTTGTTGGAAATGCTCCCCCAGTGAAGTCTGATCGGGGTTTCTCCGAGTTATTATGTGTAGATAACGCCAACAGAATCTTAGGAGGCACTCGGGTGATGTGGAGGATTTAGGAGTTCAACCTGTCCGTAGTGTTAAAGAATCTCCAAATAAATCTTTAATTTTTGACCTAGGTATTGAATTATGCATGTGTCTGGACCCCATTAGCTTTTTCTAAAATCACATTTTCTTTGTAGCTCTGCTTCACTGAAAGTTAAAGTATTTAAAACCTTTTGAGAGGTTTGCTTTTAAGAAAGAAAAAGGGGGAATAAGCTGACCATTCATACTGAGACAGTCTGTATTTGTTCAGGCACATTTTATGCATAGATTCAATATTCAAGATTTGACACATTTTTGGCACAAAATATACTAATAATACTAAATAATAGCAGCAAAAACTACTGTCCAGATATAAACAAGATGAAGATGGATTCCAACTATGTATGTAAGGAATGGAACTATTAGGCTACAGATTTCTGTACATTTCTGTAAACATGTATATTAAGCAAAGATCCGTCAAGAGGTGTGAGAGCAGTTTTCATCTGTTTGCATAGGGCAAACTAATGTGCTTTAAATTCAAACTAATAAATCAATCTGTATTACACACAGCACTGAGAATATCAGTAGATAGGTTAGTGTGCAGAAGGGATTGGAGTGTTGGTACTGCAGTATCAAAGTACTGATTCTTTCACAGTTACTTCATGAATACTGTCTTATAACTGATACCATAGAGTACTCTACAACAACAACAACAACAACAAACCTTTAGCTGTGCTTTGCCTTCAACTGTTTTCAGTATTTTCTTTTCTATTGATGCCAAGTCTGAGCTATTGAGCCTATATGTGTGATGTAATAAATATGTGCTACATCAATATCAAAATTGAAAAATAGAGGAAAAAAAGAGTTGTTGATCATTTACAAAATCACCAAAAAAGTATTGTTATCATATTGATTGAAAAATGTTTGGTATTGGCCATCACTGGTGTGCAGCAAAATTTAATCAGCTGGACAAAAACAGACTGTGTGCACAACTTTGAGGACATACTGTATGTTTGGTGAACGTACCGAAGGTGCGTAAGGTCCTCTGTTTTATATTGACATAAGGTCATTTGATCCACTTGACTTGTGGCATTGCAGGAATGACATAGCAGGAAGTGATTGGCTCTTACAGGGACTCAAGGCTTTCATTGTTGCATCTTTTGAAATCTTTCTGCTTGACTTCAAAAACCTTCAAACTTTGTTTAAAGACACACAGACCGTTACTTAAGACTTGATCAGTCTTTATACAATGTATGTGAACTGTTTAAATGTGTAATTATACTTGAAAGATAATCATAATTATGTATTATCTATACAGGTAGGGGTGGGCGATATGGCAAAAATAACATATCACGATTTTTTAAAAATAAAATCACGATCCCGATTTTATCAGGATTCTTTTTTGCGTTGATTTTTCAAGACTAATTTGCATCTTTGACCCTTTTTTCCCTATGTTTAACATATAAAACAGGTAAAATCCTAAAAGAAAAAAAAAAGACAAAGGCAAAGAAACTTTCTGAACAGTTTTAATTTAAATAGTGCAGTTTTCATAAAAATGTCAATAAATGCAAACATAAAAGGTAATGAACAACAATATCAACATTATCTCTTTAAGTGCAACAATTTAAAACAAATGTTATCTAACTGCAATGTCTATAATCTGAGTGAATAATACAGCTGCTTTAGAACAGATTTTTGTTCAGACATCTTCAAGCTTTTATCTCCTTTTCTCTTTCTGCCATGGCTTCACGCTAAATAACCAAACAGGAGATCCCACCATGCATTGCGCGTAATGTGCTACGATTGGCTAGTCGGGTGCGCGTCAAGTCTCTGCGTCCACACAGACGATCAGATGATTTTTCTGCTTTATGAGATCATCCCCACGTTATAATCCTTAACGATTTAATATCGTCATATCACACACCCCTACAGACATGTAACTTGTTTAGGAATAAAATTGTTTTAAATTCATCACAACGTGATGTTAAATCAAGTTAAGCTTAGTTAATAACTTAATGTATATGTTTTTAAGTGGACATAATTTATGTTTCTAAATTCAGGTAGTAAATTAATACATTTTAAAAATGAACTTGTTGAAACTTGATGTCTTTTTTCGCAGTAAATTCTTAAATACTTTTAATCATAACAATTGTGTCTTTCAATGCATCTCTTAATCAGAAATTGTATTTTCCAAAAGCATTTATTTATATATGTATTTATATGTATATATATGTGTATATATATATATATATATATATGTATATATATATATATATATATATATATATATATATATATATGTATCTATATATATATATATATATATATATATCTATGTATATATATATATATATATATACATATATATATATATATATATATTTGTGTGTGTGTATATATATATATATATATATATATATATATATATATATATCACAAATCTTAGAAATAACATGTTTTTAAGGGTGTTCAAAATTCTTGATGGTTCATCAAAGTTTATTTGTCAATACCTTCTTCTCAGTCATACAGGGTTTGTACAATTTAGATTCAAATGTTTGACCTGTGAATGACAGTAAAGTGTAGAAAATGATTTAAACTCCTTCATGTAAAGCCATTCACAACATGCCATGTCATTGCAGTTAAGCCCAGCCAGTCGAACGTGTTACGTCACCTCTAAGCGCAGAACTCCTTACTCATCCGACACATAAGCACACCTGGAACCTGCGCCTATTGATACAAGGGTTGGCTTCATGTTTTCCTGTTCTTGCGTAGGTATTTTTGCCCAGAAAACTGATGCATACTCCGTAATTTCTCATTTTAGGACTATTTTCAGTAAACCTTAAAAGGTAGTTGCGTGTAAAAAAAAAAAAACCAGTAGATCAGCAGATACAGACCAGCCTCTGGCAACAACCATACCACTTTTTAAGTCACTTAAAGCTATGGTCTACGATTTGGAAGCTTTGTACATCTTAATAACACCGTTTATAAGGCTGTTATGGTCCTATGGTCCTATCTACACAGTATAAAGACCAAAAAGAACGAAAAAAATCCATTCAGTATATCCACTGAAAAGCTGCATACTAGCTGACCAATCAAGCCTTGAAGCCTGTTAGGTTCAATTGGTCCGTGAGTTGGTCCGTGAGTCCATCCAATCCCCCGTCTCCCTCACTACGCAGCGTCATGCCCATGGTCCCGCCTCCTCCCCTCTACCTCCGGTGAGCAGCTAGCAGCGTTAGCTACTGAACTATCATGGGGCCGGTAAAGCCTAGCGCCGAAACCGGGAAGCCGCTTCCCTCTCCCGTGGGGCCCAACGGAGCTCTGCCCGCGGGTTGAGGCCTGTTAGCGGGCTAACGGCTAACGAATGGCCTCAGCCGGCCGTCAGACCTTCAGCATCGGCCGTTTCGCCCCTGGTTGATCAGGTAATGGCTTTGTTTACTACAGTGGGAGATGTCTGCTGAATAACTCTGGTTAGTCTGTGCCTGTCCCGGCTGATGACTTGTAGCGGAGCGGGTTAGCCTGTTAGCCGCTAATCGTTAGCATTGTAAGCTGAGCTGGGTAGAACAGGCCGAGAAAGATAAATCCTCCCCCACAATCGGCTCCGCTCTGGCGGCGCCAGACCCGCATTGCCGCCGGTCCAATTGAAATGGCTACTGCTGTGTGTTACAAGGGGGATGTCTGTCGTGTTTGATACTTTCAGTCGAGCTGAGCTGTTTTTGATTGAGTTTGCCGCTGATATATGATGCTAGTCGCTCGTAGCTCTGTCCGAGGGGGCTTGTTGTTAAGAGGCGAGGCGACACGAGCTGGGAGCGGGATCTTGGAACACGGAGGGGAGAGGTGAGGGAAGGGGGGGCAGGTTGCGGTTTCAAATCGTAGACCACAGCTTTAAATCACCTTTTCTTTTATTCTGATGCTCAGTTTGAACTTCAGGAGGTCCTCTTGACCATGTCTACATGCCTAAATGCATGGATTTGTGGTCATCTTCTCCTGATTAGCTGGCTACATTGCAGCAAGCAGATGACAGTCTGCCCTGCATGCTTTAATGCAAGTCTTGTGAGTAGTCAGGGCATACAAAGTCTGCCTCCTCATGCACTGCAGTCGGCAAATTGCATTTTTACATTTTTAGGAAAACATTAAAGGTAGTTATTGTTTAAAAGTCAAAAATATATTCAGTAAGTCTATCCAAAAGTGTAACTTTGACATCAGCTTCTTGAAAGTGACAGTGCTATTAAAAAATGGAAATAAGGTCTAAATTATTTTGATTAAAGATTTTTTTAAATCAGACCCCTGCATGCCTTTAAAACTTCTAACATAATACTACATATTTAACATCACTAGCCTCCAAACTACCTGCAGTGTTGGATGATCAGTAATTACAGTCACTTGGAGTCGGTGTGCCTGTGAGCAAGTATCTTGGATAAAAGTTGACCTGTGCTGCAGCAGGATAGGGGGACAGCAGTTTGAACAGCGTCATTACAAATGTTGATCTGATAAGCAGAGACGGAGGACAGCGGTGGAAAGGTTTGCAGAGAGGAGCTGATGAACATCATTAATCTGCACAGTGGCACCAATCATCACTCATAGACCCTCATGGTCAATAGTAGCCTCACTCACAGAGGAACTGCTGGAACCCAGAGAGGGGACGATGAATGAGGAAGCGTGAGAGGTGCGACTGTGAGTAGCCAAAGTGAATTTATGATGCAAAAGCTGAATGATTGACTGGTGACTATAATTGTTTGACTTTTGTTTGAGGGCTGGGTCCACACATACATGTTCAAACAAAGGTTTCCCATCACTCACGTCACGTTTTCAGAAAAATCTTTGCAATAATGTAGGGGGTCTACTTTCTTTAAAGATGCTGTGAGGAGTTTCTAAGTAATTACAAAAAAGTCTCACTTTTAGATATATGCCTGATCGAAATACACACTTTAAGATGAGTTTTATAGCATCAAAATAGGTTACCTATAAATGCTATTCATTAGCTTCACGGTCGGGCTGGACAGGGCTGGACTGGCCTGGATACTCAACTTCGGGAACAAGACAATTAAAACTAGAGCAAATTTATATTATTCGGACACGTCTTAGAGCACCGGGCCGTAAGTAGCGAGCCGGCTACAAAACTACGATACTAAGTTTTCCAAAAAATTGCTTGTTGTCACACATCAAAAACTACCGCTACGTAACTAGAAAGAGATTCATTACCTCTTCGCTTTGCAACCTGTAAGTTGTTGAAAAAATAAGTTGTAAAGCAATGCAGAGCTCTGAGGAAGGTCCGAGCTACATTTATTAGCATCACTATAAACGCACGCTTTGGCTTGGGTCACGTCTACGACAGTCGCCGCACGTGCTCATGGGTAGCAGAGTCTTTATGTCGCCGGAAATAGATTCTCCTCATAGCACCTTTAAAAACACAGTAAGGGTCCCTCGTGATATCACTATTTCAGGGGTTTTGAGCAGAAATGCTCGGGAACCTTTTACATTTTCAATTGTACTTGTATTTTGTTTAAATTCAATTGTAATTAATTCAGAAATTTCAGCAAAATAAATGATGTGTCTTTAAATGGTAGTCCACAGTTGATTACCTAAATGTCTGATTATTGTTCGTTAAAGCCCGATTTGTTGGCATTTTGTTTCTGCTCAAAAAAACAAGCAGCCCAATCAGGCGGTGCATTTTAATATCCATGTTCAGCAGAAACAGTGATTAATAAAAGTTTTATTTGGAAGGTTTTAGTCATTCAAACCAATCCCTCCAGGTGCAGCTGCTGTATTTCCCTGTAGAACTACGTAGGCATTTCATTCATTTGGCAAATTACAATAGCTCCAAATGGAAAATATCATGGACTTCCTCTAATAAATGTTGACATTTAGTACAACCAAGGCCCGGCCCACTTTGAATGTATTTATCAGAAAACAAGCTCACCTGGCACATTTGAGCAAAAAGCCAATTTTCTTTCTATTTGAGAATTGTTCAGTCGCCAAAGGACAACATTTCCAGGCTCCGAGCTCCGGGAACATACATCCACACACGACGCCAATACAATTAGAAAAAGATGGGTAACCATTTTAGGGCCTTTAACCGTGACTAAAGGTAGGCAAACACCACTCTAGTTTTCCTCCCAGACTCCCCGCACACAGGACGAGCCGCATTTAAAGAATCAATTAAGGTGGAGATGGAGAACATTGTGAGTGACCTTTCAGAGAGGGAAATTAAAAGAGCACCTTTAGCTCGTGGGAAAAAATGAGCGCTGGATAAGAGGGTTCTTTCTGGTTGCTTTTGCCTTTTAAATACACTTACAGTCAGTCTTTTGTGGGAATTTGTTTTGTGGGAAATGAATGAGCGGGCCATATGGATGACATTTACTGAGCTGGTCGTGCGACGGTGGGTCACGGTTCAGCCGCTCTACTGTACTGGATGGAAAATTAAGTGAAGCCTGCAGTATTAATATGGGTCACTCCTGAAGTGAGCACGGCTAGACTAATGTCTCTGGGGCAAGCCATCAATATTAAGTACAGTTTGGGTGACACTATCAGAGAGAGGGGGAAAGGGGACATTTAAGGCCCCTGAGGGGACAAACATGCTGGAGAGAACTTGAAGGTAACATAATATGGTTTATATGAATATTATACTGCTCTGTGAGACAACGTCTCCTGATTATATTGCTTATATTTGAACCACAATGCAAATTTTTAAACATATTTCTTTTACGACAGTAACAAATTCAGAGACTTTTTAAAGGGACTGTGAGGAGTTTTTAAGTAATTACAAAAAAGTCTCACTTTTAGATGTATGCCTGATCGAAATACACACTTTAAGACACATACACATCAAAATAGGTTATCTATAAATGCTATTCCTTAGCTTCGTGGTTGGGTTGGACAGGGCTGGACTGGCCTGGATACTCAACTTAGGGAACAAGACAATTAAAACTAGAGCAAATTTGTATTATTCAGACACGTCTTAGAGCACCGGGCTGTAAGTAGCCATATATAGCCAGCTACAAAACTATGATACAAAGTTTTCCAAAAATTGCTTGTTGTCACACATCAAAAAAACTACCGCAACGTAACTAGAAAGAGATACATTACCTCGTTGCTTTGCACCCCGAAAGTTGTTTAAAAAAGAAATTGTGAAGTAATGCAGAGTTCTGAGGAAGGTCGGAGCTACATTTATTAGCATCACAACAAACACACGCTTCAGCTTGGGTCACGTCCTTTGGTGCGTTCCAGTTGTAGTCAGAAGTAGGAATTTCCGAGTTCCAAGTAGGAAACTGCAACTGGAACGTTCCCCGAAGTCGGAATTTTAGTACCGGGAACTCGGTGAAACCTCGCCATCCCCGAGTTGACAATCAAAGATGGATGCCCCCAGTGTGAACAGTTATTTAACTCCTGTAATAATCGATTTATTTGCACTTCTGACTGGGGTGTGTCACTCTAGATCAGCTGTATACATCGTATTGTTAGACTTATATTTACAAAAATGCTGCCATAGTGATAACCACATTCTTCATGTGATATTTGTGAACAATAATGCAGGGCGTGCTAACAACAGCTAACAATAGCCTGGTAGATCGGCATGTTTTTTTCCGACTTCAACTGGAACGCAGATAAGTCGGAGATGATGTCACTCCCAGTTCTGAGGTTACTGGTATGCAGAATGACGACAGTCGCCGGTAATAGGTTCTCCTCATAGCACCTTTTAAGAAATAAATGTAACAATGTCATTTCATCATAACTTTTCAACTCCTTGCCCCTATTGGGTATGTCATACAACCTCTGGAGACGGGAAGCAGCTGCCCCAATTCCATCTCGATGAGGTTCTGCCTCCACTATGAATGTTGCCACTTACTGTTTGTAATGCACCAGCCAAGTTTAAGCAACAATGGAGAGGTGTGGGGATGACTTATCTTTGTTGGTGTCCACCAAGCACAGTATAAGCCTATGGATAATTTCCACATTTTGATCAATGCTGATAAAAAGCTCTGTAGCAAACAGAAAAATATGAAACTTACATGTTCTGCTCTTTGTGATAATCTTAACATTCAAACATACTTTTTACAATGGTTTAAGCTCAAACATGATATTTGAGTGAAAAGCCTTAAGCAAGTGATGCAATAGTGCATGCATTATTCATTATTAAAATACAAACAGTAATGGTGTTGTTGAGCCCCTGGAAAAGTTGTCGGTTTCCCCCAAAATCAAACTTGAACAGGCGAAGATCTTTGGGTTTTTTGTAGTTCCTGCTGTCATTTTAAACAGACAACAATGGTTTAAGATTTAAAAGCAGCAAAACATCAGATGCATGTTATTTATTACCATTAAACATTAAAAATCTCATGTGCGTGTGTTCTCCACAAATCTTAGCTCAGGAAAACTTTGGACGAATGCCATTCAGTGAATACTAACAATATGTATAACTTGTGAAATGCTTAGGCTGACAACCTGGATGTATTGTCTTAACATACAGACACTAACTTTAAATGGATGCTGCAGCCTACACACTGTCACTGTGTTTCAGACTGCGTGCTTTTTTTCCATGTTATTGTTCCCTGTTTGCCAGATACAGAGCAAGACTAAGATCAATAAAAAATTTAAAATTCAGATAAAGGCAGAGGATATTTAGGAGGTCACAGTGCCACTTACACCAGAAAAGCCAGCACAGGTGTGTGAGAGTGTGTGTGCATGGGTCTGTGGCAGCTCAGTGTCCTGTGGCGTCTCTCCATACCCACAGTGCTTTGCTCAGTGCAGCCTGTCTTGGCCATCTGCCATTGCGGGCCCCAGGCAGGAGGGCAGCAGGTTGGACGTCGGGGCCCCTGCAGACTGCTGCTAGTGGGATGGTAGGTAGAGCACAGTGGAGCTGGATGCCTTACAGCTCACTGGTGAGGACTACTCTGATGTAAAGTAGTGAAAAGTTTTTTAAATTTAAAATGCACAAGAAACCCTCTTGATTATCTAGGATATAAACATGGCAGAAACGTATTCTTAGCAAGCATATCAGCTGTATTTGTTGTGCATGTGTTCTGATTTTTAGCTGTCATTGTATTTTGTCACGTGCTTCACCGTTTTTGTCTTTTATCACAAATAGTCTTGGCTATTCTCATCGTTTTGTTTAGGATCTCTGGGGCTTGTGAGCTGTAACTAGGGTTAAATATATACACAATTAATGTCTTTGCGAATTCCCTGACTAATTTAGTTTAGTTTAGTAAGTCAAACAAACTAACTACATCAGGGTTTTCTCTCTTTAACAGTCACAGCCCACTAAAATGACTGACATTTAAGAGCAACAGCATGTAAAAATCAAACTACAAGCAGAGTGATATAAGTTTTAAAGAGCCCAAACCCCCCAAAATCATACTGCTTTATTTGTATTTACATGGGCAACCCCTCCTACCGTACATCTACCTGGTACATCATGGAGATTGTACAAGGGTCAAACCCCAGCACACAAACAAACCACCTGCAGGGGGGGATGGGAGATTATCCTCCCTGTCACAAAGTTGAAACTCACACACATACACTCAGTGCGCACATAGCCACACACTCTGAGCTCTGACAAACACACACAGGGAGGCTGGGCTGCCGACTCACACTGAGCGCCACCTGTGCCCGGGCGCCGAGAGATCGAAGGGCAGAGCGGCGCGTCCCCGCAGGAGGACGGGCTGGTGAGCAGGTAGGCATGAAGGGAGCCGAGCCCACCCTGTCCTACTGTATCAGCTGGCATCGCACAGATTAACACTTGGATGGGCAGATAGGCTTGTTAACACATGCTCCCATCCACCCCCGCCTACCACAACCACACACACACACACAAAAACAGCTAAATCCTCCACCGCAGAGAGCAGATTTCAGGCTCATCGTCTCCATTCTGTCAGGGTGGAGATGTGGAGCGATGGCGGGTGTACCGGAGCGATCCCAGCCAGGATTAGCAACACTATCATGGGTGGGAATCGGAGGAGAAGGGGAGTCTGAGCTGAGCTGAGGTGTGGAGGGGGGAAGTGATGAAGGCGGGGAGGGTGGTGGGAGAGCAGATTGTGGACGAGAGAGCAAGGTGAGGATTAAAACGTTTAGGTGACACAAATGTTACTAAGGAGGACGAGTGACATCGAATGATCAAAACAAGGGTTGCATCAGCTCTGGACTTCAGAAAAAGAGAAAATATTTATGTTAAATGACTTTACACACAAAATAGGTGTCAAAATTTATATTAGTGAAGCGATAATTGATGGAATTACACAATGTCAGCCATAATGACAACAAATAAATTACAAGTTTTGAACAAATCTTATTTGCAAGCTCCAGTTCCATCATTAACTCCAATGCAAGCATCTCCACTGCACAGGCAGTTTCAACAGATTTTTACAAGCATATTCCTGTTTTGCATTTTCTTCAGATCACATACTATTCTTTTTGGTGTGTCTCCATCACTATGAATGCTACGTTAGGTTTTAAAGTCATACAACTTGGTGTTAAAGCTGCAGCATGTAATTATTTGTTTTGTCTCACCAGCCCAAAAGAAGATGATTGCCTTTTAACATCTTATCACTGAAGCCACATCAATAGAAACTGTATCTATACACCCTCCCTGCTCTGAATCAAGCCTTTAGAAGTTATAGCAAGGAACACCCACTTTTTGGCCAATCAGGGCCCAGTTCAGGGACAGTACTTTTACTGAATCGTGTACTTTGGTATATGTGCTTGTTATATCTAAATTAGCTTTAGTTGTTGCATAAATTGTGCAGGTAATGTTGATTTAGTGAAGATACATGTGTTTTTTTTCTCTTTTCTGGCAGCATATACATTACTTTGACATAGTACGATTTGCCGCTAAAGGCACACAAACACAGTAGCTTGGATGTGCATAAATAAAGGAGCATTGCTAGGAGTACAACCAATTGGGGGATAAAGTTGCTTCCACTGAAGTCAAATCAGAGGTTCATATCCCCAGTTTTAATTTAAAACGTTTAAAAATAGCATAGAAAACACAGCTCATGCACTGATTGTACATCACCACAAAGGTGAGGGGCCCTATTTTGACAGCACGAAGGGCACAGTTTGAAACTGCATGGCTCACAGCAGTTTTGGCCGTGTCAGTCTATATTTTGGTTATCTGACCCTGCAGATTGTTGCCGCAAATAAGATAAAGTATGTGCGCATACAAGGGGGTGCATTTTGGATGACATAGATCAAACCAATCACTGGAAGATCCCATTCGCCTTAAATCAGTGCATGCCGGATGGCTGGCATTCTGCTACTTACACAGAAGGTCTTAGTTTTTTGTTCTGGATTTTGAGAGGATCATTTAATTCCTCTCATTTTGCTATGCCACTAGACTTCAAGGACAAACACATGCTTATATTCAAGTACTTTCACACTGAAGTATCCCAAAGCAAAAGAAGCAATCAAAACTGAGTCAGATATTTCCATATGCATTAAAATAAAGTCTCATTAATCCTTAAAATATCCAGTTTAAAGCAACATCACACTTATATTTATTTATGATAGACTTGTGTATTGAATATCAAATAACTGTAGGCCTGAAGTGAGGCATTTATCTGTTATAAATCTCCAACTGTTGTGTGCTTACAGTATGGTTGGAAGAATGGCTAAGGATGGCACATTTCTGATTATTTTTTAATAATGAGTTATTCCTGCACTTTTGCCACCGCTATAAGGACCAACTTCATAAAGTCATTAGATGAAAAGGAAATTCTCAAACAAGGATAAAAAAAGTTGATCTATTCAGGCGATTGTAACTGCGTGGCTGTGCAGCATCAGCCAATCAGCGGTGTTCCAAAGTGCGGTGCTGTTATTCATAACTACAGAGCGGATGACATTTAATCTCATCAAATTGTAAAAATTGATGGATTTGTTAGGATTATCACAAAAAACAGATGATGCTGCTGCATCATCAGTTTGCATATTTGTGTCTGGTAAGTGAGTGATCCAAAGGACACAATAAAGAACTCTGTAGGCTTTTACAGGATATTCAGTTGCGGAACCAGAGAAATGCGTAACTTCTATGTTGGCTTACAAAACAGGTAGGCTATTTATGGACTCGCACGCTACCTCAGTGGGCCCCAGTGACTTTTCTCACTACAAAGAATGCACCTTAAGGATGGCACAAATTTATAATTTTCATTTGGGCTAATAATGAGTTATTCCTGCACTTTTGCCACCGCTATAAGGACCAACTTCATAAAGTCATTAGATGAAAAGGAAATTCTCAAACAAGGATAAAAAATGATGTTGTTCATTGTAAGCATTGTAACTGCCTCCAAGCCAAACCACCATGTAGCTGTTCCAAAGTGCCTTAATAATAACTCTAGCTGATTACATTTAATCTCATCAAATTGTAAAAAGTTGATGGATTAGTTAGGATTATCACAAAAAACAGGATCTTTAAGTTTCATATTTCTTACTTTCAGCTATGATCCAAAACACAATAAAGAACTCTGTAGGCTTTTGCAGGATATTCAGTTGCGGGAACCAGAGAAATGCTAACTTCTATGTTGGCTTACAAAAATACGTCATCCCTGCACCACTCTATAGGGCCCCAGTGATACTGTTCTCACTACAAAGAAGCCTGTCAACTGACACAAATTTATAATTTTCATTTGGGCTGAAATAAAAAAAGACCATCTTTGAAGTCTTGAATATGAGAAGGAACAAAAAGTCCAGAGTGAAATGTGAACAGAATTTAAAATGGCTGGGCAGACATTGTACATGCAACAGCATCAAAAGAACCAGATGGTATCAGAAGGAGAATTATAGAAATGTGAAGATGATAGAAATACAACTTAGAAATTTGAAGGACATCTTCTGAGCTGTTTCACAATTAGTAGACTTAGAGATGAAACACTAGGGCAGAAGTGATGAAAGAGGCAGAGGAGGAGGTGGAGGACAGTTCATCCTATTTGGACCGGGATTGCATTTGAACCTCCATATTCAGATTGAAAACGTCAAGGTCCAATATAAGACAAAACTAGTGCTCTGAAGGTACAAACCTTCACCAAGGCATTTCCAACATTGTCCAAGTTATTGTCAATGGTATGGCAAATGCTGAAATCTCCAATGGCTAAGGATCCTTAAAAAAAATTCCGGGAATTGTTTTGGATTATGACCAAAACGTAATAACTCCCTTCTTGTACTGTGAACAACTTTTTCAGAAAGTGTCAAAGGGTCACTCCCAATCAAAAAAGATCTCCAGAAAATTCCTGTATCCAATCCACATTAGGGTTCAGATCACCTCCAAAAGGCTGATTTTCCTCGAAAATTTCATCAAGATCTGTCCTTTACTTTTTGAGTAATCAATTTCAAAACAAACAAACAAACAAACACAGCCAAAAACAGAAAATTCTTGGCAGAGGAACTTATATCTCTCCCCGGCCTCAAAAAACATGCCCTGAAACTGTTTATTTCTTGTTGTTTCTTTGATCTGGCCTTGACTGCCCCAATCAGATTAGCTTAAACTACTGATGAACAATGGTAGGAAGTAGGGATGGGAATTTCGACTAATTTCCCCGCCGACTAGTCTCAAATTTTATTTGCGACTAGTCGACTAGTCTATAAGCAAGAAAACTCGCAATTTAATACACATATTAAGTTAAAAGTTTAACATGCAAATATGTATGTAGGAACTATTTTAGCCCAAACATTCAGGACAAACTGTTAATTTAAATTCTATTGATGTAACAACAACTGACTGAATAAAGTTGAACAATTTAAAGAGAAATACATTTCTGACACATTTGCCAATGCAATGCATGGCATTTATTATAAATACTGCTTTGGTATGAAACTTAGATGCAGCAGCATGACAATTCCAAACGTACAACATAGGAGCCTAGAATAGAATTCCCTGAAATCTCTGGCACTTAAGACTAGTGCATGATTCAAGAAACTTTCATTACTTAAGAATATTTAACTGTAATTGGAAGGTCAGGATATTTAAAAAAAAATAAATTGAACAAAAAATATTGTAACTTTAACAAAAAAAAGAGGAAAAAAAGCAATGAAAATGAAATGGCCTATCTTTTAGCAAAATTGCATGTAAATCAAAATAATTATACTAGTCAAAAACAAAAAAAATAGACTCTGTCTCTGTAAAGAAAAAACAAAACTCACACAACAATAAAAACGCTGGCCTAAATGAAATGGAGTTTATACAGTTCAGGAATTGTGACATGTACTTTCTCCCAGTCAATTCATACTATCTGTCAAACGTTTGTAACTGCTGGCTTTTCAGCCATATAGATGGGCTGCACTTCTCGCAATGTAGCGAACGACACTGTCTGTGAGCGCTTCATTTTGGGCTTTTATCTATATGTTCTTTGCCGACCAAACACCTCAGTAAGTGTTGACTGTCAGGATGAAGGCTCCGCTGCACCTGCACATCTTCGTCGCCACTACTTTCAAACAAATGCGACATATCAGCTCGTTGGTGTTCATGAGTTCACACCTTGTTCATCCTGTTTAAAACCAACACATTCTCACACTGGGGCAGCCGGCTTAAGAACCGTATCTTTTGTGCCATCATTCATATTAGCGTTTGTTTCCTTGTTACTCCTCAGGACGCTCACTTCAGCTCTCTCCGTGTGGACGCGCAAGCGGCCCCGTCTTCACCCCAAAGATCGCGTGTTCGACAGATGCTCACTCGGCTATAAATCCGCTAAATCCGCTATAGAACCGATGCACCCCGGTGTAAAGAAAGATAGACGTAGTGAGCCATCTTCACATTCAGCCTCTTTGGTAGTAAAAGAAGAGGAAAACAAACATGCAGGATACTGCAGGTGGCATTAAGAGGCAGAGGAATGTTTTTTTGTAATACGGGAGAATTATGGGAAAGTATTAATACGGGAGGACGGCGGGAAAGAGGGATAAAATACGGTAGTTTCTCGGCCAAAACGGGAGACTTTGCAGCTATGCGCAGAGGCGTGAAGAACAAGATGCATGATGCTTAATGTAGCGTTTAACCGACTAGTAAAATACTAAACGATTAATAAATAAGTAGGCGGTTAACCGATTAAACGACTAGTCGCGCACATCCCGAGTAGGAAGTCACTGGTAGGTCTATTCAAGTTGGGGAAATGAGATGTTACAGGCAGCTACTAACACTGTAAACAGGGAGAAAGTGAAAAAGAAAGTTTTGCCTTGTGCGTAGAAGTGCTTTATCATGCTTAAACACACAAAAGGGTAGATAAACCCCCCCAAAAAGCAGAATATGGGCTCTATAACACAGTTTTACCTAAAAGCCATTTTCTTAGCCTACCTTAAAAATGTCACAGCATGACACCAATTCTGCTCATCCAACTTGTTATCGACTGATATCTTGCCTATTTTGGTACATATTTCATCATTAGATTGACATTTTTTACAAAGAGGACATACAAAAGTTTTGAAGCTTTAGTGACAGATTTGGGAAAATGCATTAGATAATTGTCTAGCTCATGATTTCAGTATGCATGCTACTTACTGCAAAAAAGTTGACAACTTAACTGTACAGAATTTTGTTTCAAAGTGGTGCTCAATGCTGACACTCTCTGAGTTTATTTTCCACCTTTGCAAAACCTGATGAAAGTATTAGCACGAAAATGATGGTTTGATTTGATAGCAGTGTTAATGAATCGAAAGGAACTCATTTTGTAGTTTAACAGAAGCAGAATTTGGCTAAACAGACCCGATTGAAATCTCCATCCTTTCTTTTTTGGATGGCTTTATAGTCAAATTAAAGTACTCTTGTTAGCAAGTATGAAAATATTGTCAACTTAATCTTGAAGGTAAAGTTGAGTCAAGAGCATGGAAGTGCAGGAAGTTTTGAGGCTGAATATGGCCTTGTAAGAGCACATGTTGTGGGAAGAGGCCTCATTTGAACACATGCAAAGTCAAAACCTGGTAAATGACAGAACTTTATCTCCCATGTCAGAGTAACAGAACACAGGCACAGCAATCATTCCAACAGTAAAACAAATGGGACGATAAGTTGATGTAAACTCGCCGTGTCGTTGGCTAACGGAGAGGAAGAGACTGAGGCAGGGGGCAGTAAAAAAAAAAAAAAGATGCCTTCCGGCTGTACAGATGTCTACCAGTTGTGAAATATGACGGACCTGGGAAACTGGAGCTGGTGTAAGCTGCCAGACAGCGGCTAAGTGATTAGGGACGTGTGGCGTAACCCTGCGCCATATTTAGCCGCGGCGGGGCGCCCCGTCCCCCGCCATCTCCCTGAGGCCTGGCGCCAGATGTCGAAAGCTGCTGCGGCACGCCTGGCAGAGCAGCTTGGCAGCAGGGTGGCACAGCAGGCCTGGGTACAGTGTGGATAACACCACCACCCGCCAACTGCCAACTGCCTCTCAGTCATTCACAGGCAGAAATACAGACTACAGTTACGATCAAAGCGAGGATATTATCGTATTTTATTTACAAAGATAAAGTTGCAGGAGAATCAGTGTGGTCCTCATTCGATCTAAAATACTTTAGGACTTTATGAATTAGATTTAATCACAGCAGCTTGCTAATGCGATGCTTTTCATCCATAAAACATTGACTCCTAGGTCACTTCACACCTAAAGTTGGGCAGACTTGGTTTGATTAGGGAGTTTCATTTTTCCACTTTGTTTAGTTTTCTTTCTCAGTGCATACTGTCAAGCAGAGCAGAGCCTGTCAAATGTTGTGTTATACAGCCATATAGTTAGGGCTGTTGATGTGACTTTTGTTCCTGCCATCCAGCCTAGTGTTGCAATATGATCTGGAAATACACAGCAGACTTTGAGTATTAATACTATTTGAATTGAAGCTGCTCCACAGTATGACAAAAACAAACATCAAGGTGTATTTAGGCTGCTCAGGCACTATCTGTAACAGTATTTTGTACAGACCTGTAATCTAACCTGACAAGAGAGCCAGAAGCCGGTACTGCTAGCAATGCTAACTTTAGCTAATCTCTGCTTGATATTTCAGTATAAGTTATAGTAATAGCAAAAATAAACTGAACTTTTGAAAAATCTGACCAGAGTTTGTTAAGTTCTCACTAACCATGTGTCCAGACTAAACCTGTTAGGGGACAAATATCTCACTCTGTTAACACACATTATCACAGGTCCTTATTATATACCTTAAAGTTTACTTCCTCTCTTTTATTTTTTTCCATTTGCATGGTAATCATTTTATATATTGACCCCCTCAACCCACAACTTGAAATCTTTTGGTATGATATCCTGGGGAGAGAAGAGTGGCCATTGCCTTGTTCAAGAGCCTAACGTTTTATATTATTTTATTATTCATAACTTGTGGTTGTGTTTGTTTCCCAAAGGTTTGGTGTCTTCTGGGAGCAGGGCCACCCCATGCCTATTTTCCACTTCTGTTTATAGGAGCCAATCAACCAGAAGTCCTTTCATTCTTTTGGGAAGCTCAGTGATGCCCAAAGTCCCATCCCTTCTATCTGTTAATGATGCACATTGTGTGATTTTAGAGAAACTGTAAACGGTGAGCTTATTATCTAACAGGCTTTATCATACAATTAGGTGTCCAACATAAGTGATTTTGCATAAATAAAACATTTTTAATCTATTTTAATCTCTTTGTCACATTATCCTACCTGTTTTGGTCATACATTATAAAGACCATGAATGTATTTCTTAGATTGTTATAAAATAGAGTACCTTTACAGTTGGATTATTTTGGTCTGGTTGGCCTACAAAAATAAATTTTCTGTAAAATTGTTGTGGTACAAACTGAGCCATTAGTTTAGTATGCTGACTGAAAAAAATTACATCAGTGATACCAGCAGGTTTGACAGCAGGAATATAAAAAATATCACCACTACTTGAACTCCAGTAAGGACATTTAATGGACTAAAACACGCAAACAGAAGCCCTAACTCAGTGATCTCCCTGCAGATGTTTTGCTAACAAGTGTCCCCCAATTAGTCATTCTCTCTCTCCGACTGCTCCCCCTTTTTTGTTCTTCCTTTCTCGTCGCAGGACACTCCGCTGGAGGCTGACCAAGATAAAGTTTTGACTGGCAGGACCATTTGTTTTAATCAGGTGTTTGCAGACGCTTTCCTGACCTCCATTAGTTGAAGTTTTAATTGAAATTAACCCCCACTACTACCCCAATTAACCCATGTCCCCCCTGACTGACGCCGCCCTCGTCCCGAGCATCTGTTTCAGGGGTGGGGGGAACGGGAGTCAGAGTGATGGAACTGGAGGGGAGGGACGGCGAGCGTGACCACCAAGGATGCAGCATTGGCACCCGAGGAGAGGCGCCATCACGTCAAGTGCGTACCGACTGCGCCTGGCTCGCCACGAAGCCCCGGGGGGCCTTCTGTCTCTTTGCCTGCAACATCCCAGCAGTGCAAGCAGCACATGGCTTAGTCCCGGGCAGTAGGGGGTGGGGAGGTAGAGGGGTTAGCTCAAACAGGGGAGAGGAGGATGAAGATGTCCCACAGGGAGAGAGTCACACGGCAGAGAGATGGGAAAGTTTGGAAGATGAGAGAGTGAAATGGTGGGAGGGAGGGTTGGGGGTGGTAATTACTGTACAGCGTGCTTTCTATCTTAAGCCCTCCTGCTGTAGATAAGAGTGTGTGGATGGAGTGCCAAGTGTGTGTCTATGTGTGTGTGCATCTCCACCTGTTCCTTGCCCGTGGAAGGTGTGGAGTAAGGAAGCTGTCAAAGTGTCCCCTCCAGCTCTGAGCTGAGTGCGTACACATGCTGGAGTATCTTTGTTTGGCCCTCCTCAATGCCTCGAGACATCTTGAACAATTAGTGTGTACAGTGCAAACACACAATCAATGACATTAGAAGCATAATACTGAATGAACCACTGGTGAAGCTGCTGGAAGAAATACTTAATTCAGGATTTATATTATGAGCGCTGTCCAATAAATTGTGAGCTCATGTTGTCAAACAGGATGGAATAAGAGTGTGACTAAGATGAAGTATAATTTGTATATTTTGCAAAATTCAAATAAAACCATAGTTTGATCTTTATGCTGCTGGCAGGAGGACACATAAGCTGTGCTGTCTCAAAATAGTGCCTAATCAAAGCACCTTGATAGTGGAAAATTAAGTGGATGTAAAAAAAGCTGTTTGTAGTATGTGATGACCCCACTTTTTTGTGGCTTGTTTTCTCTCACAGTTAGTTAAATTGCATGGAGCGCAGGTACCATGTACAGCAATGTATAGCATTAGCATCTGTCCTGAGATGTCTGAACAGAGAGAGAACTGAGTCGCGACACTCCTGAACAGGTTTCAAAACATGCCATGTACCTCACACACTCCCACTTTAAAAAAAAATCCTAACTTTCCCTTTAAATTTGCAGGCAATTTTGACCAAAGAATAAAATGATTGCTTTTTAACATGCTGTAGTACAGGCTCCAAGTCATAGCAGAAAGAATAATGAGAATTTTAATGTTTCCCCACTCTTTCTTTAATATTAAATCAGCAGTTTTTGTTGAGGATGGGGGGACTATTGCATGAAAATGTCCGAATGAACTTTGCATGATAGGAAATCATGCATCAGGTCCAACTTTAGTTTGGACTGGGACCCCCTTTGCCACTATCTGCTGACCTCCCTTCAGCACTCTGATTGTTGTACAGACACTTAATCCTTACTGCCAGGTGTAAAAGCACCTTGATTCTCACTGATAAATGTTCAGTTTATTATAGCCCACACTACTCAAGTACCACCAGGTAACTGTGATTTCCTATTGGCATCAGTTAATCCATATGCAGTCAGCCACTGAGAGTTATGCATGGTCTCACAGTTTTTCCCAATCACTGCAAAATTTGCACAATGTTGACCAATCCCAGCCCTTCACATCAACATCTGACTCCAGATCAACTTATATTAGAGGACTTATACACAAAAGCTATATAAGCTTAGGCAAGTGCTGATGACATTTATCTCTTTTTCATACTTCTATCATAAATACTTTAAAGGTGATTGCTGCTGTTAGTTTATGTCTACAGGCACTTATTAGAAAGATCAGAGATGAACTGCACACACATTCACGAGCAACTGTGTATGAGTTTGGTGTCTTTCTGCTTTACAAACAAAACATGTCTCAGTCCATCATTTTATAAAATGTTTCTTTTCTGATTTAAAAGAAAAAATGCTGTGTGTGTGCCTGGGGGTTGTACAAAATTTGGATCATTCCTCATTCTCAATCCACTTTTTTTAACTTTTGACAAGTACCCCATATAACTGCCCTTTGGAACATGTTGAACTTCATTTAAGGTACAAACTTTGGTTGAAATCAGAACAATCAGCCATAAAACTGTTGTGCAGGGGCAGTTCTTGTGCTGAAAACTATATTCAGCAGTGACCAGAGCTGCACATGACAACCAAATCAAGCATTCAAGCAGCTACAAAGATAAAAACATAAGTATTTGTTTACCTGATTGATGCTACTTTGAAGGTGGACAGGCTTCAAGCAAGTAATCCATCAACATGCAGGTGGAGAGGCTTGAAGTGAGACCACTAAAGAACTTCCTCTTAACCTGGGAAGTAAAGGGGCTGATGGGAAATGTAGTCCTTACAGCATGACATGAAATCAGGAGCTCTGTAGACATGAGGATTTTAAGGAGATAGTTTTAGATGAAAGATGCTAAAGTGCTTTAGCTCACTCTGCCTGTTTTGAGCTTAACTTTGTTTAAAATGAAGGTTTGCACATGAAGAAGAAGTGTATTGGGGTCTGGCATGAAAAAGAAAAAGAGATGTAGATATTTTTTCCATGACAGTCTTTGAGAAAACATTCACCATTTAAATTATAGAAATGTTGAAATTAAGTTAAAATAGAAAACAGCATGGCAAATGCTGCACTGAGTCAAAAGATTGGAAAGCAATGATATAAAAAAACATGTTCATTTTAATGATAAAATTTAAATGTCAAAATTCAGACTAAACAATATTGTCTATATCATAAAAATGTAGGGAGCTTAGCATTAAAGCAGTCCGTACTAATCATGGTCTCTACCAAACGTTTTTAAATGAATGTGTTACACACACTTTTACCCAAACTTTTTAGTGTATTTTTTAAATACCAGTAGAGATATCAATCATTTTAAAATGCCTCCTAATCTATATGAGTATATCATACCAATTTATACACTGATCAAAAGCATTTAAATGTTGCAGGTAGGCCACAAACCATGATTGACGAATCTGTAAAGTAAATAAGATTTGCCTACAGAGCTGGATCCAGAAATTTCACTCTATCAAAAAATAATTAACCCTGTAACATCCCCTTACATGTTATTTTACTAGTCTATTTTTGATGGGTACTTTGTTAGGTACACCTTGCCTTCAGAGTTGGCATTAGTTCTTTGTGGCACATACAACATGGTGCTGGAAATATCCCTCTAAGATTCATAGATCCATATTTACATACACAATTGCTGCAGATATGTCAGCTGAACATCCATGATGAGAATCTCCAAATCTACCACATCCCAAAGGTGCTTTATTGGATTGAGATCTGTTGATTTGGTTGGTCACTGGAGTACAGCAAACTCAAGAAACCAGTTTGAGATGATTTGAGCTTGTTGGCATGAAGCTATATCCTACTGGAAGCATCCAATAGAAGATGGGCACACTGTGGTCATCGAGGGATGTACATGTTCAGAAACAATACTCATGTAGGCTGTGGTGTCCCGTGTTTGGGCTTGGCAAACTAAAGATGAAGGAACTTAACAGCTACTATGAACAACTCATACACAATTGGGTTGTTTATAGGAGCTGGACGATTGTTCCGTCAATCACATTCATTACTTGCCAACCGTTTATAAGATGGCACTACTGCCAACGTGCAAAGTCCAAATGTGAGGCCCTTTGTTAAAAAAAACTCCCCAAAACATGTGGACATGGAGTAAAAATATCCTCTCTATAGTTAAGTGCTTTCAGTGTTGTTTGTTTTTATTCATAGAAATGTGGTCTAGATCTGATAGAACTACACCTGAAGCTGTTAGCATCCATTCTACACTTGGTATGAGTAGTCACTTCCTGCTGTCATCATACTCCTGGCTCCCTTATCATACTCCTGGCTACAACAGCTTCCAGCTTTAAAGAACTCGAGGCCATGCCACTTTGTGCAGTCATTGTAGATTGAAGCTTGACAAATGGATCCAATTGATTACGAACACTGAATAAGGGATATCTACCTTCACTGCAGGGTTAGAATTAACAGTGTAATCAACTCCTTACTCGTTGAATTTTTGCCATCACCAAAATTTTAACTGTGCTCAATTTGCTCTTATAAGAGCCCTGTGCATCACTATCTTTTTAAAAAGTGTTACTGCTGTACCCTTCCAAAGAGGGTCCAGTAATAGAGGTGGGAAATGAAGGAGAGAAAAGGTGGGTGGTCTTTGAGGTTGGAGTTTAGGGGTTAAGGAAAGGGGTTGTGCGTAGATGGTAGACTGTGAAGGACAAAAAGGCAGAGGACTTGGCCCCTGAATACTGTCACCAACCACAGTCATCCCTCATGTAAGACCCCCCAACGAGGGCTCATCCAACACAAACCCTGAAGCCGGGGGTCTTTGGTCTGCAGCCAGGTTGTTCATGAAATGATGGTGTGTGTGGTTTTGTGTGCGTAATGGGCAGAGGACTGTTACTTACAGTTAAGGATACTATTAAGGTAGAGGGGTATGAGTCTCTCATAGGTAAGGTCTGCGTTCATTTAAAAACATGCTTATTCCATAAAATCGAAAACACAACACATTAGGGTTGATAAATATTACAAACAATATCTTTGTTAGCAGTATACAGCACATTGATATTTTGGGGGGAAAAAAGGGGAAACTACATCAGATAAAAGCATTTCTGAATATCTTATAAGCCCCAATGAATTTGGAGAACTGTTTAATTTGTTTTACACAAATAAAACAGTTCTCCGAATACAATGATTGCAAATAATTTTCAACTTGTATTTAATTAAACACACTTGGAAGACATTACATCTACTGTACAAACTGATAAACTTAACAGATTGGTGTCTGAAACACATTCCAAAACAGCTGAGATGGGGCATGTTTTCCACTTTGTTATATCACCTTTTCTTTTAACAAGACCCAAGAAGCCTTGGGAACTGGGGACACAAATTGTTGACACTTTGTTGGTTGAATTCCTTTCCATTCTAGCTTGAAGTTTTGTTCAAAAGTCCTGGGTTTCCATTTTCATTTTTTTCCCCTTCATAATACACCAAACATTTTCAATAGGAGACTGGTCTGGACCGCAGGCAGGCCAGTCTAGTCAGGTTTGGGAGCACTTTACAATTAATCCGTCCTGAAGAGTTGTTGGCACCACCAGCAATGATACCACTGCTTCATTCGTAGGTGTTTACATGTGATGATGTTTAGGCTTACGCCCAGAGGCTCTGGAGGCAAGGGACGCCAACCCCTTTCAGCTGCGTTACCAACTGCCATAACCGTCAAGTATCCACACTGAATAAAAATGCATGATTTAATGAGCATAACACAGCATAAAAACTAATTAAGTGTTCTTTTGAAGGTGATCAAACGTGTGTGTACCATTTGAAGTACAAACATTTTTCTGTCATCATTTTCTTCCAAACATAAAATGTTAGTTCTCATATTCTAATAATTCAAAAAAGAGATTTTGATTAAAAAAAAAATAATAATAGCAAAAGAAGTTCTTTAAATACTTGCAAAAAGACAAAATACACCAGAAATCTAATATTACAAAAATGTTTCTATGACATCTATTTGTACATGTTATTGTACTGGTATGTAAGGTTGAACATTGTTTGACTGATTCTGTGATGTGATCTTCATGTTTACATTTTGTTTTTTTGTTTTTCTAAATAACTGGCAGGCCACATTTAGTGAGATGGAAGACCGCATTTGGCCCCCAGGCCACCAGTTGCTCACCCCTGCTGTAGGTTACTGTTGTGTAAGAGGCCAAATCAGCCATTCCACATCCATCAATAAAGACAGTGACAGTGACATGTCAGATTTCCACGAATGGCAGCAGCACAAAGTGGTCAAATATTGCTTAAAGTTGTCTGATAAAGCAACAGATCCATGCACAGTTCAGTTTAACCTCCTGCACACACAGAAACACACACGCTCGCACTGTTTAATAGATGAACTTACCTGCAGATGCTTTCCCTGTTTTTGGAATGAATCCCAATCAGGAGCTCCCATCGCCTCGGCTACATCCATCGAGGAACAAATTACAGTTGGGGATTAGGATTGGGGAGGGGGGGCCAACCCAGTGTTTTATCAGTGGGGCCGCGTTCCGTCTGCCGAGCCGCTTATATTTCAGGTAAACATAATCCAGATTCGGCTCTGGCGGGGGTAGATTCAATTAAGATACAGAGACAACTTTGTTAATGCGGCCGTATCTTAATACCCTGGCCACAGCTTGTAATGAATCTGGGCTTGGGGTGGGAGCCGGGAGTCGGGGACGAGGGAAGAGGACTGAGTGTGACAGTATCCTGTGGCGGTTCCTGCTGGAGTTACAGTCATTAGGTACAGTACTGTAGAGGTGGGGGAACGCAGAGACACTGAGTGTTTTCATGTTTGTCTTAATGTATATCAGATATTGATTTGATTACAAAAGAGAGGCTCCTGATAACACTACTGTTTACGAGGGAACTTTATCAAAGATCTGGGCTTTCTTAGACTGATCACTTTATCCCGGTAGCTTGGAAAAGTTTTAGTCAACAGCACTTTGTCATTTTGTAGAGCAATTTTAATTGAAAAACAAAACATGTTTTGCACAGGCACTTTCAAAACCCCTTTATATAAGCAAAACAAAAGAGAATCAATGATGAATCGTGATGCTTTGGGGATTTTGAAGCATTGTTGAGTGACAAACACCATAATGAAGGTCAAGGCGGTTGTTAGCTAATATTTGTAACCATAAGCCACAAACAAATTTCAAAGAGGGCTGAAAATCTTGTCCATCTAGAGTCGGGGTATGCTTGTGTGATCATGGTCCCGATTGTGAAAGGTGGTCTTATGACTCCATTTTTGCAGTTCAAGGGTAATCTTGCTCCAGTTTTGGCCCCAGGAAAAGATCAAATATAATTACTATTATCATTATCATGACGTTTTTGTCTTTCTCTGCCCAAATTGTGTTGTTCATTGACGGGACCATTATCAAAAATGTAATAACATTGTGGTCACAAGCACAAAACAGCAAGCAACAGGCTCTTCAACTTGCAGGAAGGTGAAGGAGCTTTTCCTGACCTAAGATCTATTTACTGACCTAGGCACATATAGAGTATATAAAGTGAATCATAGCTCAGCTGTTAGAATTTAGAGCAGAGAAGAGGCTGTTGCACTAAGTGAGAATGATTCATTAAAAATTACCAAGGGAAAGTAAAGACGGGAAGAGGTTCCAGTACAAAGAATTGTCAAGTTCAATATACAGTATACATACATACTTATACATAATATACAGACAGATGGACAGATACATGGTTAGATATTGGTCAAGGCAGAGACAAAGGGGACCATAAAAATGCGATATGCTACCCACAAACCCATTGACACCCAGATCATAAATCTGTCCACGCCGATCATATTTGTCTCTTGTAAATATAGATTTAGTAGTTGTAAGCCCCTTGAGATGTGGCATCTCCTTTTCAAGGGGGTACTCATGTCTATATGGTTGTAAAGGTAGATAATATGGAGGTATACTCAATAACAACCAAGGGTAGAGAGGTCATTCCAATATTAACATTAACATCAATGATTATCAACTGCAGAGGAAGGATTCTGATAAATATAGCAGCATCTGGCTGAACTGCCATTAAATTGGGTTCCACAGGTCTATTTATGTTAAATGATGTTTTTGTTTATAGCAGGTGCATGATATAGCACTTGGAGTCGAACAGGTCCATGACTCCACCTTGAGTATAGCACTCTGCCACAATTATCAGCAGTTACAGTGGCAAGAAAAACCCTTCTGATTTGCAGCAGGATATCTTGGGCAGAACCAGAGTCATGTCGAACAGCCATCCACCTAAGCCATGCTGATTGTGTGCATGGGTAGAGATAGAATGGTGGGCAGAAACAAAGGGATTAAATGAGTCTTGTGCATAGAAGTTCTCGATCTCATGTACTGTATCACATATACAACTCTTGAGAGCAGATTATTGAGCTTTTTAATGGCGTATTTAAATTCGTAAAACTGTAGTGAGTAGTAAGGGCAATCAAGTATTTACTATTTCAAATACAGACTATAACTCAATGGACCTAAATGGACTAACTGGCCCAGCTTTGGTATCCTTTCCAGCCTGACTTTTCCCATTTTCATGCACAGTAGTGGCATTATGATATGAATAGACATGGCTCTTTCTTTAAAGTCAACCAACAGTGTTAATGTGAGCCCTGACTTTACTCAAAGCTCATCGACTCTGGATGTAAGAGCTGAGGCCAAAGCAAAGTCTTTGTCCAAAATGACACCAAAGAAAAAAAAGTCTGTACCGCCCGAGGAGAAACAATTCTGACATCATCTGATTTAGCATCCCAATTGATGAAGACATTTCCTGAATGGTATCTACAAGAGCTGCTCAGTCCCAGAGCTCTTTTGGTCTTTGAGCGCGGGTCACTAGCTCAGAAATCCTTCTTCAGTATCAGCTGAGAGACAGCCACCCTGAGACCCATGTGGTGAACAGCCTGCCTAACCAGAGCATATCTCATCCCACTGGATGTTAATATTTATTGACGGCACTAGGCTGGTGTTAGAACATTAAAAAGGGGATCGGGAAGAAGGGCTCTGCGGACTTAAGCCCTGGGAGGCCACGGCGACTCAAAGTCTTATTCAGATGATGTGCCGTGAGATGCTTGTCCTTGAAGAAAGGGAATTAGTGTCTGTGGAAGTCAAAGGGAAAATGGAGGGAGAGAAAAAGAGTAGGGGGGCTGAGAGAGACAGGAAGAGAATGTGTTTGACAGAAATGTGTGTGCGTGGATTTGTGGACGTGTGTTTGCATACATATTTGTGCAGAGATAGAGCAAAAAAAACGACAAAAAAGAGGGGGAGAAAGGCAAAGCAGGACTTGTTCACGCAGGGTGAGATGATGCAAAAAAAGCACGGGCTGGTACAAAAGTGTTACCACAGGACCGAGCAGACAATCCCCTCTCCAGGAAACGCAGATCAAAGAGGATTTAAGTAGTCAAGGCTCGCTCCGTGCGGCTCCAACCAGCAGCCTCGACCCTGTAGCCATACTTTTCCTCTCTGTGTTCAGATCAGTTAGGAGGGGTGACGAAGCTCCAGAATTGAGTCACGGCAAAATAAGATAGAGCAGCCCCAGCATTCCTGAGGAGAAGCTAACTGCCAAACACCGTCAGGCCCAAACGCTGCATGTCAAGACTCTGAGATGCAAGCAAATACATTTTAATCACATTTATGTGCGTATACAACTGCCTTTAAACATAAGGTCTCAGCGTATTGTTATAGGAATTAAAGCTTAAATTAAATGTCCTTAAACTAACATTTTAACTGTTTATAAGGTTGTTTTTAAGTTATTTGTACCCCAATAACAGCCCCCAACACCAGGGATGGGCAACTTGGCTTAGCATAACAGAGCATTGGTGGCGCAGTTGGGTAGTGCGCTTGGTCAGAGGTTGCAGGTCGAGGCCAGTTCCGCGCGATGTGTCCTTGGGCAAGACACTTAACCCCAGGTTGCTCCCACTGCTGCGTCAGTGGAGTGTAAATGGGTATGACAACTGTGTTATTTGATAGTGATGGATAAAGCAGCTTTGAATAGTCAAAGATTAGAAAAACACTTCATAATCTCAAGCCCATTTACCATTTACCCTAAAATACCAAATAAACACTCGGGTCCCAAATAAACACCCAGTGTAGCAGTACATTTTGACAAATAAACGCCCATTCCAAATAAACGCCTGGTGTAATTTATTCGGCACAGCATACGAGCTACGGTCAAAGTTTACAGAACACACACACAAATGCCAAGCTCACAACTGACAGCTGACACTTGAAAAGAAACATGATCAGACTGTACCTTTACAGTTATTTGTATCTCTGGACGTCCTGTCGGCTCACTTCTCCTCCCTCTGTATGTCAACAAATGCAGGCTGGTGTGAGGCACTCTGTTTCACAACAGTGCAGCTACACTCTACGTTCACAGAGGGCACTAGAGAGCAGAAAGCCTGAATGTTACAAAGTAGGGCTTTGAAAATTCAAGAAGACGTTGCCACTGTCGCCGTTTGTTTTTTGCGCTTAACTAACGTCAGGAGGCCGGTCACATCAGTTAGTGGTACGTTGCTGCTTATCTCCATGTCCCTGGTGCAGGGGAAAAAAAAGAAGTAAGACCTTAACTTAACTACCAGTCGATCATGACCAGTATGACCAGACAAGAGTGTAACACAACCCTGTAATCTTGCCTTGAAAATGTACAGGTGATATTCATACTGGTGTAAATAAATAATTTGATTATATGTACCATATTTTTCAATTTTTGCAGAGTAAAATTTTTGTGCAAAAGAAATTAAATGCCTGTCCCAAATAAACACCTGGTCTGTTATTGAAGCAAATAAACACCCCCGGCTACTATTTGGTATTTTACGGTATCTATTATGTCCTCAAAACCACTTGCAATTCGACCAAGAAAGTTTAAAAACATCTGACCTTGTAAGTTTCGTAACTCAACAGATGAAGCTAGGTCCAAACTCAGACTGGAATCAAGGATGAGACAGTTAAATCTGAGAGGTCATAGGCCAGAGATCAAGGCTGCTGAGCCTAATGTTCATCCCTTGATTGGAAATGCACCATCTCAACAATCCCGTCTCCAGTCTGTAGATATATTGCCCCTCCAAGTCAGCGTCCTGCGCCAGGCCAGGCCAGGCACCCTGACAGATTACATGCAAAACACTGCCATTTGTTGTTATTGGTCAGTCTAATTTTTACACAAATTCTCAGTGTAAAGTCAGGTGGAGAGCAAAAGAGAGGAAAGATTTTGTGCCCTCATCATGCATAATTCTATTTTGGGTGCAACATAGACCAAACCAAACACAGTGTCAGCTTTCATCTCCTTTAAATCAGTGTGCACTGGCCAGCTGGCGTGTTCAAATGCATTATTTAGTACTCTGAACACACTTCCCCACAGACTTTAAAGAAGTTTTTGACTGTTTAGATGTTAGTTTTAGAAGTACAGTAATTTTCTGAGTCCTCAAGATCAATAACTATTGAAGCAGCATGGGTGCTGGCAGTGAAAATGATACCTGCATTAGCTGCAAAAAAAGAGAAGACAACTAAACTGTTAACCAAAATGCTTGCCACAGGCATATAATAGGGCTCATAATGTTAACAAAGGAAGCAGTTTATTTTATTGTTTTTCATGCTATACCCAAAGGAAGCTGGATTTGAGAGCTGCAAACTGTACATCTGTAAGTAAAGAAAGATGTGCAGGAAGTGTGCATTAGAAACAAGCTGTGGCAGCAGATTAAACATCTGCACCTCCTCACTTTTTAACTGAAGACTGCTGTGTACAGTACAAGCCGGCGAGACAGCTCTGAGATAGAGTGTGAGGGCTGAGGCTGCTACAGAAACACAGATAGTGAACAACAGAGACGGCTGAAAGGGCTGATAGAGACGCTATAATGTTGGGAGCGAGGGAGAGCCAGCAGAATGCATATCCACCGAGGAGGTAAGGAGATACAAGAAGAAGAATGAAAAAGAGCAAGGAGGGGTAAGTAGGTGATTTATTATTTGCCTTGATCTATGATGTGGTCACAGACATTCAATTTATTCCAGAGTCGGGTACAGCTGAGAGAGTGAGCAGCCATCAGCACCATGGGAAGAAAGATGCCAGTCTCACTTCACCGCTGAATAAATCCACAGGCGTGAGGCAAACCACCTCAGAGTGGGCCTGAATCATCATAAACCTCCTCTATTTCTATCACTTCTGGGGCAGGAGTTTCAGTACTCTGTCATGTGAAGGACCTCCATATTAGCATCTGGTAATGACCCACTTTTGCAAGATGACATGATTCCTTAAGATGATGAGTTTAAAAAGTTGAACAATTTCAAAGCAGTTAATGATCTAGTTATTCATTCATTTGATTTAAGGATTTAAGGTCTTTTTTCTAATCTGCCCCTTTTCTGTCTCAGCTTTTGATCTGTGTACTCAGGAAAAGTTGATAACAAGGACCTAAGACCTCCCCTCAATACAACTTTTAGGAGCAACAGACTGCTACGTCATTGCTGTCATGTGCAAACTTATATTGAATCTACGAATCAGCATAAATATCACTTGGTAACTATGGCTGTATTTTAAATCAAACTCTTTTATGTATATATTCTCATATAATTGGGTAAAACATGCCAACTTAAAAAATATTTAACAACTGTCAATGCAAAGCATATCAAGACCCCCTCTTTGGGTCTTGCATCCCTGAGGTTGACAATCCCTGTTTTGTGAGATTTACATATAATCAGTTGATTCTTGGACAAAGTAAACATTACATTGCATTAAAGGAAATGTATTTACTTACATTACCAGGTACAAGATTGAAATAACACAACTTTTGTCAGTGCAGTAAAGGGTTACAGAGGGCCCCTATGGCTGGGTTTGCCTTGGTCCCCCAAATGAGTAAATACACCCCTGCCTCTAAAGTCTATTGCTTTATCCTTGAATACCAGTGGACAAATACTGAAATTCAAAGAAAAGCCCTTGAAGACTTTTTAAGATGTCTCGTTCATAAGTTGGAGGATATGTGTGTATTGACAAGAACAACTACTGAACAGCAATGGCCATTGACTGCATAGATATACTTAGAAACATTGATTTGATTTAAGCTAGATCCAAGATGCGGGCAGCGCAGTTGCGCAGCACGTAGTGCACGTGCGTCAGGGTTGATGGTTCAGTCAGTGTCAATCAGGTGCTTTCCGTGGGGGGTTTGCATGTTCTCCCGTGCATACATGGGTTCTGTCCGAGCATTTCCTCCCACAGACCACAATGCATGCTCATTTGGTTTTCTGGTATATCCAAATTGCCCATAGGTATGGGTGTTAGCGTGAATAACTGTCTGTCTATAAGGATGAGTGATCAGCTGGTGACCAGTTTCGGGTTTACCCACCTCTCATCCAATGTCAGCTGGGATAGGCGCAAGCCCCTATGACAATGAAAAGTATAAATGGTGCAGATAAGAGATGGACGGTTATATCCAAAATGGTGGTGTGCCTGGATGTAGCAACTTGGAGATCCAGAAAAGTATCCAGAAAAGCTTTTATCGCATTTCTGTCTAACTTTTGCTTTTCTACTTCTTTTTCTTTTTGGCACATCAATTATGATCCTTTACATACACTTCATTTTGTTTTTGCATTACTTTAAAACAATGAAATATAGTTTACACTTTTTGGAGCAGGATTTGAAAAGTGCAATGATTTTTGCCCAATTTGTTTGATTCACCTCAGTATCATGACAAAAACCTTGCATCCTAAATTTATCTAAGAGAGATCATAATAAATTGCAGCTTTTTTAGTCATAGTCTTTTACCAGCGGATCCCTTCTTGTGTCCTCTTCATTCCTTTATGAGGGTTTCACCCCCTGTACAGCAGCATCTCCAGACTCTGCATGTGTCAACTTATTCCAGAACACTCCATCTGTTAGAAACCATGCCCGGATCCTCCTTAACCCCTGCTGTGTGCTCCTCTACACCCAGGAGAGAGAGGGGGCACAATCTCCCTGTGTGTGACACTCGTTCTCCCTTGCTGTCTCCAGGTGGGTGATCTTCAGAAACAGAACATGGCTCCACCTCCCCTTCACACGGGTGACGATCCCATCATGTGGAAACAAAGGGCGACGATGACACATTTCAGAAACGTTATCATGTCAGGAACGCCTGGTGTAACCCTCTGACCAGCTGTGTGGTTGTAGAAATACTTAAGACAAAAATCAAGGAGTCATGAGGTACCTTCTTGATCCAGCTACCTCCGCTGCTCAACATTAAGCCAAGATCGGGAGAATTCATTACAAATCAACCCCTCACCCCATTTCCTATGCCCCCAGCCAAACCCTGCTCAGTCTGCTCGCATCCTGTAATCCGACAGATTAATGGCAGAGCATGAAATGTGGCGTTTACGTCGACAAAAGTTAAATGTTGTAGGGAGGGAGGGGCGTTCTGGCTTTGGCGTGTGGATTACGCCCTGCGAAACCCCCTTAATGCCAGTATAATTTGATGGAGCTGCCAATTTGCTGTATGCGCACTCTCTCTTCCCCACTTCTTATCCCTCCTCCCCCACGAACCAAAGCCGACTTTGCTGCAACACTTCTGAGGAGGATCTGAAGTTTGGAGAGGCGGAGGAACATGATGGGAGGAGGGACGAGCAGCCACAGATGCTGCCTGGGATCCCAGCCTCCCCCAGAGCTTAAGATCACAGCGCTAATGTCACCACAGAATTTATGTCACGTCCGGATTTACATAATTTACTCTGAATCAAAAGGTACTACAGGTGCATAGGTAGAGACGGGGACCTGAGAGAAAGTTTGTGCTCACTGGATTACTATGAAAGTGGATTCAATGTCAAATAATTCTGTAATAACCCCAAAATGTATCATCTTGAGGTCTTTAAAATCTAATGAGCTTTTAATGCATATGAAAAAAACAGTCTATTATTTTGAGGGCATAAATATTCAAACTAAAATACACAAATGTCACATTGATGGATTATTAATTTGATAGTCTGCTATTGAAATACTTTGACCAAACAGTAATGCCCATCTTGTTGATCTCTGAATTGACACTCCATGCATAGCACTCACCGGCCACTTTATAAGGTACACCTCTGACCTGCCTAATTTGTTCATAGCATTGATTCAACAAAGTGCTTGAAACACTCCTCAGAGATGTCTGTCCTTGTTGACATGAAGGCATCACACAGTTACTGCAGATACATGGGGACCCACCACATCCCAAATCTGCTGTACTGGATTGAGACCTGGTTACTGTGGAGGGACAGTGGAGTGCAGTGAACTCATTTTCATGTTTGAGACACCAGTTTGAGGTGGAGTGTTAGTTTTCTGGAAGTAGCGATCAAAAGATGGGTACACTGTGGTCATAAAGAGATGGACGTGCTCAGCAACAGTACTCAGGTGGGCTGTAGGGTTTAAACCAAGCTCAGATGGTACTAAGGGTCCCAAAATGTGATGAGAAAATTTCCCGCACCCCACTACACCACCACAACAAGCCTGAAACATTGATCTAAGGTAGGACAGAGCACGGCTTGCATGATGTTTACTCATCTGTTGTCAAATCTTGGTGAGCCCATGTAAACTGCAGCCTTGGTTTCCTGTTCTCAGCTGACAAGAGTGGCACTTGGTGTGGTTCTCTTCTGCTCTACCCCTTCTGCTATAAGATTTAACAGTTCTTATGTTCGTAAAAGGTCTTCTGCATACAATTGTTGTAGCAAGTAATTACCCACTCTTCAAACACTCTTGCTATTCTCCTCTTGCGAATTTTCTGACCATTATCTGCAAACCAGGGTTGTCCAAACTTTGGTGAATGTTCCCTCCAATATGTAAAGATTTAACATAGCTCAGGTTAACAACATAAGGCTTTAATACAAACAAAAAGGGATCAAAATTCAAAAAGCTGTCCTTTTCAAAAAAGTCCAGACTATCAAACAAAAGTCCCTTCCAAAGGGTAAAAGTGCAAAGCCAAAAATCTCCAACAAAGGAACCAATTTAAACCAGTTGAGCAAATTGAGAAAACATGAGAAGCAAAAATTTAAAACCTCAAAACAGCAACACTACAAACAAAAAACTACCTTCAAACACTGGAGGAACACTGGTGACATGGTGAAACATGGAAGACGAATGACCCCACAACAACAAAGACAAACACAGAGATTTAATACACTGGGGAGACATTAAAGCTATGGTCTAGATTTGGAAGCTTGGTACATCTTAATAACACTGTTTATAAGGCCTTTATGGTCCTATGGTCCAACCTACGCAATATAAAGACCAAAAAGAATGAATAAAATCCATTCAGTATATCCGCTGCAAAGCGGCATAATAGTTGACCAATCTGAACCACCGGTTCCCTGCGGTTCAGAAGGTCCGTGAGTCCATCCAATCCCCTGTCTCCCCTGCTCCGCACTGTCCCGCCCATGGTCCCGCCTCCTCCCCACTACCTGGAGCGGGAGAAGACCAGCACTGAAACCAGGAGGCCGCTTCTGTTACCCGCTTCTGAGGGAAGGAAGCGTAAAAGTTTCGAGGAAAAGGCTGAAGTAAGGAAGAAATATATATATATATATATATATATATATATATATATATATATATATATATATATATATATATATATATATATATATATATATATATATATATATATATATATATATATATGTATGTATGTATGTATATATGTACATATATATATGTATATATATATATATATGTATATATATTGTTGGGAGGCGACATGAGCTGGGGGGCGGGATCTTGGAACACGGAGGGCAGGGGTGAGTGAAGGGGGGGCAGGCTGCGTTTTTCAAATCTGTCTCAACAGTCAAACTGGTTTTCAGATTGTAGACCCGAGCTTCAAGTACAGGTGAGATAATCACAGGAAGGAATCCTCATCAGTGGCAGACAGAATGGAGAGCAGGAAACACCACATGGAACAGAGGGATTTCAAAATAAAACAGGAAACACAAGAGTCAAGGGGAACAGGAGGTCTACACCAAAGAACACAATGAAAAAACATACAAAATATGACAAAACTAATCAAATCATGACCAATCTATTGTAATCCAAAGACATGGCTGAGTGCAAAAATCCCTGAAGATCAGTAGTTTATAAAAGATGATTCTGTCTGGCACCACTTTCAAAGTCTCTTCATCAACTTTCTTCTTCATTCTGATGCTGCTGGACTTCAATGAGTTGTCTTGGCCTTGTCTACAGAGATAAATGCCCCAAGTTGCTGTCATTTGATTGGCTGATTGGTTAAAAAGCAGTGAATGGGTGTACCACAATGGCTAGTGAGTGTCTATTCCTGCTTCACAAGGTGTTTTTCTCCGTCTCTTATAACTATATGATGAGTAAATTTAGAGATGAATGACATGAGGAAAAAAAAAGGTTTAAATTCATAAAAGTCGAGGCCACCAGGAGTGCAAAAGGTGAGTCTGGCTGTAGCTCTGTTGTCAGTTAAACTTATTGTCAGCATGTTGAAAATGAGGCCCAGATAAGGTCAACAATACTACTTTTACCTCTCAGCTGTGTCATGATCGGGACATGGTTGTCTAAGCTAATCACGCTCCGAACACACACTCTCAGCGGCACTTTTATCAGCGTGGGCAAATGTGTGTGTTTCTGACACGAGCAGAGGCAGGTCAGATCCAATCAAAGCGCTGTCGCCCTACTCTCTGGCTCACCACATCCCACCTCCCTGAAATAATACTCATAATTCACGGGGTGGAGGGGGAGGAAGGGGAAGTGGGAGGGCGGAGGAGTTTGCTCTTTAGCATCATTCAGAGGACATTTCCAAACTATCGCTCAAAATGACAGAGGGAAGCACGGGGGTGTGCGAGGAGAAGGGAAGGTGGGGGGGCTGGAGGTGCTCGGAACAATCACACTCATTCACACCTCTGTCGACAATCCCTTCATACCCTCGTACCTCCCATCCCTCCCTCCCCCTCAGAGTCCGCCAATTAATCGCAGTGAAAACATGTCTGATTGAATCTTTTCAAGCAAATCCTCAGGCTTGGGCTTTTGTTGGTCCACTCCTTGTCAACATCTATTAAAACAGGCCTTTAATGCTCCCGCCCAGGCCATCTTCCTTGCAAAATATGGAGTGAGAAGACAGGAGGGGGGTGAGGGAGAAAAAGAGGGAGAAGGGAAACAGGCGGGAGAAGTGGGGGGAGGACAAAAACCTCCGGCGCAGACTGATCCCACTGTCTTCAACTTTAATCAACTGTATGCTAGACCGCTCTTCATCCTCCCTCTCTCTCTGTCAGCCCCTCTCAGTGTCTCTCACCCTCTCTCTCTCTCTCTCTCCCTCTGTCTGCCCAATAATGGGCTGTTTGTAATGCAGGAGGCGAGCTCCACATCAATCATTCGCCCCAGTTTTCACCCCCACCACCATCTCCGCCGCCGCCACCACCACCTCGTCCTCCGCTGCAATAAATATGGAAATGAGCAGGAGCCAGTCATTGGTAATTTCAAGCTCGGCTCACTAGTGTTAAAAAAGGACACAAATGTATTAATTGCCGGCGGCCGGAGGAATCCCATTTTCTGTGGGCATTGATTACAAAATTGGTGTGAGCAGCCGTTTTTTTGTAAAGTTACGGCTGGTAGTGTGATCCATGTGTGCTGAAGTGGAAGATGGGGTTTGACAAAGACAGTGTTGCTGATGTCACTTACATGTAACCCTGGTGTTTATCATAGTACAGATACATCAGATTGTAGCGTAGGTCAACTACTGTTGCACATACAGAAAGGCAAGAACATCTTTTTCTTTATTCAGATTCTATTCTGATTCTTCTTCAGACTCTATCTGACCAATACAGGAATGCAAAACATGATAACACTTATAACTACAAGAACCATTTAACAAAAACATGTGATGTGCTTGTTCAATATTGCGATTACTATTTGGATTGTTATCATTTAACAACAGGTTAGGAAGGATAAAATCCTTAAAGAAGTGAACTAGCATTCACTTTTCAAAGAATATACTGCAAATGTATTTTACTAAATCTACGAGAAATGCAAGAACTTCTTTTTTCCTTAAGCTGGCACAAAGTGTCTCTCACCCCCTCTCTCTCTCTCTCTCTCTCTCTCACTTCATGAAAAAATGAGAAAGCAGCAGGGTAGATTTTGTTGACTAACCATTTTCATAATAGTTTTCCTCAACAACCTTTTTCCCCTGAAAACTACCGTAACTCGTAAAACAAATGCACACGGACAAAAACCTAAAACTTGACAAACTGACATTTTCAACAACAGATAAAAACTAGACCGAAATGTTGGACAGAGATTTAACCCAATCAGACCTAAATTTGTCACCTAGAAAGTCGGGACAAGTTAGGAATCACAACTTCTTTGGTTGTGTAGAAAACTGGAATGAGTTAAGAGGGACATCCAATCACAGCTGCTTTAGCTGCATATCTGTGGGATGATTTGGGTAGTGATACAATCAAAGCTACTCTCTTTAGGAATTGAAATATTCAAGTAGAGCAGGTTCCCTGTATGTTGTGAATTCTGATGTTGTATCCAAGATGCTTTGCCAGGAATCCAAAGTAAAGATGACAGCATTTCACACAAAAGTTCAATTTGTGTCCGCTAATTTACACATTCAAACTTACCCGCATTCTGTATTAGATGTTTCATTATATCCAAGCCTTTCCCTTAACACTTCATATTTTAGTCTACTAAATTTACAGTAGATTTGACAACTTAAAATGTTGTGAAATTTCATCATCTAAAACTTGACTAAAATTAAAACAATTTAGATGACTAAAATATGACTAAAACTAAAAGATATTTTAGACAAAAGACTACAAATAAAACTAAATTAAAAAGTGCTGTCAAAATTAACTCGAGGAAGCAGGACTATTTAACTGTAAAATTCTGCTTGACCACATTACAGATTTGTTTAATACTGTCCACAAAATTTTAATACCCAAGTGCAATACAATGCTGCTCTCCCCCACTGGCTCTATCCTCCCATCTCCTCTCATATTTACTTTAGTCACTTCCTCAAAAGCCAGCATGAAGGGGTATCACTTTGTTCCCTCATAACATCTCCATGAAGTTTGTTTGATTGCTGCACAAAAAATAAATTAAGAAGTATGAATATCACAACGTTTGAGTCCCTTTTTAAGTTGATTAATGACTTATGCATCCTCGGAGTTGACAGAAGATGCTAAAGTATTTGCTAATGCTCTATGAATGCTTTATAGTGTTTTGTTATAATTTGGGGTGAATGCTTTTCTTTATTTCCTATTTTAGATCACACTGGACACACACAAACATGCAAAAGACCAGTCAACCCCCTAACACCCCCTGCTCTCCTAAAACAGGCAGCAGGATGCTTGCTGCGCAGCTGGCTGTATTAATATGAAATTATGTCGCGTGGAGACCCAATTATCCACAATTGATCTCAAGCATAGCTCTAAGGGCAGGCTGAAGAGAGCGTTCTGTTGATGGTCAGCACTTGTCTCACTCAGGATGGAAGCACAAGACATTTTTTTAAATGCTGCAATAGGGCCCTGTGCCTCAAGGTTAAAGATCACAGTTATTCACAAGCTGGGATTCAGATTTTTTTAGCATCTTTTGAGCTGATTGAATCAAAAATGTTTCATTTTGTTGTGTGTTGACTTTCAACCAACAAATCCACAGTCCCATGAAAGCCAAGGTGATTCAGAACTGATTCTCTGAATTACACCTGAGTCTGTCCAGCCACAAACACTGCATCTACCCCCTGAGAATGCCAGAATACCAGGTTCAACAATTTCCTATAAAGATTTGGGTGTATACTCACAGTGGGTCATCTTAGTCATCCATGAAAGCTGAATAAATGGTCAAACCACGCAGAAATGAGGAGGATAGAAACAACTGTAACTTAAATAATAGATTCCTAAATATTCACAGATAAACACAAAGATTTTTTTAACACGGAGGTACATACTCCAATACCAAAGAAGTGGAAGCGTGGTACAGAAAGTAAACAAAAACATAATTCAGTGATTCGCAAATCCTATACTACTGTAAACAGGGGAGAAGGTCAAAGTCCTGATGCTGTAGACTTTTTGTCTTGTGCATAGAGGTGCTTAAGCATGAGGAGGAGACATGTATAAAAGTCAAAAGCAGAATATAGGCGCCTCTTAAGGGCACTTATTGATCGAACGAGAGACTCAATCAAAAAATATTTTGGCTTTAAGAAAACACTCCAACATTTTTGTTGTTTTCATGTCTTACCTCACTCCTGAGTCAATAACAAGCAGGTAGACACCATTCTTTTGACTGTGCGTACAGTATCAAGGAAGAGATAGACAAAGCTTGCCCATAGATAGTCAGCTTAGCTCAAGAGCTGGGAGTTGACAGGTAGTGCTAGCCTGCCTCTGCCTACAATCATCAGATAAACTCCTCAGCAACTCTAAACAGCCTGTGTGTTTGTTGTGACTTGTGTTTTTAAACTCTTTTATGTTATGTTATTTTTTATTATCTTCATGTTATCTTCCACCCATAAATGGAGGCTTTGTACCGTTAACTTTCTTCCATGGTGGTTTTCAGGAGAGATTTGACTTTTGCGAGTGAGTCGAGTCTTTTAAACAGCTCTTTTAAGTGAATGATGAGAACCAGTTTGCAGTTGTGAGTGCGCTGTTTGTTTTCCAGCCATTCTTAAGTGCAATTTGATTTCAAGTTTAAGAAACCAACGGGTCACTCACAGTTGTGAGAATGGTGCTTATCTGCTTTTCATGGACTCAGGAGTGAGGTGAGACATGAAAACAACAAAACTGTTGAAGTGTTCCTTTAAGACAATGGAGACAGAAGTTCTCAAATTCAACCAAGTTCCAGGTTGTGGGACTCATAACAGCAACACTAATAGCTAATTTACATGAGGCAAGTGTTAACAGAGATCTGATATCTGTTCGTGCTGCCATTTAGACTTCTGCCAACATTCACCTTTGGACACATTAAGAGTCAGAGCAGACATTGATTATTCAAGATAAAATGTAAGTTACACAAATAGAAGTAAAATAAAGCCCCTTTTCTACCTCTGTAAACAGAGAAAGAATTGTAATTGTGCTCCAGAGTGTTTTCAGTGGCTGAATAAGGATGTACATTCAATATATATGTGCTTCGTTGCACATATTTTCGTGCATAATGTTCTTTTGAATGTATTACAATGGAGTCTATTTTTGTTTATGTCCGGCTGTTAGCCTGTCTGTTCTGCACGCTGAATGTGTTCACCCTGCCACAAACCTAAAGGAGTTCAAATGAATCTTTCTTTACTGCTTTAAATGCAGGGCAACCTCACTCACAAGTCGATACACACACACACGCACACACAAACAATAATAATAAAAATAATAAATCGGCACGGGTTCGAGATGGTGTCCAAGGAATCTCATCTCCCCATAAATTATAGCCGTAAACTTTCGCCGCCACGCAGCCTAATTAATTCTCGTGCTGTTACACAAAAGGAAATGTCGAGTGACAAATGGGCGCCGGACTTGAAAGCTGCCAGGTCTGCAAAACATTTTCCACTCCAATTTATAAGCAATTTTACTGTAAATCATCAAGCAGAACTGGCTGCTTTAGGAAATGGGACGACGTGGTAAGTAGAATGATGAGGGAGAGAGATACAGAGACATTACAGAGGAGAGAAAGGGAATAAATACAGGTGTGAAATAAAATATTTATCATGCCATTCAGGACTCTGCTATAAATATGACAATCTGTGAATGCAACATGGTGTGTATGGAAATCTTATGTGTTCAATGTCATCATGAGTATTTAATATCTCTCTCTCTATATATATATATATATATATATCTATATATCTATATATCTATATATATATGTATATATATACATACATACATATATTTAAAGCAGAGTTTAACAAAACAAAATAAATTTGAAGATGAAAAATGCTTTCATTTTACAAAATTAGCTTTTAACAGTTGTTGCAAAGAGAGCTAAGTTAACATTATTTACTGCATATAATTAGTATTGTTACAACTATTATTGCTTTTACTTGCAGTGTCACTCCAGAAGTTAAAATCTGGAAATCATTTTCCCCCTGGTGAATTTCTGGATAATAATGTCATAATCTCCAAGATAGAGTAACCACAAGGTATCTTACTTTGAAAAAAAACATTTATTAATATATCACTCTTGTATTGAGAAAAACACAGTTCATTCAAAGCCTTGAAAACAGTTTATTTAAAGTGTGTCGAAGCTGCATCTCTGATTGGTCAAGCCTGGCAGATGAAGCCCCCCTGTGGACCAACATTTACCTGTGGAAGTAAATGAGTATTGCTCATTCCTTTTAATACATTTTTAATGTATAAAGGAAGCCATGCATGTTCCCGCACAAAGATTTAAAACAACTGCTTATCGGGTGATTCATTGTAAAAGCCATCATTTTCAGTTAAATAATAAGAGCATACATCACTTCTACCTGTCAGAGTGAACATTATCCCTTCAGGAGTCCCCTTCAAAGAATGCATTTGTTGCATGCTGAGAACATGCTTTTCCAGATGTGGCTATTGCATAAGTGGTATCTGTTCAAGTTAGCTCGACCCCAGTGTTAATTTTGTCGACTCATTATTTTTGTCATAGTTTCTGTCAACAAGCTTTTTTTCCCTGACAAAAACTGGGCTATAACGAAAAAAAGTTCAAATGGATAAAAACTGAACTTAATAAACTGACATTTTCATCAACAAATAAAAGCTAGACTGAAATGTTTGGCAGAGACTAAATCCAATCAGACTTAATTTTGTCATGTGGAAAGTAGAAACAAGTTAGGAATCACAGCTACGTTGGTTGTGTCCAAAGGTTGGATTACTTAAGAGGAACATCCAATCACAGCTCCTTCATAGTGGAAAGATCCAAGTCTAAAACATGACTTCAGAAATTTAAAGAAACGTAAAAAATGCCTTACACTTTATAATTAATATTTTAGTCTACTAAATTCACAGTGGATGTTGACTAATATTTTATGAGATTTCATCAACTAAAACTAGACTAAGATTAAAACAACTAAATGACAAAATTATGACTCAAACTAAAGTATATTTCAGTGAAAAGGCTACAACTTAAACTAAATTAAAAAGTGCTGTCAATACTAACACTGCTGGACTCTTTGGTTGTGATGCTATCCGCTTCATTGTGGCATTTTGTGACACCTGGATATTTTTTTGATTTTGATGATGGTTATAAACCACTAAATAACATGCTTTTTGATCAGAAGAGAGTTTGGAAAGAGGCTGACAAGTGCATCAATTCACCTGATTCTGACCATTCAGAGGTCAACAGTGTCTCCACATCACATTTAGTCAGCTTGCTTGGGACCCCCCCTGGGAATGATGTAAACAACTGTGCCAGATACTTTGTACAATCCCTAATGGAAAATCAAAACAACCATGTCAGGCCGAGTCAAGTCTATTCAAAGTAGTAGTAAAGCCCATAAATTATTTGTGTGCCAATGAACCTATATTCTGCTTATTCAAGTTCTCAATGCCATTCAGTGTGTCTGACATGTCACCTTAGGATAAAGTCCCTCTAGACACAGAATAACAAAGTCTGCGCAATCATGACTTCTCCCTTTTTCCAGTTTACAGTGCCAGTAGCTGCCTAAAAAGGCTTGTTTTCCTAGCCTACTGCTCAGACCAATCAGAGCAGAGTGTAACTATGTGGGACAGGGGCCTTAAAGGAGCTCCAACATAGCACCTAAGAGAGAGCAAGAGTACAGGTTGGTCAGGGGTACCAGAAGGTTTTTTTTAAACATAAGCCAATGTGAACATACTGAAGAAGTCGTAAAAATGAGATGAACAAGCCCAAGAAAAATATGGATACAAATATGCATTCATATGTATAAGTATAGATATATGTATACCAGTGGCGGCTGCTGGTCAGTCAAGGAGGGGAAGCTCATTTTTTTCCAGCCTACATCATAATTTTGTTTATTTATCTAAATGATCTGTGACCCTGTTTGGTGTCTTTTCCAGGGATTTTATTCCCCAAAACTCACTTTTGACCAGACAACACATTTTGTGACGGCACTTCCAATGAGCCAGCTCACCTTGTCATACCAGGAATGCTGAAAAGACCTGTTTCTTTTCCCCACCTTTTGCACTAAATCAATCTTAGGAGTTGATCTGCCCCGCTGTTTTACTCTAATTTTCTCTTTGTAAGGAAAACTATCAAATGGCTTCGCCAAAATCTGGTCACAACATTCATACTATCTGCCATGATGTGCAGCTTGCTAGCAGCTGTAGCAGCTTCGTGAGACTATTGACTGGCTGTGAGTGTGAGTGAAAGGGAGAGAAGATCCGCATCTGCTCGTTGGTGAAAAGAAAAGTGGCAGGAGAGAATCTTCAAACACAACACTAGTCGTTTTTAAGAAAGATAAAGTCACTGGTGATCGATAAAGCCTCCGGATCAGTCCAGAACAACTGAATATAAAACTTAGAAGATGCTGCAGTAAAGGGTGATACTTCAAGATCGCTGATTGGCTCCTTTCACTGTCAATCAAAAAGGGATTCGGCCTCAGACAGATCATCCAATCATCACGCAGAAGCTCAGCGTCCAGGCCAGCCCACTGCCTCATTGACTCCCAGAGACGCTGAGCGTCCGATGGGCGGGACAAAGCCCAGCGTTTATCCAATGACCGTCCAGTTTCCACAGTGGAACAACCCACTCTAAGTTTTCCTGTTGAAGTCAGAAGACGCTCAGCGTCCGACTGTGTTAAAGCGCTGAGACGCTGCGGGATGAATGAGAAGGAAGACGCGCCAGTCTTATCTTATCTTATTTGTGATAAGTAGCTGATTCAGAACAAAAGATGAAGGTATTCTAGCTCATATTTAGTCAATGAAATGTACACACAGCAGTACATATCACCACTTTTTTTGGGGATATTTTAGGGGAAGCTGAGCTTCCCTTGCAGTCTTAGAGCAACCGCCACTGATGTATACATATCTATCTATACATATCTATACATACACATATATATACCCCAACTCAAACACAGAAAAACACATTACATAAGACAATATATCAATTTCCTAAACTCTGCCATTACTGTCCTGGGTTAACCTGCTGAGCTTCGTCCTTTTATTTATTTAAACTTTGTGTTTTTAATATAATTTAACTATGCTTATAGTTTAACTTTTTTTAATTCATCTTTTAAACTGTTCCATAATTTAACCCCTGAGATTGACTCACACAATGCAAAAACTCCGATCTAGTTTAAAGTATTTGTCCAATTTCTAGTGCAAAAAATCTCTCCAGGTTTATTCTAAGGGGCAATTCCTTGACATGTCTGGATTAACATCTTATTTGCAGATATCAGAAATAAATATAAGGCTTGAACTACTTGTAATAAGTAAAAATTATCTGCCAATGAAACAGAAAACAGGACAGAAAGCCTTTTCCCACAGTAAAGACATTTTCACTCCACTCTCAACACTTTTTGGTGAGAGTATATTTAGAACTTTACTCCACCAGCCATTTTACCGTCCCAAAAAAACACTCACAGAGTTAACAATCAGTGAAGATTAAGCAGAGTTCCCTGGCACAGCATTTTCCCCTTGTAATATTTTTTAAATTAATGTGAATTTAGCAAAATGAAAGATGGATGTTTTTTGTTTGAGGGGTAGGGTTTTTTGGATTTTAGTTACTGAGGGGATCACCAACAGCAGATGAAGTTTGAGAGTCTTCCAATAAACCTCAGGAACCTCTTCTTGAAAGATGAGTCCTTCTTCAGCTGTGCCTCCACCAGCTAATTTCGACGTTAGCGAGCAAGAGCATTGGTCTGCTCAGCTCTGTGCTTTCCCACCTCCTCCAGATTCTGTTCGGTGGTAACAATGAAGTTGAAGAGGGAGGTCTTCTCCTGCTTCCAGTCCTGCTGAATTTTCTCCATCTCCTGCTGGGCCTTCATTAGGGCAACCTTCATCTTGGAGCTGTCCTCCAAAAGCTCAGCTTTCTCTTCCTAATTGGTGTTTCTGATGGGCCAGGTCATATTTGGCTTCCACCAGTTTCTCCAAGAGTTTGGAGGCCTCCTTTGCATGCTCAACCTGGAGGTCACACTTCTCCTCCTCACATTTTTTCATCATGTCCTGTAAGTGTGACTAGGCCTGGCTCAAGGTGGCCTCCATGCTAAACATTTCCTCCTTGTGCATGCCCTGAAGATTGGATTTCTTCTCTAACTGGCAGTGCATTCGGTCACTGGAACATCCATCCAGCACTTAAACATGGTCAAGCTGTAGGTGCCAATATAATAGAAAGCACCTCCTAATGCTGGACGAAAGCTCACTTTAACTCGGCATTGATCAACATTCTGCACTGATTGGGGCCGATGCAAATAACGTGGAAGTGATGGACAGCGACCGGACTGCTTCGACCAGGCCACGTGGTCCCCACAAAACACAGACCCTTTATCAATGTCTGCGGACCCCGGGCCAATTTGAATGTGACGGAGGCACTCAGTGGACATGACATTGACGGAGGAGGTCCATTGGAAACCATGGTTCAATTACTCATTATGGAGGAGGCTACGCGCTGTGTTTTCTGCGTTTGATACAGCACCGGCCTTTAAGAGCACTAATTGGTGTGTAAATGTGTCCTTTCTCTTGCGTCTGTTTTGTTTGTTCTTATCTTGTTACGGAAATGAGTTTGTGTCAGGTCGGCCATTAATCTCAGTTTGAAGTTTAAAAAACAGTTTGAGAGAAAGGAAACAAGCTAAACTGAACAAAAAAACCCTCTCTCAATATATTTAGACAACCATGTCTTTTCAAACTGATGTGTGTATAAGAGGGGATCAGATTGCGCTCGCTTTTAGTGATGACAATGAAACCATTGTTCCTTGCAATAAGGGCTTATTTTGAATGTTCTGATACCTAAAGTTTTTGTCACAAAAAAGGAAAGAAGCATCATGGCCTGTCTGCATTTACATATATTGCTGAGAACTCCACAATATTCTCACCAGCAGACACAGGCTGCAAAATAAGGGGCTAAACAAGAAAAACAACAAATAAATGAAAATTGAGAAAAAAAATGTTGAGTTGAGTGCTGCACTGGATCACAGCTGGTGAAATAAAGTATTGGGAGTTTCTTTAGTGTTGCAAGGCAGAGGTACATTTCTAAAATGACAAAGGACTGTCCAATTTTCAAGCAGAAATGCATTCTTTGTAAAAAAAAGTCTTATTTTCAAGGTCTGAAGCACTCTAATGTAGTTACAATAACATTGGGATGTTATTATAAGGCTCTGATCTTAAACGTTAGACTGAGTTGGTTTTTTTTTCACAGTGCATGCATTTATGTATCTCTGTTCTTTAAATAGCTTTTTGTATATTTTAATCTGTAAAAGCCTCCCATGGACTGGTGTTGAAAATTAGCACTGTGCTATAAACACTTACAGCAGTGCATCTGGGACCTGTGTATATTTAAATATAGCAGCATCAATGTTACTGTGTGTCCATGTCAAATAAACAATAAAATAAAATAAATTTTCGTGTTGACAGACTTTTTTTTTTAAACATACTTACGGATGGAGATTTTTTTTTTTTTATGATGAACATTTTATTGACATTTTGTTACATCCAGTACAAATATTCTATCAATTATTTAGCAATTTTACACCATATAAAAGAAAGAAATTATATACCAAAAACTAGTAAAGAAAGGGAAAATAAAAAATAAAAAATAGGACTTGAATAAACAAAAAGGAAAATGAACAAAACAATACGTTTTTTAACACAGGTTAAAATCAAAGCTTGGCAACAGTAGACACACCAATATGACATGGTACAGGTAAACAGATTTCTTATCTATATAGGCCCTTGGGAGATGGATGGAGATATTTTTAAAATCAGAGGAAATTTGTGGGCTATGTCCATTTGTGGACGTAGCCATGACAACATGCTTGCCAAAATGAAAACACTTGCGCAACGCTGCCATCATGCAACAAAATTCTTTCAGAGTGGAGCAGTTGCAAGTCTTTTCTCCAGCAAGGGCCACCTCCAGACTGTGTCAATGACTATCAAGCAGAGTAGTACAAACAGGAAGATTAGTTCAAACAGAATTCAGCATTTTTCAGAACACTGCACTACGCACAGACTGTTGATTGTGAATTTCAGGATTATGTGGAGAACTAAATTAAGGACATGCATTGCTCAACATTTAAGTTTGATCGCTTTCCGATGCCCTAGCAAAAGCATGTGCACTCAAGCAGTGAACTATAGAAGTAACTCATTGGAAATCTTTCAGCATTCGTGTGGACATACAAACCTTTAACACAAAACACTGAGTGTGACTGTGAACCATGTGGTTTTAGATTAATAACAGCATTCTCAGTAAGGGCCATACATTGTGTTTGCGATCATGTTTTAACAGCTTTCTCCCATTTTCCTGTGTTTAATAACTATCACAGATAGACACCTTTAGAGTAATGCTGCTTTCCATGGCAACCTGAAACCCGTGTTTTTCCCACCTGTAGCTCATGAAAGTGCACTGGAACGTCAGTCAATCTCGTAACTTCCCACCCGTGAACTCGTACCTGATCAATGTACTCCGAGTTACGACTTGTGACGTCACATCACTGCCAAAACAATATGGCAGCCTCTAAATCATGTCAAACACTGTCAAGAATAAGCTTCTGTTACCTTATGCGCCATTTTCCCACTTCTGTTTCACTCAAATGAGCAAGTTGATAGAGCATAAATCTTATAATACCTGCCCTGTTGGTTAATTTACATACCAGAATTCCTTGAGCTCAAACCGGAGTCGTAATTTGCCTGGAACATTTTTAGGTAGGAACTCGGACATTTCAACTGGGAAAGTTCCGAATTACGGGTCGCCTGGGACGCAGCATTAGAATGCTCATGATGAGCATCATGTAGATCTCCATTCATCATGTCAGGACTCCAAAATAATGCATTTACAGCAAAACAACATTACCTCCAATGACACTCACACCCCGAGTTTCTGCCTATTTCAGCTGATTGACTTCTTCAAAGTGGAACACAGAATGAAGAGTTGCAGCAGCAGCTTAATATTTTGATTACAATCACACTTCAGTGGTGTGCTTGGCTGTGTTTGTGATGAATAATAACTAAGCACTCTCAAAAACAAAATACTGTGCTTTAGTCAATAAAATCAAATTTCTTGGAAGACCGTTGGATTTCAGTTCCTGTGGCTCACACTGGTTTAGTTTGAAACTTCATAATTGCGACATTAAAGTGTTAACTTTATTTGCAAATTTATAAACTCCAGAGCAAATCCAGTGGTTAATTTATGTATTACCACCGACCGCACTAAACCGTCGACCGCATCCTTCTTTACATGCACCAAAAGTACGAGACACTGGAGTGGAAAAGTGACCATTTGTCTCAGTGGCCTCCCCTCCTTTTTTAATTTTAATGAATTATTTTCTGGGAAATTCTCGCAGCCTATCTGCTCCATTATAAACTTTGGCAAGGTTAAAAAAAGAGAGAAAATTACCATCTAATTAATTATTTCCAGCTTTTGTTTCTAATTAAATGCATGGTTAGTCTACTCTGTGGAAGTGGGTGTGTCGTAACGTTGCTGTTTTACTGGCGAAGACACACAGGGTGATGTTGGCTGAGTGTCTCTCACACATACACACACATGGACGAGAAACATGAAGATGCACCAGAACAATGAAAGTTAGGAAAGAGGTGATGTAAAGTTCACAAGCACAGACACACATCGTGGATCACTCGTGCTTTAAAAAAAATCAAGTCCTGCTCCAGAAAGGGTGAGGGCTGCTGTGATCATGCTCATGTCTGATATCAGCTAAAGTTAAATACAGTATATTGACAACAACAAAATAACAAAATACTGACACTGCTTTTGCTTAGTGCTCAAACTTTAAACTTTTAAGCCATTTTCATAAACAACAGTTGCTTCTGTGCATCAAATAAAGATAAACTAGACACCACTTGAAGAGCACAAACCTCCACCAAGGTAGCTTAGAAATTGCTGTTACATCAATAAGCAGTAGTTCAATGATTAACTTAGCCCCTTAATATGATTCCTTAAACCTGAAAACCTAACTGTAGCACTTGGAATCATGTCGGTATCACTATTAGACTGACAATAATAGAGCAAAAACATTGTTCCCTAATTGTTGATAACCAGATAACCACCAAAATATCTAAAAATTTCAGCCAAATCCATCCTGTAGTTTTACAGGAAGTGCAACTTTATTTTGGGGGCCATTTTGGGGCAAACTGTGGCCTGGGGTCATGCTGTATGTGGCATCACTGTAGCTGACAAGTTCATAAAACATTTAACATGGTGGCAGCCTGATTTATTTGACCAAAGTGATAAAATAAATGATACATGATCATGAATTTAAAAATAACAAATGGATGAAAATAGTGTTGTAGCTGCAGTATGACCATGGTGTGTATTCTCCAGTTTCAAGTGTTGTGAACAGTTGGTCTTGATTTTCTCCTCACTGTTGGTGCGGTGATTTAGGTTGTCTTTTTCTGTTTACTTTAAATGAGAGTCATTCCTGTCAAGTAATGTTGACTTCTGCAGAATGTGCACAAGTTATTCACAACAAAGCCTTCTTCTAATATAAATAGACTGGTCCAGTTTATTACTATTGCCATTAGTAAGCAGACGCCTTCAACTTGCACATAGTTTCAGGATATGAAGGATTTGAATTTCTGTTTAAAAAGGCATAAAAACAAGAAAGCTGATAGTGGTGTCACTGATGGATTTATGCCCATCGCAGAGCTCACAGTGTTGCTAAAATGTACGTGAAGCACATAGGCTTGATGTCTGCTTCCCTTTATTTGTTTACATGTTTTCTAAGCAAATCTTCACACTGTTAAATGAAGTGAAATTTGTTCAAGCATGCTCCTGTCCCCGCAGCAGCTTGAACCTCGGGAAAACAACAGAAAAACTTATATAAGACTTCGAGCAAGCGAGGAGAAAAAAAGGAGCCTAAGCCATGTCCTATCTTCTAACTATGATTAATGACTGCCAACTGTCATGCATGCATCAAGAACAGAGCCATACATCATGCAATAACTACAGCTGGCAAACACTGACAAGTACACTGACGCCATGCCACAGCAAAGACTTAGCGCACATTTCAATGTTCATGCTATTTTCATTTAATATTCAAGTACATGTGTTGGAAAAATATCCCATATACACCATTTTGGCAAAGCGGGAAAAAAAAGCAGGCACGTTTGCATGGATGCAAAAATACAGACACGCAGACACGCACACACACGCTTATTCTTGTGTAATCCGTCATCTTGCCTATGGTTTTAATTCCTGTTAACTGCATGGTTGCATGCCGCTGCATCGTTCATTCTAATGGAATTGAATAACAGAGCTGCTTGGCTGCACTCGCACAGGCCTGCTTTAATTGGAATGAATGTTTTTTTTTTTAAACTGAATATTCAGGGCAATTCTTCTCTGCTTAAAGACAATGTGTGGCTTCAGTATTAGTCCATTTCCTGCACTCTGTGGATATATAAAGCGAAGATGGTACATCTGGAAAATCGTCCCCTTACAGTTCATTGCTGACAGAAAAATACAGATTTTTACCAAAAAAAATGTAAAAGTTATGTTGAACATTTTCTTGCCTTTTTTTTTTAATGTTTTAACTGTGAAAAGCAGGCATAAGACCATTATTTGGAGCTCTGTTGAAGTAACAAATTTAAATAAGGAATAATTTAACTTGGCTCATCTTTTGGGCTCATTGGATTAAATCTGAGCAGCAAATATTTACCACTTCTTAGCTTTTGTTGTTTTTTCCTCAAACCGCTTACAAACAACCAGGAATTGAGTGATGAGACCCTGCCTGTCATTTTGGAACTGAGTTTGCAACTTCATTCATTCATTCATTTTCTATACCCAGCTTTCCCTTTCAGGGTTGCGGGGGGCCGGAGCCTATCCCAGCTATCAACTATCATCGGGTGAGTTTGCAACTTTGTCCAGTTAATTTGCAACTGACTACACTCCTACTGTAGTTTAAAGGGACTGATCATTGGCCACCACAACAAAGATCAACTCTGGGTCTGAACAAATATAGTCAGCAGATGCTGAAGCTTTATATTGTTGAACATGGGGCTACCTTCTGTGGTTTACAGAGTTTTAGTTGAAAACAAGCCACAAAAATAATGTAGGTTGATTGCTCTTCCTGTATCTTATGAACTTACAAAGTTGTCATTCCTTTGTGACCCCCAGATCTCATATTTATAAGCTGCCCAGGGCTTTAACTACACCTCCAGCTGGCAAGCACACAAGCCATTGGTTGGAGCAAAGGGATGCTATGCATTCAGACTATGCTGCAGGTGACTGATTTCAAATTAAATAAAGAACACGTAGACACTCACAGGCCTCTTTGTGACATTGGTTTGACAATATTGCTTCACAAGTGTTGAAAAACATGAGGATCTGAGACTTTTTACCTTTGACTCCCTGTGACGTTACATATTTGTGCCAAGTCCAGGCAGCAACTTCCGGGTGTGTCAATGGGAAGGTGCCAAAACTTGTAGTACCCAGAGAGTCCACTTGGGGCTGGCTGCAGAAAAATGAAACCTTATTGATTTGTATGAGGGGAGGCAACAGTTTTCACAGCCTTAATACACATATTTACAGCCTGGTTAAAAAATGGCTTCAGTCTTAAACTCTTAGACATTCATGTCTAGACATTCATGTCTACCACACACTCACTGTGTGTGGTAGATTTTATCATATAACAACTGTTTGTCTTTATGATGGATTTAGTGAGAATTTCCAGTTTTGGCATTGCTTTTGGTCAGGCAGCCTTGAGTCCTGCCTTAACACGGCCTCTTTGTCCGTGAGAAGTCAGAACAGCAGTTAGATTGAGATAACACATGCAATACGGCAGTGTCACATCGCATAGCTCTTACTGCTTTAAAGTCCTGGACATATTTAAAGACACTGAGCAGATCTACACTCAGTGATCCCCAGCACACACAGCATAAACCTCTTGGTGTCACTCAAAGGACACACTTGTGTTCTGTATTTAGAGTGAATCATCTTCAGGTCTCATCTGTAACTCAAGGATTGAACTGTTTTCTCCAGCCTTCATCAAAATATAAGTGTGTTTATGCAGTGCGTTATGGTGGAATTCATCACTGTGATGGGGGGCTTTAGCTACACGACAGAATGGGCATGACATGCACCCTTGTGATTCTCTAATGATGATTCCTCTGTTTTGTTGATCTTAGGAGGCTGTGATCTAAATGTAACAGAAACTCAACAAATCGTCCAGCACTGGTCTACATGAGCCAACAGAGAAGTCAGCAACAGTTTACACTTCCAGTCTGTGCCTTTCAGAGTTAAAGCTAAGTTGAAACACTCTTTGTTAATACAGAAGGCTTTTATTCTGAAGTTTACACAGGTCAGTTACTCAGTGAATCAGTTCAACTGTGAGGTAATTTATAACAGTTCTTCCTGAAGTTTCTTTTAAGCTTGTTCTTGAGGCGAAAGGTTCTGGAGCTGGGACTGCCAGAAGACACATCCACAATGAAGCACTCATGCGCCCTGTTTGTAAGCCATTGTACATCAAGTCGGCGCTGGCATGCACATTAGCCAGAAGAAATCAGTGTTTAACAGCCCTGAGACTGTTTGCAATGTTGTGCTCAAAAGGCCTTAATCTGTACAGAGATATGGATGGATTACCCAAAAACATATGCCTGTAGCCTTGGGGTATTCTGGCATGGAGACATAAAAACAATGCCTCTTCTAAAAAAGCTATAAACAAAAAAAAAAAGACTTTTTGTTCCTAATATAATGGCACTCAAATTTAAAGTATAAACACTCTGCTAGTTCTTCACACTGTCAAGTTAATTGCATACATCTTTAAGGAGTCCATCTCAAAATGTTTCACCTACACCAGGATGCTATTTAACTTTTTTTGCACTAATTCATGTTTGTGTTTTGCTTTTTTGCAGCGGAAATTCTATGCCAATGCATTTACAATATTTGCTTTTTGCATATGCATATCAAGCTGCAACTTCTTTCTCTTCTGATGTAAGTCTTTCTGGCTATTGCAATATATGTCTTTGTTATCAAGCATGCATACTTCGACAACTGTTATATTGCAATCATGTATAATGCTGAAAATGCCATGTTTTAAATCTCCATTCTTGAAGGCACTTGTTGAAAATATAATTAAGTTTTTAAAGTCTCAACAGTACATTAAATCCTTTCTTAAAAAAGTTAAATGCAGCCTCAAATGCATTTTATTGGTATTGTAATCCACTGCAGCTATTGACCTGGCGCTCAAACAGGAAACATCATTTGTTTATTCCTCTCCTCTGCTTGGGTTGCTCGCCCCTTCTCGTCACTGTATATGTACACAGAGCACTCAATACTCATCAGTACACACAGTGACAACTTAGGGGCCAGATTAGTGCATGTGCAATATCCACCCTCCACCAAAGTGAATTAATTGTCTAATGGCTTTAAATTGATTAGGCATGTCTTAGGTTTGAGTTGCAAATCTCCCTCTAATCCAGGTATTTCCCTCTCTGGATAATCACAGGATTGCTTTAATTAGCACCATGGCCGTGTGTGTTGGTACAGTAACATGGCAGCAAACACCTGGAGCTGAAGTTACAATGTGTTGTGTTGATAAGGGTTTTCTATGTTGCTGCTTTTAGCCACTTGCTCAAACACACTCCAGCAGTGGCACAGTGGAAAAAATGCTTAGCTGGCAGAGAATGACAAAAATCATGTTGCCCAAGAGGCTCTGTAAGCAGGGGACAATTAAAAAAATGGAAGTGGGATAGCTTCTTTAGGGTTTCTTTGTTCTTTTGTAAATTTGGTTTGAAAGTTCTGTGTGATAGTAAATTCTCAAACATAAGGCTTCTTAAAAGTATGGATTTATGTCTGAATGGGTTTGACCATTTTTTCTGCCATTGTTAAGAAGTAACACCTGTAACTAAATTTTGGCACTGATCAGTGCTGGAACTAAATTAAGCCTCCAGGTACTTCCTGGCAGTGAAGTGGAGTTTTGTCCTTAAACAACTGCATGTATTGCACTGTCTTTCCAGAATCAAAATTCTAAAGGATAGAATAGGAGAATAGAAAAAATACAGTAGGAGTTGGTAGGTTGTTTCTTATGTCTGTTTGAGACAGACATGCACAAAACTTTTATATTTTTGATTTTTATTGTCTGCTTTGCTGTGTTTTGATTTGGGCATGTTGCCTAAATATATATTACAATGTTTGATTGATTAATATCCAGGGTCCTTGTGTGGCAGACTTTGTTACAACTGTGCACTTACCATATCATAACTTTTGCCACAGTTCTCCTATTTCCTTTATGTTTTCCCTTAAATTTCCCTTATTTTCATACAGCAGAGCTGTAGGACACCTTCCAGGTTTTTGAGAAGTTTTAGAAACTTCTGACCAATTTTAAGTACAAAAAACTGAATTTGTAATCTGAACAATATAACATTCATTTAGTTATGGAGCAGTTTTTGTTATTGTTGTTGTTTTGGTTTCCTGAGAAGTAGAAACTTTGGAGATGAGAGATTTTGCCTAACAGTTACGATATATTGAGGCTGTTGTGGGCACCCCAGGCTCTGACCTAAGGCCTATTTGCTGCATGTCTTCCACCTTTTTTCAATCAGAAGTATAATTAGTTAAAGATTAAAATGTTGTTTTTCCTGCTTCAGATCAGTTTCTAACACTCACCATGAAAGGAACAGGTCAATTTTAATAAAGTAGGCATTTTGTATTCTGTTAACAATTAAACAATTTAGATTTTGGCATCAGTAATAATGAGTTTTTAAAATATATGCATACTGGATATCAACAAAACTGGATATTGTGCCCTTAAAAAGCCCTTCATAGGCGTTAAAGTCTATGCGGACTCAGCACTTAGATCCTGAGTATGACTTTCACGGAGGAAAGCATCAACCACCAGTCCTTCTAAAACGAGATTATACTGTGTTAGATCACTGATATGCTTAAATTGTCCGGTTCAGTGTTGAAAAACACCATTAGTCTGTATGATGGTGATGAAGTTGAAAGTAGGGACTAATGCTTGGATCAGGCAGTTGAGGAACATTTGGGAGAGAGGTTTCAGTTGGGGACCTGCAGTGTTTGCTTCACAAAAGAAGTAGATCCCAATATTATTAGTACCATGTACCAGCCTCTGTTTTACTCTCAACCTCATTTGCTGCATATATTTTAGATTAACAGGTAAATTATAACCTTGCAAACCAGCTGGATCAATTAAATGATTGACAGAGATACTGTCAAATCAGCATCGCCTTGAGAAGTTAAGCTCAATCAAGGCCATTTCATTGCATAATATTCACCCCCTGTGATGTTTAACCCCCACTGTGAACATCCTGGAGACAGAATGGGTTGAAAGAGTTGACAGGAGTGCTTCCTGTGAGTGTTTGTGGGGGTATGTGCTGTGTTGCACGCATTTAAGCTGTATTGCAGCATGAATCAGCACAGATGTTACGCCAGTGCGGACTTAATGTGAATGACTCCAGATGAAAAACAGAGCTTCACTGCTGCACTTTTGCGCAAAGGCACTGTGAATTGGGATTGTGACACAGCAAGAGGAGCAGGCCTGAAATGGTGGCTACAGAGTAGCATAGGTGCTGCCTGCTAGTACCTATGCTAGTTTATCAGCACTTCACTATAAAGAAAAACAAAGAGCAAAACACTGAGAGCATTTCTCCGTGGAAAATATAGTTTCACTTATTTCTTTGAAACATTTTCAGCAAGTTTGATTATGACCTTTGCCCTGCTGCAGCAGCACCCACTACCACAATCATCTGTTTGGCCAGAACTGAATGTGATTGGCAGAATGATTGTCCAATCATCCGTGCGATATGCTTTTCAATTGTTCTGCCCTTGTCAAGCATTTTCTATTGGCTGCTACCCAGAGATCTATCTGTTGGTGCATGGGTCACCAACATGTAGATACTGATCTACTCATTGATCTTTGATACCTTCCCAGTAGATTTTTTAGGCCCCATCCACACGAAGACAAAACGCTTAACAGTTTCAAAAACGATCGTCATAAAGATGAAGGCGTCTTAGAAAATGTGTGCGTCTATATAAATGCACTTGATATGCATGAAAACGCTGTAAAACACATGCCAGACCTCTAGGGGCGCTGTAACAATATGACGGAAACAAGCAGAAACAGACGAAAAAACAGTGGGCATGCGCACTTGCAGCAAAAGGTGTAAACAGAGATTTTCCTTGATATTTGTTCAATATGGTGGTGATCGAGAAGAAGGAGATTTTGCTGCAACAGGGATAGTAGGGTCACCAGCTTCATCAGCATATACTACACCAAATGCCATCATTGTTTTTGTCGTTGCCACGTGTGGCACATGCGTGTCAATGAAGATATGAAACTATGACGTAAGCGTATCTGAAAAGTTGGGGTGAGCCAGTAATCATGAAGCATATGCGACATTTCAAAATCTTTCCACTCTGGAACCTGGTTTCAAAAATGATCGTTTACAGACCCCCAAAACGCTGTCATCGTGGATGATACGCAGGCTCGGCAAAAAACGTATGCGTTTAGACCTCGGTTTGTCTTCGTGCGGATGGGGCCTTTAACAAAAACAATGAACCCGGTCTTAATCTGACAAATCTGATGGAGAGGTCCACATATCCATGGTTACTAGTGGATCCAGCTGCTTTACAAGATAAACTAGGTCTAACTGATTTTTCTTTCCCCAACAGTTTTAGAATGAGCAATATATGTTTACAGGCACTGTTTACTTGCACTGTTCCATTGTTTAATTATCATGAGCTTTTTAACATACATGTTGCACTAGTTGTTAATTTAATGATCGATTTTATTGTTTTTATTTTTCCCAAAGGTATTTGATGGATTGAAGATTGCATCCACTGGAGTAAACTTCAACACTGTCAAGTGAAAAAGACTATATGGAGTGTTCAAGTGTTTCAGGGCTGGTAAATCTAGGTCTTCATTTGAGGCTCATTAGTGATCTTTAGTCTGAAATGTTGCTGACCACCGGATTAGCAAAATATATCCTGTTTTAGACATATCAAACTGTCTTATCTGGCAAATAAGGGTCAGTAAAATACCCTTTAAAACAATTGTTATTTTAGAGGGGGTTGGGAAAGTTTTGCATGACCATTCTGATAGTGTCTCCCACCCCCTGTGGGGTCCTTTCCCTCACTTTAGGACCCTACGAGGTAGAGAGGGTTCTAATGAAGAAACACAGAGATAATCTCATTTTTGCACATCGTTGTAAAATCTCAGCACGTCTGAATAAAGTGTTGGTTCCCTGTTGTTCCTGAGCATATATGATGCTTAACACAGTAATGGACACACTCTTTAAAAACTATTTCTTACAAAATTCCTTTCCAATCAGCAATAAACAACCTATTTATGACAGAAAACGCACCAACTCAGCTGGCAGCTTGTGTGAATTGTAAACAGATTTTTCTCTTAAGTGTGTATTCCACGCAATATCACAATGGGAAATTGCCAGTGCAATCATACACAAACAAGTCATTGAAAAAAGCCTTGCCCTGAGCTAAAAACACAGCAGTTGGTCTCCAATATGTGAATGACAAATGAATATCAGTGAGCGGGTCAGATGGTGTAGACACACTCCACGCTCTGTGCTAATCAGGCCAACCTACAGACCTCACATAGCATCAGGACATCCTCCAGGGGGAAATTACCACTTTCCACTTTGCTAAACGAGTCTACTTTTCCTCCTTGGGTGAGCGCATTGTTTGTTACACGACCAATTTCTTTATGTAAATTCTACTACAATGGGTTACAGTCCAATTATGAGTCAAAACATTCGCTTTTACACTTACCCTGAATAGCAAATTAGAGGTACATTTATGCACATTTTCTCAGGGGCAAACCATGCTTAAGGCAGAAATAAACTGGATATATAAAGTAATTTATTTATCAGTTAGCGGTATAACCCAGTAAGAAGATGCTAACTGGAAAACTTGTGTCAAAGAAAGACCTCAATTATGCACGAAACTTTTTTATTGCATTATATGAGCTGCTAAATAAATTTGATTAGTGAACTGGTGGCAGGGGTGGTCTTAGTCAAATGGAGGCCCTGCAGGCTCGGGCTTATATGAGGCCTTTAGCCTTGTCTTGGGAATTTATTACCTCTGCCAAGGTGCATATGTTTTTGCAGGCATCTTTTTGTTTCTTTGTCAGTATCCCTGAAAATGTCACAAATGGATTTTGTGACTCCCACTGACTGCATTGTGGCAGTTATCTGATATATTTTGAATGATTTGTTAGCATTGTGGGATAGAGCAGTTTTCAAAATTTCAATCAATTTTCAGGGAAATTGGATGACGATTTCAGGGAATGATAATATAATATTTATGTGCCAGAAAGGGCAGTTTTTCACATTTTTGACAATATCTCACCTGAAAGCATTGTAAAATGCCTTGGTGGGTTCTTTTGCTCAAGAAGTACTTCTAGTGGAAGTAATTTCTGTTGTTTAAGACATTTGTAGTACATAAATCTTAAATCTTTAGCCATCTCCAATTAAAAATAAGACAGCCGTAATTGCACAAACAAGTTTGCAATGTTTGGACCAGTTGATGAAACAAGGATCAAAGGAGCTTTCCAGTGAGAACCCACTCCTCTCCAGTTTCACACACTTCACACTTCATCAAAACACTGCAAGCTTCTTTGTGAAATTAATGGTACTGTTTTTTTTAAAAAGGTTAAAAATGGTAGTGAAAACCTCCACTAGCTGGTCTGCACAGGAGTACCCTCAGTACCCTCCCCTGGACACCATCGGGACCAGCAGCCTTCGACGGGTTCCCACCCCGGAGCACCCTCCTGACCTCCTCCGTGCTCACAGTGAGGGCCAGGGTGTCAGCGAGCAGCAGCACTCTTGCACACTTGTACATTCTTAATGCTCCCTTGAAAATACTTTATTTAACTTACTTTTTTATTCTTATTTTATTTTTATACTTTATTTCTGTCACACCATCAGAGTTGTCATCCAAATTTCGTTGTACATTGTGTATGTGTGTACACTGTGTATTATGACAATAAATGCTTTCTATTCTTTCTATTCTATTAACCTTGGCAGAGGTAATATTTACATATTTTATTATTCATATGTAGAGATTTAAAGCTTTAACTACATCATTCCAAAGGGATATTCACTAAAAGAGTGCATTTTTTTTAGGCAAAAATGAAATCTTTCATTTATGCTGTGTGCCACCTTCATTTACTCCAACCAAGTAACATCGACACCAAAATTTTCAAATAGACGTATAGCGTAGTTGCACAGATATACCCTATTCTTTTTGGGGAAGTTTTTTTTTTTTTTCAAGCAGAAGGCTTAAGAGAGGCTCAAGGATATTAAGATTAGAATAGTGCATAGATTTTAAAATGTGCTTGGTTAAAAGTCAAGGACGCAAGCGCCAAGAATTAATGCAATATTCCAATAAAACTTTAAGTACATTTTAAGTGATGTTTTGTTCCTGCTTTGGACCAGATTCCATGTCTGTAACAAGAGATCTATCCTGCCAAGCTCCAATCTACAATGGATGTATGTGATTTTAGCACAGTGTTCGATCAATACTGTTTTTGATTGGTTTGATTTCACATAAAATTTGGCCCTTCACCTCATCTGCAGCAATGCACAGGGAACTTGTGTGTTCTTTTTCTCCTTTCAGGGGCAGAGCTTAGAAAAATTACCATTGCTACTGGCATCCCCTTGAGTTAAAAAAAAAAACTACAACTATGCCTTCAAAGCATACAGAAGCAGCTTACCAGTTCAATTATGACCATCTCTGAAACACTTAGCCAGCACAGGAGAACAGAGGTTGCAGATTGAGGCTGACCTTGAAGAGGCAGAAGGTGAAGATCGGGGTTAAAAGCTGTACAAGAACTCGGTCATGACTCTAAAGTCAAAGTTCAGTTATTGGTCAATTACAATTCAAGACGACTACAGTGATGGTTGTAAACATAATAAACAACCAGCTAGGATGGTATAAGGTTTTTTTTCTAAATCATATTAACGTCAAAAACAAGTTTTTAGATTATTCCACTAAACATTTTAGAGAGAGAGAAATCCTGGTTTCTAAGATCCATCCATTCAGAAGAGGTGGGCTTAAGTAAGCTTTGGCTTCTGCCCACACCCTTTCAGTCATGCAGCTTCAAAACTTTAAATTTATTTACGCTGATCTTCTGTTTTATTGCGACTGCACCATATAAATTAAATTTTTTCATTCATTCATCATCTTTACCATTCATCCCTTTATGGTCTCAGGAAGCCGAAGCTGACTGTTCATATGACGTGGTCATGAGGCAGGGTGCACACTTTTTGGACTGTTGGAGGAAACTGGAGTGCCCAGAGAAAACCCATGCAAGCACAGAGGGAACAAGCACACTCTACATAGAAAGGCCCTGGTTGACAAGGAGAGTCGAACCAGAAACCTCCTTGCTGTTTTATATTTTACTATATTGTACAAAACAGTCATTCTTTAATGCAGTGATCATTAACTAGTGGCCAGGGTCCCCATCAGGCCCCCCACAGCTTCCCATCTGGCCCTTACAGTACTATTAAAGTCTGAAAATACAGTGGAGAAAAACCTGTTGTAACTTTATAGTATCTTATATTACTTTGTCTCTAAGTGTTTACACAAAGCTAACATGTTTAAAAGAAATTCACATCAGCCAATACCAGGCTTTATTCTATCAAGGCTATGAGTATTTTGGAGTAAGACAGCCTCAAAATAAAGATGCCATGCTATCCCAATTGGCTTCATGTAGCTTACAGCTGTATGGATAGGGACTGATCTCGCTTTTAAAAGCTAAGCATCATTCAATTGAGGGACATTTACTTACCTAATAAAATGTCAGTTACACCAAAATCTTTATTTATTTCTATCTATTTCAAAAGCACTGATGCATACATGAAGAAAAAACTGACCCTGATTGAAATTAAGCTATTGATTCCTGTCCTAAGGCATCTTGTCCATTATAAAGTTGGACCTTTACAACTGAATTTAACAAGTTCATTCCATCTCTGATAGAAAAAAATAAACCTACTTTTAGGCTTGAAAAACTTATTAAGGATTAAAAGTGATAATAAAAGAAAAAGGCATTTTTCTAATTTGTCCAGACAGAGATGGAGCTTTGAATAAGGGCTGTCTTTAGTTGGAAGGGGGAAATCAGACCAGAAACTGTGCCGATTATCTTGTAGCATGTACTCTCCTTTGTGCTATATCGATTATCTGAGTGCATGCTGTAAACTATTAGAGCAAGTATTTTAAATCTGTTATTGCTGGAAGTCATTTGTAAGGGCTCATAGTTTCAAAACTTCATGATTTCAATTACCTTTGTGTTTCAGGCTATAATATATCTATTTTGTCTGTCTGCCACCTGCTGAGGGTGAGGAGGACATTATTAAATTTTATAATGTAGGCAGATGTTATAAGGAGAATGCCTATCTTCACTTTGGACTCCCCTTAAAAAGTGAGGAAATGGTCTGAAGGGTTGAACACCCCCCTGTGTTTGTTCTTTGAAAGCAGGAGGAGGAAATGTAAAGAGTAGTGAGGTGGCAAAAACAAACAGCTCGTCAGCAGAGGCCCCGCTTATCAGCCGGCTACACGTCTGTGTATCACCCACTCGCTGAGTATCGAGCCAGGGAAATGTGGCTCAGCGATCAACCAGCCCGCTCCATTGATTAACAGCGTTTTCTCATTCCTGGCCAAGAAATTGGCTTCCCCCAACATGTGTTGTTTGTTTGAGAGGCAAGGACCAGCGCCATGTGTTTGTGTGCTTACGCTACGTCCGCTGTGAGGAGAGGGTGCACTTCCAGCTGAGCCACTCTGCATTTAAAGCTAGCAGCCAAATACCTCTCATATGGAGAGGGGCTCGAAAAAACCCCTCTCAGTTTGAACGCAAGTATCTCAGTGTTTGCCTGCTGGGCCTGATCTTCCTATTGGCTCAATATTTTGGCCCCTGTTGTACCCTAAAGTAAACCATTTTGTACCCTCTCCCTCTGAGTATTTACCCCCCTCATCACACCCATGTACATACAGTGTGCTTATTTGGTATCCCAGCGGGTGTGTGGGCTATTCAAACGTCCTGACTCACAGATTTAAAATGTCATTTAAGAGCCATTCAGAGCTGTTTAGGCTTGTTTTATTTTGCAGGCGTTAGACTACAAGGTCAGTATTCACCAACAGCTGATGAGCGATCAATAGGAGATTTGAATTTAAAGAGCCGTGGCCCTGGGGGCGGTCAGCCGCCAGTGCATGGTGTTACTGCAGGGGGGGCTAAGCCCGGGAGCTCAACAGAGACCTATATCCTTCCACAGACCCTCCACCCCCACCTTTCACCCCACCTCCCCAAGCTTGGTTAACTCTCAAGACCATGATTAATTCATGGTGGATTACAGTCTGGAGGCAGGGGGAGAAAGTGGGATTGCGTATACTGCCCCTAACTGCACATGCCAGGGTTTGGGAGATAAAGGTTCCCCCGGATTCATGCCACAATCCCACCGCCCGACTCCTTCCCCAACAAGTATGAATTATTCTGCCGCGAAAGATCACGCCTCTCTGTTTGGGCTTTCTTGATTATTATTACGACTCTGAAATAAGTTAGGAGACGTCCCTCCCAGCCGTCAGACCGCACGGCGAGAACAGTAAGCTGCAGGGAATAATAATAATGTGGGAGCAGGCTAATAAAAGCATAACAAGCAGGAGAGCCGCGGTCACGCCAATTCCATCATTGTCCTTCACAGTTGCACAGCTAACTGCTTATGATTAGTCGACGACCTCAAGTAACGGAACAGGAAGATTGTGAGGATGGAGCCAAAGTGAGGTTGGAGGAAGGAAGCGGCATAAATGGAAATTCTCTCCCTCTTGTGTCGGCTGGTTCGAACATAATGTTTGGAAGAAAAGTGGAATCAGCAGAAAAGTTTGAAGTTGTTCAAGCCCTTGTTCCACTTGCGAGCAGTTCTGGCGCAGCATGCAGGGAATGAAAAACACTGTTGACGGTTAGAGATTAGCATCACAAAAATCATGACTCCATTTCATCTTCCTACAACTCTCAGAGCTTAAAAATCTCCTTCTTGCTGCCTTTTCATCGCTACAGTTTCATTTCAATCCCTGTTTTTTTAATCAAATCAATCAAAACTAACAAATGTTTACACGTCACCTCATCTGCAAACGCCAATTACTCCTCACTCCACGTGAAAGGAATTAAACATGTCGACAAAAAGCGTTCATTAAGAGGTGAGTGACACCAGCGAGATAAATACTCCATAAAGAGGCCTGTGATATTCACACCTTTTGATGCAGATTATACTACGATGAAGAGGCTTTCCATCTGTTTTTACCCAAAATCAAGCCAAGGTGTTTAGGCAGACCAAATTCATATCCATGCAAAATACCCTTTTCTACATCTACAGCAGTGATCGTCAACAGGAGGCCCGAGGGCTGCAATTGTTGATTTTTCACAAGAAATCATCACTTCCTGTTGAACAGCGTCTATAACGAAAGCACAAAAGCAGATCCACAGTCCCCATGGATCCAAGTGAATGACTTTCTTTGGCTGTAACGTCCGCACGGAAAAATGCTGCAAGGAGTACCCCTGAGGTGCACACCTTCCTTGCTATTGTTGAGAAGAGGAAAGTGCAGAGGGAGCTGGATGTAGCTGGCACAAGCCTCATCTTCCAGCTTATAACCCCCGCCGCCAGGTGAGGGTACAGCTGGCAGTGGAAATGCAAGCAAGGCCGGGGCTTACCGCTCCAAACATACTCAACTTTACTGAACCAAACCAGGACGCTTAGTGGAAATGCAACAATAGTCATCATCAGGGCTTGACATTAACACTAACCACTCTGCCAAATGCAGGTCGAGTTCAAAGGGGTCCCACAACAACTTTGTGACTGTGACAAGCAGTGCTTTAATGTTAACAGGGATATTCTAAAAATATTTTGTCAACTATAATGTGGAGTGATTGTGCATTAGTGCAGGATCTGCATATTATGCACGTGGTATTGCTTGTAACCAATATTATCAGCTAAGGTGTTTCTATTAATAAGGAAGCCCACAGCTTGTTATATTCTACAAAAGATATGTTGTTGTAAATGCACTTGTTGTCTAATATGGTAAGACTAAAGTCATGCTTGATGTTTTCAGTAAGGGGTCCCTTCTTAAACTGCAGTATTAGTTTTGTTTTGTGGAATAAAATAATCAATTACACCTTTGGGAAGCTCCACTCTTTCCAGGAAGCAATTCTCTGTTAAGCCCCACCCTCCTTGGTTACTGTTACTAGGTTAGACAAAATCCTTGTTGCTGGCCTCTCCCCCATTTGAAACAATTGCGACCTGCTTTTTTCAAATTTCATTTCATTTGATTCTTCTTTGAATTATGCCCAAATGAAAGAAGACAGGCAAAACTACAATAGGATGTGTGAAAAAAACAAACAAAATCTTCATGAATCTTTTGAAATCATTCAAAATGAATTGCATTAATTTAGACTCTGCCTACACAGAAAGTGTTCAACAGTGGAACCCAACTCCTGCTGGTTTGACACTAATTTGTTGGTCAGTTGACCAATCAGAAGTCCAACAAAGGACTAGTTATAGGTGGGCTAAATTTATTCAGTTTATTTATTTTGGTTTGTGATGAGAAGACATTTGTTGAAACTAATTTTAAAGCTTTTTCTCAATAAGAAAAAAAGTTCATATTTATCTGATTGCTTTTGTTTGATGGCAAAAAAGCAGGCATCTGCCATAATGTAGAAAATTAAGGATGCTACAAATTGTGTCATCATGTTGCATCAATATACTGAAACAAATTGAATGTTAAGACTAGAGACACATGTATCATTTTGATTATGTTTGAAAGTGCTAGTGACTGAGGATCAGATGCCATCTGCACTTTTTTAATGCATGGTGGTTCAGCCTCTCTGTGAGCAGGTGCATCTTTGCACACCAGTGCTCTGGCTCATGCTGTGCTGCAGCATTAACACAAATTTGACACAAATTAGCACACACAAAATCACACAGCACGCCTAGATCTAAGTAGTGTAAGTGTCCTACAGCAGAGGAGGAACGCTGGATATACTGGACGATAGGCCAGTTCTAAAGCACCACTTTATGCAGAACAGATCTGAGCATAAGTGCTGTGGTTTATTTCAACATGCAGTTTGAAATTTAGAAATAATGAAATGTAATTCTCATTGAAATTAGAATTTAAATAGCTGGTAATTTTGGTAAATCATGAGCCACAGTGGCCAGTAAGCAGAAACTTCAAGACCATTTATTCTGCTTTTGGGAGTTTCATATGCCCCTTAATGTGCTTCAAAAGACGCCAATGTTTGATAGAGTACTTCTATGAACAAGACAACAAGACTGCAGCATCTGGACTGTTCCCTCTACCTCTGTTTACAGCATTATTACCTGCCTACATGTCTTGTTCTTCACACCCTCTTGAATAGACCTACTAGTGAGACATCCTGCCATTGTTTCATCAGCAGTTTAGACTCATTGAATTGAGGTTATCATGTCCAGTACATAGTATGGACCATAAACACAATGCAGATCTGTTAACCAATCAGAGCAGACTGGACCCTTGAGGGGAAGAGGGGCCTTGAGGTGACAGGAGCTCCATTAGAGTGTATCAGACAGTCATCAAAATCAGAAATGTGAACCAGAGTCAGGCAGAGTCAAGCACTGCTGCCAGAATGTCTGGGCCCTACAAAAAGATCCCACAATGGGCCCCAACTCAAACCATCTATGTATATTTTCTCAAACCAAGCAAATTAACACATAAATATGAATAAATAGGTTTGTTAGTGTTGCTAATAACTATTAATGTGAAGTTGTTCTGCTTACAGATATCAGCTTCAAACTCTTCAGCTGAAATCATGCAGTAGATGGTAGATTAAAACCTCTACTATAAACTTCTAGCATTTAGACCATTGTAGTCATGTTTTATTCATGAGACTTTTAGGATGTTATCAGTCCTCACAAATCTCCAATACTTTAGAGCTGTCAGATATTTGCCTCCACCAGGAGGTTATGTTATTGCAGGTGTCTGTTTTTTTGTTTTTTGTTGGTTAACTTGTTTGTTTCTCTGTTAGCAACATAACTCAAAAAGTTATGGACGGATTTCGATGAAATTTTCAGGAAATATCCGGATCGGGACAATTAACAAATTATTAGATTTTGGGAATTATCCGGATCAGTGTCTGGATCTGCCATGATGAAAAATGTGATTTTTGTGAATAAATACTGAACTAAAAAAGATATCATTATGAATCCAATTGTTAATATGTTTTAATGGTCAAGGAATCTAAATATTTAAATAAACTAAATGTAGGACTAATATTTATGGTGAAAATCACAATATGGGTGAGGACTGTGGTGCTGGCGGAGGTCTGCGCTCTCCGAGTGCTTTTGTCGTTCAAACTTAAAATGATTTGTCTTACTCACCAAGTTTTCTTATGGCCTCTGTATGAATGTTGTATTGTGGGAGTTAAGCATTGACACATTTTTCTGATCATTAATTTGCAATGAAAAACATTTAAGATGTGGCTGTTTTTATGTCAGTTAGGAGTAAAGACATCTTCAAGCAAGGATGACAAAATGTTGCAGACAGGGGGCCCCTGATATCAGTAAGAGGTCCCAAGAATTCTCCTAACTTTCCTCTCCTTAAGACCCTGATGATGGAGGTTGTATAAAATCCCAAGGCACACCGGTATGCCCCACCATTTGAGACCCCAGCTGTAACATGTGCGTATACTGTAAAAAATCTGCTCCAAAAGAAAGTGTGTTAAAAATTCATCCGTATATTTTCTAGTTTTATTAGAAACACATTTTATCAACATGTTGTATTTATACAGTGAATGGTCTAATATGCACTGGAGGTCACATAAGCTTCGGTTTATTGGAACAATAAAAGACATACCATGAGGGCTTGATATTCAAAGATGTCGCAGCTACTCGCTGCATATTTGACCATCAATTTTTAATAGATTGGATCTTTCTCCTTAGAAGACACAAAAATAAAACCTGTCTAAGTATGTTATATTAACAATTTTATGAATGTATTTCCAGCAGACTAGAAAATTAAGAAGTCAATTACTCCTCTGAACACGAACATTTTGTCTGAACACGTTCTGCAGATGATGGTGCAAAGCACTTTAACAGGATTTGTGCTATTAGTCTTTTTTATAATTTGGCAAATGTCTACTTTACTTTGTGTTTTTATTCTTTTTCAAGCTTTTTTGTAAACAACATCTTGTACAAACTAGCACAGTGAACCACAACCCCAGCAAATGTGTTTTTTTTTTTATCTCCATACAATATAAATGAAATCAATACAAAAGTTTGGTTGGTTGCTTGGAACATTTTTATATGGATCGAGAGGTTCTAAAACATGGTTTTCGAGACTTCTGGACTCCTGAATTAAATAGATTACGTAAACAGTTGACTGTTCTAAGTCCCATTTAGAACTGCAGTAGAAGATTTTTAGAAGGTAGACTTCATTTCAACAATTCAAGTTCATTTCCATTTTTAAATAAAGGGTTTGCAATCCGTAGAGGGTTTTTACTGTTTGCCTTTTGAAGGCGGCCTTCTTCAGATTTGGAGGAAACTCTGAAACCAAGAAAAAAAGAAAATGTTCAGGAGGAAGGAGGAACCGTTTCCTCTGGCCTTCAGAAATGTAGAGTCAAAAAGGTTAAGTGTCAATATGGCAGAGCCTTAAGAGGCAAAGAGGTCTGAGGAGCTTCTGAATAAATACAAGGGAGGAGTTGAGCGCCTCGATCGCAGTCTGAACGCCGCTCAGCCTTCCTGCAGAGCCGGGTCAGCTCAGCGCTGACCCCTCGGCCCCGCTCTTCTCTCTGTAAAGCTATCCAAGTCTTTGACAGTAGCTAATGATGTTTTCATGTTCGGGACAGACTACGGGAGATCTCAGGAGGGTTGATTTCACCAGGTTTGGTCGCTGTGCCAGGGCCACCAACACGAGTCAGGAGGGGTGACAGGGTGCCCCGGGGGCCCAAAGAAAGGGGGGTAAAAGGGAGCCAGTTCAGCAGTCTCACCCAGTAATTTATTTCATTTTAAGTCCAGGGTGGGTGGGGGCAAAAGAAGCGATTCAAACACCTCAAACACAATACTCAGGACAATGTTAAAACTGAATATTTTACGCCTTTTCCCACAGAAATGATCAACAAATCAAACAGGAGAATAAATAAATAAATATGAAAACATCAAAAAGAAATACTGACGCCTGTCGATTTCCATGCCCCTCTTTTCGATCCCTAACGCCCCCCAAACACCACCAAACCTCCCCCTCTGTCACTGAATCTCTCTCCAGCAGAGTCCACTCTCTCTGAAAGCTACCACACGGTGCCCTCGTTCATTTCCGAGGGCGGGTGGGACAGGTGGTTGTTGTATCCGCTGCCGTTCAGTGACAGTGAGGTAAAGGGCGGGCTGGGGCCGAACACCTCCGAGGAGATGCTGTGCAGGGGCCCCGGGATGCCAGGCTCTGGGCTGGGGGAGTCCCCCGGGTGGTGGGACATGATATCGGAGAAGCGCTGCACCTCACTGGAGGGGTGGTGGCCCGGCAGGGGGTGGTCCATACCTCCGAGAGGGGTGCCCGTGGGGCCCGAGGATGGCACGAAGGGGAGATCGACCGGGGTCTGCGCCTGCGACGATGGGGGCCCCTGAGGGAAGAAGTCATAGTTTCCTCCCGGGCCGTAGTACTCGCTTTGATAATCTGCAGATTCAAGAGAGAAAAAAAAATCTTCTCAGAACAATGGGGGTGCTGGAATAACTCTGGAGACGCTGCTGAAGGATTCATTGAATATACATAGCTTGATTTGTATTAGAGGGGGGAGACCCTCGCCTTACTACATTAGTCACAGAGCACGTTACACTTAAATCAAAACTGCAATTGGGTGGAGAGAACAACGTGGCCACAGAATTAATTAAAATGGGGGCCGTTTCATCAGCAATTCTACCTACTGAGACTGAATTTTTTTTAACTCAGCACAATTTTATTCAAAGAATTTTTGCCTCAGCGGTGAGGACAAAAGGAGAAGAAAAGTCTGAAAATGATCAGATATTCAAAAGAAGAATGAGTATTGAATCACTGGTGTGTAACTTTACATTAAACTTAACTTGCTGCTCTCCAAAAGTCTGAAAATCTTGGTGCCCCTCACTCAATAAACTCAACTTTTACATTTGTTTTTAATAATATCAAGATGTTAAGGATCTAAGAGGTGAGAGTTCAGAGGAAAGTAGATGTTTTCTCCTCTAAAATGTCCTCTGGTTTATCAAAAAACTCAAAAGCATACATCAAGCAAAACTCCACCACGTGAATGAGTGTCTTTTTGTTTAAATATACATTTGTTACTTCAGTTAAGTCGTTTTTCTTTCAGGTTGTTAGTGTCCAAAGGTCCATAATGCTGAAGATAGCACTGAAAAAGTACTGCTTTTTGATTGCCCAAAGAAAATTTAATGTGACCCCTATACAGGCATGCTTTTTTATTGGAAAAGTCTGGAGCTAACATGTTCAGGCCATGTTTTTCTTATAGTTTCTCTAGGGGCATTTGATTAAATAAAATGCTAATTCTATTATTTAATAAGAACCTGTGAACACTAACATGAGCAGAACAAACAAAGGTAGATTATATGCATTCATCAGACAATCTTTACATTTAAAAAAGTAATCCAAAAATATTATGTCCGACAGAAAGAAGCTGGCACAGTAGGCCTGTTGAAACTATAAAATAAAACAAGATAGGATTTTTTTTTCAATAACTCCATAGAGAAAAAATTTATAAGCCTGAATAACACGCTTTAAGAAAGGGTCTAACTGAATTATGGGTAAGTCATAGGTCGCTGGAAAATAGAGAAGTAAGCAACAATGCCAAAATCATCACATATAAATATATAAAAATCCATATTTCATGTCACCAGACCCTCATAATGCGTCATAAAATGGAGCACAAACGTCCTCATACCTCCATAATAAGAAAAGGGCCCGTTGGGGATCAGCTCCCCGGGCTCCAGCCGGTCCACCAGCGTCCTCATCCGCCTCGGGCTGCGGAAAAACGCGTGCCTCCGAGCACCGAGCGCGCTCAGCTGCTTCATGCGCCTCTCTTTGGATCGACGGTTCTGGAACCAAACCTGGAAAAAACACACACACAAGAAGACATAAATATGTTTGGTCATTTATAGACGGGTCACCTAGTGTCAGCCGACAGACACGCTGCTGACGCCATTTTGATTGCATGTCAATATTGGGTGAGGGGAGATGGGAGGAGCGGGAGAAATGGAGGAGGTGGCGCAGAGGGCTGCTGGGGTGTGAGAATAAGCAGGGATGGAGAGAGAGCAAAGATATTTAAGTGCAACTACTTTTATTGAAATATATCCAAGCTGAAGTGAAATTAAAAAATTGCAAATGCTCCTAAATTAACAAAATAATGAGAGTTTTGTGATTTCTGGAGGCGTGAGGTAAGATTTCCTTCATTTAAGCGCAAAACAACCAGAAACGTGTGGCTGTCCATCCAGGTTAACGCAGCAAAAGCACACTTTTATATTAAAGGACAATTCAGCAGCACATTTTGGCAGAAAATAGGATTTTCTCTCTTACTGTTAGCTACAACAACCGACAAAGTTTAACATTTTACGCAAAGCTTGGACCTCCTCAATGTGTCTTTCGTTGAATTCTTTTACATAGTCAGGGATGCCTTAAAATATCAACATTACTTTAAAAAAGCCTGATCTTAAATACTTCAGGTGCACATGCAGCCTCTCAGAAACAATTCCACGAGTAAATAAAGTCAGTTGCTCTCCACTCATGAAAATAAATGAAAAACGTGCAAAGGCTCGCGCGTAAAAGGACAGGTTTTGGATTATTTCTGAATATGTAAACATGCACTCTCTGTGTAAATTCTCCCTCGCACAAAAGCTCGTGTAATTAGGTGTCATATTTACCTTGGCACCTGGACACATTGGCTCCCTATTAGAGTAAATAACCGTGTGTATTCTGAGTGCGTTAAATCCGCAAGGCTGTGCGCCGATGAAGAGGAGGACTACTGCGGCCAATTATGGCTCCAGGAGCGAGAGTCCCATCTAACCTCCCCTAATGATCTTTTAACCCTCCATTTACTCCGGCTGAAGGCTGCAGCAGCGGGGGCTTCAAATCTCCAATTAATACTTAATAGGAGGGTTGTTACCGATATATTAGCGGCTCTGCGAGGTTATCATTTCCTAATCTATAGGCCGGATTCCGTTAATTACGCTCTCCCCTTTTTCCCTCGTGCTCATACATATTAGATGCCGAGGCTCCAACACTTTCACTTTATCGCCATTTATCTGCAATGTGCAACCTTTTTTACCTTTTGATCTGCCCCGGAGCTGCAGCCACGTTATGAGCCAAAATGAAGACCTGCTGCAGGAATAATACATGCAGAAAAAAGCGCCACTATCCATTTATTTTAAGGGCTATTTTAGTGGGTGTAAGCCTGAGTAAAACACAAAGGCCGACTTATGTTTGCGTAATTGTGTTGATCATGACGCAGAAATATATGTGCGCTTAAGTTCATTGATGATGTTGGTCATTTAAACGCACTGCTTTATATCACTGTGCAATCATTATTTACTGTATATATTGACGTAAATTTAGGGTAAAATATGATCGTAAAATTAGGAAATTTTACCCATTTTAAGTCGGAGTTAATATCAATAAATAACCGTTAAATATAATGGATTTGATAACATCGATAATTCTTAAAAGTGTATGACATTTATTATATTTTCTCTGTGTCGTTGATAATTTTTAATCGTCATTTTTTTGTTAATTACTTATTCTAATTATTTTAGGTTTTGCAATTACCCTAAAAGGTAGTTTGGCGTGCGTAAAATTAAAATAATTGCTTCAATATCTTCAAAAAAACAAAACAAAATCAAAGACCAAAACCCCAAAGAGGCCTAAAGGAAATACTCATATTACAATAATAATAATAATAATAATAATAATAATAATAATAATAATAATAATAATAATAATAATAATAATAATAATAATAATAATAGCGTATCTAGGTGCATATAACTGCGTATGTTTGCGTCCTGTTGAGTCTGCAGACCTCTCTCACAGATCTGGGTCTCTCCTCTTGGCTGAAAAAAGCGCGCAGCATGCCCTAAATGTGGTCGCAAAACGTGACGGCAGTGCGGTGCCAGGACTCCCAGCGCTCCCAGCAGCCCCTGCGCCAGTTGGCGACACTGCCCTGTCACCCGCGCCAAGAATCAAAAATACCCATATAAATTACCCGTTTCCAAATCAACCTCGTGCGTCGGGCCAATCTGCGGCTTAATGAATTCAATGCGAGCGCGCGGGTTGAAGGGGAGAGGCCTCCTTTTAAAGGGGGGGAGATGTGGGGGGGTTAAGAGGGGAGGTGGAGCCTCTCAGCCTGGAAGGGACTTTTCCATAAAAATATAAGCTGTTACATCACACCTTTTAATGGGTGCGTAACACCTTATAAAACAGACTGTGCGTGCCCCCCTCCTGCACCTGTGGGTGCCCCTGAATAACATTTCCATGATATTTCAGACAGGACCAGAGGATCATTTCTGACTGACCCAGATACAGAGAGGTCTGGCTACATTTTGGCAGATAAATGGAGACTCAGATGGGTGACACCCAGGGCCGGTTTTATGAGTCTGAAGACCCGGGCAAAGCATGAAATAGGACCCCCACCCCCCCTTTCCTCCTGAAGCCAACAACAATTTCAGCAAGTCAGCTAAATGTTAGAATTATTAAGTCTTTCTCAAGCTCTTGTTTTGTCTTACCTTGAACAAAAAGTGAAAAGAATCTTTTCTAAATTGCACTAATGTGTTAGCGGTGTTGTGATAAGTGGGTGAAACTCTTGCTCATAGCAATTTTTTTTAGAAGTTTGTCCAAACATTACCACAGCTGTATCATTTTTCTCAGGAATGGAATTACAGTTTCTTTTAATCCGTCTGCCATAATTGATAATAACATTGAACAAACAGGTGGAAACATTTAGAGGAGTGGGTCAAATAGGAGCACTCATCTCCAGTTTCACTTTTACTTGTTGAAAATTTGACAGTTTATTTCTGATTTTCGGAGAACAAGTTTTTTTCCTACAGTTTTAAGCATTTAAAAAATTTCCCTGATATGTAACAGGATGGCATAAATAGCTTGGCGATATTAGGACAAGGAGGTTAAACATCCTGACTAGTTTGACTTTATTTTGCCCAAACAATTTTAATTTATTTTAGGAATTTAAATGGAATCTAGCGTTTGTTTAGATTTACTGTTGAACTTAATGATCACCTTATTTTTTTCCCTGTATATTAGTGCAAATGTTGACATTGTGCAGGAATGCAACTGCTGCGTTTTAGTTTACTTTTAAACAGAGAGAACACTATCAAAATTTGAACAATCAGGCTGCAACATAAAATTGAAACAAAGTCATTTAGAAAATTATCTTATTAAAAAAAAATCAAAACCCAGTTCTACCCGTCTTGACCTAATTACAGCCTCAGTAACATCTACATTTCCAAATATTGCTAACCTATTTCTGCCAGAGAGACCACAAGACTGTGCCTGTGATATTTTTAACAAGGAAACAAAAAAGAAAGCACCGACTAAAACAGTCTGCAACTCTGCATTAAAGCAAAATGATTACGAAAGTGTTCATAACATTACAATAGAAGGAAATCACTATGCAAGCATTTCTCCTTACGCTGCCTTAAATGCACACATAGCTGAGCAAAGCTGGGTGAGACTAGTCCTCATTCCCTCTTCAGGTTTTTTGTTGCCAACCCATTACTGCAATTTAGGAGTTTTCTGATTTTTTGAGCAGTTAAAAAGAGTAAAAAGCCGAATAACAGAAGAGTTCCTTCAGCAACATTTGCACTTCATCGATTTGGTTGAGGAGTTTCTTTTTTTTTTCCTTTATTTTTTAACTAACTCAATCATATTCAAACATGGGGGGTGGGGGGTATGGGGGCATTTACAGCATTTGAAATAACAGGTGAACTGGGCAGTATTGACGTCTTGAGCGGAACCTCCTGTTCCAGTGTTGCCAACATATTTGTGCAATTCAAACAGTATTCAGGAGTTTTTCTGCAATTCTGCCAGTTAAAGTCAGTAAATGATCCAGATCTCAGCTCTTTACATACGTTTGAATCTCTTCCTCTCAGCAGAAGGTGTTTTATGAGCTGTTTCCTCGCACAGTAATCCACCATTTCACCTCTCACTTTATCAGGGACATGAAACTTTGCTTACCTCCCTGCCACATTCATTTCGTCCTTATTGCCAGAGCAAATTGTTTTGTGATTTGTCACACTCTTAACATAACAAGTACTTAAAATTCAACAAAAGAAAAAAAATGGGTTTGCTGTTAGAAGTTACATCAACAGTTTGATATTAAACTGGAAACGGTAATGTTCATTTACTGAGTTAAATAGAATTAAACTTCTCAGTATCAGACACAGAGCGTTTTCTGCTGATGAAAATATACTCTATTCTATATTAACTCTACACATGTCTCTAGGGACCCCTAAAAGAAAGTTTAGAGAAACAACTGGAGCCAAGTACTGCTCCATGTATTCGGTTTAATGGAATTTTTGCTTGATCACGCAGACGTTCACTGGGCAGCTGCATTGGGAGAGTAGGAGGGCCGAGGGTGACCCCCAAGCTGCCAGTTGTTCCTTTCTGAGTGAGATAGACTTGTTGCTAGTGGCAGGGGTCCGGACGGGCAGTTTATTTATCAATAAAAACTAATTTGATGCTGTTTGATTCACTTTTTGCCCCTCAGTTAGATTCATATACATGTATTCATAATTAAAGGACATTTCTAAACTCTACTAAAATGATTATTTTGATTCTCCTCGAAGTACGAGGTCGCTGACAACAACAATTTAAAGTAATTACATTATCAGTTTTATAGTAAACAGAAAAGCAAGTGCTGATGATTATACAAATTGTATTAAAATTCCTATTTAAGCTCTACATGCAAACATGAAATGACATTAAAAGAAACAACTGAAGCCAATCATAGCTCCGTATAGTTGAATATACTGAAAATCTTGATGTTTAAATGATACTTTTGACCCATTTTCTTTATGAATATTTAATTTTCATATTTTGACCTCACCAGCATGCTGCATTATGGAGGTAGCAGGGCCACAGGTGGCCCTCGTGCCACCAATTGCCCACCTATAGGCCATATGGATGCATCCAACTGTCATTTGTTTGATATAAAGACATTTTGAAGGATTTTCTTGAGGGGCTTGCCTGCTGTTAGTGGCAGGGGTCCTGACTATGAGTGCTTCTTACTAATTAAAATCTCTATAATGCTGTGTCATTTACTCTTGGTACCTCAGAAACAAATATGATCCCTTTAAGCTTCTCATGCACACACTTTTATCTCGACCAGACCATTTCCTGATAGTGAAAAAAAGCGAAGAATCTGCAGCTCAGTGCATGAATCAATGACCAAAACCAGAATGATGGTCCTCAGGGTTTCAACTTGAACCTCCAGGTGTGTGTGTGTTTACCTGGATGACCCTCATGTTTAGGCCGGTCTCCTGGGCCAGCTGCTCCCTGATGTGTCTGGTGGGTTTGGGGGTCGCAGCGAAAGCCGCTTTCAGCGTCTCCAGCTGCTTGGCCTTGATGGTGGTCCGCGGGCCGCGCCGCTTCCCCCCGAGGTTCTGGTCGTCGTTCTCGTTGTTCACCGTCTCCTTGTCGGACAGGGCCGCGATCTCCGTGTCCTTCAGCACCACGTCGTCCTGCAGCGGGTCCTGGGAGTCCGGCGAAAGGCTGGGGTCGCTGCACGCCGTTACTGCGCAGATAATGGATGGATGTTAGGCGAGATGGGAGCGAAAGATCTACAGTGCAGCATCCATCCACTAAACAATTCAAGGTGCTTAACAGGAGCATCCACGACACTCAAGACCACACAATGCAGCAGAAATAAACTAAATATATTAAAAGAAGAAGAAAAAGACCACGACATTAAGCAAAACTAAACACAGATTAAACAAAATTTACTGTTACAATGTCGCTAAAGTGAGGTAAATATTCCGTGGACCTCACTTTAATATAATGCCATATTTCTTAATATTTATCGTGCAAATTTAGGATCATGTGCAGCGACAAAACAGTACAATAAGGCATCATCTGCGACCACATGCGCATGAGGCTAACTGACCGCACATGAATGATGCAAACCACAAACATTCTTATTAAAAAATCTAACTGTACAGTGTTCATTAGATTTCTTGGTCTTGAAATGATCATTATAGATATTAATATGCAATATTTGCTGAATATTTGTACAATGAGTTTTGGTGAGAGGAAACGTTCCATCTTTGCAGAATCCTCCACCTCTCCAAATGTTGACAACCTTTTTGCGCAATTTAGACGTTAGGCATTAATTAAGCTGCTATTTCTTTTTTATGTCCACAACTTCTATTTTGCCGTCTACTGAGGAAAATCACACCAAAATAGAATTTCCATACCAGTCCTCAACATTCTAGTCCTAAGGATGATCTTCATAAAAATAAACGCTATTGCTGCAAAAATAACAAAACAACAAAAAATGTCAATTTTAGATTGTTTGCATTTTAAAACAAAATAGCTATATCATTTTTATTTCTAACACCATCTTTGATGGGAAATTTTTTTTTATACAAAAGGTCTATTTCCTGAAAGGCTTGTTTAATTATTTGAGTCTTTAAATAACTTAATAAAATGCTCTTACTGCACCAAAGGGTTTGCTGCATTTGGAAGACTGATGACACGAAATACAAAATATCCAATATTTGGTGTTTTGGATTCCCCTGTTATAGAAAAGCATTACACAATATATGCTAAAAGGTGATCATGCTATGTCTTTAAATAATATTAAAGACGATTTAAAATCCTATAATTGCACCAAAAGTTTGTCAACATGTTGATGAAAAGGATCAGCTGACAAGTTCCTCCATTTTTTTTCAAATAAATCTAAAACAGACCATGGAAGACTCCTGGTTCAACATCATCCTTTGAAAACTGAACACAAAGATAAAAAAATGAAATGAAATATATCTCGGAAGAATCACCATTTTCTGGTTCTTAAGATGGTCGTCAAGATAAATATTTTTGATCGAAACGTTGAGGGAAAAGAGGGGAGCTGACAGGAAGCTATTGTTGCCACTTTCTCACCCTTTTTTTTTTAAATATTGCAAACTTTTTTCAGTTCAGGCATTTGCCTGTAAATAAATGGGATCAAAACAACGAGTTATTTTAGATTAGGTGTGCAGGAACAGTACTCCTTTGTGGTCTTTTGCAGAAAATCATACATTTGGGGGAAAACACATTTAGGGTCATGATATTATATGGGTCTTAGCAATAATGTCTTTCATGTGATTATTGTATTTTTTATCAGCAACACTTAAAGAAAATAATGTATTATAATTATCCTCTTATTACCTTAATATCCAACAAAATAATAAAATTAATATATAAAATAAAATAACTGATAAAACTATTGACAAAAACGTATCGTACCATAAAGGGACAGTTATCTTCATAGAAATACATTATGATGAAAATTAAAAATCAAATTTAAAAAATTTAAATGAAAAATACAGGAAACAAAACTAATCGCCAGACAATAGACGGTGTTGTCTCTGTCTCTGGGCGCCGTCTATGTCCTGGTCATGGAAATGATGAAGCCTCTGCGGGGCTGCACACACCACATCCATCACAATTTATCCTCCTCACACACACGCGCACGCACGCAGACATATACACACATGCACATGCAGCGTACCAGAGAGCAGGTTGGTGTCTTTCACACTCGTGTTGTTTAGGTAATCTTCTTTACAAACGAATTTGTTCTCGTCTATGATGTAGAGCTCCTCTCCGGTGGACAGCTGCTTGTTGCACATCATGCACGTGAAGCAGTTGAGGTGAAACACTTTGCTCCGGGCCCTCCGGACCAGGTCGTTCGGAGAGATACCCTGCGAACAGCCGCCACATTTCGTCCCGAACCGCCTGCAGAATAAAGAGAAGACATATGAACCAATCCGGTCAGGTTTATGATTTAAACTGCGTATTTTTTTTTTATTTCAAGATCATCCAACACATTTCAGGGCGAGACAACGCATCATTAATCCAATAAATATATTTTATAGACATTAAGATCACAAGGTTACCAGGTGAAGGACGGGATTACGCACAAACTATATCAACATTAGCAATTAGTTATTTTAAAATTATGTACAGTGTAAAGAAAATCTGACACAGCGCCTGCAGGAGGGAAACATGCCTCATTAGGCTTCTATAACAGAAATATGCTCTGTGGATATGTTGAAATGTATTAATCATAACAACAAACACCTTGTCCAAAAGCCACAGACGCGCCATTAACGCCAAATGTGGATTCTAAATATTAAAATGTACATGAACCACCGCTGCGTTTTGTCCTGTTAGTCCCTCCAGGACGAAAATGCGCATGCACCGATTTTATTAGAGTTATTTTTTAATGTTTCTAAAGCCACAGCTCGTCCTCTACTGCCTATCGGTGAAAAAGAAGCATAACTGTGACCAGAAATGTGTTTTATAAACATTTAAGGGTTTTAAAAATGAAAACAACAACCACAGCTCGACCCTAACGTACTGCAGGAGGGATCGATGCATGATTTCTGGGTTATCACGGATATAATTTAGAATATTCAGGTTATTGATAATACCAACCAAACCTCAAATGTGCAACAAGAAAAGACGCATCATTGCCAGAAAGGTGCTTCAGAGATTTCTGAATTTAAAAGAAGAACTGCGACATTTGGTCCAGACCGCCTCCAGGAAGAAATGGAGCAGTGCTATCAATACTACTGAGTAATATTTGGATTCCTTATCAAACAGAACTTCGACCGTATTAGGATAAATCCAAGCAATACAAATTCAGAATTTATATTATTTATTATCATTTATATAACTGATTATTTATACAACTGATCAAGCTGACTTAAAACCACATCCTGTGCAGAAAAATAAAAACTGTAAGGATGATGAGGGACTAGAGGGACACTGAAGTTACTTAGACACCTCTGGTCAATTTGAAACCTTTTTTTTAAATCTATTTATATTAATGTAATATTTCTGATAACACGAATACATTTTTTCACTAAATATGTATACCATATTATCATACCAAAAATTAAGTAAATGATAATATATTAACCGAAGGGAATGCATGTCTGTCATGGAATTTGTGTCATTTTTTGCCCTTTTAAGAATAAATGTTAGGGCATTTTTCAAGCTCTCCTGCTGGGTATGATACTAATACTAATTCTAATACTAATACTCATAATAATAATACTTATGATTATCCATTATAATAATAATAATAATAAAAATAGTTTGATGGCAAGATACATATTTCTTGATAAACACTCTTTTCAGTAACTAAATCAATTAAAACACCACTAATTCATTTATATATTACTAAAATATTATCTACATTTAGAAGCTTTTGGACGCCTTAGTTCACAACCATCTCATTTCCCCCTCATTTAATTATTTTTTTTCCATTTTTAATCGTATAACTTTAGTTTGGGGTCTGATATTAGCCTCCTCCATGCCAGTGTGTCTCTGCAGCGCTCCAGTAAATATCCAGGTCCCACGCTCGCTCTAACGCCTCATTTTGCTCCGGAATAATAAACTACAGCTGTGTGTCATTGACTCCCCGCTCGAGCATGTGTATTATGTGTATTGAGCGCGTGTGCAGCGTGTTGACTGCTCCGTCTGTGATTGCTTTGTCTGCGGACTTGATTTTTTTTTTTAACCAAGTTTACCATTCAAATCCACTTATCACGTCGTCCTCAGCCGCGCTGAGCAAACACAGCGGGGCCAGCGGCTGCTGCGGCCCGGGGTTTGATCCCGGAGCTGCTGCACGCTGTAAAAATAAAATAAATAAATAAACACCCCCACCAACCCACCACCCCGTACCGAAGTGTGATTTCCTCGAGTTCCTAACAAACCCACCCACAACCCCACACCCCTCTCCCACATCACCCTCTCCCCCCGCTGCGAGCGAGTGCACACGCGTTTAATGTTGCTGCTCCTCTTTTTGTTGTTGTTTTGCATAAGAATCCAAATTAACAAGCTTTTAATTACTCGCTCCTAATCAAAGCTTATCGCTTCCGTGTGCTCCTTCACGCCTGCAGGCACGGACAGGTCGATTTACGCACTTATTTAGAGGAAAGATAAAGAAAAGCGAGATCCTGCCAGAATGTGAAATACACCAAAATTGTGAGTAGATGAGACATGAGCCTTATTTCCCTCTTATTATTCTATATAATTTCAAATTCAAGTTATTTTAGGCCTCACATTGCAGTGAACTTAACAGTTTAATGTCTTATTTTACTCATATAATGTCTATTTTTGCGCACAAAAGCGCCGTTATAGCAATATAAAACCATTTCACCAATGCTACGCCAAGAATAAAGTTGTAATTTATCTGCAAACATTTTTTTTTATTTTCTTATTAAAAGAATATTTGCCATGAAAATAAATAAGATCTTGCTTTTCAATATTCACTTTAACCTTGGTTGAAAATAAAAAGACTGACAAGACCAAAGTTAAAATAAATTATTTCATTATTTCTTGCTAAAATATAGAGGTAAACCCCAATTGCTGCGTAAAGTGTATTTTTTGTTCATCTTTGTGGATGATGCACCCTCACTGTTTGACTTTCCTTGCTGTATTTGTTATATTTGGGGTTATTTCACATGCGTTTAAGTAGTTGTGCACATCTTTGGCAAACGCGTTCGTAAATGATTAAGTTGGATTCTGTCTTTTATTATTTACTTGAGGTAGTTTTCCAAGAATACCATAAAAACAAAAGCTTCTTTTTCCATACTTAACTGCTATTAATTTGCTCCTTCACTGACATTTTGGGTAACTGACTTTTGCTAAAGTCGTCATGCAACTCCTTGGCAAACGACTTTTCAATACACGTGCAGATAACTGAGCTGGACTTTAGTTTGAATTTTTTTTATGTGTTCTTAAAGCATATGTAGAATATGTTGTTGCATCTTCACGCCTCCATCTCCTGAAATAAAACAGAACAGTCACAAATAAAACCACATCCTTGAGTCTTTGTCCTGTCCCCTTCTTCCATCTTACCTAAAGAAATCATTTTTGCAGTACAGTCTCCCCTCTCGAGAAAAACACTTCTCAGTCAGATTGCACTTGCACTCGCAGCACTGCACGCACTTGACGTGCCAAGCTCTGTCCAGCACGTTGAGCAGAAAGCGGTCCAGGATAGGCCTCTCGCAGCCGGCGCAGTGGACCATGGCTTCGGCTGGGTTCACAAACCCCAACAAAACGAGGAGCGGGCCGGTGCACACACTCACGCAAAACGCACACACAGAAACAAAACAAAATCAACAGTACAGGCCGAGCATTGACCGTGGATCTGCGCTCTCCCTCTCTCTCCCCCTCTCTCTCTCCTCTCCCTGATTCGCCTGGAGCTCCCGGGTCAATGTGCGCGGAGGAGCCAGTCGATCAGGTGTCACCACAGATTTCTCCCTGCATGCGTAAAAAACGAATCAGCGTCCGAAAACAAAAAGGGAAAGACGCAGAAGGGGATGCGTCCTTTCTCTCCAAACTGAAGGAAGTAATCAGTCCTTTATTGGATCCGAGGCAAAAACCAGAGTGAAGACTCAGCAGTGGAGGCTCATGGAGGGGCTGCTTGGTTGTCCCGGCGCGTTTTGGAAGTGACGCATCGGCTGCTGGGGAGCGTCGTGTGCCAGTCAGAGCTGCACGAGGCGTCTAGTAAAAAGCTTTGAGGGCAGAGCTGTCACACAACAAGACACGCACGCCTTTAAAGAATTCAGTGCACTTTGACATGGCAGCGTATCCAGTGTTGAAAAGCCGGCGAGAAACAAAATCACACACCCAAAAAGATTACACAAAATAGAGTGTCCCCCCTCTCGCGCGCAGATCCTGGATGTTCTAGGGGGAATGCTGGGATGTCTCCTGTAGTAGTCAGTGTGAATTCTGGGATGCCCTCAGTCTCCAGTTCGCTGTGTATGCTGGGATGCGCTCCGTCTCCACTAACACTGTCTTGCTCCTAAAGCTCCAGCCCAGCCTTATTCCCAGCCTCCTGACGTCAGGCCGCGGCCGGACCAATCAGCGCCGACCCGTGCCAGCAGCCATCAAGCCGCCCCATCATAACCCAGCGAGGGCTCTGCCTGCTATTTATGCCACACACTCAAGACACCAATTGTCAAGAATTTCCCTGCAAACTGTCATCTGTTAGTGAGTGTGTTTGGAAGGGAGCGAGCCGCGGCGGAGGGCCAGCGGCGCGCGGGGGGGAGACGGCATCTCGATCAGCTGCTGGGAGAAGGGTCTGCTGGGCATGAAGGAGGCATCCGAGCAGGTAGATACATCGACGGGTTAAGGAGAAAGGAGCTGTGGGCGCGGAGGGCATGGCGCGCTCCCAGATCATCCATGTAAAGTTACTCTACGCCAGAGAATTACGCACACGCTTGGCACGTTTGATTTTGTGATTCGTGAGAAACCGGAGGCATTTTTAAATAAAAGCAGCGTGAAGTATTTAATTCTGTCCACAACCTGCGATTAAATGCACCATTTATGGTCGCTTCTTATTCATTAACAAGAAATGCGAACTAACTAATTCGACTACTCGAGTTATAGAAACTTAGAAAAAGACACTATCGTTTGCAACGTTTGTTTTTGTAAATTGTGATCAACTGGAGGCACTATTTCTATCAAAGCAGCTAAAACATTTAATCATGTATCTCCTTTGTACGTGAATGCATCATTTAGTGCTGCTAAATGTTTAGCAGATGGAATGTAATTACATATCCTCGTGCTACAGTACCTGAGCAGCACCAGAGAATTACGCACACGCTTGCTTTTGTAATTTGTGATAAAACAGGCATTTTTAACAAAATATTAACTTTATTAACTTCATTTCCCACTTTGCACGTCTGTGTTTCATTTATCTTGGCTAAAAGTTTGGAAAAACTGACGCTGGAAAACAAAATTCATTTATTCGAGTTGTAATTCAGAGAATTACGCACTGTTAACACGTCTGCGTATTTTATGATTAAATAGAGCCAATTTTCCAACAGAGGAGCCAAAAAGGTTAAATCCTGTATTTACTTTGGACTTGAACGCATCATTTATTTATGCTTAATGTTTGATATTGAAAGGTGAGAAGTTACTAATTACAAAGTCGAGTTACAGAATGTTAGTAAATCCATAGAATTACACAGACTTTTGGCATGGTTTTTAGTTTTTTTTTAATCAACTTATCAAAACAGTAGCCTTTTTATTTTCTACCTTTTGCATGATAGTGTATATATTGAAGATAAGCATTTGATTATTTTCGGTGGAAAGTAAAAAATTACATTTAACTGAAGTATTTGGAAACGTTAACTGACAGAAATGTGACTTTTACAGGCGCATCTGTATCTGGTACAACAGACTTTTTATCCGAGCTGATTTTTCTCACAAAGTTAGTCTGAGCAAGAAAATTAGGCACACGTGTGTCATGTTTGGTCTTGTACTTTGTGCATAACCCGAGGTATTTTTAATTAAAAAAAATAACAACCATATTTGTGAACCATGTGCCTCTTTTTCTACATATACATGCGTATTTTTTAAGCTAAATGTTTCAGGCTGATGAGTTCCTTCGTGCTCTCGTCGACTTTTATCGCGTTTCTTTACGCGTTAGCAGCAGCAGCGCACTTTGAGCAGCCCCTCTCTCCTCTTTGGTGTGATGGAGAGGAAGCGTTAGAGTGAAAGACAGAGAGGCTCTAAAGTTGACAGCTCGTGCCGCTCCGCTCCCGGCCCAGACACCTCGGGACGATTCATTAAGGAGGTCCAATCCACTTCAAGTCCACCTTAAAGTAAATAACACCGCGAGCGTCACAGCGCGCTGGGTTATCAGTCATTTCCCATCACAGTGATCAGACGAGGCTTTGTGTTGGAGAGTTTACGGGCCACTTTAGCACCTCTGAGATCTGTTTGTCTGGTTGGAAGGGGGGTATGGTTGGATATAGCCGCAGTAATGTGGAAATATGGTAAAGATAACCTAAATGTAGATGGAGAAATACGATTTTTTTGTTAGTTATAAGCGGCAACTCACTTTACGCACAAAACGCAGCGACCCCCATTTATTGTGCACCAGCAGCCCGGCAGCATCCTCCTTCATACGGGCTGTTTCTCATGCAAAACGTCCCCGTCCAGCTGCCTGCCTGCGCCTGGGGATCTCCTCGTCAACAAGACATGTGTTACTGGCTGAAGAAAAGACAGATAAGGATTCAAAGAGACCCTCCCTCATCCCCTCCCTCTTTTTTTTATTTCAGTTTTGCTTTATCGCATCTTCATCCCGATTTTCACCCCATTCGCTCTTCCATTCCCATCTACTTCGTCCATTTTTCAGTCTGTTTGTGGACGCATCCTGCAGAGCATCTGGTTATGTTTCCATCTGAGAGGAACAGAGGGGTCATTGAGCTCCATGACAACTGGGCGGTCCATGTTTGTGCAGAGAAGCAGGGGCGTTTTTAGTCAATTGGAGGCTCCGGGCAAAAAAAACAATCAAGGCACCATTCCCCAGATCCACCGTATTAATACAATGTCTGTGTGATAGTATTTTCCGTTCTTTTTCTGTTGCTTTTAATGTACAGAAACTTAGTCTTCCATTGTTTTTGGATAAAATGTACAAGTGGATAAACCTGACAAGGTTGGTACAAACAGAGCAGAGTGTTGATAGCTATCCTGCAATTTGAAGTGGTTACAGTTATGAAATGACATTATCAAATATCAGTTTGCTTTATCTGGTGATTGAATTTTACACCGTATATAGCAGCATTTGGAAAAGCAGAAGGCACTGGAGAGAAAAAAAAGGAAAAAACTCTTGCACCGGTTCCATCCAGGCTGTACTGCAATGTAGAGACAGTGAGCAGGAGTTTTCCTGCATTGTTTTTTTTTCTCCAAGAGAGAGCTACTTGAATAGATGTTAGAAATTTGAATCAAGAAAAGCGAAGCAAATCTACCAACATTTTCTAAGTTGCACAAAAATTGGCAACATTTAGAAAAAGAGTGGGTTAGAAAAAAAGGTTTTACGTTTTGTTAACTTCAACATCTTGTCCAGATGTTGTTTACCTTTCTGTTTAACTTAGCACAGTGGTTCCTAAACATCTTAGCCTGTGGCCCCCTTGATAACAGTGCCAATAAACAAAACTCCCACCCACTGTCCCTGGAGGCAAATAAAGCTTAAAACAAACTAAAATTTCATTTTTAATTTGGGAAGTTTTACTTAATGACTATTCTTTGATGTTAAATCTAAGTTTTGCATATTTATGTAGGCAAAATTTCTTTTGTAAACATCCTGAATTTTGAGCTCCTACATGGAAGACATCCTTGGACCCCCCAACCCCCAATAAAAACACATATTCAAGACCTTAAAAGGTTTTAAAGAACTGAACACAGTTCTGTATTGTCTGGACAGCACATTTAAGTTGTAATCTTTCAGTGAAACCGATGAAGAATTGAAGGAGTCTCAACTCCCGTTCAACCCACTTCACCAAATACAGCCAATACACGAGAGCAGTTAAGACACAGTGAGAAAGTGTGAACATTTTGCCCAATGATTTGGCAATATTAAATACTTTAAAACTAATCTAGACTTCTTTAAAATAACTCAGGAAAATGTCTTTTGTAACAGAAATGGGAACATTTTTCAATGTCAAATTTCTTTTTTCCAAATGAGTTTTCTTTGAGTTTCAAAGGCAACATCCAAGTTGCGCAAATAGCTACATTTGTAGTAGTGATGAAACTGGAGGTCTACTCACTAACTGGAGAAAAATATAAATTCTTCACCAAAATGCCAAGCAATTGCAACCAGTCTCGTGTCACTGTTTAAGTTGCACAAATATTGTCAACAACCATGTGATACTTGCAACCAGTTGTCCAAACATTGGCAACCTCTTTGCACTTTTTGGATGGAATCAAAGTAATTACTGTATGTTTGTAATCATAGTTTATATTTCTCAGCAATTTTCATTAATTAGAATTAAAAATACACTAATGTGTTGACAACATTTCATTTCAAGAAGGCTTGCTCATCCAGTGTAACCCGAACAAGCTCAACTTAAGTTGCTTTTTATACAACAAGAAAAACATTTCTATGTTATTTTATTCATTTTTGGTCCACCATTTTTAATTAATTCACTGTTTTCAATCTATTTGCACAATCAAGACAGTGTGCATGAATTTTCCTGCAAAACTTTGTACCGTCTCATTTTGCTGAATCGAAAGAGAACATTTAAACTGTAATAAAAATTGTAATTTAGAAGTCTATCATTTCATCACTAAAAAACTAAAATTGCTCATAGTTCTTCCGTAACTCCAAACTATCACAGTTAAACTTTGTTAGTTGGTGTTAGGTGGACTCCTCAAAAGAGACTTTATGGATCATTTAAGTTTCTTTGAAGGTACTTTATTCACTCTTGATCCAATATTCATATATATTGTAAAACACACATCTGAATTATGTAAAGTAATAACAGACTTAAACTGTATGTTTGATCCTCTACAGTAATGACAATATCTTGTGCAGGTAAATGTCCACCTTCTTATGTTAAAACTCAAATGCATCAAAGGGTAATCAGTGATGACAGCACCTAGACTGAACCACAATGCTTATTCATTTTTATTCTGTCTGCAGAGGACTTTGTAAAAATAACCTCACAGGTCTTACACCCTCAGCCTCCTCACAAACTTGTAAACGCGGCATGTAAACAAGAAAAGTTGTTGTTGTTTGCATGTGTAGAAGATGCCTCGATAGTCTGTCAGTGGGGATAATCTCCGCCTGATTTAGAATAAACCAGAGAGAGGGAAGAAGGCAGCTCACAGAGGCAGATTAATCCACGAATAGAAGGAAATCAAAATATGGGCTATAGGCTTAAAAATATCTCAGCTCCCCTCCAGGCAAAACACACTATTAAATGCAAAAAAATGGTTTTAACCTTACCGCTGTAATCCCTCACCAGCAATAGATTTTATTCTCACTCGTATTTTTTACATCCTGATGCAGGCAGAAGTTGTAAATTGGAATTTGTGGAGATGCTTGTGTGCTCAAGATGAAGAAAACAAAGTGTTATTTTTTTATTTTGGAGCTGCTTTAATGGGGGAGAGATTGGAGTGAGATTATATTGCAGGAGGCCTTTTTTAGGCCTGTAAAAAGGCACAAAAATAAAGAAATAAGACAGCTAAAAGTGGAAAATTAAAACACACATATGTGTTAATTTTATGTTTTGTAGGAAACAGGAAGATAGCATTTATTATGGGCATGTATTCTCTACTTTTGGTTTGTTTTTATTGAATGTAGAGTCTAATTTTAGACTTTAAAGATGGAGATATGTGAATGAATGTAAAGACTGGGTCTTGCTGATGACCAGACTTAAAATACAAAAACTCTTGATCTTAGATTGTTCATATTTTATTTATTGAGATTTTTTTATTTCTTGTTGGCTTTAAGTTTAAATTCATTTGTCACTGCATTGTGTATTTTTGTGTGCAAGCACTTTGCAAAAGCGTTTTAAGGGCATTATTATTATTATTTGTAACATTATAATTATTGTCATTACTATTATTTCCTTTATAGGCCATGTGTAGACGGTTAAAGGAAAAAAGAAAAGGGGGTATATTGGACTCTCAGGCCTGTAAAGCAGCCCAGGAGATTTGAGGTTTTATGAAGTGCAGACAAGTGAACTGGTACACCGCGAGATAATTAATCTGAGATAATGAATGAGGCTGTGAAGATGCATGCAATCATTAATTCTAATCATGACACGTTTATTTGTCTCCCCTCTCTCCTCCAGGCCCAGTTAAGAGACACAATGTCACCACAACAATGCGCACAGGGGGCGCGGCGCGTGGAGGGAGAGGATTCAGGGATAAAGACTGAATCGGGCAGGTGATTAGGTGGAGAGGGTGGTGGTGGTGGGTCAGGAAAGGTGGGAATGTGAGGAAAAATAAAACCCGAGATCCTCGGTCAGCTTCCCCGGGTGTGTGGAGCCGGGAACGCCGGGCTGTGAAGCTCCAGAGCCGGGCAGGGACGCACCGTGACTCCGGGATAAAATGTCAGTCCCGGCTGGAGCTGTGATCGACTGAGTGAACCGAGGAGAAAGAGGGTGGTGGGATGTGCACGGAGGGAAGGGGCACTGACTGGTCCACTGCTCTGCTGTTTGCAGGACCCCCTCCCCCATTTTTATCCAGAGGTATTGCAGCCAGTCGCTGACGTTCATAATTCATAATCAGCCACATTGATCATTCTGGGTTATAAATGTGTTTATTTCAGGGAATAAGCAGCCCGTTTGTGTGAATATTTTCAGCTAATATTATTTGGATAATTGTTCATTTCTATTCCTGGGTGGGAAACCTCAGAAGATGGAGAAGGGGGGACATTTGAGTGTGGATTTATGGTAAAAATGTGCTTATTTGGGGGAAATGAAAATAAAAGGCATTTGAAATAAAAGACAAATTACTCACTCGAACTCCTTTCTAGTTTAGATTAACTGCCTAGGCCAAAATGTCCTAAAATTCTGCTCAATTAAATTTAAATAGGACAACACATATTTGTTTAAACGAAATAATGCACCAACAAGAGGTATCATTTATGTTTAGCCTCGGAAATACAGACACTAAAAGTTTAAAAACAGAGCATAAGTTAGATTATGTTTAAGATTCTGGTCCAGGCTGCGTCAAATACGTAAAAAACGAATAAGTATTTGTGATAAAAGCAGAAAAAAAAGCTTTAAGATCCTTGGGTCCAGTAAATAGTTAGATTTGTTAAACAGCCAGAGATGCTGAATGGTGATGGTACATCTATTCGGGCACACACTGAAAATATAGGCTACGTAACATCTTAAACTGTTGTCCTTTAAGGACACAATTTGATCAATTCCATCGAATTGCGCGCACTTTGAAACAGCTGTACATTAAAAATAATTTCTAAAGCAAAAACACGAAATTTCAATAAGCTCTCACGAACACAGAATGATGTCCCTCCCATGCGTAAATGCGCTCTTCCCTTGAATCTGCATAACTCCAGTCATCGTTGCGCCAACTGTGTAAAGAGCGCGTAGACATCGACAGTAATATTTACAGAGAGTTTGTAGAGAGTGAGTTGAAGTGTAGGGGGTGCACTATCCTGCCTGTAAATTATTTTTGAACCTATTATCATCATCAAGTCATATCAGAGCTTTTTTAAGGTAGTCTCTTGAGATCTTTTCAAGGGAGACTTTTTCAGGGCAGCACAGTTAAATGAGAGGAGGAAGGAGCACAGAATAAAGCCATTATTGGATCTTCAACGCGTAAGTTGGTGTTTTGAGTGTAAATTGGTGTGAATAAGCAAAAATACATGCTTAATGCCAAGAATAGATATCCATTCTTCCCTTAAAAACGATCTCTTCTTGCAGTACAAGGCTATAAATGCAGAATGCTATTGTTAGAACTCAAACCACAAAGTTGACTTTCAGCCATGCGTCACTGCAGCTTTTCATTCTAATATTCCTTGTACGTGTGCCAAATGCGTAAAGAACGCGCACAAGTTGACCGAAAAATTCACCGAATAGAGTGCGAGCCACAAGAGGTGGGGGTGCACTGCCTAACCTGTCAATCATTCACTCCCACGTCGATTTAAATTCTTGTAAAATGTTTAACGTCTTATGTCTATTAAGGTTCGAATTCAGTTTCAAAAAGGCTGAACAGTACAATTAGGAGAACGTTAAAATGATAACAAACATGAGACAAAGGAAAGAAAAAACAATGCATGTACCCTGGAATAAAGCACAATAAGATAAGATAGGATAAAAAAATCATTTATTGATCCCCAGAGGAGAGATTCAGGTGCAGTACAAGGTAAAAAAAAAAGGCTGCAAGAGATTCTAATTTAATTTTTATGAAACTTTTCAGATACAGAGTCCAATATAAGGCATTAAGTACTATATTTATACAGGAGACGTTTTAATCTTTGATAGTTTAAAATGTCCTGTACCATAAAAGCAAATGTTTAATGTCCACCATTTTCACTACAAAACAAGCACTTTGCAGCACACATACAGAATGTACTTTTACAAAAAAACATCCACAAAATTGTGCATCGGCCATGCGTGACTTTGCTTTTTTTTATCATTTATGGTTAACCTTTACCTTGTGCTTAAGAGCATGCAAAAGATGAAAACATTGAGTAAGTAGAGTATGAGTTGCTGGGGGTGGTGGCGGGGGGCTACATTGTTCAATCAATCAATCAATCAAACTCCATGGCAACAATGTAAACAATCTCATCTCTTTAAGGTTGTCCTATTAGTTCAAACTAGAAAAGTTGTCAAGTTTATGATGTGTTTTGAAAGGCAAAATGGCCATTACAATTCACCAGTTACAATCCTAAGAAGGTTAAAACAAACAACAAAATAATAATAATAATAATAATAATAATAATAATAATAATAATAATAATGTTCCTTTTAAAGTACAAAAAAGAATGAAGTCTATGTAAGCTGTTAAAAACATTCTCTTCCCGGCAAATGCATGAATATCCCTCTCTGCCCCAAAAGCTTGAAACACACAGCGAAATACCCAGAATGCTATTTCTGCCACTAACAGCCTCAAAAGGTGTTTCAGTCATGCATAACTTGGCTTCTCATTTGTGATTATCCTTGTCCTAGCTGTGCCAAGTGCGCTAAAGCGCGCGAAAGTCGACCAGCATATTCAGCGTGTTTGTAGAGTATGAGAAATGAGAAACTGAAGGTGGGTGGGTGCACTGCCCAGCCTGTCAATCATCCTCCCCCCGAATCCTAATCAATATGTTTTCTTGTTTTCAACCTTTTCTGTAACCACATAGTCCTTTGAGATTGAGATCCTATTTTTTAAAAGAGGGATATGACCAAAATGTTACATAGCTGCAGAATAGAAAGAATGAAATGTATGGGAGACAAATAGATCAGAGTAGATGCAAATAAGGTATGACTTTTCGCTTTTATGTTGAATATTCTACACTCATATTACAACACAGAGAAAATAGTGGAATCAGTGTATTTTATTAATTTATTTATTACCTCAAACAGCCTGTGCAAAGTGCGTAAAAAGCGCGCACAAGTCCATGTGATGTATTAAAATTCGTTAAAGCCTTTATAACCAGAAATTGTCAAAAGGTGCAGACCATTAGAGAAACTAGAAATGCTTTAAACAGGACATCGGTTACAAGCAGAAGAAGGAAAGAAACAACTAACATGAGCTAAACAAAAGACTAAAACCATCTGCGCATCTTGAAAGTAAGAAAATACTAAAACACCTGGCTCTTAATGGCAGGTGTTTCACAAAAATAGCTCCTTTAGCACACGGCTAGATCTTTTTCTTTCTAATCACAACCGCAAATTATGTTTCAGTCAGCGCAAAATGGCCTTTCACTGATAAATTCTCCTTGTCCTGTGTGTGCCAAGTGCGCAAAAAGCGCGCAAAAGCTGACCATCATACAGTGTGTGTTGTAAAGAATGAGCTACTGAAGGTGGGGGTGCTCTGCCCAGTCTGTCAATCATTCCCCGGCGCATTATCACGCACTCCCAGGAACCAAATCCGACCCGCCCTCCTCTGTTCCTCCTCCTCTCCATCCAGTTATCCATGATACATCCATCCATCCATCCATCCATCCCAGCGCGTCGTGCTCACGCAGCAGAAAAGGCCCCATAAAGCAGACGTGAGACATTTGGAGAAATTCAGCGTGTGTGATGGTCTAACCCACAAACGCACAGCACGCACAGTCCCACAATCGACTAACTGAGCCTCCCGCCGCCCCCCTCCAAAGTCCCCCTCTTCCCGTAGATCAGCAGCCAAACATATGCCGATGTGAACTCGACGTGGATTATTGAGCCAGCAGCAACTCTACGCAAACATTTTCCAGACTTTCCAACTCGGGTCCCGGCCTGCGCTGAGAGAAATCCAATGGGATTTATAGATCATCTCCCTACAGCTGTCCCTTCTCAGTCAGTCAACCCCCCACTCCCTGCAAACACACACCCACACACACACACACACATCCATAAAGGCCCACGGTTTGTCCTCAAGAAGCATCCAAATCACCACCATCTATGTCCTCTCCGGTGTCTGTGTGTTTTCTCGAGAAGATCACATGATTCAGTGAATTTCGGAGCTCTGGGGTCCAAAAACCTGCATGAGGCTCCGAGGTCACCTAGAAACAAGGCCACCAACAACATCACAGTCCCACTCAGGCCTCTAGGGGGCGAATTCAGCCTGAGCAAAGAAACAGCCAAGGCAAAGATATATACTCTGTGATGAATAGGTCATCAAATAGCAGTTTTTGCTGCGTAAAGTCAAGAAAACACGCACATGGAAAAGAAACAATGACCACACATGAAAAAGAAAGAAAAAAAGAAAGCCAAAAGTGGACACATCTGCACTCAAACACACATTTTTCAGAGTTATCTAGATATTTCTTCACTCTTAAATTAACCTGGACAGGAAACTTTAACTTGTGTTTTAAGATTTAGGATTCTCATAAAATACATTTTTCATCCATTTGTTATGAGGATGACAAACAATCAAAATGGCCTTGCCTCTGTGTGAAACAAACATGTTTGGAGCATGTAACTGAATTATCCATGAGATCATGTTCATTGGAGGCCTCTTTATATCTCTATCTCTATCTCTATCTCTATCTATATATATATATATATATATATATATATATATATATATATATATATATATATCTATATCTATATATATATCTATATCTATCTATATATATATATATATATAACTATTCATATAGAACATTTGGAACATAAGATAACATTCATAAACATGACAGCAATAACAAGACCGCTAGATGAAAACGATACCTACAATTTAAAATAAACTGAAATAGCAATGCTGTGAAACTATGTTTTCTTCAGTTCTTTAAACAGGAAAACTCTTAAAATGTAGATTAATCTCAGAGGTCACCGTTCCTCACTGATCTCAGAACTCTCTGTGGCAGCTTTAGTCCTTGATATATAGACTGGTCAAAATGTTCAGGTCTGAAGGTTTTGATTAGTTCATACACTCACAAGTGCCATTGGCACCATCGAAGACTGATTGACTGAATGCAATCAATAATGCATTTTTCAAAGTTACTTAACATGATGCACTAAATATTTTAGATGATATCTACTGATATTATTTAGTTTAATACTGGCAGTCATATGCACATTTTTTGTAATGGATACTTTATTAGTAAATGATAGTGTGCATATTTCCTAAATACAGACATAAGATGATGATGTGCTGAAGCATTACATACAATCTGATGATATTACAGCTGACTGGATATAAAGTACCCATGGTTAATGTATTGGATATTTCTTTATGTGATGATGCAAAACAAACTTTTTAGGTCAATATCCGTCAAGACTGACATGATGATAATGTTGAGCATCCCTAATGATGTGGAATTCAGATGTCAATACAAATATGTTTTTTTAGCAATCAGAAAAACAAGATTATGCAGCATTTTGATGCAAAATTTTCACGTAATAGCTCAGATTAATCATGAATACTCATTCAAACAGCCAGTGAATAATTTTGATTAATATTTCAATTTGCTGACAGCAGAAGTGCAAAGATAAACTTTTTAATAATAAAATGAAAATACAGTAAGTATTAAAGAAAGCTGTGCTGAAACATTTACACAAAATGATTTCATTTTCAAGGCCAGTGTGGCCAAAATAAGTCCTTCAATTTGACTACTTAAAAAAGCCCCTCTATCCCACTGGTGATATGACTGGACACAGTGGTGTTTTAAGTTTATTTAAAAATCACCCACATCCTTTTTTGATTATTAGGGATGTCCCATATCAGGGGTTTTCATGCCTTTGTCTGCCCAAGGCACATACTGGTCTGTACATTTTATTTGTATCTACCAATGCCAGATAGAAATCTGCTACTTTAGTTTGCTGAAATTAAGAAAAGAAAGAATGGTGACAATCAATTTAAACTAATCCAATAGTCACTTTAATGTGCAGACCTTGTTGAATAAGGAAATTAACTTTTACATTGTAGATTTTAGCATTTGCTTCATATTTTTATAAACAGAACTTGCAAAGTTTTTGTTTTCTCAAGCTGACCTCAAAGGGTTTGTAGCTTTGGTTCAAGGAGAATTATGCTGATGTGCTTGGAGCTTGTTTCTCCCTGCAAAAGTGAGGGATACTTATGCACCAGTCGTATGATGAAATAACTGTCACAGCACTGGTGAGACTCCATGGCAGAATTTGAAAGCTCAAACAGGAGTGCAAATCAAGAAAAAGGTCTGTTTCAATCTTTATCCCAGGAAGCTTATTCTGCTGACTGAAAAACCTCAAAGGTTAGGGATTCTGAAAAGTAACAACTTTCAGTTTTATTCAGAAAAAGTATATTAATGACTGATGGATTAATCTATAGACTGATTTGTCAGATGCTAAATAGTTGTGATGACAAGTAATGGTTGAACAAATTCCAGAGGTGCGCCTGAATTTGCCTCATGGCACACCATTTGAGAACCACTGCTCTATGTTATCAACATACTGATATCTGGAGATAACTACTTTAGGATGTAGTTATCAGGAGGCCGACAGGCAGATTAAACATGTCTCGAAGATAGGAGCCTACAAGGCAGCCTTGAGCTTGTAGTAACAGCTTATTAGTTCTGGTATAAAAGTAAATGCACTCAAGATCAAGCTAAGTTACTGTTAGCTAGTTGACAAATCTCTGTAGCTCTAAAAACGAATTTTGTTTCTTTAATTGGTATTTTTCATATTGCTGTTATCCAAACAAACAACTTTCAGTTACAACCACATAAGTATCAATGTCTATATTTGCTATATTAAGTTCAAACATACTGACACATTTTAAAGCTGTTGTGCATTCTATATTTTTTTATTCCAACAGTCCGATGGGGCATCTTACCAAACAGAATCATCAGTAAGTGGTAAAACTTTGTGGAAAAGGGGGAAATCAGTATCTGTGTTGCAATCCTTTGCATATGTGGGTATGATTAATCGAGATTAACTGGCAAAAAAGAGCCAATAATTAATCACAATTAACATTTTAAATACCTCTAGCTAGCAATGTCATGAAAAGATGAGCAGAAGTCTTCTGGTATTGTTGACAAAAGCATAGGACAAAAATGATGAAAAGTGCAGTGAGAATATATCAGACTGTTTTTGAAGCAGGACAGAAAACAGGAATCCTTTGTAACATAAAATGGCTAATTTTCTTTTACAAGCACACATGCATGCCTCTGGTATTAGAACTGGAGATTTCAGCAGCCTACTGTTGGTGATTCCTCTCCATTCACTGTGAATAAAAACCAAAAATCATCCCTCATGCTCCAAACAGAAAGCAGCCCCCCTCATGCAGGCACTGAGAGGAAGCAGCCTGTAAAGAAGCAGTTTTCCCAGTCCAGATTAATGGTACTGCGCGTTTATTCTGCAGTTGGGGTGAAAGGGCCAGGATCACTAATGATTATAATATAATGTGTGGTGATAACCACTCCCTTTGAGATATTATCGCCCGCTGGCCAATGCTCCTGGGACGGGCTGCAGAGCGGCTGCAGAGCTGCAGATAGCTGCTGCTGCCGCTGCTGCTGCAGACACTGAGGATTTCTGCTCGGAAAAAAATAGAAAGCCCGGGAGCGAGGAGAGCTGTCCGCTGCTGATACATGCGTTAATATATACAGCAGAGAGGGAGTCCTGCTCCTTCATGCATCTGCTGCTTATTATTCTTTACATGGTGCCACGGGGAGGGGGAGTAACGGGTTAAAAACACTGCAAGTTCAGTTATGAACCATACTTTAATTTTTTACTTTTAATTTGAAACAACTGATGATATTCTTTACATTTTAACATTTTCTTATTCTATGACACCTCATGGGGCACCATGGAAATTCACTTTGGGCTCCATCATCACAGCCTGAAATAATCCAAACAACTGCTCAAACCTCACCTCTATTTGGAGAATAAAGCTGCTGTTGTGTTAAAGATCACTCTCAATGCTCTACATGTGAGCAAAATATATAGGTTTTTCAGATGGAGGACAACAAAACAGCTCAAAAAGTGCAGAATACAATTAAAAAATAATGCCATTTCAATAGTGACAAACTTAATCACCTTTAGACCAATGTTTCCTGATCTTTTCTTTTGCAATACAAATAAAAAACAAAGAGGTTTTTTTTTTCCCTATTACACTATCATATCAACAGTAAAGCTCTGAATGGCCAAGCACCAACTGGCTGTATCATAAAAAGCTTGAACTGCCCTAAAACTGAAAATGCTGGCCTACTCATGGGACCAGCAGTCTCTAAAAGTAGTATGGGAGGTAGAGCCTTCAGTTATCAGACTCCTCTTCTTTGGACCCATTTACCAAACACTGTTTGGGAGACAGACACCCTCTCTACCTTGGAAAGTAGACTGAAAACTTAAAAAAAAGCTTTTATAGTTAGGACTGACTCAAGCTTGGACCAGCTCATAGTTAAGCCATAATAGGCTTAGACTACTGAGGATTTGACACTATGAGTTTCTCCGTCTCCCTCTTCTCTTTGTCCGTCTTTTTGTTTTGCTCTTGCACTCGTCTCTGCTTTTGTCTTGTAGGCTGCTCTGGACTGTTGGTGTGGCCTGCCTGCTGCTGTGGACCAACAAAGCTTCAACTACGATGACTGCAAATATTAGTCCATTTTATCCCCATTTCATCATTATTTCAGATCCTTATGACTTCAGAATGTTCTGTCAATTAAAAACACATAGTTCCTGTAAATGTTACACATATATTACTGTAACTATGACAACCAACATCTCCATCTTACAATAATTAGATCTGATAATGATAGAACGATCTACTGATCAACTGCCATTACGTATTATACCACTATATTAACTTCCTTTACAGTCATGTAGAGAGGAATCTCTTGAAAAGATGTGGAAAGTATAAACTGTTATTTTAGAGCCACTGTCAGGTATGGACCAATATCCTCATTGGTGTCCATATATCTGTTAACTCATGGATGATGCCTCCTAGTGTCCAGTGCAAGAAATTGCATTTATTTATGATTGCCATTATATTAAATGTCAAACTAATTTTGCATGCTTTTCTTAGAATATACACTTTGAATATGAACAAAGACAGAGGTGGGCAGTTTTGGTTAGAAAGAAGGTCACATTGAAATAATCCTCTTCAAAGAGCCAAATTTTGACATCTATATGTATTTAAACCAAAACGCAGTGAGGAGTCTAATCAGCTAAATGAAGCATTCAAGCCAGTTTCAGCTACTTTGTTAATACAAGTGACAACAGATTTATGGTAAAACAAAACACTTGTGGTAATTGAAATATTATTCACCTTAATTTTAATTCATTTTATGACAGATTCATAAAAAAGGGTTCAGTAATGCAATATCAAATGATGGCCCTTTTTCCTGTAAATATTCATATTCTAATGTTGTCATATACAGTTTGTGACTGGCAGGCTGCATTGAGGGAGAGGGAGGGCCACATATGGTCCTCGGGCCGCCAGTTTACCAACCAATAGTCAAGAGAAAAAAGGTATAACTTAGTATGGAAGCTAATAAATGTAGATGTGGGTTTGTAAAGCACAAAGTACATTATGAATAATATTTAAATAAAGATGTATAAGCAGCATGTATTCAGTGTAGAGCTGTTTGTTGATATATCTGTTTTACTATGTGATGTCCAACTTTTCACCTGAATGTATAGGCTAAATAAAAAGTAAAATAGTCTGTATTCACATGTAATTAAACCATTTATAATTCAACAGTAGTGCATCAGGTTATGCATTCCAGCAAAAAGGTTGCTGGTTAAACTCCCAAAATCAGTTGAGGCCCTTCTGTGTGGACTTTACATGTTCTCTGTGTGCATGCGTGAGTTTGCTTGTGGTTCTCTGCACTAACATGCAACCCTGTTTGGTTAATTAGTGACTCTAATTGCAGTTAGGTGTGTGTCTGTTTCAACATGGCATATCAGCTGAAAAACCCCTTCAGATAGTCTCTCGCCTCTTATTCTGAAAGGGATGAGTGATTGGAGGTTGTCCAGATGGGGTTTAGTTTTTGATTTTGGCAAGAAAATGTCATCAAAAGCCGTTGATAACTTTCCCTGTTACACTTTGCACAAACACTTTAGCATTTTAAAACAACCAGCCCTTTAATGTGCAGTACAAGTTAAGATTTGAACAATGATTTAGTTTTATTAAACTTTTGAATAGAAGCTAAATAACTACAGCTTATTTTTGGGTTTGGAAAAGGGATTAAAGCTAATATTATCCTACAAAAACATATGCACCAGCAAAGCCTGACATAAATGCATGGGAGGAGTAACTGAAGTAGAGTAAATGATTCACAGTAAAACAAAAGATCCATCACTCCTTTGTTTAAAGTCCCCGTTTGAAAAAAGGCCTTGAAGATATGCAAAAATCAGACATTTGTTCATGTAACCTGCATATGTTCCCGCTTTTCAGAAATATGAAGAAAAATAAACTGATATCAAACAAGAATCAGGCAGCAACTGATTATTCTTTCATGTGTACGCAGCAACTTTTCAAAGCCGATTAGGCCGGAAATCCCCGCATAATTATCGACATTCAGTGATCAATAACAAACAGCGCGGTCCTCAACGACATCACAGAAAAAAAATGTGTTGAGGAAAGAGAGGGAGCAGGAGGAAGGAGAAGTGGAGTGAGTGATGCTGCTGTGCCGGACGCAGCGCGGCTCGATCCCGCTCCATCCATCTTCATTGGAGCTTTTGTGTGCGCAAAAAGCAAAGGCGCGCATAAGGTAAAGCCCGCATCAAAGCCGCGGCTTTATTTTTATATCCAATAGATCAGCAGGCAGACAAAGCTTTATTTTCACCAGGAGAGAGATATTTTACCTCCGCCTTACGGTTTTATGTTGGAGAGGTGTCAGCCGGGGGAAATGGATGGCTAATGCATAGGCAAAGCGCGGCTCGCCTCGGCATGCTGCACGTCAGAGGGGGGCTGCAGGGGAGAGCGGCGGGGATTTAGGGCCCCTGGGGGTCCAACATGGGGGACTGAATACAGGGAAGGGGATACAAGTATCCAGGATACACTCATACTGTAACAGGGCGAGCACGCACGTTCACAAATACAGAGACAGACATGGATCATTGTGGAAAGTGCAGGGACTCCAGTCAGTGTTGTATTTTATGAGATAAAAGTCAGAAATATGTTAGAAAACTGAACTGCAAAACACTTTTTTAAATCAAATATCAGATACTTAGTCAAAAAATGTGAAATAGATATTCTGAAGTAAACAATAAAAGTCATTATTATGAAACAATAAGTCAGAAATATGAGTTATTAGTGAAAAATATGGTATAAAAAGTCACAATAAAGTTACAGATTTGAAATATGAGAAGCTAAGTCATGAAATACGAGATAAAAAACTATAAAAATGAAAAACATACTCAGAGCTATAAGTTAAATGTCATAAAAGCAGAAAGCCAGTTATTAAAAATAGATAAAAGACATGTAATAAAAAGACAATATATGAAATACTACTTGGTAAGAAATATGTGATGTCAGGTCACACATAGTTCACGAAAGTCAGAAATATGAATAAAAGTCATGAATAAAGTCAAAATTTCAGAAAGAGTCAGAAATATGTAATAAAGCAAACATTTTAAAATAATGAGTCCTTAATATATCAAAATCAGTAAAAATATGAGATTATCAATCAAACACATTCAATAAAATGATATGAATATGACAAAAGTCCCAATTATCAAATACAATTTCAAAAAAATGCGATTGAAAGTCAGAAATAAGTGACAAAGTCATAATTCTAAAAATAATAAGTCTGAAAAATGACAAATTCAGCAAAAACATCAGAAAAATCAGAATGCAATAATGAGCTAGTAAATATGGCATAAATCAAGTCATACATAACATTTAAATTGTAGTTATGCAATAAAATACTGTAAATTAAAGATACAGAGTAGAATGAGATTAAGAGTAAAAAAAAAAAAATAAGATTCTATAATATGACATAAAAATCCAGAAGTATGAGGAATTCATAATTTTAAAATAAAGAGACAGAAACATTGGGGTAAAAAATCAAACAAACCATTACCATGAAGTACAAATAAAAAAAGTTATAATCATGAAATAAAATGTCAGAAATATAATCCACTAAGTCAAAAAATATGAGGTATATAGTCTCAGAAAAATAAGATGAACTCGGTAAGGAAATACAAAGTTATTCATATGACAGAAATTAAAATAAAATATACATGACAGAAGTCAGAAAAACTGGATAAAAGCATAACTGTAATATATTTAGTCATAATCATGCCATTCACCAAAAACAATACTGAGATAATATTTGATTTTATGAGAAAAACATACATTTTGGGAGCCTAATCAATCAATCAAACTTTACTTGTGTAACATTTAATCATACAACATGTCCTGTGTTTGAGATACTAAATAATGTGTATGAAAAGATACCAAGTCAACCATGAGGCAAGTCAGAATTCCAGGATAAAATGTCATAATAATGATGTGAGATCAAAATCTGTTATAATGGCATAGACATTTGGACACCGAGTCCCGGTAATGAGGAAAAGGTCATATACAGGTAGGCTACATCTCAAAAAATTAGAATATCATGAAAAAGTTCAATATTTGTTATCACTCATTTCAGAATTACCAAAATTTCAAGCAATAAATGTTTGAAATGTTTCACTCTATCTGTAATGAATCTATATAATATATGGGTTTCACATTCTGAAATGAGTGATGACAAACATTGAACTTTTTCATGGTATTCAAATTTTTGGAGATGTACCTGTATATAAGATATTTTCAGGACTAAGTCACAACTCCCTGGTGTGAACTCTGAAGGAGACGTGAATAACGATCAGGGTATCACGAGACCAGCGCTAGTTTGTTATTTCAGAGAGAGACTTTGCAGACTGAGTAGCTCTTTAAATCATGAAACTTGTGAAAAAGTCCACAAAGTAATGAGCTGATGTGAGCGAAGGAGCGGTGAGGAGGACTGTTGCTTCACAGTAAGAAGGTCATTAGTTCAGATCTTGGTTTTCTCTGTGTGGAGTTTGCATGTTCTCTCTCTACATAAGTGGGTCCCCCCCTCCCACAGATGAAAAACAAGCTTGTTAGGTTAATTGGTGACCCTAAATTGCCCATAAGTGTTTCTCTGCTCGCTATGTGTTTGATGTGTCATGATTTCACATCTATTTATACAATTAAACATTCACACCATACAAATACTAGTAAATCTGTAAGTATTAGCACCAAATGTCCCCCAGACCACTCATACACATCCCCGTACAAAACCATTAGCCAGTTGTTAAAATCTTACATACTGTTCTCTCCCTGATGTGAATGCAGATTTCTCTACATGCTGTAAAGAGTTAACAAGATTTACAATACCGCTCAAAACACAGAGCTTCCCTGTCATATTTCCCCCTCATGCTAAATAGAAATCTTAAGAAGTAATTGGAATTTACTGCATACCTGAATAACTGCATATAAATAAGCACACATTTCATTGGGGGGTTCACTGACACTGTTTGGTCGCATAAAATCGGCTGCATACATTATAACACACAGAAAATAATCTTATTTGGCTGCAGCCTTTGCTCCATGCTTGGGATTCTGTCCAAATTACCGAGGATTCAAACAAGCGTTTTCAATTTATTAAACCTATATGGGCAACATTTCATTTTAATGGGACAATTTATTTCTGGGAGGGGATTATCAGGGCTTGGTTGAAACCATGGCAGTGTGTAAATCTGACAGTGTTCATCTCATTTAAAGCCGGGGAGATCTCTTTACTCAGGCCTGTTTATGTGGATGCTAGGGATGGATACTAATACGGAAAAGAAACCACATGTTTGATACCTACTGGGCAAAACCACAACAAAGATTATGCTGCTTTATCTAAGTATCACTCACTAATGGGACATTTTTGCAACCCCTTTGGTGAGCTTTCAGAAACTGGTCAGAGAACAGGGGAATCTAAAGCCCCGTTTCCACCAGGTGGTCCAGTATGGATCTGCAAGGTTTGGCTCAGGCCGGATCGGTAAAGCCTGATCCTGTTTGCGTTTCCACAGCCAACCGAACCCTACTTGGTAGGTGGCGTCTAAGCTAGATGCCGATAGCATGACGTCATAGCAGCGCGACAGTGTACCCGGCTATTAAATACAACGAAGAAGACACAACAAACAAAGAGCAACGATGGAGGACATACAGCAACTCTTTTTTGTGATCAGCATGTGCCTTTTTGTTACAAAGCGCAACCAAGCTTTGTTTCAGAGAAGGCTGTGTGGCGCGAGAGTTATATTCACGAAGATGAGTGGAGATTTAAACATGGCAGGGTTATGTGTTGTTCCGCTGAAACGCAGGAATTGACGTCTCCTTCGACCAATCAACGGACTGCAGTGTTTCTAGCTCCACCTTCTGGGGTCGGATCGGTATGCTGGCACCCCAACAGAAGGGTCCCAAAAAGAAGGATGGTACGGTTTGCTTATAAGGAGTCCTGTCCCAGTTTTAGGCTATGGAAATGCTACAAAAAGCGAGCCGTACCGAGACGAACCGAACCCTATGGTGGAAACGGGGCCAAAGTCCTCTGGTTGGCGTCTACATATTGCTGACTTCCCAAACTCCATTGCACTCCTCAGTCTTGTTTCTCCTCTTGTAACCGTCCCTGGAACAAAAAACATCTTCATACTGTGGCAAACGAATACAGATGGAGTACCAGGTCAAGTTTCACCTCCATGACCTTAATTGTCCAGGCAGTTTCAGCCAGCGGTGCAATTATAACCCTGCCTACGCTGAGGAGGTCTGTAGTAAATACTGTAAGTAGTAAGAGTTTACACACTACTCCTCTTTGTTTAGGCCTTGCATGACGTATTGTACCCACTATCTAGCACTGTTTTTTTTGTACCAGCTCTCATAAGGTTCCAAGTGAGCTGAGCTGAGTTGATGCTTGAATGTGGATAAGAGACACTGCTGACTTTTCAATGGCAAAGTATTGCCATGAGACAGGCACAGCACCTAAATCAAACACCTCCTGTCGACATAAGTTAAGACTTGCTGGCCACAAACTGAGAGCTTGTTGCACTATCGCCTCTTTCCTTTATTTTTATTTTTTTCCTTTAACAAGAATATACTGCGATGGAACACTGGCTGAACTTTGCCTTCTCAGCACAGGGTAGTGTCAAATATACCTTTTGGTGCTCAGAAAAGGACCTGAAAGGCAAAGCTGTGAAAAGGGTAAGCAGGTAAACTACCCACTTTCTATTGACCGCGTATATGATGGTTTGTGAACAGTGAGAACATGGACTGATTTTATAGCTCAGAGCAGAATACAAATTATTTATCATTGTATTATTATTAGGATGTAAATTGGTCTTTTATCTTGTTAATAAACTGCTAAAATATTCTGAATTCTGGGATTAAGTGCTTCAAAATGATAAAATGTCTGCTATTTTGTAGATGAGCAGTATCAAACTTTGCAGAAACTTAATGATATTCAAGAAAAGTGCAGTCAAAGAAACTTCAAAAAATATGCTCCGGGAACAACTATGAGCTGCGTGTACTTGCTTTTAACACATTCTCAATCGCTTTCCCATTTACAAGTAAAGCAAAAGCAAAGTACTACCTTTAGTGACGCTGTATATAATGTTAATCGTGGCATAGACTTTGAAAAAAACAAGTTAAAAAGAAGTCTAGAGATGAGATAACAACAGAGTAAGTTATAAGAAAAATAGGTATCAGTAGAATTGTTATTTTAACTATTGGTGTCGGAATATTTACGTCACTGGTAAAAATAAGTCAAAACACTACATACTACCAAGAATGAAACAGGAACACTGAGTATATTTAAACTATTTATCACCACAGTATTACACAAGACTGCAGATTGGCTGCTTTTTTGGAAAAGTAAAATACTATAATATATCTATCTCTTTTGGGGGCATGGAGACTAGAGCCTATTTCAGCCGACATTGGGGTCGCCAGCTGACAGCAGGGCCACATAAATAGAAGGACAGCCATTTTCATTCACACTCATACTTAAGGGCAAACTGGAGTCACCAAACAACCTACTGAGCATGTTTAAGGCCTTTTGGAGGAAGCCAGAGTTTCTGCAGAGATGCCATGTATGTAGGCAGAGAACATGCAAATGCCACACCACATGGGGATTGAAACCAACAACCTGCTTGCAGTGAGGCACTTGCACTACCTGCTGCACCCCAGTACAATACTGTATGTCCTCATAAAGGCTACACATTGTAAAAGGGTTATCATGTGATAATTTAAACCTTAAAGAAGTTTTAAAATATGATTTTTTTCTTGACCATAGACATGTTTTCATTCTTTTTTCCCTTTAAAAGTATCCATTCAGGTGTCGTTGTAGGATTAGCATCATTGTAAATGTATTGATTTTGCACCTGTATTGAAAAAAAAGAATACCCAGCCCTTATGGATGTAACGAGCAAATGATGAGGAGGATGATGATGAGGGATCAGGTGGCTCGTAAGGCCTCGACCCTCTTCGCTCCTCCTGCTGCTGAAAGACAAAAGTAGCTCATTGACTTTGGCCATGTCTCCCAGACAAATTCCTCAATTCTCAACACCTTTATGAGCCTGCATGCGCTCACTGAATTTGGTGGAGGAGGAAACAAATCCTCCAGATGGGATTGGCAGTCATGCCCCCGGTCTCTCGGCCCGACACGCTCGGGATGTAAAGTGGCCGTCTAACACAGCGACCCCCCGGTCGAGAGGGCTCAGCGGATTTGGAGATAATGACATTGCCGCCTCTATTAAGATTCACATTAACCATTTCACCACACGACCCCATCTCCCTTTGTCCTAGCCCCTGTGTCAAAAGCCTCGCAGTCTTAGCCCCACCGCTGGTAATATTCAAAGCTGGCCAAACAACCTGCATGAGCACAACCTCTATTTCTGAGAAGGACAAAAGAGAGGCTGTCTATATGCAAAGAGTACAGTGGAAATTTATCCCACTTGTTGAAAGCAAACCACCTTAACATTCATGGGACAAACTGTTTGACTGCAAATAGATCTCCTCTGCCTGCATCTGACAGTTTCCATATTAGACCGCCTCACTCTCAGAAATATGTCTCTTCTTTTTCTCTGACTGACACAAACACAAAGTCGCCTCTCTTATTCCCTCTGTCTCGCACACTCACACACACACACGCACACAAACCCCTGGCTGCCTCCCCTGCTGGCTTCCCGCACTGAGACTGTGGGAGGGAGGCCAAATTGTTTGTCTCTCGGCGTGTCAAGGCTCTGTGGCGGCAGCGTCGGGGATGAGACCATGAGAACGACTGCTCTGTGTCTGGCTCCTGGCTGATGGCTCCATCAGGTTGGAGCAACAGGGAGTCTGACGCTGGATGGGGTTCAGTGCGTGTGTGTGTATGTGTGTGTGTGAGGGTTTGCATGTTCGTTTGGGGAGATGTTGGGTTATCCTTTCAAGAGTCAACAATGAGCAAAGGTGAGGACTTAAAGTTCCAGTCTGAGAGAGACTGTTGGAAAGTGGGAGGAAAGTTATTGGCCTCAAAGATGCAACAAACTACAAAAAAGAAATGCAGTATGGGCATAAAATACTGGCAAAGATCTGAGGGACCTTATCTTAAAAGTTTGGTTTAATACCGCCCAGCATGGATGTATGGTGTTAAAATGCAAAAATAAACTTTGTCTCTTCCTGCACCCTTCCCAACTCGCACAAAACACACTACTGTGTGTAAACACTACACGGAAATCAGCCCAAACCTCTGCTCAGATCCCAACCTTTGACCAAAGAAGTAAAGGCCTGATTATCTGGTGGTCCTAAAAGTCTTACTGGATGGTCCTGTGGGGTGGGGTGGGCTCTGTCATTCATCATCTCAGAAGAGGAATGGGGCTGCTCTGTGTTTCATTCACATAAAATGTAACAAAGGCAATCATGGAGCAAGCTGACTGAAGCCGGAAGCAAATGTTGCCATGACAATAAGAGTAAAGGCAAAGCAAAAATCTAGATGGAAGTCAAAAACGGGGATCCATTAGTTGATTTCTGGCAAAGCAGGAACGTCACTACAACATAACTTGTAAATTATGTTTAACAAACAGATATGGAGAGGAGCTGGATGGACATGACAATCACCAAGAACGTTGCCTGAATGTCTCCAAGTGATCAACATAGTAAGTATCCATCTATCCATCTATCTGAGGAAGCTTTTGCATTTAGCTTTAATTCTTCCTGATGTTGTCCAGCACATGTTTACCTCCCAAAAACCCCAGTCATTATTTGTCTTTGGTGTCTTTTTGGTGTTGGAAAAAAGATCAGTAGCTGCAGTGTCAATTATACTCTGGCTGAAGTCAAGTTCCTGAAAACGTACTCTCAGCTAAAAAAAAATGATTTGATGATTTGGTGTAGAAAAAGTATGTAAAAAAATGTTTCAGTAAATCAAATCCAAAGGTTTAACTGTAGGATCTATACGTTTGAGCTCATTCTGAACCCTTAAGTGACTCTTTGAGAGTCAATCATCCCAACCATGCCCCATCATTAAAAAGACTGCCACAAGCCCATGGCATAGAAACTGTAGAGCAATTTCTAATGATATGTGCCATGATCAAATATAGTATTTTATTCAGCTTTTCCCCATTAGTATAGAGTAAAGAAATACAACAGTGTTCACTCTTTGCAGTGTTATTATTAATGTTACACTGGAAGAGAGCACATTTCTAGCGCTACATATAAGTACAAATCAAAAGTTGCACTGTTAGGTGTTCACAGTTTTACATTTCAAATCAAAATAGAGTCAAAAATGACACTTGATGGGAGTACCAACTCTCCAAAAAGAGTGACTTTGTTGTGGTGTTGACCCACATACACACTTAAGTGTGTCAAAGAACTCTGATAGTGTTTGTCTGTTTAGCTTTTGATGTGTAGATGATAAAACTACAATAATGTTTCATATCAGGGTTGACACAATGCCCATAGAGAAGCAAGAGGGTTCATCATAGGGTCCACAAAATGTTTTAGGGAGGTGGAACAAATTGGAAAAACTGAGTTGTGTTAGGCTGTTAAAAGTGACACATCATCACCATCCAACTATTAATACATGAAGTGACCATGAATAGAGATCAGTCATAAAGAACTTTAAATTAAAAAAAAACTAAAATTCAAGAGTTATTGATGTTTCCATTGGATTGTTTCGACTGTCTTTAATGCAGTACAGGGCCAATACAGTGATGTTGCCCAGTTACGTGGTCCTTGTTGAGGAAAGTCTGGACACCCCTGGTGTAGATCCTGAGATTTTCTGCATTGAAATTTTGACTTAAGGGAAGCTCCCTGGAGCTCAGTTCTTGAAGCAATACTTTCTCACTTTATATGTTACCACTCCACACTGTGCTGACACACCATCGAGATATTTCAGACTTCTTTATGCCAAAAACACTTACATTTAATTTTAAAACTAAACACATAAATCAATTGTCCGCACTGTGTTATTGTTTAACTGCTGTCAAAAATGGATGTCTTCAAATTTTCTTAGTCCTAACCCAGATAAATACAACATTCTTCTGACTAAAGTCAATCAATTCACCTCCTTAGCTGTACAATTTATTGGCCCATATCATTGTAATATCACACTTTCTGCTAAAAATTTGTGGATAACATTTGATCAACATTTCAACTTTGACCCTGATATCATAAAGCATGTACAGACAGGGGCGTAGAATTGGGTAGGGACGCTAGGGACACATCCCTATCAATATTATCCCACTACTGTATGGCAAACATTTAAGACCAACTATAAAAGTTTGTAGAAAAAAATACAATAAAACCTCAGACAACAAATATGATTTTATACAATCATATTGTTGGGGAATGAATTACACTTATGGGTAATAATTGGGAAACTGTATTTTTTCCTTAGACTATAACCATACCACCAAAATTAATGATTGTTGCATCCTAAATTGTCCCACTGTTCATGTGTCAAGCATTAATATGTTTTTGTCAGGGGTTAGATAGTAGAGATGGAGGAGTAGAGGCTAGAGGTACAGTATATAGAAATGTTTTTTCTGTATATGATTGTTTGCTTGTTATTTTGATCAACTCTACATGACTAGAAATAACAATCATAAATGCAAAACACAAACTTTCAGGGGTGCCGCCTTGGAGCACTTTTATGTCCCCACCAATGTCAAAATCAAACCTACACCCTTGTGTACAGACCTTTTGTCCTTCAATCTTCCATATAATAAAATCAGACTGTAAAAAAAGTAAATCGTCAGTCATAACAAAAACTGCAGGGCAAGCAACGGCACATCAGTGTTTCATATATGTGCTGAATTGTGCTTCACTGGAGAGTGTTTTTCTGCCCCCTCCCATCTATTTCCCTACAGTATCCCTTCTTTCCCTGTTACCTGATTGTCCTGTGATAATGTGGATGAGGTAGTTATGCTGCTGCATGAAGAACCCTCCTCCTTCCCTCACCCGCTCTGCCAGCAGATGAGTTGAAAGGGTGAGGAGGTCGCAACCTTCCTGGGGGATGTTTTACGATGACATGGCCGGGAAGGTCTGATTTGTCTCCAGTGGAGCGTGCAGCCAGCGTCTTCACACCCAGCCTAAAACAGAGAGAGAGAGAGAGATAAACAGAGAGAAAGAGAGAGTGTGTGCACAGAGGAGGAGTGTTGGTGAAGGTTGAGGAAAAAGTGTGTGTGTGTGTGTGTGTGTGGGGGGGGGGGGGTGTTGGAGGGAGGATGAAGCGGGGCGGAGGAGGACGAGGAGGAGCTGTAAATTAGCCTGTTTGGCAGACTGATGGTCAGCAGTGGTTTCAGAGCACAGCACCCACCTTGACCCCTGTCTAGGACGTCCAGCTGAGCCCCAAGGGAGGAAATGGAGGAAGACCACCACCTCTTCAGATGTGACCATGTGGGTCAGCTGTGTCTCAGGTCCTGAAAAGTGATGTGATCACTTACTCAGAATAATTAATTGTTCGGACATTTTAGTGCAGGCTGAAAGTGTATGATACCACATGATTCTAAATGTGTTAACCCCATTTCCAATAAGTAAAAACAGAATATAATCATTTTCAGATCAACCTATATTAAACTAAAAAAGATACAAAGACAAGGTATTTAATGTTCAAACTGATTATCTTCATTGTTTCATCGAAAACAATGCCTGTAACACAATTTAAAATCTAGGACAGGAGCAAAAAAGACTTGGAAAGATGAGGATTGCTCAAAAAACAGCATCGATCCATATAATCCAAAGATCGATCTTTTAACATGGGCAGTTTTTTCTTCATTGGACGGTCCGAGAAGCAACCTGTGGTATCAACCATGCTAGTCTTGCGTTTACTGAACAAGATCTCTTGAGATGTTACTGCAAGCAGTCAAAAAAACATGGCGGAAGTGAGTAGCACTATGGGGCACCACCAGAGAGTTTAAAAGTTGACGTTTGGACATATTTCAGATTTAACAAGCTTGAAAGAAAAGACAAGTAGGACAAAAAATGAGTAACTTGCAGAATATGCAATAATGCATATCATTATTATGTGATTAATGTAACTGCTTTGGGTTCAGTTCTTAATGTAAAAACAGTTTTAATAATGTACCAAGTCAAAAAGTCATTCACAGCATTATTTTTCCTGAGATAACCCAGACTGAACAAATTTCGAATCATGAATCGAATCGATTTGAGACCTCTTAATATCGAATCGAATTGAACCAGAAAATCTGAATCGGTTCCCAGCCCTAGTGGTTGGATGAATGAAGCATATCTGTAAGGCTCATTTACAAGTTTACTAGTGTAACTAGAAAGCACTCAGAGAGCTTAAACCTCCACTAAGGTAGCTCACATATTACTGTTAGATCTATAAGCAATAGTTCCACATAAAGTTAAAATCATAACATGATTCCTTGACTCTGAAAAGCCACACATAGCCCTCAGAATCATGTTGACATCATTATAAATTAGACAGCTATTGAGCAAAAATGACTGCTCACTAATGGTGGCTGTCTAGATCACCAAAATCAAATTATTTTTAAGTTGGTCCATTATAAATTTCAGCAAAATCTGTTCAGTGGTTTTTGCATAATCTTTCTAACAATCAGACAAACATACAAACACATAACCTTCTTTGTGGAGGTAAAGTTCTATCATGCAGTTTGAAGACCACTGCTGAATTCTCTGGGCCAGTCTCATTGTACTCTGTGTTTATTTAAATTTTACAAAATGCTCCAACTTTATTGGAATTTAGGTTCATAGAATTTAGTTCATTAACACGCAAATTTCCAAGAGATGCTTTAAAATGTTTGCAGGCAACATCACACCAAAGAACCGTAGATGGGGGACAGAATATGAGAAGGGCCATCCAAGCTGTTAATGGTCACTATGGAAAAATGTAACTTTAACATCTAAATATAGAAAAAAAAAACAAGACACAATTTTTCAAAAGGTCCATGGAGGGAATAGAGATACCATTTGGCTAAAAGTACGGCTATAAAAATTTACCTGCTTAACTTGTATTAACTGGCTAAAGTTTGACAGGTATGCAGACCAAAGGGTGGCTAAACTGGGATGTACGCTAAATTGGGTGGTTGGACATGTGACAACTGGAACCACATTTGAACCCTCAACATCTAAATTTGGAATACAAAAACATTTAGCCACTAACGCCCTGTGAAAATAACCTATGGCTTGTAAGAATGAAATAACTGTCAGTTGATCTCCAATTAGGATCCTTTGAAGCAGGAAAAGTAGGATGAAACAGGCGAGATGACAACAGGAATTGACTGCTTGTGCAGAGATTAGCATGGATGCTAACAGCTTCAGCAACAGTTCTATCAGATCTTTACTTTATTTCAGTACTAAAAAAACATTATTGACTCATCTACCCTTGATCAGGAACTTAACATCACTGAGCGAACTAGTTTCAGAAACTGTTCCGTCATGTCACTTGTTCCTCAAACAAAGTTATATCATTAAAGTAATGCAGTATGTAACAGTTAATCAGTTTCTGCCAAACACTGACACCAACAGAATTTAAGCTTGAAATTAAGAAGAAATGTATGCCTTTATATTAAAAAAATGTTATTTTAAACCCAATTTTGCAGGCTGGAGCCCTAACTTTTAAGATAAAAATAACTTATGCATAAGTCAGAAATAACTTTCCAGAGATACACAACAGTCAATTGGAAGCACGAGTTATCTTATTCAAAAATTTTAGTTTCAATGATTGTGTACTCACTGACCTTAAATAATGCCAGACAATACATAAATAGGTAAATGTGGGCAAATGTCTTCAGGCAGCTAAGGTCTCCAGGTTTGTCTGTTAGAATTTATTTTGAAAGAGCAGTAAATACTCAGCACTGGAACACACAATTGACCTGACACAGTTACAGTCGAAATATCAACTCTTTTAACACTCAGTTTTCTTAGGGATCAATTTAATATTTAAAGAACAGAAAGAAAACATTCAAACTTTCCAGGATCCCCAAATGTTCACAAAACACAGGAAACTTACATGACTTGGCCCAGCAAACACACGAAAAGGTTCAAAGCTTCAAACATTGACTTTTAATACTTCCTGGTCAAACCAAAAAGCTACAGAGGGTAGAACTGAGCTCGATCAAAGCATAAAGACGTTGAATTAAGTTTTTTTTTTTTTTTTTAATGAGGCAACATACGCTGCAACAGTAGTTATTCACTTAGTCCAAATCTTTGTTTCTATTTCTACAGCTAGTTTAAAATAAAGTCCAAAAAACAGAAGAGCATGCAACCCCCCTAATCTTAAAGCTCCATTTGGTATGGCCCACATGGAGCAAGGTGAGTTCAGGTGCGCTGGTTTATTTGAGTGTTGGGAGGTGAACCAAGAGGAAAGCAACCACAGATAACTGAATGAACAAACAAGCTCTTAAATAGTGGATTCTACATGAGGGAAGATTTTTTCATAGACTTTGTAAGATATGTATACTACTTAATAAAATACTCAACTCAAGGGGCAACTATTAAATGTCAAATTAAAATCTTGACAAAATAATTTAAGCAGAATTTGTATGTATCACAGTCAAATCTCTGTTAGTTTGTTTTTTCAGGACGGCTCTGTCGGACCACTGAAGGGATATATGACAGTTTTCATTTTGTTTCAATAAACATTAATTTTTGATATTCCTTCTGATAACTTAATTCCCACTCTGGATCTAATTTATAGGTGGCAAAATCTGCATGGGCCAATATACACTACCAGACTTATTATAAAAACTTTTGGAGTGTCTTAATTGGTCCACACTGCAGTGTGTTAACGTAATTCTTTTGGGAGAGTTGGTAACTTAACACTAAGAAAGTGGAAATATTTATTATTTTTAGAATTAAAATGACTCCTTTTGAACTCTCACTACTGTTACTTTTTATGAACGCCACTACTGTTACGATTGTACTCCCTTTAGATGATCTTTTGAACTGTTACCACTCTATAAACTCTAATGTGGTTTTGTTAAGTAAATGTTAGAAGTCATACAAAAGTTTTTCGTTTACTGCGAGCCATATTGCTTGCATCAAATACACAAAATTATGCTCACCGACACAAATAGTTCACGTTAAAAACTCTGTTTTGATTTAACTTAGAAAACTATGTTCACAGAGTATTTATTGGACAGCCATTATTAATGTTTTTTTCATATTTACAGTTTTTGCCATGAAGTTTAAGCAATGTAAATCAATTATGTAATCTCTAAACATATCTGGTTTTGGGTGGTTTCACAGGAAAGCATCAGCTTACATTTTTAAAGTGGCTTATGTTAGTGTAAGTTCTCAGTCATCCAGCTCATGATTACTCAAAGCTGAGCCAGTCCAGTTGCCCCTTGGATCAGTGTTGGATACAGTGATGAAAAACCAACCACATATAAGAAGAATTGTAAACTTTTTAAAAACACAAGTACATTCAGCTGATAATGTACAACTATATACACCACTCTGTGCATAGACCGTAGTTTCCTCCTTGGGGGGAGTAATGGGGCTTTCCATTGGCATTGTAACTGGGAAGAGGGGAGTGGGAATTAAGTTTTACTACAATTTACAATTACTACGTGCAATTAATGCTCAATTAATGCGCAATCCTCAATCCTCTAACAGTGTGCAATTACAGTGTGGAAGTACACCCATGTACAATCACTTATCCCACATGCAATTACCCAGTAAATGTGTATATAATTTTTATAGGATTTGCTTTTAGTTTTGTTTCCAAGCCCTTTGTACTGTATATGTTTAGATTTTAGATTTTCTATCTTTTATAGGTTGAGTAATGTACATGCTGCTATTTTTTTTTATACTTATGTCTATTTTCTTATTCTATTAATGCTGTCGACTTTGCTGCTATAACACTGTAAATTTCCCGGTGTGGGACAAATAAAGGTTTATTCTCTTTTATTCTATTCCAAGTCTCATTTCAGTTACGAGCTGGTAAAGTTGGAGTAGCTGAAGGACGTCTGACTTTGAAGTGGGAATTTTAACCACAGGGAGTGTTTCAGTGACATTATTTACTTTTTTATCTTGGACTATCCTAGTTCCAAATCAACTGGAGTGCACCATAACATCCGCCTGATGTTCAATGAGGGGGGAAAGGTTATGAATCTGACACTATTGACGAGTGTAACATCCAGGCTCAGAGTTTTGGGTGAGCAGTTCAGAGTTAAACTCTGCATTTACACTTAAATATTTACGTTGTCAACACATCATTCTTACACTTTTTCTTCAATCCAGCTTCTTAGCTTTTCCACTAAATTAAATAGTCAGCAATTTTAGTAAGAGTAGTCGACTCTTAACTTTTTGAGATTTTACACCTAAGTTATGTAATATTTTTATATTTTATCTGTATAGTCGGGCCTTGTTGTAAATATTACAACTTGATACACTTAAAGAGAAGCTATCACAGTCACCCCAATGTACTTCATCTGGGGAGGGGAGAACTAAAAAAGCTTTGGGGGAGTTGCAGAGAGAGGGCGATCGCTTCATTTGCATGGAGTTTAGTGGAATTTCCTCCCCTACAGGGCGTAGGTGCAAGAGTTAGCACCCTTTAACACCCATCCCCTGACTCTCTAATAAATCATGTAATCCCTGATACTGGAAGACAAACATGGGAGCAGATATAATCAGGGCCCTGCAGAATCCCTTTATCAGGCCCCATCTCTGCCTGGTCACACACAGCACACAGTCCCACGCTCCGCCAGGACATAACTCTAAAGAAGCAGTGATCCCTGATGGATGGAGACTGAGGGGCTGAAAGCCATAAGGAGGACTTCTCCACCCAGTGCTGATGTTTGAAGTATCTTAATCATCTCAAAATCTGGACGTTTATGGAGCTTTTCCATTTGTGGTGTCTGCTCAACTTGGCTCAGCCCTGCATTATTTGAATACTACCCAAACTGATGTTCATTACAGTATAGACACTGTCAGTATCATTGTAAGATAGGATGGGCTGTCACATACTGTATGAAACGCACTCCTCACAACATCCAAGAAGAAACCTGAGGTGATAGAGCTGCTAGCCCTTACATGGCTTTTTTTTTTAACAGCGATAAGGTAAATTTCATTCCAAATATGGTAGCAAGCAGCAAAACATCATACCATCTAAAGCAGAGGAAAGTTTGGGAATCATTACAGCATCATGGAGCGGACGACAGGGTGTGATTTTGTTTCTGTGTCAGATCCCCCCAACACAAACCGATACCCCCCAGAGGTCAACAGTCCCGGCCCAGCCCAGAACCCCATTGACCACTGCAAATGGAAAGACACAATCCCAAACAGAAAACCAAAACAGTCTTAGTAAGGTAAAGCCATGGAGATCCAAAACCACATTTTGGAAAAGCCCCATTGATGAAGGCAAGCTGTCGTAACGTGCAGTGTCCGGTTTGGCTTTGTCTTGCTGACATTAGCAGTGCCATCCTTGAAAAAGACATGACTTGGATGGCAGCATATGTTGCTCCAAAACCTGAAAATACCCTTCAGCATTAATGGTGCCTTCACAGATATGCAAGTTACCCATGGCATGGGCACTATCTGGTTTTTGGAATTTGTGCAGACACTCTGGATGGTCCTTTCCCTCTTTAGCCTGGATAACATGACATTTAAGATTTCCTAAAGCAATCTGAAATATGGATTTGCCAGACCACAGCATACTTTTCCACTTTGCATCAGTCCATCTCAGATGAGCTCGGGCTCAGAGAGGCTGGCAGCTTCTGGGTGTTTTTTGACTTACTCTTGCACATGTATAAACAAACTATGTAATCTGACAATAGTTTAGAGGGAATCCTTAGCTAACCTGGTGATACTTGATATCAGTTTGGATAATAAATATTCTCTTTGTGGTGTATTGAGCTGAATGTCAGTCAAAAAACATTGTATTTGTTTTTTACTTACATGTTACAAGATGTCCAAACTTCATTGGTATATGGCAGTTTTCAACATTTTGGTTAATAACTTAGTGAGTTCTCATCGCTTGTTCATGGCACATTAAAAAAGTAATTGCATTTTATTGGTGATCTGGATCCGATTTTTTTTTTTATAATTTCATCAAAAGGGGAGATAGTGCAGTTTTCCATATTTTTGGTTATAACTCAGAAATTTCTCAACACATTTTTACCACATGTTAATAGAATGTTGGTCATAGCATATAAAGCAGAAATGATTAGATTAGTTTTGGTAGTGATACAGATCCAGAAATTTTTTTAAGGATCTCCTACATTGCAAGATTTTTCAAATTTTCGCCACTAACTTTACAAGTTCTCAATGGATTATTATGACATTTTCAGGTAGTGTTGGTCATGGCACAAGGAAGTATTTTGGTAGTAAAACACATTTTTTGCTGATAGCTCAGTAAGTTTTAGCTGGATTTTGGTGACATGTTGAGGGAATGTTGGCTATGGCACAGGGGACAGTTCATTAGATTTGATTTTTGTGGTGATTTAAATCTAGATATGAGTGCAGGAATTTTTTTAAAGGATTACTTTCAGAGTTCTTCAAGTTAAGAAATAAATCTGACTTGATTTAAAGGAGACATATCATGCTTGTTTCTCCTTGTCACTATGCCAGACTAGGATGCCTGGAAAACATTTCTGCCCTCAGTACAAGTCATTTAGTTCCTTCATTGCCCCACAATAGCGTTCTCAAAATCCTCATTTTAGGCCATTATCAAGCTCTCGTTGAAACGCTCGGTTCTCAGGCTGACCTACAGTAACCTCGCAACGTCACAGCCCTTTGTGCTCTGATTGGTCAGTTCTGTCAGAGCTGCCGAGGGGGCAGAGCCAGCCTGTCCTTCTTCTTCTACTGTATTTTCCGGCAGGCTCAAAGCAGCGACCACGTATTGAGTCCCCCTACAGGCCAGAGCTGGTAATGAGTGAGTGTGAGCTAGGGAGCTATACACTGCTGCTGGGTGGATGTGTTCCTCTGTGACAGTTTTGTGGCTAACGGACATCACAGAGGAGGAAGTGTTTTATCAGATTACTCCAATAAAAGAAATGTACCTCGTGTCGTCACGACGATTTAAATCTCGCGGACATCTCGCAATGACCTATTTTCAGAGGCATCAAATCTCGTTCTAGGGTATCAGAAAAAATACAATATCTCATTTTTTTGAAAATTAAGGGGGTGTAAGGTCTTGTTTTCAAATTTATTATATTATATGTAAGTATTAAATCATGCATCAGCATGATATGTCTCCTTTAAAATAATTTCCATACAGCTTCAAGTGACACCACAGACTTATTTCCATGTTTATCTGCAGACAAACTAGTTTCATATATTAAGATCATACATAAGCCAAGTGAGCAGTCTCATTTTACATATCATGTGTAGATAAACAGGGCAAACAAACATGAAATATAATATAATATAAACTACAATGCATCAGAGATATTAATCCAGCAGTCTAATGTTTGCAAATGTTCAACAAAAGTGACCTCAGTAATCATGGAGACACCTTTACCTCAGGGAATTCAATAACCTTTTATCAAAAACACCACCTTTATGATCCCAGCCCTAAAGCTGATTTAACATGTGTTCAGCTGAACTCGGTGTCCTGTAAATATTCACCATGTCACTTACAGGTAGACGACTCCCCCCCACGCCCGCTCTCTGAAACACTGCAGCCCACCGTGAATCAAACACGCAACCAATTCACTGGGGAGCCATCACTGGGAATATATAGCAGCTCCTGGGTTACTTTGTATTGTAATAGATGCATTGTGCGCTGCTAAAGAATATCCCAGCCCGTATTCAGGCAGAATGAACAAAAAGGGAAGCAGAAGAAAGAGTCGGGGAGCAGAATTGGAGGAAAGTAGCGTAATTAGAAAGAGATGGGATCGGGGGGAGGTTCGGTTGCTCGAGATGTGAAATCTAATTTCTATATAATGTCATTTAAATCCTGTGATCCAGGAATTGTATTTGAACTCAGATTATCGGAATCATCAGCCCGTGAATGCCTAAGATCCCCGACAATGTTTGTGTGAGAGTGTGTGTGTGCATGAGAGGGATGGGAGGGGGGGGATTTAGTGTTCTTCAAGTTCACAAGTTGCAAGCTTTTTTGGGGTGATTATAGCGGTGGAAAGAAAAGATGAGTTCCATTTAAAGCTGAATAAAAAGATGGAGCAGAGGGGAATAAAGGGAGCTTTTATAGACGGGGAAACAAAATGAGAGTGAGCAGGAACTCATTTAAGCTGCAAACTTTTATCTTTAACTCGCAATCAGCAAAAGTTTAGGGGAAACAACAACAAACTATCATCATATTTTCTGCTTTTATGAACAGGGTGCAGGTGTGAAGACATAATGAGAAGAGCAAATGTTGAAAAATTGTATGTTGTGACAGTTAATGAAAGATTCAGCAGCATACATCAATAAAATACATCCCACACGGCCTCACAGTAACCATGTATATAAAGTATTCTGCATGTCTGCTGAGGACTATAAAGTTTTTCTTCTGACCAAGCAGCTCTTTAGGGAAAAAGGAGAATTCAGAAACATCTAATTTATGTCAGAAGAAAAAGCTTTATTGCGCAGGAATGCAAAAATAAGATGCAACACGTTTTTATTAATCCCCTCAGAGTGGTTGGAAATTTCAACTGAGACCAATATGTACATGAATAATTCTAATGATGTATTTTCATGACCAAATAAGATGTTAATGTCAGTATGATAATGATTTATTGATGCAGTATTAATCATTGCACAAACATGACCATCATTTGTAATATTTGTCAGGTTGGATCTTCTTTTGCCATCAAGGTCCTGGAAACATTCCTTGGAGATTCTGGTCCATACTGACATGATAACATCACAGAGCTGCTGCAGACTTGTCTGCTGATGGTAAGAATCTTCTATTTTTTTTTAATCTCATCCCAAAGGTCCTCTATTGGACTGAGATCTGGTGACTGTGAAGGCCACTGGAGAACAGTGAACTCAATGACATGTTCAAGAAATCAGTCTGACATGATTTAATTCTTGTGACATGCAGCGTTATCCTGCTGGATGTAGCCATCAGAAGATGAGTAGCAATATTCAGAATGTGGGGTTTGAAGCTGCTCAGTTGGTACAAACAGGCTAAAAGTGTACAAAAAATGTCCCCACAGCATTATGAAACCATCATTAATGTATAAACTTTTTTTTCATAGGTCTCTGAAGGTTGTTTCTCTTTGCCTAATAAAATGACAAAACAAAAAGGTTAAATTCAGGCATCTTTTGCTCCAGTTAGCTCCCATAAAATAGCATTAATCTTAAAAAGGGGACCCTTCTTAACATTAACAACAGGGTACTAGTTTAATTTAATGCTTTTGCTTTAAAACATAGCATTTTGAAATGTTCAGCTCTTTAAAAAAACAGACTCTCGAGCAAGGCAAATGTATAGTCTGCACCAGTTTTGAATGTTTTACAACATTAAGAGGCCCAAGAATTACGAGGACTGATTACATGCCTATTGTCAAGGTTTAAAAAAAGTCTTAATGTTAGAGAGTTCTGTAAAGTACACATTTATTTAACCATCCATTCTGTGACCTCAGCTGAACAATGTTTTCTCTTGTTTAAAGTCAGTTTGTGTCTTTATACAGAGTAAGTGCTCTAATAATAATAAGTGGTCTATCAAAAACAAATAATACATCTTCATTTTTCAATTTGCTCTACAGATGCTTGGTTTGGGATTTGGCTTAATGTGATATCTTTTCATGGGTCTCAAACTTTCTGGCTTCACCCTGGGATGGATCCATGCTTTAAAGATGTTTACACCAAATTCTGTCTCGTGTGTTAAAAATGATCTTCTACATACCTTGGTTGTCAAAAGTGATTACTTGAGTTACTGATGTCTTTCTATCTTCACCAACCACTCTTGCCATTCTCCTCTGACCTCTGGCATCAAGAGGGCATTTTTATCAGGAGCACTGCTGCTCGCTAGGTATTTTCTTTTTTCACACCATTCTCTGTAAGTACTAGGGATGGTTGTGTGTGAAAATCCCAGTAGATCAGCGATTTCTGACACAGACAGACCAGTCTGTGTGGCACCATCAACCATGTTTCGTTCAATGCCTCTGATTCTCCATTTTTTGGTCCATTTTGATGGTCTGTTGAACTTCAGCAGCAAAACTTAAACAAGCTAGACTTTCTATCAGGAGTCACCCAATGCAGGATTTTAATTGTCATAAACTATTAGATTTACTATCTTTAGAGTTTTTTTTATTCAGGGTGTACTACGCCAACATACCCAGTTGAGAGTTCAAAATGCACAGGATATATTTTATAAATCCATTTGGACAATCAGCCCGTAAGAAGTATTTGAGGAGGTCAGAGCTTTTCAAAAACATACCTGGAAGGTGACTAATACTAGTCACATTCATCTTTGGCCAATCAGATGATCAAGTGGGTGGGTGCTGCTGCTGAAGAGTAAAGTACTTAGTGTAAGCTGGATTGTAAATCACTCCCTGCCAAAACTTTTCAGAAGAGGAGTGAAACTATCTTCTCCATCAATTTTTGTGTTAGTCTTTTATTTAAGGAAGTAATGGTGTCCAGAAAACTAACTCTCAGGCAGGCAGTAGTGATGCTAGTCTTTATTCACATGCTTGAAGTTGGGACTGCTGAAGTTGCTTCTTGCTGTCATCAAGCTCATAGTATTGCCTCTTTTACCTCAAAGGAAGCTGTTAGTCAGTGTCTCTGCAGTTTGAGCTCAATTGTCAAGTCTGAATTTTTCAAAATTGAAGTACCTGCTTATAGATAAATCAAGTGGATCCAACTGCCCTGCAAGATAAGTTTGCCACGTAAGGATTCCAAAGTTCCAGTTAGCATCTTTGTCAGTGTACTTATTTCCTGTATCTGATACACATCTGTCTGATATTTGTTTGTATATGTGCACATCTTTTAGTCGACTACAAAACTGCCTTATCCTTTGGGGTTTATAAGTTTAATTCTCATACTACATATATCAACAACATTAATTAAAGGCTCATGCCACTTTCATTACAGTGTCTTACACTTCAAACCTTTTTTGACAACAACAAAAAGCTTACATTTGTCATACTTACTTGTATAGTAAGCTTTTAGGTTTAAGATAAGGTATAATTATTGCCTATATGTGGGACGGACTTTGTCTGTGCTAACTCTGACTCTGGGCCCCCGAGAGCTTTACCTTTTTCTTCCTCTGATGGGCAGCTTTGAATGTGGGGTTGGGTGAAGTGTGCAGTTTGACCTCCTTCTTATGGTGAGTAAGGCCTTTACCGTTCTGTTGGAAGATCAAGATCAGTAGTTGAGAGCTACAGTAACTCTGTAGTGATTGTTTCCTGAGTTAAGAGTGATCTTTCACAGTAAATCAAAGCTTTTAGGTGAATGTTTCATTTGTCATTGTAAGAATCCCTTCTGTACAGCAGTAGGACTTGTATTTTGTGTGATTGCATCAAACATGTGAGTAGGCTTGCAGCATGTCTTCTTTAGTCTTTTCTGTGTGATGTGAGCGAGCAGCAGCTCATGCCTCTGTCCCTGCACGCTTAGCTGACAATAAGACAGAGGAAGCTCTCGGTGGAGCCTACAGGTGTGCTGCATTGTCTTTCCTGTGTGACAGCCCTGAAAGGAGAACATGCTACTCACTGTGGCGAGCCTGATTGTAGCGGCGTTATCGACCAGCTCCCTGGTGTAATTCCCAGATACAGAGCGGCAGAGACAAACGCAGGTAAAAACACTCTGAATCTTTTATCTGCAGCAAGCAGCCGATGGCGGGGTGAGAGTTCTCCTCTCCCTCAAGCCAAAACACTGAATGCTGGAAGGGATGCAGCTGTTCTGTACTTCCTCCTGATTGTCCAAAGACATGCTTTAAAATCACTTGTCACTTGTTGTGGATGCAGATCTGTGGCCAAGAATATCAAGTCTTTTTTCTTTCAGGCTGGCTTCAAAGCAGATCAGAGTCAAGACAGAGCAGAAACAAATCAGGATCACAGCAAACACTAAAAACTCCTCAGTCCTCAGAAAAGAAAAAAAAAACACTCTGTTTTTGTAAACATCACTCATAATTCATGACAGATAACATGAGAATAAATCTGTTGGTCAGCATCACCATTATCACATTATTTTGGTATGTTCAGGATTCTTTGTTCCTGCTGTTTGATGGCTGAAATAAAGATGTACACTGAGGGTGTTAGTGGCTTAGTTTGGTGAGTTGCTCCTCCACTGTCCACTCTATGGACCAGATGATTAACACAAAGTTCTCAATAGATTCCACTTGTCCATCTTGGAAAGAACCCATTGAAAGTGTTTGGGGAGGGCAGAACATTTCAAAACCATATCCAGCAGGTAAATGGATGATCATTCTGTCAATCATATTCATCACGGGCCAATCAGATAATGTAGCCAGTGGGCACTACTGCAGCAGAGTACAGGATAGAAGGTTAGCCACTTAGTAACATACTCTCTGTTAACATGTCAAAAGTGGAGAGAAGTTTGTAGTGTTATTTGTTTTTCATTTGAAATGAAGACATTGATCCAGATCTGATCAAACTGCTACTGAAGCTGTTAGCATCTATGCTAATCTCTGTACACTTCCTACTGTCTTCTGGCCTGTGGCTCCCACCTCTTCCTGCTCCAAAGGATGCTAATTTGGCTGTGCCACTTTGAAATGTTCACAGTTGTTGTAGTTTGTAGTTTAGCAAGGTAAATCTGTCTGATTACAGATATTGAATAACTAAGCCTGAGCCACAGTATTTACCAGCTGAAATTCTGAGTCAAGGCTGTATATTGAGACCGGGTTTTTTTTCAACATGCTGTAAGTGGTGACATCTTGTGGATGGAGAGGAGAAATACGATGAATTTGACAAATACTGCATTAGATTAGAAGATTAGAAGATCGCTGACTACACCTTTAACCTTAGAGAAAAAGCAAATATAAAGTCTCTGCACTGTCCACCCTAAGTTCAATCTAATGATGGAAAACACAGATGAGGCACTGCATTTTAATGCACAGGTGAAATTGATGATTAAGGTGAAGCCTTATGAATGTCCCAGTGGTGAACTGCTGTGGTGTGGGCACTTCAGGTGAGGTTTTCCCCGATGATGACATTCATGAACAGTAGTCCGTTTTATTGTTGTATATGAAGAATTCTGATCTTTGATATTAAAAAGTGAACAACATTTGGTTTCTCCTGCTTGTGCTGAGAAACTCTTGCATCTTTCTTGGTTGTCATTTCTGCCTTCAATTTCTGAATATATAGCATCCTCTGATATGTCTTGAATACAGACAGTTGCCATTGTCATAGTGCAGCTTGCTGTTTGTGCATGGTAAGAGGCGGGGCTTTGTGATAGGTCATTTGTGCCAATGCACTGTGGTTATAGAGTAGTGCAGGAACAAGTCCAAAACTGCAGATTTGAGTAAGCTGGAACTTCCTGATTATTAACCATACCAGAGTAAAGAGGATTAAGAATACCAGTTTCAGGTAAATGCCTGAAATAAGGTTCATGGTGAACACACACACACAAGTTCTGCAGTGTTTGATGGGAAATAAAATTAATTTGTAGTAGTTTTGTTTATGAAGATCATCACAAAGACCAGAACATATATGTTTTATATTTTTTGGTCTGCTGCAGGACTTATTATCAGCAATGATCAATACAGTGAAAAACCCCAATGCTTTAAATGGGCTTGCAGAAGCAGTGTGATGCTAGCTTTAGCATTGGCCCAAAAAAATGATCCCTGGAACTCTCTATGGTGTATTTTACCTATGTCGGGACATATTAAAGCTGTTTTCTTAGGGCGAGAGTTTAGTAATATCAAATCAACTTTGTGGTGAAGCTGCAGCTCAAGGCCAAAACTTTGAGCCAAAGTGCTTGAGTCCGCAGAGGGGTGACACACGTAGGTTAGAAGGCTGAAGACCACTCATACCTTTTCTGTCACCTCTAACTTTCTTGTCTTCTCTCCTTACCCTCCTTTCATTCTTTCTACCTTCTCACATCATCTCTCCACTCAGCCCACCTGAATTTGTGTCTCGCTCTCCAGACTTCAGGGAAAAAAAAGAAAATGGGAAAACGGAAAATCCTGTAGCCTCTTACGGCATCCGTGTTTACCAACCCATAATGCCGCTCTCAGATTTGTTCAGCTCCCAAGATCTCTCCTTGTGTGCATGTATCCCTCCACCTCCCCCACCCTCCACCTTTCCCTTATCGCCCAACAAAGGCAGCGGATGGCGTATTTTCAACTGCAAAACCTCCCGCAATGTTCCCCCCCCACACACCCACCACCTTCTGATTGTTATAGTGGTAAGTACACAGAGGGGAGTCTGCCAAAAGCCACATATGAACAGAGAGAGAGGGAGAGACGGCTGTCAATGCCGCATCCACAACTCAAGATTAGGCAGTACGCCGAGCGGGGAGGGATTTCAACAAGACACCTTCTTTTACCTTGATGGGTGGTGGCGGTTGGGGGGGGTTTAGGTGAGGGTGACGGGGAAGAAGAAACGACACAAAAAGAAATATAATCTGCATCTATTCATCATTAAAGAACAGCGCTGAAAGTTGCGGATGTCACTGCTGGGTTCTTCATTGATACCGAGCCAATGCTGGATGGATAATTGAAGTCTGGGGTTTTTCAAAAGGGGGACGCACACAGGGGGGAAGTTATAATACCCAGGTGCAATGAAAGGATGTGTGTTGTGTCTGCCAAAACACTCTAGCCAGTGCTTTAGGCCTCTTTAGGAGCTGGAGCAAAGAGAGCAGACAATGATGTTTTGCAGTTCTTTGTAGACATAGAGAAGGCTATAAAAAATCTGTGAGGCGAGGACAACTCAGTTGGTAGAACATATACTGTATGTAGGGCTGTTGCAGGCTTATGAGATTATGATGCTATGAATTATATGCATTTTGACTGAGATGGTGTTATGGATCATCGGTCATTCACCTTTTTCAACTGAAGGTCTCCTATGAAGTTGACAGGGATCTACATCTACCCGCCAAAATTCACTAAGAAACACTGAGGAAAACTGACATTTCAATGATGATCGTTGAACTTCATCTGAATTTAAACCAGTAGATCTGATACTGAAGTCACATTTGTGTTTTATGCAGTTTGATACACACAAGACCCATGATGGTTCAGAGGAGAATGGAACAACATCAGCTCAAAACACATTTTAAGTTATCTGAATGTTGCTCATACAAAAAAATGGGATAAAGGAAGGTGAGCCAGACCTTATGTTCTTCAAAAGCAGCTGATTCATCCGATCTGCTATGGATAAGTGGAACAGTCCATCCTGTTTATCAGATTGTGACCTAACACAACAAACCATCAACATAAGGGATGGGAATTGAGAACCAATTTTGTTTGCAAATCCATAACAAATGACTCAAGGAATCAATATCATCAGTCTTTATGCTTAACAGTTCCCTTATCAATTCCTTTACTTTACTCTTCATACCTTGTAAATGAAAATCATCACGTTTTTCTAAGATGCAATCATTACAGCAGTCAAAGATGTGATCGTTGCAGGCAGAAAATAGAGGTGGTAAAAACTTTGGCTAAATTTTGCACAAAATTACACATACTGAAAAATGACCACTATCTGAGTATGTGTGATTTCAAGCAAGGGAGGGAACACCAGTAATAGGCAGATATTTAATAGATCACCGCTGAATGTCAGTGTGGTCTACATTTTCTCCATAGAAAATCAGCAGGAAATGAAAAGGAATCAACAAAAAAAGGTCTTGATAAGCAGAATTACCAATGGCATTAATATCAATTCCAATTCAAGATCCTGCAGAAACTAAAAGATCAACTAGAACAGGGATGGGCAACTTTAGTTAGCAAGAAGACCAAACTGAGTTAATGATCAATTTAATCAGGTCCAGTTGTCACAATTTGAAGGATACAACACCTCAAAATTTCTATTTTTTTGGAATAAGTACTACAAGTAGCAGTACTCAATCGTCCAATGAACAACGAACATTCTGAAGTCACTGTCAGCTTCTTGTTTCATTTTGGTGATTATTAAAGCAAACCAACGTATGTGCCTCTTTTATTTTGACAATTACAAAAAACAGAATTTGTTTGAACAATTGTAGCTCTATTTTCTTGAAGTACAGCTGTTTTTTAATATCATTGCTGATTTTGTCTTGTTTTCATAGAAAGTGTTGTTTGTTGTTTACAGAGACAACTGGTAATGAATCATACTTCCTTTTTTAATTCGGCTCAATGTAACTTTTCTCATGTACAGATGTAACACTGATGCTGCCTTCTCAGCTGTCCCAGTAAACACGAGCAGCGCTGCTAAGTCCACTCATTATAAGCTACTTTTGGCCTGTTTTTCTCTAAAGTTGCTTGCAAATCCTGTGAGTTGCGGCCGTGGGTTGTGTTTTTTGGGCTTTTTTTTCCTAATGTGCGGTTGTTTATTGGGGTTTGCTTTTCTGTCTGTGTGAATCCCCCTTGATTATTTATCTTCCAGCTCCCCACCATAAAGCAAAACATGAGCGCAGTAGGTAGTTTGTCCCTTCTATTTCCTCTTTTCCTGATTATCTTGCAGCCCCCAAACACACTAACACACATAGCGCATGTGCCATAGCCAGTTGCCAGGCCTCCTTATTATGAGCAACATTGGGCTTCTACTTTGAATAGCTGCTTGGCATTTTGAAATTGAAATGGAATGTAGACAAAAAAAATTAAAACACCCTAAGATTTCTTTTAAAAATAACAGTTATACAATACATTAGAAAAGGAAATTTTGCTTATTTTTGGCTTGTTTTTATGGACCTGTTTGCTTATTTCAGAAGAAAAATCTGTAAACACTGGACAAGAGCTCTCATTTCACATGGAATGTTAAATAATATTCTATAATAAACAGCAAAATAGAAAGACCTGTTATGTCCTCTGTAGAATAACTTCATGTAGGCTGACACATTTAGGAACAAATGTAAGGGCAGCCACTTGGTTGATCACACTCAACTCTCACAGCCGATTTACTGCAGTTTACCTGATAATTGGCTGTGAGAGTAGAAGTGGAGTAAATATACCAGGAAAATTTTTCTAGATTAAATCTGTATAAAAAATCTGTGTTGCTTGCTTTTACATGTAACATTCAACCAGACAAAGTCCGAAATTTACATTTTTTTTTTGTGCATGTGTGAATGAAGCTTCAATGTTTTTTTCATTCAAATTCAAAATTGTTGCAATGCACAAATTCACATTCAAAATTGTTTTTAGTTGGATTTGAAATGATTGGCAGAGACACATCCTTGAATTTTACTTCATCAGTCTCTTAAAGGCCTTACAGTCTTAAATTAAACTTTAAACTTTACAACAACCAAGTGCCTGCAATGTGCCACCCAGTTTGTACATAAATTCCAAGCACCATATGAAGATTTTACTTACATCCATGTTTTTATCAAAATAAAATGTGCTAACTTTCTCTCACTTATGCACAAGCACCACAGATTTCACAGAGAGGGATATATGAATGTTCTGGGGGAAACTACATGAAGATAAGAGCATGCAAACATGCACACTGCACATGATTTTATGGCATAGACTGTCATGGACTAATGTAATCCAGAAGACTGGAACAGGCTGTCCTGGACATTTTGGAGGGGGAATACTATTGCTTTGGTAATAGGAAAGCCTCTGCATTTATTAGGTGAAATACTGAGTAAATAGCATTTTGAACATGAATTTGGGATAAACCATATTCTTAAAATGAGCTTCTAAGTAAAGACATTGACAAACATCAGTCCTTTGTTGTTTTGAGCCTCTGGAAAAAAAACTTGGTTGACAGTAAAAGTGCTGTGGTGAGTTGAGGAAGACTTGTTTGGATTCTTACCTTGAGCTTGCACCTCCAAATTGTGATCACTTTATTGTTAAGTGTTTGAAAAAAAAAATCCTGCTTAATTCTTGAGACATCCCATCTACAAGCAAGACATGAACATCAGACAGACTGAGCTTGACTTTTAACCTGTGCAATGCAAAATTAAATCAGTTTATTCTTGATTCCAACTGCAGTTGAAGAAAATCTATTTGAATGTTGTCCAGATAAAATAGTCACAACAGAGGCCTGGACAGCATTGTTGTTAAGGACAAATTTCCAATATTTTGGATTTTTTTTTTAAATTCGGTGATCATTATGGCTGTGTTTACAGCTCATGTCATGAATTTCCACAGATATTTACTTGCAGAATGTTTACCAAAACTCTTCAAGGTCTTTATTGACACTTATGCAACTCTGGGGACCCTTTGTTTTTTATTTATCTATTTTTTTCCAAAACAAGACGCGGCAAATATTCAAACTTGCACTTAAAGGGTTGAAATCCTGAAAACATTTGATATTCAGTAATATTTGAGCAGAGCTGAAGAGGTTACTGAGATTAATTCAGAGAAAAAATACATTTGATTCATCATGATTTTAATGCAGAGACATAAAAGAAATCACATATTGTTCTCAATAATCATATTTTTGTGAAACTTTACACCACTGCAATGCCACATGGAAGTGCCTATGCTGGGTGTTCTAATGTGGCGTGGGGCTGAGTCGTGTGGCCTGTCGTCAATTTTATATGTTGGCCCTAAGCAAGTTCCAACAGGTATATAGACATTAGTATGATATCAATAAACAGCATGAATTGTGCCCATCTGCTCTGTTCAATGATCAAGCAGAAAGACCATATTGTGTGTATAATCCTCAAGCACTTAAAGGACAAAATGGTTTGACAGCTTTGTCAAGTTTGCTCTTGTTTTATGTCTGAATGCAAAGATGAGCCGTCACAGCCTTCCCTCTTTGACAGACAGATAACTGCTCTAATTTTGACCAGAGGGAAACAGGGGTATGGGGCCAGTCAGGACAGCTGAGTCTCCATGTATATCTGTCCGCGTGGAGAGTGCTGCATTATAAGTGTTCTAGTAGCAAAGTCGGAAACAGCATGCCAATCTACCAAGCTATTGTTAGCCGTTATGTTAGTAGAACTCCTCTGCTGGCATTGCAAGGGAAGTTGGGAAATGTGGTGAAATAGGCTTGAAAAATTTGGACGTCAGTTTGCAGATAAACTACAATTCCTGCAATGATGTAAACAAATGGGATTTGCCATTATATATAAACTTTGATGTTTTTTGAGACTGAATTGTACCAGCGCCAAAAAGTAATGACCTCTTCCTTGGACCAAACCACACCTCTTGTAAAAAAAATCATGTAAATCTATTCAGTAGTTCTTGCATTATCTTGCTAACAGGCAAGCAAACAAACAGACCCTGGCGGTCCTTGGCAGAGGTAAAAAAAAAAAAACCTCTTTTGTTGGAACATTGTGAAGAACATAATGTTGTGGCTACATCTCAATAGTTAAACCAATTAAAATACATTTTTTAAAATATATTTTAAGGGACTCAATACGTCACAGGTTCTTATAATCATCTGAACTTTTTAACCCCATTCAGCCCCCTCAAGGAGATGTTCGTATTACTTCATATTCTTAATATATTTCACGCCTCTGCTTACCTATGAAATTTGGTTTTCTGCCATTTCTGTACCCTTGCCAGCTGTAACTCAAACATGCACCCAAGCTTGGATTCTTGGTGCCTGGTTTTAGGATCCCTCTGTCCTGATTTGACTGCAGGAAAGGCTGGCTTGTGCTCTCTTTTAAAAAAAAAAGTACCATCTCTGTAAAAGTCAGAGTGTATCTACTGAAATCTAAACTAAAACAGGCAGTATACTTTTAATAGAGTATGGTGAGATGCTATGGATGCTTGAATGACTTCTGTTTATTTTCTACCTTCTCCCTTGTTTACATCTTCTCATTTCCTGGCAATTTTCCCTGTGTGAGATTACTCTCCACACTCAGCACGGCTGGTGGTTTCTTAGACCAAAACAAGATGTGCCGTCGACTGAATTTCAATTAATACACCTCCGGGATTTTCTTCACTTGATAGGAAGGTCTGTAAAACAAATTAGTTTGGCAGAATGCTCTAAAAATAGGAGAGACACTGAGGATGTGAGCGGGGGAAAACTGGGAGCAGAGAGGTCCTGGATGGTTCTTTGTTGAAGCTGGATTGTCTTTTTGTTCCTGCAGGTTTGTTTTAGTACACGCTGCCATCATGTATGGAAGCCTGGCATAACAATTAACTTCAGTCAATTATTTAAAGGGGTCATGTTTGACCCCTGCCTCAAAATCAGTCTTGAAATCATGATAAATTAAACCTCACTATCAACCTGATTTGAAGCTTGTTTCAATCATTTTTTTGTCTAAATAGTCCCTGTGTGTGTGTGATGTGAATTTATTGCTCACACCTCCCAATAGAGTTGGAGCTAGCAGCCAGATTTGCCAGATTACAGACAAAGAATTAGGTTGGTCGATCTTGCAAAGCTTCAGATGAGGAAGCTGTGTGAGAGCAAGAAGTGGCTCCAAGCCTCCAAACAGACTACTGGTGAAGAGATTAGCATGGAGGCTAACTGCTGTCTTGTCTTTTTTGTCAGAAAGGTTCCTCTTTATATGTAGAAGCAAGAGTTTGGTGGATTAACTGGCTTCTGTCATCAACATTACTCCTAAGCAGCAGCTTCCACTGCAACATCTGACTGGCCCTTCATGACTGTGGTCGAAAGAACAATGTTACAGTAACATATCTGACAGGATTTTGAAAGGTCATGCCTCCCCTAAACTAATGATGGTTTGGTTTTGATTATGATAGTTAGTGATACAATATTCACAACAGTAACATTTCTGACAGGATTTTGAAAGGTCATGCCTCCCCTAAACTAATGATGGTTTGGTATTGATTATGATAGTATGAAAAGGTTTACAACTTATCTTTTGTTATCGATTATTCCCCTTAAAAATTAACACTAATATTAAGACTCCAACAAAGTATATATCTGTGCTTTTCTCTGGACTTTTTCTGAGCTAATGTCATGTGACTGTGGAGACCAATCAGACTTATCAAAAGCACTTAGCTGCACCGACAAGTTAACAAACAAAGTTTTGTAAGAAAACAAAGTAGGAATGGCAGGATAAACACAAGTTTTTGCACTGACACTCTTTACAAATATTTTAAAGTTACTTTTTTAATGATTTGGTATTGATATTCTTAGTTTAAAAAGACTAATGGACCACTGCAACCATTCAAATTAAAAAAAAACAAACATGTGATTTAAGTTTTTGATGATGGAATATATTCTAAATTTATTTTCTTTAGACTATTACAATTAATCTCTGGTGGTCGAGAGTTTTGACAACAAGTTTATGTTATCTAATTTTGGTCAATGAAAAAAGTCAAACCCATTAACACTATGTATGCATGGTAGATGGTGATGGGTACCAGTATCGGCAAATAGACAAGCATAGTATATAGTCTTTTTCTTGTCTTTTTGACTACTCAAAGCAGCTTTACAAAGCAGGTCTCATCCACCCATTCACTCTAACAGTCACTCTGGTTCAGAGTTTCTATGGAAGTAGCTTAATCAGTATTGTCTAACATATTCATACCTATTTACCAGTGAATGATGCAGCAGTGGGAGTAACCTGGAGTTAAGTTTCTTGCCCAAGAACACATCGCCATGTGGGAGCTGGGCTCGAACCTGCAATCTGCCAATCGCCAACACAATGCACTATCAGACTGCTGTACTGACAAACCCATCTTGTTATCAGTTCTCATCTGAAAAAGTTTGGTATTTCCCATGCCCACCCCAAAAACTTCTACTGTCTTTGGATTGCTACCTATACATGGATTTGTGAAATACTTCCTACTGGACTGTCCATCTGGCATGTCCCGTAAAGATGGACAACCATAGCAGTCAGAAATAAAGGGACAATAAATGTTAGAATTCATCATTAAGCAAACATACCACCCATCCAACAATACTCCAGAAAAAAAAACTCACTTGTAAATTTAAAAACTGTTCTGCTTACTCCAAAGATTTATTATGGACTGCTGCTCAGAGGGACAAGTGAAATATACTCCTTAGATAAGTGGAACAGGCTATCCAGCATATTAGGTCAAGTTTGACTCTCCCAAATCTAGAACCATGGATATCAAACATGATCTTTTTTATAATCCAGGTCAGGCTGCCTTGGATGGAAAACCTGCTATGGTCAGTGAGAGGAGGTGCACCTGTATGCATAATTACCTAGATGTGTCAGACTTTTGCAACTCATGGCTCACAAGTACTGTATTTTCAGCAAAGATTTCCCACCTATTATTATTTTATTAAATGTACTTTGTTTTTCTGCTGCCAAACATCCTTTATATTTGTCCTCTGTGAAAGCCATGTCCTCTCTGTCTTGTTAGCACAGTATCTCAAAAATGCTTGAGTAATTTCCCTCAAACTTTTCTTATTTAAAGCTGGGGTTGGCGATTTGATTTAGATACACCTTTTGTAATACTGGTTAAAATGGTCTTTATGACCCGATGGTAATCAACTCATAATGTGTTCTAAAAACAGAGCGAAAAATATCCGCTATCTACAGCAGGAGTAAAACAGGGAAAACCCCAACCAATAATCATGCCGGGATACCTGTTTTTAAACCAATCAAATCCCGTCGCCATTCTGCCCGCCTACTGCGCGTGCATTTTCCCGGCGTGCACAGACTCGGTGCGCGTAGCCGAGCTCATACGTATCAGAGTCTGCTGGAGAATGTTTACCTTTCAAGTTTTGTCTATGAAAATAAGGGAAGCCCGCCGTGAGCCTTCCCACAACCCCAACCAAGCTCCAGTGTCCCTCACATTTTAAGACAGATTTACAAGAAGTCTGAACTAAACTCTTTGTTTTTCTAAGTTTGTTCTGCTGCTCTAATCTCGCAATAGCTGCCACCCAGGCTACTGCAGCTGGACGTTCTCGCGAGGCTTTTTCTTCTTCTTTGGTTTTACGGCGGTTGGCATCCATCATTTTGGAGCATTACCGCCCCCTTCAGGCTAGAGACAGAGTTAAATAGAATATCTCTGAGGCTTTAGGCTGTAGAGCGAGCTTTTAAAATTGGCACAAATGTCCATCCTGACCTAAAGATCCCATGCCCTGGGAGAGATTTAAACAGTCAAACACATCAGGACATGGGACCCTTAAGGACAAAATGATTCAGTTCAAGAGGTCAAAGTTCATAGCAAGGTTTTTGAATCACAACAACGCAACAAACAGCCATTCTTCTTGAATCCGATACTGCAGTTTTATTATAAGTCAGTTGTAGTCCTCCACTGGGTCAGGTTATTTGGGTGTGGACACAGATGAGTGTGGGTCAGTATGATGGGCCCCGCGCAGGACTCTGTCCTCAGGATGCAAAAAAAACTGCAAGAAAGTGGGTCAAGTATTTATTTGGAATCATGATTGATCCCGTTTTTGGTGAGAAGTTGTGTCTTTGGCATCTCTATTGTCATTATTTCAAAGTTATGTGGTCTTGCTGCCTGAATTAATTGATTACTGTGTACGCATTTGTAAGTTCAAAGAGTTAAAATCAGTTGAAACTGTCCATGCATCTGTGGTCTCCTGTTATTGTAAAATCTGGTTGTTGCCAGCTCATTTTAACTGAGCAGACAGAAAAGGCTGAGTATATGTTCAGCATCACAGGGAAGCTGGGCAGCAGCCTGCATATACACACTGTTTGTTTTGGACTCAGTGCCGTCTCATTTACACGTGTTAATTGCAGCTAATTGGTTCTAATTAGATGAACAGGAAACCCTCTGGGACCACTCATACCTTTAATTTGAAGTAAATATCATTAATTAACATATGCTAATTCCAAGCCAATTAACATTGATTAAGAGATGCCAGCAACAAGGGGGGAAAAGCTACCAACTCTCAAAAATTACTAATGACTCAGCACGAGGGGAGAGAGGAAACGTCACGGCGGATGTCAGGAAGAGTGGGCTGAAGTCCAGGCGCGACTGGCAACCCTGGCCCCCGGTCCCGCCACCCTGCACGGGGGGTTGCACTGTGCCCACTGTACCCAAAGTGTCTGCCATGTTCGACCCTCGCTGTGTCCACCATCTGCTCGTCCCACTGTTCCCTCCATGCCCGCCGGACTCTCTGCAGTTTCCATGCACACCCTGCCCTGCATACTTATAACCCACAAACCTCCATGATCACCTCGTGCCCCCCCAAGCCTGCTGCATCCGCCATACTATCCATGTTTACCCTCCATACCCATCAGAACCTCAGCGTACTTATCATGCAACCTGCCCTGATCGTTGCTTCAAAGCCGCGGCGCTCCCCGTGCTCCACGTACCTATTGTGCATGCTCTGTGGTACACCTGCACAGGAAACATCCCCGCTGGCTCTGCAGACAGAGGGCATGTGTCTGCCAGGCGATTGAACAGGAGAGATTAGAGGGCTTACTGCTGAGAGAAGGAGCAGAGAGACGAGGAGGGGGGGAGTGAGTAGGGAGACAGAGAGAGGGAGACAGTGACGGCGAGGGCGAGAGTGGAATGAGAATTAGATAGAGGAGTGACAAGCAAGCAAGAAAGCAGCATACTGTACACCAACATTGTGTCGTACAACGGCTGAAGGCTCACCAATGTGTCCTGCAGCACCATTTGGTAACCACTCCAGCCTATGCATCACCATCATGTTCAAAGCTCACTTGCTTTTTGCTTTACTATTAACTTCCTTTTTCAGACTCAGGTGAAACGAGCCATTGTGTATACATTTTTTAAAGGTACTTTGTGACAATTTCAGGATAGATTCATGAGTTTATTCATTTTGTGGTTAACTTGCAGTCAGTTATGTCTTTGTTCCCTGGTTTGCAGGCAATTATTCTTTAATATGTCATCATACCTATTTTAGTGCTGATTGATTATCATGTAGTTGCTTATTTGTTACCTTGTTAACCAGCATTTGCTTCCTTCTTTCCTCCCAAGTTCCCTCTTTTCCGAGATAATTTGATTTTATATGTTCCCTGCATGTTAATTTGGAGTAGATAAACCTGTCATTAGCTAATTACCTATGCCAATCAAGTGGACTATTTCACATCCTCATGAAATACATTCACGGGACAGTTTACTGGGTGTACCATGCTAGCACTACATTGAACCCATTTTTTCCTTGAGAACTGTTTTAGTTCTTGGTGCCAAAAATTTGACAAGGTTCTGGACAGTTCCTCTGAGATTTTGGTTCATCATCACATGACAGCATTGCACAGCTATCATGAAAACCTTCACATTCTCTATTGGATTGAGATACAGTTCCTGTGGAGTACAGTGAACTTTTGTGATATGTTTTAGAGTATCTTGAGATGGCTTGAGCTTACTAACATGAGCTGTATTACCACAATGTAGTCCGGTGCAGTTGGACTCAGTTAAGCAAACATTTTCTTGCATGTGCACCCAGTACTTGAGCGGAGTAATAGACTTTTGTGCGCATCAAACCAACCCTCAAAGGTGGAGTCAGCTTTACTGTATTCGAGAAGTTGATTGATCAAATAACTCTAATGCAAGAGTGTCAAAAATGCAAATGCATACCTTGCCATGTTCCATCAAGCCATGAATTTAAGCTTATTTGTCCTCTGCTGTTGCTGTGAAGAATGTCCACACAATATTCCACAGAATACTGGAGTGCTGCATTATTGCACTTTATTTTTAAGCACACTACTTCAAACCACTTCACTGTGTCTTGCTGCTGTGATGTAATGCATTTACATAGCTGTTGCAACCCTCTCCTCCTGGCTCACATCAACACCCTCAAGTGAGGGTACAGCAGGCAGTGGAAATGTAAACAACATCAGGGTTGACTGCTTCAAACCGTACTGAACTGTACTGAACCAAGCCAGACAATTCAGTGGAAATGAGGCTATAAGTAATTAGTGCTGGAGGTAGCCTTCAGAAGATGGGTACAACGTGGTCATAAAAGGATGGACATGGTCAATAACAATACTCAGGTAGGCTGTGGGGATTAAACCATAACAAATTGGTGCTAAGGGGCCCAAATTGTGCCAAGAGGTTTTCTCAAACATCATCACACCACCGCCAGCGGCTTGAACTGTTGATAAAAGGCAGAATGGATCCATACTTTCATAATGTTAAAGCCAAATTCTGACCCTACAATCTGAATGTGGCAGCAGAAGTTCAGACTCATCAGATCAGGCAGCATTTTTACAATTTTCTGTTGCCCTTCTGTCCCTTCCAACCATTCTGGCTGTTCTCCTCAGTCCTGTGGCATCAACAGGGTGTTTTCACTCAGAGAACTTCCACTTAATAGATACTTTCTCTTCTTCAGACAATTTTCTGTAAATCTCCAGAGAGGGTTTTGCATGAAACTCCATGTAGGAAGGTAGTTTTGTAAATATCCCGACCAGATTGTCTGGAACCAAAAACCACTACACATTCAAAATAATTTACATCTGCCAAAATTTGTGAGGTAATGGCCATGTGATGGGCTGATTGGCTCTTTGCGTTTACAAGCAGTAGAATGGGTGTACCTATGGCAGTGGCTGGAAAGTGCATATTTTTCTGGCTCATCCAAAGACCGTAATTGAGGAGGGCATAACCTTTCAAAATTATACTTGAAATGTGATTAGACAATTGTTTGTGCATGTGTTTATATCCATGTACTCATGCACAAATTATTTCTAGGTCGAGTTGGCAGGGTGGTGGTGCATATATGTGTGTACGTGTGTGAGGGTTAGAGGCTTGTGTGCTCCCCGTAGGTGTGGGCACAGCCATGTTGTCGGCTGCCAGGCTGCCCACCGAACCATCTGACACACATTCACACCTCAGACAGCGTGCCCACGAGCACACGCAGACAGCACTGGCAGCATGTTTACCCTGTCTGTGTTTCTGTCTGTGTGTGTGTCTGAGTTACACCAATAACAGCATTCATCTGCTACCCAATATGATATTGAATAGGAGTTTTGCACTTTAGTTAACTTGGGATTTCAAACAGAAATTCACTATTACGATGTACCACTGGGGTCTATGAATGCAAAATCAAGCTCCAAATGGGTTCTTAAAGGCCAAGGTTATGCATTGTGCCATGGTGGGGTTAAGAAGAGAAGTCCAGTGGTTACTGCAGAGAAGAGAGTCCTAGAAATGTTATAACAAAGAGATGACCCTTGAACGGGTGCTGTATAGCTCCTTAGAAGTCTAACAGTAATGGCACACATCAGAGCAAGAAAAGTATATCTATAATTCCTAAGAAAACTGGGTCAAACAGTAAAAATAAAAATTTTGCTCCCTGTGAAAAAAACAAAGAAATTTTGCTTGGATGAAAGAAATCCAATCATGCCCAGGATAACCCTAACCAGGCAAGACAACCAGGTTGACCAACTTATCTGCTTCCTGATTGGGTTATCTGAAAATATAAAACCTGACATGCCGCTAATTGAAGAGACAGGAACACATCAACAAATAATTTGTTGCAAATGTACTTTTTGGTTTGAAAGTCAAAGGGTTTAGTCAAAAGCAACCAGCCATAACCGGTCAAAATAAGTGACATAACCAGCTAGCATCTCTACAGTAACCAAACTATATTCAACAAGGACTAACAAACAAAGATAAAGACCTCCCTTAAAAGATAGGTTCAAACTGGCTCTTGATGCCAGGTTGATGATTCTGAGGAGGAGACAACAGAATTTAGATCCTGAAGGTCAGTCAGAGAAAAACAGTCTAAATCAAGATTAACTTCTTTTAATGATATGGCAGGCCCAGGTGGGAGCAGGAGATTCCCCATTGTATCTCTAATTTTAAGAATTTCATTGTAAAAGAAGCTCATAAAGTCCTCACAGCTGAGCATTAGTGAAATCATATGCTCAGCAGAGAGCTCTGACTCCGTCAGCCTGGCTGCGGTGAAGTAAAGGAACCTTGTATTGCTTTTATTTTCCTTAATTAGTGAGGACGAGTAGGCAGCTCCAGCATGTCGTAAAACTGTCATGTACTTTTATGACTATCCTGTCAAAGTATCGATGGCTCCTCCCTCTTATTGGAGCACCATATTCTCTTTAATTTACATGATGCTTTCAGTGCACGAGTTGCAGAACTAAACCAAGGAGTGATTCCCTAATGTTTAATAGTTTTTTTTTCTTATAACATAAGACAAAAAACTTAAAACTTCTTATTTGACAATTCCCTGTTAAATGACGTGATTAAGAAGCAGACACTATGGACAAATTAGATGCACCAAATTCTCCTAATAAGCATGCTTTTGGCCAGTGGGAGTGCTAACTCAGTACAGAAAGGCCGACACAGGGATCAAACCAGCAACCTGCTGTGAGGCATGTGCACTACCTGCTGCCCCACTGTCCCACCCTTCCCCTAATTATCCTTTTAAAAACACAACAAGACTTTAAAATAATTAACCAGGCCAACTCAGATGCATTTTCCTATCTTATCTAATCTGATAGACTTTGGGACAAGGTAACCAAATTACTAAAACGCTAAGTCATTTCTGCTCTCATTCCACAAGCGCTCTATTGACAAGAGGTGTAAAATATAAAATATATCCATATCTAAAGACATTAGGATCTCATCAAAAGTATGTGTTTGGCTAGAAAGTCTGTCATTGGTACAGTGAGTCTTGGTAACAGTGATGCAAGGACTGTGGACACCTAAGGACCAAAGTTGTGTGTGTCTGTGTGCGTCTTCGTGTTTATGCAAAAATGACTGGAGGGGTCAAACAAGCCTGTCTGTCTCTGCAGTGTTCACCTGCACGAGCATGTCTGCATGTTGTTTTTGTGAGCGTGTTCGTGGGTGTGGGGGAGGGGGAGGGGGTCATGAGGGGGGCTAACCAGCATTTTGTCATGGCACACTTGACAAAACAAAGACAACTCACTTTTCTGGCCCTGTGCCACATTTGGTATTCAGGAACAAGTCGGGGCTCTGGCTGCAAGGACCCGATAACACCTCGTCTCTCCCTCTCTCTCCTGGGTGTTGTGGTGGTGGTGGTGGTGGAGGGCTGGTGTGGAGGGGGTCCCTTCCCCTCAGACAGACCCTGCCATTCGAATGCAAAGCCTCAGCTGCTGCAAATCCGCCCCTCTTGCGCCCCCCCATCACCACCACCACCGCCATTGTATTATTTCATTGGATTTTACAGCTATTTTTGGATGGGCAGGCTAAGCCGTCCAAGGATCTCCACTGGAGATATGTCATCAAAACCAAGCCATTAACATAAAAATTAAAGAATTATATGCAGAGAATGGGCAGTGAATAAATGAATGAATGAATAAATAAATGCAAAAATCTTGCTCTAACCAGTCGTCTCCAGTTTCCCTTTTCTCTCTGACAGAAAGTGACGGAATGAGGCTGTTCATATCTTATTGGATTATTTGTTTAGCATTGAGCCCAAACACATGCTTACAAATGACTTACAGGAAAACACAGATGGAGACAAGTATGCAGGGTTGGTGCAGGATGGATAGTGCTTGCAGCAGCTTAAGTGTAATGTCCTTTTTTCCCTCATGTTGGTTCCAGAAATGCAATCCCCTCAAAAGCTCAGAGGGAATGCTGACCACACGGCACAGAGTAGGAAGCAGCGGGGTGAAAAGGGGAAATGATGCAACACTTTGAAAAAATAAGAAAAGGAGAAGGGTGTGAGGTTTAGACACTCCGAAATTCAATTTTAGATTTTTCCCCACCTTTGAATATCTCAGAAATGGAAACCTTTATGCAAAAGTCACCATCCATACTTTCCTTCACTGTCCTCAATGAATATAGCCCAGACTTTAAAAGCTGAATTTCAAAATAAAATCAACAAAAGTGTGGCTATGTTACACCATGCAGGAGTTTTTCTTGGATGGACTGGATCGATTTCATAGGTTTTACTTTTATTTTGAAGTCCATGGTTTGCATTTATGTTAAAGCCTATGCATGTGGTAGTGAGGTATGAAAAGCGGAGGCACAATATGGAAAAAGCCGGACAATTGCTTTGCCAGAGATTTGCCAAATCCACAAGAAATACAGCTTTGTATGAGTAACATGAATAACCGATTGAGAAGATGAAAACAATTAAATATTCATTCATATTTTCACTGGTCACTCTGTTGCTTATGTTTGAAACTATTTCATCACTAGAATGACTACATGACATACATGGTGCATTGTACGGGTTTGCAGGTGTGAAACTACTCTGTAAGTCCTGGTCAAAATGTCATTCTTCAAAGCAGGTGTGGGCAAATGGGGGCCACATACAGCCCTCCTACCTGCCGAAGCTTGCTTGTCAATTTTCCCAAAAAATGCAACAATGAATGGCATAAGAATATGCAAAAAGCATTAAAAGATCCAAAGTGAAAAACATTCTCTTTAAAGTCTTTTAAAATTGTCATGTGGAGGACATTAATGTACTGAGTGTAGTTTTTTGGAGGTGTTTTATGAAGCATAATCAATGTGTTTTGTGAAAAAAAACTATGTAAAATATACCCAAATAACCATCAATTACTAGTATTTTTATAACTGTTGCCGTAATGAAGTTTCTTTATGTTTTTAATGGAACTTATCGAACGAATATAACTTTTTTTTTTTAAATAAAAGCTAGATAGTTATTTGTCAAGTAAAGCTGTCCATGAGTCTTGGTCTGACTTTGGTTATATGTACACAATACATAACTTTGCATTGTATTATACCATGTCTGGCACAGAACAAGGAGGAATGGCCCCTGTTCAGGTTTGACTCCTTCAGGTGATCTACTGACTCAGGTCCATTTTCCGAGCTTTTCTAATATGTTGAGGGAAAGGATGCAATGAAAATTAAATCTGTACAGAATGGAACCGGTGCTCTTGATACTAGGTAACAGTTTTAGAACAATAGCAAATGATGCTGAGTCAGGCATATCGGGGAAAATTGGGCTGTTGCTTTTGATTTCTGAGATTTTGGGGAGCATATTTCTTTGACAAGTGCTCGAATGATGCCATTATGTTCCCAATTTAAAGATATCCCAGTTAGACCAAATGGAGAGAGCCTTATCCAACATGGATGGAGGGAGCACTGGATTTGATGAAGTTGTCCCATATGTTGAATTGACAACCATGTTTTAAGAATATGGAATAAGTGCATGTGCAAAAGCTGACAGTGAAGCTGCGGAGGAAGCATTTTCTTCAAATTAACCATGCTAGGAGTAACAAAAGGACAGTTAACTGAGCTCAGAGAAGTTAAATTTTAAAATTGGCTGCCCAGTAGTAAAATCTGAAACTAGGTAAAGCAAACCTAATGTTTTAGACTTCTGTGATATGATTCCACTAGGTTTTAGGATTTTTTTTAAATTCCTGATGAATTCTGAGATCAAATTGTCAATTCTAAATGACTAAGGAAAATGGGAAGGCAATTGAAGGGATGTGTCGACTCATGCATAAACCCATTAAGGTAACAGGGACTATCATTCAAAGTCTTGATAAAGACTTCTTCGGCAGTGGTAAGACATTTTGTTGAAAAGATCTTTAAATGTAACTAAAAAGAATTCCTTGATATTTAAAGGTAAAATTATCAAGGAGGAAATCCCTAGCTTCTTTGTTTAAAGGGAATAGTCACATTTTGGGTCAAATTCTTGAACCCAGAGCAATTAAACAGCACCCCAACTTGTACAGTTACTGTTATATGTCTAATAATTATATATATATATTTTTTTTCCTTTTACCTTGGGTAACATTATTTCCTCTGCCAAGGGGGTTATGCTTTACAGGCATGTGTTAGTTTGTCTGTGAGAAAGGACAATAAATCAAACTGATTTTGATTTTAAAAATTCAGGGAATGTTGGTGATGGCACATGGAAAAGTGATTAAATTTTGATGGTGATCCAGCCCCAGAGTCTGGATTTTAGTTTTTTTCAGGATTTTAAAATTGCAAGGTAAGGTGGTTTTCCCAACTTTTGATAAAAACTCAATAAGTTCCAAACACATTTTCTGAAATTCGCGGAGAATGTTGATCATGGCAGATGTGAGAAGTAATACAATTTTGGTTGTGATCCAAACTGAGATGTGGACACAGTAACTGTTTCAAGGATTCTTAACTATGTGAGAATGACAATAACCTGCCTGACAATATTGGAATTGCCTTGGTGGAGGTTGTGCTATTGCCATTTTCAGCCATTTTGATATTATTAATAAACCATGAGAGACTGGACTGACTTGTGGCTGCCACCCAGAGACTTGAGTCTTGAGACTTGACTTTGAATTACAACAAGTGCCTTGTGAAAATCTCTTGCGGTAGATAATGGGTGGATGGAAGGAAAAATCTGGTCCAAAAGTAACTGTAGTACTCTGACCTTTGCTTATCCTCCCTTGGTGAGTTTTTATGAAATCCTGTCCATCGTTTCAGTCTGGCTAAACTGAAGAGATTTTAGACAGCTGTCAGCCCAAGGATTCAGCACAGACAGAGGAGTAGAATGGCTATTAGAAGTTGTGGTCAGTCATGAGTCTCCTTTTTAAATTTTAAAATTTGCCTTCTGCTGCAAACAGACTATGACTGGATGGACAAAAGTTGAATATTCTTGAGTATTTGTAACAAAAAAGGCAGACACGCCTACAGTATAAAGGCACGCATGATCTCTTTACTATATGATGTGATGAGCTGCATGTAGAGTCAGAGGAATATATCAGTCTAATCCTGATTCCTCCCTCTCCTGTTCTGAGCAGTGAAACGGGCTGATGTGTAGGGAGCCGTGCTGCTCGCTGTGTCTCAGCCCGTGTCATCTCTGCTTCTATTTGCGAGGTGTTTATTCTGTCAACGACTCGAGTGTTTGCCCAGCTGGCACAGACTCTGCTTCTGGCAGCGCCAATGCACCACCTCCCCTAGGGGGCGGAGGGATCTAGGGCCTCACAAAGGGTGGAGGGCTGGGTGGTTGGTGTGGGAGGAGTCGAAAGAGCCAAATAGAGGGAGGCCTGTCCTTTCCTCCTCCTCTCCCCACATCACCCCCTCTGTGCCATCTCCATCCCTCACCCTGCGCTCTTCGGCAGAGAGCATGTGTAGCGTCTGCTGAGGCCGTGGCAGCTTCAAGCTGACCTGCAGGAGTGTGTATCGATGCCAGTCCAAAAGCTGCCACCACCGCCATCAAGGCCCCCTACCCCACCCCGCCCCAGCCTCCCCCAGCCAAAGTGGGGCGGCTTAGCCCCCACATAATCCCTATTGACTGCCTCTTGCTTTGTCTGCCAATTCCCAGCATTGGATTTGTCTCACTCGATGATGCGCTCCACTCCACTTCTCCCACATTAATCCATACTGTTATTACTTTTCAATACCAACGCTAATTATTGCCCCCCCTTCTACCTAAACCCGTCAGCCCCACCCTGACATTGCCACACAAACCGTTTTGGACGTAAAACAACAGCAAAGAACAAATGAGTTAAGAGCCATTGATGAGAGGCCAAGGATGACAGGGAAGTAGCTAATTCCATCCTTTAGCTGCTGACAAATCATCTCACGGCTGCAAAGCGAGTGTGAAATGCATTGTGGGGTACAGTGCTGGGCCAGACAGTGTAAGAAGGCTGTGTTGCTATATGGCCACCAGAGATGTGCCAGCTCCGGGAGGCACCGAGTGTGTCTGTCAGTTAGACTCACAGACTGACATCATCTTTTTTAGTTTGGGCCTCTGTTTTTATTCTACACTGATGGATCAATATACTGAAAATGTGCTTAATTTTCTCTCCACAGATGCATGATGGCTCCCACGCAACCTCTGCCACAGTTCAGAGCACTGGCATAGCAACTTTCCTCTCAATTAAGGTAATGCAGATGAGGTAAGTTCACACAGAAATGGAGACAACTGGAAAAGCACTCAAAGAGCTCAGACATCCGCCAAGCAGCTAAGTTCCAGCAGTGGCTTTTCCACAACCCCTGTAAAAGATACAGTACTGGATCACCAGATCTAGAATGGAGCAAGGATCCAGACCAAACTCAGCACATACATGAAGGTTGTTATCCTGTATGAACACATCACCTGGTATTTGGATTTTAAATAAATTGTTGAATGTCTTCAATGGGATTTCCCATTATGAAGATCAACTTTTGTGACAACCACTTTGGATTGGATCCACATGAAATTTGCCTTGATGATAGAGACATGGACCCCATATTATCTTGTAAAACTGGAAGGGAATCTGTTGAGAAATGACAGTGATATTATTTCTTAAATTCTGCCCAACGTTACCCTAATTGATTTTTGAAATATTGGGAATTTTTTGAATCCAGACCAATATCTGTATTACCACCAAAATTTAATGGCTTCTTCCTTAAAGCAAACTACACCTTTGGTAAAATTTTCATTTACATCCATCTCTCAGTTTTCCATAATCTTGCCAACAGTCAAACATACAGATACAGACAAAAACACAACCTCCTTGGCGGAGGTAATAACAAACACTATTCAAAAGAAACATAAGTAAACATTTAAACACACCTAATTTATGATTTATTGGAAATCCACTGGCACCAAAATTTTGATCATATAGGTTGACAGCAGATAGGGACTAAGTCTGTTATAGAAGTCCCCAATTAAACCTGTAAAAACTGATGTAGACAAGCTAAGTGTGAAGGCTCAACCATCTGTCTTCCAAAAACTTGAATTGTTATTTCCATAGTTTGATCCTCCCCTGTGTTAATGCTAATTGGTGTTATATTCTATATCATACTAAAGCCTGATTAGTCATCTTTACAACGAGGTACAACTTATAATAACTGTGCATTTGTGGAATGAGCAACACAGCTGAAAGTGTGGGCAATGCCCCCCAGAAATGTGCCAATATCCCCTGCAACTTTTGGTATGTGGAGAAGTAGCATTGTTCAGCCCTGGTATCACTTCCGATCCTAGAATCAAGTTCTGTGAGACTGGTGAAGTCAAAGGCAGACTATAAAGTAGGCATCCCAGAAAGACTAAACCTCCACAAGGCCAGCTCCTTACCTTTGCTTCATTTAAGAGCTGGATGCTTTCCTTAGGAGAAGAGGGGATTGTGGCCCTTTTTCCGGGGCAGGTGCCACCCACACACTTAGCTGTGTTGCTCATTCCATGAATGTATGATCCTTACAAGTTAAGTACCACTTTCCGGCAATATGAAATACAATACCAATTAGAATCATTAAAGTGGAGAAATATCAACCAAAATAAAATTTCAAAACTTTTATTGAGGGGTAGCATATATTATCTATACCATAATCCTCACTGGGTCATACTATGCCAGAGCCTATGCCCAGAAAGCACATGACAGGATAGGCCCCTGACATACAGACAGAAAACCATTCCACACACATTCACAAGGGCAAATAACATACCAGTTAGTTAACTGTAGGAAAACAAGAACATCTAGAGAAAACCTGCACATGCACAGAGAGAACTTGCAGACCCCGTGCAGTAAGACCTTTCCTAACCAGGTCCTGATCCTGTAACCTGCATGGGGAGAGTGTACACTCCAGACATAAAATACTTGAACAGCAGATGGTCTTCGAGACAGCAAAAGACCAAGCCAGAGGCACTGGTGACAGCTCACTACAGTGATGGAGCGGGGGCCTTAGAATCATTGGTAGATATTACAGTGATGATATCACTGGGAGGAGAGGCTGTGAGAAGTGGAGATGTTTTATCTGACAAAAAGGACATGATGCCTGACAGGCTCAGCTGATGTCATAGGACTTTTAATAGCTTTTTACAAGGCATGTCACATTTTATTGAATCACAAAGAATATTAGCATAATTACACTGTGGATGTCTTTGAGCCTTACAGTGACTTGAAGGTTTCTTTTTTGATTTTACAACAAAATAAAGTGAAATTGTGACTTGACAGTGACTTTAGTGATCGAAGTTGTATTAAAATTTCTTAAAGTTTCAGTTAAATTTTCTCTAGATTTACGTGGGTGACAAAGTTAGATTTGGCTACAAGTTGAGTGTTATCCATTCTTGTTTTAGTTCTGCTTATTGATTCCGGTCCTTCATGGTTATGAATTCCAATTCCACATTTTTTGATAAACAAAAAAATATATTAATTTCTTGGCTGTTGTCAAAGAGTAATCTGAGAACAAAGAGCTGTGGGTGCTGGAGCCGGTCCCAGCTGACACTGGGAAAGAAGTGAGGAATACCCTGAAAGGGTTGTTGGCCAATCACAGGGCCACATAGAGAAAAAGACAACTATTCACACTCATGCCTCAGAGCACGAGTCACCATTTAACCTAACAAGAATGTTATTGGTCTGTGGGAGGAAACCTGGGTGCCCAGAGAAACCCATGCTGGCACAGGGAGAATGTTTAAACTCCACATAGGAGACTCTGACTGACAAGGGGAGTCAGAGAAAACAAGTTTATAAAACTTTATGATGAAACCAGGTTAAAATGTATAAATACTATCACTGTCATTTAAACAAATGGTTTGTATGCATAAATATTGCTGACTGTGTCAAAGAGGTTTAACCCAGTCATCATAAATCTTCTCACTCACTGTACAGGGACACCCCACCTCCTCTCTCCTCGATCATTCATCACCACAGTGAGCTCTGCAGGGTCTCTTTACAGTAAATGGGATGAATGGGTCTCTCTCTGGACTTTTATCTACAGAATATATTTATTATGTCAACAAGTATATGTTTTCCCTTAACAGAGAAGTGAATGTGACCTCAGCTGTGATTTTACATGTGTGTGACAGGAAGTTAGCATGGCTGCTACCACAACCTGGGACGGGGATATAATAGCTTAAGTGGATGGGAGATTATAACACACTGAACAAGGTGCACCTCCTCATATATTTGTTGTTCAAAAGGATACACATCTTCTGTTGTTTTTGCTCTTTATCTGTAAAAAATGACTTTGTTACAGGAGCTGTCTTCATCTTTTTAGCTACATTTACTCAAAGTTTCCACTGCTGCTGTCCACCGTGATCGTCCTCTGAAAGCCTTCTGTGTGCTCTGGGTCACAGATGACATAATGCTATGGCAAGGCAGCAGGTCCTTTAAGGTGCTATGAGGAGAATCTATTACCGGGGACATTAGGACTCTGCTACCCATGAGCACGTGTGGTGACTGTCGTAATGCTGCGTTCCAGTAACCTTGGAACTGGGAGTGACATCATCTCCGACTTATCAGTGTTTCAGTTGAAGTCGGAAAAAAACATGCCGATCTACCAGGCTATTGTTAGCTGTTGTTAACACAGGGGTGGCGAGGTTTCACCGAGTTCCCAGTAGGAAATTCCAGTTGCAGTTTCCTACTCGGAACTCGGAAATTCCTACTTCTGACTACAACTGGAACACACCAAAAGACCCAAGCCAAAGCGTGCCTTTGTTGTGATGCTAATAAAGCATGCAGCTCGGACCTTCCTCAGAGCTCTGCATTGCTTTACAACTTCTTTTTTCAACAACTTACAGGATGCAAAGCGATGAGGTAATGTATCTCTTTCTGGTTACGTAGCGGTAGTATTGTAGTTTTATAGCCGGCTATATATCGCTACTTACAGCCCGGTGCTCTAAGACGTGTCCGAATAATATAAATTTGCTCTAGTTTTAATTGTCTTGTTCCCGAAGTTGAGTGTCCAGGCCAGTCCAGTCCTGTCCGACCCGACCGGAAGGCTAAGCAATAGCATTTATAGATAACCTATTTTGATAAAACTCATCTTAAAGTGTGTATTTCGATCAGGCATATATCTAAAAGTGAGACTTCTTTGTAATTACTTAGAAACTCCTCACAGTCCCTTTAAAAATACATAAAACTTTGTAGAATGCTGGTTTAACCACAAAAAAAGATTTATCTACCATCTAGGAAACAAAAAAGGGGAAAGTAACACTCACGACTCCTACTGATTCCTAAAATCTTGAAAATCTGAAGTGGAATCTGTCATTTTTTACTGAATCCTGGTTATAATAAATTATTTCAGAAGTCTTTACAAAGTTTCAGCTAAGTCAACTTGTGTAATGGAGACTTTAGATGATGTGACATTTTTGTGTTGTGATCGTTCTGTGTTTCCTTGTAGCACCTTGCTTTCATGCCATCGAGAAGAACAGAGGACATGACAATATAAAGAAAGAACATTACAGAAGAAAGTTAGGAGCACAACAGTCTATGTTCAAGAAGATCAAAAGAACTTGTTTTATTTTTTCGAAGCTTTAAGTATCACAGACCTCCATGTGCACCTTTCCAAGCTGAGCCTGCAGGGATGTGAGGGCATATAGAGTTCCTGCAGACAGCAGAATCCAGGCTTTTACTGACCAGAACTAAACTCTTAACCAAACACACAAACTCACACTCTCTCTCTCACACACACACAAACACACATACACAGCAGAGAGCTTGGCCGTTGGCAGCAGCCTCTTTGTAGCCGGAGCGACTTTGGCTGTTTCTGGCGCAGTCCGATGCAAAGCTGCTTAACAGGACTCATCTGGGATCAGTGACAGATGGACAACCTGTCCTGGAGGCCCGGGCACCACCGGAGCTCCTGGAGACAGGTAAACCTGGTCAGAGCCCCATGGAGCCCCAAGGATGCTTACAGTGTAATCGTGAGATTTGACAGTGAAGGGACATTCACTTTCACACCCACACACACTAAACATGAACCCAGACACTCAGCCTTAAACAAATATCAGAAAAAATCTTCACATCCACAGTAAAAATAAATCATAGCCTGTTGCAACAGCTCTGTGTAAAATCTATCTTAAGTTCTGGTGTAACATCCACACTAAACCCAGTGTGTGTTCATTCAACAAGATACTTTTGCAGACATGACATTTTAACTTGATCTTTACAATCAGAAAAGAGATTTTTTTTTAATTATTTTTACAGTGCAACTTCCAAAATTTGAGGCAAATGAAAGTTTACAACCTCAATCCTCAGAGGAAAACAGAAACGGTCGCTAATAACTCCTCCTTTTTTGCTGAATGGATGAAATTATGAGAGCAACCAAGTCACATATTTCCAGCAGATGTTTCTAATATGGAGAACCCACTGCTGAAACCAAGTGGCCTCTGCTTTTCCTCATCCTTTATGTTTTCACACCTCTGTTCCATCGAGGGTACAACTGGACGACCCACAGCTGATGCAACACATAGCTGTCACTCCACAAACCTCCCATATCACAAATTGCTGCTTTCACATTCCTGTCCAAACAGAGACAAAACAGGTTCATTTTCAAAAAGGCTTTCTATAAACATGTCGTCTTTTCAAGAAATGTCTCTGAAAATTCTGTCGTACATATGCCCCAGCCTGTTAAGTGTTGCTGTTAAGTGTCACAGACATACAAGCAAGGGCGTGGGCAAACATGTCTGATGTAAACAAACACTGTTGTATGTTGTTATCTATGTCCCCTTGTTGCTAATGATGGTGGTAAAGGAGCAGAAGTTTTTGCCTTAATAGCTTTTACATGCTCAGTGGCTTCTGCAGCATGAATGCTTTCTTTAAGCTAACGGAAATTAGCGTCACGCTGGTTACCTCAAGCCAGTTAAAGACCTATGTTGTTTTTCACTGTGTTTTGAATCACTGCTGATAATGAGTTTGTGGAAAACAAATATTCGGACAACTTACATATTTGTTGTTTGTGACAGTCTTAAGAATCAAACCTACTTTTCACGATTTCCTTGTGTACAACGTTTTGCTGTATCCGCTTGTTTGAGAGCTTCCTCATAATTGATCGATATGATCAAGTTGGTAACAATAACAGTGGCGATATCATATGAAACATTGATTATTACAAAATAATCTGCTTGCTTTCCATCTTTGTAGTCCCTAGTAGCAGTTAATTAGGAACTGTCATTTTAAACACCAAACAACAGTTAAAGATTCAAAAGCAGGCAATGTCAAATCGATTTTTTAAAATGAAAGTAACACCACAAACTTAATTTTTGGCATGTGCCCAGAACCCGCAAGGCTGGAGTGGGACTCTATTTTAGCCCTGGGGTTTGATGTAACAGTAGCTAACTTTGGTTTGCAACTTGTAGGCATGATTTTAGCATTACATTGTCCTGGTGATCCAGATCAGCTACTCTGAACTGGAAACCAGTAGTCTAAATCCCACTTAGCTTGGGGCTCAAGAATCAATAAGCACTACATGCTAACTCATGTTCATGTCTCGAGGCCTCATTCCTGCACCACTCTGTTGTTTGTATTGTCGGAGCTAGCACATGCAGTTTGAAGGAGAGGCGGAGCTACGAGAACATACTTTCTGAAAATGTATGTATTCCCAATGCAAGAGCTGCATTTCAAATATTTTTACCCCAATTTAAAAAAGAAAAAATGTGTTTTAGGACTCAGAGCACAGTACACATAGAGCACAGTACACATAACAATCAATATCACAGTACTCCAGTACTCTGGCAAAACTCAATATTTTACCTACACTAAGTAAATTGGTCAGTGACTTTAAAATCCTATAAAAAATTGGAGGTGAAAGGTCAGCATATGTTGAATTTTTCTTTTTTTTTCCCTTCTCATTTAAGTACCAAACTAAGGAGAAGATTAAAGGTTTAGAGTCAGGAGTTACCCATCATCCTTTTTACTAAATAGAGTTTTAAAATGACAGGTTTTGAAAATTTTATCCAGCGATGAATTTTAAAACAACACGAATCACAGCTGGTACAAACCAACCATCACCATGATTGAATAACCGACTGGAGTGCTCCTGTTTTGCTGCAGTTGATATGTTTTCAGTCCTGAACGCTGGGCACAGACATGTAGGAGATGCAACAGAAGAGACACTTGACCAGCCAGCAACAAGCCCCCACTCGCAACACACACGCACACATACACATACACACATCAGGAACAAAACAAAGCAATTCTGCAGGAGGATATCTGAGGCTCCACTCCACTGGCTGAGCATGTTACACACAGTTATAAAGTCTGAATGAGCCCACAGACATACCATGTATTTACAGGTTCAAGGACTGCAGATGAGAGCAGACAGCCACAAACACACAGTGTGTCCAGTCTTATAGGCAGTGTCCACCGTGGCCTCCATCAGATAGCAGGTTACCTTTAATGACCAGGCGGCACAGAGAGAGACAGCAAACAACCGGCCTTTGTCTTATCACAGGCTGCTGGCTGCTCGGGCGACTGCTGCCCTCCTCCTGCACACACAAACACAAACACATACAAACAGCCCATCACTCCAGCTGACAGCACCAATTTTCGAGCAAAGTTTGGTCCTGACCTGCTCCATCTGTAGAATAAATATGGCATTGTGATCGCCAAAAAAGTGAAGTAATTGGGAAGAAAACTTTTGTATATGCAAACAAACTAGGGTTCTGCACAGGCCTGAAGATACATTAACGTTGCACAGTGGACTTTGCAAGGATGCTCGGATATTCTCTTACCACCAGGTGAGTCTGAACCTAATGGACAAGGAAGTCCAGGTCTCATGCAAAGTAGAATCTTGGGCGTTGTTCATGAATGACTGACAGATTGTTGCGTTATCCTAAATAATCAGGTACTCAAGTGATCTTTGTTCTACCAGGAGTCATGAGCTTCTGAGGGTAACCAAAGTTGAGCTCGGATACAAGCAGCTAAAAGGACATCCTGCAGCTTAACAAAATGATAAATGTTCTGATACCAACACCGTGAGATTATATGTATTGCGTTATGAATTGTTTACATTGGCTACACCTTTTCCACAGTTTGTAGCAGAGTTCCCTGACTGTCAGGTCATGAACCAGTCCTGTGTGTGAGAAGAAATAAAAATAATTAATTGCATTAACCATTTTTGTATAACTGAAACCAGAATGTGTATGATTTTGAAAGAAAAACTAAATCCTCTTACATTCATCGGTGTAGCTTGACCAAACAGACTTTACACAAAGGCTCTTTGTCTGTCTGTGCTGTGATGTATGAAAAAGTACAATCTGAGATAAACTTAATGTTTAACCATTTGTCTGTGCATTCTTCCACCTGTATCCTGATCAAATTTGTTGTTTCTGATATAGAGAGAGACAATATTTAATGGAAACATCCAATCAGCTTAAATAGATGACAAATGGATTAAACACACACCTTCAGCACAGTGCTCAGAAAGTGTGGCAGTTCAATTAGTTGCTAATGACTTTAAACTGGCCCTAGTTACCAAATGTCATTGTTAGTCAGCTGATAAATAAAGAGTGAGTCCTCATGAATGTCTTTGGGTCTCTCCCCTGTATGGTGAGTTATGCTCTGTAAAATGTGATTGTCAAATTAAGGTGCCATTCGCCGGTTTATCACATTTTGTAGTGGTTGTTTCCTCTTGTGAAGCCTGCCGACTGTACAATTACTGGTCTGCGCTGCTGGGGAAAGGATACAAAGACTGTACTGGTTACTGAAGTACGCCTAAACAGACCAGCTTTGTACTGAGAAAGTATTTGCCTAGAAATGAGATGTACTGTGCAGTAACCCTATGGTGTTTTTCGAGATTGTTTTAATCTAAAACTCTTTAAGTTATGTAGAAAGTGGCTCCATGCACAGCAATATTCTACAAAGACACAGAACTGATCTTTGTCAATGTGACCATTGTCCATGATAATGCTATGTGCTTCACACAACCACAATTCAAGAAACCAAACTGTCCCTTTAACAAGTATTGGATAGATAGATGCATTGATGGGGGAGAGGTGAATGGTTGAATGGAATAATTGAGCTAGAATAACTTCTCTGATGATATCTGTACATCAGCAGTAAGAAGGCTGATGCACCTCTGAAACATGTAAACGGAAGAATTGGTGGCACAACAAACTTTCTTCCTTTTGAGGGTTGAGGCTCTTTGTTTCAGCTTAACCAAGTTATATCAGTGTAACCTGATTATGTTTCCTTTTTATGCTGTTGAAAACAGATACAGTAAAATGCCAGCTTTAATATTATATCTTCAAACTCATGTATCAGAGAAAACAGATGTATCAGGCTTGGGCTTCATTTCAGCACCATGGACAGAGAATAGGGCAGCTTACTTTTTCTGTACCCAGCTGTTCAAATTTCACAGAGAGCAAAATTAAGAAGGGTCTAAAAAAGTCCTGGTTTTATGAGAGTAATGACAGCGTTATAGAAGATATGGCCACATAATAATGGGACTGCACCTATGAGTATGAAAACCATGTGTTTCCAGTCACACAGAGTGTTATACTTTTATTGAAGATTTTGTATTAATGTGCTGCAAGTTCCCAATAAGTGATGACAATAATTCACTGAGAGATACTGAGTGAAGAGCATACTTTGTAGCTGGGGTGTTGGAAAATGTAAAAAGTGAACCATGCATTAACTCCATTGTATGTCACGTGTATGTCTGTCTGAATGGCACAAAAGATTTTGTGAAGACAGAGAGGACGTCTAAGATAAAAAAATAATCATGGGGCCCCATTCCTATCAAAAACCTCTGGAAACATTCAACAAATTGAACAAATCAGTCGAAATGATCAATGACCCAGTGTAAGAATGATAGCAGAAATGATCTTCATTGATGCAGAGACAGCTGGGCGAATTGTGCATGAAAATTTGAACATGACTAAAGTGTGATGCCAAAGCTGCCGGCAATCAGAAGTTTTTTTTTTTTTGGCAGCTGTAGACAAATCCTAGCAAATTGGTGGAGACTTTTCGGAACATGCTGAAGGAAACCCAAGTTTTGTAGAAGTGATTGCTACATGTGACTAGCTTAGATCTTCTGAGATATTTATGAGACAAAATAGCAGTCAATGTATCAGAAAACACCATCATCACCATGGATGAAGTGTGCATGATGAAGCAAGTCCAAATTTAAATCCATGTTAAATATTTTCCTTGAAATTAAAGATGTAATTTAGGAGTGGGTTCCAGAAGATCAATGGTTAATCAACACTATTACTAACAGGTTCATTCTTCATCAAGACAACACCCCAGATCACACTGCATTCTCAGTAAAGCATTTATTTTTGGCCCAAAAAAAGACAAATCACAGTGCTTGATCACCCAACCTAATCACATGCCCTAGCACTGTGTGCTGTCAAATCTGTGATCAAAGGAACACATTTTGTGTCAGTGTCAGAAGTAAAAAAAAAAAAAAAAAAGACATGGGTTCTGGGACAACTGTCCAAAGAAGACCTGCTGCTCTGCTTTGATCAGTGGACCGTAGACTGTAATGCTGCTGTATATCAATGTAAAGGAGAGAAGACTGGAGGAGAAAGAAGAAAAATGATTATTTTCATCAATACTGTATCACAGTAATAGACATTTTCAATAGTCATACCCAATAAACAAAGAAGAAAAAGATTTTTAAAATGGCAGATTTAACAGAAATTACATGTTCATTAATTTTCATTAATAAAGCAATCTTTCTCAAAAATGAGGACCAACACCTTGGTTTGTCCATCCATAGGCACTGTCCCAGACCACCATATGATACTGAAGAGGGGTTTCAGCCAAGACAGCCCAACACTATCCGAAGGTTTCAGCATTTTCGGGGAAATCTTGTCCAACCCTCACCTATCATTGTTGTTTCATTCCATTCTCTTTCTGGATTTCTTACCATCTCTACCGAAGGAGGTTATGTTTCTGCTGCATTTGTTGTTAGTTTGTGAACAGTTTCACTCAAAAAGTTGGCACAAAGATGGAGTGATGACATTTTTGTGGTGACATGAACCCAGATGAGGAGCGAGAATTTTATTTTTGATTCATCAACGTCGCAAGATAGGGCAGTGTTCCACATTTTTGCTAAAAAAAAATCAATGAGTTCACAACAGATTTTGATGATATTTTCAGGGATAACTCTTCCAACAATGCTTGAACTGTATTGGTGAATGTTTGTACTCCCTGAGAAATTCTAGTAATAATATTTGATCATGAGCAAGAGTCTATTGAATTTCTCTCAGAGAATTACAGAGTACTTTACACTGATTCTGACCTTCTCTCGAGGGTATAATTGGTAATATCGTACTGTGTTTCCCTCTATATTGTGTGCTGTACTCATTGTTGCACACTGTAAAATGGCAAACCTGCAGAATAAAGCTCTGACCTGAGCAGTCCTGTTATTACAAAGGTCAAACACAAAAGTTTGCAGACACAAAGAGTGGGAGCAGATGAGACGGCGCCGTAACAATAATTGTTGGGAAGCTGTCTATTAGTTTCACACGTCAACATCACAGACCCTCTGACATGTGAAAGAGCTTCTGCCACTTTACCGCCACTGCCTGTCAGATTCCTTTCAGCAACAAAAGGTAAAACACACACTGTCTGAGGGTCGCCTATTGTGCTTGAGTGTCTGCATGTGTGTGCGTTTTAGCTGCTATGATGGCTGTGAACTACCTTCTTCGGCTTCTTTAATGGCAGCAGAGGTGTGTTGGTGAATGCTGTGGTGGTGAGTTTGGAGAAAATGTGGTTTCATTTGTGTGGTAGTGTGTGTGTGTGTAGGATGGGGGTTGGGGGGAGTCAAGGTGCAGCGGAGCAGATAGCTCAGCTCTATGCATACTAAAACCACCATCGCCACCGGCAGCAAAGATAGAGCTGGGGGGTGGAGGGGGTATATGGATGGTGGCAGGGAGGGGGGTTTATGGGAGGGAGGAGAGGGAAGGAGGGAGCGACATCGCACCCCAGGGAGCCCCTTTCCTTATCGCACTCCTTGGCGCAGTTTATCTGATTAGACATGACCAGGAAAACAGAGAGGAAGAGGAGGGAGAGTGATGGTCAAACTTTGGAAAACAGAATGATCAGAATTAATCATTATGAGGTTTTATTTTTGGTTTTAGTATCCAGGACTTAATGGATTTCACTAAAAATAAAGCCCATACAGAAATGCAGTGCCTCATGTGTCCACTAGAGGCTGTATGTGGGGGTGGGACAAAGGTGTGTGGAAAGGTGATACCTGCATCAGGTGGAAAGTAAAGAAGATACCTGGGCTTTACACCAACATGCTTTGCACTGGGCATGCAATAAAGTCACATCTGTCAAGATCATTTCAGAAATTTTAGTCAACTCCTTTTGCTAACTCAAAGTGTGGCTTTGTTGAGGAAAATCTAACTGTGACATAACAATCTAATGACAGTCTTGCACTGGTTTATGGGTGCTATGGGTGCACCAAGGAACTCAAGAGAAACAATAACAGATCCTTGGCTCTTAACTAAATGAAGCAAAGCAAACATGTTGAATTTGTGAAAATCCTTTGAATTATTGGTTATGTATCTGCCAAGGTGTCACAATAAATCTGTGAAATTCCCTTTTATTTTTGGGGACAAATCTCTCTATAGCTGTCAAATAAATAATAAAAGTCCGTCATACTAATTCAAAATGTAGCAGGAAAGGCAGAAAAGGCATGAATACATTTCATGAATAAATTAAACCTTTACATAAAATTATCCATCTGTAGAGGTTCATCATGCCCTTTTTTTAGACATGATGTCCTGCTGACTTTCTGATTTGTACGTGAGACATCTTACATGCAGTAAAATATCGCTGTCAGGTCTGTGACGTGCCGACAAGTCTTCAAAGTCTGAGACAAAAATTATCCCGATCTCTTTGGGAATATAATTATTGCCGGGTACACTCTGAACATTTGGAAATGATCCAAATCCAATTAACAAAGAAGGTAGACGCATGAACCCAAAATGGAAATGAATGTTTGCAATGCTAATACAAATTGGCTTAGAGAAGAACATGATTGTACAAAGGATTCCAAAAAGACGACGAAAAGAGAAAGAAAAATAAAAAAAATGAAGATCTGGGAAGGAGACTGAGGTTGGGTTGCGCACACGATGAAGACACTTGCTCATCTTTAGTGGCGTGCTTCAGCCTGGTTATGATTAAATAGAACAAAAATAAAAATACAGGCGAGGAAAGATGCTTAATTCCCACATTTTCCCTCCATTTCCCATCTGTGTTCAGTCTGTTCTCATCATCTACAGCCTGGAGGGGATGGAGGGTGTGTGTGTTTGAAGGGACGATAAGGTCTCAGGGTCTCACAAACGAGTGTCTGTATAAAAGAGCAGAAGGAAGTGTGTGTGTGTGTGTATGTGTGTGTGTGTGTGCAGGGATATCCTCGTCGGTGAGAGGGCCCAGGGGACGGCCCCGGCCTCCTCAGCCTCCTCATGATGATTGATGCTGGCGGGCCCCACACGCCCCGGCCGCCCGGCTAAATTAAAAGCCTATTTTGTAAAGTTGTAAAGAGAACAGAATGGTTGGAGGGTGCGTGTTTCTGTGTGTGTGTGTGTGTGTGTGTGGGTGGGTGGGTCACAGCCGGGGCGCTCTCCAGTGTCTTTAGTATCATCAACCCCTCAGAGGATAGCCAGAAGGGGGTCTCTTCCACGCCTGATGCTTGCTCTCTCCTGTCTCTGTCTCATTCAGACACACAAACACACACACAATAAAACAGGCTGAAAGAGTGTCTGTGTTAAATATTCAGACAAAATCTTTGCTGAATTAAAAGCATGTTTTTTTTCATTTTTAACTTGTATTTCATGATATAATAATTGTTGGAGAGGAAAGTTTTCAACCCCTCTAGTTCATCACAAAGAGAAATAATTACAATGAGCTCATTGGAATATTTACTTTGTACACTGATAACTACATTTTAGGACACATTTTAAATCTTGTAAAAACGTTTAGGACACAAAGAGGCCAGATCATGTGCCTGGATTATACATGGATGTGTCAGCTCTTATTCTCTCTAAACAAAAGCATGCCAGGAAGCTTGCTTTTATTATTTACATTAAGGTTTAGTTGTTTCAGCTGAATTATGTAGTTTCGGTCCTTCAACAAACACACACAGAACACTGGTTGATATGTTAGTACTCAGATCTAAGTGCTTTTATCACTGAAACATCCCATAGCATAAGAAACAATCAAAATATGAGTCAGAGACTTCTACGTGAACATAAAACATGATTAATTATTAAGATCTCTCCTTAAAACTGACAGGATCACACTTGTTTAGGTTCGTGACAGACCTTTTTACAGTACTTGAAAATTCCTGTTGGCATCATATAATATTTTTCTCATCTTTCCCACAGAAATCCTTGTCTCTGTTCTCTATTGCGTGTGCACAACACACTGGACAGCCTGCTTTATTATCTGTGAGCATCATGATCAGTGAGATTCATAGAAACCCAAAAGAAAATACATTTTTTGCAAGAGAATACTTAATCCTGTGTTTTTCTTCATTCTGGGAGTAATATAAGCTGGAGCGCACAGAAATAGCACACTAAGGAGTACTGCAAAGAAGCCAGAATGCCTCTGAGCTCTCTGCCCAGTCATGCACTTTAAATTCAGTGAATGCTCTGATATTTGATTGTAGAGCTGTGCTGCTGTGTATCCTGTGTGAGTGAAACAAGCTCAGTTAAATGTCTTTTAATCTCACAGATTTGTGCCAATCCCTCTAAAACAGATTTAAAGCGCATCCTCAAGTTAGGGACACATCAGCTTTACACCTCACCACTTCTCATTTTAAGACAAACACAAACCTAGTTGCAAATGGGAGCACACAATCATTTGTTACTTTAATGGCACATGTGCTCGGAGTGGAAATGACACCTGCATCAAGCAGAGCAGAGGAAAGTCTCGTGCATTACACAGAAAATGCTAAGTGCAGGGCATACAATCAGAACAAGTAAAGTCCAAAAATGAAGAGGTTAGCAGTGATGCTATTTTTGATAGATATAATTTTATCACAAAACTACAGTGTACATATTCTCTGTTTTTTTAAGTGCTAAACATATTATGTTAGCTTTCTGCCAAACTTTTGCTATAGGACTTTGATCCAGCCATTGAAGGACAGCACACTCTCGTGTTTGTATATCATTTGCAAATCATTTATACTCAATGTGAATTTAATTGACCAGGCGGCTCCAGAGTGCAAGGGCGAGCACACACCCACACACTCGCGCACATTTATTGACACACATTCAACACACACACTGCTGCTCTCATGTCACCCTTTCAGCCATCCTCCTTCTCGCCTCCAGGCCATGCCAGACCCCCCCCAACTTTACCCACGTCCCTCTGTTGGCAGAAAGAGGTGTGCAGAGTGACAGCCCACCCAGAGCATGGCCAACTACACACTCTCTCTCACAGACACACTCACGCAGACACACACACACACACACATTAAACAGAGGTCAAGCTGGAGTCAACTGGGGTGTAGAGGCCAGCGGAGGAGCACCGCCTGTGCGTCATGCTAATTTGTGTTTTCTGTGCATGCTAATGTGGGTACTTGTGCTTTTAAAATGTATGTAAAATCTAACAAGCAGGAAAAGATCAATCAGGTCATCATCAAGAAGTTAAGTACGTAAGAAAATAAAGCAGATCAACATGTTCAATCTGCTACATATTGTGATACATATTGTCTTTAATAACCTTAACCTCCATACATAGCAGTGCAAATGACCTACCAGAGACTATTGACCATTTGCAGACATGTGACTAACATTACATTGTCCTGCACAGAGAAGAAGCATTGCTGTTTTCAATAAACTATGACAAATTTTAGCCAATAATTACAGCAGCAAGTCTTTATTGACCCACTGAAGTAACAGTATCATTAATACCAGACAAAAATATCAAGATTATTCTAGTCAGACAGCATGTGGATCAACTGCAGTGGTATGTGTGTGTAAATTTGCAGTTTCTGGCACTAATCACTCAGATTGTCCTTGCTGTGATCGTCTGCAAAGTAAGTATTCGGCTCATACTGATTGTTTATTTGAGACGGTAAACAATCAGTGTAAAAGGACAATCAATTTTTAATTATAGGTAACTTGACTTTTGCTACCATTACAGTTAACCCATGAAGTATATCATCTGTTTCAAACGATAGTTTAAGCTTCATAAAATATCTGTATGTATATATTGAACTGGCATTTACAGCCTTGTTAGAGTAATCACTACACTGAATTGATAGTTTTTGTTTATGTGTAGGTTAAAGTTTACCATCTTTTTTATTTCGTCCATTATGTTACATGCTGGATGGCATCTTTTTTGACGTCCAGCTTAAATAAAACAGATTGTGGTATCACACGCAAAAGGTCAATGGTCAAACTGTACAATGTAAATGAAGTTCAGGTCACATTTAGACACAGTGTGCAAAGTCTGCTTATGGATATTGCCGGGTGTCACTGGGAGTTCAGAAGCTGTTTTTTGCAAACAAAAGCAGTGACAGTTTTACTAAACGCATTGTGAAATGCTACATAATGACCCATGTCTCTGCTGATTACCCACAGCCAACAAGAACTCCGGGGACTAACCAAACAATTATGACAACCTAACCTATGGAAGGAAAAATGTGCTTATCCATGGACTGTATGACAACATGCAACATAATGTTACAACTTACCCCCAAATTCCACAGCACGTGGAAGTGCTGCACAGCAAGACCGCAGCACAGCAGAGCGCCGTGGTCTTGTTGCGACTAGCAAACCCCACTGAAAACGATGTGCCGAGAAGCGCAGCGGCGTGCAGCCCCATAGGGGGCTGAGGGCTGATCCCCAGAGAGCCACAGGCTCTCATGAAAATAGCAATGTCACTCACTCCTAAAACGTGTTAAGGACTGAGAAAAGAAATAAACAACACCTTACTTCACTTCTTTAAGGTCCCTTTGCTGGTCCTAACGACACAGCTTTGTGATTTATTCAACTTCTATCCATCTTTATCCATGTAGAAAAGATGTATGGTGTCATGTATACAATGTTATATTTCTGTACCTCTATTATTCATTTTTCTTCGTCCATGGTGTTGGGTTGCCTCTGGGACCCTCTGGTTACTCCACACGGTGACTTCCTGTCTGGTGCTTTCTTAACGACAGTAAATTTACGAGGTTTGGAAGCTACCTTGCAGAAAAAAGAACCGAAGCGTATATCTCTCCTTGGCGCGCTGGCGCTTCAGCAATGCGGCACTGCAGTGGAATTTGCCTGATAGACTACAATGGGAGCGAAGTGCTCCACAGTACATTTAAAGTGCGCTGCACTGCACTGTGGCGCTTTTGCGTGCAGTGGAATTTGGGGGTTACAATGTCAAGGAGAGGCAGTCTGTCTGTAGCTGCCATTAGTGTTATGCTAATGCATGTGCAGCCTCAAAAGAGCAATGAATAGCATACTTTCATAAGCCACCAAACCATCATCAACAACCAAAGCACATTACCCTACCTATCCATCAGAAAACATCAAAGGTGGACCTTCTTGGTCCACCTTTGGATGCCATTGCACAATTGTCTCCATCTGTCAAAAAAATATGAATGTTCAAACTCTTCTTAATACTCCTGCAGTTTCCAGCTTTCTTTGAGGTCATTGATGTGCCTCTATCTTCCTTTTCTTTGATTGTTCAGTTGTGTAGGCAGTTGCTGCCAATGCCAGTGGTGCCATTTTGCCGACCTGTATCTGAAATTAATTGAAAGTAAACACAGAGATCAATTGCAGAGCTGCAAACTGGATCACTCTATGGCTACACTTCTGAGATATACCTGCTTTTTGGCCAATGGATGCACTCTCTCTAAACTGGACTAAAACTATGCATACCTTGCTCAACATTCTGTGGGCTGAATACAGAGCCTGGAGTCCAATAGTTTCCCAGATGACTAAAATAACAGAATCCTGACAGATAATTATGTTTTTTGACCTAATGACACAAAATAAAGTGCCTACTGCAGCCTTGAAGGCACAGTAAGTAAGAATTGTACTCCAAGGAGCTTGGGTCACTTTCTCAGGGTTTTTTTTATCCATTATTATGTGAATTTTATCTGTGAAACATAAAATTTGGTATGTGGTTTAGTGATAATGCCTCATGGACCAACATTTTTGTCAATCAGAGTTTGTTTTAAAGTGAAAAAAACTGAATAATGAGAGTGAAACTGCTGGAAAAGAATTCCTGGTTTATAATCATAGTTCACACACTCCCAAAGCATTCTGGGGTATGCTTTGCTGGACTAAGGAAGTCACTTTCACAGAAAGACATTTTTGTGGGTTTTATTTTCCCAAATTTGTAAAACTAATCTATGAAACAGAAATGGCGGTTATCAGTGTTGTGGAAATACTTCATAAAGTGATGCTTTGTTTGCCAGAGTTCCATTTTGTGTTTTTGTTTCATGGAAAATCATCAAAAATGAAAAATTCAGTTTGAGGTATGAACTCCCAAAGTATTCTGGGTTTTGCTTTGCATAACTCAGGAAGCCACTTTCATAGGGCTTTTTAACCTAATTTTGTGAAACAGAGATGTTGGTTTGCTGTGCACTGAAAACTTCTAATGGGGTGACGTTTACGTTGACCAGAGTCCCCAATTTAGAGGAGAGGTAACACTTCATATGTAATAGGTGGCCAGATCTACAAGAAAAGAAGGTACAGTAAGGGAAAGGCAGCAGAGGCAGGTCATGCTTACCCATCCAGCAATCTTTCATGCATTACTTTATGTTGTCATGGCAATGGTAAATAAATGGTACTCATTATTTGGGCCTTAAATATTAAGATTTTGTCCGAATTTGAAAACTCAATGGATTATTTAAGGTAATGTGAGCATTCTGTAAATAAATACCTGTATGTAACATTGAATCAGTTAATGTAGTGCAAAAAATAAAAATGAATGTCAAATTTAACGTACCTTGTGTGTAAGTTTATAAATGGATGGCTGAATGAATACACGGGTCTTAATGTCCTGTCCTTATGTTGGTTACCTTCATTTTTAAAGCTTGGCTTTGATTGGAAAAACTTTTTCCTTTAGTAAAAGACTCTTTCCTCTTTGAAGTGTTGAGCAATAGTTTCATCAGACCAAACAACAAAGAGACAGAAATATGAGTCTAATGCTACATTCCAGGCAACCCTGGTAACTCTTGTGTTTTTCCCACTTGTAACTCGTGAAAATGCACTGGAACAACAGTCAAACTCGTAACTTCCGACTCGTGAAGTCGTACCAGATCAACGTACTCCGAGTTACGACTTGTGACATCACATCACTGCCTAACCAATAAGGCAGCCTTTTAATAATGACACACACTGTAAAGTATAAGCTTCTGTTACATTATGCAGCGTTTCCCAACTTCTGCTTCACTCAAATGAGTTAGTTGATAAAGCATAAATCTTAAAATGCCTGCCATGTTGGTTAATTTACATACCAGAATTCTTTGCGCTCAAACTGAAGTCGTATTTTGCCTGGAACGCTTTGAGGTCGGAACTCTGAGATTTTAACTGGGAAATATCCAAGTTACGGGTCACCTGGAACGCAGTATAAGCATGAGTCTGCTTCTTTATCTTAACCGCAGCCATGATCAGAGTCATCATCATCTATTACCTGCTCCTCACCTTCATCGTCACATGACCATGGCTATGTTGTGATTGCTGGTACCGTAGCCTGTGGTTCTTCATTTTCCTTATTCATGAACACCTCAGTATACACACCTACACACACGTAAACACACACTCCTCCACCCTGTCGTCAGGCCATTTACAGAGAGGTCGTAACCCCAGTGAATGATGGGAATACTGAGCTGGAACCTATCAACGCTGCCAATAAGACCAACAGCACCCCCAACCCACACACTAGTATACACACACATATCTGTCAGTATATATGTTAGGAGCAGTGGGGGGTTAGAAAGGCTGAAAGTGTGTTTGTGAGTGTGTGTGTTTGGTATGCATGCTGTCATGATCAATTTCTTCTGGAGAGGTGAAAAGCTGATTTTCTCAGTCACCTCTTGTGTCGCCTGAGAGTGCATTGTGTTCATGCACTTGTGTGTTTGTATATATGTGTGTGGGTGTGTCATGTTTGTGGCCCCCACTGCTGCCTTTGTGTAGAATGCGTCTTGTGCCATATGTGCTCCTCCTTGTGAGCATATTTGTATTTGTTTGGTCTGTTTCTGCATCTGCGTGTGTGTCCGCATGCAAATGTGGAGATGCTCATGCATATTTTGTTAACGCCTCTCCATGTGTGTTCAGGGTGCGCTCACTCCAAGAACAGATCTGAAAAAAAGGTTCTCTGATTGGTCTAAATTATTGCACTGAAAAGTCAAAGAGTTGTAGACCTCTACCACTTTATTGGGGACACTTTGTTCATGTTGGATCCCTTTTACCTAAATTACCCTGGCCAAGGGGGTTATGTTCTTGCTGACTTACATTTTTTCTGTCTATTTGTTTGTTTAGCAAGATTACACAAACACTACAGGACGGGTTTTGATGAAATTTTCAGGAGATGTCAGGAATGGACCAACTTAAAATGATTACATTTTAAAGATGATTGCATTAGTTAAGATTGGGCAGAATTTTGCCATTATTTAATGGATTTGCTTCCAATTTTGAAGGATGATATGAAGTCTATGTCTCTTGAACTTAACAGCAGAGTCCAAAAACACAAGACAAAATGGGGGCATCAACAGTGTCACTCTATGTATGAGTTGCAGGCATAAGTTACAATCAGCCTGCAGCCTTTAACGCACTGTCTTTTCTCTTATACATTCTCCCACTTCTTCCTCTCTCTTCAGTCCAGTAAAGGCATAAAAAACCTGTTTTGCAGATTTTTCTTGCTTATTTAGGTTCATGTCTGCAAGTTTAATTTTAGAACAGCAAGCAAGTATGACTGTGCACTCACTGTCTTTGACAGGCTTACAGTATTTAAAAGGTTTGGTACACACAGTTTTGTGGAGGAAGTTGGAGATAGAGAGACTTCTGACTAATCTGCTTTCACAAAGCTGCTAAAACCAAAGAAATGACACTGCAGGGAGATCCCAGCTCGCTAAGAGCTTTAGAGGAAAAAAGGTAGAAATGATCTTGATTTGCACCAGAAAAAATGCACAAGTCCTGGGACAGGAAGAATTAAAAGTGGATGTAAAGTGGAGGCTTGCAATTCTGGAAGCGATGTATGTTTTTTGAGGAAATAGTAAATGAATCAGAGGGCCCATCCACGCATCAATAGTGACCATTGTTGAGAATTTTCAAAATGTTACTATAAATACGTCCCCAGGTTCAATTTTGCTTTTTTCTAGCAGGTTGTCATATCTAAAGCTGAGAGATCATTATGCTGGTGGAGTGTGGTGTTTCCCATCAGCCCTCTGACCAATCATAGACAGATAGTCATTATTTACCAATGCAGATGAAATGTATTTTTAGTCAACCTGGAGGAACTATGTCCTTATGTAGCTTGATGCTGCTAAACATTGTGCAAATGTACTGTGCTGTGACACTTCTCAATGAATGCTACATAAGGCTGACACATATTCCATTTTACCACATGCAGCAGCTGCTGGTCTAAGTATTCACACATCACACCTAGAGGACAAGAGATGGTTGTCCCCAAAAGGGCATCTCAAGTTGATTAACAGGAGTCCAGACTTGAAGAGGAAGCAGTTGGAGCTGACTGAGGTGAGTGCAGCAGTGGCTGAGGGTAGTCAAGGTAAGTCGGGTCAACTTACAGGTGTACTGGATCAAATATCAGAAAGTGTTTAACATGCTCAAAACTTTTCTTGGTGAACACACATAGTCCAATTGCCCCATGTGGTCTAACTAAGCTCAACACGGCTTGACATTTCCCTCTTCAGCTGCAGAGTTTGGCCAAAATGTATCTATTTAGTTACTAAAAGGTCAAAACAAGTTTTCACAAACCTTCACTACCATGACTGTGTCCTCATCAGTTTAGTTACACTGTTGTGATTTTGTATTTGGCAGCAGAAGCCCAGACATTCATCCATGAAGTGTGTGTTTGGATTTTTTTGGGGTTGGTGTCCATCATGCCATCCTGTCATCCTGAAAACACCCCCACTCTGTCTGTAGGCCAGACCCGATCTGGGGCCCTTGTGTCACCAACAGATGGGCCTCTGACAAAAGGACCCCTCGGCCCGCCAAGCCGGTCTCCTGCACACCCGATTAAACATCAATAGCAAAGTTAGAATTGATGCAGTGAGTCTATGGTGATTCAATTAGAGCAGGATGGCATGAGGAAAAAGGCAGGGCGAGGAGACGGAAACAATGAGCGGGTAGTTAGAAAGTCATTTACCTGGTGTTAATCTGGGTGGGGGGATTGTGGGCCACACTTATAGGTGCTGGGACAATGTGGACTGGGCTTGTGACAGAAATAAATCAAGAGAGGCTGTCTTCTTAAGGCTCATTCATGCCTGTTTATCATACCAGAATACATCAGTACATTGTAAACATTACAACCATCAAGTCCCCTGAGCTCACCTGCATCAGCTTTGCTGTGGCAGGTTTAAAGGTGTATTAAAAGCCCCTCAAGATGGTGGTCAGTTGAACTGCCATCTTACACCTATCAATGTTGAATACTGTCCTGATATGAACTGACAGTGCTTTAATGCTAAGGCTCTAGAGCCTTTTGAGTGCATCAGGCCTGGCATTGCCACAGAATTATTATGTCAACATCAGAGATTATGTCTTCCTGATTTATTTTGAAAAATGTATAAAGAGATCCGCACACCAGAGAAGTAGCTCCCTTGAAGTATTTATTTACAGATAGTGACGTTTCGAGCGTGATCGTTCTTCCTCAGACTTTACATGGTGGTCAGTGAAAAGCCATTTAGACTACGTTTACACGTAGTCGGGTATTTTGAGAAACGAATATTTCCCTCCCTCCGTTTTCCAAATAACATAGTGCACACGGCATTGTTTTCAAAAAAGTTTCCGTTTACATCAACCCGCATAAATACGCCATCGAGCGCCGTCATAACTACGCCAAGCCTAAGGGTGGCAGTGTAGGAAGAAGGAGAAAGCCATGCAAGCCAATCAGAAGCCTCATATCGACGACAACAAATAACAAGTGACTTCCTGTTCCTTTTGAGGGCTCAGGGTTCAGGGAGGAGATTGAGATTCAGCCTGTATTTCTCCGTTTTTCTCAGTTTAGATGCATACGCAAAACCGGAGTTTTCCTAAATCTCCACTTTGGCCGGAGTTTTTAGAAAGATTCGTTTTCCGAGGCGAATTCGCCGTTTGCGTGTAAATGAAAGGCACAAATGAAGGGAAATGTCTCCGTTTTTAAAAATACCTTTGTGTGTGTAAACGTAGCCTTAAATAGAGAAAGAGTATACATGTGACCAGACTCAGCTGGAACTCATCAACAATTATCAACAAACACGGAAACCCCTCAGTAAAAGGGAGGCAGTGATTTGAATTGTCACATTATCTCATATATGTACATATATGAGATAATGTATTGATAATTGTTGATGAGTTCCAATTTTCACTGTAAAGTCTGAGGAAGGGCGATCACGCTCGAAACGTCACTATCTGTAAATAAATACTTCAAGGGAGCTACTTCTCTGGTGTGCGGATCTCTTTATACATTTTTCATGTTTTGAATCTTTTGGATCCAGCACCCTACATAGGATGTGCGCGCTCACCCCGTTTATTTTTGAATTCCTGATTTACTTTGTCAATTTATTCCAAGATTGAAATCCAACAAAAAGTGCAGAATATGGCGAGGTTTGGGTGCTAGAGAGAGAGAAAGGTAACAACACTCACTGTTCTCATCACATCATTTTTATTTTCAATCAGTTGAGAGAAACCTTTGACAAGCATACGATTTGTTGTCTTTTCTGAATGTGAAAATTAGCTGTAGGTCTGTCAAAAATATAGATATATTTTTTGTCAAAATGTTTCTCTGGCTTAACTTATGGGTAAAGAAAATAAAACCCTCACATATTGAACTTTCAGTACTTCAACTGATTAAAATAAACACATGAAGAGACAAATATTGAGTGATGGACTTTAATTAGTAGCCGAGTATTTTAAAAGCAGGGTTGAGGGATGCTATTTTTAGGGTTGTGCTCTGACGTATAATCATAAATCTGGCAAAAATCCAGAAAAATGAAATCTGTGTTACTAGTGTTAAGCTAATAAACACAGAAAACAGTCAGGAACACTTTGGAATCACAGCTTTGGTGAGTGAACTATGATGTTTGTTTGTAAAGTAAAGTGCTGCTAATGTTTGTGTCAGCAGTGTTAGCGCCACAAGCCTTCTGTTTTTCGGATCTTTTCCACTCCATGGTGTCATCTTGTCTCTGCTTAACCTTATTTGGTTGTTTTGGTCTCCAACAGGATAGCTTGGAACAGTTTTCTGTATCACCTCCATAACGCTACTAACCTCTGAATGGTCAAAATATTGCCACAGGTCGAGGATACCTGACAATGAAATAAAATGTCTTCCGCTGTTGACTCCATAAGACTTCTCAAACATCTCTCTGCTTTAGATATTCAGCAGATATATCACCTCTGTTTCCTCCTTTGTTGTCTTGCAGAGCTATATACTTTAATAACCCAACCTACCACAAGGAGGTGCAAAATCGACATCGTAATGGGAAACAAATTGGGTTGCATCGAAACCATGCAGAGTGGAGTTGAGCAGGTACCAAAACTGGAAAAAGTACGATTTAACTCAAGCTAATGCACACATTTCTGCCCTGAATGTGATAAGTTGCTGCTTCTGTCTATGGGTAGTAAGTCTAATACAATACCTTTAATGAGAAGCTATCTATGCTAGAAGTTACTCAGGGTTTATTCAAAGTCCTTGTTAACGGGTAAAAGGGCAGCAAGGCAACCGCCATCACGTACAGGGGTGATTAGTTACAAGTTTGGCAGAGGATTTGACTGGAATTTCATTTCTGTGTTGTTAAGAATATGAAGAATTCGGAGGATGAACCGGAAAACTGGGTGCTGGCAATTTGTTATAGGCATTTCTCCATTAACCGTGTATTCAAGTGCATGCCTGGTTAAAATTTGGAGGTAATAATATACCCATTGATGCTTTTTAAATATATACAGTAGTTGAAATCAGAACCACCATTGGCAATTGTTTTGTTTTTGTTTGTTTTTTTACATTTTTGTAGCTGATAAAATTAACACTCTTAAAACCATTATGAGGCCTTGAAGCTTATTTTTTAACTCCAAATAATGACTACATTAACCTTATTAAGGCATGGCAATAATTATGATGGATGATTTTAAGAACAGACAACTGGAAAAGGGGTGAAAAGCTGCAGTCCAGTGTTATGTCAACTGATGAATAAAGTAATTTAAACTGACCAACTGCCCGATTGACTGACAGATGAAATCAATGACTGACTGACAGATGGATCCATCGACCGATCGACCGGTTGACCTACAGGGAAACCAGCACACAGACAGACAGGCAGACAGACAGACAGACGGACGGAAAGACAGGCTGACTAACCAATAGACTGTTAAAGCCACTCACTGGATGACGAGCACTTACAAACTTACTGACGGGCCCGATGAGAGATTGAGATTGTCGGGGGCATCAGGAAGAGGGTTCAGCTGTGCATTTAATACTGAGTGTGTGTTTGTGTGTATTTGTGTCTATGGGACAGTCAAGCGACTGCCTGTGATTAAGAATAAATAAGCCAATAAATATTCAATCAGGGCAAAAAGAGGCCTGATTGAAAGGACCGGGGGGCTGCAGTGGGATGGGGTCAGCCTGAGCTCTATTTGGAAGTGTGTTTGAGACAGAAATCACACACTCACACAAATCTCTTTTTGATGTCCTCATTTGATAATAATACAGCACATAATGATGTAGGGATGACAGGCAAACATTGTCTCATTCAGACGCCGTAATGGATTAAAGATTTGATCGTTCTCGGAGCCCTTTAGAACAAATGGAAACATTATTACCTTTAACAAATGGACTTCATGCTCGCTCGGCCTCAAATATGCACACATGCTCACTGATGTACACACAAACACACACCAATACAAATGCTTACACATAATAAAGCAGGGAGAAAATAGGCTAAGGGATAGGGCTGGGAAAATAAACTCATTTGCCCCTCAAAGATTTGGTAGTTCTAGTGTTTTTGTGGAGCCAGATGATGTCCACAGAAGGAACTTAATGTCTGCCATGCAACCCTCTTTCTTACTCAACACAGCCTACAAGTCAATTCTAAATACAATTGACTTTACCTAACAGATGCACCTGCCTGATTCATTGTCTGAAATCCTGCAAGTTGATCTTGCCAACATCCAATACTCCCCAAATTTTCACTGGCTAAATGCTTAACGGCCCAATCAGAGAAAAAGGCGGGATGTGCAGATGTGACAACAACAGGAAGTGGCTGCATGTCGAAAACAAGGGAGGCACATGAAGCGATCTCCGTGGATGAGCAATATCTGTGATTTTTTCAGAAATGGACTAAAGTTCTTCTTTAAAGAGGAGCAAATAATATCACTGGCTTTTCTTACAGGAAATCATGCTTTTAGTCTTCTCCTGGACGTGGATCAGTGCTGGGAAACTGCGAGAGATGTGGAAATCCTCCATGGATGATGCTGGTTAGTCTGTGGTAGTCATGGTTACGTAGTCATACCTTGCAAAATATGCTCTCCTCAAAAGTTTAGTGAGAGAACATGGAGGGGATTGTTGTTGATGAGGTTCATGTGCCGTACAGGTGGTAAATGAAACATCTGTGTTGTATAATTTAATGTAAGACAATAGTGTAAGCTAACAGCTAACAACAGGGTCTAACTGCTATGTCATACTGTGGCTTGACACAGAATGGTTTGTGCTAAGTTTGATGAGCAGAGTGATCTTCCAATAAACAGCTGCAGTTGTTTTTATAGGTTCTGGCCCCTGAAAACATTTTTGAATGGCTCTCTACCAGATGGACTAGTGAAATATTTCTGTGACTCATATATGGGACTGTCTGTCTGGCTTGTCAGGTTACAATTAATTATTTGTGCGAGGAAAACACAAGAAAATGTGACATGAACATATCAAAAAGAAATGAAAAACTTCTGTGTTAATATTTTATTGTTGTTACTTTTAACTCATTCTAAAAATTAGAGGTCAATTTGGCCTATGTTTCAACATTGTCAAAAGATGTAGCAACAGACCGGGTCGGTATGGGTTATAGATAATAAAATCACTGAACTTCATGCAGTTATATGTTAAGAACTGTCCTTAAACTGTTGGACTATTTGTTCACACAGTTGTTCACTAAGAGGAAAACCTTGCCCCATCCTTCCTTGTGAATGACTAAGCCTTTCAGGTTTGCTCCTTTTATACACATTCATGACTCAGATGTCTCAAATTATCCCATGAAGCTGTGGAATAATCCAAGCAGATGTTTTCCAACATTCCTTACCTTTCCTAGCCTTTTGTTGTCATTGTAGTCTTCTTTATTTAGCTTAGGCACAACATCCCAACTTCATTGGAAGTGGGGTTTGTATTTCATGTTCAAATTCAAAAACTGCCATCAGAGGTTCTGTAAATGTATAATAAAGTATATTACAGCACAGCCCAGTGCATGCATATATGATCATGTATGATTCTTTATTGAGCAGAAGCAGAAGACTGTAGGAAGCATATAAGAGAGTTCCACAGTGTGTTTTTCTGTCCGTGTGTGTCAGTGGAGGATCTATGCTCTCAGCCGGTGTGCATTAGTCAAATATACTCTCCACAGTGGGAGTATTGGCAGGGCCGGGCCGATAGGACACAGCAGCAGACAGAAAGATATATGTACTACAGCAGCGCACAAACACTCCGTAATGGATTGCAGTGTGTCTGTATCGGGTGGTTCAGCAAATGTTCAGTCATGTATTGTGAAGACGGATATTAGCTGTGTGTGTTTTTGCATGTCAGCTAAAAGCTGCACGTGAAGTTTTTCACACACCACACCTTCACTTCAACTGCAGCAGGGTGTGTGTGTGTGTGTGTGTGTGCTGGACCAAGTGCAATGACAGATATGTGTGACATGTGCCGTCTGTCTGGTATGCCAGGCACGTCAGGCCTGCTTAGCATCGGCCTGGCCCCTATAGAGATGGCTTATCAGTGAAGGTACATATGGAAGAGCAGTTTGCCTACGCCGAGTCTCCAACCACCCTCTGTCAGAGAGTGAGAGAGAAAGAAATCCTTATCACGGCGCCCTCGTCTTCCTTGCCATTCTCTTCCTCCCTCCCTCGCCTCTCCTTCCGCTCCCTATCTCTGTCTCGTCTTGGAGATATGCTAATCGCTGTGTAAGTATATCCTGTCAAATAATTACCATATATTAAGCTCTACTCATCTTGGCATAATTTCCCCTCTCGCGTAATCGTATTTGGGCTCCTTCCTTTGGAGAAAGCAGCGGACAGAAGGGACTTACCTTGAGCAAGTTGAGCAAGTTAATCTTCATTGATTGAATATCGGGATCATCAGTGTGTTAACCAAATGTGTGTGTGTGGGATGCAGAGTGTGAGGGGGACAATGATGCAGTCATACATGGAACGTGGTGTCACATGATTTGATATGTAATAAATTACCACTGGTTCCCTTAGAGAGATGCATCAACTTACACTGCACTGAACAGAGTTCCAAATAGTCCAGTGGTCGATGAGGGCAAATGGCCTATAATGGCTTAAAGTTGTTCAAAAAAGAGGAAACACCTGCAAGAGCAGAAATGCAGCAAAACCAAGTACAACAAAAAGACTGCCCCTGGCCTGGAGAAGGGTCTTGAGCAGACAAAGCACGTGGTTGAGATTGATGAGAGAGGCTGCAGTCAAATTAGCTGCTCCGACATTTAAAGTGCTCATGTATTTGACCCTTTACGGTAAATGTTCAATGCTGAACGAGAGGGGGATGAGAGGCTGAGCCACTTTATCATGTTTCTGCTTTTCTTTAACCATTAAAGGTGTGAAAATTTTGTGTCAACATTGGCTGTAAAGATGCTTATTTTTCCTACATGATTGAACAGAATGCGTAATAAAATTTTATCAAATAAAGGTTGATGAATGCATGGTGGGGTTTATTTTGAGCCCATTGGGACAGATACTGAATAAAATAAGATAATGTTCTTCCGTCTTTACCTGATGAAAATAGCATCGTTGTAAAGAGGTCCTTCTGGACTAGGCCTATATTTGAAAGCAGCCTGAAGTACTTTACGGTGTTCTTTTAGAGTAAGTTACATTTTTGTATACTTTGTTTATTTTGTAAAAAGTTCGATCAACTTTTTGAGAAATCTATTTTCATTCAGTTTAAACTGAAACTCTAAAGATAAACATCCTTTGCCACCTCTGTTTGTTCCTTGGAGTTTGTAAAACAGTTAATCTAGTATGTAAAATTACAAATTTCCATTAAAGGAGGAAGGCTCTGCCTGCTGCTCACTGCTAATGAATGTGCAATGCTGATAGTATCCTGAAATATTCTTAAGAGATTTTTCATAGTCACACTCTTTTATCATACAGTTTGATGACATGAGCTCACCATTTGTTCACCTGAACCAACATGTAGCGTGAGTTTCTCCAATCCTCCAGTTCCCACAACAGATTCCACCATTTACAATTCAGACCAGTTGACTCTCCATCCACAGAAGTTTTGTGTTAGCTTTGTTTGTTTGCCTATTTTTTCTCACAAATAAACCACAGACTAGCATTGTTACAATGATACAATGATAGATAAAACACATCCCAATGAAGCAGTGGAGAGTGCACCACTATTTCCTTCTCAGCCTCGACTATGAGATCTATCAGCAGTCTTCACTAAGTGATCTGATGACATGGTCACTCTTTATGCCAATGAACTGGGACAGTTATGGAGGAATTTTTTGTAGAAATGGAGCCTAGATGAAATTTATGGTTAGGCCCTACCACTGGTCATCAAATGCTTATAAATACTTTCTGATGATATTATTTATTGGTGTTTATTCTGCTACTTCTCTTAGGATTAAAGCCATGTTTCCAGCACCTCTGGCACAACAGGCAGTTACATACAACCTGAGGTCTTACTGTGGTGCCAACAAGAGATGTCCTCCTGCGTCATATACAGTCAAGTATATAAACAAACATGCTCATGATGTTAACAAACAATAAATTTGAATGCAAGGACAAACAGCATGAATATCTGCGACTTTATACATGGACAAGCAACCTGAAAAAAATGCCCAAATCTATCAGAAACACAGCAGCAACAAAGCTGACGTGTAATTTGTTTAAGAGAAATCACTTAAATAATTAAATGATTTCTCAATAGTAGTAGTAATCCCTTTAAAGGTTTTTTGACTTAAATAATATGGACTTAAAAAATTAAATAAGTTTCATACACAATGTGTGCTTGAAAAATACTACCAAAGCCCATTTATTTACACTGATTGAAAAATGCATATACCCATACCCCCAAAACTAAATCTTATGTTTCTTCTTGTAATGTTTCTGAGCATTTGTGTATGTGTGCACCAGTTTGTTGTATGTAGGTTCCTTCTGCATGGATCTGTCCTCCAGATGACACTCAAGTGACACTGTAATCTACATGGCTGATAAATGCTCTATGTCATTAATGCCAGGAGAGGCTCTCCATCGCTCTCAGAGCGGCTTTACATCACACCACATCACTGAACTCAACAGAGAATGACACAAGCAGGCTCTATTCAAGACTGACACCACAACAGGACTGAAGGCACCTTTTCATTTGACTGGACTGGTTCAGTTCCAAATATGTAATTGCATCATTTAAAAATAGCAAGAGAATGTAGAGAGACTTTTGCATGTGCTGATATTTCTGTTTCTGTCAATGTGTATGTACATTTGTGTGTGTGTCTGAAGGATGTTAGCGGTGACGATCTGCAAAGAGCCAGTTCATAGAGCTGACTTTTTAAGATGAGCAATGGGGGCCAATTTCCACTTTGTCCCCTTTTGGTAGTCATAATTTTATTACAGGATATCAGAAGTAGCATGAGACAGAAATATAGTGAGAGTTTTCTTATATTATGGATCTTAAAAAATGACAAGAATACAGTTGGGATGGTAGTCATATCACCGACAATGTTGAAAATGAAGTTGAAGAATTTAAAAAGGTAGCAATATCACTAAATAGGTTGAAAGTATGCCTTTAGAGAAAATAAGGAAAAAAGCTAAATGTTCAGGTTTCTGAGATTTGATTTTCGAAATTGCAGTTCAACATTATTCTAAACCAGGGTGGAATGTAAATTTAGATTTTTGGGCACTTACTCTTTGTGTTGGCTTTTTAAACTAGAACTTGTATGTATTGTTTTTCTATGTGTTGTAGTTTAGCTTAAATACTGGTTATCTTCCTGGAAGTAGCCGTCATAATATTGGTACAATGTGGTCATTAAGGCATGGACATGCTCAGCAACAATACTTGACTAGACTGTGGAGTTTAAAGCATGCTCAGTTGGTGCTAAGAGACCCAAAGTTTGCCAATGAATATCCCCCACATTTTTACCCCATCACCAGCAGCCTTAACCATCGATACAAGGCATGATGGATCCATGTTCTTGTGTTATTTACACCAATTTCTGACCCTACCATTGGATGTGACAGCAGAAACCCAGACTAAACATTTTTACAATCTTTCTGCCTGTCTGAATTATAGCCTCATTTTTCTTCTCTAATCTAAAGGGAGTCACATCAATGAGTGGTCTTCTGTTGTTGTAGCCCATCTTCTTCAAATCTGGTCCTGTTTTGTGTTCAGAATGCTTTAGTTGTAACAAGAGGCTATTTGAGATACTGCCGCCTTTCTACAACTTAGAATTACTTTTGGCGACATCCTTTGACCTCTGGCATTTTGGCCTCCATAACTGCACACACAAGATATTTTCTCTTTTTGGACCATTCTGCATAAACCCTAGATGTGACTGTGTGTTATAATCCCAGTAAATTAGCATTTACTAAAAAACTCAGACCAATACTGTGCCACATGTAAGGTCACTGAAGTCACCTTTCATTCACATTCTGATGCTTTGTTTGAACATGAGTGGGTCAAATTTAGGATTTCTACATTCCTATGTGCATTGAGTTTCTGCCATGTGATTGGCTATGTTAGCAAACAATTTTATGGGTTACAAAGTGGGCAGTGTGTGTTTGTGTTTGTAGCCTGTCTACACTTTCTTCCTAACCAATTCCCCAGGAAAAATCCCTGCTCTACCTCCTTTGCAGAGAGTGTGAATTCAAAGAAACAAACAACCTTCCCCTAATGATGTCATAGGGGACTCAAGTAGAAGAAACATATTTAGGGATGCCTTTACAGCCATTGTAAACAGTAGAGCACAGTACTGAAAAGCTAAAGCTACAGTAACTTCCTGAGTAGGACAGTCTCAGGCACAGCTCATTTTGACTTTATCTAAAACAGCCTGCTCAAAGAAAGACTAAAACAGAGGGTTTAAAGGCATGCAAAAATCAAACATTTGAGAGGATCATTTTGCAAAGACTTCCAGAAATACCATGTTGCGGCATCTGGGACCAGAGTTAAGTTTTAATTCCATGTAAATCATGGACTCTGAACAAAAAAGAACTGTTTTTGAGCTAAACAAATCATCTTATTGCTAAGCCAAAAAATTCTGATCACTAACCAGATACAGATTCCCCATCAGCCGTCTCAGCCCTTTGAGGGAGTCAGTGCTCTCCAAAGAGGCATCCGTCTCTGAGGTCTTTGTGTTGGGAGGAGCAGCCAAGGTCAGCAGCTGAAAGAGCTCTCTTTGTGTGTGTGTCTGCGTGTGTGTGTGTGTGTGTGTGTTTGTCGCCTCCGTCTAGTGACTCAGTAACAGGATCCTTGGCCTATTAATTGGCCTGACAGTGATAAAGGAAATGGAAGTGGATGCTATTTGTCTCTAATGCAGCCGCGCTCATATTAACCCAAAGACAAATGGACACTGTTTTCCCACTTGAGCTACTCTAATTTTTTAAAACCCCTCTGAGGGTGTGTGTGTGGATGGAGTGTGTGTATTTTTATGTGTTTTGTACACAGATATCGTGTGTACAGTATGCTGGTCCGATTGCATTCTTTAAAAACATGAATCTCACTGTTATTTGCATTTAGGTCCCCTCTGTGTCGTAAATGGGCATATGATGTACTGATGATGTCAGCGTTGGGTGTTTGTTTGTTTGTTTACATTATTTGTGTTTGTGTGCATGTTTTTGCATGTTTAAATATGCATACATTTGTGTTCGGTATGTATTTGTGCAAATAAATAAGCCTCTGAGATAAGCAGCAAACACAGAATGGGGAATTTGCTTTTTGAGTGGGGTAGGGAGGTGGGGTTAACACCTGGCTGTACCTGAAACCAAAGGTCAAAGACATTTTTAAGCCTGGAACAGACAGTATGGTGATGAGTAATGTGTGGAGGGTGTGAGGCTTTTATTCTTGTCTAAAATGAGCCATTGTTGATGCTGTCTGTGACACATGACCTGGTGACATGCACACACAAAGGCACATTTACAAACACACACACACAATCCAGGCTATGTCCAGACCACATGATAACACACTGCCTGCTACCTCAGACATGATAACCCAACTCGTCATTGTCTTGCAAAAATCTCCTTTCTCCAAAACTGCTTCTTTACAGGAAAAGAAAAAAAGTCTAAACGGCTGATTGAATGAATATTGCATCGTCCTGATTACTATTTTTGCACTTTTGTCAAGTTATTATTTATGTTCTTGCGTTATTTAACCAGAAGAACCACAATGAGATGAGGAATCTCAAGAGTGCATTAAACTTGAATTGCAGTATAACTTATTTGAGCATTTAAGCACCCCTGCTTGAAAATCTGAAATCCACGTTGCATTCTGTGATAAAAAGTCTGACTGGTTCACTTCAGTTTCATACTGAAAATCTGTCCAATTTAGTAAAAATCCATAGATTTCTCATACACAAAAGGTCTGATGTAATGAATCTTAAATGTACTACTCCCGTCTATCCAGGCATGGCTTTTTATGAGGATGAAACCATGTGGTTCACAACCAAACCAAATGACATTAAATGTTGGGTATTCACACACAATAACTGTAAGTTTCCAATAAACAATGTCTTGAGTTCACTGCTAGCTACCAGTAAAAACTTGTATGCTTTTGCTTAAACGTTGAGATTTAACAAATAGCAGCTGAATCTGTTTGTAAACTGAGGTGTATGGTGAACACTGTGGGCCCTAATGTCGTGGCGCAGCACAGGGTGCGCAAGCCTGGCACACCCCACGCAGTGTTAATTTCGTCTGGCGCACCGCCGTGCGCTGCCAATTTGACAATTTGGTAGACCGTCAGTTCAGAGATGGGTGTGACGGCGCACCAGGGGGAGGTGCCGACAGATTTAGGTTGGCGCAATGACAATTTCGTGCCAAAAAACTGTGCGGAAGGTGCACTGAAAGCTCGCCAGCTCCAGCCTGGTCTCTTCTCGGTGCAAGCGAAGCTCACCCTCCGCAGCTATAATTTGGTGACAGGCGCACATGTGCGCACACGTCAACAAAGCCTCAGAAGCAGGTTTCCAGAGTGTCAGGAGCATTTTAATACAATAAACAACCACAGCAATCACTATTTAATGTAACTGTCTGAACCAGCACATACATTTGTATCTATATTGATTGTCCCGTCACATCTGATGTCGGATTAAAGCCGTTTGTCATAATGGAAAACTAACCTGATGCACATCTTACAAATCAACAATAAACAGCCTTAACATCTGACACTGAGTTTATATCTGACTTCTGTCATTTCATGAAATTTAAAGAAAAGAGGGAGAAAAAAGACGAAGAAAAAGGAGAGAAAATAAATGTGTGTCACTGAGGATTTACCTGTGATTTCCCATATTTCTCTGTTTTAGTCTTTATTCTTAACGTGATCTAAAAAGATGGAGTACATTATTGCAAGGAGGATGAGGCGGAGACACCGGGAGAGTATACAGCATTTCACCAAAGGCTCTGCTATTTGACGAAGACAGACCAGGAGTGCAAGTGGATCAGAAGCATTATGAATGGATAAGCCTGTGGCTGTGTAACTGTCTCTTAATTTTGTACTCCTATTGATAAAAAAAGTAACAGATTACATCTGTCCTGGGAGCTGACCCACATGGTGACGCGCTTCGTGGCCTCCGATGCACACCCCGATGGCCAGTCCGTTCTCCCAGTTGCTGAAGGGACAGCGTCTCTGACCGTCTTTGCTACTGGGTCTTTCCAGCGCACTATTTCCGCGGTGGCGGGGATCAGTCAGACCAATCAGATGGTGCGCCGCGGCAGCAGTGCATTTAAAGGCAAGGAGAGGCAGTCATTTGATTGGTGAAGACAACACTCAGCTGTGTTAAACCCACTCACGCCTATTCTCCTCCCTCTCTGGCACTTGCGCAGAGGGGCAGGGACGGAGGCGTGGATGCGCCTCTCTTGGCACTGCAGGAAACTTGCAAAGTGCGCTGGTCACACCCTGTCCGCGCGGCGCAGGGTAGGTGCACCTGCGTCTGCGCCTGGTCTACAAAATTAGAGCCATGTGTGTCACATGCATGTGTGTTTGAATGACACAAAATATTTTGTGAAGGCAGAGAGCATGATCTAGATGATAAATATTTCGGGAGTCCATGCACATCAAAAGCTTTTGAAAACTTTCAATAAATAAAACTATCATTCAAAATAATTGATGACTAATAGGAATGGGTAGGAATAATAGCAGAACTGGTCTCTACCCGTTATGAGATTGTTTGGCAAATTTTGATCAAGAATTTAAACATGTCAAAAATGTACGTGCCAAAGTTGTCCCAAACTTCTGAGTCCTGATCATAATGAGAAACAAACAAAAGACATTTCTGGAGACACTTTGGCACAAATTATAGAAAGCCCAATTTTTTAAGTAGGAATGATTGTATGCAACTTTGATCTTCAAATACCATTCTGAGACACAACAGCTGTCAAAGCATTAGAAGAAACCATGAGAAGCATGTCATGGTTTGCCATGGTTTGTTCATCAACTGAAGGTCTTGCTGATTTTTTCTTTGAGATTAGGAGCATATTTTTGGAGGACTGGGTTTTAGAAGAGCCAGCAGTGAGTCAACACTAAACAGGTTCTAGAAAAACTGTGAAAAATGTCTGAAGGCAAAGACCACAATTGTGGGAAATGGTTTCATACTCCATTAAGATAATGCTCCAGCTCACTCTAGCCTCTTGGTCCAGTTTTTTCTGGCACCAAGAAACAAATCACAGTGCTTGATCACCCTCCCCAAGTTACCTGATTGAGCACAGACATTTTTCTATTTCCTGAGATCAAATCTGGGCTCAAAAGAATATGTTTAAGTCTCTGTAAGAAGGTCAGAAAATAACAACAGAGACTTGTAACAACTGTTCATAGACCAACTGCACTACTTTGATCAGTATAAGACCAGATTGCAGTAGTGTGTTGATGCAGAGGAGGAGGAAATTAAGAGAAAAAGAGTTGTGTTGCAGCAATAGCTGGGAATTTTTAACAGCCATGTGCAGTAAAGTACAGATCATGTTCATAAATTAACCCCTCCAAACAGTAACTTTGCACTTCAGCTTCCATTATCTCTGCCCCTTCTGCTGGAAAGACAAATAAATATAACTAGTTTCAAGACAAGACGCTAAGGGTGTTACTATTAGGCAAGGTATAATCATGTCATAGTAGGGAACGCAAATGCAAAGACAAACTGCAAGTATAACTCCAGCTTAAAAAGTCTATTTAGTGCAAAAACTTTCTGGCTGACTTCCACTGACATATATTTTTTTAGGATGAAAAATGAAAATTTCCACTGGATTGGTTAGGAAACTGAAGCAGTAAACACTGCAGATTTGAGAAAGCTTTTTTTTTCTTCCTACTATACAGATATTGGTGTTTCTTACAATATAACCACACTTCCCATAATCCCTTTTATTGTTTATTCTTCCTTGACTCCACAGAAACTCTTCCATCCTGTAGAAAACATCCCCTGCCCCTTCCCTCTCCACCTCCTCCATTTGAATGTGATCCATGTGTCCAGAAATGGGTATCCGTGTTTAAGTGTGTGTAAAGCGTGATAAGGCAGAATGCGATCTGATAGGCCATGATAAAATACCTGGGTAATGTCTGGGTGGATTTTTACGTTTCTCCCATGGAGTCTGTGTGAGCATGTTATCTCCAGACTGGGAAGCCATGTTCCCCCCCCCCAGGGAATCCCCCCCAAACCCCTCACACCAGTACCATCCAACACTGGTATAACTGGGTATATGTCCACTCCCCCCTCCCAACACCACCGTTCTCATTTGTACTATCTTTTTTTCTCTCCATGTTGGCCGAATCACTCCCAAACCATTTTTCAACCAGCTGCTTTTGTCAGTCAACAGCTTTATCTCTGGGGGGTGTGGGTTATTCTCTCTAGCATTATCTATATTACATTATCGTCTTTCATTATCTTTTGGCTCAGAACCGTATGGCACATGATAGTGGATCCTGTGCAAGCATTATGAACCAGATTTCTCTGTCTTGGATCAAATGAGGAGATATTTTCTCATTTCTCTCAGATGGTGAAAAATATCAAAGTAGCTTCCCTAACAGAAAACACCTGCAGGGAATTCATTTACCTGAGATAAATGAGGTAGATTAGCAGAAATTTGGAATATTTAAAGCAAAAATCTTGTCTAGATCACTTTCCAGTTGTAATGTTTCATCTGCTTGTTATGAAAATGGCCAATACAGGTTTATTCATTAAAGGAGACACATCATGCTTGTTTCTCCTTTTCACTATGCCAGACTAGGATGCCTGTAAAGCATTTCTGCCCTCAGTACAAGTCATTTAGTTCCTTCATTGCCCCACAATAGCATTCTCAAAATCCTCATTTTAAGCCACTATGAAGCTCTCGTTGAAACACAAGGATCTCAGGATGACCTAAAGTTACCTTGCAACGTCACAGCCCTTTGTGCTCTGATTGGTCAGTTCTGTCGGGGGTAGAGCCAGCTTGTCCTTCTTCTTCTACTGTATTTTCCGGCAGGCTCAAAGCAGCGACCGCATATTGAGTCCTCCTACAGGTCAGAGCTGGTAATGAGTGAGTGTGAGCTAGGGATCTATATACTGCTGCTGGTGGATGTGTTCCTTGGTGACGGTTTTGTGGCTAACGGACATCACAGAGGAGGAAGTGTTTTATCAGATTACTCCAATAAAAAGAAAGGTACCTCGTGTTGTCACGACGATTTAAATCTCGCGGACATCTCGCGATGACCTATTTTCTAGAGGCATGAAATCTCGTTCTAGGATATCAGAAAAAATAAAATATCTTAATTTTTGAAAATTAAGGGGGTGTAAGGTCTTGTTTTCAAATTTATTATATTAAATGTAAGTATTAAATCATGCATCAGCATGATATGTCTCCTTTAAGACATGGAGACATGGCCAGACTGCTGAAGTTGAAACCAAACATCAGGATGGGTGAAATGGCTCTAAATGTTTACTATGGCTGCAAAACATGCCCAAAAATCTCCCTTTTACTTGAGCCAGCAGGAGACTGAACAAACACCTGCCTTGGAGAGTGTTTTCCACCTGACATGGTTGACCTATCCCAGAGGTTTTTGGTTGTTTCTCACAGGTGGAGCAAGCAAACAGGAGTAGAGAGATTTTGTCAGGGGTTGGAGTGGGGGACAATTGTAGACAGACTTTAACACTTTCATGCACAGTGTCAACTACAGAGGGTAGATATTATAATACATTTTATACCGTATAGGCCATATCACCATGCCCCAACTACCAGGTGGTGAAAGCCAAAACCATTGTATATAAGTTTCATAAAAGTATGATCTTCGTAGCAGATTTCACCAAGTTTTGTTGAGCAACCATGACAACTATAGACTAACCGGCATCGTTCAAGGAGGATTTTCCCATTCTCTCCCGGTTTCCCACAAGTGATCCCTGGTCGGGAAAAGAGCAAAGGCATGATTTCTCGTAAGAAAAGATCAAAATAACTTTCCTCGGTCCTCTTTCAAAGAACAAACTGAGTCGATTTTTGATAAAATTGGAGATATTTTTGCACCCACAGAGACCGCTTCACGTACTGCCATTGTTTTTTTCAAGATGCAGTCATTTTCTGCAGTCGTCAGTTCTTCAGCTCCTGCCTCTTTGCCCTGATTGGGCTGTTAAGCATTTGGCCGGTGAAGTCACTGGACAATGAAGGTCAGCAATATGGTCCTATAAGATTTCATACAATAAATCAGGCAGGTCCATCTGCTCTGCAAGGTTAGATCCAGTAGTCTGTGCTTCAGAAATAGACCAATGGGCAGGAGGACCAAAAGTGTTGCATATACAGGATGCTGAGCACCAAATGAAATTTGGGAGAAACACAGTTACTAGTAGACATGATTCACTGATGTTTGTGTTTTTTGTGTTTGTTAGTATGCCAGCCTCCTGTAACAGCCAATCTGCTTACATACAGTATATATGACAAAACTAGCCTATTATGTAATAAAGGCTAGTAAGTGCTTGAGTAAATCACCTTTATGATAATTTCTATTTATTACAGATCTATAATGTTGCAGCTTCTGTACAAAGATTCATGATTTTATTGTATTTTCTTTTCAGGTGTGTTCAGTGTCTGGACTATTCCCCATTTTAACTGCATTGATGTGTAATTGCCTGCAGATCTGAGGTTGCATCTTTGCTGTGTGGTCTAGTCATGACCTGAGGAGTTTTAGCCCCCCCTGCCCGTAGTACCTCCACCCCACTCCCCCATGTTCTCTGCTCAATGCTCATTGCTAGACTCCGTGTCTCATTTAAATATATTGATTGGGCCATCTGTAAGCCATTTATCTCCTTCAAAAGACCGTTAAAGTAGGCCTCCCCACCCCTCAGCCCGCCCACCACTGTTTCCCTGACAGAGAGAATATACACACATACAAAGCAGGACACACACACACACCAACACACACACACCTACTAACAGCCGATCCCATTGGGTTGAAGAAATGGACCAAATATCCTCAAAATATTGAATTCTCTCACTGAAACACCACCTTTAAACAAATAAAAGCAGCAGCAGAAGTGATGGCGCTCGCTGTGATTTGAGATAAGAGCCTGAAAACACAACATGTAAACACAAGCCCGTGGTGGGCGAATCGAGCGTACAAACTCAAGCCCGCTTTGGGGAACCAAACGCTGTCTAATGCTTCATTTAGTGTTGCTGAAATTCCCACCAAATAATGAAACCAATTATTGCATTCATACAGTGAATAATGCCTCCTTCAAATAATCTGCTTATCTGGCCTTGCCTCCATGGCTTTACGTGTGTGTGCATGTCCGTGGTTGTGTGTGTGTATCTGCCTATCATCATAAACTGCACCCTGATGTCTGCAAAGCGGGGTTTGGCACATCTGCAAGCCCCAGATATTCTTTGAACATGTGTATGTGTCGTCAGCAGAGTGCATGCATCATCATGATTGACTTATTCCTGACATTCCCAGTGGTAAAGCCGAGGTAAAGGATTACCCTCCAGTGTTGGACCACTGCCCGGCGTACAGTAAAGACCCTTGAACACACACACATAAGAACACGACGCTCACATACAAACCGAGCATCTCTTTGTGTGTAGCGCCTTTTACAGCCTCTTTGTTCCCTCTTTTGTCTCCATTCTTCATTCAAATCTGTTTTCTCCACAGACAAACCGTTGGCGAGCAGCCATTTGCAAGACCGAGCAAGGGGGAAGCACAGAGCTGGAGAGAAGGCGAGATGAAGAGAAGGGAAAGAGGAGAGGAGAGGAAGCAGGGAAGCATTGAAAAGAGGAAACTGAGGAGAGGAGGGGAGGCAAATAAAGGGAAATAAAATGAAACAGGAGCTGTGAATTCACTCTCCGCCTCCCAACATGAGCACATTCTGTCGCCTCCTTAGCGTGGTGGTTGCGGATCAGTCGCTGCTCCTGCGGGCTGCAAGTTAACATTTGAAATTTCTGCGCTCAGACAAGGTGAAGGGTGGCGGTCGCTATCCAGCGGAGACCCTGCCTCTGTGTGTAAGTACAGGGCACGGGCAGATGGTGGAAAATTGGCGTTGGTGCTCGAACCATACGGAGCATATGCACATGGGGGAGTTTGCAAAGACCCGGGGCATGGGGTGCAAGCAGAGGAGCGGCGCCTGCTGAGGCTGGCAAAAGACACAAGGCACCGATGTTGGCACTGCTGAGGGGTAACAGCGGGCCTGAACTTCATTTGGAAGGCCCCAGAACCAGAGAGCTACACTTCTATACTACAACCAAATCCTGTTTTATGCTGAGATGATTTCTATTTTGACAGATTCCACCTCTCGTAATAATAACAATGAACTTTATTCAACCAGAAAAACCTCCCCGAGATTAAAAACTTCATTTGCTAAGTGCCCTGGGCAAAAGAAGGGCAAAAGCAGTTTGAGGTCAAATAAGAAAAGTAAATGTTTTGAATCAGTGACACTATGAAGGCTGTAGGTTCAAGAAGTTTTCACAGGAATACATTTACTCAAGTATGGGAGAAGCAGGCAAAGTACATTCTTATAAATCAGGATGTGCAAATGATTCAGACTGCAGATGGTCAAAGAGACCCATCAATGATGAGTTAGCCTTGAAATTTCTTATGAACCTTAAAGCTCCATGAAAAACACTATCCAGAGATATAAGGCAGAAGTAGCAGCAATAAGATGCGTTTTTGCAGCAAAAGAAAACAAGACATTTCTAAAGTAACAGCCCAATTGCAGCCTTATCTTCTTTAGAAGTTACTCAAGATGAAGCTTAAACGACAGAGAATCATCAATCACAGACCCAAGATATTTATAAGATCATACAGACTCAATCACATGACCCTGAACTGTAACAACAGCCATCAGGTTCTGTGACTTCTTATTTTGAATTTGTGAACATCATCAGCTTTGTTCTTCTACTGTTCTACCAACATGAAATGACCCATTTGTTTATAGTTCTGACACTGTCTGTCAGGGGCTTCCAAAAATGTTTAACCTGCAACCAACAGCTTGACTGTAAAGCTGTGTTCATAGCCCACCACTCCAGCATCCACCTGCCGTTACAGCGTATTAGATCTACTCTAAAGATAAAAAAACTGGATCTTGAATATGGTGTCTTAATGGACAAAACATATCACCTTGTCTATATAAGTCCATTACTTTATTGTGAAAAGACCCAATTCACAATGCAGTTGGGCCAAGTATTTTATCTTTTTTAAGTAGTTCACTTCAAGTGGTCAATTTCTTTTTGCTTTTAAATATAGTGTGGTTCAACCTCTTTTGAGTAAAAATAACCTTAACCCCTCTGCTCTTAGTAATTTAAGGCCATTCTCTAAACTACAATTTTATCCAAAGTTTAACAGAATTTTAGATTTATGAATCAAAATGACATCTTTGAGAAATTCCAGTCAGATTTTAGAGCTTTGCACAGTCCAGTAACAGCCATCCTCAAGGTAACAAATGGCCTTCTTTTTAAGCTGCTGACAGAGGAGATAGCACTTTTTTAATCCTTTTAGATTGAAGTGGGACATTGACACTAGATCATGCCATTTTAATGCAACATCTCGAGACCTGGACTGTTGTCAAGTGTACTGCACTTTGTGGTTTCTTTCTTATCTTGCAGACAGAACTTCTAAGGTAACCACACTTCTCCACTTGTCGTATTAAGTGAGGTGTACTGCAGGGTTCTATTTTAGGTCCTCTTTTATTCTTTATTTATATACTTCCAATTGGTGAAGTCATTCAGTGCCATAACTTTTCAACTGCTATGCAGATGACACACACCTCTTGCTGAGACCTGGTGAACTTGTGACCCAAAATTTCTAGCTGCTGTTTTGAATTGTCTCAAGGATATTAAAAGTTGGGTGGCTCAAATTTTCCAGCAGTGAAAAGAATCAAAGTCAGAACTTATACTCATAAAGTAATGCCTCTGCTGTTCTTTCTTCTCTTACCAGTTTCTTATTGTTTTAGACTTGTTTTTTCCATCGTCTTGTGTTTTAATATACTCTTGTTTTTATTTTAAATTGATTTTTATATTATTTGTTTTTCTCTTTTATCCATCCTTTATCTACCCTCTTCCTGATGGGATATTGTCAACCGTCAACCGTCAACTGTCATCTATTTACTGTCTTATTGTCTCCTTATCATTATATATAAAACAAAGTACCTTCTTTTCTGATGTTCTTCATATGTATGTATTGACATATTAAGCTGCACTAATGTAATATATGCCCCAAAAATGCCCAAATGATGTCATTAAGGGATTTGTCCCTTCCTCTGTCACTATTAGCCACTCCCAAAAACTCCTGCTCCACACAGGGCTGAAGCAGAAGGTTCGGAGGCATCCTGAGCCAGTGTAAACTTGCTGAAAGGGAGACAATGGTTTCCTTTGCGAAAAAAAAAACCCTTTTGATTTCAAGTCTGTTTCTTACTGGGTTTTTATGAAACAGGATTGTTTTTATGCTTTGAATGAAACTTTTTGAAAAATTCAGCCCTATGCTCATGCTCTAAATATGAGTTGTTTTCTTAAAACTCCAGTGAACCAGAAAAGGCTGTTCTGTGAAACAGTGTAACCTTTACAACAGTGCAAGGATAAAAACGGTTGTATCTGTGATTAGCACTACTACATATCAATGGAACATTTAGGACACTTAAGACTTCATTGTGGGATTTATGGATGGACATTTAAAGGCAAAATCTGTAAGGATCCACATTAAGGAATGTCTCTGCTGAGTGAGGAGTCAATTCTCAAGAAGACAGACCAAAAGGCTGAACCTCCTCAGTTCTCCTAAAACTCACCGAGAAGACATTTAATTTACTGATGTCTAACAGGATTTCCTGGTCCAGACTGCTAGTTTTCTTTCAAAGCTAATTGAGGCTGTCAGTGTGCAAAACACTTTGTGTGCAGCATGAAACCATAGAATGATGTAGTCAGACATATGCAGTTTAACCTTTATTTGTGCTACACATGGGAGAAACACATTTTCAAAATTCATGCACACACTTACTTTGTCCTTTACTTCTTACATTTTTCATTTTGTTATCTGATCCTTCTGGTACTGTTATTCCTCTTGTAGCTGACAGAAATGGTTAATCATGGAAGATGACTTGTGTTTTTATTGCTAAATTGTGAAGTAAGCTGAATGATAACATGTAGTATTTTGAGAAAAAAAGTTAACTTTTGTCAGGTTACACAAGTATATCTAAAAAATACCCAGTTAACTTCTGCAACAATGTTAAGGTATTTGGTCTGGCGTACACCAGGAAGTAAGAGTGTAGGCCTTCAGTAGCAGTTCCTGATAGATACTGTAGTAAGCATGATATTTTCGGGGGGGATCATATCCGGCTGGTGGCCTTATTACCCCTTTAAGTAGGCTACATATTCATTGAAACTAAGACTCAACTGTATGAATGTTGCTGTTTTCAAAAGTTCACACCCTGGAGCCCATTTTCAGATCTCTTTAATTTCGGGCATCCAAAACCAAGGCAAAAACTAAATTTTATGTTATATTGTAGGTGAACAGACTGTAGAAGAGTTAAAGATGCTAAAAATAATCCCTGATGCATTTAGTCCCATTCACAATTTTTGCGCCTCAAATAGGAAACATTTCATTGGAACCATTTTTAGAAAAGGAGAAAAATAAACAAACACCACAAGTGTGAAAAGTCCTTTTGAGCCCCACTGTAAACTTGGCACCAAGTGTTTTGGCATTCAACCCATGTGTCTTTTTTACCTTCCACCTGATGCAGGTCATTTGCCTTTTTTTCTTTGCACAGCATTAACTCCAATAAGTAGCAAATCATCATCAGCTTACATTTGCACCTGGAGGTGTGTTTGTCTAGAAGTGAGGAGTGCTCAGGTGCAAAATGGTGCGTTTCTAAATTAAATACACAGAAAAATACTGCACTTTAAACCACATGAAACTGGTAAAAAGTTTAACACCATGTTAAAACTGAGGCTTGCGAGCATCAGTGATAAAATAAAACTAATTAGACTGAGTAGTATGTGAGTGTCCTAACTGCCTGCGAGGGGCACAGTGCAAAGTTGTGAGACACAATGCAACGCAACCTAATGCAATGAAACACAACACTTTTGCCTCAACACCAGTGTCTGTTTACACTCAGGTGAACATGGGCAAAGGATGAGTAAAGAGGGAGATTGATAAGGTTCTGTAGGGAATTTTCTTGTTATTTTGACTTTCTTCACTCAGCTGAGCTTGTTCATCTTGTTGACATAATATAGATAGAGGAGAATACATCTATGTCACTGAGCAAAACGATTTACTTTCACTTTTAACACATTGGTGAAACTTTCCTGGGTTCACAGATCGCTGTGAACTGATAAGCATCTGAGTCAACCACTTGCCAATGCAAAGCACATCACATCTGTTTCTCCAGATGTGCAGTAAAAACACTTGTTGTACTGTTAGCAGGGTAAACATACAACGTTAAATTAAGATTTTAAGTGTACACAGCAGGCATGCAATGCTGTGCGATGTGAGGCAACATCTGATCCTGATATTTAGAGTGCACATTAGGGTGTTGAACACAGATCTGCAAGATCAACAGCACACCTTACTGAATTTGTTTCACTCACACAGATGCAAAACAGCACACACACTCCACAATATTCAAGTATATTAATATATAACATAACAGAAAGCTGTGAGACAGTGTGGCTTTGTTGAAACACTACTTGTTTTGCTATTCCTGTGTGTGCGATGGAACACATGACTCATCCAGAAATATGAAATCACTAAAATGCAAAGATTTTCATAACTCACTACTTTTAGAATTAGAGTTTACATACTGATTAATGTCTCTGGTAACTGTGCCCAAAAATCCCAGCCAGCAGGTACACACCGTCCTAAAGTGCTGACACTGATTTGTTTGGATAAAGTTATCCCCAAAACAAACATTATCTAGACACATAGTCTTTGAAGGACCTTGCATTGTTAAAGTGGAAAATATGGGCCATCTAGGGGTGTAACGAAATGGTCAACTCACGAAATGATACGAAATACAAAACAGGGCTCATGATATGAAATACTCACGATACAAAATAAAGATTAAAGAAATCTCCAACAGTTCAGTTGCTGCCTGTCTCCAGTTCAAAGTAGTCTGTAGTTGGTAGTTGTACTCTCCGTAGTATACGGGGAACTGTAGCAGCATATTTTGCACACGGTTGTTGTTTTGTCCGCAATCTTCTCGCCGTTCTGTCGTCTTTTACATAGGAGGCCAAAATAGGCCCACACGACCGATTTATTTGACGGAGTGTCAGCTAATTCCTCCACTTCGTTTTCCTCCATAATGAAGCGAGTGTTTTGCTACAGTAGGCGAGGAGGGTAAACATCACCAGTCGTGCGCGCCCCTTAGCATTTATTTTGTGCGTGTTTGAATTTTATTTCATCATTTTTTTATTTTGCAAAATTTCGTGGCACGAAATTTCGTTTCACCTCAAGTACCATCACATGCTTTTAGACAGCACGCTTTGCACCAATAAGATATGGTCTTAAGTCTAGGGTGACCAGGTTTTAAGGACTTAAAATGAGGACTATTTAATTTTAGTTTGATCCCCCATGCATCACTTAAGTACAAAATAAGATGTTTTTTTTTCTTTTATCAGTGGACCTCTTGACACCAAAGAAACTGGCAGATTAACAAATAAAATGTCAAAACTGACAAAAAATGTATTTTTATTATGTATTTTAAAGAGTATTATGACATAACTTTTTTAAATATAAATATCATTATAATTACTATGATTAGTATCAGTGTGTAATGTATTTTAGTTTAAATATCATTATAATTACTATGATTAGTATCAGTGTGTAATGTATTTTAGTTGGTTAAAATGAGACAGGGACCATCCTAAATCGCAACTTATTACACTTTTTTGTATATATGTGGGGATATGGGACATGAGACTGCACAAACAGTCCTGGCTGAATCAGGATGTCTGGTCACCCTACTTTAATTTCTCAAGATACTTAGTAGGTAAGGTAGTTTTTTTAATGTTTTTATTGTACCTTTTAAAACATACAAACATCTACGAAGGTAATTTAATATACAAATCCTTATGAGTGTGAAACATCTACTTAAGTATCTTGGTAAAATAAGACTTTTTTGTCTGTGGGCCTCTGTTTCAGCTCCTCTCTGAAAATCAGGACAATGATGTACAAGTGTATCTCAGCCGAGTGCGTATGTTTACCGATCGATCTACTGCGGCCTGACACGCTCAGAGTCCGTGTGTCATTATGGCCTCTGTTTGGTGCTATAAAACAGAGTTGGACAGTGCTGATAGCAGTGAGGGATATGGATGGGCCTGTTCAGAGTTAGACAGCAGCACGGCCATACATCTTCCAGCGTAGAGGCCTGTCATCGCCGCACGGCTACAGCGGGGTTTGTCATAGAAGTCTGCACACGAGCATGTCCGGCGTCCACGCACAGTGGTGATGGGCAGTGGCTAGCCAGCGGACACACATGAATTTTTGTAGAGAAAACCTTATTCTGCTTGTCCTGTTTTCCTATCTCCAGTCCATCACACCTTCCAAAAACATACGCACACCCCCTGCTCACACACAAACATACAGTCCTTTCTTTCTTAGATGTGTCTGTACACGACTCCCTGGCCGCAAATCCTTCAGTGGGATGGATGAGTGTCTCCAGCCCATTCATCATCCGCCTTATCCGCCACCCTCGCCACTGTTTTTATATCAGCCAGCAGTCACTCTGACAACTGATGGCCCTCTCTCTCTCTCTCCTTCTCTCGCCCCATTCCTTTCTTCCCTCCCCCCCCACAAGTCCTCCTCACCCCATCCCTCTTTTTTCTCGCTCCCTTGTGCCCTACTTGCGTTGCTTGTACGCCTGACAGTGTGCATGTTTGTGGGCGTTCATGCACATTTTCCCACCCCCTCTCCCCCCCTCTGCTCGTTCAAATCTTCTTCCTCCACCTCCCGCCCTTCCCTATCGTCTTCCCCCTCTCCTCTCCACGTCCCTCTCCATCTATCTATCTCTCTCCTGTGCACCGTTGGGACCAGAGTGGCACCTTCAGAGCGGGCCGTAAAAAGGCCCTATAAAAAGCCCCAACACGGGAAAGAAAGGGTAATGATGAAATTTAACTGCTCCTCTCAGTGCACCTGGGGTCTGCCTCTGTGTGTGTGTGTGTGGATGTATAAGTGTGTCCTGTCTGTGTTTGTGTGTGAGTGTGCGAGCGTGAGGCCTGGGCGCTGAACCGGAACTGCCCTGCTAGGGGGGTCAATGTCACGGTACCGCCATGAGAGTTATCGCTTTTTAAAGACGCACTATAGATTTTGTGGGGGAACTCATTTACACCGGCATAAAATGGAAGGTGGCAGGGGAAGTTTAAAATCTAAAAAGGACAGGGGGACTGGGACAACGGGAGGAAAATAGGTTCGATGGCTTGAGTGGCCTCATAGGTGTGATAGAGAGTTAACCCTTTGTGGAGGATGGACACTGGGCTTCCTCCTGCTTTCTCTGAGGGCCTGAAACCAGAGCACTCAGAATCTTGAAGGACTGAAAATGGTGGTCCCAAACTCTGATAAATGATGGATGGACTTTACTGTGATACTTCATCCTGTTTGAAAGGGTTACAGGACATATTTTAACTTAAATTAACAGACTAGATTTGGGTTAAAAGCAGTGACCGAGCAGCCATAACCACTTGGTGCCTAGAATACTGGCAATCGTCCACAGACACAGGATTTCCCAAATTAAATTTCTGACACCAGTCCCATTTAAAAGCTGATACATTCGGTCAGGTCAGAATATAAGCAGACCAGTAAGTATACTATGATGCTTGGTATAGCAAACTAGAACCAACTTCAGAATTGTAAACATTGGCAGCCCATGAAGAGATTGGCATGGATGGTGCTACAGAAGCTGTTTTTTTTTAACCAGGACGAAGTTCCTCTATCTAAAGACGAGAGCACAATACAACACTGAATGCTCTCAGTGTCCTTGGTAAAGAGTTTGATTAACCAGCTGGGTCTCTTTTTACCTCATAATATGATTGTGGAATGGGAGAATTACATCACGCTCCATCAAAATGCGCCACAGCAGGTGAAGTTGGGGTACCTGCAGAACATATGGCTTCCAAGTCAAAAATTCTGGCCAATGGAGTTGATCCAAGTGACATATCTTATTAGCAACTTGGTTAACCAAACTTCTAAAATCAAACAGCACACACTATCACTCCTAATCCTGTTACTCCTACATCTGGGGACCTAGTTGTATTCCCTGCACAAAGTGTTTTTGGTTCTTCTGTAATTTTTGTCTGATGCAGGTGTCATTGTTAAATCCAGTGCTTAAGCTATTTATAAAGCTAATGATCATGCTCTCCCAGGGGTGTGTGATTGAAACGGAGGAGAGGTCAGGCACCAAGCTGGTGTCTTCCTAATTTGAGGATGCAGAGATTTGCTTTGGTTTAAACCCCCTTTTAACTGGTCAAAAGTCTGTGGCACAGACTTCACTGTGCTTGTTTCATTCACATGGGTTACACAATAGTCCACCTCTACTAGATCATTTGTAAAAATTTAGTTAGCAGTTTATAATTGAACGAGAGCTGAGAGATCGCCTGGGTGTTTTTGCAGTGCTCCTCAGTGCGCTATTCCTGTGCACTCCAGCACGTGTAATACTCCCACAAGAAAGAAATTCACACAGATGATGGAAATATTTTCATACTAGCTACAGAGCAATATTTATAATATTAGTATGTAGTGAATGGCACAGGTGATTATGGTCACTGACAGGGATACAATCTATCCAGTGGATTTTTCATATCGAGAACAGAACCAAGTATTCCTGAAGGAAAATCAGAATTTTTTTTAAAGCCAACAGGTAGTTGATTTACAGCAAACAGGTCTATTATGAACAAAAATCTTTCTGTTCTTTTTTATGTTAACTGGCAAATTTAATAAATAATGAGGCTTCACTTTAACACTCATGGGAAAGCATCCATCCAGTTTTAAGCTCAAAAATGCTTCACTGAAAAAAACCAAAACAGTAAGAAAACAATGCACTTCTGATCTGTATTTCATACACATATGTATTTCATTTCTAGGGTTTTGTATGTGTTTTTTTAAGAGCAGTGGCACAATAAAAAGAGAAAAAATTAAGGATCAAGCTGATATTTAGACCAAACATCTCAACCTGCCGTGTAAATGACCAATTGCCTTTTTGGAGGGCACTGGTTTAAGTGATTTTTAGTTGACACTCTAATTGGAATTATCAATGTCATACCAAAAACACACCTTAAACACAAATGCTTTAGACAAGACACTTAACACTGTGGACCTCTGGTGTAAGATTACATCCAAACTAAAAAATACTGTTAAAGTAACTTTGTTATATCAACTTTTAATTAGTTAAACCATGATGCATAATCTTGGTCACCATCCATCCAATTATTAGGAGCATTTTTCACAAAAATCATTAAGTTGGTATAGATGAAATGCTTGAATGAACATGAGAGGAGTGTTTCCTTTTTTAACTGGTTATTATCAGCTCATCCTCAACACTGATTAGTGAAGAGATTTGATGTGGATAGAGGGCCTTAAAGAAGCAAGAGATCCAACATCTCAGACAGAGCAATGCTAAAGTTGGATCAGGGCACACAGTATGTGAAACTTGAATGTTTTTTTTTTCTATTTGACAAAACTTAATGGGAACATACTTCTGCTGTCATCAAAATGAAACACATTACTGTAGTAGAGGAGAAAATACGGGGTCATTCAGGCAAAGTAAAGCCCCTTAGTTGATCTTTGTCTGAAAGACCTAGGCAAACATCAAAATGAAATCAATCTTTACAAACTACAGGGAGTTTCTTCAAAGATATGGCAAACCTGTCTTTTGCATTGAACAAACACAAACAGGAAGTGTACCTGTTCAGTGGTCATTTTCTCTATGACATATTCTATCATGAGTACACATATGGCTCCATATTCAATTTCCCAAGTTTTTTGGCCAACATGAATTTCTGACTTGTCATAAAACAGGCAAACATCTGTTCTCAAAATTTCTGCTGAAGATTTAGGCGAGTGTGAAACTTTGGCGTTCTGAGACAGGTTGTGGACAGTGTTTGCATCATTACTGGTGGTCTCTGTCATATCTATTTGTGTTTCATACTGTATAATAAGAATCAGACTTGAAAACCACAGGAAATAGAATGGAACCTGACCTGCACCAAAACAACCATAAAAAAAATAAATAAAAGTGAGCAGGTATGAATCAGGACAGATCCATGGGGACCAGTGAAGACCTCTAAAAACCACAGAGGATTGACTCAATCCAGCAGTGTTATGAGCTGAAGTTATATACCTTTTCCTGCTCAGATGTAGCTCCTCTTTATAGCTGTTTTCTGTGTACAGTATATGTCTATAAAATCCATGCGGAGTTATGTCCACTGCAGGTGCCCAAACAGCATGTTGTTAAACTGATTTATGGAGTGTGTCGCCTCAACATTTTTTAATGTTTTATTGATGCAGTAGAGCCATAACGTCAATGAATAGATCCCATTAAAATCTAATAGCCTTGTGCTGCTTGTGTTTGTTGGTGCAAGGTAAATTCTCCAACTGTGTGTTTGGAGCCACATGCACCTTCAGGCCTGCGTGTCAGGGCAGGACTATTTTCAGTTCGGTTACTGGCTGGAGCCCAGCACCCTCCCTGGGCTCAGATGCCGGCTCACCGGCCTCCTCAGCCGTCCCCCCTGCCTCCCCTGCCTCCCACCTGTCCCTGGCTGCTCGCCTCCTCGGCTGGCCCGCCGGCGTGGAAAATCAGCCTTTGATGGGCCTGTGGGGACTGGAGGAGGGGACGGCCGGGGTTTTGGAGAGGATGAAAGCCCCAGGAGGAGCAGCATGCTCTGACTGACAGGGCCTGACACTGCGAGGGCCGGCAGCCCAGGCCTGGCACCTTTTCCCTCCTAAAACCAGTGAGGCCCCCAAAAAATTTAAATAAATAAATAAATAAAGTCTACCAGGCCTCTGTATGAGAGGAGCACTTTCTTTTTTACATACTTTTTTTCTATTTTTTTGTCCAAATTCAAGAATAATGTTTCCTTTGGCCCCATCGGCACACCTAGATATGTTACTTGAACTTGTGACATTTTTTAGTTCAACAAATTCCACGCTCAGGGGGTGCCTTCCATCAGGGGAAAGTAGCATATCCCCCTAATGACACGATAAGGGGGAATTTTTTTAATACAAATTACCTGAAAGGTGGAGCAACTGGAGGAGAGGAGGGGGATATTTCTTCATCGGGGTTATGGTTATAGACTAACGTACATCTTTGTATAAAAACAACAAAAAGGGATTTTTGAATGTTAGTTTTTTAACTCACTCTTTTCTGAATCCTGTTAGAAGGATGGTCAGGGATATAAAAATGATTGTAAAAAATAATGGTGCAACTAGCCTTACAGTAATTGAATTCATTATTTTTTAATACGTAAGTTTATCCTCCCTCCCAGCTTGTTGTTCCACAGACATTTTGTGAAAAACTGATGTATAAAGCAGTATTTTGACTGGCTGGCACAAAAACAGAAGGCCTTGTTTCCATTTTCTTTCCTTAATTTTGGCTTTACATCTTGTGCCAAGCCTTCACCCCTGTGGTTCCACTGAGCCCACCTCCAGAGACCACTTGTTGTACCAATTAGTGGCAGCTACTGGATATTTATTTGTATGTTATGGGTTATTAACTGATGGGATCTTTAGTTGTCAAACATCATCCTGCAGCAGTCTGCGTGGATGTCCGTCCTGCCAATGTACAATCCAATGAAACATGTGCCATGCATAAATTACTCCTACTTCCTGCAAAACAGCTTATTGCTAAAAGGATTATAGTGACACACATATAAACAACACAAACATGCTAATCCTCATTAGCACTGCTGAAAGCCCCTCTGATGCAGTGGTGGAGCGGGTAGGAGGGGGCACGGAGCCAGGCAGGATGGTGGGAGGCAAAAAGTCAGTTAGCTGCTAATGCAAATGGAGCCGGAGTCTTGGAGTGTATACACACATGCAGCGTACACTCAGACAGGCAGGCTGTGTGGTTTCCTCACGTCAGATTGAAGTTGATCGATAGAGGGAGTGAGTGTGAATGAAGGAGGGGTCGAAGAGGAGCCACGCGGACCTGCAGCCAACAGTGCTGGCACACACAGCGGGCTCCCTCTTGGTTTTTGGATCTGACAATTCCAATGTAATAACAGATAAATAGAGAGGGCTCGTCAGGCCACAAAAGCAAACAGCTTGGGCTTGCCAAAGGGAACAGAGGGAGTCAATGTTGGAGGGCGTGCGTATGTATTTGAGCATGTAGAGAGAGCAGCGACAGAGAGAAAAGAGCTAATGGCTGACATCTGGCATCGGTCGCCCCCATCTGAGTCCTGCGCTCCAGCCCCATACTGTCACACTGAATGATAAAGCAGAGAGATTGCCTCTGAATCGGCACACTCGCAGATCCCCCGGCCAGCCTCGGGGCTATGGGCAGCAGAGCCTCTTCCAGCCATTCACCACTTAATGTGCCAATTTGTTTTCCAAAGTGCTGGAAGGAAGAATTTATCGGCGTGTTCTGCGACTGTGGGCAAATACTAATAAAATGCTCTTCTGCTGAAATTCATTTAATTGGCCACAGTAGGAATGGAGAGCTCAAGGAAAGAGAGGAGGGTTGGCCTTTGCCAAGGCAGTTTGCAGATGTTAACTGAGATCCACATGCTCTGTTATTTACAACACCCCCAACCAAGCAACCAACCAATAAAAAAACAAGCAGCCAACCAAGCAACCAACCAAATAACTAGCCATTGACTGAAGCCATAAAAAAATAAGTGAACAAGCAGCAAACTAGCCTTACAGGAAAACAAAAAGCAATCAGCCCACCAACAAACAAAATAACTATCTAACAAACCAACCAATAGCAAAAGCAGTCGACCAAAAAAAAACAACAAACGTGAGAATCAAACGAACAAGCAAATAAATTCTAAGTGGATTAAAAGCCTGAGCCACCATAAAAGAGATACCAACAGGGCAACTGGTAAAACATGCAACCACCTAATAAACAGATAAATGAGAAAGCATGCAAGTAACATAACAGCCAACCAACCACTGGTCCAATCAAAAATCCAATAAAACAACAACAACAACAACAGAGCAAGCAAGTGAAAAACAAGCCAAAACAAACAAAACAAAAACCAGCATACCAAAAACCATTCTGCCAGTCAACCAACATATCAATGAATTAATAAAAATCAGTCCATCTAATGAACAAAGGACACAATTAAACGTAATAAACCACATGAATCAAAGTGCAACAAAAAGCAAGCATGCATTGAGCCAAACAACCGACCAACCAACTTATCCATCAACCAACATATCTGCCAATCAACAAACCAATGAATATCAAGCCATTCAATGAGCTAATTGGTTAGCAAGCCAACAGACTGAGACAAGATCAAATCAATTAAAAAAAAGAAATCAAGCAGGCAAGCATCAGACAAACCAAAAAATGTATATACCACCTGCCTATCTAACTAACCATTAAATAAGCCAACCAACTGATTAAACAGTCTACCAACCCATTTACAATCATACCAACCAACAAACCAAACTAACAAAAAAAAAAACATCATACACACCAACCAACTAAAAGTACACCTATTAATTAACCACCCATACAAAAACAAAAACAAAAAAAACCTACAAACCACTGGCCTAGCCAACTATCCATTGAACTAGCCATTTATCAAATAAACAACAACCAACTAGCTTACCAAACGAACAATTAGTATACACAGCAACCAACCAACCAGCAGACAACGCAGTCTTTAACAGACCCAAAAAACAACCAACTCATCCATAAACCAGCCAAAAATCAAATCACCAATAAACCATTTAACAAACCAAGCAAGGAAACGTGCAACCAGCCAACAGAGAAACTAACAAACTAGAAAAGCACTCGGAGAGCGCAGACCTCCGCCAAGCAGCACAGTTCCCAGACGGTGATCCGGATCAACACCAAAATTGAATCACTTTTCCTTTTCCCATGCAGAACGTTTCCTGAAAATTTAATCAAAATCCATCCATAACTTTTTGAGTTTTTTGTTTACAGGCAGACAGACAAACAAACAAACTCTCCCGAAAACATAACCTCCATGGCGGAGGTAACTAACTGACCAAACAACTGACTGATCATTAAACAAACACCAATAAACAAAAAAAAACAACACAATAACAACCCTATGTGCCAACCAATTAAAGCTAGGGTCTACGATCTGAAAACCAGTTTGGCTGTTGAGACAGATTGGAAAAACGCAGCCTGCCCCCCCCCCCCCCATTCACCCCTCCCCTTCGTGTTCCAAGATCCCACCCCCCAGCTCGTGTTGCCTCCTAACAACACATACATATATATATATATATATATATATATATATATATATATATATATATATATATATATATATATATATATATATATATAGATATATATATATATATTTATACACATATATATATACATATATATATTATATATATATATATATATATATATATATATGCATGTGTATATATACATGTGTATTTCTTCCTTGCATCAACCCTTTCTCGGGGATTTTCGTTTCCTTCCCTTCGATGTCGAGGGTAACAGAAGCGGCCTCCGGTTTTGGTGCTGGTCTTCTCCGGCTCCATGACGCTTCAGTAGCTGTGCAGCTAGCTGTTCACCAGTACATGAGGGAGGTAGTGGGGAGGAGGCGGGACCATGGGCGGGACGGTGCGGAGCAGGGGAGACAGGGGATTGGATGGATTCATGGACCCATCCGAACCACAGGGAACGGTGGTTTGGATTGGTCAACTATTACGCCGCTTTGCAGCGGATATACTGAATGGATTTTTTTCATTCTATTTGGTCTTTATACTGAGTAGATCCGACCATAGGACCATAACGGCCTTATAAACTGTGTTATTAAGATGCACCAAACTTCCAAATCATAGACCATAGCTTTATCAAACCAACAAGCAACAAGTCACCCAATGAAATAGCTTGCACCTTCTAATACACCAACTCTCCAACTAAGCAAATTGGACCATCAACCAATCAACAGATCAATAAACTAAAAACCAAAGCACCCAGCCCATTAACAAACCAAAATTCCTTCCAACCACCCTACCAAACACTTTGATATGCAAACTCAAGTCAGAATGGACATTTGTGCAAGGTAAAAAGAAAAGCCTGGAAAGTATTTCTGATGGTTCACATCAAGGGTCTGATTGGACAGATGGACAGATGGATGAACGAATGACCTGAAATACTAAACAGCCTGACATTTATTTGATGATGATAACAGATGCTTATGATATAATATGATTCACTTTTTCCTAAACTACACTGAACAAATTTCTCCAGGTCAGACTAAACGGCCTAATTAGGGAGGTCTCCATCTCCATCTCCATCTTTACTTTCCATCATGTTGTGTCACTTTAAAGCGCATATCTCGCTTCATCTTCTCCACATGATGATTTAACGGCAGTGGAACAACGCTGTCAGCCTGCAGGCGAAAAACGTATTATTTTCAAATTAAATACTGCATCCGCCTCACAAATATTTAAACAGCAAGTTGGCAGACATCACTCACTTTGGCTGGGAGGAGATGAGACAAAGAGGAAATGACAAAGAGAAGGAAGGGTGAGGATGAGGAGGAGGTGAAGAAGGATCTTAAGGAGAGGAGGATGAGGGGATAAAAGTAGCTCTTCCTGTTCCCGTGCCAACCCTGTGCCAAAGCTAGGCGAGTCGTACCAGAGGGATGCTCTCCAGAATCTGGCCACACACTAATTACTGGGGGTTTTGTTCAGGAAATTATCTCCATGTCCATTGCTGCATTTCACAGCAAATTAGCCGTGGAAATCCCAAAAACCAATAAATAAGGCTGAAATTGTTCATCGGGGTCTCTGCTGATTGTCTCGCTCACTTTCTTTGTCCTCCTCCCTAAAGCTGCAGAAACTAAGAGCCCGTTTCCTTTATTTAGGAATTCTTTTTGCCCTCAAAAAAGAGACAAATGCAGGCTTTGTTTAGGTCGCGCTGTGAGGTGGTGATAAGCTGTCAGTATTGATGCCAGAGTGTGGAAAAAGCGTTTCTGTTTCTGTCACACACACACATACCTACCGAGCTTTTCTCGCCATGTACAAGCACTCTGGGGTTTCCATGTACATAAAGTTAACTGATTTATTCTGGAATGAAAAGGTTAAGACAACCATTAAAAGAAAACAAATCATATTTATATCCTGAATATCTAAATCTTTCATTTAAAAGAGACTCAAAGAAGAAACCATAATAAACACCACGATGATTGTGGAAGTTGTGTTCAGATTTTCAAATGCACAACTAAAATAATGAGCCAGATTTTAATCCTGACTTAATTTTTGGTTAAGTTTATTTGAAACAATTACCAGTAACTTCACAAGGTATTTCTGGAATCAAGATGGACCACCTCTTACCCTCAGGACTGCCTTAACTCAGACAGGGTGTGGAAAACATTCCTTAAGTTTTGGTCCATATTGACATGATAGCATCACACATCCCAAAGGTGCTCTCTTTGACTGAGATCTGGTGACTGTAGCCCTCTGCAGAACCCTGAACTTATTGTCATGTTGATGAAACCACTTTGAGATGAATCCAGCTTTGTGATATGGAGCATTGTCCTGCTTAGAGTAATATTCAGATGATGTGTACACTATGATCATAAAGGGATGGACATGGTCGGTAAGGCTGTCCCTTTTCCTCAAAATCAAACTCAAACTGTTTCCAAACATGGATTCAAATAATCTGAGATATCTAGCCACTTAAATCCCCTATCTGATGCTTTCTTACACCTCAGCAGATTATTACCTCCGCCAAGGAGGTTATGTTTTCGGGAGAGTTTGTTTGTCTGTCTGTCTGTCTGTCCATCTGTGAGCAAAATAACACAAAAAGTTACGGTTGGATTTTGATTAAATTTTCAGGAAATGCTCAACATGGGAAAAGGAAGAACTGATTCGATTTTGGTGTTGATCCAGATCAGCGTCTGGCCGCCATGGCGAAAAATGTGATTTCTGTGAATAACTACTGAACTACAATAGATATCATTATGAATCCAGTTGCTAATGTATGTTTTCATGTTGGTCAAGGAATCTAAACATTTCGATGAAATAAAGGTAGGACTAATATTTATGGTCAAAATCACAATATGGCTAAGGATGTGGCGCTGGCGGAGGTCTGCGCTCTCCGAGTGCTTTTCTAGTACTGACCATGTCTACATGACATTAATGCATTAAGCGCACATGTTTTAAAGTCTCTTATTTGGCAACATGCTAAGATAGGAGGAGTATGTCAGCTCAGACAAGTGCTGTGTGAAAAATGATAGCATCACTGACAGGTTAAGCACAACAAGATCTTACAAAATCATAATCTAGCCTTGCCTCCATGCACTCCAAACATGTCAACAAACATCTGTAAAAAATACAACAGGTTCTACTTTTGGCTGACACTTGGTACTAGCAAGAGCTGGGCCGCACTTGTTAAAAGATCCTGTTATATTAGCATAATCAAGGATCTACAACAATAAACCAGGTTTTCTAAAATTACAGAAAATGCCCATGAATCCACAGCTAACATTTCTTGTTCTCACAGAGTAGGACAAAGATGACATATTTTCTTGTCTTCACCATGAGGACATCAGGGAGGGTGAACGTCTAAACCCCGAGGGAGGGGTCATCAGTTAGTGACAGTAAGTGGGTCAGTCCATTCTGCAGGGTGCACGGGTGGTCTGGACGCCCACCCGTGCACCCTGACACACCCAGAGGATGAGCAGAGGGAGGCATTTGTGTGTATGTGTGTTTGCGTGTGTGTGGGTGGGGTTTAGGAGATGTATAGAGGTGCTTTACCCAAATGACAAGCCCACTGGTCTCATGGCAAGGCACAATTAATGACCCGTGCCAACATTACAGGATGAAAAATCCCTACTGTCCGAGCAGCGCCCGCCCAGCCTGGCAACTGGAATTCTTCATTAGGTCTGCAACGAGGGAGGGGTGGGGTCTGAGGGAGTGTGTGTGGGCTGTGTTTGGGTCAAACCTGGGAGAAAATCGTCAATATGCTGTACAGTGTTAAAATACAAATTTAAGTCATTCAGACTTCAGAATTAACACATTTGCACTGTTATTAAGGGACTAAGTAAACATCAATTGAGCAACGCTGATGTTCATTGAACAGGTTGAAAAATTGTATGTGTTTAAAAATTTTCAACATTTGATCCAAAACGGTTGTAAATGCCAGCAAGAGTCAACTTTTGGCTGCCTTCCCTACTCTCAGTTACAGCTGCACTCATACCCATCAGCTCCAGCTGCCTCCTCTTCAGGCCCGGACTCCTGTTGTATGACTGGGCTGCTGCCAGTCACTGGTTTAAGGGTGTGGGTCTTTGGGTCTTTGCTTAAACAGGATGTAGTTTCTTATTTGCCATATTAAAGACCGTGTCATGTTGGTTAAAGTGCTTAGAGGACCCATATCAGGACTAGAGAGGGCCATTGTAGGGGACTGATGAGTGAGGATACAACATGCAGGCACTTCACAGAAGTTAGTTTACTCCTAGACACGCCCCCGTACTGGATATCACTCACTGATTGGATGCTACAACACAGTGAACTTTAATGCAACATCAAAATAACAGAGAAGTTGAATAATGGAGAAGAGGCAGACAAGACTAAAACAAAATGATAATAAGTATCCATAGTCTGTGATGAACTAAAATAATTTAAAGAGCAGACTGATGAACTAAGAATGAAATTAAAATCTAAATTCTAGTTTTCTAATTTCTAATTTGAACTTTTAGCTAATGAAGGTATAATCGACCTCATCTTAATCCATTTTTTTATATTGCAGTAAAAAATTTGACCTGTGTAATTATATTTTCTAATAGTAAAATAAGACAGTGGGGATCAGGGAAATATGTCTTACATCTACAACATAAAAATAAACTTAAGACTGATTATACCAGCTGTCATGTGTTTAGTTATTGTTCTGACCTCAGTATGTTTTTTCAGAAATAACCTGAATAAATGACATAATTGTTCATGGCACACTGAAAAAGTACCTGTGTCCAATATTTAAGGCACAAAAACTGAAAATCAAATTATCATAGACTATAATGATCAAAAAAACACATTTTAAAACAATGAAGCAGTGACGATGACTTCATCAGTTTGAAGGTTCATGTCAGGAGTTTATAGTCAGGTCAGCTAAAGAGACACGTTCATGTTCATAAACAACTAGCTGTCCATGTATGACTCAGGTGACCAATGATTACTGTTGCCCTTATCACAAACAGATGTCACTTCACGTGATGCTTTAGAAGCAAAGACATCCCATCCACAAACTTCAGTCCTCTGCCTCACTTCCTGCATCCCTCCCATCAGTCCCTGGTGAGAGGGGCTAAGACCAAGGACAAGAGCCACATTGAAGACCCAACCCTTAAAATAAATGACTTGGGCTCCAACCAAAGAGTAGGAATACTGAGACCAGCTGCAGGTGGTGAAATGCCGCCCATCAGCTTTACATGGCATTCATTGAGGGATGTCATATGTTTGTGCAACAGTCAGCAGCGCCAAAGTTCCCCTAAGTTGAGCGTGCTACTCATTTGTTGCATCTATGTTGGTGAACATTTGAAATCCGTCTACAATTAGGCATCATGAAAGATCATACCCCACCAGCGCAGTGTTTCTTTTTTTTGATACGTCGGCCTCTCCAAAGACAGCAAAATTGACCAAGGCTATGTACTTTCGGCTACATTTTGGTGATATCTCTGTTGGGTCAATGTTGGTGACTATACTTTGGAACACCAGAGAACTCCAGTGCTCCAGGCATGGTAAGCACAATCCAAACATTCAAGGCATTTAGAGGATGTGTGCATCTTTAAAACATCACCAAAGTAAATCAGAGGTATTAGAAAACAGCAACAAGAGACTTTTTTGGAGTCAGAAACAACTTACTGTGATGTTAGTGGCCTTTGGGTTAAGCATACAGGCTGGAATTCTCGAAAGGGACTGGCCCAAGCTATTTAAAAAGTCGGTGGTTATGAATAGTAACACATGCTGTCTCTAACAAGTCTTAGCAACAATTAATTGAGACCAGCAACTCAAATGTGAATTTGTGTTCCTTTAATTAACTACTGGTGCAAGTTTAAACTACTAAAAAAAGACTATCATTGCTTAAACACAGGTTAGACCATGACTTTCCTCCTTTTCCGCTCTACCGCCCCAAGCGGGTGGCCGGGATTGCAAATGTAACTTCTCTACAAGTTGCTTCATAAAAAAAACAAACTTGAAAAAACAGTGTATTATCAATCAAGAACCCAGATATATGAAAATAATTACAATGTGACTACAGTGGACAGGTTCAATGACTTCTTCTTGAGCTTGTGAACATCATGAGTTTTATTTTGCCAGGACTTAAAACCAATTTTTCACCAACCAATTTTCACTGTTGAGTCTCGCACACATTTAACTTCCATCCCAAAACAAAAAAGCAAAGGAGAAAAGTGTGTGCATGTGATTTTTGTTCCTTCTTTTGAAGGCTGGAGGGGTTAAAATTTATAGACACTACAATCTGATATAATCTCATACATATTGACCATTTTTCTGCAGTTCCACAGAAGAGGCTACGAGCTGGTTTGAATTCTGAGTATCTCCTATTACCCCAAATTTTGAGGGCAGTGATATTTTTTGATTGTCAGGCCTGAACCCTCTGAGTCCAGACGCGGCCAAGCAACCAACCAGCCGCAGCGTGTCATCCAAATTCTCACATCGTGGTTTTACAAGCCACAGAGCCAGGTTAAACAAATCAAAACAATCTGAAGCATGGAAATGGCTCTCAAAATAACAACTGGGAATGTAGAAATGTATTATCTTCACCCTCCAAATCCAATTTATTTCATGCATATCTCACCATCTAAATTGAATACAGCACGTAGCTTGTGCGGGAAATCACTTTGAAAAGACTTGCCTTATCTTATCGACGGGCCCTATCTTATCCTGGGCATCTGGCTTTCTAAGCGTGCAGAGCAACGCAGCGTGGAGAGGGGGGGCTCTGCCGAGGCCTGTCTCATTCTGTTTTCATTGGTCTCCTCACAAAGATCCACCATAAACTCTTAAAGGAGCCTCCCCCTGGTGTTAATTGACACATTTAAAGTTTAAAAGATTTTTAATTAAGGACAATTATCAGATTATACAGTGATTTTTTTTAATTATTTGTGAAATATATGGGGAAAATTACTGGAAAGAGTGTTTGAAAACTATCATTTAGTATCTGGAAAAGACAATTATTTAAAGAGTCAATTATCTCACTGTGGACATACTGCTTTGAACAACTGCTCTCTGATCAGATGAAAATCATAATTAAATGAAAGTGTTTCTTCTTGTTTTAATTTCATCAAAGCGGAGAGTCTAGTTCTGGTTCTCTTGTAATTTAATTCAGTATTTCAAGTTTTACAGTATTTTTCTCAGAATATTTTGATATTGTTGTTGTAGGAGAGGTTCGAATAAGAATAATCCAAATGTCACAACACACTGGAGAAGACGTTGTAATTTTAGATGATTCCAGCCCAATAAATTAAAAATCTTTAATAGTTTTAAACCATTCTGAGCAACTGGACCTGGATTAGTTGCACCCACATTTTCAGGTTCTGAATGTTCCTTGTTTTCCTTGGAAGTTTTCCCAGCACCAAAAGTGCTCCCGCTCTCACTTATAAAGCTAAAAATAGAGTTTTAGAACAATGTCCACACTTACACAACTCTCCTCGGCTAACTCGTGTTTCAGATTACTGTTTTCAAATGAAGTGCTACGTTTATGTGCAGCAACGGACAAATAACAAAGGCCGACGTGACAAACATCAAACATCTAATTTTGATATTTTTTAAAGAGATTTTAAATTATCTTTTTGCAATTCAGAATTCATTACTTTTATCTTTATTCTTTCATTAAGGCCAAGATTATTACCAAATCAGATCAATTAAATACCACTACATTAGCTACACCTAGGGCCCTATAAAATCTGTGTAATTTTTTCCCAAATTCCATTTTATTTTGTCCCTTATTCCACTTTAAATTTTTTGACAATTCAGGTTGTTTTTTTCCACAAATTGAACCGAGACACTGTATAAAGTAATGAAATATATTCACTCACTCTTCAGGTGGTTTTCATGCGTATCTGTTTGTGTCCAGTCAACAGTATGTTGACAAAATTTGCAGAACATTTGATCTCATGACACATAATCATTTGCAAACTGCTCCACATGCTCTGCCCTGTACTCTGGGGTTAGCTGGGAGTTTCTGGCCTTTTTTGCCAACTTGTGCGCTGCTCAAGGATGCTCGCATCGTGCCACTCATCGCCTCTTGATGCCAGCAGTCATTGACAATGAATTGAAGCTTGACGCCCAAGACGCTCAGATCACATTTGGTGTGAATGCAGGGTCAGCCGGTGTCTCAGACTGCAGCTGTGACATGTTGACATTGTTACTTGGGGGAGGTATGAAGGGGAGAAGAAGTGAAGCGTGCATTGTCCGCAGCATCAGTGACCCCCTCTGGCTCTATTTCCCTGAGAGATGTTCTGTTTTAGTCAGAAAAAATGCTCTTACGTAGAATATCAGCCATTTCTGGGATATTCTGTGTTTATTTTGAATTCCACATTTAATGCCTTATAGCGTGAGTCCATCAGCAATTCCTTGATCGCTGATTTTATCGGGCCCGCCGTACACCTTACGAGTTTGTGTTTGCCAGCCTCACATCCATGATGAGAATTTCCAGTTACAACGTGCTCCATAGGTGCTCTTTGGATTGAGATCTGGTGACTGTGAGCACAGTGAACTCATCTTCATGTTCAAGAAACAAGTTTGAGATGATTTCAGCTTTGTGACATGGAGCACTATCCTGCTGGAAGATGTGTACACTGTGGTCATAAAGGGATGGACATGGTCAGCAACAATACTCAGGTAGGCCATGGGGTTGACACCATGCTCAGATGGTACCGAGCTTTTTAATTTCTCCAGCCACTCTTGTCATTCTCCTCTGCCCTCTGTGTAAATGGGACATTTTCACCCCAAAAATTCTATTTCAGTAAGTAATTTGAAGCAGGTCTTTTAGTATAAATGTATTGGTGCTGCCAAGTGATTAACTGATTATTTGTTTCTGTTACAAAAACTGCAAGTATTGACCTGGTTAAGTGTAAAATATATATTCACAGAGACTAATGTTTTAAAAAAGGCTTGTCTGATTTCTTGCCTTTTCCTCAAAGCCCCTTCCTCTCCGTTGTCGATAAGAAAAGAAGAGCCTCCTTGGGACCATCATTAAAAACTAGATACTTTGCTGTTAGGAACATAAACCTCAATCATTTTCATGGGAAAAAAATGTGGAAACAACTGTGTTTTAGTGATTTTAGTTGAAAACATATTTTGACTGCCTAGAACAGTCCTATTCAATTAGCAGCCCGAGGGACACATGCAGCCAAAAGCTAACCTGGAGTGGCCTGAAATCAACGTGATTGGTACTTGAAGTGCAAAATTTAAAGTAACAATATTTCAGCAGTTTAGTTTAAGTACTGCTCTTTATTGAGTTTATGCCCTTTGGATGTGACATGAAATTAAGAAACATCCAGTATGTTTGTTATCTATTTGTGTTTCTTTTAAGTTGTTAACTTTGCTTACTGTCTGCCAAAAATGTCCGGCCCAGCTCATGTCCTAAGTCTGAAAGTCTGGCCCGACTGAATTTTTAATTGAATAGCCCTGCCCTAGAAGCTGATAGAGCCTTGCCCTCTCTTGGACCCTCGGCTATGAGCCAAGACCTTACTTGATACAGCTCCCAGGACTTAGCCTCCTCAGAAGCAGACCACTGTGCAGAATAAATTGGTGGGGGTCTGTGTGGGGGTGTCAGTGTTTGCTGTGTTTCAGATCATTCCCACAGTGAATGCTTCACAGCCCACCTATCTGTCAGAGTGCTTACTGATCTACCTAAACACTTCCTCTCTCACACTCCTGTCCCCATGTTCCTCCCACTCCCACACACCACAGCCCACCCTCATCCTACATCAGTCACAACAGCACGCATGAACAGGGGTCATGTGAATACGCAGCCATCACCACACATTTCTATGGTGTTTTCTTCACATGGCTTCCACTCAAGTTAAAGGTTTTCTCAGATGTTTTTTTTCCCATTCTGTTAACATTTTAAAATGCTTTATCAAATTTGTATCATTCTCAACAAAGAGTACCCCAGTTTCCTTAAAAATGTATTTTCAAAGTCAATCAGCATCACTTCAAGTTTGTCTTTTAGGCCACTTACTGCCATTTTTTTTTTACAGTGATTAATTTTTTTTAACATAGATTTTATTTGTCCGGTTTCTAACTCAATCCTCGGTGCATGTTCCAGATCTTGGGTTTATGTCGTTCACACAAAAATAATTTAACATTGTATTTTTTTTTTGGACTAGTTTGACTTAATTTTTTGACATTTTAGAGTTTGTGAAAAGCTTTACTTACAGCAACATCTGAACACTAGGAGGCATGGGCTGATAAATTATATTATGCTCACCAACCAAGACAACTTGTAGGTTTAAGGAATAGACCATGTGTTGCTTTAGGGCCCAATCATACATAAACATACAATATATTAGCTGACACAAGCATATTGAAAAATTATCCATATTTTAGTGAAATTATGTTTCCAGGGTCAAATCTGTCAACACCAGTTGACAGACAAAGTAGTGATAAAGTTCAAATATATGTTGTTTCACCACATGAAGCTGCAGATGGTCTCGGTATTTTGACAACTGGCAAAGAAACAAAAAAGGTATTAACAAAGCAGAAGTCTTTTCTTGTTTGTATTAACACCTGCATTGGATCGAACATTGCAAATATTTAAGCATACTTAAAATTTTGATGTACCAGCAGGTATCAGCATTGCCCAACTGACATTAACTTAGTTTGGTGTGGTTTGGTTTTGCTGGATATGGTTTGAAATGTCCCTTAACTTAACCTCGGCAAAAGTTTGACAAAACATTAGTAGGTGACCGCAGCTTTTAAAAGTGCAAAGTTATGAGTATATTTAAAATAAGTTGGCATAGTAGATAAAGTAAAAAAGAAAACAGCAAAGACTTTGCATCAGAGCATTCCTTTGTCTTTTAGTTAAACATCCGTTTTAGCTGTGACTCATCCATCACCATAGACGGTCACATTAGGCTGATTTTCTCAAACACCCAACCCAACGATTTTAACAACACTTAAAAAGTTGCTGACCCCAATGACTGACACAAGTCTTTACAAACACGCATCGTAAACCCTCAACAATGGCAGAACTGCAGCTTACAGACAGACTATGATCATGTTCCTAACACACTTGTTGTGAGTGACAGATTTTTTTTAAATTTAATGATTCGGATATTGGGTTTAAGTTTGTTCCAATTGTCCTTAGTGATATTTACACAAATATGATTTTTGGAGTGTTGCATCTTTAAAATCAGTAGGTTTTTGGCCAGCTTTCATCAAAATGAATAGATGATGAGGCAGTAAAGTCATTCTCAGCTTTATTTCCCCCCAAAGTTGTTGTTGTTGACTCTGTCTGAATATCAAGAGGCAGCTGTCTTATGCAAAAAAAAAAAGAACATTTAGCCAACTTTGGTCTCTTTAGATTATTATGATTACTGTATTGCAGAAGAAAAACTCAGACAATGTCTGCTAAAGCAGTTTATTAAACGAGGGGTTTCCAAACTTATCAGCCCATGATCCCATTAACATTAACAAATAGCAACATTAAGGACGGGGGATGCTTGGCAGAAGACCTCCATGTCAATGCTTTATGTGTAAACCTAAATCTTGTTTACAACCTGAATTCAGAATAAAATCTATGCAAAGAAATGTTTTCTATAAGTTAAACTAATTTTAAGCATATACTTTACGCTTGTAAGCAAATCATACCATTTTAATTTTTCTTTTGATTTTGCCTTTGTTTCTAAAAGGAATTTCACATCACTTTCTCCCTTTATTTACCAGCCCAGGAGATCATTGGTTTAAACTACACCTCCTTAAACTACCACCTTTTGGCAAAAAAAAGAAAAAGAAAAGAAAATTATTTAGCACAATACAGTGGTGCAGCCAAGATGTGAGTGACAACCAACCTTTACTGACCTGCAATCTTAAAATGTATATACAGTTTTAAAAATGAAAAATCCTTTTAATGTAGCTGTCATGTGCCTTATAGTTATTTGTTTCTTAATATTGTCCTAAAAAAGTTACTTATTACACTAATATTTGTTATAACTATATTTTTTTATTTAAAGTTTGGTATAAACACTCTGAAACTGTTTCAAAAGTCACTGCAACACTTATAAGTCACTCATGTTTTCTAAATAAATTATTCCAACAATTTATTTCTGTTCAAAGATGACAGAATAGCTTTAAAAGTTTATACACAATAGGTTGGGTGATGTTGCCTAAAAATGAAATCCCTAGTCTCATTTTTATTGGTTCAACATTCTATTTATAACTTAGATATTTGTTCCCCTTTGAAGAAAATGATATCAACATATATTCCAAAAGTGACATTTAAGTAGTCAAATATTAATTTTTAATTTGGACGAAGGATGGCTTCAAGTGGAGTAACCATGAGTCAAGGACAGCATTCTCAGTTTTAATGTTGAATCTTCTAAAAGTTATTCTATAGGGGTGCTGGTTTGGTGGAGTGGTTAGCAACCAGGCATCCCATCTACTTGCTTCTGCCAGTCCAGGTTTGAATCCCGCCTGTGACCAGTTTGCAGAGTGTCTTCCCCTCCTCTCTCTCCCCCTTTCACAAGCCTATCCACTGTCTCTCTCCTATCAATAAAGACAAAAAGCCCAGAAAGTACATTTAAAAAATATTATATAGTTATCTAAATAAAAGTAAACACATTCAAATGTATCACTTCAAATATGAGCATTATTGTAGCTTTGTAATCCTTTCTAAGGATGTAAGGGTTTTTAAAATATATAAAAAAAGTCTGAGCGATGATTTCTTTTTTTTTTCTTTTGCAGTAAGAAGAGCCCAAAGAGTCACAAGTCCTTGGAGCTGTTGTAACTTTTCTCCCCCTTTTAGCACCACTAGTTTTTTTTTTTATTTAGAGTCCTGATGTGGTCCAAAGACGGTGCGCTCAGATGAAAACAACAGCAGAGAGAGACAGGACCAAAGTAAAACCAGAGGAAGCGGTGCACAGCAGACCAAAGTTCCTCCTGTCAGTCCATTAAACACCCGCGTCCTCTTTAATTCCTCCCCAATTTCCCCCCTCGCCTCCTACATTTCCTGCTTCACCCCCTCCCCCCCAAACACACACACACTCCTCCACAAATCCTTCATGCCAAACTCACTCAAGATTAAGCATGTGTGAAATTGTGGACTTTCTAATACACATGCCCTCTCTGCTCAGCACAAACACAAACACACACACATAAACACACAAACACACACAAAAACACAGTGTGTAGTCTTTTCCTGGGAATAAAAATGGTGTAATCGTGCATGCTCATGCGTCATGTTTGTGAGCTATTTTTCTATTTTAAGTCTGTCCTCTAGTTTTAACATGAAAGCAAGAAGTAAGATATGATTTATTAAATATTGCTGAACTTTAGGTCTGTTTTTACCAAAGATCAGCTAATGATTACATCTCATTTTCTCCTAATTATGCACAACAATGCAAGCATTAAATGTAATTCTTTTTAACAAGAAACACCTCAGATAAAATAAAACAAACATAAAGATTTAATTCTAATGTTTCAGCAGGGAGAAGACCAAAGTAAATAAGCAAACTTGCTTAAAGAGAGTTCATTTGGTCGTCTAATTATTTTCATCATAGTTTTCGTCAAAAACCTTCTCCCCTGATGAAAACTAGACTGTAACTAAAACAAAACAAGTGGAAATGAACAAAAACTAAAACTTCATTCACAGACATATTCATGAACAGATAAAAACTATTACAAAATGTTTGAGAGCGACTAAATCCAATCAGACTTTATGTCATCAAGAAGAAAGGAGACAAGTTAGAAATCACAGCTACTTTGACTGTGTGGAAAGGTTGGATTATTAAGAGGGACATTCAATTACAACTGCCTTTGCTTCATGGTGTTGGGGTCCGAGTGTACAAACATGTCTTCAGAAATTCAGGGAAACAGGAAAAATGCATTACACTTTACAATTCATATTTTAGTGGACTAAATTACAGTAGATTTCCTCCACTAAAACTCAGCTAAAATTAAAATAATCTAGATGGCTAAATTATAGCTAAAATCGAAATATATTTTAGTCAAGAAACTAAAAGCATTTTTTGTCAAAATGAAAGAAAAGAATAAGACTGCTAAGTAATGTAAAACAGAAATATCTAAAAATGGACAGCTCCTGGTGCAAATCCTTTCGAACCAATACTCAATATCATACTCTACAAGCACAAGATAATTTATGTTATTTCCTTGCAAATATTCACTCATTTTGAATTTGATGCCTGCAAAGTGTTCCAAAAAACTGGGATAGGGGCGACAAAAGACTGGCAAAGTTGAGGATTGTTTAAAAACACCTGTTTGGAAGGTCCCACAGGTGAATAGGTTAATGGAAACAAGTGAGGCTCCTGACTGGGTATAAAAAGAGTCAGTCAATCACAAGCAAGGATGGGGTGAGATTTACCACTCTGTAAACAAATAGTCAAACACAATCAGAGTAATGTTCTTCAGCAGAATTATAAAAAAATAAAAAGAGAAAGAAAAGCTCTGAAAACTCAAAATTTCCAGATAACGGCATGCACAGAATTTTGGGGGTTTGGGTCAAACTCGAGATTTAAGTTGTGGAAAACTGCTTAAAAATATGACAACTTATCTTGAGTTGGAGAAAAATGTGATCTTCTTAAATCACATTAAACTGCTGTAAAAGCCTGTAATTTATGACAACATTTGAAAAGTTATTCACCTTATTTGCAAAGTAATTCAATTTTAAACATCACAAGGCCCCCAATTGGGGTCTTACAGGCAAACTCTGCAGCAAAATGCAAGAAACAGTGCACTACTCATGTAGAAATATGGTCATGTCGCACATCAAATTAAACAAGGAAAATTTGTCTTCAAGCCAATATAAGTAATTATACACCCACCAAACACAACTCCAACAACCAAATAAATTATCATAGATCAAAATCTGTGTGGCGCCATCTATTCAACTCAGCTAGCTTTCTACTACATAAAGCTAGCAGTAGGGGAGGGGGAGTTGCCCACTCAGAACTCGGAAATCCTGACTTCCCAGCATAACTGAAACACAGCATGAACGCAGCAGTGTTCGATTGGATCACAGTGACTTTGCTCCTTTAAGGTCAGCCAATTTTGGTGCAGCTGTTGGACTGCCCCTCAGTTCTATCGGCTCTAATGGTTTGATAGACGTGTCAATCACCCAGATTGATCATCCACTACCGAGATACTACCCTGTGTATCTCACAGTCTGAGTGAGCAGGAGACCTTGATAGTGATTCCTGAACTCAATTATCACAGTTTTTTTTTAATTGTTTGGTGGCATTTTTGAGTAAAAAATGTCAGGACTACAATCCAATGGAGGATATTCATTGGAGGAAGTGCTGCATATACATTTTTACAAATTACATTTTCAAATTTTGCTTTTATTTATTGGTTTCGCCTGACCAGTCTGTACAAAAACCTTTCTTATTTTGCTCTGCTTCACTATATCGGTATTAACCTTGGTAGGGGTTCACATGTTCATTTTTGAGATCTAAAGCTGCAACTGCATCATTCTAAAGGATTATTCACTATAAAGTGTATTTTTTAAAAATATTTCATTCATGCTGTGTTCCATCTTCATTTACTCTGACCCAGTAACATATGTACTGATCTTTACACATCTAAACAAATGTTGCAAGTTTTCCCTTTATTATAACACCAGTATTATCAAATAGATGTTATAGTTGCAGAGATATACTCTTTTCTTTAGGGGCATGTCATTTTCAAGCAGAAGGCTTAAAGAGAGGCTGGACCTAACATGCACAAGAGAAAAGGCAGCATGTGTAAGTAACCAAAAGCAAGCGGAGCAAGGCCCCTGTTGTTTAGAAGTTGGAGACCCCATTCTTTACCCATTACTATTTTCTCCAAGTATATTTTTTTAGGGGCATTTTGTCATCTTTATGTGATAGTGGAGAAAGAGACAACAGATAGGCTTGGTAAATGGGTAAGAAAGAGAGGGAGAATGGGCTTCAGGCAAGACCTGAAACTGGACTGGCCAAATCTGACTCATTGTGTGCCACTGTGCCAAACCAGCATCGCAGATACCACATTCTCTACACGAACTGTGAGCAGAACCTGTCTTAATCATATTTGACCTCAGACCAATTCTTTTAAGTTTTGTCAGCTTGAGTTAAGAAATGAGACCAACTTTACATTAAAACCATGCCAGATTAGTTAAGATACATACATTTATATCCTTTATAACAACAAAAATCATTTTGTTTGTTGGCTGAAAAAACTATTGAATGCAGCAAATTTACCTTTTCATCATTACAGCTCAGCGCCTGCAAGAAATTTAGGGATTTCATGATCTACACTCTATAATATCATCAAAAGATTTAAAAATCTCTCAAATCAACATTGAATGCCTGTGATCTCTGATCCTCAGGTGGTAATGAACTAAAAAAACACTATGCTGTGAAGAATAGTACTATGTGGGCTGAAAACACTTCAGAAAACCAAGCCAACACAGTCTGTTGCTACACCTAAAAAAAGTCGCTGTTGGGCACAAACCTCCTATCTCCATTTTTCATGATATTCAATTTTTCTTTTGAATCAGTGCTTTTGGTCACCTTCCATCTTAGTGAGTGGTGAGTGGGTTTAATAGACATTTGATCAAATTTAAGTTAAAAAAAGATGAGTTAACAGGACAATACAACATGTGTCCACCCAGTAGGAAAGCATGTTTTATCATTTCCTGAAAATGAGCCATTTTGGAGATAGGAGTTTTTGGGGCTGATAGCGACAATATGCATCAGAACTAATTTTGTAATGGTTTATCTTTAACCTAGCCATTTTAATTGGACTGTGCTGGGTTTTTATAAAGGCCACAAACTTGAAAACATAATCTAATGTCCTCATTGCCTCTCCATTAGATTTGATGTTTGACTTGCTGAAATCTAAAGTCTCGATTTTTCTTTAAAAGTAAAAACAAGAGGGAAGTGCCAGAAAGTGATTCTCAATTACCTGAATGTGTGCACACTTAGTAATATGATACCAGCTGCTGTAACAATATGACTTTGTCCTTACAATAAACTTCAGGTCCATATGTTTCAACCACAAAAGAAAAAGATCTACAGTTCCCGCAGTGAACATCATCAAATGACAATAACAAAAAACGATTCTTTTCTGCTGAATTTAAATATTTAGCTGCCTATTTTACCTCTTAATGGTGAGTCAGTGCATCTTGACACTCAGCTAAGAGATACCTAGTAACAAACTAAGAGGCTAGCTGTGCCTTTTCCTTAGTTTTTCTCCCAAAGACATCTGGACAAAGCTTTGACAAACTGTTAAGTAAAGAAACCTTGTGTAGGACTGAGGTCTGATCACAGGTTGTCTGTGAAAATGTCGTGTTGACACACATGCTGAAGCATAGGCTAGGGAACCCACCATGATGATTAATGAAAAATGTTTGCGGCCCAAGTCTACATTACATGAAACAGAGATGTGTCTTACTTATTCACGTCATGATTTAGAGAAACATATTTCCTGTCTTTTTATTTGCTCACTTGGACTTTTTTTTTTTTTGCTATTCTCCCTCATTTGCATATTCATTGCTGGCTATACAAAAGAAGCAGGATCTCTCTGAAAGTGTCTGCCTTGATATCCAGGTGTGTCAATTTTAAGAGCTCCGTTACCTCCAAACCCATGACGTGTTTCAGAGTCCACAAATCATGAAAAATCTTTGACATTATCTCTGCTATTGTCTCCCAACACGCACACACATACACACACACACACACACACACACACACACACGCTCTTGATTCGGCTGAGTTGAGAGCAGACATTTGCTCGCCGTGAGGGCCATCGCCGTCGTTTTCCTTTGTTTGCTGCACATGACACTCCCTCTCCCACTGTGTGGTAATATGGCTATTTTCTCACTCAATTTGCCACTCTCAGCATCCGAGCACATGCAAATATGGAAGATGATACCGATTGGGGAACGAAGCAGGGCTGTAAAATGTGTACCAACTGTTTAAGTCTGGGTTATTGTTGGGCAGGGAGGAGGGTGAGGTTTTGAATTCAGAGCCTCTTTTTGGAGAGCAGAAAAAAAAATAATTTGTGTGAGAGCCAACAAAGAACAAAGGATGATTGTTTTGAATTTTAAACATCGTAGATTTGTTTAAGCATTTCAGGATCTATAAGTTCTGACTGAATCTTTGAAATGTCCCTGTCAGGTGGAAATCATTCACTTGAATAAATTAAAGCATTATTTTTTTTTTAAATCAAGCTATTTTGTTTTTTTAGATTTAGTGAAGTCAAATTAGCTTAGCAGAAAAAGCTCAATGTAGCGTTACATTGCTATGAAAGTCATGTAAAATAAGGACACCGCTGTTCCTTTGAATGTCTCATTCCAATTTAAAAATCACAAATAATTGAAGACACAAGAGATAGTCTTCTACATCATCTGATACAAAGCATTTGCCTTGGTGTGCCCCCTTTTGAAAGGTTTTATCCAGTAAATTTATAAACCTCAAATCCAATCATGTTTAGATATTGCATAACACACAGATAAAACAGAAAACAAGGATTTGCAAATCCTTGTGGCCTATACTCACTTTGAAACAAAGACAAGATATTTTATGTTTAAATTGATCAACTTTACTGTTCTTTGCAAAGGTTGACACAATTTGAACTTGATGATTGCAACACACAGAAGCTGGAACAGGGGCACGTTTACCACTGTGTTACATCACCTTTCCTTTTAGCAACGCTCCCTTTTTTGGGAGCTGGAAAATGTTCCATCATTTTGTATTTGAAGCCTGCAACATGTTCCAGGAAGAAATGTAACAGAAGAAACTAAAGGAAAGGACTTTTACTGATTTTGTTTAATTGTTTATCTCTGGTCGCAACATGCAGCCTTCCTCAAGATGATTTCCAGAGGAAATAAAGTCTAAACACAAAGGAAACATGGCATTGCTCCACAAATTTGTAAAACCAACTGTCATAAAAATGAGAAAAACAGACATTTCAGAAATCCTCAAAAACTTGTTTTGAACTGGAGATGGCATCATTGTTGAACAGAATAAGGAATTTCAAACTGAATTCACATTTTCATATCCAATTTGAGACAGCTCACTGGGCTTCTCTGAGATTCAACCACTAAAAAAACTATTGTTTGTGTTTAGAAATCCAAAATAAATACAAAGGTATAATTTTACATCTTAATCAGCAATAATCAACTTTACTATTTTTCTCTTTTTGTAAAACGGTAAATATGAGAATTCATGGATAACAATAATAATTATAATTTAGCATTAAAAACATTATTTTAATTAAGCAGCTTCATCATACTGATGTATTAACCATTACATAAACCCAAAAATGGCTTCAGATATTACTAATGATGTAAATGTAAGGCAGATCTGGCACAAACCTTTCAATGAATGATGTGGCCATACATTTGTTCAGCACATATCTACCATGACATACTACTATCAAAAAGATTTTCATAATAATCTCATATTATTATGCAGAAAAAACATGCATATGCATAAAACACAAACAACATATTGCAATAAACAAAGTATTATTGTCATGTTATGTTTAATTTTAACTTCTTTGGATGAACCTTTAAATGTATTTTCCAGCTGATCAAGTTGTTAATTTAATAAATTAATATATTAATATAGCCAGTAAACATTTATTACAGTTAAAAAGATGAAAAAAAGCTCAACATTTGAATAGGTCATAGGATTAAGCATCATGGTTTACGTTTAAAATTGTGTAAAAATGTTGTTAGAATTTCTGATAAGCAATTTGTTTCTTTAGTTAATTGATTGAAGCAGTCATACATTTAGAGTTTAAAGGAACCTGCAATTTACAAATTTTTCTCCCTCTGCCAGTGAGGAGAACATTAATGGCATCCTCTCTGTAATCATACTAAACAACCTAAAAATGAGATCACTAAAATGTGGTCCAGCAGTAACTAACACTTTGGTCCTCAGGTTTTTTTTCTCACCGAGTTTCTACATCTGTCTTTGGGTGCGTGATCTCACAGTCTGGCTAAAGAGACCAGTCCGCCAATTTTTAAGGACTGCATCTTCAAAAATCTGCTGCAGGTGTTTGTCTTTAAAATCGGAAAAAAAAAAATCTGGAGGGGGGAAAGCCTTAGTTAGAGATAATATAATATTTTTTTTCATCCTACTCTTCTCTTTACTAAAGGAGCACAACCATGAACAAAGAGATTGGTTTGTGATACAAATGAGTCACTGATGTCTTTATAATTGATGTTGTATGCTGAAGTTACTTTCCATGGCATTTTACTACATTTCTAAACAAAAACAGCAATAAAAGTAAACAGTATTCTCAATAAAATGACTCATTCACATTTAATACTCATATATTCCATTCATATTTCTGGAATTATCCTTGTGTTTAAGATGAGCTGTTTGCTTTGAAACCAGATCATTCATAGAGGTGTGATTCATCTTTAATCTTAAGGCAACATGAGGCAGTATGTGGGGGCACATGGTTCTTTAACATTGACAGTTATGTTTAAAGTAAATGGTAGAATAAGCAGAATTAATACCAATACACACTGCAGGAACACCATGGGCTAAAAAGTTCAAATTCCTCTGATTTGTATCCACTCCCTGATCTGTTTTTTCTCCATGAGTCACCTTAAACACCTCCTGTGTTTGTGGACATCACATCGTCAAAGAGTGTCAAGGAGTCTTTGCATTATCATGGGGAAGAAATGATTGCTCAAGATCTGATATAACCTGATCAGGATGGAACAATTTTGTTAAGAATACATGATCAGTATCAGAATTGATACTGGAAGCTACTGATCTGGTCACCTGTGATTGATATTTTACTCAGTGAAAATCAAACAGTAAAAACTGCCTGTTTAAAAACAGCTCTGCCAACTTGCCTGCTCCTTCTGCCTCTGCAAAGACTGTCTACAGCCCCATCAGTTAAAAAGCTCAGCATTTATCAAAATATGTTGAAGCTAACAGGATAAAAGCTAGCTCACTGGTTCAAAAGCATGACCTAATATTGGCATTACAATTTGATGAGTTTATGTTCCACTTGGTCAAATGACTTTTCGGTGTTGCATTCAAGGTCCTGCCTGTTAAATGACTTTTCAATGATGCGTTTACAGAGGCCAGTCATACCAGGCTTTTAGTTTTATATGGCTTTATGTGCATTTAACAACTCTGCTCTGCATGATGGAGCACTTCTCTGCACAAGACATCATCAAGTGCAGGGCATTTGGACTTGTCCCTCTGCTCCAGCATCACTACCTGCTTAAAACAGCTGATAACCCTGCTCCCCAGATTGGTTGTACCAGTGTGACATCCTACCACTGTTTCATCAGTGTTTCTGCCTTCATTGAGATGTATCAATCATCAACAAACCTCAACATACAGTACCTTCAGCCCCACACTCAAATTAACAAAGACACACTCCCTGCCCACACCGCCCCCTACTGCTCAGGTACACCCTCCTGACTCCATCCCCCTTGTTGCCAGGCAACATGTTCCTTGTGCGGACACCCACCTGCCTTCAGGCTTCAGCGCTCTAAATTTGGTCTTAATTGCAAATTGAGTGGGAGAACAGGCCGACGCTGGCTGAATGAGAAGCAGGCGGCAGAGGCTCCGGCTGCGTCTGCCACCGCCGAGGAGACTCAGTGAGGAGGGCAGACACCGCGAGGAGCCAAACATCAACAAGTACAGGACAGTTAACTCAGGAGAATAGAGATACGGAAACTCTATATATAAAAAAGTAATTAAAGTCAGGACTGTCTTTTAGAAAGAGAGGTTCAAGTTGGGCTGGAAATATAACATTTTTAAGATTTCATCAATAAATCTCAGAACAAGTTGAAAAACTATGAAATATTTTAATTAAAATCAGCAAAAATAATCTTGCTGATGTAAATAAATTTAAAAAAAGATAAAATCAATATGCTATGCCCTATTTTGGGTAATATAAAAACCACTACCAGTAGTTTGGTTAACGACTACAGGAAAAACAAAATATTAGGACTAATATTCAGCGCTCTAAATTTGGTCTTAATTGCAAATTGAGTGGGAGAACAGGCCGACACTGGCTGAATGAGGAGACTAATACAGGATGTCTTTCTTTTTCTTTCTAGTCTAAATTGGGAATTTTATTTAAGAAGCAGCATGTGAAAAGCAAAAATTAAGCCCTGAAGATTGCTGTTAGATTCTACAGCAACAAAATAGTCAGAAAAAACAAATATTTATCAATAAAAAATAACAAGAAAACTACAATGAAGATATTGCTAACATCCAATATGGAATGTTTTAGTTCTGCATTTTAAAACCCTGAGGATGAACTCCTGCACAAAAATCCCATAAACATGTTGACTATCTTTGAAAAATAGTTTTTACCACATTTTTTGAATGTTACCAATGTATTTAAGCATTTCAGAATGTTTTTCTGTACACAAAAAATTATAAATTATGTGAAGAGACCAGGAAAGCCTGTATGCTGATTCTTATAGTGCATAGACTTTGAGGGAGAATAAATTTGAAGAAAGAAATCTGAGTTAGTCTCGTCTTAAGTTTTAGTGAGATTTTGTTACCATGAAGTACCCTAGTATAAAAGTACACCAAAGGACACTTTGTCATGTTTTGTCCTTTTTAGGGCACCGTAGATGGTACTTTCTAGAAAGATTCTTCCACAAGAAGCACATATTTAAGGGCACTTTATTTCTCTACCTCTATGATGCCCTTCTAATGGAGTTTTGTTCATTAAAAGGTCACCATAGGGCAGGGGTGGGCAAGTGGCGGCCCGGGGGCCACATGTGGCCCACCACCTCACAAAATGTGGCCCGCCATTCATTCCCAAAAAACAGCAGTTGTAAATACGAAGAAAACTCCAATATCCAATAGAAATAATTCAATGTAAACTAGACTGATATTTTATTGGCTTATGTAAGTTGTTTATGACCTTACTTTGCTATAGTAGTGTCTCTTAATCTCTTTTATGAAACCTTTGAACATTATATCAAATATTACTCAATACTATATCGAAAAAATGGCAGCAGCAAAATATTTGAGCTCTAAAAATTTGAATAAAACACATCATTTATTGGCTTTAATTCCATGTATGATAGCTAAATTTGCTTAAATTCTATGTCAAGTTCATTTGATTATGCGTAATAACTTGTATTTATGTTGTAATATATGAATATTGGTATTCTAATTTTATGACAAATTTATATTCTCATTTGGTGTTTATCCAACATTCTTTATCATCATCGAGAGTTTCTGTAAATTTGTAACAATGAGGCCCTCAGGCTGGGAAAAATGATTTTATGTGGCCCTCTTGGTCATTAAAGTTGCCCACCCCTGCCATAGAGGGTACTTATGTAGACTTGTCCACTGGAGGGGCACCCAACAGAGTAACTAATACAATTTGTACTCTCGGAGCACCTGAAAATGCCCTTGTCTAATTTTATTTTACTTAAGAACACTTTAAGGAGCATTTAGTAATGTTCTGTCCACTTAAAAGGGCACATTAGTGAGCACTAAACATTTTGTCCACTGGGGGACAACCTAAACGGGGCTTTATCAAGTTTTAGAACACCTTAAAGGGCAACTTAATAAGTTTCGTGGCTGCTGAATAGTCCTTATTTGGTGTCCCTGTGTGTGTGTATGCTTGGGTGCATGTGTGTGAGGGCATGAGTGGCCGTCTGTGTTGAAATGTGGGCTGAGAGGTGGAGTTTTTTATTTTATTTAGTTTCACCTGACTCTCATCTGCTTGTGCACTTAAATGTTCAGTCCTTTGTGCTACATTTATGTATGAAAAGTGCTTTATAAATAAAGTTTGAATAATTGAATGATTGATTATTCATTAGAGGGACACTATAAAGAGCACTAATAAAGATTCTTCTTTGTTCTTAAAGACTTCTTGACATCTTTGCAGTATTGTGTGGGTGTGGTAGAGTTAAACTGATCTTTTGTCATTTCAATTGGCCCTGAAAATTTGTGATATTACAATATCTCCCGTATATCCAGCTGTTTTTTTTTTTCTCTCTCCTTGTCTATTTAATCAGGACTGACTCAACAAACTTAGTTCTTCAGGGCCTTTAAGGGGCAAATCTGGGGGAACTTGATGACATTTTCTCCATCCGACGGGCATCTGTGAGAGTACTTAGTGTTTTTCTGGCTTTTTGCCTTATTTGCTCTTTTCATGGTGCTTCTGTGCAAAGACGCCACCACAAAGCTCCACCATCATCACACCTGGAGACATTCATGACCATTCAGAGAGACTGTAATATCTGTCTATTTACGATACAATATGGATGGATGTGCATGACACAGCATGTGTCTCCACATGCACACTCACTGGCAGCACTCTTGCTTCTGCTGTGTCAGCGTGCCTCCTTCAGTCCAATACCAAACCTTTTATACAACCTCAAGATGGACCAAATAAAGGGTCAACTCTTGCCCCCCATTCTGTCTCTGCAATGTTTACAGTGGAGACGAAGCATCACATACATCAAATATTACGACTGGAAAAGGCAGCGTGACTGGGGCGATTGATAGTGTAGAGAGATAGTGGACAAAGTCGAAGACAGGATGTGAGAGCAGGAAAAGACACATGGAAAACCAAACCTAGGCTGAAACCAAACCCCACACCCCTACACAAGGTAAGAACCTGAACACACAAGTCTACAATCCACACTGGCACTCCCTGCTTTGTGGGGGAAAATGTAGTAAAGACCTCTTTGATAAAGCAAGGATGCCAAGGCTCATTAGGGAGTGATAACTGAGTCGATTACTGTCTGTCCCTATCAGCGACTGTTCTCAGAATCAAGTATCCTGCTTATGAACCAGGTTTTATAGTCCACTGGTTTTAAGTATTTGACTTAACCCTTTGACTTCCAAACTAAGAAATACATTTGCAACATATTATTTGTTGGTGTGTTCCTGCCTCTTTATTTAGCAATGTTTCAGGTTTTATTTTTCAGATTACCCAACCAGGACACGGATTTGTCAACCCACTGGTTGACTTGCCCGTTAAGGGTGTACTGGGTGTGAATGGATTTTTTTTTCATCTCTAAAACAGTTTTTTTTTCATACAGAGGCATTACATAGAACAAAATTTTATATTTTTCTTAGGAATAATAGTTTAGACTTTTTGATCACAAATTATTTCCTTCAACTGAATTACGATTTTTAGAGGATCTGGAAACGTGACAATATTTTTTCTTACTGTAATGTGTGCGCTCTGTTAAATTTCTGAGGAGCTAGGCAGCAATGATTAAGTACTGTTTCTCTAGTTTCCAAAAAATTATACTAATGTACAGCAGTGTGAGATATATTTATTGGTGTTACAAATGCTATTCAGAGGTGAATAAGGAAAACAGGCACCAATCAACTTTCAGAGTTCAAAAACAGTGGTTTGACGGCAAAAAGTCAACCATATGGTTACAGTGCCAGTCAAAGGGTTAAGAAACTGGATATTGAAGTTTCCACGTCTCGAGGAACCTCATTTTTTGAACTTAAGAATTCTGATAGTTACAATGACACTGTGGCATGTAAGTGTTTTATTCATGTTTCTGCCTGCTATCTTCAAGTATACAAAGCTCATAGGCAAAATGAGATGCTGTGATCTGAAACCAACGCTACTGGTTAATCATGTATACTAAGAGTATAAGTGTACAGTCTGAACATGCTACATGAAACAGGATACTTCTGTCTATGTAGCATATTACTACTTTCAATGGATTTATGCTTGTTTCATTTGTTTTCCTCAAAAAGTTAAGCATATTTTGACTTCTAAAAAGGTTTATCAAATAACTTATTCCGGCTTACAACTCAATAAAAACTGCATAAAGCAAACATATGTAGCACCAATCAAATAACAATCACATACATTTGACAGGGTTTTTTTTTTTTTTGTATTTACTTGCCTTTGAATACGCAAACTTCATTCTTTTCTTGGATGAAACAAAGTTAAACAGCACATTTTTCCTGCAAATGCGGTTACGCGAACATTTCTAAGTCATTTAAAAATAAAGACCTGATGTGAAGCTGGATATGTTCACAAAAATGTGTGTTCAGATCAAATCAGGCTTATTTTAGCAGCACCAAAGTATTACTATTAAAATAATACAAATCTTTACACTTTATATATTTTTTTGCTTTGTTTTCGGCTCAATTCTGTATAAAAGAAAAGTTTTTTTTGTCTCCTCTCCAGCAGCAGAAATATTACAGAGAAACATCGACAGGCCAAAAACTCTTAAGAGAGCACATATCGAAGAAGGGCGCCGTTCGCTCAATTCAATTACCACAGCCCTATACACAATCCACAGGAGACAACGGAGCACCGGATGCTCATTTCAACTCCTCTTTCCCCAAATCCCCACAGAAATCTCCTTCGGTCAGACAATGCACTTTTTCCCATTTGAAAAAAAAGAAAGAAAATCAATATCTGGTTTCAATACATGTGGAAGCCGATCAATAGCAGCCCAGGCTCTTTTTCTCTGCAACGCGTTCTTCCTCTGGTTTTCCCTCCATCTCTGGCAAACGGTAAATAGAAACAAAGGTGTATGGTTATTGGGAGGTCAGGGTGCAGCCGCAGGAGAGAATAAGGCGGCTGATGAGAGTGCTTGAGCTGGAATCACAGCGCCATCGATGGCGTTAACCCCTCTGAGGAGCGCCACGCACAAAAACCTCACACTCACACATTTATCCTGTGGGAGGAAATCACATGTTTAGACCAATGCATGATTTGGATGATTTCTGGTTGATGAAGACTTCATTTGATTGGAGGACGGGAAAATATTCAGTCATAAATGTGAGATGTATGAATCTCTGAAATCATCAAAATGATGGGATGCAGGAGGTGAAAAAAGATTTGAATAAAATAAATAATGTAACAAGATTTTTTTCTTTGGTATAAGACATGTGAGTAGTTGTGATGTGCTGAAGTAAGAATAAACAATCTTTTTGTCAAAAGTCAAAATGGTAAGAAAGACAAAATGTGAGAAAATAAATGTGTTGAAAGATAAACAGCACATCTCAACCAGTAACTTTATTAGAAAGAATCATGATAACATGTCAACATAATGTTTACAAGAGTTCAAACGTTTAATAATTCTGTAAATGAAGCTTGGGCCAACAGTGGAGGCTGAAGTTACAATATCTAAGGCTTGGTACAAACAATGATTTTTACACACACTAGGATAAATCATGTCAGATTGCTCAGTTTTGCTCCTGATGTGTGTTGTGTGCCACGAGAGAGGGACACAGCACACCAAAAATTAAGTCATTAACTAAGAGGTGGTCATTTCTGCTCTGTTGGACAACATTAGAAGGCTAAATGTGGCTAGCTGTTAGCTTCCTTTTACATCCTTGGAGGTAGTCATTTCTGTCCTGCTCCTCCCCTAAATAGTTTATTATGTAATATAATGGTTACGCTGCTTAGACACTCGTGTTTTTGACACAAAACAAGTTGGACCTCCATTTGACGTCCATCCAAGTTTCTTCTTTGCTTTTGTCTTCTTCTCTACATTTGCCTCTTGCTTCAGCCAGCATACTTCCTGACTGGCTTTGCTCTGGTACACAAGACAGAACACAGAGGATGAGTGCAGCTGTTCCTTAGAGCAGTCCACACACATTAGCATTTACATAAATACTGAACACGTTTAATATTTATGATTTCAAATCATTGCACAGAATAATCAGGTAAGAGAATCTGGGGCCTTCGCTGAACTTGATCAGAAGTAGGCATCCGAGTCGAATTTGTCATGTTGTGTGTACCCTATCCAAAAAAGGTAACAAAATCAAAAAAGTCAAACACCGTGGCTTAACAGCACCAGACTGCTACCTGACCACCAAACTGAATCAAGTCCACAAATCTCCACGTGTGAAGGGGAAGTTAGCATGCTTGTTTTAGCACATTTCATACAAAATGAATTTGTTTTCCAATTCTCTCAACCAAAGTACTTTCAATTAAAAACTGAAAAAACAACTTATGGTTTCAACCTTCCTTTGACAGAAAAAAACTGACTATGAACCACCACTGTCCTGCCTTTATAGCTTCTCAGCCCGGCTGATCATCAGCTCATTGTTGAGGGAACACTTCACAGTTTTACTCACTTCTGAAGAGTTTAGCAAATCTGGACCAGGTTTAAGAGGAAAACTCTCAAACACAGCTACTTCAAAGGGAAGCACTGGTTAAGACAGAGTAAAACGTCTAAATAAAAAGTTTAAATGCTGAAAATATTGTGGACATGCAGTTTTTTTAAATAATAGGGTCAAAAGGTTGGAACATGTTCTGAGTTCTGACAATTTAGTTATGAAAAAAGAGTCGTGTTCTGCAGGATTACCTCAATGGCTACATTTACATGAGGGTTTTAATTCCCCTTTAATTCAGAATAAAACTTAAATTCTCTTTAAATAGATTAAAAATGACCATGTAGAAACCTAATGAAATTGAATAATTCCAAATTAAACTTGATTTTAAAGTAGGTAGCTGGTAGCTTTAAATCTGAGTTGAATAGTTTCCTCGTTCATGTATACATTCATTCTGCTTTAAATTAATTCCAGTCATTCTGCGTATGTTTGTTTCTTTTTCCTTTGGCGATGATGCACATATTTTGTGCTGACAGGAAGAATATTTGGGAAATAATGAAAAGAGTGGATGGCTGTAAGCATAAATATGTGGACCTTTTTAAAGTTGTAGCATCAAAGTTGGACAAGGCTTCCCTGACAAAGATGCTGGAGACAATGAAGTGGAGTTTGTTTTCTTCCGTTAGACGTAAATACGTCACGTCTGCCCCCTGACCAATCAGAATCATTCCCACCCCCCAGACATTAAGTGGAATTGAATAAAGGTGAATAAACCTGTTTTCCATGTAAAAATAAATTCAAAAAAATTAGTATGTCCACATAAACCTGAAAATACATTCATTCCATGTTATTCAATTCTCAATACTTGTCCTGAATTAAAAAACATCATGTAACTGTGGCCAGCGTCCCTTATCAGAAACTATACTGTAGTGTTTTAGCCTAAAGAGAAAGATTTTTTCTGTTACTTGAAGTGTTATTGAGGACAGTGTCAAAGAGGGCTCAAGAGGCAAGTTTTTTAGTCATACTTGCATTTCGTCCACACAGATCTGGCATTTTGGATACCCAAAAATGCTTAATTTTATGAATGGGTCGCAGAGTGATCCCAAAAAGCTATCCTTGTCTTTCCAAGACATGGCGAATATACACATTTTTCAGAAACATTGTAAACATAATGATGCATCTCCCTCAAACTGGTTGGAGCACGGTGTCATCCTCTTGCCGATGAGCTTTTTGTGGCAGTTACAGTAAAATTTTCTGCTCCTCTACGGCCACTGTGAGCAACAAGTGGATGTGGAAAATAGAAAACACCAGTGTTTTTCCAATCTCAGGTGTTTTATTTAACATCTTTCCAACAGACTCAAGACTTTTCCCCCCATGATGCACCACTGAGCTCTACAGGAAGTCATTCCTGCCTGTGGCTATCAGACTTTGTAACTCCTTCCTGTAACATCACTGCTCTGTCAGGTCCTGGATGGTAGAACATGTTTCACTGTTTTCACCTCTCACATTTGATAATATTTGAAATAAACAAAATATTCAGTGCAATACCCAGTCAAATGTGGTCTACTGATCTTACCTATTTTGATGGCTTTTTTGATATTCCCACTGCATTACAATATATAAGGGACACTGAAACAATGGAATTCCTCCTTCGGGATTAATAAAGAATTTCTGATTAGGATTCTGATCTGCATACTCCATGTCTGCTTCTCTGGTTTTGGTGTATGTCTGCAGCAGCCTTACAGCCCTACTTACAGGCCTGGCATATATACTACAGCGTTTTTAGTGTTTCCATGTGGATGTATACATTTTTTGGAGGTTTTTGCCTCCATGTAGACAGGCCTGAGTCATCTATACAAGTCATTCACTAGACATATTACATGCCCTATTTGATAAAGTATAACAGGGTTGACTTCTAGATGTTTCAGTTTTATTCCTCATCATTTTGCCATTGTTCATATATCAATGTTTTTATGTTATCCTCCAAATGTCATTTTCCTTTAGTCAAGTCAAGAATGAAAAGTGCTTTTTAAATTCCTGACTCTAATGTTTCCCTGAAACCAAATAGTATCATACAAGCCAATCAGAGAGCCATACATATGTATATAAAATGTTTTGAATTGAAACATTTTTGCCATGTCAACTTTTGTTTTTCTTCTCTTTACATTAAAGAAATGAAATTTAAGATGTCTTTTAAAAAAGCGTGCCTTACATTGCTTCATGCTTTGTAAATCATCCTTCAAGTACTAAGAAAAAGAGTCTTTAACAAGCTTCAAATTTCTCATGACTTAAAATATAAACCCTAAAAATGCAAAGGGAGTGCTCGAATACAATCATTCAGAAATTTCAGCATAATTTTGAATCAAAAGCAGTTGGCAAGTTTTCAAATGTTTTCATTACATACATGTAACATATATACTAATTCACAGTGAATTATTTGTTTGTGTTTTAGCTTTACTTAAGGCATTCAACCCTGCGGTTCATTATTCTCTTCACGTGCCTTATATAAAGTGTGTCAGTAGCATCTCTATCCCTCACAGACCTGAGCAGACATCCGTCTTTGTAAGCCTGTTAATTCCACATCATCTTTGAAGAGCAGCAGGATGGGTGCCAGCCAGCCTGGGCATCATGTGGTCCCCCTCTCAGCCCTACAAGGACCCTCTTATCCCGCCTGTCATTGCAGTGAAACGAGGACGGGGTGGGGGGGCACAGTGGGGGCCCTGCAAAGATCTATGGGACCCAGTGGTGCCGTTGTCTCGCAAAAAAGGAATTACAAACAAATTGCTGAGGGCCAGCAAATAATTTCAAGACTCGTGGCAAGTTTATGACTTGCTAATGTTCCTAATTACATGGCCGTGAAAGACTTAATTAATTGAGGGGTGCATGGGGTACGCAGTGAGGGTTGGGGGGTGGGGAAAGGGTGCAGAGGAAAGTAAGGAGTGGAGAAAAAAACAGGCCCCAAAGTAAGAGAAAGAGAATCAGGGAGTGATGAGAAAGAAAGTGGCTGCCTGTGTTTGTTATCATGGTTCCAGTGCATTGGTTTTTACTGCCTGAGGAGAATTTAGTGGCTCTCACTATTGCGTGCAAAAGAAAATGTGAGTCTCCGGGAAACGCGACCATTACGATCAACCCCTTGCTGATACCTAATATGCCCCGCGTTCCCCCCGTGACTTTGCCAAAGTGTCTGTAATCATATTATTGTAAATGTTGGCGCAGTTAATTGCATGGAGAGGAAAATGGGCTACGCTTGGCAGGTTATGGGGAATTTTTTGAAAGTTTGTTTGCCCTCTGGAGTATTGGAGGCACTAATAATGGTGGATTGGAGGCGAGAGTGCGAGAGAGAGGAAGATGGAGAGCGGGAGAGAAGCAGGAGGAGGGCGACACTTAACCGAGAGTGTTTCTACTCTCACTGCACGGTCTGATATGATTTCAGCAAATAAAACAGAACAGAGAGCTTCTGATGTGACTTACTGCTCCTCAGTGTTTTACATTCATTTGCAACTCGCAGTGGAAGGTGATGTGCAGAACGTGGGCACCTGATTGGTCAATGAAAAGCATATGAGTGTTGGGAAAGTTTTCAATAGGGACATTTTTACCATATATGTATTAATTGTTTTATTGTCCTCATTTGTTCAGATTGTTTGAACTAAATAATGATCTTTAAACAACAAAATATAACAAGCTGTATTCCACACTTAAAATTGAACTTGTCGATTCTCTTACATTGTTCTTTTTTCTTTTTTTACAAAATATCAGTGCAAATGATAATGATTAACTAAATAAACTGTGAGCTGTAAATATTATTTTCTAGATATGCAAGTTTGAAGAAGTCTCAACACTGATAAAAGGTTCAGAATTGTAAGATTAAAGTTGGACTTCTTCAAAAGAGCCAGGATTATGAGATTCAAGTCCAAATTCTGAGAAAAAGTCAAGATTCCATGATAAAAGTCTCCCTACTAAAATTTTATTTAAAAGTCAGTATCAGAGATTGAAGTCAGACTTCTTAAAAAGGTCAGGATTCCAAGAATAAAGTCCAACTTATTTTAAAAGGCGTGGATTATGACATTATACTCATACTTCATAAAAGACAGGGTTATTTTCAACTGAGAATTCTGAGAAAAATCAAGGCTCCCAGGATCGAAGTCTGACTTCTGTAAAAAAAAAAAAAAAAAGAAGTCAGGATTCTGAAATTTCTTTAAAAGACTTCTTTAAAAAGCCTGGATTATGAGATCAAAGTCAGAATAATTATTAAAAAGTAAAAATAATAAAACATAAAATGGATAAAACAAATCTAGAACAATGAAATCGGAATACTGGAAAGACAGGATTCTGACATTGAAGTCAGCGAGGAAAAAAGAAATAAAAAAGATTTTAAAAAAAGATTTGTGATAGAACACTTTAAAAGTTCATGTTTTTAATGGACTTTAAAATTCCTAATGTGGAAAAGAAGTGGTCCACTGATATCTTTCTAATAATGACAATTTGGTCTAGAAATGCTGTTCGTTAGGAGGATCTAAATCACTTGAGTGGTAGCCGATTACAGAAGCTCCTGCTCATTTTGAGTTTTTTTCCTGTATTTTCCTTTTTGTTAATGAAATTTAAACTTCACCTACCTTGAAGTTGCACAATGGAAACTATAGAGTTTCCAGGATTACTCTGGTGTTTCTACTTGTATCCAAGCCCTTTTTATATTTGTAGAATTATGTACATACTGCTATTTTTTTTTAACTTAAGTCTATTTTTCTATTTTTAACAAGGTTGTCCCTGTTGTTGCTGTAACACTACAAATTTCCCCATGTAGGACAAATAAAGGTTTATTCTAAATCACAAATCATTTCAGGAAATATGAGATTTTATGCCTTGAGGTCCCAAATTGTATTTGCTTTCACCTAATGTACTCAAGTCCACTGATTATTTATTGGAGTGTCAATCCAAAAATCTTTCTGACATTTGATATTTCATGCATAAACCCCCCATGTTTCAGCCCTGCTCTGTAATAGCTATGTTTCATGTTGTTCCAAGAAGACACTCATGTTTCAGAAATCCAGAGGTAGCTGAAGTTAGGAGCTCTGTCTCCTGACATTAACTGTTGGATCATTTCAGGATGACAGCTCTCTGTTTGAGCTGCTGTATGGATCTGCTACACCTGCTAGGAGTAAAAGCTCATACAAAAGCAAAGCAAAAGCAAAGAAGCAGAAGTCTTGACAGCAGGGATACGAACAGTGATCACTCTAACATCTGCAAGCTGAAAAGTTGTATTCAACAGAGGGATCTAGAAAGACAGGTTCGTGTTGTTCAGCTCTGATTGTACTTATGAAACCCTAAAACTCATCAGTTTAACATTACTAAGCTGTGGAAAGAAATGAAATGTTACTCTCCACTCTCCTGTCCTCAACAATAAAGCAGCAAAAGATCAAGAAAAATAATCCTGCTAAAGAAAATCTCGACTAAAATGTTTCTTTGTTAATAGATTTAAAGATTTAATTCTTACTAAATTATTTACAATGAACCCATCCCCCAAAAGTTATGTTAACATGTCAGCCAACTGCTTAAATATGACATACCTGATACACATAAGACAATTCAGATGCCAGAAAAGCTGAACTGTGCCTCACATGCACAGACTCCAACATGTTTCCTCTCTCTCCCTCTTCAGTCCCGAAAAAGCACGCAGGTCTGGCAGTACGGTAGCAGGCCCGACCAATCTGGGCTCACCCAGGGAACATTAGTCATTTTCCAGCTCATTGCTGAGGCTCATTTAGCAAAGCCTCGTCCCGACCGTCATCAATATCTCTCCTAAAGAGGCCTACGAGCTGGGAAGGACCGGGCTGCCCTAACCTGCTGTGGGTCACGCTTCGCCATGCTGCGTCAGATAGTGCCGAGGACTAATGAGAGACGACAAGAGCCTGTTCAGACTTTTATCTCCTCTGGAAAAAACCTGTTGCAATTTTTTTCTTTACATGGATGTCCTCGTCCTGGATGTAACAGGGTGTGGACATTGTGTTTGCAGTCATGACATGCTGTCTACGTATATGCGAATGTGAATGCAGAATCCGTTTTGCACTTTGTTTTATAGCATGATGCAACGTAATTAGAGTTATTCCATGTTCCCTCATACAATCTCCGTGTTTTCCTTGAGATTAGAAACCTTTAACATCACATGAAAGGCACAGTATGCGAAATTCGTCTGCCAGGGCCTTTCAAGTGGACAACACAACCGCCAATGAGTCAAGAAGTAGTGGCCGAGTCAATCATGTCACATCATAGCTAGACGCATTCCCGTAATGAGCTGGTTAAGTCAGGGTAACTGTGGGGTGTCCAACTTCGAAGTGGGACAATCCAACCAAAGGGTGCGTTACCGTTGACATTGTTTAATTTGTTACTCAGACAATACCAGTTCAAAGATCTACTGGTACACAACATAGGCCAACATTCAACTTAGGTTCAGCTGGATAAATGCTGATCTATGCTTGGAAATGACCAAACATTGACTTTCTGATTGTTCGGATGTTTGATAAATGAAAGGAAATTTGCCTCCTTTAATGTCCAGACACCAAATCTAAAAGTTACAGGATTTGCTTTTGTAAAAATCAGGTTATGAATAAGAAACTTTGATAGTTTAATTTTTCAAAAACACATCTGCTTGCCCTCCACCATAAAGGTTAAAAACTTAAAAAAAAAAAAAAGACAAACAAAACCCTGGATACTCAAATCTTCACAAAACTAAAAGCTGAATTAGTTTGGAGGAACAGTAAAATCTGGACTGTTACAGAGGGGTGAAGTGAGGTAAAACAGGTGTGAAACAGCAGGTTTTATGTTGTAGGACATGAGGGTAAAGATCAGAGTCCTGCTGTGATAAAACGCTGACTCCAGTGCTGTTTGATTGGCAGCTTCACCTCTGACTAAGCTCTGTTGTGGGACTGTCAAGGTTGATAGGGGTATGCAAAGGTACAGCTGCGGCATGTTCATGTGTAGATTTTAGAGCTCTTTTTGGTGTTTAAATCCCAAATTGTGGAGCTAAAATGGGGAAAAAGCTTTGGACGGTTAACCTGACACCCCAGGAGGACTGTTAATGTCAATAGTCCATGTGGGAAAGAATGCATGGAAAGTGTTTGGGAATGGGACAACCCTTTCAAAGCTAACTGTATGCAGCGGGCAGTGGTGGACTCAGCTCCATTAAGCCCCAGTCACACATTCCCGTTTCTCATGGCGATTGTGCACGATTGTCATAATCCTGATAAAATGTGCCTTGGTAGTGGTGCATGCACTACTTGGTCTGGATCACCGTTGTACAGTCGTGGATGAACAGCAGGGAACGTGGAAGGGTCCCGACAGCTATGAACTATTAAAAACTGTTGTGGAGAATCGCCGCTCTCAGTGTAGCGGGATGGAAGCCTAATGCAGTCCTAAGGTGAACGGTATTAGCGTGGCATGTACGGGGCTCCATCGGGCTGATCGTGGCTCAATCCTGAAAGCTTTATGAGGACGACTGACAAGGATGTATCTGTTTGTGCCCCGACTGTGTCCCGTTCAAGACGGCACAAGCGACGGGACTCAGTCTGGGCTTACGTGACTTGAACTGAGCTCGAGCGGTGCTGACGTGTCAGCGGGGATGAAAATTCATGGAATCCTCGTCATATCGCTGTATTAACGCGCCCAAAGCGCTGTAGAAGCGCTACTGACGGTGTATGTACTGGGTGTGTCCAGGAGTGAGACAGTCATTTCATCCCGTATCATAGCGATCATATCAGCCTTGTCAATCATGTACAGTCGTGCACAATTGCTATGAGAAACGGGAATGTGTGACTTAGGCATTACTTAAGGAAAAGTATCCTCCTGGTCACATACTATACATTATACAAGTGAATGTTGTTCAGTCAGTTTTTACTTCAGTTAAAGTACTGGAATACCTTTTTAAAAATACAGAAGTATTTAAAGTACATTTTCAATTAAATGTCGACTTGGGTTCCAACTCTTTTTTAGAAGTCATTTTCCAGGACCTTCCCTGGATGATTTCAATGCCTCCATTTTATCTCATGTATTCCCTAACTTAAAATATTTGATCTCCTCATATTTTATGGCTTAGTGTGCAGTAGTTACAAAATACATTTTTACTTTTTACATTTTCCATACGTTTTTCGTGACTAGAAAATTTGTCAATCATTTTCCAGGTTTTCAAGGATGCAAAGGAACCCTGTAAACACTTATTGAATTGTTGCCGCAATGAATTCACAGAACCTAATGACTGAAACAACCTACTGAATACATTGATCTGCTTATAGAACCTGTACAATAAACAGCTTGTGAAATTTGCTATGAAATCTATAGAAATGCCTTTGACACACTATTGAATCAACAAAACAACCATTGCTGTTCCATTTTTTATTTAAATGAGTAGCGTATGCACAAGGTACAGGTATGGCACCACCACTTAAACAACATACACAGATCACATTTTAGAATAGAGAAGAAATTGAATTTGCTAACTTCAGAGCCATACTAACAAGACCCTTCACTGAAATGTAGTGAAGTTAAAAGTCCGATACTTGTCTTTTAATTAATGTAGTGAAGTTAAACCTACACAACGTAGTTTTTCCACCCTGATATAATATTTACTGCTTTGACTGCTTTACAGCATATGTCACTTCCCCCTCAAGGCTAAAGCTAAACATTGAGAAAAGACAAATATAAAGCAAAATTGGAATTTTTCAACAGATTTAATGGACAGAATTTAGTTTAAGTAATTACGCACCTATTTCCCAAATGAAAATAGGGACTTCTGGCTCACACTCCTGCATCGTAAGTGGCAGTAATGCTCCTCTCACGCTGGATGCAAACCACTGTTAAACAAGAAGAAGAAGAAGAAGAGAGCTAAAGGTAGAGTTGTTATCATGGTAGAAGCAGCAACAAACCTGAGGAAATGAAAAGTTTTATCAGGGATACACTTTGGCCAGGTGTTCACTCATTGGCATGAACTGAAAGACGAGGAGGGATGTCCGACCAATGCTGATTATGCCTTGTTATTGTTGGATTTGTAAGTTCATGATGATTTATTCAAATAAAAAGATGATCAGACTGTACCTTATCAGTCCACATGGTTTATTTGTCTCTTGGGAAGTCTTGTTGGCTTGCTTCACCTCCCTCTGTACGTCAACAAATGCACGTACGGCAGTGCAGTTACACTAAACAACCATAGAGGCCCATAGAGAGCTGAAAGTCGGAATTTTCCATAGTGCTGCTTTAAAGCCACAACTTTATAAAAATACTCAAATAAAATACTGATATTGAATAAATGTACTTAAGGACAGAACTCTAGTAAATGCACTCTTTCACTGTCCACGCCTGGCGACAGGTGATTGAGCATTTGATCTGTCAATCATACACATGATGGGCCAGTCAGATACTGTAGGTAAAGCTGTTTTTAGTGTTTCACATGGGACACTTTATCGAACAAACTCTGCAAAACGTGGGAGGTTTGGCAGGATGGATTCACCTGGTTACAGCTTTTAAATCAGGCTGCACTGCATGGTTATTGGACAGTGCAGTAAACCTACAGTAGTCCCCAGTGGCACTAAAGCTGGCATAGAAACATGTCTGAAATGGATCTGTTGTTACTTTTGAGCACTCCATAGGACAGATGTAAGTGGGTCCATTGTATTTGGCGTATTAATTTAACTAAAACCTTACTGTGCCAGGTTTCTTGTAGAGGTCACCTGCATCAGTCTTACATGTTTCTGTAGGTGATCCTCAGTAAGATAAATATGACTCCCCTATTTTAAACCACACCAACTTTAATGCCTGTATAAATTGATTCAAGCAGGATGTCTCAAGACTTATCCGTATTAGTTTTGTGTAGTTGATTCAACAATGTGATTGTGTAGAGACGTTAAAGTGGAGTTTGTTGTGATTCTGATGGCTGCTGCCTCTAGCTGAAAAAGCATGGAAATGAAGTGGAAAATGCATATGATTAGGGAAATGCAATCTCCTTAAACCTGTGTGTGTGTTAGTAGACCAGTGTGTATTTGAGGCGAGAAGCAGATAGAGATAGAGAGAGCGACGCACTCTAAACACACGATTACATCTGCATTTCCACATCCAACATTTGTTTTCATTAAATTGCCATTCTGGCGTATTTGCTTTCCCATTCCTACATTTCACAGCATTTGCATCAAATTACGTGGTAAATGATGCACAAACATTTTACTAGACTTAACTTATATAGAGATGCACCACTTATAGCTGCTTTAGGCCTAAAAGTATGATCACACTGGCTAACACAGTCTGATTCTAAGAATGAATTATCTTAGTTTTTTCTGGAGATTTTGCACTTTTAAGCATTTTAAATGCAGTTTAGAGCCACATAGTTTATTATTTATGCTTTGTAAAGGGGATCTTAAAGCCATGGCATTATGTCTGAGTATCTTATACACAATCAGACATCATCCTGCTCTTCCAGGAGAAAATAATCATGTTCTTCAGCACTATTCATGCCCATGTTTACCTGTTTTGCCGCTGAACAAGTTAAAATTCTTGTTATTTGGTTCAAAAAACAAAAACAATCTACTTGGACTCAAAATTATGATTGGACTTGTGCATGGAATAAACAAAATTCCTCATCCCAAAACGCAATTTTGCACACAGGCAATTTTCTGTGCTTGCATGCGACCTCCACACATCTGTTTGTCTATTATGGTGGAGAACGAGGGGTGAGGGAGGCAGCAAGAGAAGGGCTGGCCTGATATATTTTTGATCATATCAACAACAACAGGGGACATGGGGCATCCATCATGACCCGACCACCTCTCCCGCTTGCATGTACTTGAACAGGCCCCACAAGTGGTAGCAATTTTCCATTTTCATTTGTTGACCACTTGACCATGTGCTTTCAGCAGCTCCAGCGGATGAGCTCCCATTCATGGACGACTTCTGCTCTGAACACACCAGCAAGCTCTGCTCTGATGCTTTGAGGCTGCCGATAGCAGACAGCGGGCAGTGTATGCCGTTGTGCCTTGGAAAATCCACAACACAAATCAGCAGATGAGAAGAGACAACAAAGGTGCAAATAGACATTAAGATGCCTATCTTTGTTAAAGAGTAAATGAACACTTAATCCTTCAACCTATCAAATCTGTGTTGATGTTTTTTTTGTCAGTCATGGTCTAAGCCTTGATACTTCAGTCAAAATTTACCTTCTTGCATTAAAAACATGCAAAGTGATCGCCCTCTACAGGTTATAACTGGCTAGTGCAACTGAATATCACTAATGTTTGATTTCTGGAGTCTGATGATGTGTAATGTCGACAACCACAGGACTTAAACATTACACTTTTTTTCCATGACCATTATATTCATATACAACCGTAAAATTCAAGATAGGAAGTCTTCCCATAAGTAACTAAGACCCCCGATGAATAATATGATTGTGAAGGTTGCTTTGACACACTAGAGCTTTGGGGAATGTAGTTTAACTGGCCAAAATCAAATGAGAATAACCGAATACACCTGTGTCTTCCTGTAGTGGACATAATGTTACTTATTCATCAAAATCCCATGAAGTTAATACAAGAGTAAATCCAAAATAGTCCACCTGCTGAAGCACGCAGGTGAAATAGGGCTCCACCAATTGGAAATTTTGATTTGACCATCTAGGATTGTGGAAAGAGTGGGTAGACCCTCTAATGAGCAAGAACAGTGATTGATTGATTAAACTGGAAATGCTCCAAGAACACAAACCTTCACCAAAACATTTCCAACAATTTCAAGTGAGTTATGGTCAAAATGTGGAGAGCTATGTTAAGAAATCCTTGAAAGAATTATTGTATTCAGATGCACATCTGGATCTCCACCAAAACCATATCACTGTTCCTTTGGGCCATGGCCAACATTCCCTGAAACCCTTGTCATATTGATTCATAACATTTTAAGTTATTTTGCAAACTGACAAAAACACATGTTAAAATATAAAATCCTTGGTAGAGGTAACAGTTGGTTGATTGGTTGATTGATGGCCAGATAGATGGATGAACTGAAGCACAGATAGACATAATGATGGATGGATGAACAAGAAAATGGATGGATGTAAGAATGAATGTTGGATGGATGGTGAGATCAATGGATAAACTGATGGAATAATCCAGGGGATTATGTAATAGTTATACAGCCTAAACTAAGACCTATCACCCACTGTGTTTTCTGCTCATCACAGGCAGATGCTAGGACTGTTTAGGCAGCCAATCAACACATCATCATTGCCTCCAGTAGCCTCCCCCACCCTCTCAAATATAAGTGTTTCCAAAGGGAAAGTAAAACGAGCTGGATCCAATGCTCTACAACAATTCAATTTTTCGAAGGTACTATTCAACTGTTATCAAGTCTTTCCTTAATTAAAACCTAAGACATGATGTAAACAGTCTTGCACACCTAGACATGGGACCTTTAAAGGACAAACTATCAAGATATTGCATAAAGATATTGATACAGGGCCACAAAATATTGTGATATATTAGTGTATTGATACCTCCTTACATAACAAGCACACACCCTTGGTAGTAGCCAAAAATAAATAAGTCACTGGATACTATTCATACACGCAGCTTATCAGGCTCTCAAGTATTTACATTGCTGTTATTGATGATTTCCCAGTTCCCATGTGAAGTTATTGGTCTCCTGTGATCTTGATCTTGTATGTCAACGTTCTCATTATTCATCTGCTGTACAGCACTTTAGAAGTGGATCTAGTGGATGAGAGAAGGTGCTTTCAGTCAGAGCAAAATAGTGGCATGGTGGCTTGTATGTCCACAAGCGGGAACCAAAATTGTGTGAAGTAGAAAAGATGGCATGAGAATTGTCACACCAAAATCTTCTAAAGGCTCGATGAATCAACATAAAACATTCGCAATTAACAACACAATGAGCATGCTTAAGTTGTGGTAACAATATAAAAAAAATTGAGAAGTAGAATATAAAAGAATAATGAGGATTATGATATTTGAAAAACTGGAGACAGAGCTTGCAATGTATCACCATACTATAAGAGCCTTTATATGACTCATCTGATGTTTAAAAAAATGTTAAAATGGTGCTTAGGTTGCGGGTAGAAGGCTTAATAGAGAGTTTTGCCTTGCTCATAAAAAGTTCCTAAAGCATCAACAGTAGTCCAGGACTTACTCTGTTGTTATAAAGTTGCTTAAACTCAGAGCTAAGATGCCAAGAACAGCCTTTTAGTGTGTACTTGTGGTATAAGTTTGTGGATTCCTTGTAGGCCCTCAGTGTTCGACAGCATCCCTCTCACTCCTCTTTCTCTACATGTTGGCCCTGGTCCCTGGAACCACTTGCTGCTCTCCCTCTGGCCTCCTCCTCCTCAGCTTCCTCCTCCTTGTCGTCTTCCTCTTGTTTTCCTCACATTCATCCAGCGTCCCCCCACCCCTACCCACCCACCCTCCAGTGGCCCAGACAATGGGACCCGGCTGCAGCCAGCCGCGGGGCCCCTCGAGCCGGCTGAGTCTTTTCACAGCGAAGCCCAAGGGCTCCAGGGTAAATCCTACAACTTGGCATGCTAGCGTGCCAGCTAGAGGGATGCCAATGTCCGCCAGCATTGCTGCACTCTTCATTTTCAGGCTCCTCTCTTTGTTTTACAGTGTCTGTCTCTATGACTGTATGTTTCTATCCCGGCTTTGTCTCTCCTGTTTCTTGGCTCCCTCGTCCTCTCTAGTTTCTCTTTGTCTCTGTTTGGCACACAGGAGAGTGTTGAATGTCTCATCTTTACCAGGTGTCCCACGTCGAAATTTAAACAGGCCTCATTCCCACAGTGTTTCATTTTAAAGGGTCACACTACAAATACAATCATGCATTTTTCTATACCATCAGCAAATATTAACACCCATCCTTCAACATAAAGCTCATCTCTCCTGTGGCAACGTGGCACTTATTACCACTAGCGTGCTAGAAGAAATGAAATACCTTACTGTGCCTCACTTTTGATAAGAATGGGCATTCTGATGGGAGAACTTTGCATGGTGCTGTTGCCAACCACAACGTGCCTCCACCCATTTCTTTGCTGCTTACACCTTAAGGATGATAGGAGGCTTAAGTCTAATCCAGCTGTCATATGGACAAAAGGCAAATGAACCTAGTTGTCTCCCAATCACAGGGCTGTCACTTGAAGACCAAAATAGACTGAACAGTTCAGAGTCACCAGTTCAAACCTTGAGCTCTAGAGGCAAGGTCCTGATGAAGTGTACCAGAAAACACAAAAAATAAATAACTTATTCCAAATTAATCAGAACAAACCTAGCTACAAGCTCATGTATGCAATTTTAACATCAATCAAACAAAAATCCAACATATCCACCTTCCCTTTTCTGTCAACATGTCTCCTCTGCATAATAGAGTACTTCTGTGCCCAAGACAGAAAGTTTATGGCATCAAGGCTTTTACCTATTTCCTCTTTTATGACTCCATTGTTTCATTAAAGGAGACATATCATGCTGATGCATGATTTAATACTTACATAGGCTATAATATAATAAATTTGAAAGCAAGACCTTACACCCCCTTAATTTTCAAAAAATGAGATAGTATTTTTTCTGATATCCTAGAACGAGATTTGATGCCTCTGAAAATAGGTCATTGCGAGATGTCCGCGAGATTTAAATAGTCGCGACGACACGAGGTACCTTTCTTTTTATTGGAGTAATCTGATAAAACACTTCCTCCTCTGTGATGTCCGTTAGCCACAAAACGGTCACCGAGGAACACATCCACCAGCAGCAGTATATAGCTCCCTAGCTCACATTCACTCATTACCAGCTCTGGCCTGTAGGGGGACTCAATACACGGTCTCTGCTTTGAGCCTGCCGGAAAATACAGTAGAAGAAGAAGGACAGGCTGGCTCAGCCCTCTCGGCAGCTCTGACAGAACTGACCAATCAGAGCACAAAGGGCTGTGACGTTGCGAGGTTACTGTAGGTCAGCCTGAGATCCGAGCGTTTCAACGAGAGCTTGATAATGGCCTAAAATGAGGATTTTGAGAATGCAATTGTGGGGCAATGAAGGAACTAAATGACTTGTACTGAGGGCAGAAATGCTTTACAGGCATCCTAGTCTGGCATAGTGAAAAGGAGAAACAAGCATGATATGTCTCCCTTAACAGTTTCAGGTTAAAAGTTTCACACTGAATGTGCTTGATCAGGACCAAACAAAATCTCCTTTGCATTTTGGTAAAGTTTGTTTGGGGGAGGTGTCACACAAACTCTAGTGCAGACCAAAGAGTTAAACTCTGGTTCAGGGGGTCACATTTTTGCTATCAAGTTGAACCACAGTTTAGTTTGCGGTAGGTGCATCCAAATAACAGAAAGGCCCATAGGTCAAGTGAAGGGCCTTATATATGGGCTTAAATACAATAACAGTGAGCAAGCTAAAGTTGCGTTCACTGGCACTTTGAAAGTACAGTGTGGCTAATGTTAGCACAATTAGTACCACCAGCCTTCAGTTCACTTAACAGATAAATGTCTACAGGACAGTGCATATCATGATCATACATTGCTTGCATTAAGAAAATGGCCACATTACACCTTCAACCAAAGTTTAGGTTGTTAATGTTTTCATTAAGCTCTCAGGGGGGCCTTTTTGCCCTTACAACCAGGATAGTTGCCTCTGGTCAGCATGAGAAAGATGCTCTATACAGCAAAAGAGGAAAGCTGCCGGCTAATCTTCACATTAAAGAGATTCTTTGGTTTTTGGAGTGCGGTTGTGTGAGATCATGTTAGGAGCCTGACCAGAGTGTCACAGCTCAGTTCTCTGAAATGTTGTGACAAGCATTAATGCTATACATTGCTGTACGTGGTGTCAAATTTGTTGCCATATTAAAATAATTTTGGGAAAAAAACAAGACACAAAAACAGTGTGGGGTCATCACATGCTCAAACAGTTTGCATGCCCTTAACTTTTCACGACCAAGAAAAAATATTAAAGATGAGAATGTGTAGAAATGCGCTTTGTTGTGCTAGAATTGAAGCAGATAGTGAATAATAAGTGTGAGCTATTTCTTATCTATTAACCTGTCTTCATCAGTCAATAAGAAGCTTCATGTGAAAGCGTTGGTCAGATATTACTACTTTTGTTTAGATTGTTGCAGGCCAATTTAAAGTGCCCAAAGGCCTCAGCTTGCCCCCAGGCCATAGTTTGGACACCCTGCTATAAATATTCCAGTTAGCATGGTGTAAATAATTAAAAATATTGCAACATCTGCTCCAGCACAACTCTTATTTAAATAGAAGTGGTAATGTAGCATGGTGATGTCACTCTGAGAAGGGAGCAGTGCGCAGTGGGACATTCTGAGTTTCCCAAAAAATGCATTTTCAGTGACCTAAAATGCTGCTAGAATTTTGATAAATGTCCAAAACACAAATAAAAGCATTTTAAAACCACCTGCCAAAGTGTGGACATGACCTAAGACTCTGAAGAGTAGTACTGAACAACAGCCAGCTGAACATAACTTTTCCAACAATAACCGTAATTTTATAGCTCTGCATTTACTCCTGTTACTTCTCCAGTGCTTCAAATCCTTTAAAGCCAGAGACACATTGCACAGCCAACTAACACAAACACACTTCCACACGGAGCATTGCCCTTTGCGTTATCAAAGTCAGAAGGCCACTGAAGGAGAGGACAGGGCACGTGGCAAGCTTCTGGACAGCTACATAAAGGCCACCGGCGTGAAGACTGATGGGCGGGTCATTCTTTCTTTCTCGGCCTTCATTTGCTCCATGTGACCCACCCCCCACCCTCTCCTGCCTCGCTGATCACCCCCCCTCCCCTTACATTTACTCTTTTATGGAATCATTTGCATATGGCATTGGCTGCTCTGTTCTTTATTGAGGTCATTTTTATCGCCGTCGCGTGGCAGCAGGGACAACAATAAATCCGGTTTACTTGCAGACAAGGATGACCTTTTTTCTCTCTAATCAAGCAGTTACAGGTGGAGTCTGTATTCAGAAAACTGTTATTCCTCCTCCTCTGTTTATTTTTGTTTATCAGCTAAATGCTGTCCACATGAGACAAACTGTGGAGCCAGGAGAATACCAAAGCAACCCAAGCCCACAACACACAACCTGTTAGAATTATTTGGCAGAAAATCATTGATGGTTGTTGGCTAAGTTGTTTTTTGTTTGTTACGTAACAAAATTTGGGGTAAGATGGTTAATTAGTCTCCAAGTAAATTGCTTTTCAACAAGTGTGCTCTGGGTCTGAATGTCTTTGAAACATATTTTTGGAGTTTCAAAGAAAACCCCTTCTGTTGAGTCCTGCTCAGAACAGGCTGCTGTAATGTAACCTCTCATTAGCCTGACCCTGACTCTCCTCACAAGTTGGTGTGGCTTTTTCTTTGCAGCACTGTGCTCTAATGTTAACTGTGGCCACACAGAATAGTCCTCCAACTGTATGCAGAACAAGTACATGGCTCAGTGTGTTTTTCTGATCTGAGGAAGGTAGCACATGTAGGTAACTTTTAGATGGGCCGCTTAAGCACACATCTTCTGAAAGACAAAGCAAAACAAAGTGAAGGAAGGGATTTTTTTGCATGTTGGAGCTTTTGTGGATCGGTCATGAACACATATTTTTGTATAAAGACATTAAAATTGTTGGTTTTATAAACAAGATAGGACTTTCAACACCATGCTGTACCCATGCCAAGGATTTAAACCATGAAAAGTAAAGGGCCAGGCCAAAATTTGTGCTCACAGGCACATAAAGCTTGGCAAATTTAAAGACACAGTCTGACCTTCTGTTTTTATTCATTCTTGACACAACATTTTGATACATAAGCCTGACACAACTACTGTATATGTGTCTATGAGGACTGGTTGGACTAAGTGTATCTTCCTTTTTTAAGTAGGGACCTCAAAATCATCTTTACTTCTTGAAAACTCTGTATATTTGGTGTAGTTTTCAAAATTTAGAATTCCAAACAAGAATACAGATGCATCAAACTCAGTGTCTGTGTCCATTACTTTCTTATCTTTGGCTAATTTGAAAAAAAGTTATCTGTTAAATGGATAAAGTGTGAAATCATCCAAAGTTTTATTGGCTGTGTGTTAATGGGACCTGTGTGATAAAGACATTATTAATACGATAGAAGTCCACCAAAAACTGATATGTTCATGTTTTCAAACAATGTCAGCAGAAAAATTTGTATAAATTACAATATCATCTAATTTTACTTGATTGTACAGTCTATATGCATTTTACCTAAGCATTTACCTCACATCAAAAAAGTTATCAAAGACAGAGAAGCTCTTGATTGTTAAAGTTGTAAGGGAACATGTTGATGCCATGAGAACAGTTGATAATAAAGAGAGACCTTGTTATACACAAGCCAGACCTGTTGCTGAATGTCATTTCCCTAAGTGGTCTGTTCGGGTTCAGTACAGCTCAGTGCAACCCCAGAGCCTCTGCTGCCCCCCAGTTGGGGGGCCAGAAGCCAGCACCGATACAAAAAGCCAAATACACTGCACTCACCACGCAGAAATAAAGTCATGTTGCACATCAGATTACTCAGTATAAACTCTACCACATGCCTATAAAAGCCATTTTTACACCCACCAAACACAGCTCAGTCCCAGGACTACTATTACTGCTATTGATTTTGTCTGACGAATCTGTACTAAAACCTCTCCAATATTGCTCCGCTTTACTTTATCAGAATAAACATTGGCAGAGTTAATGTTCACATCTTATGTTATTATTTTTTGGAGCTCTAAAGCTGCAATTGTATTATTTCAAAGGAATAACAGTGCATTTTTATAAGGCAAAAAATGAAATCTCGCAATTATGCTGTGTTCCATCTTCATTTACTCTGAACCAGTAACATACGTACTGACATTTAAAGCGAGTAATCAACAGACTGCAGCATTTAGCTCTAGCTTTGAGGGTCAGTTTGGTTGGTGCACTCAGCATCCGTTCAGAGGGATGCCAAATGTGGAACAGCAGGGGTGGGGTATGTTCCTCATCATTTGACAGTGGGAACACCTGCAAATGCATGACAAACACAACCGAACTGCTCAGTGGAAATGCAGCTTTAGATACACAGGAGTGGGCATTAATGAAAGAAAACCTGAGGTTAGCATTACTGTTGTGGTCTGCCAAACATGGTGGTTCAAATACTGAAATCCATGTTCCAGTCTTTCTTTTTTAAGACACCAAATATGTCCTGGTTGCAAACTAACAGCCAAAACACAACAAAGGTTAATTGTTTCATGCACTTAGAATATGTGTTATCTTTATGTAAGAAAAGTGCTGATCTGCCAAACTTTAAAATGCTACTCTAAGTTATAAAGGTTACAGAATGACTTAATCTTTGTCAGTAAATCATTGTGGCCATCAAACACTCTTTTAGATTCTGTATTGAACCCACAGTAACATCTCATCCATGTTTGCATATTTCACACCTGACTCTTATTCCTTAGAGCGTCACCACACTTTCTGTGATCGCTACATCTGCTCCGTCTGCACCTGCAGCCCCGTGTAACCCCCCCTCCACACACACAATCTCTGCTTCCCTCAGCACTCCTCTGTGACCTGATCTGAGACAGCTGCTGTGGAGGATTAAGTCTGCCTTTTAAACAAACACAGCTCTGCGGCTCTTTGCAGGGGCCAGGGGGCCGGGGTCCAGCTCCGGGGCCCACTGAGAGAGCGCCATCCCTGGGGAGAGGTAGAGAGGAGGGCCTGTGTGTAATCTGATGAGCCCCTGAAGCTCTTCATCACGATCACAAAGAGATGTTTTGACTTCTCGTTCTTATGAGGCTCATATAAAGAGGGTGGCACAGTTTATCAGCTCAATACAGAGCTGTAGGGAGGGCAGGTTTTCTGTGCTGACCTGAAGGTTTGCATCGCAGTCTCCATCAACAAAAAGCCGAGGAGTTATGAGTTTGTGTCTTAGTCCTGTAAAAGTCTTCTGTGGAAAATAAGTTACATATCAATTGGCTGGGGAGTCTTTATGCATGCCATTACAAAGTTAGGGTCAACTCACACAGTTGGTTTGCCCTGTTGCATGCTTTAACTAAACTGCCCCACTTTCCAGTCGCTCATTGGCCAACGCTCACACTGCTCCAGCTGAAACATGGCCTGAGTATGGCTGAGCTGTTAGATCTTTCATAGGTTAGTTGTGCACCGGCGCTTTCATTTGTGACTTGAGCATAACTTGGCGAGACAGGCTACTGGACTTCAAGGGGTTGAAGAGTACAGTGAGTGGCACGGACTGCCAAGGATGAGCATGCCCTAACCTTGAATTTCAACACAGCCTGGCCTAGCAGCATCACATTCCCCTTACAGCTTTGTTCCTACAAATGCCACGTCTTCCCACCAGAGGGAACTCATTTAAAGTACACACCCTGAAAGCTTGAATGGCAGGATCTGAAATACCACAAGAGAACTGAAACTTAGCAAGTTAATTATGAGTTTATGAGAATACAAGGAGAGCAACATGTAAATAACTGGTCATATGTCCTACCTGGTGCTGATTTGCTATGGTCGTCAGTGCTATGTCCAATTTTTCTGCAATTACAAGGGAACTGTGAGTGCTTGTTTCCTGTTTCGGAACAGTCTGTTTGGTGGAGACTGGTGCAGAATTGGCGGCTGAAAATAGACTTGCCAGGTATTTCCAGCAACCCACCATGGAGCTGTGTTGCTGTCATGCCCCACAGATGGTTCAATCTGGTGAGAGCAGAGACTGGGGTCGATTTCTTGCGCAGTGCATGGTGTGTACAGAACACTATGCAGGCAGACATTACGGAAATTGGGTCTATGCTGTCAAAATTATCTGTATGAAGGCATCCTAGATCATCTGAAAAGTCAGTTCAGACAAACTCTTTTCAAATTAACTTCAGAAGTGCAAAAAAGTTCTAGTTTCAGACTATTATTAACACTGTACCCAATGTGGATTGGCCTCAAAGCTCCCTCTGGTAACATCACTGTAGCTTTTTCCGATATGTTCTATAGTCCATGGTGCAAGCCCAGTTTTGTGGATTAGCATTTGGTATCTGTATGCCCAGTCTTAATGTTAATGTGAGGTGCAAACAGGATCTCTAACTGAAGTGAGGCAGTTATTTTGACTGCTGATGGCCTTTCAGCCTCTGACAGATAAGGACTAATCACAGCTCCATCTGAGAGCGAGGTGAAGTATCTTCCTCTTCTTCCTTTAGCTACCTTTGTCATCCTCTCTCTACCTTTCATTCTTCACTTCAGACAGGGTCATCTCTGCAGATTAACTCAGAAAACCAGCTCCAAACACCGCGGGGAACATCTATCACTCTCTGATGCAATCATGCTAAATGTGTCTATTTGCATCCCCTGAAGAAGAAAGGATGGGTGAAAGGGGGGGTGGGTATCCATCTCTCTTGTAGTTGACAGTCCCCATTAAAACGCCAAACGTGCTGAGGATTGAGCCAGCGAGACGGCCGCAACTTGTTTCTCCCACTGTTGTGACAGCGAATGCAAATAGCCTGGCTTTCCCCCTGGAGAGAGCAGGAGAGCGACAGGCAGAGAGAAGAGAAGTGCTTAAAAAAAAGGAGGGATGAGTATAGGAGCGCTGGTGGCAAAGCAAAATGAAGGCAAAAAAGCCCCCCCCTCTCCTTCGGTCTCCTTTAATGACTTCCCTTTTCCCGACTCTGCCATCAAAATATTATATCAATAATTGCTGTAGAAAAATTAAACAAGTAAAACAATGAGACGGCCCTGGGGGCTGCCTCCCCCTCCAAATTAGTCTGTGCATTTTAGAGGAAGGTCACTTCCTCCTCCTCCCCCTCGCGGCCCCCTTTCCCCCCCGCCTCCATCGGATCAGTGACACATTCTTCGGCGTGATAGCGCTGACCTGAGTTTGAATTTAGAGTGTTCATTAATAGGATATTATGCCATATGCTCGCTGCACTGTCTTATTGTAATGTCTGCCTCTGCTTTAAGAATTTGTAATTAGCGCTGATAAAATGAAAGGACCGGAGGGGCTAATGCTAACCGCCATGCAAGAAAAAGATTTGCACTTTGGATTGTAAGCATGTCCGATCGGTCATCTGCTGACCCACGGGCTCACCAAGTGAGCTCTGGGAAAAGACCTGAGTGTGAGGGTCTTTTAAAGAGGCATGTCAGAGGGGGAAATCAATTCAAACCAGGCCCAAAGTTTTCAGTTCTTGGTGCTGTTTAATGCCCCAGGGTAAAATCATTTCAAAGATACAGTCAATCTTACAAATTTCTCCGGTCTGGATCTATTTTAGGAAATTTAGAAAAGGTGCTCAAATTAATATAAGCTGGTGTAATTATGGGTCATGATAAAGTGAAGACAAATTCATAAAATCTTTGTATACAAGGATGACAATTTGTCAAGATAATAATTAAGAGTTATTAATGGTTATTTTTAATTGGAATAGAAAATTAAATTTCCAAGAAAGAGATCTGCACGTTAGATTGTTTGCATGTTTGATTTGTCACCTGCCCACAGGCTCACCTAGAGCACTCTGGAAAAGGACCGCATGGAGGTCTTTTAAGAAGTTTGACAGAGGAGGAGATCGAGCCAAGAAATCTCAACTATTGGTGCTCTTTTGTGTTTTAGAGTAAAATATTCACAAACACACTCAATCTGAAAGAGTACTCATGTCTATTTCTTTATTAAGGAGCCTTCAAAATTTGCCCAAACAATCTGTTTTCATCATGTGCAGCACAGTGGTGCAGCAGGTAGTGCACGTGCCACACAGCAAGAAGGGTGCTTGTTCAGTGCCTGTGCCGGGCAGGGCCTTTCTGTGTAGAGTCTGTACGCTCTTTTTGCATTCGTGGGTTCTCTCTGGGCAATCTAGCTTCCCTCCTCAGACCACAAAACATGTTTGTTGGATTAATTGGTGACTTTTTCTATTTGAAAGTTTTACCAAACCACTAATCCCCTGAGATGGGCAAATTTGTTGAATCAAAAATAAGACTTTATTTGATTTGGATAAAACAAAGATTATTGACCACCCATGCAGTAGCTGATATCAAAATACACCAAGTAATATTGCTCAAAAGCTAATATTCTAAAGTGATTACTAAAAAAACATAGTGACTGTTGTGTAAGAAAAATATTTTTACTTGGGATTACATCTAATGCTCACCAAGTGCACTCTGGGAAAAGTCCCCAAAATGATGATCTGACTCCAGTTTGATGACCTGTTTCATCTGTTCCCAAACTGGGTATCAGGACCCTCTGGGTAGTTAGGAGACACTAAAGGGTGGGGTCTTGCAGTGCCTTGCATAAAACAAGAAACAAAGTTAAATGATGTGTGGTATTTTACTTAATTGTTTAGAAAAAAGTACATAAATGTTAACAGTGTAGGATCAATCTAAAGTCATCAGGTGAGCTCTATGATGAATTTAAGTTAATGTGTTACGTCAAATTCTTAAAAAAAGAAAAAGAAATAATTTCTAAATTCAGGAATATATGGGATATTCATTTCACAATGTTTATGTTTGAAATTCCAATTCACAAGAAGAAAAGGAACTGTCTTTTTTAAAGTCTTCAATTTACACTTTATAGAAATTAATTTTAAATTTGAGATGCCAGGATGGATCCATGCTGTCATGCCTTTAACACCACATTCTGGTCCTACCATCCGAGTGTGGCAGCAGAGACTTATCAGACCAGGCAACATTTCACAATCTTCTATTATCCAGTGTTTGTGTGTGTGAATTGCAGTCTCAGTTTCGTGTTCTTAGCAGAGTGACACCTAGTGTGGTCACCTGCTGCTGTGACCCATCTTCAGGACTGGACATGTTCTGCTTTAAGAAGTTGTCTTCTGCATACCTTGGTTGTATCGAGTGGTTGGTCAAGGCTACGTTTACACGGACACTCCTAACTTAAAGACGCAAAGAGTTTTCCTTTGTGTGTCAAATTCTTCTGCGTTCAGACAGCGGCGCTTGAGACGTATGGACCTGTCGTAGTGTGCATGCCGGTTCAGTAGATGGCGGTGTAGGTCTGTAGAGACGTAGCGCTGCTACAATACACGTATGAAGAAGAAAAACTTTTCACAATCAACAATGGCGAATAGATGCACAGAGACGCAGGAGTTTCTTTTCTTGACAACAAATCAGTTCGGGCAACAAATCTATCTGGATGGTTTTGTCTGGATAACAAAGTGAGCATGGTAAGCAGCACAAATGTTACTCAGTAGACGGCCGAAGCTGTTGTTGCTCCTGGTATGCGCGCACAGCCTTCATGTGAAAGAGTACTGCGCATGCGGTGACGTCAGCGTTTCATCATGAAATGCTCTGATGTGGGTTTACATGGAGCTGCATGGAGAGCGTTTTGGAAACTCTCCACTCTGGAGCCGTTTTGAAAGTTTCCATTTTCAGACAAAACGCAATGCCTTTCAATGTAAACGCAAGGCCAAAACGCAATGAAAACTTATCGGATTTGACCTTTTTCTGTGCAGTGTAAACGCAGCCTAAGTTACATTTGCCTTTCTATCATCTCCAGCCTCACTGGCCATTCTCCTCCAACCTCTGGCATTAACAGGGTATTCTTTCTGATCTGCTGCTTACTGGATACTTCCTCTTTTTTAAACCATTTTCTGTAAACTCTAGAGATAGTTGAGTGTGAAAAACTCAGTAGATCAGCAGTTTTTGACAGATCAGCCAATCTGGCACCAACAAAACTGCCACTCACCTTAATCACCTTTTTTTTCCCATTCTGGTATGAATTTAAGCAAATTTTCTTGACCATATCTACAACTAGTTATATCCATGTGATTGACTGATTAATTACTTACATTAACAAGCTGTTGTCCTTTCAAGGCTGTCAATAATGTTCCTAAACTTTTTGTCAGTGCAGACATTTTCTCATACACTTCTTAAAATTCTGAAACAGTTTTTATGAAAGGATATCACGAGGCAAGACAAGACAAAAAAAATATACAGCAATGCACTCCACTAAACATCATTCTAATGGCAATATTGGCCTTTAAACCAATCATGTTGTTCAACTAAACGTGTATTTCCATCACCACCCCTCTGGCTGATAGTCCTATCCAGGCCTGTCCTCTCCTTTAATAGTGACTGTCCTGTTCGCAGTGATCCCAACACACTGCCGTGGTGTTTTTCTCACCCGCCACTGCACTAATTTTCATTCATAATGATCTTCATGGGCGGCGCTGAAGGATGAGGGTTTGAGCGGCTTTCGCCTTGGCACTGTCCCAGCACTTTCAGCCCCGATGTGCTGTCATAATTATGCTGTCCATGCTAAATGCCTATTGTGTAAATGTGCACACAGCTGCCAACAAAAGCAGAAAATGGAGGGATTTTTTTCCATCAGCAGGCAGTAAATAATTGCATACAATGAGGGTTATGCTAAGAATCTATGAACACAGATGCCATTATTCTGAGGGCAATGTATGGAATAAGACAATGACACATCAGGGATTGTATGTTGGCATCCGAGAAACACACACACACAAATAGAGGATGTCCAATATATATGTTTGCACTTGAGGAGAAAAGTTCCACTTGGTGCATATGTATTTATAACTTTTAAATATGAGGTGTAAAGATTTTCTATATTAAAATTACAGCTGTCAGGACAATAGATTTTCACTTCAGTATTATCGTGGATAACAAATAATCAGGATAATGGTATTATCCCCCTATTTACAGTAAACTTGGTCAAAATTAATGATATGAGAAGGCTAATATTTATCTGCAGCTTGTTTTTTTGCTTGTTTGTTTTTGTTGCAAAGGGGAGGTAGTAAGACTGTTTGCAACCAAAACTGTAGTAAATAATTTAGGGGAAAATATTAACAATAACTGAGTGACAGTTAAAGAATATTGTTAGTCTTAGTTAGTTATTTATTTCATTTTTTCTACATATTTGAATTATAGTATCTTATGAAATCATTTTCAATCTCTGCTGTTCTTACACGCCTTACCGGTTTCTTGTCATTTTAGTCTTGTTTATCTACTTCCTTTTTTATCCGCCCTCTGTTCACTCATCTTTACATCTTTATGTGATGTCGTCTGTCTATCTGTCTATCTATAGATATACATCTATATTTTCCCCCTTTGCTGCCCATTTTGATTGAACCTTTGTGCCCTCTTGTTTGACTGATTTGGCATTTGTTTGACCTAATTATTGATTTATTGTCCCCATAGTTTGCCTTTTTTATGCCTTTGTTTTATCTGTTAATGCACATTGTAAACATCTGTTTTAAATGTGCCATGTGAATAGTTATCGTTTTATTTTAGTGATTATTTATTGTCCTGTTGTTCTCTGTAATGACTTAATATCAAACTACAAAATAAAAAGAAACTGCATTTATAAATAAACATACTGCATATATTCTCAAGAGCCACCGTCCCTTCTTACCCTGGAATGCTCATGTCTTCATGGCCAACATGTATTTTGTCCCTAAAAAAATCTCTGCTGGATGTTTTTTTATGTCTCTGATTTTAGTTATGGTCTGTTGAATCTGTAACTTTATTAGTGTTTCAATCACGCCCTATGCTTGATTAAACTGTTGTTGTAAACACATTTTTCCTGTTATGGCAAGTAAGATACTTTCAAAACAAGAAATGCTCTCACAGCACAAACTCACTTTTTAACATTGTTGGGCAAGTTGTCAAAATGTGTAAAACTGCTCTATCCACACTGTAAACAAATCCTTAAAAATATCCCTTAATCCACATACAGATTCAGATCACTTCCATAATCTAATAAAGTGGTCTTTTGTCCATTTCCACTGATGCCTTGGTGGAGGTTTGTGCTCTTGGAGTGCCTGTAGTTGCCTTGTCATTATGAATCAGTTAGAAAAATTATGTCCTTTGGAAACATGTAATGAAATGAAAACGGCTTGTTTTTTGTGTGATTTGATCAACTCTTCAACACACCAGTGTGAACATCACAGCCACCCACCACCACCACCCACCAATTATAGCAGTGCAGCTGTGTCGAACAATAACAGATGAGAATATCAGTAATATCTGACAGTTGATATGTTAAAGTTTATGTAGCACTGAGCTAAAAAAAATAATAAACTGACCATTTCTAACCTAAGCTTCAATTACAAAATTGGATATCCACAGATTTTTTTTCATACATAAAACTTGATAAGTTTGTTCTGTGCAGATGCAACAATTCATCGGGATCATAAGTGAAATTGTATCATTTCAATACCAAATTCCTTGAAAACAATGATTCCACTGAACATTACAGTCAAAGGTTGAAGAACAATCTCCCCTTGAGTCCATCCTCCACAGGGCCTTCAAAAAAAGTTGTTCAGGGGTCTGAATCTTGTCCTGATCCCCTTTAGGTCAAAGATGCCCCAGCTCAGGGGCAGCAAGAGAAGCAGATGTCATTATTGATCCCAAAAAAAGGACCCTTAAAGGTGTAGTCAGCGACGTGGGAGAAAACGAGTGGAGAGGTTGTTGATAAACAAATTTAGACCTGCCTCTCCCTTCATACCTCGACCCCGGCTCCACCCCAGAAAGCTGATGGACGTGCATCGTCATGCAAACGGCCATAGAAACTGCGCAGCTGACCAGCGTATCGAAGGTAACCCCGACTCGTCAGACAACTGGACTTCCATGATTGATAACACCACAACAACAGAACATTCTGGCAGACTAGACAATGAGATGAATGCCCGACGGCTGTTATTAATATGCACCACAAGGATGGTGCTTACCTATCCAGCAGAAAGATGGCGACATCCGCATCTGTTTTCAGGTCTTTCAGTTGGCGGAGTTCCCTTCACCGTCGGAAAGCAACACCAATGTTGACCCGGGTCTTCGCTCTTTCATGGTCATAGCCCTTCTTTTTCACTTTCTGCTCCTCTGACCTTTTTTTGGGGGGCTGTTTTTCCAGCCATTGCTACGGCACATATTGTATCTCTCTCTTATGCTAACTGCACACGCTACGCAACCTACGACTCCCCCTCCCCCCTCTGTCTGATCTGCGCATGAGTATGATCGCTCCCTGGATGTGGGGGGGTGTACCCTGTTTTGGTAACTCTGCCCGAGCCACAGGATTTACCTGCTGAAATTCAGAGCCAAGGCTGTGTATTAAAACCAGACTTTTTTTTCGACATGCTGTCAGTGGTGACATCTTGTGGATGGAGAGGAGACATACGGTGAATTTGACAAATACTGCATTAGATTGGAAGATTAGAAGATCGCTGACTACACTTTTAACCTTTATTTGTGTTACGCATGGAAGAAGTACATCTGCAAAATTCCTACACACTTTGTCCTTTTCTTCTTACAGTTTTCATTTGTAATCTGATCCTTTTGGTATTGTTATTCCTCTTGTGGCTGACAGCAATGTTTAATAATGGGAGATGACTTGTGTTTTTATAGCTAAAATGTAAAGTGTACTGAATGTGTAGTAGGCCTATTTTGACCAAAAAGTAAACTTTTCTTAGGTTACATAAGTATATCTAAAAAATACCCAGTTAACTTCTGCAACAATGTTAATAACGCGGGTCACTTGCTGTATTTTTCCACTGTGCACAGGTGAAATTCAGATATTCGAAAAGTGATGACAGGCAGGTTGTTTCTTTGTCCAAAAATAAATTTTAGGTCTCAAATGTTGTTCAGCTACTTTATTTGTGGATTCTTGTAAAGGTCGGACATTTTTTATGTACAGAATATAAAGACTTGAACAGGGTTAAAATGGCACGGTACACAGATATAATCTTTAATGATGGTGCTCAGAAGTGGTTTAACCTTTTATTTTCTTTGGCTAGTTTAGAATTGTTATCTCAGCGGGGCACATTCGTTTTTATAATAAAAGATCCTTAAATTACGGACCTCTGTATGTGAGCCGGAACCCCCTCAGTCAGTTATAAGACTAACTTGTACAGTTCACATTTCTCACATCGACCGTGCGTGTAAAATCTGATTTTTCGAGAAGTTTCCCTGTGATAAGATCCAAACGTGTGGAATAAATTCTGCTGCTCCCCTGCACATGACATTGCACATAAATATTCAATAAATTAGCTGCGGCCGTTTTATAGATTGATCAGTCATCTCTGGCACACTGTGACAGGAAACGCTGCGGCTGAAATATTAATGCTGACAAATTAGGGATTTCTGAGTAAATGATGTCACATTGCTCGGCTTCACTCAAATTGACTCCCTGGCACGAGGGCACATTCGCCCGCTCTGTAATATACTCGCTTCCCCTGCCACCGACACCCCCACCCCCTCGCTCCTGCCTCAAAATGACATTCATTATTTTATCGTTAAGCAGGAGTCATTCTTTTCCTGTAGCCTAGGAACTAAAACAGAGGGAGAAGGGGAGAAAAAAGGTGTAGAAAGGCCAAAATTGCAGCTTGGACAGGTTTCACACTGCCAATTGGAGCTCTTCTCCATGTGACCCCACGGCCTCCGGTGAAAATGGCCGAGTGCTTCGCCGCGCAGGCAGGAATGTGAGTGACTCTCTGGGGAAATACAGCTGCATGTACGAGGCGGGGGCTGCTGGGTCAGGACAGAGCGGGGGGATTGTCTGTCAGAGTCTGGATGAGGATTTCCAGCGGCTCTGATCACAGATGGCCAGAATCGCTCCTCAGATCACTTACAGATATGTCGGCTGTCCTCACTGAGAATGTTAATATAATTACACAGTCTTCATTCCTCTCTATACAGGGACTTGACTCATATTTAGACATGTTTAACTTGGAAGCAATTTGGGCCATTTAAGCTGTTTTGGGTCCCTAAAGGAGGTCAGGAGAGCCACAGGCCAGGTTTGGAAAACTAATCTCAGGACAAAATAGAGAAAAAATAGTTATCTGTATGAATTTATGAACGTCAAAGGGTCCCTATGAATGCATGTCAAGTAGGTCCAGAAAAAGTAAAATGCTGTAAACAATCTTGAGCAGATGTTTTTCAATCAGTCAATCAAACTTTATTTGTCTAGCACTTTTCATACAAAATTTTGTAGCACGAAGTGCTTCACACAAAAATGAAGAAAATAAAATTAAAATTAAAGGTAAAAAATTAAATACAATGACAAATACAACCCACCCACCCTCCCATCCCTCACCCCCACCCTTGCAATCCACATACAGCACATGCACTCACTAGCACACACATACAAAGACATGAAGAAGAGATTCTAACAGAAAACAGAGTAAGAGGACTAAGGAAACGCCATCTTTCATTAAAAAATGGGGTAACGGGGCGGACATTAGCTCAGTTGGTAGAGCGTCTGCCCCATGTACGGGGGCTGCAAACCCCCAGCAGCGGCTGCTGGTTCGAATCCCGGCCTCAGCCCTTTGCTGCATGTCGTCCCCCCTCTCTTCACCCGCTTTCCTGTCTATCTTCAGCTATCCTATACAATAAAGGCCATAAAAGTCCCAAAAAATGACTTAAAAACAAAAAAAAGAGGTAACACTGGAACTAAGACTAAAATAATAATTACAAAATAATAATAATAAATAAAGAAATAAAATGAAATAAAATCTTGATAAGAAATAAGATTGAAATAAATTATTATTAAAATAAATAGGTAAATAAATGCATTTTAAATAGTAATATGGTAAAATGAGATAAAATGCACTAAAGTGGAAAGAAAATCAATGAAATTCCAAACAATAAATCTGAACTAAATTGAATAATAAAATATATTAAGGGGGTTAAAATAAATAAGATTAAATAATAATAGCAATAGTAATAATAAAAACAAATATAATTAGCGAAAAGCTAGACTAAAAAGGTAGGTCTTGAGTTGGCTTTTAAAAATCAGGTCTTCAGGTAGACTGCTCCGCAGACGAGGGCTGTAGTATTGAAATTATGCTTCACCGTATGTTTTAGTTCTAACTTTGGGTACTATCAAAAGGTCACTACCTGAAGACCTGAGGGCTCTACTAGGTTCATAGGGTAAAAGCAGATTGGGGAAATAAAAAGGAGCAAGACCTTTCAGGGATTTAAAAACTAATAAAAGAACCTTAAAATCAACTCTAAAAGATTCAGGCAGCCAATGCAGAGACTTTAAAATCGGGGTGATGTGGGCTCTCTTTCTGGTCTTCGTCAGCATGCGAGCAGCTGAATTTTGAAGCAGTTGAAGCTGTGAGATGTTCTTTTTAGGAAGACCAGAAAGAAGAGCATTACAATAATCAATCCTACAAGTGATAAAAGCATGTATAAGGGTCTCTGCATTGGCCTAAGAGAGAAACAGGCGCACTCTGGAGATGTTCTTTAACAACAATTCTTCTTTGGAGTAGTTTTTCCCAAAAAGTGGGTTAATCACAAAGCCGTCATTGGCAACATTTACTGCTAATATCAGCTAATGACCAACCTGGATATCTCCCCTCAAGGACAAAGCTCACAATTTCCTTTATCGGTAGTAATATTTACTTGTGCAATACGTCTCAAGCAACTTGAATTAATAAAACACTACTTGACCCTTAAAAACAATATATATTTTTATTTTCAAGCTCAAAACCATACAGTACACAGTAGAGCAAAATTAATGAGCTAAACACAGAATGAAATAAATTTAAAGGTCCGTGTCCAGTTAAAAAAAAAACAGTAATTATTCTTGTTCTTGATTAGTTGATTCATCTTAACTTTTTTTTTTTTACCAGTAGGTCCAACAGAGAATAAGTCATTAAACAAAAGTAACTTGGCCAAGGCATAAAAATTTCCCCTTTTCTGGTTGTTTTGGTTCATTTGACTTTTTTCTCTAACAGTGTTAATAAAGTTCCACAAAAGACCTTTACAGAGATCAAAACAGCAAGTATATCTACTACCTCCTAGAATAATCATTAAAATAAAATCAGTTATCAAGGCCTAGATTAGAAATATTCTCTTTTCTGTATGGTGTCATGCATTTTACCTGCAATGTTGTAGTGGCAAATTAAACTAAGATACCTCTTGGCAAATTTCTTTTCTTATCATGCAACTGAAAATTTGACATAAACTGTCCACCTCCGCCTTCAGCCTTGTTTAAATATGTTGTTGGAAGGAGATGTAACACAATGGTAAACATGCCCTTTTCCCAGCTTTTTTGGAAGGTGGTGCAGGCATCAGATTCAAAATTAGTCAAGCTTTACTAAAGAAGTAAGAGTTTATCAGTTTGGACACGAGGTAACTTGTCTTTGTGGTGTAGTCTGTTGAATACATGACAGAAAGGAATATGTAAATGATTGCACTCTGTTTTTATCTATTACTTCATTGGAGTTTGGGTTTGTAATTTTAGACCTCTTAAAGTGTTAGCTACTTGTCTCCTTTGTATTTGCAGAGAAAAAAATAAGCAATGTAGAAAATAAGCAATGCAGTAGGCTTTTTTTATGATATAAAAATAATCTGCTTATTCTTCTCTGAGCCCACGCTGGACCCTCAGAGTGCTTGTATCTTATTATGTAACTGTTCAGGGGAGACGTACAGCTCAGCTCCACATTTACTTATTCACAGCTCCACATTTCACCGCTCACACAGAAAAAGACTCAGCTCAGCAATAAGCTCCAGCTCATCTGCTGCTAGTCAGCGAGTAATGAACGAGGCCTCCGATCAGATCAATACTATCTGTGAGGAATCACCGTCAGGACACAGGACACACACATGCACACATGCACACACACGCACACAGTCACAGACTCATGCTTGTTGTGGGTGCATATACTGGAATTAGGTTTAAAGGTGTCATTTCGGAGTTCTGTTTGCTCATTATGTAAACCGTTATGTAGTGGTTCAATATTATGTAAAGTTATATTATTAAGTTCATGCCATACATCTTTTAAACTCATTTACTATATTGGTTTTCTTGCATTTATTGATGGAATACAGAAAAATAATGACAAAAGACCCAGCAATATTATGAAAGGGTCAACAAAACAAAACCTATAAATTTAAACAGAGGAGAACACTGCAGACATTACTCTTATTACCTCTGACGGGATGTAATGATTTTGCTTGCATTTGTTTGTTTGTTTATTAGTAAGTAGAAAAACTGAAAAAGTTACAAATGGATTTTGTGGACATATCCAGGGAACATTAGTCATGGCACGAGAAAGGAATGATTAGTTTTTGATGAGAATCAAAATCTAGATGCTGATGCAGGGTTCATTAAAAAAAACAATTGTTAACATTGCGAGGGAGGGTTGTTCTTTTTTATTATTTTGCTAACAGCACATGTCATACAAGGATGAAGGATTTTTGGCAAATTTTTAGAAACTTTCCATGGAAGTCACATTGGGGATTTTTGGAAATAATCCATGTAAGAAACTTTTCATGGGACTTTAAAAATACTGTATCAAGTTTTGGCCTCAATACCCCTTCAGTAAACAGTGCATGTGATTGAAGAATGAATATTCTGAAGTATGCTTTGAAATCTGGTTGTTTTAGTCAGGATTGTGCTAAATACACCACATTTTCCCCAATTATGTGTAAAATCCTGGTTATTGAGATGAACCTCTTGTTTATTCCAATAAATTCCTGTTAAATCCAATGGAAAGTTTCCCACTTTAACAACTCCAGGAATTGTGTAGCCCTACTTATAACTCAATTAATTCTCAGTGCATTTAATAACATGTCCTGGTAAAGTTAGACATGCTACAAGAAACAGGTCACCTGATTTTGTCGGTGATGTAATCAGGATGAGACTCCAGGAATTTTTTAAAAAGATTTTTTAGCAGTGCTAATAAAAACAGGTTTTCACATTTTTGACAATAACTCACCTGGCAATGATGGAAATGCCTTGGTGGAGGAGTGTGCTCTTGGTTCATTTCTAGTTTTGAATTGTGCACCTCCACTGATCTTAATTCAACTGATTTTTAAATAATGTTTTTCCACATGAAATACTACAAACCAGCAGGTAACTGTCAGGGTAACATCTGGTTTAAAACTCTGCTGCATATGCAGCTCACTTGGCTCATTTCAGGGTTTATGTTCCAATGAGTATAATGTTGAGGGTTTTCTTGCATAAGGGGTAATACGGTCTATACAAAAAGTATTTTTATAGGGTCCATTCCTAAATTGATCATCTTAGACAGTATAAATCAGACTTTCAGGAAACTTCACCTGTGACAAGAGCTGAGCGTGTGGAACAAATTCTGCTGCTGCTTCCCTGCACATGACATTGCACATAAATATTCAATAAATTAGCTGTGGCCATTTTGCAGATTGATAAGTCATCTCTGGCACACGGTGAGACCTGGAACCAAAGCTGCCCATTTTTCAGTCAGACCATCCATCAGGAGGATGTGAGGTGTCTCAGGTGTTGTCTTTATTGTTATTTAATATGACAAACACCACAAAATGAAACTAGAAAAGCACTCGGAGAGCGCAGACCTCCGCCAGCACTACAGTCTTCTCCCATATTGTGATTTTTACCATAAATATTAGTCCTACCTTTATTTCATGTAAGTATTTAGATTCCTTGACCATGAAAACATACCATTAGCAATTGGTTTCATAATGATATCTATTTTAGTTCAGTAGTTATTTACGAAAATCACATTTTTCGTCATGGCGGATGCAGACGGTGTTCCGGATCAACACCAAAATTGAATCACTTCTTCCTTTTCCCATGCTGAACATTTCCTGAAAATTTCATCAAAATCCATCTGTAACTTTTTGAGTTATTCTGTTCACAGATGGACAGACAAACAAACCCTCCCGAAAACAACCTCCTGGCAGAGGTAATTACAAGGTTTCAAGGCCAATAGGACCTGGAACCCAGCTACTGTCAGGTCTGTTGCAGTGTTACAAAGACACTATTTCATTAAGTAGATTCTTTTGTCTCAAGTGAAATCTGAGATTAAGAATAGCACCAGCATAAATCTAGTCCAAAGGAAGCAACATGTGCAACAAACAGCCTTGTCAAACTGGCAGCTTTCAAAAGCTGCATCCAGTGCTTGATTATGTTTTATCTACAACCGAGCAAAAACCTTTGTCAAGTTACCTCAATATTATCTTTATATCCTCATGTCATTGATATCAACCCCAGCATAACTCCTTATTTCTACATAAAGGTCCAGTGTAGCATCCTATCCAGACTACATGCTCAGTTAGATGGCACGTGCAATTGTCCACTGTAAGCATATTTAAAGTGCTACTCAGCTTGCAGATAAAATCATTAGATCACATGAAAAACACTTTTTTAAGATGAGGTGGCAACATCATGATATAACAGGGAGAACAACATGTTTAAAACAGGTTATAAATTTGGCCTGATGTTGATTTGTTGCGTTATTATTTACACACAGGGCTGTATTTCAAAAATTATCCAGAGACTTTCTATTCCTGTTTTCTTGCTTTGGGTCGATCTGCTTGACAGAGATTGAGGTTAGGGCATCTCCCACTGAAGCAGACTCACCACATATCCTTAACAAACCAAAAGGCATGGGCAAGAGATAGATCAAGGTGTGGGCTGTGATGGTTGTGACCGAGACAACAGGAGAACTTATCCTCTCTGAAGTGCAAGGTGTGTACATAACGCTTCACATGCATGATTGTGTGGACACTGGGGATTGTAATAATACTATGCACACTTCCTTGGTCTCTGAATGCATGACGGATGTGTGCTTCAGCAAAGTGTGTGACATAAACATGTCATACAACCATGTGCGCTTCTTAAAATATCATAGCAGACAATGGTGAAGTTCAGGTGGGCTGTATCTCACCAAAACAACTCCACTACAAAGATTAGGGGGCTTATTCCCTCTTGGATGACCTATCCTCGATAAAAATTAAACTCCCAAATCAGGACTTCCAGTGTGGAGATAGTTTTGTCTGGTATTTGTATCTGGGGTGTCCTTTGACCTCATTCAGGCGTCTACAGATGACTTCTACCTCAAAAATGTCATGTGCAAGAAAAAAACAAGGGAAAGGAACTGTCTGTGGTCCGTCTATCACCCGGGTGATGAATAGAAATGGAACACCCCCCGCTCTCCCCTCCATCCTTCTACACTTCTCTCTCCTTTTCCTCACCATTCTTAATGCAATCACTCGGCCTCACTGCCGCCTGTCCTTTTTTTTTCACGCCGGCCCGTTTTTGTAAGCAAATTACTCCGTCAGAACCCGGCGGCGCCTGTCCATCACTCTGAAGGAGGAGTCGAGGTGTCGCTCAGACGGCTGACTGACAAGGAGGCAAGGCGCTCAGGAGGGGGAACAAGATGAGGAGCGAGGGATGGAGATGGAAGCGAGGGAGGGAAGAGAGGGGGAGAAGGAGGAGGAGAGGATAAGGAATGGAAGGACACATGATGTAGAGGGCACGAGCGGAACAGAGAGATAGGAAACAGGTTGAAGTGAACGGGTGAAAGAGGAGAAAGGAAGAGGCCCCGTCTCTTTTTTTGTGGAGGGTCCCTCGGGTGTGGCAGTATCAAGTCAATCTGGGGGGCTAATTCGTGTCAGGGTTTGAATCCTATCTCCTTGAGAGGTGAGCAGAAGGTTGATAAAAATTGAAGTGGAATTGAAGTTGGATGCACAAGAGGATAGGGGGTACAACAATGGGGTGGGGGAGAGGAGGGGAGGGGGGAGCCGTCTGCTTCCCTTGCTGATTCTCTACCTTTCCACTCTCTGTATCTCTGACCTTGTCCAAAATGCCCCTCCTGATCAGGCAGTAACTTTCTCACCATTCTGATACCGTTTTCCGGCAACTCTGGACTCTTTCCACCCCTCAGTTTTATTGCTGTTGTCATTCTGAAAAGGTAAAAATGGAAACTCCTGATGTAAGGTCCAGATGTGTGGGGAAAAAGTGTCAGATTAACCAGACAAACTCCAAAAAACTCTAAATACAAGTACACCTTCAAAAAAATCCATCCATCTTAGCAATTTGTTACTTCAAGGCAGGGGTCACCCACCCTTCTGAGGCTGAGATCTTCACAAAAGATGGGGAGTATCACAGAGGGTTACTTCATCCATTTAATGTTTGTGTAATATAGAATTTAGAGTTACCTTTAAGGCACAGTACGTAAAACTCAGCCACCAGTAGGCTATCAATCAAACAAAACAACTGTTGATGAGTCAAGATGTAGCGACCCAGTCATTTCCACCTGCCTTTACTGAATTGAACACCCTATTCAATGAAAATGTCACTCAATGAAGTGTGGACTAAACAGAAAACAAGTTTTTTCATTTTTTAGAAAAACTCTGTATCAATGAGAAAGATACATTTAAATTTGTACAACCTGGTTGTGCAATGAACTTGCAAAGCATTCTGGGGCACTCTTCAGATGAAGGTAGTCCCACTTTCAGATGCGTTCCTTCATTACATGAACTTTATCTGTGAAATGGAAACATTTTGCTGTGGAGTGAGCACATCTCTGGGAGTGACATTTTTGCTGACCAGAGTTCTTAAAGAGAACTAGCACTGAAGATGGATGAAGGAGACAGCAGATGTCCTTTTAGCTTGTAATTGGCTTTTTACAGGAGGCAGGTTTTGATGGAATTTCAAACTAAAACAAGAGGTACAAGACTAGACATAAAACATGCCCATAAAATGGGTATCTTAACTGAAACAGAAAACAGGACCATGACAAGTTTTCCATATTTTAGACATCTAAATATCCTATAACCCATTTCTTTAAGCACCAACACTCCCATTCCTGCTCTCTAATCCCCTTGCAGTGAACTGGAATGTGCAACGAACTGTTGTGAAAACAACAGGTGTGAATCTTGTCTTTTTAAACTCCATGCCTGAAAAACAGGTCCAGAACTGGATATTCTGTTGGATAAAATCATGTTGTCAACTTGGGAAAGGACTAAATCTATCTTTTTAGATATCTGGGCTTGGACATTTTTCAGTTTCAAACCTGGTTTACAGGTAAAAGGGCACTGAAGGCACCACTGACGCAAACAAACATTTTACAGCTGTAGAGGCCTAATTTACCAATAAAACAAAACTGTTCTAAGCTAATGTCACAGTTATGGTGAGACTGAGTCATCAATAATGACTGTTTTCATGTGCGGACAGTGAGAGAAATTGCAATGCTATGCTATAATTATGAGATATACAAATAAGCCGCAGTAGTAACAGAAGTAGTATGCATTTATTTTCAAGTTTCTATTGCTTGCAGGTGTCTTGGAAAAAAATGTATGTGAGTGAGAGAGAGAGGAACAGTGTGGCCTAGTCACTGACTGTGCATCTGTGTTCATGCAGTGTTGAGTTAATTTTCCCTTTTTCCTGGCATCATTACCCACCCCTACAAGCTGAGGTCTGGACACAACTCAGTTTGCTTTTTGTTACTCCTTTTATTGATCATGACTGGGATGCAGCAACAGGATCAGCAGAACACTAACAATCTCAAAGGAGACTAGAAAAGCACTCAGAGAACACAGACCACCGTCAAGCAGCTCAGTTCCAGCAGTGGTTTTTCAACAACCCCTGTAATAGATACATTTCTGGGTAACCAGATCCAGAATAGTGCCAGGATCAGGACCACACTCAGCACAAACATGGAAGTTGTTATCCTGTATGAACAGAACTTTAGGAACATCACTTAATATGTGGATTTTATATGGATTATTGAATGTCGTTAATGTGATTTTCCTATTATAAAGATTCTTTTTTTTGATGACATCAATCTGGATTGGATCCAGATGAACTTTAAGTTGATGATAGAAACTTGGACCCCATATTATTGTGTAAAATTTGAACCAAATCTATTGAGAAAAGGCTGGGATATGATTTTTTTTTAAATTCCACCCAATAATATCCTAAGGGATTTTGTTTTTTTAATTTTTGGATTTTTTTTAAAATCCAGACCAATATATGTATCACCACCAAAATTTTCATGTGAATCCATTCAGGAGTTTTTCTATAATCTTGCTAACAGACAAACAAACAGGCCCTGGCGAAAACATAACCCTTCTTGGTGGAGGAAATAAACCAAAGAATAAGGCAGTCATGAAACAAGTCCAAAACCAATTGCCTTATTTTAGATACATTATTAAATTAAGGTCTCAACTAATGATATATATTAATGAGCTTTCTCAATTATTTAGTTCGAATCATTTCAATTCCATCATACAAAATCAAAATGTTTCAACTGTTTTAAATTATTACACCATCTTGTTTTAAATCATGCTTTATGCTTAAATGTTTAAATTGATTTATAATTTTAGCTTCAACCGTCCATTTTAACTCATTCTAACTACACTGATGAATAAAATATTTTCCAAACTTGATATTTAAATTGATGGTCTATATTCAAATCAATCTAAATCAGAGGATCTGTATGAGTACAAACAATGAAAGGGAATAAGAGATGAATTCTTAAATACTGTATGTCAGACCTCAAATCAACAGTGTGACTGTGTTAATAATTAACACTACATTTTAAATGTACAGGGCTTAAATGATCAATAAAGACCAATCTTTGGATCCTTTAGTCATTAAATTAAAGTTTTTCTTTTTGTCAGTGTGATTGAACTAAAGTTTTCTCACCTCTGGCTTCTCTGAAGTCTCCTTGCAGCGATGCCACCAAACACTGTCAGTGTGACAAAAGGGTGACACACCTGATTCTGAGCCTGTTTATTGCCTCAGCCCGACCATCCCCCTCTCTACCTGCATTTAGGAGCTTGACTTGATCCTGACGTCACCCTCTGGTGGAAAAGACATAAATTACTGTCAAATAGATTTAAAGCATTACATAAAAGCAAATGCAGACTAGTTTTAGACTGCCTTTGAGGATGTGACTGAATGTTTAGCATTGCCCTCAGTAAACAGGATGATTGTGTGACTATTGACCACAGTAAAGTAGGCAATACTGAAAATGTGTGTGATTGGGTCACAGGTCTAATCGACCAGGCACCCAGGCAAGTTACTGGTCCTCCTTATGTAATTTAATAATATCAAGGTGTTTAGGGGTATTGGTGGCATGTGCATTCTTTACAACATTAAAGCCCACTCTCTCTCCCCAATTTTAAACTCTATACCGACTATCTGTTACTCAAATTAAGGCCAAAATCACATTAAAAACTTTATGAGCCCATGTTGGATAAGTAGCAGAATCATTTGAGCTGACTTACATGAGCCTTCTTGGTTAGTCTTAATTATAGTTAAGTTCAGTTAAGTTCAGTGGTCCCATGCACAATAACAATATGACAAAGATCATGATTAGACCATTTTAGGATGAGGGCTTCACATTTTAAAACAGGTTTATTTACCTCTTCTAAGGGGTATGTTTTCACCAGTCTGTTTGTTTGTTTGTTTGTCTGTTAGCAAGATTGAGGAAAAAGTACTGGATTGATTTACATGAAAATTTTACCAGAGGTGTGGTTTGGTCCAAGGAAGAAGCCGATACATTTTGGTGCTGATCTGATCCAGACTGTTGTCACAAATAAACATTGAAGTATATAATGGCAAATCCCAATCATTTATGTCCTGAAAATGTAGTTTATTTGCAAACTAACGTCAGCATTTTTCAAGCTTATGCCACTACATTTCCCAGCTTCCCTTGCAATGCCAGTGAAGGATTTACAATAGCCTGGTAGATCAGCATGTTTTTTCGCAACCACAACACTGATAACACAGCATTCTCCACATGGACAGACACGTGTGGAGACTCAGGTGTCCATGTGGAGCAGAAAAGCCACTGAGCTGCTTGGGGGAGGTCTGCGCTCTCAGAGTGCTTTTCTAGTTTTTGCTGGGTGTTTAGAGTTGAAAGAAAAGATTATCATTGTTTAGAGAAAGGATGTACAGTGTCTTTGTCAATCTTCATGGGCCCCTAAATGGCTTGGGGCCCCAGAGAGCTTTATGCTTTATCCCCATTTGGATGGCCTTGAGTGTGGTTAGGGGTCGATGCAGGACAGAAAAAACTGAGCCCATGTAGAACTCTGGCCCAACCCTAACGCTACATGTAGGAGACAGAGGAGACACTACCAGCTGATCTCCACATCCAGCAACAAAACAAGCACAAACTGCACAAAATTCCCAAACAGTATTGAAGTGCTGGTGCTTTGGCTCAGATTTCATATTGTAGTTTGTGTCATATTTTGGATTCATTTGTGGAATTTGCTGAAAGCCAGATAGAGACTTTTTGGGGCCCCTGAGTTGAATCTTCTATCAAAGTCAGGTTCTGCGCATTGATGAGACAATAACATCTTTTTTTGAATCTTACCAAGGCCTCATCTGATACTGTTCTTTTTTATTTTTTGCACAGTGCATCATCACTTTTTTTCCTGACTGTTCTCAATACATGTCCACTTTCAGCGCTGACACCCTCCCTCCTCGCTCCCCCTCCCTCTTCTTATTTGTTCTCCATTTCTGCTGTGATCGCCAGCTCTCATTTAGCGCGGCCTCTCCCCGCCAGACAAACCATCTCTGGCATCACACCCCTTTTTTTTTTGTCAGACCGCCTTCAATGGCATCAGCTCAACCCACCACCCCTTCAACACCCCCTTTTGTCAGCAGCACAAAGTTGATCTATTTACCCAGCATCCCACTGATCTTTTTCACAAACAACCTCGGCTACAGGAAGGAGGGGATGCAGAGATGTCAGCCAGCCAGTCAAACAAGCCGCCAGCCAAACACGGCTCCGTCCCTTCAGTCGGCTGTAAAGCCCATCTGCTGGAGGCAGCATTAGACGCAATATCCAATTCAATCCCTTCCCTCAACCTTCCAGAAAGCTTTTAGCCACATTTTAGCACACAAAAGCTGCTGCTCTGGCCTTTGTAGCCTGAGCTTCTATTTAAGAAGGTGAGGGTGAGGATGCAGGGAGAAGAAATCAATAAAGTTTCCTGGCTCTCAATCTTCTTGGCCTGCAGTCGAGGTGTTTTTAGGTTAGAAGAGGGGAGGGAGAGGAGGGAAAGGGAGGTGGGCTGTTTTTGTCATTCATAAGCTTTGCTGACAAATCCTTGACATCATTTGGCGGATTGTATCGATAACTTCTTCCCCTGGACTGCAGAGGACAAATCGAAATCGTTTGTCTGGCTTTGTTGGGTTGGAGGTGGCGAGGGGGGAGGGGGTCGCCATGGGCAGAGAGGAGAGGATGACGTCCGGGGACAAAGCCGCCACTGCTGCCAGCCTCGGCCGTGACATTGGCAGCTGAAGGCGTTTGTACTGCAGTGAAGTCCAAAGGTCACAGGGGGACGAGCAGGAGGTGCAGTCCTGGAGATTCTAGGTGTTGACAGACGAGCGACAGCTGCTGCTCTTCACAAATGAACTTACAATACATACTTACTGGGGCTGTCACATGATCAGATTTTCTTCCCATGATTATTTGCATAGTTTTAATAGGAGAACAGGATTCATTGGGGTTTTATCCCAACTGAGCAATCTGTTACATTTAAACTTACAATGAGGCCTTCACATTTTTTAACACTATGTTCTAACAGTGCAAGAGAAGAATGATTTCTTTGGTGATTTTTACCTTACTTATTTGAAAAAGAGTAATCCAATCTCTGATCTGGACCCTTCCTGGTCCTCAACTTCAACTCAAAATGGCTTCAAAATTCATCTCAAGTTAGAGCCGCTTTGGGCAAGTTAGTGCTCATGCCTCACAGCAAGAAGGTTGACTTCTTTACTTTCCAGTAAGTCAGTCGGTCTGTTTGAGTGGAGTTTGCTTTTTCTCCACGTGCATGTGTGGGTTATCTAAGGCTCCAGATGGCAGGAACTGTCTCAGAGAAGCACTTTCATTGACTGACATAGAAACCATCACCTCTGCTGCTATAACTGACCAACCTGACATGCCAGATAGACAGTTCAGTTTATAATGTACAGCGTCTATGTTAACTTATCCAAGGGCAGAACCTTTTAAAACAGACCCTGAAGGTGACCAGGCTGTTCTGCAGTCAATCAAAGCCATTACAGGCCAAGTTTAAAACATGAACAGATTTGTAAGTTACCTCCCAGAAAAGCATGCTGGAAGAGGAGATAAAATGTATTTCTCATTGTGAAATGCTGTCATTGTAGCTAGTTTTACTTCATTAAAGCAGAAATTTGCTTTGTTCTGTTAAAACTTCCATTGAAGCAAGTTACATCTGTGCTAGTCGCTGTCATGCAGCCATTCTTAACAGACATACACTGACTTTATGAAGTCTTCACACGTGTAGCTCCCACCTCCCTAAAATGGCACTAAATGGGCAGTGCCTCTGAATACTGAGCTCAGTCGATTCAGCTTAAAGCTTTGCAAGATGGATCTGCCTTATTACAGAAAATGAATCATCCAGATCCAGCTGCATTGCAGGGTTAGTACCACCTGGCAGATCAGCAAATGTGTATCAGATGGATAAGGGGTTAGGGAAATCCCATGATCATTAGTTACTGCATTACACCAGTTCACCTTTAAATCCTATGTGGAAGTAACCACATAAAGGATTTATTTGGGAAAAAAATCGAAAAAAACTATTCTTTGACATGATTTTACTAGTGTTTTACTTCCTGTTCGGTTTAAACCTGTTTTTGTTCTCAAAAAAATTAAGGGACATCTGATAGCTAACAAAATAAGCTTGTCCAAGCAAGAAAAATAAGTTCCAGTACATCAAAATATCCCCAAAACAGTTAAAAGGAGCTCAAAGCAATCCTTGGCATCAAAAACATGGTTAAAAGGTCAAATTTTATTCACTCATTGGGCATTTTTAAATGCTTTCATAATGCTTTATGACAATAAATAAAGTCACAAAATTTAATATTAAAATTTTAAAAATCATAGATACAATTTCATTTATTAACTTTATATAACTTATTAACGTTATTTGAATTTTTAACTAGAGGTACTCCAAGAGCAAAAAGTTTTACCATTACATTTCCAATATTTAGTTGTTGTCAAAAAATATGGAAAACTGCTCTTTTTCACACGTTTAAGATATCCTTAAAGATTCTTGGATCTGCAACTGGTTTTGGATCGTCACCGAAATATTATCGCTTCTCCCTTGTGCCATGATTAACATTCCCCGACAATATCATTAGAATCAACTTCAAAAGCCTAATTTCCTTGGTGGAGATAACATTATTGCACAGCTCTTAAGATCAATAGTAAAATTGGTTATCTCTTACATATATTACAAGACTGATAAATACCACACATACCTCCCTTTGTCTACCAAGAGTGTAATTTTTTTATGGCAATAGGTACAAAGGTTCGGCTCAAACAGCTACTTCTTTAAAGTGTCAAAAACTAATGATGCAACACAAAAACAGATACAACTTAAATATACTTATATTGCATGGTTATCTCTTAACTCTTGCATCCCTTCCCCCCCTCAAAAACTTGCCATATGATGCTTTGGCTACTTTTTAAAGCTATAGTTCCAACAAGGTTAGCACTGACTCAAAATAGTACATAGCACAAGCTATAATGGACAGTTGGGACTGTAAAACACAAGTGTTTCTTATAAAAAGCTACACACTAGCTATTACTTTTCCAGTAAGCCAATTAAGGGAGTGGTGGAAAGCAGGAAGACGCTAAGATGAGTAGTATCCAGCTCTACTATTGCAATGCTAGCTTAAATTTGATGCTAAAGGACAAGTTAGCATGTCATAATTGCTATTAATAACTGAGATACTTTTATTTTGGACTTTAAATATCATGGCAATCAAAGCAAAAACCCTAACAGACTTCATATATCCAGATCAGAATTCTTCTTATAGGCATCCTTGTGTTTGTGTTTACAGCATGACATTGATCACAACATCCAAACATCAACAAAAACTGGAGGCGAATAAGACGACAATGACACCAATCAGCATGAATCTTGTACCACGGACTGATCTCCATTTTAATCCTAAAATGCACACAGATATGCAGTCACACACACCCCTCCCAAAAACACATTTATCTCTCATAAATATGCCCACTCACACAGATCTGTATTCATGTATTCTTAGTGGGGGCTGTTCCAGAGGGGAGGGGGGTGAAGAAGCAGCTTTTCCTGCCTGCTGTTTTGACAGTTGTGGGCTGGAGCGTCGGATGGCAAATCTCTTAATCTGCCCTTATTAATAAGAAAAACACGAGACTGTCTGATACTTTCACACACATTTCTCCATCTGCACCGAGACCAATGGGAAAGGAAATATGAAAATACTACAGAGGTATTAGCATTACGTAATTTTTAAAAAGATCGGGACAATACGAGTGCTGCTCTGGTGAGGCTCAGATCCAAATTAGTGTTAGGCTCAGAAAGTGTGAGTGTCCTGTGTTGGGAACATGAATCAGACAGTGCTAATCACAGTGTGTATGTCTGGCTGGTGGGGTTTCTATTTGTGTTTATGAAAGTGGCAGACTAACTTCATTAGTTTGATCCATGTTTGAGAGCAGACAGAGGTCAAAAATTCAGTCTGAAAGGTCTGTCTGGACCACACCCTTCAGGCCCTCATGTCTTCATTTTGTCCTTTCAGCTTCTTCGGCTGGCTTTAGATTTAAAGACAGATTTTTGGCTGGATTGACCCTCTCTACAATCAGGGCTGCATGACCTGTTGAGGATGTTGTGAACAGGTTTTTGCATCATGTCTGTGTAAGTATTTTTCTCCTCCAAACCAGATGAAGCCTCCCAGAATCAGAATCATTACATTTAAGTGGTTTTCAATCCTATAGCTCCTTTGCTTTGTTTCAGATAAGTTGATAAACATGCTACAAAATAACATATCCTCGTGATATTATGTCATGCCACTATGAATGGCTGAGTCACACCAGCTCACATGGATGAGCGTATTCATCAGTGTGACACATGAAATTTACAGTCCTACTCACCATTATTGGCACCCATGAAGTTTGAGTACACACTGTGACAGTACAGTTTCTTTACAAACCTCTCTAACTTTGCTCTGCATCACTTTATCAGACTCAAACTTGGCAGAAGTAATGTTCACATATTAAGGTATTTAAATTATACTTCATTAGCTTCTATGATCATGCAGTCATACTTAGAATAGGCAGTTTTAATTGCAACCACGTAAGCCTACAAGGAAAAGAACACCCTACCAACAATTAAGCTTTGTGGAGGTTCCATAATGGTTTGGGGCTGCTTTGCCGCATCAGGTACTGTAGGCCTTGACCGTATCACAGGAATCATGAAATACTTGAATTATAAAGAAATTTTAGAGCAAAATGTCCTACCCAGTGTAAGAACACTTGGTTTGAGTCAAAGATTGTGGGCCCTCCAGCAAGACAAAGACCCAAAGCACACATCCAAAGGCACGCAGGAATGGTTGAAAAGGAAAAATGGACTGTTTTAACTTGCCAGCAACAAGTCCTGATCTCAATCCGATTGAAAATCTTTGGTATGGCTGAAATCTGCCATCGGGGAAAAGAAACCTGCAAATGTTCAAGATCTTGAAAAATTTGCATAGGAAGAAGTTGGATAAAATACCAGCTGAGAAGTGCAAGAAGCTTAATGATGGCTACAAGAAACATTTGGAGGCTTTCATCAGTGCCAAAGGGACCCAACAGCAAGCTTTGCTGATTGTTTTTTTTAATCATCAATTATTCAAACACTGTTACCACAGTCATGAGGACCAACTCGATCAAGAGAGTCTTATTTGAGAAAACTCTCAAACAAGAGTTCACAGTAATCTGATTTACATTGGAAATATTAGAGCTGCTTCTGAGTTGAACCACCATGTTGCAGTTCCATAATATTAACTTTTCACTCTCACACATTACATATATACTTAAAAGTAGTTTTGTAACTGGTAGGTAGCTGCAGTTTTTGAATTGTGTTAATGTGTCTTTTTATCTGAGTATAAATGGGACAACAAAAACATTTAAACTTTGAAACTATCAAATAAATCTTGAATATACTGTAACATCAAAGTGTGGAATTTTTTATAGGGATTTAAAATATAAGAAGTTTGGTGATATCCAACATATTATTTCAAAACTTGTTTTGGCCAATACAGACAGCATTATTGATGTACTGAAGTAATTTAAGTCATGTTTTCAACTCTTATGATGAATGCAAATATACAAACTAATCCATTGACATAAAATCTGCTGTTTTAGAGGAGCTAAAATTTGTAATTTGACATTAATATGCAGAAATTCTTTAAACTCCATCCTAACATAAGGCTAAATATTGGCAGTTAATATAAGTATCTGCTGATACATATATTTAGTAAGGCTGTCACTTTAGTGCATTAATTAGATTAATTAATTATACCGCAAATTAATGCATTATAAAAATTAATCGCAAGATTAATCATAGCACAGAAACATTTTAATGTTGTCCAGCTGGAGGACCCGTACATGGCAGTGGCATGTCACTTAGTCTCTAGTCAAACCGAACAAAGCCCAGGTGACAACAGAAATGGCCTATTTAAGACTTATTTATTTAAGACTTATAAGTCTTATTTTATTTTTGAATTTATTTATCTATATTAACTGAATTCTTGAATAATGCATCAGGCCTAATTGGTTTGCTGGATGTCCTCGACCTTTTTCTTATTTTGAATTTGATTTATGAAACACACTTAAAGTGTAATTTGAGTTGCCTGATTGAGCTTAGAATTTTCTGGACAAGTTGCCTCGACTTTGGTTTTATTTAGTCACCAATAAAAATGTGGATTTACAAATCTTCACTTCTTAGTGTGTTCATTTGATTAGTCCGCAACTACAGTTTTATAATATCCTAGAATTCAAATTCTTTATTTGGGTACTTTAAGCCAATATGAGATTAAAATGCGATTAATTAGATTAATTAATTATAAATCTGGTAATTAATTAGATTAATTTTTTAATCGTCTGACAGCACTAATTTTTAGATTTTATATCAATTCTATGCAGATTCCAATACAACACCAATAATATTGTGCATCCCTAACTTTTACCACTGAATGAGTTGGATCAATCATCCATCAATCAATCAAACTTTATATCTATAGCACTTTTCCAACAACAAATATAACTCAAAGTGCGATAATGAGTGGTTGATTGGGATTCAAATATTTCCCTAAAGTCAGTCCCAACTCCTTTCCCCATTTATCCCTTTTAATTCCATCATCCTGTTAAAACAAAGGTGTAATCAATCCAAATAATTCTTTAAAAATGATCTCTGCACTTTTTTGTGACGACCAAATTTCCAATAGCACAGCACCTTCCTGAGTAAGCTGTTGAGCCATTGTTATTGACCAATCCCCCTCAGAAAAGGCCTTTATTCTTAAACAAAGGAGAGCCTGCACTCTGAAATTAAAACATAAAATATGTATTAAAGGCGTACAGTTGTGCCCCCTCCTCCTCCTCTTCCTCGTCCTCTCTACATGCAGGAGAACACACAAGGACTCCCATCTCCTGAGGTAAGCTCTTTGGCAAACATAGTGCTGATTAAAACAAACAGGCCAGCGTGCCTTCGCTGCTGGGGACGACAGGGCAAACAGGGCGGGGGGCAGCAGGAGGCCCGGAGATGGAGACGGAGATGGCATGAAGCAGACTGCAGGGCAAAGACAAAAACTGAAAGAGAGAGGAGTCAGCAAAGAGATGAAGAGGACGACCTCGCTGCTGTATGAACTACACAAGCAACCAATCAACATGACAGATATGATGACAAAGTTAATACCTCAGTGTTATTTGTTTGCAAAACAGTGTTTAGGAGTTTGTTGATCTTTAAGCTTGGAATATTTACATCCACATTTTTTATTTACCTCAAACCAAATCTATTGAAACTACAGTTCTTTCTTATTCCTTTCTGGCCTAGTTGTTTTCTCTCCACCGCAGGGCTCATTATCATAAATGAAGATATGCTCAAAAGATATTTTAGACATGATGCAAAAAGTCAAACACACCAGGAAAAAAAAACAAAAACAAAAAAACCAAAAAACACCAGGACGTTGAACCTTTGGAAGACAAAGGAAGGAATAAGAATGCAAATGGGGCTGTGGTGGCATTAAAGTTTAGTTAATTCCTGCATTTTAAGAGAATTAATACATAGTCTGACAAACAAAATTAAGAATAATATGTATGCAAGTTGAATTTAAAAGAAAACAGGGTATGATATGTGTATAAGAGTCGAAAAATTATGTAATTCATGCCAAGAAATAAACAAGGCAATGCCTAAAAAACCATTTATTGCACATGTCATTATTTTGAGTGCATTTGCTAAGACATCAAACTGCAATGTCAAAGGGAAAAGGCAAAACTTGCAAGTTATAAAAGCAGTCAATAAAATAAAAAAAATGTGTCAAAAAGGGCAAGAGGGAGCGGACATTAGCTCAGTTGGTAGAGCGTCCGCCCCATGTACGGGGGCTGCAAACCCCCAGCAGCAGCTGCTGGTTCGAATCCCGGCCACAGCCCTTTGCTGCATGTCGTCCCCCCTCTCTTCACCCGCTTTCCTGTCTCTCTCAGCTGTCCTATCAAATAAAGGCCATAAAAAGCCCAAAAACATAACTTAAAAAAAGAAAAGAAAAAAAAAAAGGGCAAGAGAAAGAAAGACAAAGAAAGAATGAATGGAAAAAGCAAAACATGCTGAGATGAACGCCTCTGTTCTGGTCACACTGCACAGTGGTCATTTAAAGTGCAATTAAAGTATTCACTGTATCTTAAATGATGCGTTCAGACCACATTTGAATGATCCTTCTTCTCTCTGACAGCTGTAAATGTTTGCGTGACGGAGGGATGAACCTGGACTCCCCGGTGGGGAAAAAGAATATCTGTCAGTGTGCTCAATGGTTTTAGTGTCAGCTTAAAAGAGCCCTGAATCCTGCCAAGACTAAGTAACGGATCTCCAGGCATTTAGGAAGCATGTGAAATCTCCCTCCATGTTCTCATTCTGGACTAATTCAATTAGGCTGCTCTCCAAACGAGCCTGGGACCGCACATCCTCCTCTCTCTCTTTTTCACTCTGAAGTGGATCATCAGACGGCTGCCGGGGTGTCGGGACTAAACTTTCACCTCATCGCTCTGGCCTCTCCGTCTCCTCTCCGCACGCTAACACCCCCGATAAGCATCAGATGCTGCAGCGGTCAGCCAGGATCCCATGACATCAGCCGGGGCCAAAGAGTCAGCTGAGCGGCTCTGCAGCGATCAGAAGGAGCTGCTGTGATTGGCTGTGTTTTATCCACGTCAGTGATGTCATACTCATCGCAATTTACCCTCATGATGGAAGCAGTGCTCAGTGACAAATGCAGAAATACAGAAAAGCGTGTAAAAAGCCACCTGTAGAATTCATAGTTGCTAATGTTCAAACTGCTCTGAAATAACACAAGAACAAAGAGAAAAGTAAACTCAAGCTCAACTCATACTCTAAGACTGGCATTGCAACCGTGTGGTTGACTTTTTGCTGCATTTAAAAGTTTGAAAGTCTATCTTTGTCTATTTTTCCTCATTTACCTCTCTCAATAATGTTTATTGTGCTAATTTGTATCCAATGGGTGGTGCTGCTGTGCATGAATATAATTGTTTGAAAACTAGAAAAATCGGAGTGACTCATAACTCCTCAAAAATCTAACAGTACGAGCATACATCAGAGGAGGAAAAAAACGGTTCACATTTTTCCAGACCCTATAACAATCATAATTTAGTTGCAGGAAATAAAGTTTAATGATAAAAAATATCCATGATTTCTCAGAAATTGTGTCATCTGCTAAATATCTTACTTTTGCTCTCTGTGATGTCATTTTGCATAAAAACAAAAAGTTTGTTGCAGAAAAGAAAGAAATCTATGCACAGGATATCTGCTTTCCAAATGGGTAATCCAAAAAATAAAACCTGAAATGTTGCTAAATGGAGAGGAAGGACAAAATTTAACCAACAAAAAAATGTTCCAAATGTAAGTTTGGAAGTCAAAGTGTTAAGCTTTTTTTGGGCTACATATTATGCCCAATAACTAATCAATCACTCACCAAATCTTTCTTTGGTGTCAGTTTATTGCATGTTGTTTTAAAATAACATTTCAGGTCTGGAGCACACATTGCAATATTTCTTTTTAATATATTTTATTTGTTATTTAGAAATGCACGGTCCATTCATCAGTCATAAAGAGCAGTGGTTCTTAACTGGCCTCGCTGTGTCTACTATCATTATCACTAAATCATAAGGTGCATACCAAAAATGAGGAAAATGTTTGACAGTATGACAAGACAAAAAATAAACAGTGATAAATCAAAATTAGCAGTAGGTGATGATCCTAGAGAGGAAAATATTTCCTTTTACACCCATTTAGCTGCATTTTAATTACAACTGGAAAGTGAATCTTGGGACACAAGGTTTCAAGAATATAAATGTAGCTGAAGCTGCGATAACCCTGCTTCAGTGGATGCATACTGAACAGCCCTGTATTAACAATGTTCAATCAGTAGCACTGAGTAAGCCACAGATTTGAGAATGTTGTAACACCCTCAGCACTTGAGTAACTTCAGCCTTTTTCAACAGACTCAACAGGGTTTTCATGCACAAACATGAACTAAAAAAGTCCAGCTACGAAGAAGTGGTTTCATAAAGACTTAAAAACATGTAGCTTTATCTAGCTCAGTGAATATGTAACAAACACTGTACTATTAAAATGAGTGTCTATTAGCGTTACAGGGTATTATCATCACCTGTTGTTAAGGATTGTGAATAGACAATGCTCCACTGCATAAAAAATCTTTAATGTACAAACACAGGATTTTTCTTTAACATTTTTTTTGCCAAGGCAAAGACTCACTAAAAGAAGGGTCCATGACCTACCAGCTGAGAAATGTTCTTCTACATTATTGGTGGTAAATGGATTTGATATTGTTTCATATATAGTAACTCTTATATATCAGAAGTAAATATGATCTGCAAAAGCCAGAAACAGACACATTTATCAAACATTTACCAAGACAAAGACCACCCAGCTGTTATCCTTTTTTTCCTTTTTCGTGTCAGGGAGGGCTGGAGTGTATCCCTGCTGCCACAGAGCAAGAGCTGAGGTGTACCCTGGGGCAGTCACTGTCCAATTACTGGGCCAACATCTACACCCCCAGTTCAAGAAGAGTTAAACTTTCTAGTGTGCAAAACTTTAGAATGAGCAAAGAAAATCATGAATCTGAATGGAGAAAAATCCCTGAAAATTTACTCTACAATTAGTTAAAAAGTGAAGTTTCAGTAAACTAAATTCACAGGACTGTAGGATTTTTTTTTAACTCTAAGCTTTTTCCTCGAGCCTGCAAGAGACACTTGTAGTCAATCATCCCACCATATATATTTGTATCAACCCAGTGTTTAATTTTGTCGACCCATTTTTTAATCACAGGTTTTGACAATCTTTTCCCCTGATAAAAACTAGACTATCACTAAAAACCAAAAAGTAAAATCACATTTCCATCAACAAAAAAATTGACTAAACGTTTGACAGAGACTAAATCCAATCAGACCTTAGTTAGTCATGTAGAAAGTAGGGACAAGTCAGGAATATATCCAATCACAGTGACTTTCACTGTGTGAAAAGGTTAGATGAGTGAAGAGGGATATCCAATCACAACTGCCTTAACTTCATGGTGTCCAGGTTAAAAACATGACTATAAATTTGAGGAAACAAAAAATACCTTACACTTTACAATTCATATTTTAGCTGACTAAATTTAGAGTAGATTTTGTCAACTACAATGTAGTGAAATTTCATCAACTGAAACAAGACGGAAAGGAAAACAATTTAGATGACTGAAATATGTCTAAAATACAGCAAAAGATGTTTTAGGCGGAAGACTAAAAGTAAATTTATATGTGATGTCAGAATTAACACTGAATCAATCAATTTTTGTTAGTATAGCACCAATTCAAAACAAGTGTTTTCTCAAGACACCTTATAATACAGAAGTGTTCACACTTTTCAGTGTTAATATCAAGTCAACACTGAAGCAGTTAAAGAAGATACTCTAAGAGATGCATTCCTAACTCTTCATAGTGTTAGGAAGTGTTGACCAAAAATTGCACTGTTAAGTTTTACAAAGTTTTAAATTTAGACTTCGGCAAGGTCAACATTACACTTGATGAGAAAATGTCATCACAATCCATGGAGAAGTCATTGAGTTATCAGCAAACATGCAAAATGGCCTAATCTTGCAATGTTGACAAATTAAAAAAAAAAAAATCCAGAACCCATATTTGGATTTGGATAACCACTAATCTTATTTATTCAACTATTATTGACATTTCCTGAAAATTTCATCAAAATCTGTGGAGAACTTTTTGAGTTATATGTAAAAATATGGAAAATTGTTCTATCTCACAATGTTAAGACATCATTAAAATAATGCTTGGATATGCATCTGAATATGAATCACCGCTAACACCATCAAAAACAAAGCCTTCTTTGCAAAGGTAAATATGGGCAAAATAAACGCAGCATACAGTCAGGAGTCCTCGTTCATCAGAATTGCTAAGATGAGATAATTATGTGAAGGTGATAAAGATCATTTCAGCAGCAAAGCCTATTCCCAGCAATATTTCAAAAATCCATGAAAGCAAACACAAGCTATTAGTAGAAGGAACCAGCATGAAGCTAACTTCCAGGTTGACTGACAAAAATGGTTCCTCTCTGCAGAACTCTATTAGCAGCTGACTTTAATCACACTCACTCCTTTCGTCAGGTTTGATGAGTCCAACATGACGACTATTAGTGTGAAATGCTCTTTGTTGCTTGGAGGACTGTAGGTGGTGTGATAGTGAGTCTGAGAAGTAATCCCCGCTGAGACTGACATCCTGAGGAAAAAGCTACAAAATACTGGAAGCCCCTCCGACCTTAGCTGACACCTTGAGTTGACCTTGGTTTGACTTCACTGTGGAGCTCCCGGCTCTCCAACCAGCAGCTCGGCTCCATAACCCACACCCTCTCCTGCTAAATATCCTCCCTCCTTCATATTTACAGAGGCTTACGGGCGGGGCTGGGGCACATGGCTGCTGCTCCTCGGATACCCAATCTGTCTGCCACTTATCTGAGGGATTACTGCGATGAGGGCCGGCTACCGCAGATTAGAGACAAAGGCCAAATTAAAACAGGGCCTATCAACAAACACGGGGACAACATGACAGAGAGGTGATCCAATTACACCGATAACCCGGAGATCCCAGCATGCTGCAAGAGACACCGGAACAAACAGAGGTAAACACACGAACTCACTGATATGGATGCAGACCCGTGCACGTGAACACATCAGTAAGAGTCAGGTTACAAACAGGTGAAATCAGCTGTGATATGACTCCGTTTACTCTTTTTCTATTGAAGGACTCGGCTCAAAGGAGAGAAACATCATTCCAGCGACAGGTGTCAGGGGGAGGGGTCTTTGTTCAAGCAAAAAGAAAGACGTGATTTAGCATAAAAAAGGAAGATGGACAACTAGCAAAGATAAGACACTTTTAGTTAGTATTCGATGCATCCATTCATTGCTTTTTATAGCAAATAGATAATCAGCCAATCACATGACAGCAGGTAGAAATGGTCAAGGCAACCTGCTGAAGTTAAGAATATAGAGGAGAAGTGATTAAAGTGGCTTGAACGTAACATGGTTGTTGGTGCTATATGGGCTGGTCTGTAAGCAACCACTGTTCTACTGGGACTTAGGGCATTTTCACATTAGGTCCACTTGTTTCGAACCATGCTGCGGAGCGGTTCACCCTGGGTTTGCCCCCTCCCCCTCCTCCGCTGGCTTGCATTCACACTGGCAATATTGAACCGTGCCCGAACCCACTTGTGTATTTACTCAGTTTGAAACAGCAGGGGGCGATATGCACGTAACTGGTTACCAAACCTGCTATGGAGGAGAACGAAGAAGAGACTACCATGGTAACCATTTCCTACACCAGACAACCAATGTTTACGTTTCGCTCTCTTCTACATTTTCCTTCAAATGTGTTTTTTTTATTGTGTTTGAGACGGCATCAGTGACCTTCTAGACACTCGTAAATCATCGTAATCCTCAACCAGAATAAACAAATCGACAAATTGAGTAAACAAAAGATTCAACCGCGGGATTAACAGGAAATAATGCACCAAAAGTATATCGGTTCGGACCACTTTGTTTCACACCAGTGAAACCGCACCAAATGTCGGGAGATGGAGCTGATCGAGACCACCCCTTCATGGAGGTCTCGGACCGGCTGATTTGGTGCGCACCAAAGTGCGGTGGTTGCATTCACATTGACACTAACGTACCAAACCCCAGCCCAAAACTTCTTTGGTGCGCACCAAATGTGGTTGGTGTGAAAACGCCCTTAAACACACAATCTCTAGGGCTTACAGAAAAAAATGTACAAAAAAGGGAAAATATCCAATAAGCAGCAGTTTCCTGGGCCAAAATGCCTTCATAACAGAGGTCAGGGGAAAATGGTCAGAGTGACTGGAGATGACAGAAGGACAACAGGAACTAAGATACCCCATTGTTCCAACCTTGGAGCAGACGGGCTTCAGCAGCTGAAGACCACACCGGGCGCCACTCCAGTCAGTGAGAAAGAACAGGAATCTGAGGTTACAACTCAGTCTGGCTCACCAAAATTGAAGATTGGAAGTACATTTTTGGTCTGATGAGTCTGCTATCTGCTGCCACATTCTGATGGAAGAGTCAATATTTGGTCTAAACATCATGAGAGCATGGATCCATCCTGCCTAGTGTCAGTGGTCCAGGCTGGTGGTGATGGTGATACGGTGTAAGGGGTGCTGTCTTGGCACAATATGAGCTCCTTCGTACCAACTGAGTAGCTGTTTTTAAATGTAATGTCTTCTTTGCAAAACTTGGCACCATCAAAAATGAGTGTCATTCCTCAATATGTCATCCAACAACTTTAAAAAATTATGATGAGGAAACAAGTGTTGGAAAATCCAGAACCAGACAGAGTAAGTGACTTCTAAATGGAGGAGTCTTAAAGTCTGAGGTGCTCTGTAGGGCATCATGTGTGAGTAGATGTAGCTAATGTTCTCTTGAGATAACATGGACAGAATGGCATCGTCCATTAGAGGGCATCAACAGCGTTGGCATGACTTTGACTAATTCTTTTACAGTCTATGGCTTTGGATCATTGCTGATAATAAGCTCTGTAGCAAACACAAAATTACAAATCCTACATGTTCTGTTCTTTTTGATAATCTCAGTAACCTACACAATTTTTATGTTTAAATTAAGTCATCAAGAGTAAAAATGCTATTTGTAAGCTGCATCTTATTGCGGCCTCTGCTAGGAGAACTTCCTCTCAACTTGTTAAATTGGCTATCATGGCTGTGGCAAAAGTGTATGAATAATTTATTATAAAAAAAATCAGAAATGCCTGCTGGTAGGTCCACGGCATAATTAGTAGTCCTTCTTATTAATATCTGCCAGAAAGAGCTGTTTTAAACACACAACAACAGATAAAGATTCAAATGCAGACATCAGGTTCATTATATTATTTACCAATAAACATTTAAACCTCATGTGCATGTGTTTTCCACAAACATTAATTCAGACATTTATCTAAAACCAGTATAAATCACATTTAGTTTAGGGCTTGAAAACCAGGAAGTGCTATCTGCTAACTCACCTCCATGTTTTTGGACTTATTCTTGCACCATTCTGCATGCTCCAGTGTTTTGCTAGTGTGACAGCTCTGTCTGGACATCATTGACTTGCAGATCTGTTTATTAAGGCTGTCATCTTGAACACATTTTCTTGAAGTAGTTTGGTTGTTTAAAAAGTGTGTTAAGGGCATAAAAAATAGCATCAAAATGGAGGTTTCAATTTAAAAATCTGCCCTGACTAAGGGCGTTTTCACATTAGGCCCACTTGTTTCGAACCCTACTACGGCGCGGCTCGCCCCCCTCCCCCTCCACCGCTGGCTTGCATTCACACTTGCAACACCGAACCGTGCCCGGGCCCACTTGTGCATTTACTCAGTTTGAAGCAGCAGGGGGCGACATGCATGTAACTGGTTACCAAACCTGCTACGAAGGAGAACAAAGAAGAGGCTACCATGGTAACCATTTCCTACACCAGACAACCAATGTTTACATTTGGCTCTTTTTTACATTTTCCTTCAAATGTGATTTTTTGTATCATGTTTGAGGCGGCATCAGTGACCTTCTGGATCCTCGTAAATCATCATAATCCTCAACCAGAATAAACAAATCGACAAATTGAGTGAGCAAAAGATTCAACCGCGGGATTAACAGGAAATAATGTATCAAAAGTATATCGGTTCGGACCACTTTGTTTCACACCAGTGAAACCGCACCAAATGTAGGGAGATGGAGCGGATCGAGACCACCCCTTCATAGAGGTCTCGGACCGGCTGATTTGGTGTGCACCAAAGTGCGGTGGTTGCATTCACATTGATACTAATGTACCAAAACTTGGGCCAAAACTTCTTTGGTGAGCACTAAATATGGTTGGTGTGAAAACACCCTAAGATCTGAGCTGTAGCCCACCCTTATGGTCAATGGCTTGTGAAATGAGAACAATTAAGAGTGAAACTTTTTCTTTTTACACAGAAGACAAATCCTGACAATCCTGAAAAAAGGTCCCACTTCAGCCCTATAATGAAGAAGATGGCAGGATAATCAGATAGAAAGTCTAAACAAAATTTCCATTTAGGAGCATGAACAGAGAACTTTACGTTCTTTCCAACTTGTTGTTCCGCAGCTGCTGTTTTGGGGGACTACCCTGCATAAATTTAGCTTTTCACCACTTTCTATAATTCCAAAGTGGACTGAAAGCACACTCCAAGGACCTTTTATTTGTCTGCAGAAGTCGTTGTGTTAGGAATATCACATGTTGTAAAACATCTCCTTAACAATAAGACAGAGAATGAAGCCCTCAGTGATGAAATAAATCATGAGGAGGCAGATGTTAAAGCTTTGGCAGGCATTCTTTTGCATTTTACGAATGAATTTAGGACACGAGAGGATGCATTTTGAGGAATTTATAGGAAAAAACACTTAAACAAAGGCTCATGAATACCTGCCTGGATACAGAGAGTGTTCACCTAATGCCAGATGTGAGAAAAGGTAAACGAGAGGTTGGGCAACGATGACAGATAGAGGGGAAACTAAAAATAGCCTCACCTGAGATAATAGATAATACTGTGTCAAATAAGCCAGTGACATTAATTTATTGCGCAGAGCTCCTTAAAAATGAAATAAATTGTCTTTGCAGCTTTTTTTCTGTAATGACAGTGTCATATCTTTGACTCTGGCTCTAATGGAAAAGCTACCATCCAGGAACTAACTAGAAAGTGAGTGACAAGAAAGTATGAGCTCACCGTGGCCCCGACGCTGCCCCCGGCGCCGGCAGCAGACAGCCACCAACCTCAAACTCTCCTCCCGGCCAATCGCAGGCCAGCTCATTACCGCTGCGGCTCCATTGTGTTAATTGAAGGTGCGCTAACTATGCCGTTCATCCCGCTCTATAAAAGCAGAGGAGTCGTCAGCTTCTGCGGCCGTTCCTCCCTGCAGCTACACGGGTAATTGAATTGTGGCAGGTCTCTCAGTAAGCTGGCTTGTTTTAATAACTTCACTAGATTATGTTTAATAAGTGTGCCTTAAACGCTCTTTTTTGCAGGCCGCGAGGATGAGGAAGGTCAAATGTGATAATAGAAATGAGGAAAAGGGCCATTTTCAGCGGCCTGCTCCGGGGGCAGATGTAATCACGTCAGCCTATCACCTCGTCCGTACAGTGTGAGGTTCAAATCAGGGCCACAGACTGTAATGTTAAGGTGGATGAGCTCTAATACTGCGATGATGTTACAGAGAATAATAAGGAGGAGCTCATCCTGATGCATAAGCCTTCCTCCAGCGCATTTCTATGGATAAACAGAGATATTTTCTGGGTCCACGACAAGCAAGAACTCTGACAGGCAAATAGACAATGACTGATTTTTTTTACTTTAATAAAAACACAGCTTACAGACATCTGTGAGGAGCACCAGAGAACCATGTTGGATCCTAAGATCAGATGTCACCAACAATCAGGATACAGAACAGGCCATAGAAAGACAAAAATGATCAATTTTGTCTGCATTTTTGAATAACTGAGACTGAAAGTTGTTTTATTTTAAAGGGATATCCTGATCCTTGCATGTCTGCTCAAATAGCTTAACCACACAGACTTTAAGTCACTCTGTGATGAATAAAACAAAATACAGCATGACTGCTCTGGTTGTTTGCTGCCATGTTAATAATTGCAGTAGTTCATTTTGAAAGTTTACTACTGCTATTATTTTTGTATCCTTATTGTTATTGTTGTTATTTATTTGATAATAACTTAATTATGTTTTACTATTTTTATTTATTCATCTTTTTTATTTATTATTTCATTAATTACAGTTTTTATTTGTATTTTCTTTTATATGTTCCTGAAGGTGGAGCACGTGCTGAAGTTTGGGCTGGGGGGCGTATATGTTGCCAGTTTGTATTTTGCTGTTATGTCCTTTTCTATATCACTCTTTTGAATAGCTAATAAGTCTTATGTTTCTAAATCAAGAAATAAATGTGCGGGGAAAATCCAAAAGACAGCAAAAGATAAAATCAGCGACCCCTCCCTCTATTTAAGATGTTGTTTTTGTCTTCTGCCCAGTGGCGCATGCAGTGCTCATGGACCGGAAGTAGCCGGATGAGCACTGCGCATGCGCAGGTTCGTGTGTATCAAAAACGCTATTTTAATTGATTGAAAAAAGAGAACACGCCTTTTTAAATGTTTTATAACCATTCGATTTACATTTTAATGCGCTAATAAGCCATCCCTGACCACTGCAAGGAGTATTTTGTCCACTTTCAGTCCGGCTTTGACTCCTATTGACCTCCAGCGACAGCAAGCTACTTCCACGGAGCTAATAGGTGGGAGCTAGCCAATCGGATTTGAGAGACACAAAAAAGGTATTTTTGAGCTTGTCTCACTCTGTCAATGATAGGGAAAGGGCGTGGGTCCAAAACAGTCGGAGTATTCCTTTAATGTCCGCTGTACTGTTATTTTTTTTTTTTTTGTATAGATTGTGCAAATAAATGTATATCCTGTAGGTGTAGAAAAATCCAAAGCAGTTCCACCAAAACAGAGATACAACTCTGTTTAAGGACTACATCCTAAGCTTTAGCGTCATTTAAAGTGCAACTCCCACTCCACTAAAAGGAGCATAGATTTGCAGCAAATAGAATGAGCCCAATCAATGACCCTAAGATCTCTCCATTTTGGCAGATCACAGATGCATTCTTGGTTTCTGCATAACCCAAATTTACACCTTTAAAAAAAGATTTTCGTCTATGACACAATCACAAATTCACCCAGACCCTCCTTTTGACCCATCTCTGAACTTCAGTCAATGCTTCTCAAATGGTGTGCCAGGTTGAAATTGTGTGAATAGAATAAAATAGAGGAGAATAAATCTTTATTCGTCCCACACTGGGAAATTTGTAGTGTTACAGCACCAAAGGGAGGAGCAGTGATGAATAATAAAATATTATCATTCTACACATTATTCTAAATACAGTATATAAAAAGATTAGTTAAATGTATTTAAAACAAGAACAAAAAAACAACAACCAAGGCTTGTCCACCCACAAGTTTCTTACAAGAATCACTCTTTTTGGATGCATTGATTTTTGCATTGAGCTGCAAAATCTGTAATGTCTTACATCCAAGTCTAACATAATTGAGACCCATAAGATACTGGGGTACACATTACAGAGGAGACTTTAAAAAAAATTGAATATGGTATGCTCTGCGGTTATGGCTTGATATTTGGTGTGCCTTGAAGAAAAAAGTTTGGAAACAGTAGATAGTAGTATTACCTTATAATTACATACAAAGGAACGTAAAATTAAACATGATAATAAGTGTTAAACCTCACTGTCAAGATGCCATTTTTTGAATAACTGTGACGGAAAGATGTTTAACTCAGAGGGGATGACTGGATCGTTGTAAAGCCACCTGTGCAGCTTGACTTGACTGCAAAGACTTTCAGTCTCTGTCATTGAGATGAATAAAAAAGTACAACCTGAGGTGAACTCATTGTTAAATCTTGTGCACATCCACCTGTTTAAAAAGCATTTTATTTGTGTTTATATAATGTGTTGGTTTAGTTAGTTACTATGTTAACTTTCAGCCCATTATGTTCCTACATGACATGGTTAGGCTGCTGATGAAAACAGACCAAGTTCTCACAAATGTCTCTTTATGGTGGTTTAGAAACAAGCCCATGGCTCCCTCTGATCCTGCATTATAGAGAATTTTAATTGAAGTACCTGAATCATGTTATGTGAATATATCTTCTAAATTTGATTTTACAGTCCACATTTGGTGTTTTCCAAAGTATGACAAGACTTCTCTGTGAAAATCTATAATTAAAAGATGGATATTTATGTGAAAAAGAAAAATTCTCTTGTCATTAAATTCTTTCCTTGATTGTTTGTTTTCACTTCCCTGATCGGTTTCTCCAGCTGTGATTGTTTTGTCTGCCTCTGTGCATCTATAGGTCATCCTAAAGTTCACTGGTTCAAAGATCAGACTGAGGTCGAGTCTTATCAGTCTGGTCTGATGGTTTGGTTTCACTGATAAGTTAACGTGTCGGCTTTAGCAGCTCGGACAGACTCAGACCAGAAGGGACTGATCCCAAGGGTCAAAGGTCACACTGCTGAACAAATGAGAGATAAGGGAGCAAAACAGGGTACTCTGTTTCAAGTTGGATCTGACTTTGAAGTGTGGAAAATGAGACAGAAGGATAAAAAGTGAACATTTCAGAAGAAAGAGGAGGCTGGAGTGATGTCTTAAACAGATGAGGGGGCGAAAAGTTTCTGGGGGCAACTTTGCTGACCAAGAAGGCTGCACTAAAACTGTTCTGTGTCAAAGTTATGTTATGTTATTGGAATTTGAACAACATATTTACTGGTTGACAAAGTATGTTTTTACAAGCACAGTTGTGTATGTATAGCAGAAAGCTTTACAGGAACAGTTGCAACTACTTATATATAGCCACAGTGGCACAATTTAGAGATAATCAGCTTTGAGATTTTCACATTTTGGTTTACAAATATGATCTTAAACAATGATGAAAAACTGAGGATGGCACATTGTCTTTGAGGGTTATCCCTCAAGTGTGTGCCCATTTTTTTTATATTTCTTTATTCAGTAAAATATTTATATTTGATTTTTTTTACAGAGATGTGCAAAAATTATGAGCATTTAGCACTTCCTTGTTTCCAACTGTCCAGAGTTAATGGAATTTAGAATACTGCTTTCAGATAAGAGTTTGAAATTATGTGCAGGACAAACACACCCACAAGAGATTTTAATAAAATGCATCTGATGTTGCCTGCTGTTGACAATTAACCAGTTGTTGTGTTTTTAAAACAACAGTTGCTAACTAACTGCTAACAAGGACTACAAAAATGGCCGAGACATTTCTGATTGTTTTACAAGAATCAATTACTCAAACACTATTGCCACAGCCATGAGGACCAACCTGATCAGGTCGTTTGATCAAAAGTTGGAAATATTGTAGCTGTTTGTAATCTGAACTGCCATGTTGTAGTTTCATAGTAGCTTTCTAATAGCTTTTCACTCTCAGTGATTATGCTTGACCTTAAAAAATAAGGAAAAGAAGTTTTATTAAGATTATCACAAGAGCAGAACATCTAAGTTTCTTAATTTTTCATTCAGTGTAGAGTTTGTATCAGCAATCATCCAATTACCAAAGTCTTTAAGTGGGCTTGCAGTTAAGGGATTCAGAGCAATGCTAGCTTCTGTTAGCTGGCCCACAAAAATACATCATCCCTGCTTTACTCTACATTGCTAAGTTTGGTGTTAAATTTAAAGTTCTAGGGAAGGTTGACTCTTCTCAGGCATAACAAGGTAGTGGTTAGGACAAAAGATCAACAACCATATCTCCATAACATATATGCATAAAAAATACTATTTACTACAAAGAAAACTGCTCATATTTCCCAGCCCTACTCTGGGATGTACAGATGTTGGGACAGAGGTGGGTATGGTCTGCAGATGAAGACGTTTACAAATAGAAGTGAGCTGATCAGCAGTCGGTGGGGCGGCATGGAGGCACCAACAGCCGCTCCACTGTCACACAGACGACCATTTGCATAATATTGTGTGTTGTCAGAGGAGTGACGGCTGGTGCAGGTAGTTATCAGCCGGAGCATGGGTGAACATGTTACCCTGTATGTGTGTGTGTGTTTGTGTGCTTCTGCTCTGGCCGCCTCTTCCCGTCACCTCGCTGGACAGGTGGCATCCCCTAGCCCTGTGATTAGCGTGTCAACGTCTTAACATGTCGACAGCAGCGCCTCTGCAGGCATCTACATTCATATATAAATGTAAATTCAAACCCCCGCCCCTCTGTCACTGCAGCTTCACACACCTGCACCGCGTCCTCTCTGACAGTTCAGGATTGATTTGGCCGCTTCCCATCCTCGGAGACAGCAGCAGTACAAGCACCAGGATCGTTCAGGACAGCCGCTAACAATCACGAGACGCCTCAAATCGTCAGAGAAAACGAGGAGGAGGCGGGGGAGGAAATGACAGTCACGAAATGTCCCAATCAAGAAAAGTTTGTATGAAAGCCGTCCAGGAAACTTTTGACCCCTTATTTCTTCTTTCATATTCTAATGCGGCATGTCGGAGGACGAGTCCTCATCAGGGATCACAGTGAAATGACAGCCCTCGTCAGATTCTGGGGGTGAGCGCCATGTCAATCCACACACTGTGATTTGGGATTGGGTTTGGATTGTGGGGAAACACACTTCAAGTGGTCAAAGCCAGTGATGATTTTTTTTTCCCTTTGGGGGTAAAAAAGAGGGATGATTATTTAAAGGAGGCAAAAGTTCTGAATCAGGCCTCTTGGTTATAGCTAAAAGAGCAGGACCAAACTTAAATTTTCTTTAAATTTCACGAGAGAAAGAAAACAGTCCAGAAAATACACCCATTCTTTATTTAAAGACAAGTCAGCATTTAAGCTGAGCAAGCCGGATTCTTGGTTGGACTCAAAATTTGACATATGAGAACCATTTTTTGTCCAAACCCAATTCCAGTGATATTAGGACATTGTTAAACACAAATAAAACCAGAATTCAATGATTTACAAATCCCTTTTCAACCTATATTCAATAGAATAAACAATAATGAAAAGAGGGTGGCACGTTAGTGCAGCAGGTAGTGCACGTAAGAAGGCTGAAGGTTCCCAATTTGATTCCCAGGTCAGACAGGGGCCTTTCTGTGTGAAGTTTGCATGTTCTTCCTGTGCATGCGTGGATTCTCTCTGGGCACTCCAGCTTCCTCCCACAGACCAAAAACATGCTCATTAGGTTAATTGTTCACTCTAAATTATCCTTAGGTATGAGTGTGAGCGTGAATGGTTGTCTGTCTCTCTATGTGGCCCTGCGATCGACTGGCAACTGGTTCAGGGTGTACCCCGCCTCTTGCCCAATGACAGCTGGGATAGGCTCCAGCCCCCCTGACCCCGAAAGGGATAAAGGGGTATAGAAAATGAATGAATGAATGAATGAATGAATGAATAATGAAAAGACATTTCATAGTCAAACTAATAAACGTCATTGCTTTTTTGGCTAATACTCATTTCAATTTGATACCTGCAACATGTTCCAAAAAAGCTTGAACAGGGGAACTATAGACTGGGAAAGTTGATAAATGCTTAGAAAATACCAGTTTAGAACATTCCACAGGTGAACAAGTTAACTGGAAACAGGTTAGTGTCATGAGTTTAAAAGGAGAACCCCACAAAGGCTCAGTCTTTCTCAAGTAATGATGGGGACAGCTTCACTACTTTAAGAAAGTCTTTTTCAGGGACGTCCCTGTGGCAAGACCATGTCTACAGACCACTTTCTGTGTGTGTTACAGCAGCCTGGCTTCATTGTAAAAGAGCAAGGGCAGTGGAGACCTGTCTCCCATTGTAAATGTGACACATTATGAAGTGGAGACCCCAAACTGTTGAACCACTGAAGCTGCACATCAAGCATGAATGAAAAGAACTTCAACAATTCATGTACTCAGTTTCTAAACACTTATCATGTGTTGTTAAAAGTCAGGGTGATGTAATACAGTGGACAACCACCAAGCTTTTAGAATGTGATGCAGGCATCAAATTCAAATTCCGTAAATATTTGCAAAAAGTTTCTCAGTTTAAACATTAAATATCTTGTACTTGTTGTGATTTTAATTAAACATAGAAATACTTGCAAATCATTGTATTCTGTTTGAACTTTTTACACAACATCCCAACTTCATTGATATTGGGCCATGTACCTATGACTAAAATAAGAGCTTCAACACTTGTTATCACTTTACATTGTGCACCTCCACATATGGTGCATGAGAACTTTAAGTTGATAAGCAAAGCACCTGCAGCTGAACCAGGCAGACGGGTGGCCTCAAACAAGTCCCTGCACAGGTGACCGTCTCTGGAGTGCTGCTTAAGTTCAACATTTTCAGCCTCTGTGTTTTGATGTCGTCCATTTTATAAACAGTAAAAGATGCCTTCCCTACTCTCCTGAACTTCACTGACTTCTCTTCATGTACACTCAACCTCAAATCAAGGTGCCCTTAAGGGGACAGCTGACTTTTGTCCTGTAGGCATGGTGTTCGATCTGAAACCAGCTGCAGCAGCTACATGAGGAGAATGGCATATCTGTTCCCTTTATGTGTTGTTTGTTGAGTGACATCACAATACATTTTGTACAATGTTACCAAGCTCCAGTAGGCCAAAGTTTCCCTCAAGTAAATGTGCTATGTGCTTATGCCATGCATTTGATCTACGTTGGCGAACAAAAAACAATTAGTCAGGGAGACAAAGAGAATCTCATACTCGCTTCTCTCCACTTTAATAGACCATATCTCAAAGTTGATCCTGCAGGACTGAACCAGTTCTAGCCTTCCCTATTTGGGGTGGGCAGGTAGAGGTGGCAATTTGTGGAGGGAGGTTTTATGTGTTTTTTTTAATGACAATTACTTGGAAAATTGCATTATTTTTGTATGTAAAAAATGTAGTATATGATCAAATACTGCTGATGCCATCTGCTCAGTTGTGGGTCTTGGGTTTTGTCATTTGATTTTGATGTGAAATGATTTGGAAATTGTTCAAATTTATTATTCTTTTTCTCTTCTCCAATTAACAAGTAGGTCAGTGAAATATGAAAAGTTCATTTGCAAAAGCAGATAACTCAGTTTGAGTTTAAATGTATTCAAGCCATTTTTAAACATATGGGCTGCAGGCAATATCAATTGAAGGTTTTCTTTCACAAGATCTTAATAATTCAGTGTCCCGTCAAGTAAGTTTAAGTAGAACCACTTTGTTCTTAATAATATTACCTGCAGTACACACATTTTAAAACAATTTTATGATTTACTCCCAAACAGAGTTATCTGCTGTTGGATATGTGCTCTTCAAGTTTATTTTAATTTAAGATACATATATATTTTCAAGTTTAGTTTTAGCATAAATGAAGTCATTGATATCATATGAGGCCTAAATTACCTGGGAACTACATTAAAGTAATTTCCTATAGGTTTTTGGCTGCAGGATACAAATGTTTTTGGACCTTTTTTCCTACTGGATGAAATATATTTATATATATATATATATATATATATATATATATATATATATATATATATATATATATAGGCTACAAAAAAAAAACTACTGCATTTGTGATGATAACTCAATGCAGGTGAACATGCTTCATAAGGTGGCTTGGGAAAATCTAGAAATCTCTCTGAAGAGGTGAGAGATATCTCTGAAGTTTTACTTGTATCATGAATACCAAAGTATGGCAACATTATCATATTTATTTGAATCATTTACTTTTATTTTTTTTAATTCAAAGCAAACAAAATTAAAATTATTTATGCTTTAATTAACCAATTTAATGGCTGCCAGTTCATAGTAAAGCATAAAGAAAGCAACTGTCCAATTGTATAAACTGTCAGGAAGCTGTGGTTTTGCGTGTGGGAGCAAGTGTGTGTGTGTGTGTGTGTTCATGTGTGTGAGCCACTACAGCCACTCCAATTAAAAAACATGGGCAGGGAAGAGGAATGTGCAGGTTTTTCCTCTGAGACCGGAGTCAATACAAACACTGAATGACACGCTGATGCAGGCAGAGAGCACACACACACATGAATGAACACACACAAACAAAGCAGTCAGCAAAACAAGTCACACAAACCAGAGAGAAAAGCTCATCAAAAAGCTCTTGTTTTTAATTTTTTTGTCTCCTTTTTTCATCTCTTCTTCTGCGTCTCGTGACCGGCCTAATTGAGTTGTAAATCATCAAAATAACAAGTTGATTTCATACTGAGATGTCAGAACATTTTCTTGACAAAGCCGGAGAGTGGTATAATTACAGAGGAAATTAAAAAATGTGCCCAAATGTGCTGCTGCTGCAAACAGAAACAACAAACATATTAGATGTTCCCCCTGCAGGCTACATCAACACGAAGCCTACAGTACGCTGCATTCAATAATAATGCATTTAATTAGCTGTTGCATTCCTCACTAGCTTCTTTCAATGGGTTATGAAATGGTTTAATTAGAGAGGAATATAAAAATACATTTGAGCTTTTTTTTCTGCACAGTGTGGCGGCCTCATGGAGTATTGATGGAAGCAGATGGTATCGACAAGCAGCAGCAACAGCAGGAAGGCCAGTAGGGCCGGGTGATGTGGACCAAGCATTGTGTATCAATGTGTTTTTAAGCTTAGCATGCAAAGCTGGGAATGTATCTTGATACAATTTGCTGCAACAAATAAGTAATTGGTTGTTTTAAGACCCAAATGTCACATTTCAAAGTGATATTACAGTTTGATATCGAGTCAACAACAACAGAAGTACCAGACTCCAATACTGGGTACTTACTTTGTTTCAAATCATCAGAAGTTGAGCAATAAGTCCTTAAAACTGACTAAAGCATGCAAACTATTTGGCAACATCTTTTGACATTACAGTTGCAAAACATGCACTCTTTTGACTCAACAGTATGATTTCTTCTTCGATGGCTCTGATTCAAAATGATCAGACACTTATTAAACTTCAGTCATTTATCTAACCAAAACAGACAGATAATCTAATCTGCACGGATGTGTGGGTACATTAGAAAAAGTTAGTGTGATTTACGAGACGCAAATTCCACCCACTTCGTATCGGTCTAAACGCTTTTTAAAGTACTTTTTTTTTTTACTCCTTCCAAGAAGGTTTGTCCAGCCTGGTGTTTGTCTGTTAGCATTTATGTTTGCCTGTTTGTGGGGAAGATTACCCAAAAAGTTTTCAAGAAATCCAATGAAATTCTTTGGGAATGTTGGTCATGGCACAAGGAAGAAGTGACTACATTTTTTTAAGTCTAATTTGGATCTTGTTACATGGATTTTCAGCAAGATCTGTGAAAGTAGAGCAGTTTTCAACATTTTCCCAGACATAATCACTTTCAATCTCATAAATAGTTTGAAAAGTTTCATGCAGATGTACGTCATGTGGGTCCATGAGAGTAAAACAGCTCATAGACAGTGTTTGCAGAAAGCAGGATCTTATAAAAACACATCTGGAAGATGATTGGATGATTGTTCTGTCAATCACATTCAATCAAATGGTACAGTAGGTGCTGTAAAGGGAAAAAACCATTAGCCACTTTGTACTGCAAACTCTCTCCAAATATTTTGGAAGTGAAGCAAGAGCATATATTTTTTATCAAGAGATTCTTTTGTAGTTAGTTTTTGTTTTTCATCTACTGAAGAAATGCCACAGAACTTATTAAAGCTGCCTCTGAAGCTGATAGCATCCATGCTAATCTCTGAATCAGCACCTGTTTCTGATTGTTGTCAAGGCCGTAGCTCCTGCCTCTTCCTGCTATAAGCTATGCTGATTGGGCAATGTGCGTCTGCAGACTAAGCTTAATCATTTTTGTTGTGGAGCTTAGAAAAATAGATCTGCCTGAAACTCACTCCCATCCAGTTTCAACACTTTCAAAATGGTGCCAACATATTCAACATTCAAATTTTAGCTTGGTAATATGACCAGTCATTACACAAATTGAAATTTGCCACTCTTTCAAATGTGTTTGAACAAAATAACAGAAAACAGAATTGTACATATGAATCTGACTGATATCAATAACATGTCATCAATTACAAAAAGATTCTAATAAAGTAAAAAAGAAATGCTTTAAGAACGAACCTTAACCAGGTCATTTTAAGTACTGTTTGGAAGTGTTATAGTAAAACATGTTAAAGAAAAAGCTTTATTTGCATTGCTTACAAATCATTTGAATAATACTTGAATCTGTCACCAAAATCTCATCTCTTCTTCCTTGTGGCATAGACAACTGTAACATGAAATGGTGTTACAGTATCTGCTTAGCTGAACCATCTCGCTCACATGCATTTGATTTTACTTACTCAGGCTTTATTCATTCACATATTAATGTCACATATATGAAAATGTTCTGGTGCCCCAGTGCTCCATGATGTCCAGCTCTGTATCCAAACAAAAACTTCATCACCCTGAAAATGTAATCAAAATTTGTCGACTACTTTTAGATTTATCCTGTTCACAACCAAACTAACAAATGTGTGCAAAACAAGCCTTTTTTGTCATCTTAAATAGATAATTAAATCTGAGACCAAATATTTTTCTGATGTATTTTTTTGGCATTTTGTGCCTTTATTGATAGGAGAGAATTACTGTGGATAGGTGTGTGAAAGGTGGTGAGAGAGTAGGGGAAGACACTCTACAAACTGGTCACAGGCTGGATTCGTCGGCAGAAGTGTGTATATGGGACATGCCTGGTTGCTAACCACTCTGCCAAACCAGCATCCCCAGACCAAATATTTTTAAGCCATTTTCACACGAAGACTTTAAAAAAATGTTCAAATTAAATTATTTTGCAGTCTCAAAATACAGCAGTAGACTGGATTCATTTCAGGCGAAAGATAATAATTTACCTAACAGCCTAATAATTTACCCCTGTAAGGCCCAAGACTGTAGATTATAGCCAGAAAATTCTAATTTTTTGGAGATTAAATTTTTATTTCACTTTCTGCTAAAATCCTACAAAAATCAAAATGTCCGTAAAATTCAACATATAGATTTTCCGTATCTCATTTGATACATTAGGTGTTTTTGGCAACTGATAATCCATTTGAGGACATTTTTATCATTTATCTGATTGTATTCAGATGGGTTTTTTTTTGCAATTTGTTGATCATATTGAGTAGAAAGAGGTATTATAAAAGTATGTATCAAATATGATACAATTAGCTTTACAGGGTTACCTAACTTATTCCTGCACCACTCTGTGGTCACTTTTTCTAAGGGTCACAACAAAGATCAAACAGCATCTCTGCTACATTTGTATTGACAAAATGTGATAAAAAATTACAAATACATATGGATTTTAAGCTGTGGATCCACAGATTTTATGTTCTGGAAACAAAACATTGCATTTCAAGGCTAAATTAAAAATTTATTTGTGGTAGCGATACATTTGACCTGAATGTTTAGATTGACAAAAGTGGGATGTTCCTGTTGTTGCAATAAAAATAGAGATGTCAGTAAGCAATGTGAGCGTTAATGCTTGAGGCATGGTGTTCTCATGGTGTTGGAAGGGTCAACTGAGCATTAGGTCTGGCAACTGTTTTAATCTCCCCTACAAACTATATTGCCATACCGAATTTTGTCCAATTTGTCATTCTGTTTAAACATGTACAAACATGTCCTATAAGCCCACCTCTGGCTGCATGCATATGTGTGGTTGGCTGTCTAGTTTCAATTCATAGCTGGGCTGCACCTTTGATAGTCAAGTGGATTACACCTTGTGTTCAAACAGAAAGGGAGCAAAGAAAAGCTGCAGGACACAGAATGGAATTAGGAGGCTGCTTATAGGCGCTGATTCATTTATTGTTAACTCCTTCCAGTTCATTAAGTCTAATCCCCGACAGGACGGCCACTAACACAAAGTCTGAAAGGACCCTAGATGGCCAAGGTGGGAGGGGGGGGACATGTGCACCTATTGTGGCCCTCTCTTGGGTTAATCCCAGTCCCTGTGGTGTGTTTGTGTGCGTGTGCGATGGAGGGAAAGGAAGGAGTCAGCTGGACGAGGGGGGTGAGAGTTTCTCCTCCTGCTGGGCGGGTGTCGGGTCCCACCCTCCACCCGAGGGGAGGTTTTAGCCCCCTGAGTCCTGGTGACAAGCATGAAGCAGCTCTTTCCTTTTGTGGATCAATCTGGCGGGGCTGTGCACGCCTTGCCTGGCCAGACACACACACACACACACACACACACACACAGTCAGGGTCACCGATGGCCGTGTTAATACAGATGTACATGCCAATAAGGCCTCTTAATCAGTACACAAGAGGGAGAGATTGACTTTTAAAGAAGACATACGGCCCCGCTTTCTTTCAGGCCCCAGTGGAGCCATTCGCTCTGCGCCGTGCTGACTCTTTTAATTTTCCCTCCATGGCTGACTTTGGCCTCGCTCCGGATCTACTCCGAACAATCTGAACTGAGGAGGAACAGTCTGTAAACACACTTTATTTAGGGGGGAGTTTGGCTCTGAGTGGCAGTTTGAGAGGCTGCAAAATCTGTAAAAATAAAATAAGGTCGATAAATAAAGCCAAGCAAACAGAGGAGAAGATCAATACTTATACAAAGGAAGCAGAGACAAAAGCAACATATGGCTGCGTCTAAATGACAGGTGACTGTCAAACACACTCATGCCTCCCATAAGATCTCAGTAAAACAGGGTCAAATGTGTGACAGTGATTTTTTTAAACTGAACAAAGAATTCATCAAATATCGCAAAATTATTTTTTTGACATTACTGACAGTATCCACTAAGTTTATACGTTAAGAATCAGAAAAGGATGGTCATGTAAGACGTGTTGAAGTTAACCAAAGTTACATTAGAAAAGTGAAAGCTTGATTAGAAGCTTGATTTGAACAAGCATTTGTCAAACAGTGGGGCGCGACCTCAATGGGGCACAATCCCTGGGATTTTGATTGGTCACCAAAGGTGTCAAACCAAAATTCTGCACTGTGATTGGATACTTTCTCTGTTAGTGGTTGGATTTAATTAAAATTAAGCTTAGCGAAAGTTCAGTCAAGAAGATCTTTTTTGCGTATGCCTTAGGAGTCACAAATAATTTCCCACTATCCTCACGCTCCACTACTCATCTTCCTTCTCATCCAATCACAATCTGTCACCCTCCCTCTGAGCCAATCAGTCATGAGCTGCAAGATTTAAAAGTGTTATTCCTCTCTGCTGTCATTCGGCCAGAGAAGTTTGTCAGGCCCACCTCCACCACTTCACCACCTAATTCAGAAGACTGGCCATCTTCTGTCAAAACTTCAACCAAAAGTGCTGCTACATGATGCGTCAGTCCTCTTCACCACCACTAGTGTCTAGACTCCAGGGAAGTCTTGTTTACATAATCCATCAGGCTGCGTCCAAAGATGATCTACTTCCTGTGGGGTCGAAGCACCAAAGACTACTTTCTGTGCTGATCACATTGCATGCCTGTCTTTCTCTATATTCTTTGTCTATCTTTGTTGAAATCATCAAGGGGTTTTTAACAAACCTTTTGATAAATTCGAGCCAGAAAACAACTTCTACAATGACAGAATTAACACCTGTGAGAACAACACTGAGGAAAAAAGTAATATGAATTTTAAATGAGAGTCTATGCTTTGCACATGCTTGAATATACAGTAATGAGAAACATCTTAACTTTGCCCTCTGTGATTTGGTTAGGGTAGGGGGGGTGATTTAAAGAAAAGTGTATTGGTGGTGTTGATCTCACAGAGATGCACTGCAAGAAAAGACAGTAAATCCATTCCTGACATAACTTCAGCTGCTTATGTTTGCAATTGTGGGCATGCATAAAAGTAAAAATAACAAACACTTCCACTTAAGACACACAGTTGGTCAATGTCACGCTTTTCTAAAGTAGGAACAGATAAGGCAGAAGGCAGGCAGGAAAACAGGCATAGGTGTGTGGTAAAAGCTCAGCGTGTTTTCATTTGGTAAAGTATTTGTTGTTCTGAGGAACCAGAGACAGAAGAGTTTTATACCTAAACCACTGAGTGTGTATGTGTGTTTAAAAATAGCTTCACTTACATAAAATCCACAGCAAGTATACCATCTCCTCTCTCCCTCCAAAGGACTTCATAGGTTTGAAAAATACAGAACATGTGAGATGGAGAAAATGATTAATAATTTTGCTGAAGTTGACATTTAAGTGGAAATTTTAAGATTAAAGTTAAAATGATGGGCATAAAGTCAAGGCAAGAGTATGTGAAAAAAGTCAAAATGTTTATAATAAAGTCAAAATAAGACATTATATGTTGACTTTTCGACTTTTTTCTCAACATTTTAACTTCAATCTCATAATTTTGACTTTTATCACAAAATTATATTTCAACTTTATTGTCAACATTTCAACTTTTTTCTTGTAATTTTGGCTACTATCTCAAAATGTTACTTTTTTTTCTCATCATTCTGACTTCAATCTTGACCCTTTGAAAATATTTTTCCATCTAAAATGATTCTAATGCTCTTCTTTAGAAAGACACTTCCTTTGCCCATCTTGTCCTGATTTGTTTTCCTCTCAGCTGTGTCTTTGGTGTGACTGTTCCTTTAACAATGTAATCATGCCCTAAGTTTTACTTTTCCACAGAGGACCCTGCGACAGAGGACTATGTGGTAAGGTGCTGTGTGGGCAACAAAGTATAGATAAAATTATTCATTAACTACAATATGAACTTGATACTAAAGATGAATTAACAGTCTCTTGCACACTTTAGTCTGTCAGTGTGATCACATCCAGAATGATAAAAACACTGCTCAGCACATCCACCCTCACTTTCCTGTGTGATGTGACTGCAGGTTTTCTGCCATGACAGCGGGCAGAAGAAAGTAACCGAAAAGGCTGCAGGTGCAGGACAATCTGTGGTTATTTCCCCTCAAAGGTCAACACCACTTAATCTGCATTTACACCTCAAAGACGCACACTTCTTGTTCTACTAAAAAGAGAGGTGAGCATAATAATGAAGCAATGTTGAAAGCATAAAGACTGATGACTGCTAATGCATTATGTTGAGACAGAGATTTGAAAAACAATATGCATATTTCTCTTCTTTAAGACTATTTTGTGTCGGATTGCTTTTATGCTTTTAATAGAAACTGCTCAACAACCTTAGAATGTCAGATTTAAGTTGGTTGAATTCTGGGGTTGCTTTTTGCTTTGATTTTACTTTTTAGTTTTAAAGTCCTGTTGAAAAGGAAAGATAAAAAAGTTTAGACAAATATGAATAGCAAAAGTTAGAGAGGTTTTTGGTTGAGGTTTTACATTTTAAACAAATAAAACAGTTAAAAAAGCTGGAGACATAAATATATGTTTCTTTAAAGGCAGTTCAAAAAGTGATTTGTTCTTATCTTTAAAAATGTTGAAACTTATACGTAAAAAAATACTACTGTTATTATTTATTATTTCTACATTATGTATCTTGATTATCTTAATCAAACACTTTTTCATCCTCTTTCTGTAGTGATGATTACACTGAATAAAATTCTGAGTGAACCACATTTAAGATATTTCCTTTTATTGACCATAAAGGAGATTTTTCTTTTTTTAATTGCACGAAGTAAATCTTACATTTGCATAATTTAAGATAGGGCTTAAACTTTTATATTGTTGTGGCCTTAAATGAGTTTAAGGTTATATGTAGTGTGACAATATTTTAATAAAATAATGAATGCCTCTAACTATCCCAGTATAATTGGTTTCTAATTACAGCGACTGAAGCTTTTAAAGACTCTTCATAACAAACAGGACGGTGGTTATTAGAAACTAGAGCGGCAGTAAAACTCTGTGGCATGACTTTATACTCTGTCTCAGCTCTAAAGATGATCAATAAAGTTTTTTTCGGTTTTGAGTGAGGAGTGGGTCTCTCTGATCTGATGGACATCCATCAAACTGACGGTGATGAACAAGTGTCTAAAATTAACTGAACAGAGCAGAATGTTTCAATCACAAAACACAACTCATCCAGTGTTCTTGTATGTAATTCAAATCAGTCCCTTCATTCATTTTATGCACATTATTTGTTCTTTTCTGTTTTTTACCATGATTTTATTCTTAACTTTACTCAACCCTGAATGCATTACATTTCCCATAAAAACTTGTATTTATTTGCTAAAATGTGGGGCAAGTAAGAAAAAGGACTCTGTCTTGGACAGCCCCTTTTTTAAGTTTATGGTACCTGCTGTCACTTCCTTCAGATCTTGTAAAATTAACTTACTATAGTTCAATTAGCAGCATTATCCTGAACTAAACTGTAAAAATAAACACAATAAATGGAGGGAAAACTAAAATATATGGAGCACTCAGGGCCTAAAAATGGTTCTAAACTGTAAATAGTACTTTGGCTACAGCCTAAGGGAAATTTTTTATCTAAATGTGTTTTTTTAGTTTCAGCTTTTAAATAATTTATTCTTGTTAAAAACTCTGACGAGAGGAATGTGAAAAACACCACAAAATATTTCAGTTACTTTCAAAGTGGTGTTAAATTGTTTTAATATGTTTTTAAAATGTTATAAATAATTGGTGCTACACTGCCCTAAACATTATATGTGATCTTTTTTTTTTTTATTTGTATTTGTAATACCACTTTAGTCTTTAGCTGTGGACAGTCTTTTTAATGTGCTTCCTGTGTACAAAGACTTTCAATTAAACTCACTTTTAAGATCTGATTTCACAGCTACGCGCAAAAAAAGAGGAGTATTATTGAGGGCTCCTTCCTTGGTTTGATGTTCTTAAGTTTTACAATTCAACAACAAATAAATGCTGAGTATTTGGTAGGCTACATACAACACTATGTTTCCCTTTTTACTACAGATTGCTAACTTATATGAGAAGAATGTACTGACATGCGTCTTTAATTATTTATTTTTCTGCATCAGCATCCATGTAAAATTTGACTCCATGCAGGTCAAAGCTTAGGAAAATTAGGTGGTTTTAAAATGTCCTGCACATATTATGTTTGATGTTTTATTATTTACTAAGTGTGTTTTATTAGCAAAGCGTGAAATTTAAATTTTAAAAATGTCTGTTTATTACGATTTCTGTGATGGTGGCTTGTGTTATTTCTTAAATGTAACTGTGAGCTCCTCATTGGCTCCCTGCGGGCTATCAGGGGCTCACAGGCAACTTGTTTAGTGCCCCTGGTCTAGACTTCAGTTCACTTATGTGCTTTATGGTGACATTTTCAGGGAATGTTGGTCATGGCACAAGGAAGAAGCTGTTAGATAATGGTGGTGATCAAGATCCAGACGTGGATCAAGGATTTTTATTTTTTCTTTTGAGTGATTTGTGTTCTAGGAGCACTTCTAGTTGTCATTAATATTGTTGTTAGATTTATTATTAGAAATATTATTTAATCAAACCAGCACACCTGACAGTACACCACTGATTGATCTGAATGCGTGATTATGATCCAATGAGGAATAAAAGTTAGTAAAAAGCGACTCTGTTTGGCTAATCTGTACTTTGGCACTTTGCAGTGACAACCTGTAACATGAAAATGAAAATTTAACAAAATTTTAATTGATGATTACAGCTAAATTGCAGTAATGATGGTATATGTTTAAGCACTTTTTCTGGAGTGTGTTCAGTTATGGTCTTTATAATGTGACTAGTGAAGCACCAATTAGGAAAATCAGGGCAAATACCGATGTTTTTCATAACTGTGGCAGATCACGATCACTTAGCGTTATTCTTCCATTTTCCTCATGTTTGATCATGAGGATGGATTAGAGTTTGTCTAACAGGTCATGTTGATTCTCTTACAAGACAAATTCTTCTCTTAATCAACATTAAGGCATTGAAGATGTCAGCATTAAGTGGGTAAGTGACAACAGAGAGCTATCAGGAACTGATAACTGTCTACCCAATTGTCATTTGCAGATGGCTGATCTTTGTAAAAAGGGTTGATATCGTCCATCATTGATGTTGAACCGATGCCAATGTGCATTCCTAATTAGTCCTGTTTCACACATGCAACCCTGATAATATCAGGATAATATCCAGGCAGACTTGGGTAAATCACTGGCATGGACATTGACAGGATGCTGGTCCTGTTAGCATCCAATTGAGTCTGTTTCTCTGGTTCACGTTGGGTGCACAGGATGATGTCATCAAGCCCTCATTCAGACATGAGCCTTACAGGGATAGCATACTCCAGGGGTGTGAGGAAATTATCCAGGTAGTGTAAAACTGGGCTGTTTGTGTTCAATACTGTCCAGACAATTTCAGGATTTTTTGCCAAGTGTGAATTAAGTTCTTGTCATACCAGATTCAATGGAAATGATGATGACCACAAACTGGTAACATTAAGACTTAAGACTGAATCAACACACAAGCAGTTTCTTCAAAAAAAACTCCCAACAACCTTTTGACAGACTTCCCAGCTCAAATCTTTAGTGTAATTTTAGAGCTTTTACCTTTTTTTCATCTGGACAAACAAGACGAGATGCTGTTTTTTCCGGCAGCACTTTACAAAAAGCATGAGACAGCTGAGAAAAAGAGAACAAGCTTCTGTAATCAAAAGTCTTAATTCATTACTGGGCTGCTGAGAAGGCGATTGGTATGGACACTGAGGGAAAAAAAACGTGTCCCGAGGCAAACCAATCAAGACAGAACTATGGTAACACGTTGATACAAATGCCTCTGAATCACAATGAATCAAGTTGGACAATAGGGCCACAATGGCCCCTAGATTAGCGTCTATTACTGGGATGCATTAGTGCCTCACACCCGTATTAAAGCACTCGTTTAACACCGTTCAAGGGGCGGACCAGAAATCCCCAAGTTTCTAAATTGGAATTTCATTCCCCCAGGTACTTCTGCTCATATGAGAAAAGTTGGAATGCATTTGATCTGTCCTAATTTCAATTAATTAGCGACAATGGTTGCTCGGGGAGTCCCACAGGGCAGAGGGAAAAATGGGCTGAAGGGAAGCAAGCGTCAGAAAAGTGATGGGAGAAGTGGCATCAATAAACTGTTAGAGACTCATTAGCAGGCTAAATGGCTCTCCCAAAGTCACGACACTTTAACACGGGACCTGGCGCCTAATTACTGGCCCCAGTATCCATTACAGACCCCCACCTCAGCTCCCTCCCTCCCCACATTCCTCTCTCTTTCTATTCCACCCATCTTGGCCACGGTGGAATCGGCCGGTTAATGATTGCTCTACAGAGCGAGATTAGAGGGCCATTGTGGCAGCGCTGAGAGCGAGTGTGGGCAGCCAACACCAGGAAGTGAATGAGTAAGTTGGTGTCTCAGTTGATTAAAGCTTTCAGGGTTGTTCAAGTACCAGCTTGAGTTAACCTCTTGAACTCCTGCGCAACCACCTGTGGAGCATCATTACAAACCCATGCATGGTCGACCACCGTTCAGACCAACAGGGGGATGTTTTACATCCAAACAAAGGACACAACTGTTGTTAATGTTTGCCTTGATCATGCAAGAAATAAGAATAAATGTATTTGTCAGACACTTATTTGAAAAACGGACTTATTTATAAAAGGAAGATAATGTGCAATGGAAACTTTATTGGGGTGTAATTATAGAATCAGACATTATTATGTTTTTTAAATGTTTTGTTAGGGGATCTAATGCATCATTTTTCAATATATCTGTGTGTTTTATTGATTAATTATATAAATATATATGTGGACTCAACTTTATCTTTAAAAGAGGAACAAAGAACGTCACTTAAACTTTTCTTACAGAATTATTATTATCCCTTTTCCCGACCATGGATCATTGTTTGGAAACTGGAAGAGATGGAGAAATCCTCAAACAATGCCGGTTTATCTTTGGTAGCCTGGAGTTGTGGTTACTTAACAATACCTGGCAAAATATGGTCTCCTCAGAATTACAGACCTTGGTGGGGATTGTCGTTGCTGAGGTTCATATCACATAAAAGTGGAAAGTGATTTATCTGTGTTGTATAATTTAATGTAAGGCGATAGTTGAAGAATTGAAATGTAGTTTAAGCTAACGGCTAACAAAGGATCTAGCTGCTATGTCATACCGTGGTTTGATATGGATTGGTCTGTGATGAGTGTGACTGGCAGACAGATCATCCAATCGACTGCAGTTGTTTTTGAAGGAAATACCCCCTGAAAATATCTTCTATGGGCTCTTCTTCAGATTGACTAATGAACTAGTTCAATGGTGGAACTGTCCATCTGGCATATCAGGTTAGGTCGGAGGATGCTGTCCAAATATAGACATCAACAATGATTTACAAAAATCTCTAACTTGATGACATGCTCACCAAAAAGAAAACGTGCCATCCATTACCCACACCACTTCTCCCTTGCAGGGTTGTAGGGTGACTGGAGACAATCTTAGCTATATTGGGTAAGAATAAGGGTACACCCTGAACAGGCCGTCAGTTAATTGTAGGGCCACATAGACAACAACCTAAGGGCAAGTTAGAGTCATCAGTGAACCAAATGAGCATGTTATTAGGTCTGTGGGAGGAAGCCAGTGTGCCCAGAAAAAACCCAAGCATTCATGGGAGGACATGCAAACTCCACACAGAAAGGTCCTCACCAACGCAGGGCTCAAACCAGCAACCTTCTGTGGGGCATCTGCACTACCTGCTTCACCACCACACAGTTGTTTCTTGCATATAATCCTCATTATTTAGTAAAATGACTCTTTAGCAGAATCACAACTTTGGCAGAAGTTGCATCCATGGCAACTTCTCCTTGGTGTTCAAAGTTCTTCCAAAGTTGCTGTACATGATAAATTACAAATATTTTAAGACCTGTCTGAATGGTGTGTGAAAACATTTTTTAAGACAAAGCAGGTCTTTATGATGGCAATATTTATTACTTGGTTCCTCCGTTTAATTCTGTGAGACTTTACAGGAATTGAGCAACACCTCCATCCAGTATCCATCCATGTTTCCTCAATCCTTGAGATCATCAATCAGCCTGTTTATGAAAGGAAGCCTAATAAAAAATATCAGCATCAAAATCTGGTGTAAAAGTCGATAAAGACCATCAATCAAGGTCCAAAAGGAAACGAGAACAGAATTCACCAGAAAGTGCTGACAGACACAAGGTGGACCAGAAATGAGACTGTATCTAAAACACTGAGGTGATGTGATGCTGTTGTTGGCAGTGGGAGGGAGAAGGGGGGGTAACCGATCTCATCTCATGTCCTCTCTCATGCTCTCTGAATGGGGTCCTAATTGGCAGGGTTGTGTGAATAGGCAGCTGGCCGAGGAGTGCCTGTACAAAAGAAACACACAGTGTGACAGTGCTGGAGCCGAGGCCTTGTCTATTCACAACCTCTACCCCCAAACTGGAAAATAAAAAAAAAGAGCCGAGGAGAGAAAGACAGGAAGAAAAGCCGGGTATGGATGGGGTTTGGAAGAAGGAGGGGGGTGAGGCGGGTCATGCAACAACAGAGCGGAGTGGAGTGGAAATCGACAAAACAGAGAGAAAGAGCGAGAGAGAGAGCGAGCAGATGAGAAATAGAAGGTAATCACAGGAGATTATCTTCTTGTGATGGAGGCCGAGCTGAAGGATAAGTAGGCTATCCTGAGGACGACCATCCCAAACCGCTCAATAAAGACCCATGTCTGCAGCTCTGATACAGCCGGGTGGGGCCACAAGGTGCTCAAGGGCCAGTTAGGGCAGTGAGGGGGCCAAAAGTGGTCCTTATGAGGCAGGGGCTGTATCACTTTAGAAAGAGGGGGCTGTGGGCTCTGATATCACTGCATGTGTTTCAGTTCCCACACATACAAAAGAGGAAGATGGCTTTGATGGCTGTGAATGGCCAATTTATGTGCATGTGTTCATGATACCTTAATAGTACAAATTTTATTGTGCTATCCCTCCAGTCAAGCATTGCCAATACTAAAATGTGATTTTAAAGACATTGCCGTGCACTGATTGGTCAGAGAGTATTGTCAAGAAAATCAATACATGGAAATCAAACCCCTGTGATTGTTGTTTTCTTCCTACTGTCTTTCCAAATACTCCTGTACTTTTAACAGTACTTTGTGTCTCTGCTTTTAACGGTTTCTGGAACAAAACTTGACTTCTTGTGCCATAAATGTCAGAGACTGAGAACCACCATCACCTCCATGTCCATAACATGTCCTTAATGTTGAAGTCTCTCAAGAGTCTGACTGCCTCTAAAGCTATGTTCACACCAAACACACAAAAAAATATAAGTTGCGCCTTTGTGCGTGCATTTGCATGTTAAAATGGTTCATATTTGGGGTACTGGTTTGGCAGAGTGGCTAGCAACCAGGCATGTCCCGTATACAGTACAGGCCTAAAGTTTGGACACACCCTCTCATTCAATGCGTTTTCTTTATTTTTATCACTAATTACATTGTAGATTCTCACTGAATTAATGATGGCCTCTCGTTTCTCTTAACTTAGCTGACTGGTTCTTGCCATAATATTAATTTTAAAAGTGTCTAATAGGGCTGTCGGCTGTGCATCAGCCTGACTTCTGAACAACACAAATGATGGTCCCAACCCCATTAAAAAGGCAAGAAATTCCATTAATTAACCCTGGAAAACCATTTCACATGACTACCTCTTGAAGCTCATAAAGAGAATGGTAAATGGACTTCAGCTTATATAGCGCTTTTCTAGTCTTTGACTACTCAAAGCTGCTTTACACCGCAGGTCACACCTACCCATTCTAAGTGTCTTAGCCCCTATGTTGTTTTGCCCAAGGACACATCGCCATGTGTTGCCCGGAGCTGGGCTTGAACCTGCAACCTCCCGATCACTGACCAAGCAAACTATCCCACCGCGCCACCGACCCCCCAAGACCAAGGGTCTGCAAAACAGTAATCAAAGCAAAGGGTGGCTACTTTGAAGAAACTAGAATAAGACATGTTTTCAGTTATTTCACACTTTTTTGTTAAGTTCGTAATTCCACATGTTCATTCATAGTTTTGATACCTTAAAGGATAAGTTCGGTTTCTACAGCTTTCACATTGTTTATAGAATGAAGTAGAACAATATACTCACCCAGAAGGCTTTCCTGATCCAAACAGTGCTTTGGGAGATACTTAGATCCAAAATCGAGCGGCGGACATCCGTATAATGGTAGCACATGGTGAATGTATAGCGCTGCTCCTAAAACTGCATTAATCGTCCAAAAACTCATTAGTTTCACCAATATTTCATCATGGTCCGCTCACGCTACTCCATTACAGTCTGTATCGCTCCAGACATGTTTTGTGACTGTGCTGACCTCTGAACTGAAGAAGAAGAATTGCGTCCGCGCATGCGCAGTACTCTCTGGAGAGCTGTTCTTCTCTTTGCCTCCGCGTCCTCCTTTCGATGAGCTCCTCGTCTGTAAACTCCGGCTCGAAACTGTAAGGACACCCATCATATTCAAAGTTCTCCTCCACAACATCTTCATCCGATAGATATTCGTCCATTTTGCACAAAACTGGAAGAAGAAAGTTGTTGAGTAGCCGGCTGTTTTCCCCTGAAACAATGAGCCGTACCGCGAATGCGCAGAGGCAAGCATTCTTCTTCTTCAGTTCAGAGGTCAGCACAGTCACAAAGACATGTCTGGAGCGACACAGACTGTAATGGAGGAGTAGCCCGAGCTGACCATGTTGAAATATTGGTGAAACTGATGCGTTTTTGGATGATTAATGCAGTTTTAGGAGTGGCGCTATACATTCACCGTGTGCTACCACACGGATCAGGAAAGCCTTCTGGGTGAGTATATTGTTCTACTTCATTCTATAAACAATGTGAAAGCTGTAGAAACCGAACTTATCCTTTAAGTGAGAATCTACAATGTAAATAGGGATGAAAATAAAGAAATCATGTTGAATGAGAAAGTGTGTCCAAACTTTTGGCCTGTACTGTACATACTTTTGCCAGCCCAGGTTTGAAATCCAGCCTGTGGCCAGTTTGCAAAGTGTCAAAAATCACTCAGAAAGTCTGAAATAGGAGCATATTCATTTGATGATCCATAACATACTACATAGCTGCACATGAAGAGTTTCACCATGATGTTCAGGTGATGGCCCCTCAGTCACTTGCTGAACCTGCCCTGCTTCACTGGTCTTTCTTCCCAGAGACCCATTCCTCCCTCTCTCCTGGTCTATTATTTCTGTTGTGGGTGCTCCTTCCTGGATAATTCTTCTGTAAGTTTTGGCATATTTTCTTCAGTGAAAACTCATTAAATCTTTGCAAGTAGCCAGCTTGCCATTGTGCTGCTGTCTTTCGCAGTACAGCCCATGAAAAGTGTTGAATAAATATGAGCTGAACTCACTGGATACTTAAAACTCTCAAAAGATCTTCCTTCTTGTTTCCCTTCTCTGTGGTTCAGTCACTGAACACAAAAATAACTGTGTAGAGGAGCTCCGATGCCAATGTGGAGAGATGTTTACTTCCTTTTTTGTCTGTCATTCCGTCCTCATCACTATTCACTCTCGATGCTGGTCACTTGTCAGCTCCAGGCAAATTTGTTGAAAAAGCTGGATATCAAAGTTTTGACAAAAACAGCAAAATTCAAGCCAATCACAACAAATTGCCGACAAATCTGCTGTGTGAATGATGCGTCTTCTCATTTACTTTCAATGTATTTCCATTGTGCGACAAACGGACATTTACAATTGGTGTGAACACAGTTTAAGAGACAAAAAGACCCAAATTTACTTGTGTACACTGCTCATAGTTCCATGGTCTTAATTCCATCATCTGATCTGAGTCTATCCCATAGCAGTTGAATATTCACTCTCTGTCTTTGTTTGTTTTTAACAGTTTCTTGGTCTATCACACCATTATCATTTAAACTCTTTCTCGACGAGGTGATGCTGGGGTTCAGCAGAGCAGTTTTTTTCTGCTGCTGTAACGTTCATGCGTGTGTCATTTGTTGGAGAATGATGCATTTTGGATGAAGCAGGTTAGAAGAAATGGCCCCAGTATGACCTCCATTTTATAGAATGGTCACAGGCATAATGAAAACTGCAGGAGGTAATGATATAACCATACATATAATGTACACACACACATGCAGGTACAGAATGATGCACATAGTCCCTGAGATACAACTCTGGCAGCGTTTAGGAAGTCCATTTGAGCAAAATATATACCATATCATACTGAGATTTGCACCTAGTCATCTAAAGACTGACAAGAGATACAGCTTGATGAATGGTATCGTTTGGACTTTTGTTTTTTTGTTGCATTGCAAAAAAAAAAAAAAAAGCCAATACATGAGTGCAAAGAAATATCAGAGAAATTTCAAATATCTGATTTTTGGGCAGCTGTGAGTTTTTAAAAAAAAATCATCAATAGGTTCTCATTGTTTTAGACAACAAGACTTTTAAGAAGAGACTTATAAAAATTAAATTTTAATAATGTCACTAATGGTAAATAGTCTTAAGCATGTATAGCACTTTTGTAGTCTTATTTGTAGTCTTTTACCTTATTTTTCTTTACTTGTGGATCCACAGGGGCTTTCTGTGTGGACAATGATTAAAGCTATCTATCATTAAATCTTATTTTGCTGATTCAAAGTGTTGAATTATTTGTGATGCTAATCCTGAGCCAGGGCTGTGACACGAGTTTCAAGAAAAAAGGAGCCCTAAATGTTAAAAAACTCGTACTTGGATCTCTGTGATCTGTACAGTATCACCAACAAAACTTGTGAAGAAGGTGTCTCCTTCCTGTGTGACGCTTTCTTCTGTTGGTCATAAAGACGTGATAAATGCCAGCAAATAAACCATCTGTTTCCCCACAAACTGTCAATTAGAAGAGTCCCACCTTATCCATCACAGCGGTGCTAAACTCTCTCTGGGAACCATCGAGCAGCTGCACGCCTCATCTGTGCACTTCCTGCTGCCGCGATAGGCAGCATGGCGGCAAACCTTGGCGTACTGCACAACAGATGTTTATGACCATGTGAGTGTGAGTGTGCTTTTGGATTTATGTATCATTGTGAGTCTGTAAATATGTGTGTGTATGAGTGTGTGTGTTTGCAGAAAACAATGCCATCTCCTGCCATCTGGATAATTGATCGTTTGCGATCATAAAAAAATAAGAGGAGAGCGATCGCGTCATAATGGGACACTTCTTAAACGCCATGTTTTTTATCTCTTTTGCACGGCTGCTTTATACGTGGTGGGTGGAGTGGGGGGGTCTGCCAGTTGTCATGATGATCATGAGGAGGGTATTATGGGATGGGGAATATGCATCATGATGCAGTGTTTGAAGATGATCAATGACCTGAGGCTTTAAATGGTGTAAAGGGGTTCAGCAAAAATACACACTGCACTTCCTAAGAGCAAAGTTGAGTTTTCTGTCTTGTTTTCTTACAGTTTTAGTTTTAATCTACAGCAAAAAGGAAATAGTATTATGCATTGCAACACTCCACAAAAAAAAGTAGAATAAAAAACTTAACTGACCTCTTACAAATTCTCATCTAATAGTTACAAAGACATTCAGATATCTCTGATGTTGTTCCTGAACCAGCCAGTTATCCAGTTTGGAGTTTACAGCCTGTGTGCTCCTGTCTTCGCTCTTCGCATATTTTCTTTCAACCCTAATTCAATATCGGTAATCAGGTGGATCCAGTTTGCCAAGCTTCAATTTTCAATGATTGTGAGCAGCTCAAAGCTGGACTGTCCTGTGGGAGTCCCTCAGCAGGAGGAGGTGGGAGCTATGGGTGTGACAACAGTAGGAATTGATTATTCAGACAGAGATTAGCACAGATGCTAATGCTTCAGTAGCAGTTCTGTCAGAACTTCACTACTTTTAGCTAAATGACAAGCATTACCAACTCCAGAATCTTCTTAGTAAGAAGGATAATTTAGTTCTACTTCTGACATGTTTTGCTGGGAGTTTGCTTTCTGAAGGGGATGATAGTCTGTCCTCCACACCACAGCAGTTGCATCTGTCTGCTACATTATCTGCATTTGAAAGGTTCTGCCCATTCCCAAACACTTACTTTGGGCTCTTTACCAGATGGATTACTGAGATGTACTGATTGGTTCATCTGGTGTGTCAGGTTAGCGCTGTGCAGCACTTGAAATACCAGTGTTGGGCAAGTTACTTAAAAAATGTAATGTATTATTTATTACTTGTTACTGTCATTTCAAAGAAATTAGGTACATTATAATATTACTGTATTTGAAATGTAAGGAATTACACTATTATCGCATTTCTTTTAAGTTATTCTCATCAAATAACAGGAAATAAGAATTTGGCATACTAAATGTAGCTCATAACGCGAGAGGTCCCGGGTCCGAATCCCGGACGAGCCCCCATTTTGTCATGACTTGGCTCAAAGACATGACAAATGCGAGGAGATGTACGGGTTTTTCTGAAGATTAAATGATTTATTACAAACAATGGGAATAAAATTAATAAACAACTGAAGCAGAAGAACTAAACTAACAAAGAAAACTAACTAAATGAAAACATGGCGCGCCGAGGAATCATCTGGCTGCGGAGGGAAACGACACCAAGCTGCAGCATTGAGCAGCAACCTGAGTGGCCAGATCTGGAGTGGCCAGATCTGCCCAGGTAAGGTAAACCCCACCTACCAACCTGCAGGGGAAGACAAAACAAAACACACACAAAATAGCAGGCCCTAGAGGCAGGAGGCCATCACAGCTCAAAAAGCTCATGACAAATCCAGTGGAAAGTGATGTGGTGGCTATCTGGCTGAGTTTGGCTTCAGGCTAAAAACAGCAGAATATAATAGCCATATTGATGGCTCATGGCACAACACAAGAAAAGATTACAAAAGGCAAAATTCTGGTAAATTGTGTTAGAGATACTGTAACTTTAGGCCTAGCAGAGGACTTTTCTCCTCCGCTGATCTCACAGAGTATTTGGCGAATTTGTATTTAAACAAAAAAACAACTTCATTTCGGGTTAAATTAGAAATGCAACTTGTATGTATGTAACTTGCATTGCTGACATTTGTATGGAGTAAAATATTACGTTTTTTTGTTTGTTTTGTTTTTTGTTTTTAATGCCTTACATTACTAAGTTACACTCAAAGGAATGCATTACAGTAATCATATTACTTTTGTAATGCATTACTCGCTACACTGTGAAAAACACTCCAGAGGGCATGAATATGTGCTGTTGGTCAGAGCAAAGAGGCAGAGTGGACGGTGCTCTACACAGGTAGACTAAGTTTCAATTGATGATTACAGCCTTATTCTGTGTTTACCTCCGCCAAGGAGGTTATGTTTTTGTGAGAGTTTGTCCGTCTGTCCGTCCGTCCGTCCGTCCGTCTGTGAACAAAATAACTCAAAAAGTAATGGACGGATTTGGATGAAATTTTCAGGAAATGTTCAGCATGGGAAAAGGAAGAACTGACTCGATTTTGGTGTTGATCCGGAGCAGCGTCTGGCCGCCATGATGAAAAATGTGATTTTGGTGAATAACTACTGGACTAAAATAGATATCATTATGAATCCAGTTGCTAATGGCATGTTTTCACGGTCAAGGAATCTAAATATGTTGATGAAATAAAGGTAGGAGTAATATTTATGGTCAAAATGACAATATGGCTGAGGACTGTGGCACTGGCGGAGGTCTGCGCTCTCCGAGTGCTTTCTAGTCTAGATTGTTTCATCAGCCTCTTTCACAGCCTGCATCAGAGATCTTGCCTTGTGTGGTAGACCTAAGCCTGATCTCAGACATACAACCTTGTATGTGTACGTGTGTATGAGTCTGCTGTGCATCAGAAAAATGTGCTGTTTAATAAAATTTGCTTTTAACTGGTTCATTTTGACCATAATAATATCTATAAAGCTAATGGTCATGCGAGTGTTTCCCTTATTTACAGTAAGATTTAAACACTTATTGATTGACTTTGACATTGTTCATGATGGAAAAAAATATATTTTCTCATATTCTATATGATACAAGTTTGCAAACACACACACAAGCACACAAATTGATGCACACATAGGGTGGTAGATTTTGTTTCCCACATCATCCAATAAACGGCAACATTCCCTCATAACTGTTGATCTAATCCAGCTGTTAGCAGCTCTATCTCTCCATCCAGCTCTCTCTCTCTCCTCTCTCACCCCATCTCACCCGTCCTCACCCTCCGCTCTTGTTCTCAGATGGCTTCCTCCACCTCTCTTGCCTGTGCATTATGTAGATAACCTGGGGACGCCATATATCCCGGGCAGGTCAAACAGAGGTTGCAATCACACACTGTGACAGTGGGAGCCAATCCCAGTCCATCATGGAGGAGGGGAGGGAACTGTGTGTGTGTGTCTGCGTGTGTGTGTGTGTGTGTGTGTGTGTGTGAGAATCGAGTTGAGCTGAGGTCTCTGCAGTGACTCTGTCAGACAATAAGTTGTATGGGGGAGTGGGACATGTGAGGAGGACCGGGTGGATGTGAAACTTTGATCATGGATGGAGGGAGAAGGTGGGGGTGGAGCTGTAGAAGTGATGGGAAAATGGAGGTAATACAGTGTGACACAGACAGAGGGATGGAGAGGAGACTTGTTTTTCTCTGGGATGGGATCAAAAACATGCATCACACACTTCACAGCGTCATCACAAAGTCCATCATCATTCATTGGAGTATTGACTTCATGGTGCACGAGTTGCCATCAGACTGAGATGAAGGAGGCTCTTGTTAATTGTGTTTGTATTATAATGACTGAGTAAATTTTGTAAGTTTTGAGGCATTGAATTTACTTGTTTGTGATTGGTTAAATGCAGGGGTTAGGTGTGGATCCAGGGTATCGATTATGTACCTTGAAGAGGCTTACACACACTGTCCAGCCATGTCAGTACAATACCCCAATTCCAATGAAGTAAGGACAATGTGCAAAACATAATTGATGACTGATGATTTGCAAGTCCTTTCGACCTGTATTCGCTCTTTGTATATTGATGATGGTCATATTACATAAGGTTGGGACATGGGCAATAAATCCTGTTTAAGTTGAGGAATGCCCCAAAACACCTGTTTGGAATATTCCACAGGTCCACACATCTCTTTCCTACAATCAGTTACAGCTCTGTTCATTTCTGTTGCCTTCTCAGGACTGAACTCCAGTTCTACAACAGTCATTTTGGGGACATTTGTGTATTGCCGGCATTGTACGGTGTCAGAATACAGAGAGGAGCTGCAGCTGCATGTGTAAAAATGGCACAGATGCTTGCTTCATAGGGTGTCGATGTCACAGTGCGATTGCACCAAGTTACGTTAGGCCAATGTACCAATGTTTCATTCAGCTTTAGATGCTTGACTGGCAGTGATCACAGCTAAACTGACCCGTTGAACATACATTCAAAGAAGCCCTGATGATTGCTTAACCTTGGTCAATGTCAGGAAAGATACATTGATGGGTGAATGAGTCTTAAAGAGTTAAGCAGAGTTTCTCTTTGCACTTTGCACCCAAAATACAAAAAGGAAACAACATAAACAAAGATTTAAATGACAGTCTAAATGAAGTCAATGTGGGGCTCTAATTATCATGTAACTTCAGATTCATCATTAAGATAAATTCCTCACTCCTTGTAAAGCCAGGAAGATGTCACAGTGGAAGTTGTTTTAATCACAGTCCCCCTCCCCCACTTGTTTGTTCCTTTCTGTCCTTCAAATGGCCCGACATAAGCTCTGTGTGTCAAACTTGGAGTTTACAAGGAGTGTTGAAGATTTACGAATCCCCATCTTTTTTTTATCTAGATCTGTCAATTCATTACAGAGAGGATCTTCAACTTGTCTTAATGATTCAGATCACCACTGCACTTCTGGTATTTCCTTACAGTATACAAGTTAATTTGGTCAAATATTCACCAAGGCCTCTCTAACTCTGCTACACATCTGTACTGAACTGAGGAGAAGTGCATGACGAGGTTAGAAACCAGTGAGGAGCTACACCCGGAATCTGAATTTAAAAACAAATTGTTATTCATCCTTGAAATCCCTCAAAGAACATAAAACAGAGCAAAAAAACAAGAATAGGAAAACATCTATTATTAAACAAGTGATTCTGCAAACAAGGACATGAGTTCAATCACAGTGTACAGAAAGCATGAAAGAAGGGAATCATCTGCAAACAATATTTACCTGCATCTTCTTCAAATATAGCATTTGATGCTGAGAAAATAAATGTTGGGCCATAAGACTGAAAACAAAAAATGAAAAAATGGGGGACAAAAAAAAAGTGTCTAAATCAAAACTATGTAAACAGACTGAAAACAAAAAAATGTGTAATACATATAAGAGATGCCAAATAATCACCAAGACTTGCAGAAATAACACAATTATATGTAAACTATAATAACGATTTAAAGATTTAAAGAGGAGTACAAGGGTATTAAATGTTAAATGTTAAATGGCTGTCCATTTAACATTTAACAGCTTTTTGAAAGCTATGTATTTACAGTATTTATAGCTAGAGGTCGAGGCCACTGTAAGCCCAAATCTCTTTGAAACACATGCACCCACAGCAGAGACGGTCTATTTTGGTTACCAGGAGGACCACATTTAACCACCTTAAATGTCCGGAAGGGGATTAATATATTTCACTAAGATAAGTTTTTTTTAATGTATTTGTTACTCAGCAAGACCAGTAAAGAAAGAGAGCCCTCTGATTATCAAAGTACATGTATATACATTTTTTTGTACAATTTTATCTGTTTTTACAAATGTGTAAAAAGAGTTCCACACAAACAGTTACATCAGATTTCTAGATCTTTCATTCTTGGGAAAATTCTATATTATTGTAATGCTGTCATGTCAGATTTTCTCATGCTTTCTTAATTTCAAGCAGTGATGAACAACACCTGATTTTTCTCAAATCTGTAGGATATTAATACTTTTTGTTGTAATTGTTCAGATATTGACAGTTATACTAATACACATCCTCCCTGACAGTGCTCACATTATGATCCTGAAATTGACATTTTGCATTGACCATAAGCACATAAATAAATGTGTAATCTTGACTCTAGGCCATCAGATCCTTAAAGTGAGCCAAGCTTCAAGTCATTGTAAAAACATAAACACATCTCCCAGATATTCCACTGCAGTATTTTTAGATGAATAGATGATTATTACATAAAAACAAACACAAGTTTAACAACTGTACTAACGTAGAGTGTTTTCTTTGCTCAATCGTAATTGGATACATCTGATTGGTCTCAACATTCACATGACACAGTAGTAGTTCTCATTTGTTGCTGAAATTATAAAAGAGATTACTGAAACGTACTTCTTACTGGGCTGCAAAAAGGTAACAGGAGGGCCTCATGTTACCCTTTGACCTACACCATTAATGAAATAATACTCCAGCTCTTCCTGACCCATCACTGAACTTCTATTGTCTGGTCGTTGCAAAACCTTGAAGCTTACATGTAGAAGTTCTGGTTTGTATTTTGTGTTTCTGCTTGTGTGTTGTGATTTTAGAGACTGATGATGTGTGTGATACAGGTGCATGATTCACACTCCAGTCTGTGTTTGTACATGAGATGTTTGCACGTGCCATTCAGCAGCAGACAACACAAACGTTAAGTGTTTTCAATGTAGAATAATATATTTGACTAAGTTTGAAATGCATTTGTTGAGTCTGCTTACAAATGTGATCAAAGTTTGTGTTTCTGCTTCATTGAAAATATTCTAATCTTTCTTTAAAAATACTTTTATCAATGATTACTTATTTTGTGTGTATGTTTTTAACAATATTTGTTTTTCTGCTCCAACGTCAGCTTTGTCTTCTTTTCTCTGCTTTATTTGCTTTTCTTTGCCTCTGCGTTTTTGTCTCTTTCATGCATTGATTTCTGTTTGTTCTCTGTTCTTGTTGATTTGTTTGTATTTGGTCATTTACTTTCTTTATTTTTGCCCATTCAGACGTGTGTGTTCCAGTCATGCTTTGTCTGTTCTGTCTTTATCTGTGATTTTGCATGATGCATGTTTGTTTTGTTTTTTTTCTCATCTCTCTGTCTTCATTTTTTTGCTAAAGAGACAAAGAAAATCCACTCTTCTTGTTTACAGTGATGCAGGTGCTGCAAGTTTCAATCGTGTTCCTCTACTGCCCCTTGTGGGGTCACACAGGTTTGGCGTCTCAGAGGAAACAGAGCTAGAGGAGGGGGAGACAGAAAGAAAGGGAGCAAGACAGAGGGATCAGAAACCTGTCCTTTCAGAAAAGGCAGCTTGTGTCTGCTCCAGTTTTTTATGAGAGCTGGGAGAGCCTCTGTGAGATCATTTTGTAGAGCTGTACTTTACAGAATGTGCAAACTGTTGAGTGGGATGTGCATACTCGTGCTGCAGTCTAAATGACTGTGCCTTTATTTTATTAATGTGCATAGCAGAAGGAAGGGATGGGTGAATATCATATTTTTAAGTATATTAAAATCTCTTTTCAATAAAATGAAGTGAAAAACAAAATATTTTGTATCAGTTGTTCTGAAAAGTGTGTCAAGAGTTCACAAAGCCATTTTTAATGGGCCAAAGATGTGTGGTGAAAAAAGTTCTGACTTAGCATTCATGTTTGTATCTCCAATGCTGGAGCCACACAATTTGAATTTTGCTTAGTTTTTGTAGGATTTCACATCAGGTTTAGGAGCGCATGGTAGGTCAGCATGTCACCATTCGTCTTTCCTGATGACTTGTCTGAACCACCAGCAACATTAACCCACTTTATTCAAAAGTGTTTATGTGATGAAGATCACTGCCCAAGAGTGCACACCCTGCAGCCCTAAGCTATGTAGCAAGGAAGCCAACATCTTTCAGTTGCTTTACCCACTGCCATAAGCGGCAGCAGTGCCCCAGACAGCCAGGTTGCATCTCCCCAGCTACCAACGTGTTTGGTGAAAATTGATTCATCTTGTGACGTGTGTCCTAATGCGCAACAATCAAAATCTCATCTGACGCCTCATGACTTCCCAACAGAAAGTCTTGCATGTTTGGTTTTTGTTTTGACATTGATGATTGGCTCATCCATTTAGAGATGTTGACCAATTTGAGCACAGGGAGCTCTGCATGTGTGACGGTCACGGATCTTAATACACTAAGGCTGTTGCCTTGAGAACAAGCTAGGAGGCCTTGAATAGTTTATGGAGCTCTGACAACATCTCTTTCATTGTGATGTGTTTAAGAGGGTAAACAATAAGAGACTAAAACAGATTATTGCTGAAATAGCAGAGACACCTCAGCACTTTGTTGAGTAACTATTAAAACTTGCCACTAAGCTAACATTTGAAATTGCAAACAGAAGTCACATATTCTAATATTTTTTGGACCGCCTTCAGCTTTGATGACACCGTGCATTCGCTGCGGCATTGTTTCGATAAGCTTCTGCAATGTCGCAAGATTTATTTCCATCCAGCATTGCTTTAATTTTTGCCCCCACAGGCCTATACAGTAGGCACTAGGTATGATGGGTGCAGCACTTCATCTGCCTCTGTTCTTACCCTGATGTGCCCAGCACTCTGTAACAGGGTAAATCTGGATTCATCAGACCATGTGACCTTCTTCTGGTCCTCCAGAGTCCAATCTTTATTAGAGACTAGGGATGTAACGGTATGAAAATTTCATACCAATCATTATTATCATGATATTGTTGCAGTGCGCTCAAAATGTTCAAAAAGTACTTTTACACAGTCTTGAAATCATTTAACCCCTTTAATATTCTAATTTTAACAGTTCTTTTGTCTTTTTTGTCAATAACTGTCATGAAATGTCCTATAAGTAAAGTTTTAAAAACTGCTTTGGATAGTTACTAACCCTGTATTAATAGTTTCTGTATTATTCTTTGATGTTTTCTCTGCTCAATGCACGCCAATGATTTGACCCTTTTTAAACAGACACAACAGGATGAGTCTTTAGACAGGGTTGTTTACGAAATAAGACATTACTCATTGCATCAGCTGGGGTTAATTAAGTTGTTGCCAGCTAAAAGGCTTGTACCTATTTGCTTAGTTAATTCCAGGTGGCAACTTTGTTTTGGCCAGGCAGTGTGTTTTTTTTTATCTTAGAGAGGGAGGTGCAAATTAGAGACCCCTATGAAACAATGTGTTGGAGAATAATTTTAGATTATAAATGAAAATGCTACAATGATCTGGAGTTATCACCACATGCACGTATACATTTGTCAACAGACTTTTGATTACAAACAGGTAAGTTTTCAAAGAGAGCAGAAACAAGTCAGGACGAAGATAAATAATGACTGAAGAGGAGAAATAAAGTTTGGGTGTGGACATAAGACAAAACAAACAGTATATATACAGAGTAAAACACCCTTTGAAAGTGAAAAGACTTTTAACATTGAGCTGAAGCATATGATCACAAATGAACTGCCCATCATTACAAAAGGGGCTGGACAAATCTAAAACATCTAAAAAGGCAGAAGGGACGACTTGATGGCAGACTGCTATAGACTTCATTGACTGGTTAGTGTTATACTATTGTTCCAGTAGCTGGGGAGTCTTAAGTTTTGATCCAGTTTGAACAAAAGGACCCCAGACCACTTCTGTTGTAGTCTGATATATTTGAATTGAAACATGTACACATGAAGCTTTAAGGATGATCACAGTGCCCTCCTTCCTTTAGTTAAAATATGACTGGAGATTATTAAAGGAGACATATCATGCTTGTTTCTCCTTTTCACTATGCCAGACTAAGATGCCTGTAAAGCATTTCTGCCCTCAGTACAAGTCATTTAGTTCCTTCATTGCCCCACAATAGTGTTCTCAAAATCCTCATTTTAGGCCATTATAAAGCTCTCGTTGAAACGCTCGGATCTCAGGCTGACCTACAGTAACCTCGCAACGTCACAGCCCTTTGTGCTCTGATTGGTCAGTTCTATCGGGGGTAGAGCCAGCCTGTCCTTCTTCTTCTACTGTATTTTCCGGCAGGCTCAAAGCAGCGACCGCGTATTGAGTCCCCCTACAGGCCAGAGCTGGTAATGAGTGAGTGTGAGCTAGGGAGCTATATACTGCTGCTTGGTGGATGTGTTCCTGACTGATGGTTGTGGGGCTAACGGACATCACAGAGGAGGAATTGTTTCATCAGATTACTCCAATAAAAAGAAAGGTACCTCATGTCATCACGACGATTTAAATCTCGCGGTCATCCTGCAATGACCTATTTTCAGAGGCATCAAATCTCGTTCTAGGATATCAGAAAAAATACAATATTTTATTTTTTGAAAATTAAGGGGGTGTAAGGTCTTGTTTTCAAATTTATCATATTATATGTAAGTATTAAGTCATGCATCAGCATGATATGTCTCCTTTAAACTGATGGACTTTCTGATACCACACATCATTATTCCAATGAAGGTTAGTTTGAAATGCATGGTGTTTAAATGTGTATACAACGTGGACAATCTGTGTCTTTAAGATCTTAAATGTAGTGTAATGCGGTGATGTTTGGTGACTCATGAGTTGAGTAAGGGTAATCAGTGGCTTACTGGCTACTCTGTCACATTAACTTGTGTTTTTTAGGATGTTTTTTTTTAAAGGTTGCAGGAGATGGAGATCTTTCTGCTTGACCTGCATGACGGTGGACTTGACAATCTTCTCAGTGTTTACTCAGCAAGGAGCCACCACCATCTCCCTCGATGTCGACTTCTCCTGATTGGAGTCATCGCAGCCACGTACGGATTAATATTTAATGTAGAAGAGAGAGAGAGAAAGAGAGGAAGAGGGAGAGAGTGAGAGGGGTGAGCAAAGCCAGGCTGCTGTTTATTTAGGATGTGGTGAAAATATGAGAGGAAATTTGCAATTTTATTGGTTTTCCGCAACCATAAGAGCTGTGTGAAAGCTCCGTATATTCTGTGTGTGTGAGTCAACAGCTTAAGGAGTGTGTGTGGGTGGATGGGTGAGTGTGTGTGTGCTCAGCAGCTCTGGTGACCTTCAGCCCTCAGTCTCTGTATGTTCACCCTCCTCAAAGAGCACTGCCTCCATCAACACACACACACACACACACACACACACACACACACACACACACAGTGACCAGTTGGTATATAGTAGCACAGCGTTTTCATCTTGTGGGTTTGGACCTCAAAGCAGGTTGTTTTTCAGTGGGTCGAGGATGTATGCACAACAAAAAGAAAAAAAGTCCATGATATACAGAAGCCTTAAGAGGACAAATATGTAAATGATGTTATTTTTGGACAAAAAGATGATTTGTGCATTTCTTAAAATGTCCATGAAATAACAAAATTGTACATGTAACGTGGCAATAATTGAAAAACTTACACCTGCATGTCCTCTTAGGCTCTGGGTCCAGACATGAGCCTCTGTTGCTTTAAAGTGGCTCACATATTTTAACTAAAATGATAATCCAGTGATAACTAAAGTAAAAGTTTAAGGTCTACACACTACTCTAAGGGCTTTTGTAATGAGGGGCTTTTCAACAAGTACATTTTTCCCCTGTCCCTGTTTTAAACTGTAGTTTTTTTTTCTATCTGTGTTTCAAAATACAACGCTTTTCATGATGTGGGTTTGATTTGTAGAAACTTTATGAACTTTTGTTGTGTTCTCCCTTTCATGGAGTAGAGGAAGGGCAAGGCCAGCTGAGAACCTCTGCTCTGGAAATTTTGAGACATTGATAATTTTATTCAAAAAATAAAATAAAGTTAAGTTAATCATAAGAAAAATCAAATTATAATTAAAAAAGAGTATGGCACTGACCTGCTCTTTTGTAAAGAAACTTGAAATTAAATTTCTTGGGAGTTGGTGCTACACAAATAATGAGTGACTGATTGATTGATTGATTGATTTGGTTGATTGATTGACTGATTGAAAGCAAGTTTTGATAATAAAATAATGAAATTTCAAAATATAATGAAACAAATGAATTGATGTTGTGCCCATTTACACATTCTGTGAATCATAGGTTGTTTGTAATTATTTCTATTTCTCCAATCACCTGAGAAGCCCTGTCCAAACAGGTATTTTGTTTGTTTGTTTATTTATTTAATGTCAGTGATTGATTCAAAAGAGTTGATGGACTTGTTTTTTTATTGTCTATTTTGTATTTGGAAAAAAGTAAATGACCACTCAGTGAGTTATGTTACTGTTGGCTCAAGTCAAGAGGAAAATTTTATACGGTAAAACATGTTTACAAAGAAACAGTGCCTCAGACTACAACTACAACATGGTTGTTAGGTCATCACCAGGGGTCTTAAAGTGGAACTGCAATGGGGTTAAACACACACAAGGCCCTTCTGTTAATCCAGCAGTGTTTTGTCCTGCAGCGCAGGTGTCTTCTGTATTTTCCACCTGTTGCAGGAGCCATCCCTAAGATGATAGTGATTTCCAAACTGCAGTCCATGGCCCCAATTCAAGCTATTTGTGCGAACGTTTAACTACAGCAGACATACCAACTTAAAAAAAACAAGAAAATTGGAGAAGCCCTAAACTTTACCTGGACAGCATTTACATTAGTCGCTATAGAGATGCATTGCTGAAGACTTGCAAGAATAGATGAGCATCCGCCTCTAGCTCAGAGGAGGAACAAACACTGATGAGCTGGACAGCAACTTGGACAACTGGTAGGAGAAGACAATTGAGTATTTTATTGACAAAGAAATAATTTCCCTCTGAGATAATGTCAATAACGTGATATTTTTTTCTTTTGTAGTATCGCAATTATTTGAAGTATGATTTTTAATAGCTACTACATCTCAAGCTGATGTTCTCTTTGCTTTGCAGACGATTTCTGAGATAAAATGTTTTTTTCAAATAAAAAGAAAATTGGGTCTAAAGGGCATGACTGACACTTGCAGGTAATTTTTTGCTGGGGTTTGTTTGTCAGTTTGGATAACTCAAACAAGTTATGGATGTTATGTGATTTTAGAAAATGCTGGTCATAGCACAGCATGAGGATGATTTGATTTTGTTGATGATCCAAATAACGGATCAGGCTCCATGTGTTTTTTCAAGGATTTGCCAACATTGTGAGATAGGGCATTTTTTGACGTTTTTGACAAACATTCACAAGACAATGTTGGAAATGCCTCAGCTGAGGTCTGGTTCTTGTAACGTTTCTAGTTTGTACAAGAATCTTTTATAAATCATAACGAGACCCCCTACAAGTTTTCTTTGTAATTAAAGATACTATTGCCCATCTGAAAATAGTGCAAAATAAGACGACTTAATTCCTTCTTTCTAAGTCATTTCTAAAGTAACAGGACCATATGTGTTGCTTCAACAAACTGTTGAAACTTACACACAAAATGTATTTTGAATGATAACCATCTATTGAAAAAAGGCAAGTCATGTATCTGTCAGAGCAGATCTGTATGCCGCTGCAGAAAATAACAAACAGTTTAATTCTGCTGGACTGTGGGGATAAAGGATTCATGATACGATCATCAACTCGTTGTCAGCCGGGCATACCAAGCAGATTTTGGCTTCATTACTTTCCCATGGTGTCCATTTCACTGTGGGATAACTTGATCTTTAACCTCTGAGCTTGTAGCCTCAGCAGCTTGAGACGAAATCGCCCACTGAACCGGAGGCGTGTACAGGTCACTGGCGTTTTCTATCCACTCACCAAGATGAAAACAACCCCCACGTGCCTCACAAGCTGAATGAGACAGGGCAAGGAAAAAAAAAGAGCTCGGCCTGCGAGGCGAGGAGCAGGGATGGGAGGAATCAGGGGGGCAGACGGAGGAGGCAATTTCACCAACTCCAACTTCCTCTGCAAAATTACGGCTAAATGGAAAAATAATGGAAGTGGCATCATTGGCCTCCTAGCACGGCGCTATTAGTATGCCGGTGACATGGAGCGCGGAGACCGACAGCAGTTATGTATTTTTGCAAGTATGCATATAATTTATTGTGGGGAACACAATTTACATGGGTAGTCAATGCCTGTTTTATGGGCTCACAAATAGATGTATGAATTGAAGCATATAATGGCGGGGAGCAGCAGGCACAAATACATTCTAAATCTTCCAAATGTGCCCCACGAAAAATGTAACCAAGGAATATAAAACAAATTAATTCTTGCATGTGTTATATATTGGTTTTTGATTTACAAATCTAATGGGGGGAAATTTGCCCTCAGTGTGTGGCCGGGGTTGTGTGGGTGTGTTAGCTGACATTTGGTGCTGATTCTGCTCACATAAATGATTGAATCACTTTTAATATGAGGAGGAATTTGGGGGGAAAGACTCAGAGAATGAGGGGTCTTGGTGTTTTGGCTGTATGTGATTTGTATTGTTTTTCTAAGCAAAAGTTTTGTCATTTAACTCTCCCTATTACGGGGGGTCCTTGGCACCCATAAAGTACATAAAGTAAACATATGTCCATCGGGTGAACTGTGGTTAGATGCATACTGTTTTGACAATCAAGCAAGAACCTGTTTGTTTATCCAGCCATGAAGTGTTATGTTATTACTATTTTTTTCAAGTATGCACGGTCATAAAGTGGTTATTACTGATTTTTTTGTATTACATTTTCTTGATGATTAACTTGGTAGTGATGCTATTAGCCCTACATTTTGACCCTATGAGAAAGCTCCAACTTCCTGTCAGTTTGTGGACCAATTAGATTAGTCTTCCCTGATGGTAGTGTCCAATCATCAACAAGGGACAAATTACTTAACTGTTGGTTCCAAAAGAATGACAGAGGAGATGTGTTTCATGTAGCTGTTTGTAACATTTAATACAGAATTTGCTACCAAGATATGCACAAAGAGGTATTTAAAACAATCAAACACACTGAATAAGTGCAAATAAGAAAATAACTTTTGATTGTAACTTTGCTGCATTCTTTAACTTTGTTCTCAAAATAGCTTAGTCTGTACAAAACAATATTCATGTGTAAAAAATGCTTTCCATCATGTATCTGAGTGTGATTTGGATAAAGTTCTGTGATATTTGATTATGCTTTGATAGTTTTGTTCTGTTTTGTCACTATTCTAATTTATTCTTTTGACATCATTACGTCCAGACTGTCCTGAAAATGGATGTCCCAACTAGATGACCTGAAAGGGTTGATACTCTACAAGCATTATTCCCTAAAAATCCAGGGGGGATGTAAAAAGCAGTTTTTACTTAAAGGAGATGGTTAAAGGAGATGGTTAAAGGAGATGGTTAAAGTAGTTACGATGCCTTCTGTGGGACTTGTTCTATTCGTTTCCACTGCATGTTTAACCAAAAAAACTCTGCAATTTCCTGTTTGCAATGACAAGTTCATCATCTTGTTTAGTTTTGCTTACAAAATGCACCTCTTTCTCTTGGTCACAAATGCAATTCAGTGATTCAGTTGCTCTCTATGGCTGGAAGCAGGTGTCCTTCTGTTAATGTTCCTTACAAAAATGTTCAGTTCATGAAAACAGCTGTAGAAAAACACTGGAAATATCAGCTACAATTAATCAATTCAATCCTTACTTTACAGTCAGGCTATTATATTATCATTTTATTGGAAATTCTTAACATATAAGTTTACCAAAGTGTTGCAAATTAACTTAAAGCAGGAAAAAATATATATTTTAATAAAATTGAACAGAATAAATATATCTCAAAAGGTCAAATCTCATTGGTGTTGGATCAAACGTCACAAATATTTAAGCTCACAGACACTTGTTTGACATGTCAAACAAACATCAGCGTTGCCCAACTGATGCTAACTTAGGCTATGTCTACTTAAGCAGGTATTTAAAAAAAAAAAGAGTTTGTTTTCTTCTTCAATTTTAAAAAACATCCCCTCTACACAAAAATGCATACATGCACTGTGAATTGTTGTTTTATACCTTCTATGACAAAGATATGCACTTACAGTATGTTTGCAATTTCTATGTAAAAGCAGTTTTATTTTCATATCTATTCCTACCGCCACATTGGACTGGGGTTACGGTTTAAATTGTGGCTATGTCAACTGGTGGTAGCAGGTGTGTTGAAGACATAATTCTTAGTCTACTTTTAAATTCAACATATATTTTATAATCTTGATCATATTCTGATATTACAAAGGTTTGTGGGTATTCCTGTTGGTTTCAACAACTGTTTTTACCCCTGCAACCACAGACCAAATGGCCATGGGTCACTCGCCAACATGGTCACTTGTGAAACAGTAACATCAGGTCTTGTCTGCGATGGCAGCATTTGTGGTGGCATTTTTAATCTAGCATCGTAGTGAATGAGGGACAGAGAGTAATCATGTAAGTAGTCCAGTTACCAACACCTTGAAGTTTGACAAAGTTTGCTGCAACACGTGAACAGTGAGAATGTCACATAGAGTGGCATCACCCCGTGGACAGGTCAGCGCAGAGTGTGACATTTCAGACCGAAAGGATGGTTTTCCTTGTCCACACAGAGAGACCCTAATCAGGAGAAAAAGGTGTCCAGATGTTTGAGCTGTTTGCAGCATGTACAGCAAGGGGGGGATAGAAAGAAACGGGTTTAGCTTGTTAAAGGTTTACACCACTCAAAAAAAAAAAAACAGGGCTGTAGACATAGAAGAAGTCCTGTGTCACTAAGACATAAGCAAGGAACAAAGAAGAAGAGATGAAGAAAATTGTTTTTGAAATTAGATCGACAGTTTGGGAGGCAATCCAAAATAAGAAAGAAATTATAAAGGGAATTCTGCATGTTGATTTTAAAAACATTTTTTTTTATCAAATCTAGAGATCATCATGTTACAAAGATATTGTATTTTAGCACCTGCTTGAATTCAAAACATTCACAGTAAAGGTGAGCTCACTGCCTAACAAGGAATAATATGACATATATTTTTAGTCAGGAGATCAATCTGATTCGATTAGCCTGTAGCGTGTGTAACTGAATTTTTACACTCACCAAATCTTGTGATTTTTTTTTTTGCTATAGTAAGCCTCGGTCGAAGGCTCCCTCCTTTTTGTCCACTGTCCTAGAAGATGCACCTTTTCTCCATTATGGTCAACTCAGCCATCCATGTCCTCCCTTTCCTCCTCGTTCCCCCCAATCCCTTCTCTCTCTCTCTCGCTCTCTTTCTCTGTCTGCATGGATGATTCTTCCCTTTTTCTCTCTCTCTCTCTCTTCCCGGGCAGACACCTGGTGAGGCTTAGGCGATCGATACCCTGCACCGCCCTGCAGGAGAACCCTGTCAGCTGCTACTCCACATCCATGCTGCTCTGACCACCAAAGCACCATCAGTCAAAATCATAACACTCACACTGGACACACAAAAGACAGAACATGTGCAAAGTCAGAGCTAAAGATATAGACGCCATGAAACCAAATTACTATAAAGCTGAAACTACTGTGGAGATGAAACAGAAATAAAAGAACAAAATGGAGATACATTCATCGGCCTGTTTAATGACAAAGATTGTTCCGTGCAATAACACAAATTACCAAAAAGCCAAGCATATGGTTGAAACCCAATGCATTTAGGCATGTGCACATGGTCAAGGTGAGCTGATGAAGTTCAAACTAAGCATCAGAGTGGAGAAGAAAGGGTTTTTAGTGGCTTTATACATGGCTACTGGATACTTATGCTGATCTCCAACATCTTCAAGGTTTACAAAATATGATCTATAAAAGGGTACATTTGCAGTAAGTAACAATGCCAATGCCAGACCAGTGAAGAATGGCCAGAGTTACTGGAGATGACAGAAAGGCAACAGTAACTCAAATAACCACACGTTACAGACATATGCAGAAGACCATTCCTGAAGGCACAACGTGTCAAATTGAGAAGCAGATGGGATACAGCAGCAGAAGACCACACCAGATGGCTGGGGAAGGAGCCTTAAGCCTATTCTATGATTGACACATCTGCAGAGCCACAAGTGTCCACACAGTCAGTTTAACAAAAAATAGCCGGACACGCTCCTCAGCAGAGGTTTAGCATGGCTGATTTTTGCATAGGAGGACATACAGTTGTAATTAGTTCAGAAACAGGCAAATGACGCTTTTTTTTTAAATACAATAGTATTTACAGCCCATATTTCTTTCATGGATTTGGACCATTTCTGCTCCCTTTTTCTCTAAATAAAGTTCTGTTATTAACCTTAGTTAAACTATGCAATAATCAAGACTTATTTGAAGACACTGTCTTATGACGTTCTGGAGAATATCGGTCTGTGGCAAGGAGAGAGCCACAAGGTACAAATACGCCAACTGTTTCTGTGGCAGTTTCTGTTTAGAAGAGCAGGAGCTCTAACAGAACATACTGTGTATGACAGACTGAGAATGGAGGAAGATCAGGGGGTACACATGGAAAGTCAGAGGATTTTTTTTTACATTAATGTGTGTAAAGATTACAAGTCAAGCTACATGGGTCAGTATTTGAGGATCAGGTCATCCTCTCAAAATGAAACACTCTGAGGTCCTAAGTATTCAGAAAAGGGTAAAGATTTTTTTCTTTCCTGCCCTGAACCAAATGATCTACAGCCTGGAAACAGTCTGCTGTCCTACTTCAAGCTTACTATAATGTTTTCCTGGTTTTATGACAGTTACTGTCCCTTTCATGTATTTTACAACAGTGGGAATATCCTAAACATTATCTTACTTTTGTTGAACTAACACCGAAGGCTGAGGATACACTAAAATGTTTTTGTTTTGTTTTTTTGCCTTGAGTTTGCCCACAATTCCTAGTTAGGCAAAGTCTGCACTTGTTTAGACAGTCAACATGGTTAGTTAGCAGAGAATTCTGTTAATAAGTGAGGGGAACAGGCCTGACCCAACCTCAGTTGCAGTCAATTAAACATGTTAAAATTTAATGTGTTTAATCTAGATGCAGTTGGGAGTGTCAACTTAGTAGCAGTCAATGAAAAAGAGAGGGTGGAACACAGGAAGTAGTGCAAGTAGATGACATTAAGGAGCATGAATATCCAAACAAACTTTTGCTCTTGCAAGATTTTGTGTGAGAGTTTGATGTGCTTGGTCGGCTTTAGTTGGTTCAACAAATCTTGAAGTCTGTGATTCTTCATCAAGCACACATGTATAAAAACCTGCTGAAACCAGTCTGATAGGGTACTACAAGTCTAGGGGTGGGTGATACTGGGAATTTTGGTATTGATCCGACACCAAGTAAATACAGGGCTAGCAACGCCGATACCGATACTTTTTTTGCATTAAATGTAATGATCATTGAATAATTTTGTAATTTTGCCTTGAGTTGGTTGATTATGATCATGGTAAAACACAGCACAAAGATCTTTGGCAATAAAAATGCTTTTTATTAATGAACCACAACAATGGAACAAAATTTTAACTGTATAAATTAATACATTATTCCACGTTTAAGAAAAAAAATCACAAGTGCAAAATAACAAAAAAAAAAGCAGCAATGTAAAAAATATATAAATCTAACAATGTCAACATCAGAACAAAAAATACCTTACATTGCACAAATAAAGTGTAAACTACAGTTAACCTTAACCTTTGGCTTTCTGCTCACAAAGCCCTCTCTTTCGTTCCCCTTTAGCTCTGTTTCCATATTGACAACAGATTTATCGTTTTTTGTTCAGGAACAGTAACATGTTGACATTGAGGGAGAGAGGTACTCCGGTCAGAGCGAAGGAAAGTAAAGTAAAGACGACATAAGAGAAACTGCAGTATTGATCTCATCACCCTAGTATCGATCTGATGATACCAATGCTCAGCTTGGTATTGATACTATCGATATAAGGATCGATATGCCCACCCCTATCCAAGTCTTTCAAAACCTGAAAAGACTGTAAAAGTTGTGCAGTATGTCTCTTACTTAACCATTCGCACATCTTACCAACCATAAAACACAGCACACTCTCACAAATGCTGTGTGAAGGTGCACTTAAGCACACACTGATGCACAAGATCCTATAAGCACACACACAGTCCCAGCTCTTATCAATCTTTAACTATGCAATTTCTCTCACTGCTATAACAGGTCCAGTAAAATAAACAGGCTGAACAATTAATAAAGGTCTCTGAGATAAATAATGAATCAGGGCATTGCGTCAGGCAAATCTCTGTTCATTTTTTCCCTCTGCTCTCTTCTGTCGGCTAGAGGGTGCTCCTCACTGTAGGGCTCTAATCTGTTTACCGGTCCTCTCACATTCCTTCTTCACAGCTCGTCATTTAATTAATTTGAAGTTGTGTTCACTTAATTTCATTAACTGGCTCCTATTTAAGGTGTCAGCTTATATTATATGTACTTAGACATGTTTTATGGCATCAAGAGGTGGTGAAGTAAAGGGGTGAAGGACATGCAGCAAAGCAAGGGTTGACCATTGCTAACACCAGTTTTATAGCTTTACTCAATTTGAGTTCCTCACTGAATAGATATAGAAATATCTACTCAAATTCCAATGAAGTTGGGACATTGTGTCAAAGCAAATTCAATCAAAAACAATGATTTACCACAGAAAACTTCTCCGCTTTCTCTCAGATAAGCTCAGCAAAGCCAGCTGGGTGTTGCTGACACATATGACTTTTCAACAGCCTGAGGGATTCAAGGTCATGGGCATTCAGAGTTGGTTTTTAGTCTTGCCACATTCAGGCAGAGCTTTCTTTCAACAATCAGGACTGTAGACGATAAAATTCTGACACCCTTGCTACTGTATGTTAAAGGGACTGTGAGGAGTTTCTAACTAATTACAAAAAAGGTCTCATTTTTAGATATATACCTGGTGGAAATACACACTTTAAGAAGAGTTTTATAGCATCAAAATAGGTTATCTATAAATGCTATTCCTTAGCTTCGCGGTCGGGTCAGACAGGACTGGACTGGTCTGGATACTCAACTTTGGGCACAAGACAAATTTAAATTTAGATAAATTTATATGATTCTGACAGGTCTTTGAGCACCGGGCTGTAAGTAGTAATATATAGCCAGCTACAAAACTACGATACTAAGTTTTCCAAAAATTGCTTGTTGTCACACATCAAAAACTACCGCTACATAACTAGAAAGAGATACATTACCTCGTCGCTTTACATCCTGTAAGTTTTTGAAAAAAGAAGTTATAAAGCAATGCAAAGTTCTGAGGAAGGTTCAACCTGCATTTACTAGCATCACAACAAACACACACTTTGGCTTGGGTCATGTCTTTTTGTGCATTCCAGTTGCAGTCAGAAGTAGGAATTTCTGAGTTCCGAGTAGGAAACTGCAACTGGAACGTCCCCCAAAGTCTGAATTTCCTACTGGGAACTCAGTGAAACCTCATCACCCCTGAGTTGACAATCGAAGATGGATGCCCCCAGTGTGAACAGTTATTTAGTTCCTGTAATAATCAATTTATTTGCGCTTCTGACTGGGGTGTGTCGCTCTAGATCAGCTGTATACATAGTATTGTTAGACTTATATTTACAAAAATGCTGCCATAGTGATAATCACATTCTTCATGTAATATTTATGAACAACAACGCAGGGCGTGCTAACAACAGCTAACAATAGCCTGGTAGGTCGGCATGCTAATAAGTCGGAGATGATGTCACTCCCAGTTCTGAGGTTACTGGAACGCAGCACTACAACAGTCGCCGTGCGTGCTCATGGGTAGCAGAGTCTTTATGTCGCTGGTAATAGATTCTCCTTTAAGAAATGTTCTTAAACTGTTTGACTGTTTGCTCTCCCACAGTTGTACATGACGAAGCCTTTTAGAGGTGTCCTTTTAAACCAAATAATGACACTCATAGATAGATAAGTGACACACAAAAGGCAGCAGAATGCATGTATAAGAGTGCTCTATAACACTGTTGATTTTGTGAAGCCATGATCAGGTTTGTTATATGCAGCTATGAGTTCATATCAAATGGCACCCTGATAAATCAGAGTTGAAATCTCCGTCTGATCTTTAGTAGGTCACTGCCTCTCTTACCCCCGCCCCTCCACTCCTGATATCACTGTTTAATAGAAGTGAAGGAAGTGGAGGTGGGGCTGATGGGGGTGAGGTGGATGAGATGAACAGCCTAAAGCAGAAGGAGGTAGAGAGTGTGATCTGAGAGCGGGGTGGAGCGTCGGGGCAATGACCATCAGCAAAATGAAAACAAATGGGTTGTCATCGCCCCAGAGGAAATCTATTGGTGTCTATTTTTAGTCAGCAGCTCTGTGGAGCAGGGGACCATGTGGACTGTGGGACCTCAACTTGGAATTTCTTTTCAAAGACTCAAACAGGTCACTTTAGGGACATAATGGTCAAGTAAGTTGGCATAGACCAGCTGATTAATGAATATATGCTGAATAAGGTGTTTTTGCTTGTTTGATTGGTTGTTTGTGTGTTTGTCTGTTAGCGAGGCTACACAAAAACTACTAGATGGATTGACATAAAAATTTTACCAACAGTGTGGTTTGGTCCAAGAAAAAAGCAAATACATTTTGGTGGTATATTGATCCAGATTGACATCACAAAAAATCACAAGTTTAAAATGGCAGCATTGTCACTGCAATGCTACCACTACTATGTCACTACATTTCCCAGCTTACCTTGCAATGCCAGCGGAGTTTTCCACACTGCTCTGTCTGCTGTCTCTACTCTGTCTCCAGCATTGGCCCACCCATAGCACCATCCAATTGGTTACATGCAGAGGCATGGCATGCGTAATAGCCTATCAGCACTGAAAGCTGTGCATGCAGTTCTACCCACAGACATAGCCGAGAAGAAGAAATGGTTCGCCAATGGAGAAAGCCTGGGGCTGTTCCTGGAGCATTGGTTTCTGTGTTAAATTAAGGCAGCAGTCTCTCTCAAAAAAGTAATAAACATCCCAGTCCTATACATCTCACAGCTACTAGTAACATTACTGTGAGCCCATTAATGTTATAGAAACATATGTGGCAGCTTTGCTTACTCACAATCCCTCCAGCTGTGCCTTTCAATCACTCAAAACAAGGTTGCTCTTAATGTCAATGCAGTAATAGTCAGTCATTGCAGAAGTCTGTGTGTATGTGAGTGTAAAAATCGAACCCCCAAATTCCACATAGAGCAAATGTGCCACACACCACAGTTTTGCTCCAACAGAAAGGCTGGTGACATCACCCACTTGAAGCAGGACTCACAACATCAACATCTTTACAAGAAGCAGCACAATGGTTCAGTCAACAAGTTACAAGAGCCACTACCAACTAGTACACTGTATTGGATGATATTTACATAAACAATAATCACACTTCTTGCAGATTGATATTTTTTATTCCCCAATGTGGGTATAAAATAAATATGGGGCTATAATGTTTGGTGGAAATCACAGTTTATGGGTGGAAGTGAGCTGTTTGGCAGAGGTTTGCGCTCTTGCAGTGCTTTTCTAGTTATGAGTAAATTTTAAGATCTGAGAATAAGAAGAATAAACAGTTTATTTAGAAAAGGAGTCAACCTTGGACACAATTCAAAAGAGTAAGAATACAAGTTGGAAATGCAAAACAAGTTTTATTCAAATTTGCAACGTATTATTGCGTACAGGTCGGTGTCTCTCGTCTTTTATTCCAAGCAAACTATTCATACTCTGCTGCCCTGCATTAAACACACAAACTTGAGACAGATTTTATCCATACCACTTAAAGAACACTATCACTCCTTTTAAGAGACTTTTGGCACACTCCATTGGTGGATCTGCTGACACTGTACCTTAAAACCAGCATATTGGGAATTTTTGCCAACAGCCTTATCACTGTATTAGCTTAGATAGAAAATACCCAAACCTGACAGGATGACAAGTTACCTAAGACAAAATAAAAAAAATCCCAGAGAGAGAGGGAGAGAGAGAGAGAGAGAGAGAGAGAGAGATGAGTGCAGCTGAAAATCCACATTTACATCAGTGATGGCCTCATAATTCTTACATAGCTCCAGAATAACAGCTACAGGCCAACAATAGGCCATAAACTATCCAACAACAGCTCCTTCAAAATGATGCAAGACAATAGAGAGACATCACATCCCCATAATTTATTTATCAGTATGTGTGTGTGTTTCAGTGTGTGTGTGTGTGTGTGTGTGTGTCAGAGGGTGTAAGCATCAGAGAAAAGCTCATCAAGTCAGCAAGATAATTAATGAATATTTTAAATGTCATGATGATAGGAAACACTTGACAAGAGGACCAAAGACTGTCTGGGGGGATGATTAAGAACTCTTTCCCATCTCAGGTCCATCTAACCCATCTGCCTGCACACATACACACACACACACACACACACACGCACACCCACACACATTTACACACTAAGCTTGAGTTCCCAGGGCTAAAACTTAATTCAAATGTTCACCTGCAGCCACAGTGGGAGACTTTTCTTGCAAATTGTGATTCCACTGAAGTTGGGACGTTGTATAAAATAGAATTTAAAACAGATTACAATTAATGATTACAATTAATTTCTGCACTATATTCAGTTGAAAAGGCTAAAATGACAAGACGTTTTATAAAATAAAGTTAATAAGAGACTGCTGCAAATCATTGTACTTTGTTTTTATTTACATTTTATAGAATGTATTAACTTCATTGGAACTAAGAGTTTTACAACATACAACCATGAAGCATGGATAGATTTAAATGCCTATATACAGTGCTCAGCATAAATGTATACACCCCTTAAGATTTGTCAGAAAACCTTTAGTTTCCTTTCAAAATCCACATTTTCTGTGGTAAACTATGCCAAAAAATTACTCCCCCCAAATGTGGGCCATTGATTACAAAGTTTCACACAAAAAAGTATTTTTCTTCATTTAAAATTCAGGATGAAAAAATGAGTACACACTAATCAAACAGGTGAAAGCAAAGCTAAATTTTAGTTATCATATTACCCTTATTATTCCAGTATGTAATAATATCATATTGCACACTGGGATACTGCTGGAGCCTATCCCAGTGTGTCATTGGGCAAGAGGCAGTATACACTCTGAACCAGTCACCAGCCAATCGCAGGACCACATAGAGAGACAGACCAGCATTCAAACCTAAGGGCAATTTGGAGTCACCAATAGCCCTAATGAGCATGTTTTTGCTGTGAGAGGAAGCTGGAGTGTATGAAGAGAACCAATGCATGCACAGGGAGAACACAAAAACTCATAGAAAGGCCCTGACTGATGCAGGGATCGAAACCAGCAACCTCCTTTCCTTGCGGCATGCACACTACCTGCTGTACCACCCTGCTCACCCAGAGATATCCAGTTTATCTAAAGACACAAAAGACATATTAATTAAATCTGGTTCCTTGTTTTTGGTTGACCTAATGCCTGCCATACATGAGAAAGCCTTATCAAAGAATTGTAAGAATATGAAGACTGTATTTCGATGATGTCTCACATCTCACATCAATCAGATGTTGCAGTAGGAGCTTAAGTACAAAACATGAGTCAACTCATACAACACCCCTATCAAATCATGCCAGAAGAGGTTCAAAATTATTGTTTCTGTCAGGCAATGCTTTGCAACTGAAGCTCTTAGCGTCATGTTAAATTGTAAAGTGCCTTGAGATAACACTTGTTATGAACTTACGCAATACAAATAAAGACTGCTGATTAAACTCTGTACAAGCAGTTGCTTCCTGCTGTCATCACACTCATATAGTTCTGACTTCCTCCTGCTCTAATGGACACTAATTGGGCAGTGCCTTCAGATTAAGCTTGATTGTCTTTGCTTGGAGCTTCACAGGATGGACCTGTCTGATTACAGACTCATGAAGATCAAGCTGCACTAAGAGTTTACTTTGCCCCTAAAAAAAAATTAAGAAAAAATAATAAAAAACAGGATTAATTAAAATCGACTATTTACCGATTGATTTAATGACTTTACTTTGACATGCCCATTTGTCTGTTTTGTTTCACTTTCCTTTCTTTTGTCGCCAAAAGAGGAAGATGTGTGAAAGAGTGATTCTAACATTTCAACAATCATTCCTATTTCCATAGTGCTGCTAAGCTGTATGCTTTGCTGTCCGTCTCCTATGTTTACAGATTTAATTCCTGTTTGTTGCTTGTCAGCCTGTTGCTTCTTCTGGCTTTTTACCACTTCATTGCAGAGAGTAATTTGACTAATAAAGACGAAAGACAGATTATATCAAACATGTTTATTTTGGTTGTAAGGCCAAGACTGGAGAAAAGCTTACATAATAATGCAAAAATCAGGTCACAAGAAAACTTTACACTCAAAGACCCGAATAGTAGAAGCCAAGATTTTGCTATGGCTTAAAAACTTCCTACAGCTTTAAAATGAAAGGAAATCATTGGGCTTGATTCCAGTGAGGCTAGGAGGACAGGATGACCCATTTACTTCATGTGATTGGTGCAGTGTATCTCAGTCCATTGGGACTTGGGCTTGTTGTTGGTTAAAGCCCTGATTGAAACATGCATGGAAGTTGGTTTGGTAGCTGGGGAGATGCATGCTGACTTCTTAGTGCACTGCCACCAGTTATGGCAGTTGGTAACACAGCTGAAAGGAGTTCGTAACCCCTGCCTCCAGAGCAGCGTTGATGTTGCTGGAGGTGCAGATGAGTCATCAGGAGTGACGAATGGCAAAGTACTTCCAAACCTGACTAGAACAGACTGTTACATGAATGCAGTCAGGACCGTTTGGGGACCAGAATGATCTCAGTGGAGAACTGCTTCATTGTGTCTTCAGGTTTCAAAATATATTCTAGTTATTATTACTCTCTTGATACCAGAGATATATCAAATTTCACAAAGCATGGATAAAAAGGCAAATACCTGAGTCTAGGACCTGTGACACTGTTGCTTCATTTGCCAATTCCACGTTGTCCTTCTTATGTCATGCACTGCCACCTCAACAAACTAGTTGCACATTGGGGGCCCCACTTGTGCACAAAGAGCAGATGTCAGTGCAGTAAAATGGAGTTTTGTTCGGGCAGACTTAATCAAAACATGCCACCATACCCCCCTCCCTCCAATCCGAAATGTCAGCGAACAAACCACGGTCGTGTAGGGACATGACAGCAGCACTCTTGACAGAGCTGGCCCTTTAACTACCCCCCACCTATTTATTCAAAGCAGGGGCCTGATTTCTCGCGTTGGGGCCGATAAGAGGTTTGAAAAACAGGAACCCAATTCCCATTATCTGCCTCCCGTATTGTCTGTATTAACCTTCCCCCATGGTAACTTGTTCCCCCCGTAATGCTACACTTGTCTGGCCACAACACACTGCCGCTGCAAGCCAATCGCACCATGCAAATGAAGGCACGGGTGCTATTGTGCGGGAGGGAGCAAGAGAGCAGGAGAGAGGGGTGAGGGAGAGAGAGAGGTAGTTTATCAGGAAGACACTCTGCCAGATGATGATTGTCTTGTACTCACACACACACACACACACACACACACACACATACAAAATAGAGGTGCAGCATGTGTCAGTGTGTCGGTCTATGTTCAAGCTTGCAAATGTTTGTTTGTCAGCAAAGATGATGCAGGGGTGGGGGAAGGGCTGAACAATATAAAGCAAAAATCCTACCTTAGTAATTTATACTTAAAAGGCGATACACATTACTGTTTAGATTATATATCAAATGCTGGTCACAACCACACATTGAAAAACTTTGAAATATTCAATCAACAACACTGAAACCAATCAAGCACTGCATAAACAAAAATAAAAGTCCAATAAATTACAAATAAGATTTTTTTTATTTTTAACTCTGCCAAGGAAGTTAATATTTGCCAGCGTTTGTTAGTTGCCCAGTTTGTTTGTTTCAGCCTTTTTCATGCAGATGCATCAACCTGATTCAGTATCTGCAGATGGATCAACCTTGCAAAGCTCTAATCTACAATGATCATGCGTGGACCAAAGCAGCAGAACCCAATCAACGTAATTTAAAGCACAGGGAGAGGTGGGAGCTACGAGTGAGAAGACAGCTCATACAGACATTAGCATAGATGCTAGCATTTTCAGTAGCAGTTTAACCAGATCTGGACCACATTTCTTTATTAAATGACCAGGTTACATTACAAACATCTCAATAGAAAGGATACTTTTGCTCTACTTTTGTCATGTTGTGGTGGCAGCTTGTTTTACAAAATAGTTCACTTTCTGACCCTTACGCCACTGCAGTACTGCCTGCCTACTTTTTTTCTAAACCAAAATAAAGAGACATTCATGGGGACTCACTCTATTTACAAGTAGATTAACAATGACATTTAGGAACACAGCCTGCTAAAAGTCACCAACTAACATGGTATCACATTAAACCACAAGACCCTCCGAGCATGAGGGATAAGGTTGTAAAAACTGCCTTGACGGTGTGAGTTCATGCACAGATCATCTGTCTTTTCAAATCTGATATTTCTGTTGAATATTGATGGGTCTTTTATTCGTTCCTCCTTCTGAATCAAATGCTTCATTTTCAGGATGTTAAACGTCCCCTTGTGTGCCTTGACCATCTTCTAGATACACATGGAACAGAGTTAAGTATATTTAAAATTATGTCCAGAGCAAAAGGTATAGCAGTGAATTGATCAGTGTATGTATGTTTTTTTCTTTTGCTCACGTGGATATGAGGATCTTGTCATCTAAATTATCAAAAAAAAACATGTAATTAAATTAATTATTGTTGTGCCTCTATGGCCCAGTCTTTGGGGATCTCTGATATAAAATATGTCAAAATAAATACAATTGTTTTAAGACTGATTCAGTTTTAAAGACATTTTCTCTGGCTTTACAAGGAAAAACAGGAAATGTTGTCAAAGATTGTTTTGAGGCTGACCATATCCTCTGTCTTCAACCTGTTCCTTAAAAAAATATTTATGGCTTAGCCATAAAGCGTATGCTGCAAAAGTATCAACATGCAGACAGGAAAGCTGTCCCCCCTTCAGTACACCACTTGAGGCACAGATTGAACTCTTAGCCTTCGAGCCAACGAATGGCTGGCAGATTACCTGTTTGATATGTAAACCTCTGGCTGCAGCCCTCTATAATCAGGGGAAACACGTGTCACCAGGGATTCAAACAGACATTATGATGATGAAGGGGGAGGTCCCCTGTGTGACCTCAAAACAGTATTTTCCACCCTGTGTTACACCAGGAAATGTTAATCTGTCGCTCTGCTTGAATGGCTCATAAATATCATTATTTAGTACCAGTTGATTCTCGACCAAAGTAACAGAAGCTCACTAAGAATAACATGGGGGGGATACAAGATTAAAAATGTTCAGATTTGAAACAATATTAAAAAATAGAAGAGACCAAAGACAAAAAGACAGTTCCAGATAATTTTTTTTAACTTAACAGTCCTCTAAACACACACTATGGATTTTCTCAACAGAAGACCATACACACACACAACTTGTAGTTAAAATTATTTAAAGGGAACAACAAAATAGGACACACTTGATTTTGTCAGCTGGCTGTACTAGCTCTCTTACAACTGAAATTAAGATGTTACATTTCAACATGGAAAATTTGTCTCAATATCAGTGCCATACATTAAGCCTCATCTGTTAAATGATGCTTTAACGATTTGTGATATTCTGTTGAAGGTTTGACATTAACTACTTGATAGGATTTTTTTTTTACTTGATTTGACAATCAATCAATCAATCAGTCTGTCTTTATTTGTACATACTATATCCAAGCATCTAGGCAGAGACAAAGGGACTAAAACTATGACTTTATGACTGACAAATCCATGGACGTACAGATCATAAATCTGTCCGAACCATATTTGTCTCTGCTGAACATATTGTAATTCATTCGGTTAGCCCCTTGAGATGTGGCCTCTTGTTTTCAAGAGGGTCTTCATGTCTATGTATTTGTGAATTTGATTTTGGAGGTAGACTCAATAACAACCTCTGATAGAGGGGTTGTTTTATTATCAATATTAACATCTATAATGATTATAAACTGGAGAGAAATGGTGTTGATTAATATGGCAGGATCTGGCTTAACTGTTATTAATTTGGGGTTAACTGGTAAAAAAAAAGATGAATTTATGTTAAATTATGTCATTTCTCTGGATGGTTCATGCAGGATAAAGCACTTGGAGTCAAGCAGATCCATAGCGGCAGATCATTATTCATAATTGTTATGAATAATTAAATAGAGCTCAAGACGAGGCCAAATATTTTTAATTGTCGTGATTAAACCTTTGTAGGTCCACAGTAGCAGGCTGTCCATGCCAAGAATCACAGGCTGCCTGCAAGACAAGAACCAGAACAGTTATACAAGCAAGCAAAAAGGGGAAAAGAGATATAATAGAAGAGAACAAAGAGCGATTGTTAGAGAGACAGAGAGGAGAGGCTGTGTGCTAAATCCTTTAAACACTTTATTCTCATTTAATACAGAAATGTGGTCCAGATCTGGTAAAACTGCTACTGCAGCTGCTAATTGAATCTCTGTCTGAGCAGTCACTTCCTGCTGTCATCTCGTTCATATCTCCCACCTCTTCTGGCTCTTAAACACACTGATTGGGCCTTGCTGTCTTGGGCTGGAAACAATCATTGTAGATTGAAAGTTGGCAAGATTGATTTTCTGATCACAGATATTGAATTAGGTGGATCTATCTGCACTTTAAAGTCAGAATCTGGCCCAGATCGAGCATTTCTAAAGGATGTCTTCACAGCACAAGATACGCCCATTTTCTACATTTTATTCAATAACTCGCCTGGCAAAATGTCTGCCCAGCGCCAAGGCCTGTGAAGTCATCACTGTGACATCTCCATGGATGGTCTCACTGCTCCACTTCTGTGTAGCACTTCCTGTTTGTCTCCTGATCTTTGGTCGGAGTCACTCAGCTTGAATCCAGACTGCCCCCTGTGCACCCCACCCTTCTGCTCCACTGTCATTTACAACCCTCTACCGCCGCCGTCGCCCCCTCCACGTCCTCACCGTGGGTGCATTTTAATTTATGCCCGGCGTAGGAGCCACTCAATACAGCCCAGTGTCTGCAGTGCAGCAGATAGCTGTTAATGAGAAGAGGTCCCCCTCCCCTTTATCTCTTTTCTTCTGCCCCCATTATCTGGGTGCAGTCTATAAGCGCGCAGTTACCTTACTAGGTCCGATAATGCCCCAATAGGCGACCGGCCCTGATGAGCTTTCTATACAGTGAGCGGCACACAATGCTACTATCAGGAGAGCAGACCTCTGAGATGGATGCAGTCACACACGCGGGCAGGACGAGCGCTCTGAATATCCTGCAAATTTACAACGGCCCTCATCGAAACATGCCTTGCTCGCCCTCTCTCCCTCTTTCTCTCTGCCGGCTGCAGCAGTTTCTTATCTCCCCCCTCTTCCCTCTTCTTTCTGCGAGATAACAGTAATTCTTCTCCATGCTGTATCCCCCCACCTCACTAGCCTCGCGCGCACACACACACAGTCCATTCGCTCGTCTCTCATCAGGCTTTCCACATACTAACACACGCACACACACTCCCCCCGTAGCCCAACACAGACAGAGATGCTGGCAATGTCTTTCTGCTCAGTCAAGATAAAGGGTTAAGACTGCACTCGGACGGCCCTTCTTTGTGAGATTGGGGGGGCGGCGAGAATAGCGTGAGGGAGGGTGGGAGGGGAGAAATGAAATCAAGTATTCAAGTATTTTATCAGTTGTACGGCGTGTAAAAAAAAAAAAAAAAGCACCATTCACTTCCTCTTTTCTCCAACCCCCTCCTCAATTCTTGGTCCCTCTCTCTCTCTTCTTCCTTAAATATATATTTCTTTTTCTTTTTTTTTGAATGTGGCTGAAGCCCGGAGTGTTGCAGCCAGATAAAAGAATTAGTGGTTGCACACAGGGACCCGGGCGCTAAGTACAGCGGCGAATTAGAATGTCTATCTCTGTCGCTCTTGGCTCATCCGCTCGAGCTAGCCGCGCTTCGCACTCGTAAACAATTTAATCTTTTCACTACAGTTTGGAAAAAGAGAGAAGAAGAAGGAATGAATGTGAGGGAGAGAGAAGGGGGAGAAAATGAGGAGGAGTCTTGGACATTACCCCACCACCACCACCACACATACACACACCGCTTACTCCCTCCCTCGCTCGCCACACTTCTCCCTCGCTCCACATCCTCTCACAGACCTCTCCTTTTAAACAAGAAACCTGACGCAAACGCTTGTAAGGTGCTTGAAGATTGAATCAGCTCGCTTTCATTTTCCTTGCCGTTCTTTTGGGCCCTTCTCTACGTTTTTTTTTTTCCTTTTTTTCGCCACGTGCTATTCACCCCCTCCCTGTTCGCTCCCTCTTCCTCCTCTCTCCGTCGTTTTGAAATTGAAGATGTGTAGAGGCTTGGGCTTTGGGGCCAGAGTCTATTTTGGAGCCGTAATAAAATTCATAGCCTGCCACACACACAAACACACGCATACACACACACACACACCTGGCTGGGGGAATCACACTCCGGTATATAGTGGTCTCTTGCTGTATTACCTTTAAACCATCCTTCATATGTGCAGCGCTTCAGCAGCCACAGCGTGTTCTGTAACCCTCCAACAGTGTACTGTCTTTATTCATAGTAAACTATCAATTCACTGCGACTCTATACTTCACAGTCAGCGCAGGGGACACACTGTAGCTAAGGTGAGAAGAATTATGGGAGATGCCAGTGCACACACTCAATAATGTTGATTAATAAACCTTCACGTAGCGCCGTGCCAACATCTCTCCAGCTTTAGCAGCGTTTTACTGCCGTGTTTGGGAAGCAATTTGTATTTTTCTCCTTAAAGCAGCCAAAGAAGCATAAATAAACTCAACAACGTTTGGATAAAGGTATTAGTTCTTTTGAGGGTTGATGCTTTAATTCATTTATCAAGTTTACAGTATGCATAGGCACAAACTGAGCCTTTGTAGGGTCAATGACTAGTTCACTGACCCACCAATTAGAGGAGAACATGTTTAGTGTGTTTTGTGATCAGCAGTCCCAAGCTTACCATCTTGTTTTTAGGCCTTATGTGGTTTAGGCTCCATTACTCCACAATATCTATAAAATGGTAGGATTTTTTCAGTCCCCATTTGTTTGTTTTTTTGCCAACTAAAACAGCATTCAAAAAAAATTTGCCATTGAACCAACATTGAATTGTCTTTATTTCAGCTCCTTGAAGAAGTTTGTAAATGTTATTTCAGTTAATTATTTATTCCCTGTAATAATACAATTTATCACATTTTACATTGATGGAAACCTAGCGTTGCCCTTTAACAATTGGGTACAACTTTTAAGAATCATGCTCTTGAGAAATGAGCAACACAGCTATACATATTGGCATCACCCAACTTCCCTTGTAAGAAAGTCTATGGTTTCTCAGTGAAACAGTATTGAGGATCTGTTCCTCTTGGGGTGCTGTTGCTAACCTTGTAGCACTTTGAGATTTCCTTCTGAATGTAAAGTGCGTTGCAACAAAATTCTTTATTATTATTTATTATTGTCTTCCTGAAATGCTCACATCACAGTCCATCTTTGACTTCAGTAGTTTCATTTAACTTGGCCCTAAGTTTGGGAAATGTACCAGGACTGACATCAAATAATGCCATAACACCAGCTACCAGTTGCAGAGCAAAATTTTTATGGATGCTAACAATATGTTTACTGTTAGGCCTAATTGCTTATTCCATAAAAAATATGATCCTGATAAGCTTTACCATGTTGTAAAGGAGTCTAAGAAGGCTTCCTAATGATATAAAATACACTACCAATAGATTTAAAGGGAGAATTAATTATCTGAAACCATTTTAGAATAATTGAATACATGTTGCGAAAGCTGTTGCTGATACAATCAATATAAACCTCATATATGCACTGCTGCTGATTTATCTGTAAGCATCAATCAATCCCAGGATGCAGCTGTATTTTGGCTCGCCCCACTTAGCACAATGATAGCTGCCTAACATCAGGTAGAATCATGCATGGGGAAGCATGCAAGCACTGGGCACTTTCCAAATAAGGAACAGCTTCCTTAAAAAACCTGAGCTAATCAAGTGTTTCTTCTACTGTATTGATGAGTTTTCATTGGTTCCAACCTCTGAATTGAAGCCATTGCAAAGTTGAGCACTCTTGTGTGCTTCAACTGTTCTCCAGTTACACATCCTGCAGAGTCAAATATATTTACAACTGCGACCATAGTTGTAAACTATGACCATTTATGGAGGAGTGCATGAGTACAAGGTATAGCAGAGCATTCACCTTAGTTTTTCAAGACCTTGACCTCCAAAATCTAAACTGATCATTCCTCTATAATGATTGACATTTGTGTGAAGTTTGGTAAATATGAGGCTCCATTACTTGGACACTTGACCACCAAAATGTCATAGTTTATCCTTGAATGGCAACAAATAGTAGTGCAAAGTCTGTTGGAAATTCATTCAAGGGTTCTTAAGATAATGACTTAAAACCTTGATCTTTGATCTCCAAATTTAAGACCACATTCACACATCATGTATAGTATTTGACAGTGCTGTTTTCCAATGTTTTAAAAGTAAAAGCAGTCAATCCAGGAGTCAATTTTTCTGGGTTTAATGCAGGTTGACTTGTCGGAAGCAGAGAGAAACAATGTGATGCTGATGAACATAATACATACATATTGTGACACATCTCCATGAACACCCTACAAAAGCGGACTTGTATGCCATTTTACCAGTCACAGCTGTTGCTGGTCGCAGTAGTCTGACACCACACCAAAAAGATGATAGACGATGGGTGTCTCAAAAAGGGTACATCAAGGCTTTCAAAAGTAGCCGATATGGGCAGACCCAACATTCAGCAACAGAGCTACATGCAACTGTAACTGAGGATAGCAAAAGTAAGCCCAGGTCAACTGGTTCTGGCATTTACAAGTCTGTTGAATCAAACATCAGAAATGTTTTAGCATGTTTATAGTTTCTTGACATACCTGATAAAACATCAGCATTGGCCAGCTGACATTAACCAAGTTCTGCATGGCCTGGCTTACCTTACACGTTTCCCCATGTTGGCAAAAGTTGGACTAAATGTCAGTGTGTGAATGTGGCTTAAAGAGATCATCCTTGAATCTATATGGTTGTGAGGTTAACTTTTAAGGCAAATGCCAGAAGGGTTTATGAGGAATTGCATTTAAAAGATTTGACCCATACTGTCCAACTCAAATAGGCTACATCACATGTCTGCATTTGACTGTTGTCTGGAAAGATTAAGAAATACCTGCTTCTCTGTGAGTGTCTGTGTGTATTTATCAGAGATGCGTGACTTTTGTACAATCCATTTTCATTAGAAATGAGAAGGGGATAAAGAAAAAAAAATTAAGTAATTATGGAGGCAGCAGGACCAGGAGTGACACCATGAACCAAATGGACCCAGACTGAGCGAGAGCAAGCAGAAGACAGACTGGGACATAGGAGCAGAGAGAGCGAGAGGCCACGGGAGCTAAACTAGGTCTTACATATACAGCCATCCTGCAGGGAAATGTATTCTACATTAATGAATTGAAATACTAATTTATGTAAATGAAAGCCTATTGTGTGTACTGTATATAAATCATGCTCATGATGGCATAAAATATACATGCAGGTTAATATATAGAGGCTCTCTGTGGTGCACCAGGGGTAGCCTGAGAAAAATTATGTAAAAGTAGAAAAACTTTAATACAATTTTACACAATGATATTGAAGTTACTGAGCTCAACATGCAGCTAATTTATAAAAAGATGGACATGTGAACCAACTGAGAGAATGATGGTCAATAGGATAGACATGGTCTGCTGTCAAAGGTAGATATTGATTGGTCATTCTGTCAGTGCTATATTCAGATTTTTTGGCATCAGTTCACCATTTCACACATGTATAAAAGTACTAAACAATGTCCAGACTTTTACAGTGAATTCTGGGCAACAGACAATTTCTCAACTGGCCTCAATCTGGATTTTTTCCACCCAGAATCATAGCAAAACTTTTGCAAAGAGTGCTGGTACAGGTGGAGTAAAATTATCAAATAAAGGCGAGCTCTCACTACTGCTATTGATCTGCACCTGAGCCTGACTGCCCATGTGCGAGTGCCCCACTGGTCTGCACTTCCATTGTCCTTGGTCACATACGTTAGGGGACCATTGTGTGATTCAAGGAAATGCGTATTTTGTTCTAGATTTATTTAAAACACAAATGAGACAACTGTTTAAAGGTCCACTGGCAATAATGTTACTGTGAGGAGTGGTCTCACTTGTGCTTGTGCTTATGTTTATGCAAGCATGCCATTTCAAAGCCCACCTCCTCTATGTGTGCAGGGGTCAGCCAGGTTTGCCACACTTAAAGGGATATTTTTTTTTTAATTGAGGTTGTGTGAGGTACATGGCATGAGCCTGACCATGTGCCAAAGTGTCCCAGCTCAGTTCTCTCTCTGTTAAGAAGTCTCGAGAGACACTAATGCTATACACCATGCTGTACATGAAGCCAAACTCTCTGCCTAATTCATAGAATTGTGGGAGAAAACAAGCCCCAACAGTCATAGAGTCATCACACTCTTCAAGCAGTTTGCTTATATCTGCTTAATTTCCCACTACCAAGCCACTTTGAGTAGGCATTATTTTGAAACACTGCACAGCCTACATATAGTCTCTCACATTATTTAGATGTTGATGATTGAGGGCTTGATTCCTCAGCTTGTCTTTAAAACGTCCTGCGAGTTGTTGTTGCTACTGTGATCCATATGTCATCTCCTCTCTGCCTCTACATTGATCCTACTGGTGTTGTGTGGATTGCAGCTCACATCTGCATTACGGTATGTTAATTCTGTACAACATGCACAACCATGCACTGAAAATGACACTTCCTTTATGAGTATGCAACCACATAGTGAACAACAAGTACATCCTCAGCTTGAGAGACACCAGTTGACCTGATGGGAGGTGGGAGGAAGCCAGAGTGGCAAGAAAGAACAGGAGCATATACATGGAGAACATGTAAACTCCACACAGAAAGGGCCCAGGTGACTTGGAGATCAAACCAGCAACCTTTAATGTCAAAGTCCAAGTAAACTTTATTATCCCAAAATGGCACCATCTACCTGTGACGGACAGGCAGTACCCGCTGCACCACCTGCTGCGCCTCAGGCAGGCTAATTTAGAGTAAACTATTGACTGACTGATTGACTAATACTGAAACAACTTGCTGTGGCATTCATGGCACGAATAAAATGTTTCACAAATGGTCTGTGTGGTAATTGTGGGTTAGAAAAATGAAAGTAATTCACCTTTTTGTTTTTGTTTTTTTTTAAGTATGACAGCAAAGTCAGAGCCTGACATGCTTGATGAACCATTCAATATACAGTATGTCATTAGTTCATCTGGGAAAGAGCCCAGAAAAAGTGTTAGGGAATGGGCAGAACCTTTGAAAGCATATTCAGTGAGTGATTGGATGATTGTTTTGACAACCACATTCATTACAGGCCAATAAGATAACACTGGCGCTGCTGCTCTGATGAGGACAATATGTGCACACTTTGTAAAAGAACTGTGGGCAGAACGTATTGGAAGCATCAACATCCTTTCTAAAGAGAAGTTGGTAGGGTAATTTTTCGTTCTTACTTGATAAGCAAATGTGGTCCAGATCTTAAACTGCTACTGAAGCTGTTTGTATGTATGCCTTTGTATGTACAAATAGCTTCTCATTGCTAACTCCCTCCTCAGCCATTAAGCCTACATGTCCACATACCCCTTTTCCACCAAGCTGGTTCCAGGGCTGGTTCGGAGCTAGAACCAGACTTAGCACCAGTTCTTTGGTTTTCCACAGACTAAGCACCGGTTGCTGGCTCTCAAAACCGGTGCTTGGCAAGCACCAACTCTTTACTGGGCCAGCAGAAAGAACCATGTTACGTCGAGGGCTACGGCTTACATCAGGGGGTGGGGGCGGGATTATTGACCAACCAAAGCAGAGTAAAAACACTGAAGCACTCTTACCCGTCTTCTCAAGCGTGATCACTGTTCGATGCATAATCGTTGAGCAGCATTAACTTGTTGGATCGCCAACTTTTGCTCTTCAAGGAAGGCTCGAAAAGCCAACGGCAACACAACCGCAACGTAGTCCTCCATCTTTGTTGTGGCAACTGAATTTGGTGCTAGTTGTTATGGGAAAATTGGCGTGACGTATACAGACGTATACATCAGTGTGATGATGCAGCCCTCTGGTCGGCACCCGTTTGTGGAAAAGCAAACAGTTCTTAACCGGTTCGCACTTGAACCAACTGCGAACTGGCTCTAGCACCAGCACTAGCACCAGCTTGGTGGAAAAGGTAGTAATAGTAAACAGCAAGTACAGTACATCTCTGGGCCATTCTGAGTCATTCTGAGTCACATATTAACCCAACAAATGTTTTTGGGAGGAAGCCAGAGTGCCCTGTGTGAACACGTTCATGCACAAGGAAAACATGCATAATCCACACAGAAAGGCCCTGATGGAAACAGAGTTTGAACCAGCAACCTCCTTGCTGTGAGGCAAGACACCCTGCTGTGCCACGGCTCTGCCCACAAAAAGCAAATGAGAGTTTCACTTCTGAACTTTTGGGGACATCCCTGAGTTTGAAAATTTGGTGTTCACATATTCCCTCTGCAAGGAAAGGGCATCACATGTAGCCAACCACTTGTTTACAGTTGTTATTTCCTTCTTTTTTCCAATCTCCTCTAAACTACTCACAGAACTAAAGTGTTTTCAAAAAGCCCCACACACTCATGAAGCTCTCCTGTCTCTCTTCATGTGTCACTCCAAGCCTCCCTCTCTCCTCCTCTCTTCTCTCTCTCTGAGCCTCTACTGCGGGCAGCAGCCAGATTCAGGTCAGAGACGAAGAGGCGAAGAGAATTTGATTCCAGCCCCCCTGCTGTCCAGACATGTAGTGGGTGACAGATTTAAAAGGGGGGAAAGTGATGGAGGGAGGAGGAGAGATGGCAACAATGAAAAAAGAAAAAAAAACTCATCACTGCACTGGCATCCCCGGCCTCTTATCCTCACTGCCTTGTCATTTTGGATCTGGTTCACATACAAACATGGAGAGGGAGATGACGCCAGTGGGAGGAATCATAATAGAGTTTCTACTTTCATGGAAATTAAGTGAGTTTCAGAATCAGAAATAAATAAGAAGAAAAATATATCAAAATATTTTATAAAGATGAAATCCTGTTTTAGCTCTATTAGAGTTCACTTAAAAAAGTGTACCCATGCATATGTAAGGTTGTGACTCAAAGGAGTTGCTTGCAAATTTAAAGGAACAATCTGTCGGCTTTTCATACCAAAGAGTATGAGGTAAGTATAAAAAACATACTAAACCTTTTTGACCTCGTCTTTGTTTGTCTGTCCATCTGTGAGCAAGATAACTCAAAAAGTTCTCATTCGATGATAACATTCTCTGAAAGCATTTATTATGGCGCAAAAGAGAAGTGATTAGATTTTGGTGATGATCCAAATCTGGTGGGAAATTGTGGGTATTTATAGGCCAAAGTCAGATATTTACTTCTGCATTAAAGCCACACCGTAGCTTATACAATAAACCGGTGAAGCCCAGCGCCAACCCAGAAGGCTATGCAAGTAATCTGATGTACACTTAACTAAAAATGTACGAGCACGTTGAAATGATTCCGACCTTAAGCCAGTGATCTTCAACTAGCAGCCTGGGGGCCACATCTTGCTCCCACAGCTTCCCATCTGGCCCCGAGAACATTATCAGATTCTGAAAATGTGAGGTTAAAAGAAAAGTTATGGTTCTGATGGTCTCTTTTGTCTTTACATTGAACTCTGTCTTTAGTATCATGAAGTATGTCCCAATGAGCACAGCTTCCAGAAACAATTGCATTTGAAACTGTTTCAAACTCACTAACTGGCAATGTTTATGGTGTCATTTAGAGGTGGGGGCACTCTCAGTGGCTGGAATTTAGACCATTTCTTGGCTAGTATTTGGCTGGAACTTGGCAGGCACTTGGCTGGAAAGGGGAAAGTTAAAATGACTGCATCTAAATATTGATCAGATATACATATTAATATTGTTACATTGTTTTTAGCAAAAGATTTGTTACTCTAGTACAGACCTGACTTAACCCAGTCCCTTACCCACTAGACTGTTACTTATTTTTAAGTGTTTTTCAGCATTTGTTGCCAGATCTATTATCTTTCTTATTCTTCCCATTACTGCTGTACCTTCACTTTTCTAATGCTCATCATTTTGACCTGGTGTTAATGCTGTCAGTGTCAGTTAAAATGCAGCAAGTATACATCAAACAAAAGTGAGGGAATTCATTTTTGGAAGATTATTTTGTTATTGTTTTCTTTCTTCCTGGCAATAAATCTGTCTGTAAATTCTGTTTATTTCTCTTTTAAATGGTGTCACATTAGTAAGGAACATGTGTGTGTGAGATGAGAGCAGAGCAAAGTATGTGCTGCCCGTCAAATTTGTTGAATCCTCTATGCTAATGCAAAAGAGTTGTTTTAAGGGATGGGAATTGATAATATTTTATCAATACCAATGCTGTTAACAATCCTGCTAATCGATCCAATTCTTTAACGATTCCCTTATCAATTCCAGCAAATTTTGCATGTGGGCAAATGGTCTGATTTTCAGTGGCAACAATGCCAAGTATAGATAACTGCTTCTGCAAGTTGCTGGCGTTTCCACTCACTTAAGGTTGTGCAGTAGGTGTAATTAAAATTAAGCCAGAATTCTGATGCTTCTGAACCCTGTCAATTGAATGGGATTGATAAGGGAATTGATTAGCAAAAAGATTAATGATGTTGATTCTTTGATGGAGCTGTTAACGATTCTCAACTGGAATTGGTTTTCGATTCCCATCCCTAGTTGTTTTTGCTGTTGACTTATCTTGTTTTGAGTCTCTGGTAACCCCAGGTGATGACAACAGAGCCCTTCTAAAGCAGCAGTCAGTTGGTGTTCCCCAAGAATTGGCATGCCATGTTTGACAGATCTGGATAGGACCCGTGCAAGACCTGTGTGTTGTTCCGCAAAACCAAATTGCAGCATTATTTGGAGTGGGCCCAAGTAACATCTCCAAACTGAAGGCCAAGTTCCATAAAACAGGGGATGTCAGAGACAGGCAACAAAGTGGGAATCCCAAGAAGACCATTTCCCTTAACCTGTCAGCACTTCGGAACTGCAGGCAGTGTTCTACAGATTTGCAGGATGACACTGCTGACAGTTCTCTGCCCAGGCAATCCAGAACAGACAGCATACCGTCAATGCTAGTCTCATGAGGCTGCCAGGAGGCCTGCCATGACTGCCATTCACCTCCAGGCCGTATGAACCAGTGTCTTTAATGTGCACTAGAAAATGAACATTTTGAAGAAGAACGCTCAGCAGTGAGCAGAAATTCTGTCCATGGCAGTTGGCCTGGAGGGTCAAAGTGTGGAGAAGACAAGGTGAACACAATGCTGATTGCTGCACAGATTGAGTAACGTAATTTTCAGCTATATTTACATGATGGTTGTGTGCATCAATGGCTCAAATATGTTCCTTATGTTTTGCAGATGATGGCCTGGACACAACGGCAACTTGATGTGCTCAATAAACCAACAGCAAGATTCATGTAGGCAAGAGAGACCCTCATGTCATCTAGAAATGTCCCAGTGCTTCCAACATGCAATCTGCACCTGAACACTCCCAAAGAATAGTTTCCTTAAAAGTTTACCGAACACTTTGACCTGCTCATCCATGTGATCTGCCTGTGATCATTCATGTGGTTTGTTTGAGACACATTTTCAAACTCACATTGGGTCACACAGCTACAGCCTCAGAGAGCTTCTCAGCTCTATCTCATCGTTTTCAGCTAACTGTCAGCTCACTTCCTCCAGCAGTAACAGATGGGTGCGAAAGGTAACACATACACTTCACAACTGACACACAACTTGCACACACAGATGTACCACAAAGCTCCAAGCTGTGACACCCCTCATCAAACAAACAGAAACATAGATTTTGTCTGTTCCTGAGAACAAGGAGGCCAGCAAACATGAGCTGTGCTCCATTTATGTCTGAGGCCCCAATTGGAAGCTGGGAAATTTGTTATATCCGAGGTGACGTGCATTACAGTTTCCCCCATAAGCAGAAGTTTGACAAAAATGTTGATGTTAATAAAAATTAAAATATAAAAAATCTAGAGTTTCTGTAGCTTAAGCACTAAAAAACAAAAGATTATATAGGCTACTAGTGAGACTTAAATGGACTGTGAGGAGTTTCCAAGTAATTACAAAAAAGTCTCACTTTTAGATATATGCCTGATTGAAATACACGCTTTAAGATGAGTTTTATAGCATCAAAATAGGTTATCTATAAATGCTATTCCTTAGCCTTCTGGTCGGGTCGGACAGAGCTGGACTGGCCTGGATACTCAACTTCGGAAACAAGACAATTAAACCTAGAGCAAATTTATATTATTCAAAAAAGTCTTAGAGCCATACTTGCCAACCTTGAGACCTCAGAATTAGGGAGATTTTCAAAGGGGGGGGGGGGGGGTCATATACAAACAAAACAAGAACAATGAAATACTTGAATTTCACAGAGTTCATTTATTGGACAAAGAAAATAACAGTCCACAGTAACAAAGTAAAGTCACATAGCAAATTTAATAGCTGTCCACAGTACCCAAACAAAAGATGGTAAATAAAAAAATGTCTTGATTAAATAAATAAATAAAACCAAAAAAAAAAGGCATACATTGCATAGATTGGTGGTTAATCTATGCAATGTTTGCTCAATAAATAAAAATACAAACAAAAAAGGCATACATTGTACCTACAAAATGTGCACGTAGCATATCCCGTCCCCTTCGCGCTGTCCCGGATAAACGGGAATTCTCTTTTCCACTCATTCTGGAATTTTGGGCACTGAAATTCGGGACTCTCCCGGGAAAATTGGGAGGGTTGGCAACCTTGCTTAGAGCCCCGGGCTTAGGTAGCGATATATAGCCAGCTATAAAACTACGATACTAAGTTTTCCAAAAATTGCTTGTTGTCACACATCAAAAACTACCGCTACGTAACTAGAAAGAGATACATTACCTCGTCGCCTTGCATCCTGTAAGTTGTTGAAAAAAGAAGTTGTAAAGCAATGCAGAGTTCTGAGGAAGGTCTGAACTGCATTTCATTAGCATCACAACAAATGCACACTTTGGCTTGTGGTGCGTTCAAGTTGTAGTCTGAAGTAGGAATTTCTGAGTTCTGAGTAGGATACTGAAACTGGAACGTCCCCCAAAGTCGGAATTTCCTACTGGGAACTCGGTGAAACCTCGCCACCCCTGAGTTGACAATCGAAGATGGATGCCCCCAGTGTGAATAGTTATTTAGCTCCTGTAATAATCCATTTATTTGCACTTCTGACCGGGCTGTGTTGCTCTAGGTCAGCTGTATGCATCATATTGTTAGACTTATTGTTAGCTCATAACTGACATAAACAGCAAGACAAATTCATTCAAAAGTCAAGGTGGATCTGCCTGATTACAGACATTGAATCAAGTAGATCCATCTTCACTGCAAGTTTAGCTGAGTCATTCTCAAAATAACACATTTGATCTAGACTGAACAAACTCTTGTTCACTTGTTTGTAAAGTTGGTTTGATCTGGGATGCTGTGAAAGTTTACAGGAACTCTGTTGCCCACTAAAGAACTAAACTCTGGTCTGTTTCAAGATGGAGGTCTCCGTTTGCTTTAAAGACAACCAGAGTGTGGTTCACCTTTGTTGTGAAAGAGTCCAAACCAAACAAGGACTTAACACACAGGCAGTGAATTGTGGCTCAAATTTAGCTGAGTACCACAACAGTAAGCGAGGTGAAAGGTGAAAACAGGCAATATTAAGCAGAAGGTGAGTAATGTTAGCATTGCTAGCCTCTGATCTGTCAGTTTTAAGTCTTATGTGAAAGGAATCTCCGTGATCACATCTGTCAAAAAAAAGTTATAACTTCCCAAAATATCAAGATAAATATGTCAAGCTCTTTTAAAACAATTAGCTTTACTTGACATCACTTAAAAATAAAATGTAACACGTCAGTTTGGGGCTGTCAAACATGAAGGAATGTTTATTTTTCAAGCACACTTAACCCACCTCAGGTCCAGATCCACCAGTCAAATATCACTGCTTCATACCACCTTAAAATGAGCCTCACCCCCAGAAAAATCCCATCATTTCTGATCTCACACAGCAGGAATCGCTTGTCTAACAAGCCCGAGGAGCTGAGGTCAAGCATCAGCAGCAACCATCCCGTCCTGCTGAAAGATGACCCCACGGGGCAGACGCCATCAGCTCGTCCCATCGTACGACCTCCTCCTTCCTCCTTGGTTGCTAATCCTGTTCAAACGCTGAGGACAGCACGCTTTAAGGAGAGGGGTCACAGATGAGGAGAGGAAGCAGAGGATGGATGGATGGAGGGTGGGGGAGAGAAATAGAGAGAGCAGTGATGGCGGCAGTGGATAAGACTCAATTTGGAGAAGCGTGTAGTGGGAAATAACTGTTTTCTGCCCCATCATGTCATACAGCAAGGGCACATACAGAATGTGCCAACCCACCGGCTATAGACTGAGGGGGGGAAGTGTGTGTTGATGCGAGTGTGTGTTAGTATGTGTGAGTACGGCCAACCCCCTACTCTTTTTTTTCCATGTGGGATTTACTAGGTCTGCAGTTAATAGATGATAAAGTTCAAGGGGGAGGGAAGGGTGCTGGGATTAAAGATGGAGTGTCGTTAGAGCGAGGAGGGGGAGTTTATCCGACAAACAGACAGACCGACAGATAGATACACAGACAGAGAGGAGTACAGTTGTGTTGATGCTGGGCCCTCTGCTGGACACAAACTACCCTTCAGAGCAAGGGTGATGAAAAAAAAGACAGCAAATGTTTGTTTATGTCGGTGTTTTCTGACCTTCTCTCCCGCTTAGTTGTACCTGAGAAGAATCAAGCACCTCTGGGACATTCAAAAATCTGGTCACTACTATTGTGAAGAGATGGATGCATCAAAAGTCCCCCACCTTATTTGCATCATCCTTGGTGTGCCAAGTATAGTTAGTCTGCAACAGTTCTGTCTCTGCTGCAGTGCCAAACTACTGGTGTCTCTACAGGACATACTGTTGAATGTGATTTCCACCTCTCCTATTTCTTTAGATCAGCCTTGCACTATCACTTATTCATCTTTCCTCTAACCTTATTTTTAATTTGCCATAAATCCCTGGACATCCCCTCTCACCCCAGCACCTCTCGGTCCCTCCCCTCTCCCTCTTAGGTGTTTTGAGGGGAGATGTGCTTCAGAGTCGAGGTCGCGTCTGGGTGTCACAGTGGAGCGCCGGGTGCTGTGATGGGTGGACGTGCCGGGCGGCCCACTGTTGCTGCCGCCGATCCTCTCTGCTGGTGATGATACCGGCGTGTCATCGGTCCTGGCACCCTCCACAAACTTCACAGGGAGGCTGAAAATTAAACCGGGGCTCCCTTCTCTGCCTGTGGCCCAAGGATACATGTGTGAATGTGTGTGTGTAGGTGCATGGAAACTCCAGAGTGCTTCGCTTGTAGTAAATAGTGCACATCGATTTGTGAGACTTTCATTTTCAGCGATCAGTTTGCTCTTTAAGACATCATTCTGGTATGGCTCTCTTAACATCAAAAATGTTAAAGCCTTGTAAGTGGCCTGTTGTGCATGCTTAGCTGACAAAAGTTTGCCTATGGTCTACATTTTCTACCCACTAAGGCTCGTGACATGGACCAAAAATCTCAATACTGTGTTGTTGTAATATTGAAACACATTGTATTGAATTCTTTAAAATAACAAATGGTGCTACTGACACCCTAAGGCTCTACCCACAGCTTTGGAGCCTCACTTGGCTCTCTGGACTTGGAGAAATAAAAACAGATAACTTTATCCTTGCACTTAAACGCTCATTTCTTCAAGCTTACAGTCCTCTGCAAAGATGCAGTAGACAAAGCGTAAAAGCTGAAGAAGCTTCGGTACTTCAACTTGGCAGCTGAAGCAGAGGATAGAGGCCGGAGAGTGAAGGTGCAGCCAGTGGAAGTGGGTTGAAGGAGCTTTGTTGCCAGCTCCGCAGCAAAACTAAGGGAACTAGGACTCATGGGGGAGGTCCACATGGGAGCAATCGAATCTTAGCTGACACTGCAAAGAGCACCAACCGCTGGATCTTGTTGAAAAGAGGAGATGCCAACTATGGGACACAATGCCAGGTCTGATCATCGTGGAGGGTCTTACTCTGCAGAAGGTACATGTTATGAAACGCAGAAACACCCTGTGATGCTGAGGTGCAAACTGACGATGAGTCCTGGAAGCAGTGTCACCTTGAGAGCCACCTCCAGGTTAGCTCTACAAGTTTCAGGGGGAAATTTAGGTAATGTAACAATCAGAATTACCTTGCAGCAAAAAATGTGGTTTTACATCATTAACGTGCGTCATATGTGAATGTGATACATCTCGTGGGCGATGTTATCTGTGTTACTGGTTCAAGTGTTTTATATGACTAATTTAGCTGTTGTTTCATGCATTTCTAACTTTGGTAAAGAGGATTGCCCAAATGCTCAAATACCATGAGCACCATACCACCTTCACCAGTGAGCCTGATATTTATAAGCTTCACAGTATGGTTCAATTTTGTTTTAATTCAAAGTTATAAAAGACTGCCAAGAAACTCTCTCTCCTTTCAACAGAGATCAATAAACATTACTGCTGCTAGTTCATCCTGTAAACATTTCTTTACTCTGTGTTAGGCCTACAGTCATTGTCTAAATGAGCGTCAATAGAATCTATACCATCAAAACAAAATCTTAATTTTTCTACATATTGACTTAATTTACCATTTAAACTCACTGCAGACCCCCAGACCCCCCCATCTGTAAGACTCCCTCCTCTTGGCTTTTGTGACCTCAAACACTTCTCTGCAGACAGTGAACACAGCACCAAGTTGTCAAGGAACACTAGTGTTAAAAACATACACACACAAACATGCACACACACGCACTCAGCAGGCTTTTAGCTAGCCAGCGCGACGAGCCAAAGCCACACTTCACACCTGGGCTGGCTGGCATTTATTGGGTAAGCTCCCACCCGGTGGGAGGGGAGGGAAGAACAACACCTCGGCACTGCTAAAACAATCTCACAGCTCTGTGACCGGGGGAAAACAAAGGCAGCAGTGCAAAAAGTCAAGAAACCAAAACTGTGCCAAATTTGGACTGGTTAACAGAAAAAATTGGGCAAAAAAATGGTGCTGGGAGTTTAATAGCCTTGGTTTAACCTCTCATGTTTGTCAAATTGTGTCCAGGTGAGCTTAATTTGTATCAAAGTGTCAATATTAAAATTAAAATTAAAGATGAAATACAATGAAATCCAGTTTAGAAGTGTTGCATATTTTTCTGACTTTGCTTCTGTTTATCCACCTGTAAAAAAAAAGGTCACAGTTTTATTCCTATGGAGTTATAAGGTTCCATCCAGCTTTTATACATTGAGACCATGGTTAAGAAGTTTAGAAGTGTGATTGATCATTTTTTGTGTTGTTTCTGAAAATGAAAGGCCCATTTCCTGATGTCTTGAGTGTCTTTGAAGCAAGGATTTGATTGAAGTTTAATAAACTAAATGAAAAACCGAATCTCTGTCAAGGATCAGATGCAGCTCTTTTCCCCTCCCCTGTGGAAACACTTAAAGGTGCTATGAGGAGAATCTATTTCCGAAGACATAAAGACTTTACTACCCATGAGCACGCGCGGCGACTGTCGTAATGCTGCGTTCCTGTAACCTCGGAACTGGGAGTGACATCATCTCCGACTTATCGGCCTTCCAGTTGAAGTCGGAAAAAAACATGTCGATATACCAGGCTATTGTTAGCTGTTGTTAGCACACCCTGCGTTGTTGTTCACAAATATCACATGAAGAATGTGATTATCACTATGGCAGCGTTTTTGTAAATATAAGTCTAACAATACGATGTATGCAGCTTATAGAGCGACACACCCCAGTCAGAAGTGCAAATAAATTGATTATTACAGGAGCTAAATAACTGTTCACACTGGGGGCAGCCATCTTCGATTGTCAACTCAGGAGTAGCAAGGTTTCACCGAGTTCCCAGTGGGAAATTCCGACTTGGGTGGATGTTCCAGTTGCAGTTTCCTACTCGGAACTCGGAAATTCCTACTTCTGAATACAACTGGAACGCACCAAAACACGTGACCGAAGCCAAAGCGTGTGTGTTTGTTGAGATGCAAAAAAATGCAGCTCGGACCTTCCTCAGAACTCTGCATTGCTTTATAACTTCTTTTTTCAACAACTTACAGGATGTAAAGCGACGAGGTAATGTATCTCTTTCTATTTACGTAGCGGTAGTTTTTGATGTGTGACAACAAGCAATTTTTGGAAAACTTAGTATCGTAGTTTTGTAGCCGGCTGTCCGACCCAACCACTTAGTTGAGGAAAAGCATTTATAGATAACCTATTTTGATGCTATAAAACTCATCTTAAAGTGTGTATTTCGATCAGGCATATATCTAAAAGTGAGACTTTTTTGTAATTACTTAGAAACTCCTCATAGCCTCATTAAATCTGAGGGAGCAAGGACGCTACAGGAGGCAATCATAGTGAGCTCTTGGTCCAAACAATGTCTGAACAGAGGGAGGATGAGGGGCTAAGCCACGGAGCAGACTTTCAAAACAGTCATGGGATCTGCCAGTGACAAGCAGAGAACACAGAAGTAGGTGTAGGCTGTATAACTTCATAAACCTCTAGAAGTACAAACCTAGCATTTCCAGGGGCCTTTGTTTTTGAAGGGGCAAAGCACATTTCCCTGTGAACTGCAAGTTTAATAAAAGTTGTAATACTCTTCTGTTTCTAAAGCTTTTCCAACATTAAAAGCAAAGTAAATGTTAAATTATTGCTTGTAGGAGAAGAGGCAATGTTCTCCTTATCTGTGGTGTAAGAAGGGATGGGTTATCAGTTGCGTTTGACTTCAGCTGTAGAGCTTCATGTGTCCTGTAATATTACAGAGATAAGCAGTAAGTTCATCATAATAATGAGTAGCTTAAATACATTTCCCAGTAGCTTTGAGGTAGCTTTGCTGTTATTAGAGTCAATAGCTTCTCATTAGCTTTGTTACGCTATTGATCATGTGGTGCAGTAGCATCTAAAAAAAGTTAGATTTCCCCACAACAGTGAAGGAGAGCAGCAATACATACATTTGAATGAATAACAGGCATGAGTGGACTCATTATTAGACTGGACAGTGCGTTTCTGTTCGAAGGTAAGAACATATACCTTTCCCTGAAACCTTTGATGCCTGTGCTGTAGCTAAACAGGGGGACAGGCAAGATAAAACATGTAAGGCGATAGTTTATTATCACCATTACAATTTTTCTATCACTAACTAATGAGCATAAAGGAGAGGAGAGGTGTACTTTCCTTAACAAATGAAAGTTGAATTCAGATTAGGGAAGACAGAGAGAAGGCTAAGCATGAGATGAGATGATCAACCTCCATGTCATTATTGGGCAACTTTACACGTTATTTGATGTCCTTTACGAACATATGCATATATTTTTAGAATTTATATCAAAGAATAGAAATCAGGACTATCAAAGGGAAAGTGTAACTTGAAACTTGCAAGATTTCGAAATATAAGAACGGCCAATGTGACCGATGTACAGATGAAGTCCCGCTGAGGTATGGCCCTGGTTTGTTTTGTTTTAATAAATTGTATTGGCCAAAGATAATCTGTAAATATTCTGCACACCATGTTGAAATCAAACCTAACAAAACCGAGAGAGCAGAGGATTAGTAAGTTTATGGTGTGAAATCTTGGCTCAGAAAAAGTACAATTATGGAAAGGTCTTTAAACTGTTGAAGTTTAAACCTAATATGTACTTTTTTTCTAATACTACTTAATATGTATAACAAAAAAGTGTGAGCAATGAGAATATTGTGGGATTTTATGACATTGCTAACTATATGAGCTCTACGTGTTTTTACATGAACAGTTTTTTCTTATGTCCATGTGCAAGTATGGTGTAAGTTCCAGTGTGTGTTTAAAGATTTGATGACATTTAAATTTCCTTTTTGCATGGTAAAATCCACCAGTCTAGCATGAAGAATGTTGCGTACATACAAAAAAGAAAGTTACCATTTTAGATTTATTATCTGACCCACTGACATAAATAATAGCAATACAGGTATTTAAAGAGAGGCAAAGTAAAATGGCTGAATGTCTGTGACCACCAATGTTGCTCTAAAAAATAGTGTTATAGTATTGGTCCTCAAAACATTGCTGATTATTCGTTTCATTTTCTTACACCTCCAACAAAGAGTAGACTTGATTTCCAGTTGAATTCCATGAGAAGGTTTTGCAGGTGTATTTTACTAACAAATATCCAGAAGCTGGAATTGTCTGGTTAAACACGCCACAGGTCAGGTCTGATTGCCATCTTCCAGGTTTACTGTATGCCACACACACCTCCAGTCTCTTCAGGTATCCCCTGAGCAGGTCCCCTCCACAATGCACATGGTCCCACCAGGTCTGGGGCAGCTATAATGTGGTAAGCTGGATCAGGTTCGGGAAAGTGGGCCAGGTGCCCTAAGCACAGCTGCCCCTCTCCAGCAGCTGACCCCTACAATTCCTGCCCTCCTGAGCACATCAATATTGGACACACGGTCCTGCCAATAATACTCAAGAATTTCTCAAAGGGAAGCGGTCGCAAAGGAGTCCAGCTGGGGTCTCTGGCCACTAGTCAATATCCAGGCCAAGAGAATAACAGGACCTGGAGGACACACTATGTCCCATTACAAATTATGAGGATGGAAAGGAGTACAGAAGCATTTGACAAGGGGTAAACATGAACAAAAAAAGCCTGTGCCAATGTCATAGCTGCGATGCCTCAGATCAAAAAAGATGCATTTTAACCCTTATAAACCAAAGTGTCTTTTTTCTTCAGCTGACAAACCTAACCTGAGGCAGGTCCAAGGATAGAAGGATTTTAGATCACTTGTTGAGGTTAAACTGCTTTTCTTGCAGCTAACGCCTTGAGTAAAAAGTGTTCCCATTATATCCAAGTGCCAGGACATCACCATAGTCCTCAGAATGGCTCCAATTTACATCCTGCTCAGCACTTTATTTTTATGTTCAGCACTTCAGCAGACAATGGCAGACTGTGTTCGAGCTTTTGTGCAATAGTTTGAGGAGACCTGGTTGTCAAAAATGCCAATAAAACATTCGCTCTGATGGTGATTTCACTGTAACCATGCCAAGTTCACTGAAGGTGACCCGACTTTTATCTGCACTTGTTCCTTTTTTTATGCAGGTGTGTTGAAAATGAGTTATGGCAGGGACAGGACAGAGGAGGGTGTGAAGGGCAGGGTTTTAGAGGGCTGGGCGAGTGAGCATGGAAGGTCCAAACAAATAAAAGGTTGCAGAGCAAAGCTAAAGCAAACAATGGGAAATAGTCTGAAAAGGTTTGGAGGTTCCTAAAACAGAAAACAGAGACAGACAGCAGAGAAAAGAAGATGAGGATAAAACAAGTCCAATGGTTACTTCTTCTGTAATGTAAGAGTTGAAAAGCTAATTCATTTTTATATATTTTTTTCACTACCAATGCCACAAACAATCAAAAGACACTGCTAATTTCTGCTCAAAAACACAGCAGACTCCGCAATGGCAGCTGTTCCTACTTTAGAGTAGATCAGTCCTATTCAATTAGCGGCCTGAGGGCCACATGCGTCCCAAAAGCAACCCTCAAGTGGCCTGAAATCAAGGTGATTGGGACTTAGGTCTGGTGAGAAAAACAGAAAAAACTTTTACAAACACTGTCAAGATCTTACAAAAATTCCAACATTATTACAGACATTGAATGCAACTTCTGAATGGTTGCTGTTAAGCAAGTTAGTTTTAATGCACTTTCAAAAATTGGACCAAAAGATGGTGTTTTTAAGCTGCACTTTTTTAATGTTCATATGCACCTTAATATGTTCTTGTATTTATCTGTCAATAGGTGTTAAAATTATCTGTTTGAAGTGTTACGCTTAAAGAAACAGTATTTCAACAGAAGTTTAGTTTAAGTACAGCTCTTTGTTGAGTTTATACCCTTTTGGATATGGCAATAAATTAATAAACATCCAGTGTTTGTTATCTATTTGTGTTTCTTTGACGTGGTTAAATCTGGCCCTACCGAATTTCTAATTGAATAGCCCTGGTATAGATATTAAAGTTGTAGTACAGGACGGATGGAAATTGATAACCAGAGGTACTTGAGAATTGAGAACAACTCCCTCAAAGAATTGCTATCATTAGTCTTTTGGCTTATTAATTCCTTTTTTAAAGCTGCTGCTGTCAACATGTTGTTACTGCCTAAACACAAGGCTTTGGCCTTTAAATATTACGAAGACAGAATTAAACAAGCAGTCATCACTTTTGTTAGCCCTCCTGAGAATAACTTAATATTTAACTGGTCTCCAAACATGTTGAATAACAGGACTGGAGGTTGCTACAGTCCTTGAATGTTGCATGTAAGGAGACTTTGTACTGTGATAAATTACTAAATTGCTTAAGGCCAAGAGTTACTTTACATAGAATAAACAGGACTACCATAGAAGCGTGACCCTGTTGGTTTTAACTGGAGACTTTGATAATTAATGTAGCGTCTTTATGTGGAAGTTTCTGACTTGTTTTTCTAATAATATCTTATGCTTGATGCTTCAACAAACATATACTCAAATCTTAGCATTAATATACAATAGTGTCTTGAGTGTGTCCTTTGAGTAAGCTGGCACAATAAAAGGAGGGGATTTAGATAATGCTTGTGAAATTCTGATGAAGCCTCTAAATCAGAGGGGGAATCCCATGATCTTCAGGAATGTTATAAAACCACAGACTGGGCCATGCTCAAGCAGACAGTCTGCCACTTACAGCTGCCACATTAACATCTTGTAGTACACAGAGGATGTTACCTCAGACATGTTAAATGCACTGACGATGTCACTCTTCCAAAAAACTGTTACTGTTTGTGCTAACCAGAGACCATGGCTGAAGGGGGAAGTTCACAAGTTCCCGAGGGATCAAAACAGTCTTTGGGGCCGGTGACACTGCAAGGCTCGCCACAGCTAGAACCAACCTGTCATGTGAATTAAGAAAAGCAAAAGAACTGAACAGCCAGAAAATAACCAAACACTTCAGCAACACCAGAGATACACAATCTCTCTGGTGTGGCTTCCAAACCCTCACCAACTACAGACCCTCACCACAGCACTGTGAGAGTGGCATCACAGCCTCAACAACTTCTTCAGCTTCTTTGGAACACAGAACAGTTTGGAGCTGAAGACCAACCCTACTCCTGACACACAGACCATCCACTTGACCTCAGCCTGCATGAAGAAGATTCTCTCCATGATAAGTCCACGAAACCCAGCTGGACCTGACAACATCCCTTGTTGAACTTCAAAATCCATCCTGTCCCCCTCTTATGACCCATTCCAGTTCACCTACAGACCCAGACAGTCCACAGACGCAATCTCCAGAGTACTCCACCCAGCCTTTACCCACCTGTACACCAAGAACCCCTATGTGAGAATGCTGTTCTTGGATTTCAGTTAAGCATTTAACACCGTCATCCCCCAGCACTTCATGTAGAAACTCAACCTGCTGTGACTGAAGACCTCCCTCTGCAACTGGGTGCTGGACTTTCTCGCTGAGGCCACAGAGCATGCAAATCAGCAGCACCTCCAAGACCATTACTCTGAGCACTGGTGCCCCCCAAGGGTGTGTTCTCAGCCTGCTGCTCTTCAGTTTGCAAACCCGTGACTGCGCACCAACCTTCAGCTCCAACCACATCATCAGATTTGGAGATGACCAACAGTCATAGGTCTCCTCAAAGACAATGATAAGACAGGAAGGAGGTGAATCCAAGAGCCTGGTGCAAAGACAACCCCTTTGTTACGATCTTGGTCACATTTCGCCTTGTATTGTGTTTTCCTGAATGTGTTTGACAGTGTTGGGAGGGTTCTCCTGCACCCTCAATGTGACTGAGTGTGTGTGTGTGCGTCAGTGTGCATGTTGATCAGTGCCGCCCCTACCTTCAATTGGACTTCGAACATCCCAGACACACGTGATTGGCTGTGGAAGAGGGAAAGGCCCTATAAAAACGACGCAAGGAACCCCGGCTACATCAGCACTGTGCTTGAGAGCGACTGTTTTGTGTTGAACTAAGATTTTGGTAAGGCAGAGGCAAATTAGTTACCTCGATATATCCTGTTGTCAGATTGTAAATCTGGTTGTAAATGTTGGTTTTGTAAAAATAAATTGTACCGCTTGTTGGTTTAAACCTGCTGATAGACTCCTGTGGCTGCTTGGAACTCGGAGACCCTTCATGTAATCTCTTGGCCCCCCCTTGATGGGGCATAACACTCTTTCTCAACATGGAGAAAACAAAATAGTGTGCTGCCGACTTCATTAGAGGACATCCACAGCACCAGTCACTGACCATCAATAGTTCTGCTGTACAGAGGGTGGAAAGCACCAAATCCTTAGGGGTGCACATTTCTGATGACCTCACCTGGACCACCAACACCACATCACTCGCTTAGAAGGCCCAGTCACACTTCTAGTTCCACCTTAAACTGGGAAGTAAGTACCTCAAGCCATCTTGTGTTCCTTCTACCATTGTAAGCATCCTCAACAGCTGTGTCACCATGTGGTTAAAGCTGCACCACCTCCTGCTGGAAGACCCCGCAACATGTGGTGAAAACAGCCAGCAAGATCCCCTGCTCTCCATCACAGACATTTACCACACCTGGCTAACCTTCAGCACCACCAATGACTCGTCCCTCATCTTATGTAAGAACCTGAACACACAAAGAACTGCACTTCAGCCCTGTATTCTAGCCCCCTTTTGTGGACTGTTACATACCCACACCCCAAACCCCTGCATCAGCCTGTGCTTTGGACTGTTACACACACCACTCCAGTCAGACCCTGCTGTCTCCAACAACCTCACTGCTGTACTGTCTGTCTCTTCATTATTTATAAATCTAAAAATGAGATGTTGCATTTTTGTACATCAGGTATTACTAAAAATTTTTCTCCACCTCCAAACCTTAACTACTGTCTCTGCACTATTCAATTTATACTGCCCTATCTTCTACAACTGTATCATCATAATTTTTGCACTTTATTACATTTTTGCAGTGCCCCTCCTGCTCCTATCACTGTGCTGAGAGAAGGTTTACGACAAGTGTTAACTACCTCTTTATGTCTTAATCTAAACTCTGCCTTATCATTCAGATTGAAGTGAGAAATCAAAGTTCAATTACTATGTGTGTGTCATGCACATACAAGAACTGACAAACAAAAGCCTTGAATCCTAAACCTGCTGTGGAAACAGTAAAACGTCAACTGTTCGGCACTAGGGCTGTCACCTTGTACTTTGTATATTCAAACATAGGCTTCAGCATGGGGTAAAAATCGATACTTGAACTTTAAATATACATTCAAATATAAAATTAACAGTTTAATAGCCATTTGGGTGCCTGGAGCAGTGTCCCTTCTGATCCAGCAGAGGGCGCTCTCAAAAAAACCTGTGCTCTCCTGACCTCAACAACAGTTGAGTAGAGTGCTGGTAACCAACAGCAGAAGAAGAAAAGGAAGAGGCAGACAGGGAAAGCCATTCTGGGCAGACACCAAAACTTATCTCTATGATTTAAAGGGAAAGAGTGCTGATACTGATTGGGTTGGTCTACGTTACAACCAAAACACATCGATGTATAATCAAGTAACATAATCCCTTCTGTCTGCACAGAGAACATCTGTCCTCAAAATATAGACCGACTCACTCCTAAATGTCTTGTGCTGTGCACTTTATGCAACACGCTTTATGCTTTCACAATAGGGCCCATAGTTTTGACTTCTCAAGGTTTTAATGTTACAAAATTTGTTTGAAAATTCATGCCTTTACAGACACTGAATAACCACTCAACAAATGTCAGAAGGAGATTCAGTAAGTCATTGTGGAGCTTTATATTTGTGTATAATACTAAATCTGAATAAGAAAGCCTCCATAGAGAGAAAGGGAGTAAATGTACAGAAGCACACCCCTCTTTGGTAGCCTTGACTCCAACTCCAGCCCTGCAATTAGAAACAAAATGAGGTGAGCTGGGAGTGCAAAACACTGAGATTGACCCGTTTGGGTTCAGTCAACAATAAAGTAGCTTTTCTTCAGCTTTTGTTGTGCCTGTCTCCTGTGCTGAGGGGTGTGGGGGGGTCCGCTGAACAAGGTCTTTGAGTACTAAAATGACTGTTGTTGTGTGATGTTTACCGTGGCCTCCGAATCCAGGCGACAAATTACACTGTCAGGGACACATCCATGTACGATGAAGAGGACAAGAAGCTTCAAATGTTCACCATTCAACACCTTCAATGGCTGGTAATACAAGAGGCGTGGCTGCTCCTATTAAAATGTGGGCCGGGATCAATACGAGGCATAATTAGAGTTGTTAGAGCAAATTAAAACATGGCTATTATGTGGCTGTACAATGTTGCTCCGTAAACTGTTATTACAGGGAGAGGAGCTTTGTGTTTACTCCTGTGTGTGTGTCTTTGAGTGTGTCTGTGTCTGTGATGGAGTGGGATTTGGGCAGTGGATTTGAGATGGAGGATTAGATGCGATAGTTGCCTCTTTCTGCTGTAATTACCACTCCCTTTATTGACAGAATGCTCACTTTTCTCCGGCTTTGTCTAAACTACAATTTCCTCCATTGTACAGTAGTAATTTTGGAGTGTATTTCTGCAGCAGTAGTGCCCATTTTTCACTCTTTGAAATTGTTGCCATCCTTACCTCAGATGAACAGAGAGCTCCTACGCCCACCATCACGAACACACACATCATTCAGTGGTTTTATGTTGTACTGAAAAACCAACCTGTGTGTACATTTTTTGTTTAAGCACACATTTTAACTTGATACTGTAACTTTACTGAATATTGCTTAATGCTGTTCTCATAAGATTTATGTCAGGCACATTGAATGGCTGTTAATCCAGACTCATAAGGCACCCTTTTGCACTCTGTACCCTGCTTCAGAAAATAAAGACTAACATGTCTCAAAATGCTGGATGCAACAGGCTTTAGTATAACATGCTTCACACTACTAAAGTAGGATTTGTTACATCATTTATATTGATCTCTTCCTCTTACATTTAGGGGTAACATGGGGCAAAACATCAGCGTGTTTTAAATAAGCCATCCAAGGAATACAATTACCAGCCATTAAATTAGCTACAACTTGCTAGTACCAAGTCGGACCCCCTTTTTGCCTTGGCATGGACTCAACAAAATTCAGGAAACATTACTGTTGGCTGCACACGAACCCCTTGTCCATCCCATCCCAGAGGTGCTCTATGTGACAAAAAAACTCAAAAAGTAATGGATGGATTTGGATGAAATTTTCAGGAAATGTTCAGCATGGGAAAAGGAAGAACTGATTCGATTTTTGGTGTTGATCCGGATCAGCGTCTGGCCGCCATGGCGAAAAATGTAATTTCTGTGAATAACTACTGAACTAAAATAGATATCATTATGAATCCAGTTGCTAATGGTATGTTTTCATGGTCAAGGAATCTAAATATTTAGATGAAATAAAGGCAGGAGTAATATTTATGGTCAAAATGACAATATGGCTGAGGACTGTGGCGCCGGCGGAGGTCTGCGCTCTCCGAGTGCTTTCTAGTTCTATTTTGGACCCTTCTCTGTAAACCCTATGGATTGTTGTATGTAAAAATCCCAGTAGATCATCTGAAATACTTCGACCAGTTTGTCCATGCTGTGCCAAAAGTCACTTAAATCACATTTTTTCATGCTAACATTCAAAAATGAACATGTTGCTTGTTGAGACAAACCTTCTGACTGCTTGCAATGCCATGTAATGCAGTGTTCCCCGAACTTTTTTTAAACCACATCCCTGTTTTATACGATGTAATATAGTCATGAACTGCCCTATGGGTGGGGGAGCCGGGGGAGGAAACAATGACAAACACATGTTGTTCAGAGTATAACTAATGGGGGACCAGAGAGAGCCACAGACTTGTGTCTAATCTCCAAATAAAGACACATTTATCAGCTGCTTAAGACAGCAAAAAGGCACCTGTTGACATGTTAAGTGAATAAACTAATACACCTTTTAAGCATGGAAAAAATGCACCCAAAAAAGTGTGCGTACAATGCTGACAGCATGTGCCCCATCCATTGATCTGAGCTTATGTGATATTTTTGTTGTTTTTTGATAAGAATTTAATTTCTTCATATATCTGAAATAAATCTTACCCCAACAGGAAGTTGATTGCACTCATGCACCTCAACTGTCCTTCAGTTACAGACGTTGTGTAGACAGATAAGATTTACAGCTAAATGCACAGCACAGGTGGAAGAGTGCAACAACATTCGGTTTTTCCTCAAGTTGATCTTAATTTTTACTTTTACTTTCATCACAGAGGTAACAGAGGCATAGGAACAGTGTGTACAGTCCGCACAGTTAACCCTGTCCAACACCATAGGCTTGCTAGTGTCCCCAAGTGGTAGCACATGTTAACCGATTTTTTTGGAACTGTTTAACAAATTTTATGGGGTCAAACGTGTTCAAGAGATCACAGTTTCATGCATTAAATATTGGTGCAAGGCCAAAATACCAAAACGTTTTTAATTCAGCCTTAAGAAAAAGTTGTTTTATTTAAGAAATGTTGTCGCAAAAACACTGTACTTTTTTAAAAAAGAAAAATGTTGCAATAATGTAATTAAACCTCTATTTTGGCCATTAGACAAAGCAATAGCTTCCTGTCAGTCTAATGGACTAATCAGATGCTCCTCTTTTCTTCGTCTCTTCCCCCCTTTGCCAATAGTATCCAATAACGAGCAATGGTCTATTCCCAAAATGAAAAAAAGAAGTGTGAGTAATGCTATGAGAACTTTTGATTATTAATAGACAGAAATTGCATTCAAGATTGGCACTAATACATCTACGAAGCAAAAAAGATGCCTGTAGGAGTTATTGTAAATAAAAGGTAAATAGTTTTGCTATAAGTCTATTTGCATACTTCTATTTACATTCAGATATGAAGAGATTCTAAATGAATATTTTTGTGATTTGCATAAAGCTTGGAAATATTCAAATGTCATTTTGATTTGTTTGTTATCTCTTTGGTCATACAAACCTTCAGTACATAAATATGACATCAGCATACATTTTTTGGTAGTCCAGGTTATCCTGAAAAAACGATGCCTTAATCTTGATTGTGCTTGACAGGGCTGAGGTTTAACAAGTATTATTACAAAAAGTTTGTATGGAAAAAAAAATTGATGGAAGTTGCCAGGGTGAAGCAGCCCAGGCAGACAAGCAAGGATCCAGTCATCCTTTCAAAATAAAACCATTCAGTCTCCATTATTCAAAAGACAGGTATTTATTATTTGTGTTTCTCTATGGCCCTGTATCAAAAGATCTACAGTTTTTATTTTGACGAGTGTCTTTACATGTATCAGACCACACAAGGGGTTGTGAGTCATGCTGAACACAAGTTTTGCAACAGCATTGTACAAAGTCAGGGATATTTAAATACTATTTATTGTTCTTTTTTCAACCAGTTTTACTTTTGTTTGTCGGTTTTGTTGGCCCCTTACGTGTGGTTATCTTCGGCACAGGCTTTCATTTAACCATCTTCCCTTAAAGTGTAGAGTTTGGTATTTTAAAGTCTGAAAGTCTCTCAAATTTAACACTTATTTCCAATTCTTACAATTATTCTGCATTCTTTGACACGTTATCAGTGACAACAAAGCCAAACATCAACCCAAATATGAGTGAGGACAAGGTGCAGCGGTGAAATTGCCGAGTGCTCACTGACAGAAATCAATTTGAAGCGTGCTAATGGCTGAGTCCTCCACTGCAGAGTGCTCTCATTGACTGGCATGCTGCTCGATCTGGTACAGAGCAAAGTTGGAACAATTACAGTAATCTGCGTGTGGAGTGATGGTCCTCCATGTGAAGAGGAGCCGAGCGGAGTGGCCCTCAGCTCTGATCGGCCCCCCATGACAAAGAGAGGCTGTAGAGCACAGCACACTTTGGACGAGTGTATGATAGGATAACAAAGTTCCACAGGGACTTGAGATATTGATTGAGAAATCTGACAAAGGCTGGAATGTTTGCTCTTATCAAACATTTACACTGAAAATCTTAGAAAAAAAAGGGGGAGAGTCTGTCAGAGCAGGGCAGAGCTGACGGCACCAAAAACATAAAATTTCAAGAAAAAATACATATAAAGGCTCAGATGTTATCAAAAAAAAAGTGTATATCTGATTTTCTGGCTGATATCCTTATTAAGGTCTTAAATGCTGGGTCATTTACAGTAAAGTTTGTACATAGAAACCATAAACCATCATTCATCAGCACTTGCACCTTGCTGCAGGCTGCTTTGCTTACACAAATTTGGCCTTTAAAAAATTTTGCCCAAGTTTCTCTAGTAACATAAAAAAAAATCAAGATTGTAGCAGTGTGTTTGTGAGCGTCTACAGTCCATAACATCATCAGAGAAACTGGAGAACTCTCTGCTTGTATGTTGCAGGATGGAAAAACCAACACTGAATGCCTCTGACCTCCAATCTCTCAGGAGACACTGCATAAAAAACATTCTGTAAAGGTATTACCACATTGTCTTAGGAACATTTCAGAAAACCATTGGGAGTTAACACAGTTTGCTGCTACATCTACAAATGAAGGTCAAAACTCAACTGTGCAAAAGCATCTATAACAACACCAAACTCATCCGAGATGGACTGACGCAAAATTACAAAGAGTGCCGGGATCTCACAAGGCCACATTTTTTAGAAGTCATGTTGCCTAAAGAGGACAGGGCTATTCCGATTTTGACATGGTAGTGCCTGTGCATGGGTAACTTGTAATATGCCGCCATCCAAGTAGCGTCTTTTTCAGGGATGTCCTTGCTTATTTCAGCAAAAATAAGCCAAGTCACATTCTGCACTAGTTACAACAGCTTGGCTTCATAGAAAAGAGTATGGGTACTGAATTGGCCTGCCTGCAGTATAGACCTGTCTCCCACTAAAAATGCATGGCCCATTATGAAGCTCAAAATACAGCAACAGAGACGGCCTACTGCTGAGCAACTGAAGTCGCACTTCATTTTTTTCCTTTTTTTTAAGGATAAATTTGACTGGCAAGATATTGTCTTAAAATTCAGCCACAAAGGGTTTGAAATGTTAATCATTAAAACACAGTTACATGTAGAAAATAAAGTCCACAGAATTTTGTTTACTTCTCTCTTTTTTTACTGACTTATTTTTTTCCCCTTTACTTAGACCATTTAATGGTCATGTATAGTAACTCATAATCATATAATAATAAATAACAATAGTGTTACAGTCTGTACAATTGATTACAATTTACTGCATGAATGGAAGTGTGAATAAATATTTATCTTTTAAACACCTTTTCATAAAGTTGATGTGTGTTAACAACTTATTATAAAGACCAATCTTTCTCACTGGGGTGCCATCTGGCTTTGTCAAGGGTGCCTTTGAAATAAGTGAAATTTCATCCAAGAGTTATGATTATGTAGATTATGAATGTTTGATTTCAGACAAAAATTTCCTGTCAACTCCTGAAAACACCATTCAACTCATTCTTACACAATAAAGATTTCAGAGCAGCAAATATTTTCAAACTGATTGATGTATTCAGACTGTCTGCTTTAACAAGTTGCTGCAAATCATTATCATTAAAGCTCCTGCTTTGCAAAAAAAATATTTTGGTTACATCATGTTGATCTCTTTCTAAAGTAGAAATGTAATCATTTCAACTTCAGAATTACTTAGTTTTTAGTTCAATTATTTTCAGATCAACTTGGAGCCTCTGCATAGGTTAAATGTCAGAGAAGGTAAGTTTAATAGTCCTCTACTATTCAAACTTTTCTTCTGTCTGATCTCTTTTCCCTCATCCCCCCTTTTTTTCCTTCCCTCAGTGGTCCCGCTTTAACTCAGAACTATATCATACTCAGCACATCAAGGCTCAGCACATATAGGATAAACAATGCCGCTGTCAGAGCCGTCACTTGGCTGCGTCCCCAAATCAATTCCTCACACTCTTCCTGGATTAGCCATGGATGACTTAATTGATTCAGCACAGTCAAGTGATCTTCAAACAAACAGGCTTCTCCAACTCCAAACGGGAGTGACAGCCACCAAACCTGAACCCGGCCGTGATGACAAATCATTCCTGCAGGCAACAGACGTTATTCTTAACAATAGTCGCTGCTGGAAAGATATCTCCTGCCTGTCCTACATTCCTATAGGCTACAGCTCCAGATGGGTGCAGAGTGAAGCGAAACCATCGATGGGTCATTGCTGCCGTTTACTAATTGAGAAGTCTTGAAGATAAATTTCTGTGATAACGGATACGCCTCGTGGTTGGCATGTACCTCGGAGCTGTCGGCCAGAGTGAGACAGAGAGTCTTTTTAGGGCTTTTCCTGACTTTGCTGTTACACCACACTTTAATCTTGCCTCGGAGCAGCCGGATGACAGACGGAGCGATTAACACCAGTTCTATCAGAGTCCAGTTAGGAGCCAGTCGCTCTCGCTGGACTTTCCTTAGCGTTGAAAGTTCCATAGCAGGAGAGTTTCCATTGTGGTGTACAGTACATGAAAATAACAGTTTGTTTGATCAGAAAGTTTTCTGGAAAACATTCAATAGTTTATTTTGCATTAAAAAAGACAGGTGATAAAAGCTAAAGTTCAGATGTATCTTTAGTTTTGCCGACTAGGTAAGACCAAAATGTGACATGTAGGCATGTAAACCTTATTTCTCCGAGATATTCCTTCTTCTTAACAAGTTCACTCTAGTCCTAGAAGTCCCCAGAACATATTATTAAAATTCCTCTTCAGCTGTGTTTGGCTGTGGGGGGCAGATGTGGTTTTAGCTTTTCAAGTTTGTGCTCTAATGTTTACTGCAGCTGAACAGACATGCCTGGACATGTAGCTTCCTCTTAAATCTGCTGTGAACTGATCAAATATTTGGCTTAGGGGGTGTTTCTCTAGTCCAGCATCATTACGGTATTTCTCAAAAGGCAACTGTATGGGGGAGTGAATGGATCTTTTGGTCATGTGGGTTTGTAGACAGGCCATTGGCATATCTTTTTGTACAAAATCTAAAAAATTGAATTTATGGGCCTCTTCAAAAACAGAGCCTGAATCTCAAGCCAATAAGCGCATTAGAAATGCCCATCAAAGTGAAACAAATGGGATTCCTTTAATACAGTATAAGCTGAGAAAACTGAAAACTGGCTTCTACTGCGATCGACATCCAGACACCTTCACTATCACTAACACTGCTGTGTGATATTCAGCCCCCCAGAACATGGTAATCAGATACTGAAAGCTGTTTGAAATGTATGATGAAAAGTCTGAATGAGCTCATTCTCTGCTCTATGATAGTTTTATATGCTCTTGTGTGTTTTTAATATGTCAATAGGGCACTAAGCCCTCTCCCTCTTTGCAGCACCAGCAGCTGCCAAAACTCCCTGTCCCCCAGCCCCCTGAATAGACCTACCAGTGTGACATCATAATCTTGTTTCGTTGTCAGTTAAACCCTATTCAGAATAGAGGGCCTATTGCTGATTGTTGAGGTCAGGATAAATGCAGAATTGTACACAAAACTCAATGAACATGTTGTTAAAAAAATGCAGAATTGTTGACCACATGACTAAACTGACCAATGAACACAGAGCAGACTGGGCCCACATGAGAAGGGGAGCCCTGGGGGGCAGGAGCTCAAACAGAGCAACTCAGGTGTATAGAGCATACAACGCTATGATAGGTTCCCTGTATGTGAAAACTATGCATTTGTAATTGTGAATTTACCCAAAGCAGTCATCAAACCTATAACAAAATAGAAAAGTCTTCGAGTGTTTGGTAAGAAAAACTTGGCAGCAGGAACATCAGTAGCTGATGATGCCTGTTTACCACATGTACAGAGGTTGTTGTCCTCATGAGGGGCCGCCTGCGTTTGGATTTGGCCTGTGACTTCTCTCAAAAGTCATTCCCTACTCCGTTTTTCACCAGTTTTATGACTCAATCCACTATTATTTATCCAATGAAGGCAGGTTTGGGACAATGGGGGAAAAGTAAAGAAGATTGTAAGGGCCCATAACTGACAAAAATATTATAGTAGGAGTATATTTCCACATATCAGGTTAATAACTTTTGCCACAGGTCTTTGAAGATCTATTTTCTGTTCTTGTACAAAAAACATTGCTTACTTGTTTTCATTATATATATATATATATATATATATATATATATATATATATATATATATATATATATATATATATACATATATATATATATATATGTATATATATATACATATACATATAGTAGGCTGGCATCTGTTGCGTTGGGTAACTGCCATGAAATAGAAGTTATATAAAAATACAATTTTTAACATTTATTAGAGAGTATTAGTTTCAGATTTGAAATTTACATACAAATACACAGTTCTCAAAAAACATAATAAATGCTATAAAAAAAGTCCAAATGACAGGAAATAAAGTGTAAATGTAAAGTACATTGTTTAAACCATTATTTATTTTTGTGATTTCATCGAAACTGTTTTCTCCTCAGTTTGAAGCTTACTTGTCTCTTTTTACATAATAACTGCCTTTTATTAATTTGGAGAGGTCCATTAAAGAAAACCAAACATATTCAAGATGCTTTACAGATGCTTAGTTTGAGCAACTGTGCGTACCTGTTTTGGGACAGAGCCCAATTTAATACTTTTTCAAGTTGCTACAAATTTCGGAAGCGCCCTCAAATGATGAAATTTCACAAAATGTATTTTTTTTTCAAGATTGTATTGAGATGTATTTTTAAGAAAACCTTAAAGACCCTGGACATTCCCATCTTGATTAGGTCTTTTGTCAGAATTGGTGTCTCGAAGTGGCCCTTAAATCTTGTGAAATCATAGACTCTCTCCACCAGTTTTCAGCCTCTCCGGTTCTAATTGACCACAGTGTTTAAAAACTCATGTATGTGTCCTGTAGGGGTGAAACGAAATTACTTGCCACGAAATTTCGTGAAATAAAATGAAATAAAATTCAAAGACGCACGAAATAAAAGCAAGAAATAAAAAATGCGAAGGGGCGCGCGCACAACGAGTGATGTTTACCCTCCTCGCCTACCGTAGCAAAACACTCGCTTCAATATGGAGGAAGACGAGGTCGAGGAATTAGCCGACGCTCCTTCATCAAATAAATCTGTTGTGTGGACCTATTTTGGCCTCCTGTGTAAAAGACGAGAGAATGGTGAGAAGATTGTGGACAAAACAACAACCATGTGCAAATATGCCGCTACAGTTCGCCATATGGCAAGTACAGCTATCAACTACCAACTACCTTGAACTGGAGACAGGCAGCAACTGTATGTTTGTGTAAGTCTGCATAAAAAAACAATATTTGATTTTTGCAGTTACTGTTGAGTTGACAGAATTTGATCATACTTGAAGATCAGAAGTATATGCACTGTTATAGGCTAAATATTATAGTTCACAGTTCAGACATTTATAGGTCTAAACTGCAGCTCTGAGGACTGCTGTTTGTTTTCCTTTTCATTCAAGAATGTACTTATCCTGATTGTTACAACAACAAAGCACATATTATTGAGATTTTATGTTTGTATTTGCACTGTAGTCTAAATAAGGGGAAAAAAAATACAATTTTTTTTTTTTTTTCAAAGAGCATTTATTTTGTACTGATGCAGCAATATTTTTTGTGTGTCTGCATTCGGAAGAAAATAAAGAAAATTAGATTTTTGCACAACTTCCTACTGTTGGGGATTTTTTATAAGCTTTATTTTGTATCGTGAGTATTTCTTATCGTGAGCCCTGTTTCGTATTTCATATTGTTTCGTGAGTTGACCATTTCGTTACCCCCCCTAGTGTCCTGGAACTTTAAAGTTAAAAAAGCAACATATCTGTGTGTGAATATAAAGTTTTAACATATATGTCTTAAAATGTATCAACATATCCAAAAAAAAAATCATCCGATGTGAAATAAAGTTCCATTTTCATCCTTGACCCATGAAATATAAAATCTTCTTTGCATCATGATGTGGGACAGAGTCTCAGGGAGTGAGTGATATGTATCCCCAGCTCTGTCAAACATCATCAGACAGGAAACAGCGGCATGTTTACAGCTCTGATTGAGGATGTGTAAGGACAGGTTTCTCCCTCAGCAGGGGGAATGGGAGCAGAGATTGCAGACGGAGGAGGGGGCAGGATGGAAATGATGTGAGGCTGAGATGGAAATGGTGTCAAAACATCCTCAGATTCAAGTTTTCTTACGTGTCTTTGAATTTGTTCAAGCAGGGGCAAGTAAAGCAGCATGAAGGCAAACATTTCTGTAAAACAAATTTAGAAGCAGTGTTGAGGATTTACTCAAAGTGGACTGTTGTATCCAAACCTTCTTAGAGTTTGGTATTGTCTCCAGGTTTGCCAGCACACAGCAGCAGTTTAGCAGAATAATGGCCCTTTTCCATTAGCCCTACTCTACTTCACTCTACCCTGCTCTTCTCTACTCGCCTTGTGCTGCTTTTCCATTAGCCCCAGTCCCCTGAACAACGGGGTGCAGTGTCGCTAAGCGGCTCTGCGGTGACGTCATTTTGAGCATGGCACAACAATCTGTGGCTTTTTGTCACAAACCGAGTAAAAAAGGAAAGCAGAAGAAGGCTGCAGTTTGAAAGAAGAAATATCCCTTGAGAAGCACAGGAGAGTTTTGGTAGTTATACGACAGAATGAAGCCGAGGACGAGAGCAATCGAGCTGCAAGGAAAAGACATATGAGGGTAAGCTAATGGTAGCTTCTGCTAGCATGCTAGGTCGTCGCGCTCATGACTCATCGGTGACGACATTGTCTGACCAATCAGTCAGTGATGTCATCTTTCAGTATCGACTGCTCGCTTGGAACCAGAGCGGGGTAGGTACCAAAACTAGCTTGTTTTAGGAGGTACCGGGCTAGTGGAAACATGCTGCAAATTGAGTAGGGCCGAGTAGAGTAGGGCCAAGGCGTGCTAGTGGAAAAGGGCCATAACATTTCGTCCTTTTTTCTTAACCAAAAAGCTCTTTTTGTGATAATGTAATAACGTCTCAAGACCTGTAACATACACTCAAAATGCATGTCATTTAAGAATAAGGTGTAAATTGTGTAACCTTGCCAGTCACTTCTTTAGGTATACCTGTTTAACTTTTTGTACAGACAAACAACAAATCAACCAGTAACATGACAGCAACAACATGCATATAGCTTTGTAGACACATTCAAGATGGCCAGCTGAAGTTCAAATCAAGTTTCAGAACAGAGGAAAGGTGATTTAAGGGACTTTGAACGGGACATGGTTGTTGGGGCCAGATAGGCTGGTCTAAGTATTACAGAGACTGCTGATCTACTCAGGTTGTCACTTTTCCCAAAAATCAGACTTGATCAGTTTTCAAACACACAGGCTGATCACTGGAGTTATTTAAACCCCCACCACCTCTGGCCTGACTGGAACATAACCTTTAAATTAGATCATTTTGATATTTACCTCTCCGGAGCTGGGCTGCATGTCATTGAACATGAGTCTTGCAGTCTTGTCTCTCTGGCAGGAGGGTCTGCAGACGAAGATGCAGCCACAAGGGGCTGATTACTTGACAAGCAAAGCCTGACTGTGGTGGGTTAAAAGCTGACAAATTTGCCCTCAGATTTGTTGTAGATGAGGAGTGAGCCAGCTATCTTTCACATAGTTGACACACAGCCTGCTTGTTTTTTTCTTGTTTTGCCTTCAGTGCTGTGGAGCCCAAAGTGCTCTGAGAGAGTGGCTTCGCCTGTGCTCCATTTTTCTGTGATATACGGTCCATTGGAATGAATATTTACCGTTGAAGAACAGAATTTCACCTCCATGCTAGAATGGATATTTGAAAGTGAAGTATTAGATGACAGATATATGATCTACTCTGATTTTTTGCACTACAATTTCAAAGGTTTGCAGACTGTGGTCCTCTTTCTTGGTGCATTTTGGGTGTTTTGGTCCAAACTGAGCATGTCTTACACACCCAGCCTCCCTGAGGATTGTTGCTGACCATGTCCATCCCTTTATGACAGTGATTATCACCTGGAGAGCCTCTGGCAACATCAGCTCCCCTCAGCTTCTCATCCAATCCCCAAAATATTGTTTATGTCAGAAAAGTTGAGGATGAAAACATATATTTATTTTGTTTTCTCTGTCTATTTGTTTTGACCGTGGGGTGCATGCTTACATATTGGTATATATACCTGAATCACATTGCTTGTGTTCCTCTAACTGAGAGTATTATGTCAGATTCTACCTCATAAAATGAGAGCACTTTAACTCTTGCACTTTTGAAAAGAGGTCCTATTATTTACTGCAACTCACTGTACTTTTAATTTTAGCTTGTATTATTGTTGTTGACTCATGTATTGATGTTATATAAAACCTGCCAAGCAACAACAGATGCAGTTCATCCTAAATCTGGTGTATTTACATATATACACACACATATATATGTATATATATATATATATATATATATATATATATATATACATATGTTACTGATGTTCAATAATGTGCAATCGTCCTATTAAATAAACTTAAAATTTTATGAAATGATTCCATAGTTTCAAGAAATTAAAAACAGCAAAAAAAAAAAACATCACATTTAAATATACATTTGTATTTGTATTTGTATTTGTATTTTAGATCACATAATAGCCCCGGGAAAAAGGCAGCAAAATATGTCACTTGTTAGTTTATTTCATTTTATTTTGATTGCTTCTTCTGTGTTTTTATTCCTTTTTAATTTGTTTTATGTCTTTTAAATTGTTCCTTGTCTTTGAAAATTAATTTTACTTACGTTTTATGTCTATTCTTTTATCTCGTATTTTATTTATTCTCCTGTACAGCACTTTGTTTCAACTATGGTTGTTTTTTAAAGCGCTTAACAAATAAAGTTGGATTGGACTGGATAGTAGGAACTGATCTCCCCTTTCCGGGTTCCTAATTACATACATTTTGAAAAAAAAAGGAATATTAACAAGGGTGCCAGTGGGGCAGTCTGACAGTGTGCTCTGCCAGTTATCTGGAGGTTGGAGGTTCGAGCCCAGCTCCAGCTGTGACATGGCCGTGCGTCCACTAAACTGCAAGTTACTCCCACTGCTGCGTCAGTTTGTGTGTCAATGGTTATGATAGGGCATGAATGTGTCTGGTAATTCTGATAGATACATACATTGGAACTCAAACCAACAGTAAGTGAATGTGAGATTGAACGTGTGTGAAGGTTTAGATGTGATCTGCGATGTAAAGCTGCTTTGAGTGGTCAAAGAGACTAGAAAAGCATTTACATAAGCTCAAGTCCATTAACCATTTACCATCTAATATGTTCCGACCAAAATATTTTGGTCAGTTTAACTTATTTTAAAATCCAGTCCATGCAGTGTTTATCTAGCGTAAAAGAATGGCTCCTCTACAAATGCAGTTAATGACCCTTGCTTTATGACCACAGTGTATCAATCTTCTTCCAGCAGGGTAACACTCCATGACTCAAAGCTCAAATCATCTTAAACTGGTTTCATGAATATGACAATGTGTCACTGCACTCCAGTGCCTTCCAAAATATCCAGATCTGAATCCAATAGAACTGCAATAAGCATCATGTTGAATCTATGCTACAAAGACCAGTAAAGCTCATTCAGACTTGTTTAGTGTGTGTCTGGAACTGCTGTCACAAGATGATTGAAAATAACGTTAGCAAAGTGTATATTTTCATCTTTCTTTCTTTCAGAATGAAACCAGAAATCAAAATCACTTTTGTAATAACTCTTTAAGCAACACCATGTTATAAAGTTTTCAGATTAAGAGACAGGAGTGTGTACAGAAAGTGGACTGGGTGGATGGTTAGGAGACAGACTTTAGAGAAAATTGCGGGTAAAAAGAAAAATCATTCAAAAGATGGAGGCAGAGAGGTGAGGGCATAAACACGGGGAGAAATAGAGTGAGCTAAGGTGTAGGAATGGGGGGACGGAGGTAGGAGGTGGGAGGGGGCGGCACGGTGGTGGTGGGGTTTAGTGTGAAAGGGGTTAATAGCAAAGTGGAGGCTCAGAGCTGATCGAAATGCAGAGCGCGTCCCCCCAGCCCGGTGCTCAGTGATGAGTTGGAGCTGAGATCTGGCGCCCGCTATAAAGGAGCTCATTGAAAATAATTCAGAGTGACGGCTGTGCAGGAAGGGAAACAGGGGAGGGGGGGGTAGCAGGGAGGGGTGGGTGTAGTGGGGTGGGGGGGTGGAGAGGGGAGGGAGGGACGGAGGGAGAAGGTGGTATAGCTACAAAGGGAGTGAGATGGAGAGCGAGAGCGGGAAGAAAGAGAGGTGGAGATTGAAATACGAGGGGAGACGGCGGGCACAGACGACAGGTGATAAGGTGAGAGGGTCAGCATTATGAAGGAGTCGGGAAAGTAAAAAATAAAAAATTCTCACGGTAAAGAAATCAGACTGGACTCAACACTACAAGAGCAACCAGAGAGGAAAAAATATTAAAAACAGCAACACTCAAATGACTAGTTCACAACAATCAAACAAAAATATAAGAGCAAACAAAAAAATCCCCATTCACAAAATATATGTCTTGATTTGTGAACGTCATCAGACATCATTCTAGAGTCCAGTTTACTAGAGATCTAATTCTTCAGACCACAGAGATTTGCTTGTTCTGTAATTCTTAAAAATATCATATACTTTTCAGGTTAAAACATACTCTTGTGGGCAGATGCAAAAACCTAAAGGTTTCAATGATACATTTTTTAACTTACAAGATCATCCCACATCATCACACCACCTATACTGGACCTTAGGTGAAATGCAGAGACTTCAGGTGTTGGATATCTGTCTGCCTTTACCATTTTTACAAAACAGGCAGTGAGGACTGCAATAAGATTTTCTGTATTTAAGGCATCTAGTTTAATTTACAGAGTGATTGTTATGTAAACACAATAACAACATCATAAAGACTACTTTCTTTTAACATCCTGGAAAGCCTGATTAGTCATCTTTATATTGACGTACCTGGAAGGATATGCATTCATGGAATGAGCAACACAGATAAACTTGTAAGTAACACCACAAAATACTTGCTAGAATCCCCTGCGACTGGAATCTGGTGTTCTGGTATGCAGAGTGGCAGAATTATTTGGCGTCAGCCCTGTTTCCGAACTTAGGACCAAGTCCCCTGACACTAGTGAAGACAGACAGACAAATGGGCTTGCAGGAGAACAACACTTCACGAATACTGTTTCCTCACCTTCACTTCACAGAAGAGCTGTGTGCTTTATTTGGCTTAATTTTTGAGGAACACTACCCACCCGTTTACCTATGCTGCTCATTCCATAGATGCATGATCCTTACAAGTTGTACCTCTTTGTTAATGTGACTAACCAGGCTTCACAACAATATTAAGTACAATACCAATTAATATTACTAAAGGGGTGCAATAAATGTCCCAATTAACGTTTTAGACTATTTTAAGAAGTATATGTCTTCTGCCCTCAGCTAGATGTTCTAATTCAGCCTATGCAGCTAGCTAAACACTTCAGGAAGAACTCCGGGATGTGTCCATTTTGCAGTGTATACTGACCTACCACATTATCCCTTTCTTTTTTCAAACTTCACCATTAACACATGTACACAATGGACTTACTTCAGACTTACAATCTTAGCAATAAAAAGACAGCATGTACACAAATCAACAGGCAATGCTACACGGGTAAATGCAGTCAATGCAAACCGCTATGACAACAAGCTAACAGGTAGCCTCTTCTGAATAAGAAGCGGAATATATCCACCAACAGACAAGAATTAGTCCACTTAAGTACGACTCTAAAGTGTTTCAGGTGCACAGAAAACTTACAGATCATGCCTCCTCATGGTCAAGAGATGCGGAAGTGAGAAGTGAGAGTCTTTCTGATCTAAAATAAGCTGTTGTTTACACCATGCAGCCAGCAGGTGGCAGTGCTCACCGGTAAGCAATGAGAAATCAAACCCATTCCTATTAAAGGCAGATTCTCAAAAGAACAAATGAACATGAACCTTAATATACGTCCAACAATATGCGAACAAAATGCTGAACTTATATGAGAAACAGAAAAATACATATACCTCAAATCCAGAATTGAGTCCACATTGGTACACAGTCGCTTTTACAGATAATGCTGTTTGTTTTTTACTGTCTGTCTGTATGATTACTTAGTTAACCATGAAAAGTATCAAGATCAAGAATTTCATTTACAAGAGAGTCCAGACCAAAATGAGCAGATTATTCATTTTGTGGTCAGTAACGTCAACAACATCATCCAATTTCCGTGAAGTTATGTCACTATTTTAGTACAACCAGCTTCGGTTATGTTGGCTTGAGCTTCTGGTGCCTGTGTTACGGTAGGTGAGCTCTCAGCACTCTCAGACTGCAGACTAAGGCTGTTGTGGGAGCAGATTCAGCCTGTGATTGACATGCTGCCACCAGTAAATGGAAGAAAATGCCAAAACATGGGACATCTCCAGCCTCAAAACTCACCCATGGACAGCTAAAAGAATCTAGATCCACTTGATTTTTATGTTTCTGCTTTTTTGACAGGAGTAGAAATGAAGCTTTATCAAATAAACCACTGTTTTTATTAATGGCTCACACTCAGCAGCACAAGACAACCCTTTAGGGCTGGAGTGAAAGTGAGGCATAGGGCTGTCTCTATGAAGACAGGGCATTGTCTCCTAAAGCTGCAGGAGTGCGAACACCCTTTTAGATTGTTGCAGAGTGACCTGGTGCAAAAAGTAGAAAGTTTCAACATGTCTTGTGAATCTTTGGCCTGAGCATGGCTTTAGCCTCTGACTGACGTGATGAAAAATGAAACATAATTAATGACCTTCCAGTTTTTCTTAATAGATCTGCCTTTAACAATTGTTGCCTCTTTCAGGTCATAATTGGAAAAGGTTGTGTTTTTGAACAAGTCAAATAAAAAAAAAATGATTTGGATTAAATATTGAGGAAAATTATCTTGTGGGGCAATAAATAAGCAATGAGATCTGAATAGTCTAAATCTGAAAACAGAAATTTTCAAAGGTTTTCTTAGCAATGATTGGCCAGTTTTCCACATTTTTGCCAATATTTCAGTAAGTTTTCAATGGATTTTGAAGATACTTTCAGGGAGTGCTGGTCTCAGTACAAGGAAGGAGTAAAATATTGGCGGTAATCGAAATCAGGATGTGGATCCAATTTTTTTTGAGGGTTTTATGCTTAAATACTCGTACTTTTCTATGGAATATGCCTAGATGCGCATGAAATATATCTTATGGATATGTGAAACAGTCCATGTGGTGTGTTGGATTAGAAACTCCATCTTCTGACTGCAAAATGGGCTAGCCAAACTACACATTTCCAAGTCAAGTGGAGTCCTGCTGTCACCACGAGTGGAGTCCTGCTAGTTTTTGCGTTATCTTGCCAAAAGACAAACAACCACACAAATAAACGTCATGTCCTGTACAGAATGAGTGAATATTTGCAAAAAAAAAAAAAGTTTATTGGTTTGATCTAGTAAGACAGATACCATTTCTTTGTAGTTTATCTACTGAAAACAGGTCAAGAAGGACTTGAAATCATTGTTTTATTGATGTTTAATACAACATTCATTCATTCTTCATTAGAATTGGGATGGTTGTGCTGATGGGCAGAGGTGTGGACTCGAGTCATGTGACTTAGACTTGAGTCACAATTTTGATGACTTTGGACTCGACTTGACAATATCATCAAAGACTTGCAACTTGACTTGGACTTCGACATTAATGACTCGGGACTTGACTCTGACTTTAGGCTGATGACTTGAAAATACTTGAAATTTTCAGTAAGACTGTTGAATAAAATGTGCTCCCATTCAAAGTATTCGACTAAGTGACTGATTTTTGTCATTTCCAGCAAGACAAGATTTTTTCCCACAGGATCTGCCCCATTGAATGCATCTATTAACGTCCAATCAGGGTTTAGAAGAATAAACAAAGAGGGTGTGGATTACAGAGATATTTCCCTGAGCGCAAGACTGCAGGAGTGCGGGAACAACCCAGAGATGCGGAATCATGCTACATGCATTCACAAACTATGGTGTCATAAAAAATAAAAAAAACTGCCGTTTGTAAAACCTGCAGCGTGAGAATAAAAGACGGAGAGGAGATGACGTCAAACTTTGCTCGGCACCTGAAGCTGCACAAAGAAAGGTCAGTTGTTCTGGTACCTGTTGTGAGATCCTTTTGGGTAACTTTAGCTTAGCATCTGTTATATGCAACAATGGTATATGTTCGCTCGTAAACTCACCGTGGCTAAAAACTGAGACTGACGTTGGCTGAAAATAGTTGTAAGGTTAAGGCCCAGGGTGACCAAGTGTCCTGTTTTCCCATGATATGTCCTGTTTTCATGTCCTGCCCTGACTGTCCTGGTTGTTTTTTAGAAAGTGACGAAACTGTCCTGGTTTTTATTTTATTTTTTTTATTTGGTCAATGGTTCTTATGACTCGGAAGGACTTGAAAATTTTAAGCCTATGACTTCAGACTTGACTTGTCTTGTTTTTACTTGAGACTCGACTTGGACTTGCAAGTCTTTACTTGAGACTTGGGTTGAAAGACTTGAGACTTTCTTGAGACTTGCAAAACAGTGACTTTCTCCCACCTCTGCTGATGGGTTTCCATCCTTCTAAAATTTTGGACTCCATCTTTTGTTAATTGTGTGGTTTAAAGCACACTGGCAGCAGTACGCAATAAGATCACACATTAATCTATAGTAGGAGCATCTATAAAGACCTTTAACCGATCCTGAGTCAAAATAACTTTCCTGTTCTGTTCTCTAACCAAAGAAAGCTCTGTCAGAAAATCCCTTCCTCATCACTTTGGTCCAGGTGCCAAAGGCTGTGCTCACCTTGAAGCTTTAACACATCAGCACGGTGCTAAAGTAGCACAAGTCGTCACCTCACAGTGGCTGTTTGACCACTGCTGTCAACACACGGATGAAGGAGGGGGGTTGTAACCCGGCTTCTGGGTTAAAGTTTACATTGTACCACCGGTGTGACATGTCATCACATCGCCAAATGACTCGTCTCAAAAAAAAAAAAAAGGAAATAAAGACAGAGAAATGGGGAAGAGGAGGTGGGGTGAAGAGAGGAGTGGGAGATGTAAGTCATGGCCCCCTCTCAGCCGCCTCACTATATTAATGTGGACCCCTCCAAGACCTCTATTAAACTGTGCAAAGCTCATCTGGAGCAGCAGCCACATCTTTTACGCTAACGCCACTGTGTTAAGCACACAGGGAGCCTGCAGAGCAGCGGACGGGGGGTTAATGGGGCTTGATGCACTGCAGGAGGGGGTGAGATGAGGATGGGTGAGGTACTGAGATGGGGGTGCTGCTGGTGAAGCGTCAGACCATAACAACACCCAGCTGGGACTTCCAGCCTTTTCTCCTGAGCGCTTACCCTCTGAAGTCATAACTGCTATCTGGATCCAGAGGTGGAGAAGGACGGAGGAGGGAGGTGGACCCAGGTTTTAGCTAAAAGTAAAAACAGTCCCTGTGGTGGTGTGATGGTGGTTACAATCTGCATGTTGGTGTCAGACTTTAAATCTTAGAAATACTCAAAGTTCTTTGATATGGGATCTCAAAATCTCATGACTTTGTTAAATATGTGAATGATAAAAATATTTTTTTAAGCTTCATAACAGTGTAAACCAAGGAACCCTGGAAAGGACATGCATGAATACATTTTATTATCTACACCAAGGAGGTTATGTTTGGCTACTTTATTTGTTAGTTAGTGAACAGATAACCCAAAACATTAAGGACCAATTATGATGAACTTTTTAGAGAATGTTAGACATAACATGAGGAAGAAGTGCTTTTGATGGTGATACAAATCTGGATGCAGATTCAGGATTTTTTTGAAGGATTTGTGATTTGAAAGATGGGGCAGTCTGCCACATTTTCACTAATAAAATCAAAAAGGTTTGAACAGATATTTGTCTTTTAAAAGGTTTGTTAACCTACGGGCAGGGCAGTTTCCACATTTTAATCATAGCTCCATAACCATTCAACATTTTTTCGTGGCATTTTCAGTGAATGTTGTTCAAGGCACATGGAAGAAGTGATTCAAGTTTGGAGGTGATCTGAATCCAGACGCAGAACCAACAGTGTGAGAAAGGGCAGTTTTAACACAAAGTGTTGGAAAATCCTCGGTAGAGGTTTGTGCTCACCATAGCACATCTAGCTTTACTTTCTTTTCCAAGAAAATCTTTACAAGAAAAAGTAAAACCTTTTAATGTTTTTCTGCAACTTGTCTGGTTCCCCTGGATTTTTAAGTAATTGTATTTGTTTTGTACCAATGTGTTATTTTTAGATAATGACAGATATTAGACCAGTCATGGTCATGAGACATGTTTGTGGAACAGTGGTTACGTTAATACGGCATTTTCACCCATCAGCCTGGTTCAGCTCACCTTGGCATGGTATACAATCACAGATTTTTCAACTGTAAAATGAAAGGAAAAAGTACCCAAATAACCAACCTGTGCCATCCCACCTTTTAGCATCCCTCTAAAGGAGTGTGGAGTATCCAAAACAGGCTCTACAGGTTGGAGCTAAAGGCATTACAGTCCATTGAGTGATCACAAAAATCACCAATTCCCAAAGTTCTTTGCTAAGATAAACTGTTGATTTAGAGTTATGTGTTTCAGTGTTGTTGCTGTAAAGATTGCCCATATGAAACAATACTCCACATAGTAGTCATGCTGGGCGCTCCTTTGCTGCTCTTTGTTAACAACTGCAGTCTGCTTCAGAGTGCTGTACTGTGTCGCACTGCTGTGACATCACACAGTTACAAAGCTGACAAGAGCCTTTACAGCTCATATCCCCACAGTAAAGTGAACGTACAGCTAGTGATGGAACAAGATCAGGATTAACCTCTCCAAAAGTGGAGGAAGCTAAAAATGCTTCTAACATTTTAAGTCATGTGGGTCGGCTCTTAGGAGGAGCCTGTCACAAAGCTGTGACCATGGGTTGTCGAAAAACTATATCTGTACAGTAGTGCATAAAAGCTGCAGTACCTGAAGGGTCCACAAGGGGCTGTCTGCAGAAGCAGCAGAAGTGAAATACGCACCCACTGTAAAAGTTAATTTTTACCGCAAATAATCAGAATTTTAGAGACTCTCACTCTCTCTTCTCTCTCTCTAAGATTTAGGTAGGTAGGTAGGTAGGTAGGTAGGTAGGTAGGTAGATAGATAGATAGATAGATAGATAGATAGATAGATAGATAGATAGATAGATAGATAGATAGATAGATAGATAGATAGATAGATAGATAGATAGATAGATAGATAGATAGATAGATAGATTTTTGAATGGTTGTCATTATGTCCTTACACTGTATAAACGAATGATTTGATGGGGGGCTGGTTTGGCGGAGTGGTTAGCAACCAGGCACCCCATGTACTTGCTTCTGCCGGTCCAGGTTCGAATCCCACCTGGGACCAGTTTGCGGAGTGTCTTCCCCTACTCTCTCGCCCCCTTTCACAAGCCTATCCGCTGTCTCTCCCCTATCAATAAAGGCACAAAATGCCCAAAAAATACATTAAAAAAAAAATGAATGATTTGATGAAAGATTTTATTATCAACATGCAATAAAGAAAGAGAAAAATGATCTACAAAAACAAACGTGGAGTGCCACACCAAAAGAAAACATCACAAAAAGTGTAAAACAATTCATGCTTTTACAAATTGGACAGCAGTTAAGACACCAGACCCCATGCCCACAGTGAAAAAGTAGGAGACCAATGAAGACCAAGTGAAGATCAACAGACAGAAATTATTACTTGTATAATATAAGGGGTCTGTTTTCAATTGGATCCCAGTTATGCAGAATCAGGACTTCATCTGATTGGTGCTGAAGTTGCTTGTCAGGAGGTTGAATCCTGCCTTTGCTCCACATATTTGTTTGTATAAAAAAGAAAATCTAAAGTTAGTTTGAAACAGCACTTTCTACATGACAGGCATCACAGATTGGACCAAAAAGCCCAGCATTAACCAACTGATGTCACTCAAGCTTTGTCCAATACCTTCTTCTGTCCTCAGGGTGAAACACACATTATATAACTCACACTTATGTGCCACAGCCATTACCAGCAGGTAGTGTGCAGGTGTATCTGTGTTCACCCAGCTCCACTCCAGCCCCTCTGATAAATGAACCGTGTTTTCTCTCTAAACTGTGAATGCATAAAGCATGCACGACTCCTGAAAGCACATATTCATAAATCAGTGTGTACAATGGTGCATTCACTGGTCAATAGAAACAGGGTGCACACACTCCCACAAAGCACGTCCACCTCGGCAGAGATATTTGAGCCCCGGCTCATTGCTCGGGCCACTTTCTGAACACTGCGGCGTCTATGATGAGATATCGAGCTGGGGCTTCACTCCACACTCTGATTTATAAAAGACCATCTCAGAGCGGAGGCCGTCCTCGATCTGTATTTCACCGCAGCAGCTTTTCAACTCCGTAAGGCAAGGAAAGAATTCACAAGGGCTCGGTGGGAAAGTGAGGCCAAGAGGAGAAACTAAACTACTTATTTTTAGATTATAGCTACCTGATTTAGATCACTGTGTGCTTAACAAGTAGTTGTAAAGTAGAGTTTATAATTACAACCAAGATGAGAAATAATATCATTGCAGTCACTGCAAACTTTTAAATATAGCATATGGTGGAGCTTTAAGCAGAATTTCAGGAGCAGGACCACACCTCAACCACGCCTCTTCCTGTGTTCCTATAAATTCTAACCAACCATTTCCCTCTTTTGTTTCGCACACTCGAAGCACCCCTCCCTCCCTCCCCTTTCTGAAAATGTCTTCCTTACTTCCTTCCTCAGGGCCTTATAAAAGGGGTTCATCGCACCCCAGAGCTACGGCAGATACCCCATGAAGTTTCCCCAAACTGTTATCCGCTTTACGTACCTGCTATGTTGCTTGTTATCCGCTGTATGCAATAAAAAAATGTCAAATTCATCCTGTTGATGGTATGGTCCTTACTCGTGAAACTGAACTTTCACTTTAGTTGTAACTTGTAGCTGTTACATTTATCTATCTGTTGTAGGTCCCTGTAGATTCATAGTTGTTCATGGTAATCCAAAACTCAGTGCAAAAAGAAACCACTTCTCCTGGTAAAAAGTCACATAGCAGATGAAATAAACTTAAATAATCTTTTCATGTTTTCTTTCCTAATGGGGAAATATTGTCTGTATCCATGCCCTGTCAACAACCCCACCCCCTCAACATGAACATAATTCCTCCTCTCTCTCTGTAGCTCACTCCAAAGATTAAATCAGTATGAAAAAAATATGCTAATGATGTCATCAGGGGAAACTTTAGGGCAATTTTGAGTCAAAGTAACCTAACAAGCATGTTTTGGGGCTGTGGAAGAAAGCCAGAGTGCCCAAAGAGAACCCATGCAGGACTTCACAAATCAGGACCCTGACCAACTCGGGATTTGAAGCAGCAACTTTGAGGTACGTGCATTACATACTGCAGCACTTTACCACAGCATGTAATAAGGAAGAAAAGAAAAAGAAAATATAGGAACTCTGGTTCTTGAGAACTTTTCCTTAGAGGCTAGGTGGTCAATCAACCTGTCACGTGGCAGCAACTCAGTGCATTGAGGCCTTCAGATATGGTCAAGATGACCTGTTGAGGTTCAAACTGAGCATTACAATGTTAAGGGATCTAAAACCTGCTGATCTACAGGGCTTTTCAAATGCAACCATCTCTGGGGTTTACAGAGAATGGTCTTAAAAAGAGAGTACATACAGCAAGCAGCAGTTCTCTGAGTGAAATTACCTTGTTGATGCCATAGGTCAAAGGGGACAAAGGCTAGGAAAGACAACAGTTACCCATATGACCACTTGTTACAACCAAGGTATGCAGAAGACCATTTGTGAACACACAACACTTCCAATCTTTTAGCAGTTGGACGTCAGAAGATCACACCAGGAGCCATTTCTGTCAGCTAAATATATGAAAAATCCACACAGGCTTTCCAAAACTGGACAATATAAGATTGGAAAAATGGTCTGGATTTCCACATTCAGATGGTAGAGTCAGAATTTGGGGTAAACATGAAAGCATGGATCCATCCTGCCTTGGATCAACAGTTCATGCTGCTGATGTAATGGTGTATTTTTCTCAAATGTGACTGAGACCTTTATTTACCTCAACTACAGAAAGTAACAGGTCTTTTTTCTCTTATTTTTATTATTTAAGTTTATAGAATACAAACACGATATGCATGTTTTCAAAATGTTAGCCCCTTCTGTTTCAGTGGGCATACACCATTCATTTCTTACTGACTATTAAAAATCAACTGCAGGATGGTGTGTGGGAATACTCATTCACCTGCAAGGTTCAGGTTAGTGCTTGAAATTGAGCGAGTGATGAAGCACTGTTATTCAAAGAAGATCATAAATGAGGCGCCTGATCTTGGTCCAATAGAGCAGCTTTAGAATTTAGTGGGACAGAGTCTCATCATGGATGTGCAGACGAAAATTCTGCAGCAACCATGTGATGCTATTATGTCGACATGAACCAGTATTTCTTCAGAATGTTTCAAGCAGCTTGTAGTTTGACTTCTAACTTTGACACCTTGTGTGTCATTTTCTACTGCATTAAGACCATTTTACATCAACTTTAACAAGAGAATTTCTTGAAAGTTTTGGGGTAAAATCTCACAAATGAAACACTCTTGAGTGCACCTAACAACTGGAAAAACAGCTTCTAGAATAAAGGCTGAAGAAGAGCAAATGGTGTATTTCAGTTGGTCCAACTGGGATCAAATCAAATCTGCTTTTTCTTCTTTCCTTTTCTTTTTTCAACAGAGGATCCATTTAGTGTGGCTCTGAACATCGCGGTAAACATCGACGGAGTCATTTTCTGGCATATTAATGTTTACATCCAATCAGCAGGATGTGTGGGCAGCCTAATTAACTCAATCAGCTGGAGGAATGCGCCTGCAAAATGAGAGCCCCACCTAGGGAGCGCGCACAATTGATCACTTCAGCCGACTCTCCACTCGATTGTTTCTTGACAGCACTTCACAGCACCTGAATTAGAGAGGGTGCATATGGTGATTAAGAGAAAGAGAAGATGTTTTTTTCCTTCTTCTTTCCTTTTGTTTGAAAGAGACTCCTGCGGCATCATAATAGAAGTTTGTTGAAGGAAGGAGTAGTTGGCGTAAAGCTGCAGCAGAGTAATCTTTTCAGTTATTCCACCCTGCAGTTTAATTACTACTGGAAGAGCACAAATGATCAAACTGAATATGTTTGCTATTTTGGAGGAATGATTTCTTTCTCTGGCATGAAATTGATCAAGAATTGATTTGGGTTGGAATGTGAAGGTAAGGGTATGGATCATTGCAGATAATCAGTGAGGCTGGGAACATGCTGGAGGATTTTCAAATCTAAGGCAGCTTTTAAAGACATTGGAGACCAGGAACTTAAGGATAGTTTCGACAGGTTTTTCTTTCTTTTCTTTTTTTTAATATGATTCATAACCCACAAACGCAGGTACATTTCAGCCAGACCACAAACCTGATGATGGACACCAGTCTTGGAAACTCTCAGATGAGGACCAATAGTCAGAGTAGCACTGTAAAATTTACTATGTGACCGTTTTTACAGTTTTAATAGAGAAAAAAATCTGAATATAATCATTTTTTATCTACATCCTCAGCTGTTTGACCTTGTGTGAGTTTTGTTTCGGTACAAAAGAAAAAATAATGCTGAGAGAAATACGGGGTTTCTCATGTCTGAAAGGATGGCAAAGTTTGCTTCACGCTGCATCCATTTTCGTGAGTTTAAGAATTTGTTAAAAGTAGCTCGATGACGTTTCATGTTTGCTTGCTCACATCAGCTTATACAGATATTTGTTAAGTCGTTACTTTATCTCTATTTTACCAGGAAGGTCCATTTAGATTTAAGATCTCTTTCAAAAGAGTGATCTGGTGGCATAATGATGGCATAGCCTAGCCTGTGGCAAAAATGTAGCTAGCAATAGCATGAAAGAAGGCCACCTTAAAACCACTTTAAAGATATGTTTGGTCCTAACATGGACAACAAAAAATCCTAATGCGATAATTTCAGATAATCTTTTATACTTGATAACACACAGTAGCCATTCAATTAAATATAATTTCTCTAACAAGAGGTTACAACATGGCGTTATACATTGGAAGTATGGCAGCAGCTTCTCTGTCAAACCACTATGTTGCATTTCCTTTAAGCTGTGTTCACACCAAATGCAAAAGAAATATTCACACATAGCACAACTATGTTTTCCCTTCGGACCCAAAAGGGCAAGAGAAGGGGGAAGGCCTCATCCCCCAGCCATAATAGCGTGTTACACCTTCTCAATCCATGATCAACCATGGTGGATATTCCAAACTGGAAACACATTGAATGATGATCCATATCCTTAGGAACCGCTTAAAGAAAGCTGCACCACGATGCACAAGTGCTTGCCCCTGTTTTACCACACTTTCCCCACTTTGCTCAACTTTTCTCACGGTACAGCCTGAGATCCACTCCTCCTCCCTCTTCAGTATAGACCAGGGAGTTCTGAACGATCTCCATGTCTTTGTAAAACAGCTGGGACACTTAGCAGACACCTTCTTTGACCTGGTTTATGACGCGAGTTTCATTCAGTAGTTCTTCTGTGAGGTTCAACATATTTTCTCTGGTAAAAAACACATTGAATCAGTACTAGTAATTGAGAAAAACAGTAGCTAGCTTGCTGTTGTGCTGACAAAATTCATTCACACTACAGCCCATGAAATGTGGTAAATATGAGCTGAACTTGCTGGATTCTCAAACCCTGCAGTGACTTTCTCCCCATTTCTCCTCTCTGTAGTTTGGTAGCTGAACACTTGTAGAGGAGTTCAGATGCTGTAAATGCAATGATGTTTTTTTCATCCTCCATCTATGATTTCATCCTCATCACTGTTCACTGGCTGTTACATCACAGCTTTAGGCAAATTTGTCCCTGAAGTTGGATATTTGTAACTTTGGTGAAATCAGCACCACTTAACAGACAAGGCATGCCCTTTCCCATGGCAAACGTGCTGCGAATTGTCATTGCAAATTGCGCATCTTCCCATTAATTTACTATGAATTTCTGTCACGTTGGGAACAAACATTTTCTTTTATTGTGAACACAGCTTAGTAGCTTTGTCCAGATGCTGTGAACATTGTTGTCCTGCACAAAGAGGTGTTAAATCATGTAAAGCTCACGAAAGGGCATGTGCAACTAGAAAATGGATAGCATGACCTCCTTGAATACATGTTTTCAATGGAATGCTGAATGGTTAAGCAGATAGTGCTGTGGCCTTACTGCAAGAGGGTTGCTGGATCAACTCTCCTGGTTAGACAAAATATTGTCAAGTTCACATGTACTCACTGACTTCCTGTCACAACCAAACTACATTAGTGTGAGAATAGTTGTTTGTCTCTATGTGCCAGGTTGTACCTTGCCTCTCAAATGGCAGCTGTGATATGCTGTAGGCCCACAAAAGAGATACGCATTACAGATAAGTGATGGAAAGATGGTTTTAATCAAATTGCATCTGTGTTGATGTGCTTTTTAAATGTTTGTTTGGTCCTGTCTGTGTTTGATCATAGTTTTTGCTCACTGTAAGGCAGGAATTGGCAGCTAGTAGCCACGTGTCACTCCACACCACAAATATGGGGTAGCCAGTCGATGTAAAATGCCTAAACTGTATAAATGATAATGACATTCTGATTGACCTCACATAATGATGAACAGAGAAAAAAAGCTTTACAACACGAGAAAAGGCAATATTTAATCATTTGATATAACAGGTAAATGTTTCGATATTTACAAAAACAGCTGTGATCATTGAAAATAGTTTCTGTAAAGGTCTTTCATGAAGGATTGCAAATGGATTTTGAAATACGGACAGTCAAGTAGGCCACTAATGCAGGTTACCGCACAAAAAAAACTGAATTTGCTTAGATTACAAATTAAATCTTTTGCTTTTTAACTCTAAATGTCAGCCTTGGCATCATACATTCTGTTAAGAAATATTCACCATTGCTGTCAGGAAGAAATCATGCTTTTCCAAAAATATCAATTTTGGGAAAAATTTACAATAAAATGAACAGTATTTCATATATTTTTTTAATCTGTTCAGCATTTATTAAACCCACTCATGGAGGGGAAAGGTGACCAAAAAGGCTGATTTATGGAAAAAAACAAGTATATTCATGAACAGTTTTGATATAAGGTTTCTGCCCAACAGTAATGAAACTTTTTTTATTGCTGTTGTTGGAATAAATGCATTCATAATTATTTTGTGTTACTGAGTGTCTGCACAAATTTGAACCTCTTGGCCCTCTGCAAGTAAGGAAAATTGTAAACATTTCTTTTATTTTCTAAATTTGGTCCCCATGAAGCAGGTCCTGGTGGGTTCTAACATTAGTCCAGCTGAGACCCTCTGTAGTGTGTAGCCAGCCTAAGTTGCACCCAGGTATTATGAGCCTTTTTTTCTCCTTATTTATTTATCTATTTCCCTGCAGGCTTACCTATCAGTTTTCCCCCTGTGTAGAATGGCCTCAATGTAGGCCAGGGACGGTGAGGAGGGAGTGGAGGGCTGCAGTATCAGACCAAGACAGGAAGAAAAAAGTCTGAACCCAAACACAATAATAAAAACCCTGGCGTTATCTCCCCTCTGCCTCTGTCCCTCCCCATCTCTCTCTGTCTTCTCTCCCTTTTTTCCTCTCTAAACTAGCCTTGCTTCCCTTCCTCACCACCCTCCATGTGTATGAAAAATCAGCAAATAAAAAGTTACATTAACCCCGCAATGACCTTTCCCACGTAATACACTGCAGCCTGATGGGCCAGCCCGGGAGCTTCATCGAAAAGCTGTCATTCTCTGCTATCCCAAGCACTGCCTGGGGAACATTTACCGGATAATTAATATATTAAATGCATGAAAAATAGTTACACAGGGGCCCCTTTGTCAGCTCTTCCACCGCACGGGGGAAGAGGGATACAGCCTGTGAACCATCAATATACAAGCATCCTACTTCAATGGGCCATCATAAAAACTGCTCATAATTTTATGGCTTCATTCACGGCCCCCGCTGTAAAGGAAGGCCATATTTCCTCGTAATTCACTGCAGCATGCCGCAGCTTTTTTTTATGATTTGGCGGTTTTAAGCCGCCGCTGCCGCCGCAATTATGGAGGTGCTCCTGGCCCCAGCGTGAAGGACGAGCAGGGGTCAGTGGAGAGCACAGGCGTGACGGAGTGTGACCGAGGCCGGCTTACACACACATACAAACACACACCTTTAGCTTCTTGGAGAGGGCGACGTGTGGCTGACATGCTGTCCATCAGTTCTGTGGCTCTCCTCTCGGTCATTAACAGCTCAGATCAGACGGCGTACATCCACAGGTTTACACACTTTGAATGTTTCTGGGTGGTGTTTACATGTTTTACATTTTTGGGCTTTAAAGACTCACTGACCTGTTTTACATAAGAGGTACAATCTGAAATGTTTCACACGGAGATGTCAGAATTTGTGATAAACAAATAAACCACAGAGAGCTGACTAGGTTTCAATTGTGCCCCATTTTAAAATGACCAGCATGGTTCTGACTCTAGCTTTGCCAACTGTCCTGTGTCTTCCCCTCTTAGTTCACATTTGTAGCTCTTTTTACATTCTGGTCTTTGTCAAATAGAGGCACCAGAAACCTCCAAAAATATATGAAAACTAGAAGTGCTCCAAGAGTGAAACCTTGACCAAAGAACTTTGAACATCGCCAGGCCAGTCACCTACTTTCAGATTTGGATCCTGACCAAAATCTAATCACTTTTTCTGTGTCCAATGACCAACTTTCCCTGTCAAATAAGGTTTCAGTGCAAGGGGGGCAGAGAGAAATGAGATAGAGACAGAGGTAGAAATAATCCTTTACTGAGGGTCCGGTCCTGATGAGGTACAGACTCAGTGGCCATATACAAGCTATCAAGATGGGTCGTCACAAAAAGAGCTGGCTCCCAGAGGAGGACAGCCTCTGTCCCACAGTGAAACCCAACAGGTATAGACAGGGTTCCACTTCCTCACATCTGGCCTTAAACATCAGACTGTCAGAGAGGAATCCTATCTCCATACAACGCACATCCGGCTTGAATGTTCAAGTAACAATCAAATATTCAAAACTATGAGACTGTTGTGACCAAATTTATTAGTGTGTGTAAATAGTGAAAACTTGAAACCTAAAAACACACAACCACAGCACACCTATACTGTATACATGAAAACATGCAATTACAAATACAGGCTCACACAGAAAAAAGTCACAAACATACACATTGAAATGTGCCATAAAACAATTTTAAAAAATGCACTCATGACCTGTTTCTCTTCTTTTGTATCCTATCAGAATTTTTTACATTATAATCATAAACCTTTTATTGCTAAGTTTGTATCTTTAACATCATACTAGTTTAAATGTATATAATTTTAAACAGCATGGCTGTATTGTACACACACAGGTTTTCTTTTTAAATGAAATCCTTTGGCAGTAATGCCATACTTTCATGCCAATACAGGTATTTGAATTTGAGAAATAGACAACCGCAGCCACTGCTCTTGTCCCTCTATTTCCTCCACAATGTGATGGGTGAATAAAACAAAAACAAGCACACCAACAAAAAGGTTTGGAATTAGGGTTCAAATTTAATCACTTAAGGGCCTACTCTACTAAAGGTTTGCATGTATAAAAAAACGTGCAAACTTGATAGCACATGTAAAGCTCTTCACATGAGAGCTTACTGGTGCTGTGTAAGAATGTGAATACTGTCATTTAGTCATATTTACCTGGAGTCAGGAAAGGAGTATAAAAAATGACGGATAAAAAAATGGCATGACAGAAAAGTGACAACCTTGTCTGTCAAAATAACAGACAGCAAAAAAGATGACCACAACCTTTGGTAAAAAATAAAGAAAGTTTAGACATATTACCTATCCAGCAATGCCAGTTGTCAGCCATGTGCTTTTCACAGATGGCCTCCCAAATTGCTTTTTTTCTGGCAACAATGAGACATCTCTGCTAGAGTTCACGAGTATGTTTATTTGACTCAAGCTCCATGGCTTCAAACTTCATTTTTCATTTAGGGTGATAGCCAGTAAAACATGCAAAACCCCATTTTGAAGAAGGTGGTCTGCACCACTTTTGAAACTGCACATGCAGCAACAGTAGATCACCCACAACATGCTCACTGATAGCATGTGTAAATTTTTAGTTTGCAAGCACAATTTAGCACTCATTAATTGCGATCTTAGTAGATCAGGACCCAAGTCTGTAAAGACCTTTAAATGCTATGGTTTTCTATTTAATTTCTTGCACAAATGACACCATGGTCAGCATGACTTGGATTTTTGATTTGAAATCAGAGAGACACTGATCTGATTGGGAGCAGTATGACAGTCATATAGGCAACACATACTCAACAAGTTTCTGAATAAGGAACTGACTGCACTTAGCCATACCTTGACATGTTTTAGCGGAAACTTCCTCCGCCTTCCTCAGAAGCAATCGAAATAAGGACACAGGGCCCAGGGACGATGAAAAGGGGGATGAGGGGGAATACATGCTCTCAACCGGTTGGAACATTGTCCTGGAGAGGGAAACAATCAATCAATCAATCAAAACTTATTTATATAGCACTTTTCATACAAAAAAATGTAGCACAAAGTGCTTTACAAACAGACTAATGAATTAAATGAAGGATTTATAACCCAAACCCACTCCACCCAGCCCCTGAACCCACCCACATGGCAATCCATACACAGTGTTGATAAAAACCATCATAAATAAAAGACAATAATAAAGCACACAGCTGTACCCAGTACGTACTGAGGAAACGCCATCTTGAAGGTTTAAAAATGAGAACAAGGCCGAGGGAGGCTTCAAAATAACTGACGGGATAGCCATGCCTCTGTAGCATCAGCTGATATGATGTAATATGTCAAGGTATGTGAAAAAATATGTCAGAGATAAAAAAAAAAGAAAAGAAAAGATTTTTAAGGTTGTTTTGTTCAATATGTTCATTTCCCCTCTTTTATGGAACACATATTCATGACATCTATAGGCCTATTTGCTTTTAATGGTTATACTGGCTCATTCAGCTGTTTTTCAACCAAGCTCAGGTTGCACTGAATAAATCAAATGAGCAATATAAATATACATATATTTACGTATGTGGCAAGAAAAAAAAAACATAAGTGGTCAATATAGTTTGAGTAATTTATGAACTAGAGCTTGGTGGAGAGCAGAAAGTGTCCACAGCTGATGACTGCTTTAAAAAAAATTAATTTAGAAGATTTTAGAGCCATTTTTAACTAGTATTGTAAATGATCTCTTATCTGAAGCAAAAAATTACATCCATGCATCTCTAAAGAGAGAGGATGTGAAATCCTGTCAACTTTTATGTTTTAAAAATAAAAACTATGAACCTCCAAACGTTGTGTTGATTATTTCTGATGGCTGCAGTCATGCTCCATTTCTCCGTCTGCATTTTGTGTGATTAAACAGCAGTGAACTATTTACATGGGAAATTATCTTGAGACCGTGATGCCCATTATCCTCCTGCAGACACACGAACAAACACTGTTCACGCACACTGAGGAGGGGACACGTGCACATAGACAAACATGGTGAAGCATATGTTTGCAGGCACGCAGTGCAAACACACAGTAAGCGTGTGCATGGAGCACATATTTACACTCTCGTATTGAGGATGGGCAGACATATTCACCCACATGTCTTATATAAACACGCAGATGCATATTTTCTGCTGTGATTTACACTCCCACAGTGTTTACATCCTGTGATATCTTCTATGCAGTCTAGCATGTACTGTGAGAATATATAGTGTTTGCCAGGGTTGGAAAATGTTGACCAAAAAAACCCAAAACATACATTTATATATGTTTTGGAATTCTTATCATAAAGACAGACAACAGTGAATAAATTCCACAAATACATATTTTTTAAAAACCCTCGAAAAACACACGATATGAATTACAAAAATATGTTAGCAACATTTGGAAAAGCCAGAGTCTGTAAAGTCCAAACACTTTCCAAAGGTTAGCAGCTTATTTGTACTGTTTACACAGTGCTCTGTGTTATGGCCTTGAAATTTTCAGGATTGGTTCAAAATAAACTAACAAAAAACAAGAAGATGGACCCAAATGCAGATAAAAAGAAAATGCTTGATTATAAACTAACAAAAAATGGATCAGAAACCAATCCTCTACAGAAAAATGTCTAAACAAAACTTTAAAAAACAAACAAAATAAAACTGGCGAAACAAAGAAGGACAAACACCAGAAAGTAAACTCAAAGTACAAGTCATAATCTCAGAGAAAAGTACAACAAAAAACCAACAACTACCTACAAGCGCTGAAACTCCAGGGGTAAACACTGGAGAGACACTGAGACACTGCCATTGTGGTGAACATGGAAGACAGATGACCCAACAAAGACAAAGGGGAACACAGAAACTAAATGCACTGGGGAAACATCAAGCACAGGTGAGACAATCACACAGGTGGAAGGAATCACAATCAGCAGCAGCACGAAGAAGGGAGGGCAGGAAAACACCACATTAAACAAAGTGATATCAAAGTAAAACAGGAAACACGAGAGACTAGAGAAGCAAGAGGTCAAAAAGACAAAGAACACAAGGAAAAACGTGCACAATTAAACCAAAACTACCTTTATCACAACAGAAATACTGCAAGTGGTCAACTGTCATATTTCTGTACACTAAGAAGGATAAGGGCCAGGCATGACATTATACATGGAAAAATGTTGAGGAAAAAAATAAAATAGAATAAAATTTGCATGTAATGACTGTAATGATTAAAGTCAGATGTGATGATTAAAATCAGAAATAAATGTCTTGGTTAAAGTCAGCGATACATTTCAAGGAAAAAAAGTCTGCATTACATGTCTGGTTAAATTTTGCCTTAAAGAGACTGTGAGGAGTTTCTAAGTAATTGCAAAAAAGTCTCACTTTTAGATATATGCCTGATCGAAATACGCACTTATTGATGAGTTTTATAGCACCAAAATAGGTTATCTATAAATGCTATTGCTTAGCTTCTTGGTCGGGTCGGACAGGACAGGGCTGGACTGGCCTGGTTTCTCAACTTCAGGAACAAGACAATTAAAACTAGAGCAAATTTATATCATTCAGACACGTCTAAGAGCACCGGGCTGTAAGTAGCGATATATAGCCGGCTACAAAACTACGGTACTAAGTTTTTCAAAATTTGCTTGTTGTCACACATCAAAAACTACCGCTACGTAACTAGAAAGAGACACATTACCTCGTCGCTTAGCATCCTGTAAGTTGTTGAAAAAAAGAAGCTGTAAATCAATGCAGAGTTCTGATGAAGGTCCGAGCTACAACACAAACAAACACACGCTTTGGCTTCGGTCACGTCTTTTGGTGCATTCCAGTTGTAGTCAGAAGTAGGAATTTCCAAGTTCTGAGTAGGAAACTGCAGCTGGAACGTCCCCCAAAGTCTGAATTTCCTACTGGGAACTTGTTGAAACCTCGCCACCCCCGAGTTGACAATCGAAGATGGATGCACCCAGTGTGAACAGTTAATTAGCTCCTGTAATAATCAATTTATTTGCACTTCTGACTGGGGTGTGTCGCTCTAGATCAGCTGTATACATAGTATTGTTAGACTTATATTTACAAAAATGCTGCCATAGTGATAATCACATTCTTCATGTGATATTTGTGAACAACAACGCAGGGCGTGCTAACAACAGCTAACAATAGCCTGGTAGATCTGCATGTTTTTTCAGACTTCAACTGGAACGCTGATAAGTCGGAGATGACGTCACTCCCTTTTCCGAGGTTACTGGAACGCAGCGTTACAACAGTCGCCGCGCGTGCTCATGGGTAGCAGAGTCTTTGTGTCGCTGGTAATAAATTCTCCTCACAGTCCCTTTAAAGTAAAAAGTATGAAAATTTTGATGTCACATGATCAAAATGTTATGTATAATTGAGGAAAAATTAAAGTATTGAACAAAACCCAACATTTTGTAAAATGTGTTTCAATGTAGGCTAATTTTTGGATTTTCTTCAAATTGTGCCATTTACTGACTATACTATTACTAACTGTAGTGTTGCAAAATTCCCACTGCACATCATACACCTCCACTTTACCCTAAACCTCTTATAGAAGAAAAATATGTTTTAATGTATTTTACATGATGTTATTAATGTCAAATTGTGTTGTTTGTAATGAGAATCTACACAGACATTTTAGATATGTTATAAATTTGTTAACTGTGCTATGACTACCATAGTGTGAGTTTGGTCACACTACAGTTAGTAATATTAAAGTTATTTAATATGTTACATATTATTTAAACTCAATTTGAACTTTTCTCGACAGTAACTTTACCTTTTTTCTCAACATTTAATGCTGGCATTATAATTTCTCATCTTTTTCTCATCATTTTGACTTTTTTTTAAGATATTAAGGGGGTAAAAATCTCATGCATGGCCCTTATCCTTTTCCATATCAGTTAGTGTTTTTTTTCTGTAAGTTTGCAAGCAAATATTTTTTTACAAAGCATTTCACCTGGCAACCACTTTTTCTACTCGAGTTTCCATCAAATATTTAAAATAAAAACTGAGCCTAACCCCAAATCTCATTTTAAAGTAAGTCCATACATCATAAAATTTTGAATAATTTCCCAGCCCTACTGATTAGAAGAGAAACACAGTAACGTATGACCCAGTTAATGCCTCGGAATATCTTCCTGTGAATGCATATGTAATCGCGCCTGCACGCCAATTCCTTACCAAGAAATATACCCTAAGACGGAGCCGTTGATAATAGACCTATTCATTAAATATTACTCTGTCAAAAGGCTGCTGCGGGTAGAAGGGCATTTCATTTCTGATGAAATACAAGCCTGCAGAAAGAGACAGAGATCCTGCAGGAAACCGCATTAATTTTCAGGAGCAAATGCCCCCGATTCCAGCGAATGACATTCTGTACCGCCAGCATTTCATAATGTGACACAAATGGCATTGAGGTACAATTTAATACCAAAACACTGAGTCAGGAGAGCTTTGGCAGGATTCAGTGAGGGGAAATCAGCCGACTGGAAGGTCAAGCTGAGACTCAAGTACCGCTTTGTTATTTAAACATGTTAGCTCAGAGGTAACTTATAACCCTGGTGATAAAAAGACGGCTCAGTTTCACACAAATCATATCTTCACTGGATTATAGAATACAATTTTATCCACAGTGGCAGACGGATTTAATATACATATGGAGGCTTTATCTGTTTTTAAACATCAGCGTGTTTCTGCCACTCCTCAAATTAAGATGTATTTTAATAAATCTTGAAGAACATTTCTTTTTACCTTTTGAGCTGTCAAAACAAAGATATTAGGCATACAAACAGAATCATTGCAAAGGTTTAAGAAACACTTCTGAAATGACTTTAATGAATCAATCATGGCTTTGCAAAGCTAGGCAACACAAATGTCTTCTTAGAATTCTCCCAGACAAACTTGTCATTCTTACACCACCCAGACTAATTGAAAAGTAAATGACCATGAGCTCCTATTTGATCCTTGGGGCTTGGCTGTGTTAAAATTAGGAGCGTTTGGGGGCAGAGCTGGCATGTTCCTGTCCTCAGGATACATAGAACCCCTGAACCTTACGCCACCTGGAACCTGGTCTCAAGTCTGTGGTGCAGTTTATACTTATATTAAAATGATTCAATGAAAAGCTGGACAAACATATACCAACAGTGGCGGCTGGCCAATAGAGGGCGCTAGGGCAAGATAAGCGCATATCAATGTGAATTTGGCCAATCAGCGTCGTTGAAAATAATCTCCGAAGGGCTCTTCTGAAATCGCCCCTCGAGTTAATTCGGCTCGTGTTGGTGCCAGTGTGCTGTATTAACTGGTGTTAGATTAACTGGTGACAGTCCAGGCCGATGTGAAGGGGGCGTGCCTTTGAAGGATCCTTTTGTTTACTATCCAAACGTCCCCCGAATCCATATTATACACAAAAAAGAGTTTTTTACACCCATTTACTTACTTAGTGGTGGAAGTGACTTCACAACATTTAGCATGACAACGAAAGATTTTGAAGAATTACAGACTTATTTGACCGCAAAATATACCGAAGGTAATATATAGGTAACTATCTTAGATGCCTGATCAAAATGACAAACTTTCGACAGTGTCAACTTGTGATAGCCCCGAAACCCGCATTTTACCGTCACTTTGGCGTACCAACAAACAGTTTGTTCATGTTCAACTTTATAACGGAGTCGGGAGGACTTGAAAAAAGGTACAGAGAAGTAGGTTTTTTATGTGGAGGAAAAGTAATGTGGACAATTAGACACGTTCCCCTTGCTCATTTCTGTATAAAGTTATTTCTAATTTACACATGCACACATGTTCACCTTACTTATTTCTTTGTATATAGGTTATGTAAGCTTTTCAGCAGTATATGGTTGACTATTTGTATATATTTATGTGTGTGTGTGTGTGTCTGATATGTGTGTGCACTATTCTGTTATCTGTTATTTTTATTTGGAATCAATAATAACACTTTTATGAAGCACAGGTATCCTGTAGTTTGTGTCGAATCGTAGTGGGTTGGTTGTTAAAAACTGAGTGTTGCACAGTACTGCCCCACCAAGAATATTTTTCACCAGCCGCCACTGTATACCAATATATGTATAAACTTTTCAATATATATCAAACACATACCAACACAAACTCCAAGAATCAGAGATGATGATTTCATATTAGGTTAATGGAACAGAGGCCGAAGCAATCCATCAGCATGCCAAAAACATGACCATGTAAACAATGAAAAGGAGCATAGAAACTGTGGACATGTTGGTAAGCAGTTTTCTGTACTTGAAATGTCCTATTGTCCCTCTTTAAAAGTGTACAAACTCAGCACAGACTGAACGACATTTGAGTGCAGATGATACAAAGGCGGATGGAGTCTGTTGCCGAGATGACAAAGAGTCACGCAAGTTCCAGACAGAGGGGATGGGTGCCATTATATACCATGGGCACGTTATGCCAACGTCTATAAAAACCTGTGTCACTTGCAGGGTTACTTGACCCTGGTCAAAATGCCAATCAGAGCCTTTCAAACTGCCAACAGGAGCCGATTGTTGCCAGGTTTAAACTGTTTTTTTGTACAGTCTGAAAGGGGTATTGCAAGGATTTGATTCAGTGTCTTCCAGCAGATTGGCCAAAATCTTATTTTGTTGTGCTCTAAATAAGAAAAATGTATTCCAGCAGTATTTTCACAAACAATCAGCCTATTAAAGCCTCATTACCTCTTCCTAAATTTACCAACTTTGTTCTCTGTACAGCATCAACACATGTAAATCCAGAATAATGACTCCTCACAAAGGATTCTTGCTTGTTTCATACACCGCTGAAAGAATTTAATCACACTGTGTGACATTTAGGCAATCAAACAAAACAGATCAAAACTCATTCTAGTGCTAATGAGAATATTTTGTGACACCAAACGAACAAATTTGATTTATTGTTTGGAAGCTTTTTGGTTTGCAGGATGGTGCTTTCAGGTCTTACCAGTAAATGAAACGTCACGCCAACTAACCAGTGTTTTTAGTCAAATTAATCCCAATTTATAAACCGCATGGCAAATTAACTCAGATCTCTCATTCAGGCCTGGATTCGATTGGCCTCTGCCTCCTCTCAATCCTCTTCTCCTTGCTCGAGGGAAGCACATTCATATGCTCCCGATTCAAAGAGGACAAAAAAAAAAACAGGCTGTTGTAGCCAAACTGGTGAGCCAGCATTGTGAGTGTACAATATGGAGTATAGGTGATCCCGGAGAGCTCACACTAAGCAAGCTTAATCCTGTTGACTAAGAATGGGCACGGGGAGCCATGCCAGCCCGCGTTGAGCGGAGGGTGTGTGGAGCAGTGACGGGGGAATTACTCACCATGGCACGGGTGGTCCTCTAAAGCACGAGCTGCAGCTGACGATGGCTGCCAGCGAGCTCCAGCACTGACATGGGCTTACCAGGCGGCTGGTTTCCTGCCATAAATCCCCTCTCTGACTGACCAGAGCTGCTCAGGCCTGGAGGCTGTCGCATCTGAATTATGGCTTGTAAAATTATAGTGATATCCAACTTGCAGAAGGGGAGACACCAAAAACTAAGTGCACCAAACTTTCTGGCACATCTACACATTCAATCTAAAACTGCCGCTCTGATCAATAACAAAACATGAATTTAACCCTTATATATATGCGCATCAAAAAAAGTTTGGAAACATTATTTCAGCTGATTATTTCTCCTCTTTAATTATTCCAAGTGGTATTGTGTTTTGTGTCATTGGAAAGCCTGTTTAGTCACCTTTGTAACATGGTACAACATGTAAGGATCATGCATTAGATGAATGAGCAACACACCTAAATCCATGGATGGCACCCCAAAAAATATATCAAAATCCTCTGTAATTGTAAGCTGATGTTCTGGTAAGAAGAGTGGCAGCACTATTTGGTTTCAGTTTTGGTATCATTTACAAGCTTAGGACCAGGTTACATGAGACAGGCCTTCAGTCATTCTGCTCCCCAGCTCTGGAACTCTCTCCCACCTCAGAAATCTGACCTCCCTGTCTCTTTTTAAATCAAGACTCAAAACCTACCTGTTCTGAACTGCATACTCCTTACCATGAATATCCCACTCTCATTCTCTTATCCATCACTGTCTGTTGAATTTTGCTGATTTTATTGTTGTATTGTTTTTTTGATTTTATTGTTGTTGTTTTATCCTGTACAGTGTCCTTGGGAGTTTTGAAAGGCGCTTTTAAATAAAATGTATTATTATTATTATTATTATAACAGCAGGCTGCTAAGTGGGAAGCCTAGGAAGACAACAACCCAAGAAAACTGGTTCCTCACCATTCCTTCATTGTAGAACCGTAGGCTTTCTACCAGGGGATGAGGGGATTCTGGCCCATATTTTTGATGGCGGTACCCGCACATATAGCTGTTTTGCTCAATCTACAAATGCACAAGTTGTACTTGCTTGTACAGATTATTAATTAGGCTTTCTATCAACATAAAATACAAGGTGGTTTTATTAAAGAGAGTGAAAAATCAATTAAATAATATTCCTAAGCTTTTTCTAAGGGGTACCGTTTGTATTAAGGCATAAAAAGTGCTCTGTGAAATATATGTGTTACCTTTTATTTTAAAATAACTGCTCTGATTAAGGAAATGTAAAAAATACCAGTAAAAAAAATAGGAAAAACTGCATTATTTGTATTTAATTTGTGATTTTGACCCTCTCAGTTTGCCCTCATAGGAGTAGCTGTTTGCTTAGCTTTCTTTTTTGTCATGTTTTGGAAGTTTCATTTCAATCCCTGCCTGCAAACTTTCATATTTACACACAACCATTTATCTGTTATACTAAAATGTTAAATCATCTTGGTCTGAAAACCTTAAGTGACACAAACTGAAAGGAAAATTAAATGTCTTTAGAGCTGTTTAATTTGACGTTTAGAGAGAATACTAGAAGAATTGCCTGTTATGGAAGTGTTGTTGTGGTTCATCTTTGGTTAACTTAACAAAATAATGCTTTTGTGACACAGCAGAGATAGAGGGAGCACTGTTGATGCAGCAGGATCAGCAGTATAACCCAGGCTCAATAACAATGAAAATGTATGAATTACCGAGACCATGAGCTGCTTTCAGGACACTGCTCCCCGTTTTAAGATAAGTGCATTCACAAAGAACAATCGTTGGTGAACAGGAGAATGACTGACAGAAAACACACACTAATTCAACCCGGGGCTCTGCTCTGAAGGTCAGGCTTTAACAGCTTTAACAGAGAGAAATCCTGCAGAAATGTGCCGACCTGTTGAAATCTCTCACTTCAGATTAGCGCTGTCTAACCGATTAGCACATTCTCATACACGTGGAGCCATAAGGAGCCGAGACGACGCCACTTAAAAGCTACATTGTTCTGCAGAGTGAACATGTCAATCCTAATTCCTTTAGCCGCAGTTAACAACCCGTCAGCCGGCTGCCAGTTGCAGATTGAACACTAGTTGAGTCTTAGTCCTGAGCCCAGATCTTCCCGAGGCATTACACTGGGGTGTCATCCTCTAATACCGTCATCTAGATTGAGGGAGAATACACAAAGGCAGATATTGGACACATTGTCAGGGCTATGCTCTCTTCCAGCTACACCCCCTCCCCTCCTCTCACTCCTTCACCCTTAAACGCCTGAATATGAGCTGCTTAATCAGCCAACATACACATCGACGTCTTCCTCCATGACCGCGGCAAAGGGGCTGCTGCTTGCCCCTTCAGTAAGAGCTATGAGATGGGAGGGACTCCTTGGGGGGTTGTAAGAAGAGATCACCTCCACCCCTCCATTAAATCATCCCTCCCTCTTCGCCACCATCAGAGGAGGCTCTTCTTTATGAGGTGTGTCCTGATGGGCCAGCAGACGGCCGGCGAAAGGCCAACGGTGACACTCTGGTGCTTCCAGAAGGAGAGCAAGCAAGCGGAAGGGGCAGTTAGTGGCGCAAGTAACACCTCTGCACACACACATTTAGATACATACACACACGCATATGAGAGCCAAAACAATCAAAGGGGCTTTCCCAGTGACTGCTTACATGCAGGTTTGTGCTTGTGCGTGCATTATTGAGAGTTTAATGAGGGCATGACGTTCTCTTGCTTGGCAACCGTGTAGGTTCTCAGTCGACCAGGTCATGGTTATCCAACACTGATCCAAGTGGCAACTGGACTGTTTCACCTCTTCTCCAAAATGCTACTTAAGAATTAGGGACCTTCCACAGGTAAAGTTGTCTGTAAATATGGCTTTCTTTCGAAAAAGAAAGCCATGTGTCTGTCCACAATAAATGCTGAAACACTACAGTACATTTGTCAGGCCAATAAGTGGGGCTGCAAGGCTGCCAGAGCCATACAACAAAACCAGAGAAGAACACTTGGAGCATGCACATAAAGCATGTGCAATGTAAACAGTACAGGAATAAGGAGACTACTAAACTGCTGGAGAATGTTAAAGTGGTTTGGTGTCGGTCAAAATCTAATTCTGAATGTGAAATAATGGACACATTTCAGGCGCAGTGTCTGACAACCAGACAGACAAGGATTTCCCTCACCATCTAAATAACGCGATGTTTTTAGGGAAAGGTGGGGATATAAAATCACCATCTCTGATAATGCATATTTGTTGCTTCCACAGAAATGCAAAGGCAGCATTTCCCAACCGATCACCACTCTGGTTTAAAAATGTGTGTTATGGCTCCCAAAACACTGGTTTATCAGGGACAAACCGTCCATACAAAAAAAGATGTTGCAGATAAAAGTCTTCTCCATGTGGAAGGCAACCAGGACTTTGAATGGGGAGGGCTAGAAACACATCCTCTGTAGACCATTGATATGTAATTGATATCGTTGGTCACTTGAGTCAGAGGGGTCACCCTAGTCATTCATCAAGATACGGAAACCACACCTGAGTGCAGATTCAATCAGACAAAGTAGAAGCTTTCACTACACACCTCAATGCAGTGAGCAGTCATGTCAAGTTCACCAGGGAGCATGTGAAAGGGGACAGTCTGGCCTTTCTGGACTTGGCTGTATACACTGAGGTGACCTCAACATTGAGGTTAACTGGAAATCCACCCATAGAGACCATTTGGGTATCTTATTCTTGCCATCATCTGAACCATAACCATAAACACCTAAACCATGAATTAGGTGTTAGAACTTAAAAACGTAGGGCTTAGAAGATATCTAAGCAATAGATGTTAAGAGGAAGGAAGAGAAACACCCCAGGTTAGCATGGAGAAAATATGGCTACCTTAACTCAGCCTTCACCACAACTTCCTTGAAGAAAAATATAAACGGCAAAGAAGATCAAGCATCACAGCATTGTGATTCCCTACCTGTTTTGGGTATCCAAAACATGTAGGGGATCTTTCACAAACACAACAAACCTTCCAACACCTGAGATGAAAGCTTTTTATAAGCTTAAGTATAGAATATCCAAACACAAGTAGAAAGACGTGGTTTATACCATTGATGCAAAGAGGAATGCAACGATCTGTACATCAGGAAAACCTTTTTACAAGAGAAGGCCATTGGTTTGGTGTCATTGAAGCCATTTTTGTCAAGATGGGAGAAACCATCACTAAACAGAGGTGGCGGCCTAAGACGTTTTGCTTCTTCTACATATAATCCAGTTGTAGATGCCTCCCATAAACAACCCATGAACATCTCCACCTAAGAACAAAGCGCCAAATAACGTGACCCAATCAACCCAGGAAGAGCTCACAAGTCACCACAGGAAGTCAAGAACGACCCAGCCAGCGATTCTTGCTGTTTTGTCAAAAACAAATAAGACTTCTCTTTCAAAAGAGTGCATCAGCATCAGCTTTAGCACAATCTGAACAACATGTTACTTTTTAACCTCCAAATAGTAGTTTTATCAGGAATAATGGCATCTATCCTACCTATATGTCCATCTTTGTTCAATCAGTCCTTCTTTAAAGAGGACATATCATGCTTGTTTCTCCTTTTCACTATGCCAGACTAGGATGCCTGTAAAGCATTTCTGCCCTCAGTACAAGTCCTTTAGTTCCTTCATTGCCCCACACTCGGTCTCAAGGATGACCTAAAGTTACCTTGCAATGTCACAGCCCTTTGTGCTCTGATTGGTCAGTTCTATCGGGGGTAGAGCCAGCCTGTCCTTCTTCTACTGTATTTTCCGGCAGGCTCAAAGCAGCGACCGCGTATTGAGTCCCCCTACAGGCCAGAGCTGGTAATGAGGGAGAGTGAGCTAGGGAGCTTTATACCCCTGCTGCTGGATGTGTTCCTCGGTGACGGTTTGTGGCTAACGGACATCACAGAGGAGGAAGTGTTTTATCAGATTACTCCAATAAAAAGAAAGGTACCTTGTGTCGTCATGACGTTTGAAATCTCGCGGACATCTCACAATGACATATTTTCAGAGGCATCAAATCTCGTTCTAGGATATCAGAAAAAATACAATATCTCATTTTTTGAAAATTAAGGGGGTGTAAGGTCTTGTTTTCAAATTTATTATATTATATGTAAGTATTAAATCATGCATCAGCATGATATGTCTCCTTTAAGTTCCCAGCTTTTACTGTAAGTGTCTTCTTAGCTGTAGTATTTGCACCAAATAACTCTACAACAGGCTAACTTGCATCTTTCTGCTGGAGACTTGTGTGTGAACAAAATCTGTGAAGCCATCATAAAGCATGCCATTTTTGTGTAATGGTAGGAGCAGGAAACTGAGGCCATTCCTTGTTGAAAGTTTTTGTACTCGAGGCAAACAAGAAAAATAACTGTTCACAATGATTTATAAATGCACCCACAAAGTGATAAGGAAGCATTTGGGAATAACATTTGTGTATTTTTTTGTAATGATTAATATGTGGGATATATGTGGCTGATATTGTAAATACTGACAGGAATTTCAGTTTCTGATATTCAGTCATGTGTAAGCTACTTGCTAAATGCAGTTAGCTAAGTTACTAATAGCTCATGAAAAGAATCAGTGTCATCACTACAGCTATACCCTGGAGAAAAGGAGCAAACTAAGCCAAAGCAAAAGCAACTCACTACAGTTAAGCTGGTTTGATTTATTATGATTTTACATTTCCCATAAACATGATAAGAAAATTATGATAATGGAAATGTATAGTGTTATCATTGTTACTGAGCAGACTTTGACTGTAGTTTGCAATTTTTGTCAGTGTTCTTTGTTACATTTATATCTTCTTCCTTTTAAAACCTGAAAAAATGACATCTAAAGTCATGTTTAGTCATACAATAGCCGCCACAAAAGAAAGTTGCTGAGCTTATCAATTTACATTGTCCCTGCCCTGATGTCTAACTTGACCATTGTTTCCTCTTGTATTGAGCACTTCATAGTCAGCCTCTGATAGGTTATTGGATGCTGTTTACTGACTGCTCTCTTGAAGGTTAACTTTAAATGTGTTGTTTAATTTAAGAATCAGTTGTTTGTTATTAACAGTGCATGTGGGTGTTAACAGACAAAGACTTGGAGAATCAGATGGTACTACTGTCATGGAGAAATACAGTCATTGTCCACTACTTGCAACTTGAACACATCTTTAGAAAGTATTTTTGTACCATGGCAGAGAGCTCTGCTGCTTCACAGCTGCACCCTGTTACTGATGAGAGGATTCTACATCACAACTTTATCATAAATAACAGAGCTTCTATGGGGTATTTCACTCTGAAAACAGCTATGTTATCACAAAGCTGATAGAAAATGCAGTTAAACTACCAAAGGTAAAACTTGTATTGGTGTTATAATTGCCAATCCAAGCAACCAATAAGGGGAGATGAAGCTTTTTTGGGGCCCGGTCATGTCGAGGCCCATGAAGGTTAGTAAAAACATGAACCATCCTATGTATAACATCATTACTTCCTGTTTCTTTACATCTAAATACACACCATTTTTTTAACTGAAGAAGAAAAAAATCATTTTGGCGCAGCTTGTTTTAAAGTGTAAACCCCCTTTTCATGAAATGGTAAAATCCTTATTTGTATGATATTCATGTTGTGATGGGGCCATAGAACAGAACATTTGGTAATACTGGTGTGCTAAGTCATGCAATGACCTGCTTTCCTTTCTATTCCTCAGCTCTATACTTGTCCTTCAGGGGGCATGTCCAAGGCATTTTTGGGATGTTTTAGGCCCTTATTTGAATGACAAGACAGTGTGTAGAGTAAAAGTTGATGAGAGAGAGATTGTGGAATAACGTGGCGAAAAAGTGTATGAGTCACAAGGCCCGCAGCATCTGGTACACGTTGACTTTGACATCTGGGGAGGGCCTATTTTCTTGTTCTTTCATGGGGCAAAGCATATATGTGGGCAGGACTGCTGCCCATACTGAAAATAAACTGTTTAGGTCAATATCAGCCAGTAATAATACTGTAAGCTGTTTTTGTTCATTTTTGGAACACATGGCATTAGAGTTTGAAACAGTTTGATACCCTCAATACACATAAATGTCAATTCTTGTAGATTTTCTATAATGTACTATTCTTGGGGCTTAAAAATGGTTCAATGTTGGTATTGGTAATATTCAATATATGACTTTTCTAACTTTAAAATTTAGCACTATGGTGTTGTGAGAGGCTTTTTTAAAAATTATTCACAATTAAAGAAAAACGAATATGGATTATATATTGCTCCAGACATGGGGACACAGTTTTTGATCCTGACTGTCCCAGAAAGAATCATCACAAAACTTGATCAGTTTGATGAAACATTTTTAACTAATGAACATTTTCATAATTTTCAGACATGTTTCAGAGGGTCTACAGATTTTTACTTCTCACTATGATTTATATAATAATAGTTGGTCTATATCCTTCATCTGTGTCTGTGATTACTGGTTGATAAATGTCCACTGTTGGTCCTTCTCTGCAGTGTAAAATATAGACGTCAATCAAAGTGAACAACAAACATCTGTCACTCCACTGTCACCAACTTTAGTTTGAAAGCCTGTCTGTAAGATTTTGTGAATAGAAGACAAGCGTGCGCACGAGTGTGTGACTGTGCGCACTTGTGTGTATGCGCGTGCACAGTGGGGGGACAGCCCCGGGCCGAGCAGCTGTGAGCAGATGTCAGCGTAAGTGAGCGAGGGACTTGGAGGAGAGAGAGAAGCGTGGCTGGGCCAACCCTCTAATTTACGCATGAGTGGTGCTGCACCAGCGATATTTACATTTAAATTGATGTTTCAGATACTTAATTAAAGACGAGGACTGGGCTCTTCTGGTCGGCGCCGGCCTCTTCCTCATCTTCCTCCTCCTCGGCAGAGTGCACAGACTGCTCACTGGAACCCGCGGCACTTCTCACACAGCCCTGTCAACAATATTTCACTGCAGGCCGCTCGCTGACAATGCACCCTGGTTTGTGTCCATGGTAATTTTCTTGGTGCATTATTGAATACACAATGCCCCCTGGTGGTTTGTGACGCCTGCCCTCAAACACACACACACAAACACGCACAAACGCACACCATGCGTCTCCTCTCTCTGTCATGGAGTCTGTAAAGAATGACAGCTGGACACTGAGAGTTGGTTTTGTGTTTATTGTGCAGACATTGTGCTGGTTTATGATTGAAAAATGTGGAAATATTTACAATGTTGGTGTGCAGCCAATGCCAGATCAATATCAGGACATACAGGAGAGAAACCATTTACACATGGTCATCGTAAAATTTAACAGAAAAACTATATTTTAGTGCAGGAGTTACAAAACTTTGCCACACCAAGGACTTTCATATAGTATTAACTGCAAAACTTTAAAACACCTTGAGCTTCACAATCTTATGAAAAAGCAGCGCCAGGAGGAAAAATAGAATATTTGGAAGTGGAAGTTTTTTTATTGTTCCTCAAGAAATTTAAAAAAAAAGGGACTATATAGTGGACTATCATTACGTCCACCAAGGAGGGCATGTTTTTGTGGAGATTTGTAAGTTTGCCTACAAATTAGTTTGAGTCTGAACAGTATAGCTAAAAAAGTGATGAACAGATTTTGATGAAATTTGAGGGAATGTTGGTCATGGAACAAGGAACAAGTGATAAGATTGAGACACAATCTCAAGAAAATGGATGCAGAACCAGGAAATCTTTTTATGAAATGTTAAAAAAAAATAGAGCAGTTATCCCACATTTTTGCTATTAACTCACATATTTTAAAGACATTTTCAGATAATATTGGTCATGAAACAAGAGAGGAATAAAAAGACTTTATAGACCTAAACGTAGCGGACTCTGAATTTTATTTAAACATGTTTTCAACATTTTTGCTAATAACTCAATAAGTTCTCTACTTATTTTAATGACATTTTTCAAATGTGTTGGCCATGGCACAAAAAGGAAGTGAACAGATTTCAGAAGTGATCTAAATCCAGATGTGGATCCACATTTTTTTTAGGATTTATTAACTTTGCAAGATAGGGAATTATTTCCACATTTTTGACAATAACTCGACAATGTTGGTTTGTGCTCTCAGAACACAAACCTCTCCCAAGATGCTGCAAGCTGTTTTGACACTTTTATAAGGTGATGGTTCTCAAATGGTGTGGTGGAGCACACAGTTTTGAAAAGAAGTGTTTGGGTTGTCCGGCCCTCCTTCTTGCTACAGACACATGACAATCGTTTCAGTGGAGGTTACAGCGGCCCAGAAGTGGCTTTAGCCATTTCAGGCTTTAGTCATGAGAACTAGTGCAATACCATCATCAGGGTTGGCTTACATTTCTGCACATGTCGGTTTATCCAACTGGCCAAAAACAACACTCATTGTACTGCTTACAAGGTGAAGCATAGGACAAAGGATTGTACATTCAAAGGATGCAGTGTAAACAGGAAGCATATGATGTGTTGAGACATCTGATGCTTACTTTCAATTAAGACATAGGCTGCAGTCGAATAGCCCTTTTTGCTTAGGAAGGTTCTTTTACTGAGTGAAATGATCCGAAAGCAGTTTGTGACAAGAGCTGTTTGAATAGTCTAAATGCTTAGGAAAGGTGGCTCAATGTTCCCTTTAGAATCTCCTTTAGCCTAGGAGGACTATTCTGACCCAAAGTTCTTCGCGGCAACAGCATTGATAGACAGCACGTTATCCGACTGCATTCAAATTCAACCGAATAATGATGGGCAAAGCATGCAGACCATGTAAGTTACCACTTCTGTTTGATCCTTTCAAAAGTTTAACAAAACCTGCCTTAACTTTCCAGTAGTCTGATGTTTTGAAGAGAGCAGGATGTGAGACATCTGATGTTGATCATGTTGTAAACATGGTTCAATATTAATAATTTGTGCAATGTAAGATTGTGGGCTTGACAATTTAAAGCCTTTCTTTCATTCTGTTACCATTTATTTTCATTCACTGAGTCATGTTGATAATGCCAGGACACGTTTATAAATTCTCACTTCCAACATTTGTTATGCAGACTTAATTTTTACTAGGTTGTTCATTTTTAAATTGTCTGAAAATAACAACATTGTCATGATACATAAGCACTACACAAGATGCACCTTTTGTAGTCCAGTTTCACCACAACATATACATTCACTGTCACATGATGACGTAGCATAGTGAAAGTGTAGTCGGATTCTCACTGCATGGCAGTTCTCCTTTCCTAAGTCCTTCTTAATTTTCCTTTCTCCTTTCCTTAACCTCAAGAAGTTTTCCATCGAGGTTAAGGTAAAGTGGTTAGGAAAGGTTTTAGTAGGTGACTACTTGACTGCAGCCGCAGTATTGTAAGACCCCCTCAACCAGGGTGGCCTATGGGTGCCTGGAGCACCCAGGAGTACTCAGGAAGGAACCGCCCCAGAACATGAAATATATAGCTTTGTTTTTTATGTTTTATGTTTTTTCAAATAAATCACATTTAAAAAAATAAAATAATATCTCTAACAAGTGTGTTAGATTAAAAACAAACGATTTTCTTTTTATTTAAATGTTGACCAACTCGGAGTAAAAGTTTACGTTGAAAGCACTGAAGCCAAACCTCGATCACTACTGGTCACAGATAGAGCACCTACGGTGTCATTAAAGTGTGACTGCTCTACCAGTGAAGTGTAATGGATAAATAATATACTAAAAGATACTAGTAAGTCTAATGCTACGGCCACACCGGACGCAAATTGGTGTATTTAAACGCGCATAGTGACGCACCGCGCGCAACGCCCAAGGCTGGACGCTGGACCATTTTGACAAGCTGAGGGGCAACGCGCTTCACTGCGCAGGCAGAGAAGAGAGCCGGAGGCAGTCGGACTCAGTGATGACCTGTGCAGGCAAATCCAGCTGGAAACAAATATTTACAGAACTTATCTTCATAACCTGTCTCCCTCAGCGACTTTCACCCAAACCTACTCCTTTTTGTTCTGGTCTCTGGAGAGTACACACATCGAATCATATAGCTCCGGATGATGGCAAACAGCGCAGATCAACCTCTCCTCCATCTTTCAGCAAGGTTTGGAGCAGGTGGCCGGAGCGTCACATGTCATCAAATCAATGATGTCGGGGGGGAATGTCATCGCTGATTGGCTGCCACGGCACAGCGTCACACGAATTTGAGTCGAAAGTTCAATATTTTCAACTCAAACATAGAGGTGTTTGACGCCCTAAATGTGCCGGACACTCCATATGCGCCGCGCCAAACGCATCCAATGCGCCGTCATCTTTGCATTGACTTTGTATGTCATCTCAACGCACATCTTTGCGAATTCGCGTGCGGTGTGGCCGTAGCATTACATTCTCATTTAATTATCAAACGCCAAACTGCAAAATATACACAAAATTATGTTAAGCAGTTCACCAGAAGAAGCAAAGGTCTTAATCATCAAAAACCAAAAGGATCTGGACAATACAAATGACCATGATTAACTGGACTGTGAGGTAAAACAGCACCATGACACATAACCAGGAATAACTGAACATCTGAAGATCATAGCTCCATAGCACAGAGGATCAACAAACACAAACCACTGGAGCTGAATACATTTGAATACACTGAACACAGCACATACACCCTGACAATAACATTTTCTTCTCTATGAAGAACTGCTGCAGTTTCACAGATCAACTGCACAATAAGAACATCACAGCAGATGACAAATCATCCATCATCCATTTTAACAGCAGAAGTATTTAAGCTAACTTTTATAATGTTAAGCAACATTTTGAAGAATGTGAGGAAATGTTTCCCAGTTGTTTTCTTGTGAACCCAGAAGCAGAAGTCAGAGACAGAGTACAAGGTGTAATGCAAATTTATTAACATGAAGCCAAAGTGAAGGTCCAAGCTTAATAAGTGAATCCATGCTGAGAGTGAGGTCCAAGATGAGAAGATTTTCCATGAGTGAGGCAGTGATTACAGGTGGTTGGCATGAGGCTTGGAAGGGCCAGTGAAGGCACTGCAGGTCAGGACGAAAAACACTTACAACAGAGCAAACATTCAAAAGCACAAGTTCACTCAAAAGTCTAGAGAGTACAAAAAGTCTTGAAAGTTTGGCGAACAAACCACATTGAGCTGCGGGAATCATCTGGCACTGGTGATGAGTCCAAGTGAGGCTAAAGAATAAAGAAGGGTGCAGGTGACTGCCGTGATGAGGATCAGATGCAAGGCTGCAGTGAATCTCTGTGACAGGAAACCACGCCCACTCTGGGGCAGAGCATTAAAAACAAACTCTAGGAGCAGGTAAGGTTCAAAACTCTAAACAAAAGTCACCACAATCACAGACTTCCTGTATCATCCAGAGACCTTGATAAATACAGATATTGAGGCAGATGGCTATGAACATTGTATCATTTAAGAAACAAGAAGGTTGGAGAGAGGCCTTGTATGTAGATAAGACTTTAAACTTAATGATGTTGTAAAGCAAATCACAAGAAACTGGAAAGGACTGTACCTCCTAACTTGAAAAGTGATTAGAAACAGTGGACAGCTTTTATAGAATGGAAAAAATAACCCATAAAATAAATAAGAAAGAAAGGTTGTTTGAAAAAGATGGGCCTCCTTTCATAAGAAGTACAAAAATGACCATGTAAATGTGAAATAATATCGGATGAATTGAGTTTTTCTGTTTTAATGTATGTCTTAAAAATGAATTAATCTAACAAATGATGTAGAAAGCCAATCTAATTATTTATTGTATCTATTTATTTATATATGTATATATAATTGTAAGCTTCTTTTGTTGCCTATTTTACTGTGATGTACTTTAATTCAATAATACATAAATAATGGAAATATATGCTCTGAATGTAAACAGAAGTTAAGGATGTCTATGGAAATTTGCTGCACTGCCATGTATGTATAATGAACTTTGAATTGTATTATTTATCCATTGCTATGATATTATAATACTACGATTATCAATTGTTTATGTATATATATTATTTTCTGTTTGGGTGGCTGTTTATGACAGCTGTTACAAAAATAACCGGCCAAAAAAGCCAAAGAACTGAATACAGAGATGTATATTAATAGTAGGCCTTCAATGCACTAAAGCAAGACTTTATTAAACAGAATTAGGATTCAATTAACCTGGAAAACAGTTTTGGCAGCGCATATGAGGCGCTCATCAACACATTCAATTCACTGTTTCATAAAGACTGTCCAATGAAACATTATAACAGAAAACCAAAATCTACAGCTTGTTCATGGATCACAGAGGGAGTAAGAAATTCATGCAAAAAGAAAAAGAACCTTTTTAAAGGTCTTACAAAAAATACAAATGTTATGTAACCTGCTAAACAGTATCAAGAAATAAAATTAAAAAATTGAAAGGCACAAATTCATAACGCTTTGTGCTTCATTGATATTAATCATGAGAATTATAATGTGCATAAAGTAATTCATTAATTCTTTGTCAAATTTAGACCGGATCTCGCTGCAAAAGTCTCTGACCTGTGGCAACTGATTGGTGGTTCAATGTTTGTCTCAGTTGTAGTTAAATGAATAGTCTTGGATATTGTTAATAAATGTGAAAGTACCAAATCAACTGACTGATGTCTTCAGTATGACACCATTGAAAATGTGAACTGAGGGAACTTTCAGTTCTAATTAATCATTTCACATTGGTTCATTTCCAAATACTGAAAATGAATAAGATTATTCACTCTTTACAAGAGTGGCAGCAAACATCATTCACTAACTACAGGCCCATGTCACTGTTACCACAGTTTTCTAAAACTCTTGAAAAACTATTCAGTAACAGACTGGATACTTTTATTACCAAACACCATCAAGATGGACGACAGTTGCCCTCTTGCTGAGGGGTTTGCTTGTGGTGTAGCCCAGGGGCCAGTGTTGGGTCCAAAGCCGTGTTTTTTTTTTCATATATTAATGACATTTGCTCTGTTTCAAAACTTAAGTTGATCTTCTTTGCAGATAACACAAATATTTTTTGTTCAAGTGAAGTTTTGCAAGAGTTGTTTGAATGTAAGCAACACAGAAATGTCAAAATTAAAATTATGGTGTAATATCAATAAACAACCACTGACCCTGAAAAAACAAAAGCTGTGTTATTTGGCAACTACAAAGTTCAAAAACTAGTTCAACTTCAAATTGCTGACATTGATTTGGAGCAAGTACATGAAAGTACATTTCTTGGAGTCACAACTTTTAAATTAAGAAGAAATCTTTTATAAAACACGTAGAAGGTAAACTATCGTACTGTTATGTGAGGCAAAGTCAGCTGATCAAAACTCAGTTTATAACCTGTATTGCTGACTGGTCTTGGTCTTGGTAGGTGTTTGGGGAGACACTAACAAAAATTTATTAAATTTACTTATAATTTGCCAAAAGACATCAATAAAGATAATTCACAAGGTGTCACATCAGGATCATACAAACCCGTCATTTCTCAAATCAAAACTGAGGAAATGGACTGGCATTGTTTAGTTTCAAACAGCACAAATAAAAAAACAATCAACCTCCAGGATATATCCAAGTACTGTTTAAGGATTGGGAGGGAGAATATAATTTAAGAGGATCCTCTCATAGACAATAATTAAACGTTGTATCTGTTGGGTCATACTGTGGTTTATAAGTTTATTTATCAATTTTATATTATTCGGAGACGTCTTAGAGCACCGGGCTGTAAGTAGCAATACATAGCCTGCTACAAAACTACGATACTAAGTTTTTCAAAAATTGCTTGTTGTCACACATCAAAAACTACCGCTACGTAACTAGAAAGAGATACATCCTGTAAATTGTTGAAAAAAGAAGTTGTAAAGCAATGCAGAGTTCTGAGGAAGGTCCGAGCTGCATTTTTATTAGCATCACAACAAACACAGGCTTTGGCTTGGGTCATGTCTTTGGTGCGTTCCAGTTTTAGTCAGAAGTAGGAGTTTCCAAATTCCGAGTAGGAAACAGCAACTGGAATGGCCCCCGAAGTCGGAATTTCCTACTGGGAACTTCGTGAAACCTCGCCACCCCCGAGTTGACAATCAAAGATGGATGCCCCTAGTGTGAACAGTTATGTAGCTCCTGTAATAATCAATTTATTTGCACTTCTGACTGGGGTGTGTCGCTCTAGATCAGCTGTATACATAGTATTGCTAGACTTATATTTACAAAAATGCTGCCATAGTGATAATCACATTCTTCATGTGATATTTGTGAACAACAACGCAGGGCGTGCTAACAACAGCTAACAATAGCCTGGTAGATCGGCATGTTTTTTCAGACTCCAACTGGAACGTAGATAAGTCAGAGATGATGTCACTCCCAGTTCTGAAGTTACTGGAACACAGCATTACGACAGTCGCCGCGTGTGCTCATGGGTAGCAGAGTCTTAATGTCACCGGTAATAGATTCTCCTCATAGCACCTTTAAAGTCAATTTGATAATTCTCATAGAACAAGTTGGTTTGACTTTTTTCATCTAGTGACATTGATTAAAGTAGATTAAAAAAACTAATAACGTTTTCATATCAACATAGATTCAGAAGCTAAATAACTGGTTAGTAATTAATGGAGGGGGTCGGGATTAAGTAAGTTTTGACTTTTTCTCACCCCTTTTCAGACTTGTGACATTTTTCCAAGTGGTGATTTTCTTTTATTTTTCTCTTTTGTTCTGTCTGTTCTTTTATATTTGCATTTGTTTTATGTTTGAAATAAACTTATTAATCAAAACATCAGTAATCATTTTTGTTAGGAATCAGTCAAAGTAAAAAGGTCACACTGAATGTCATATGTAGCAAAACTAAATACAAACTATTTTTAGGTAAACTGTTAAAATGTACTCTGCACACACTGAATCAGACAAGTAGTCCTCCATAATACTCCTGATGTCCTGGGCAGCTCTCAGGCTCTGAAATGTTTGGGACTCCTACCCTCAACTTTCCTAACATGATAAATAGCTGCACAGTCTTCAGTGGAATGTCACTCTAGTATGAAGACAAATGTTAATTTTTGTGAAATCAGAGTCCTTACACCACTGCTAGAGTAAAAATTCACAGAAATATGGTCATTGTTGTATATATTTTTGTCATGTTTGGGTCAGGACCACAATCAGCTGTCACTTTTAATGAGTGTTTTGGGGTGATGATTTCATTACAGGAAGGGTTATTCTTAAGTTATAAAATTACATCAGTATTAGAAGAAGTTTGGTTCAACTGTCTTTATTTAAATAGACACAATGAAGGATCTGACAGCATTAATCTACTATTTGCTCCTACTGTGTGTCTCTCTGAGTTGCAGCTCTGTAGAGGTTTAATTCAGGTTTGTTGTCTTAGCAGCTTGTGCATTAAATTTAAGAATAATTTGTAGCATCATTTAAAAATAAAATCAACCAGGTTACAGCACAAAGATGGCGACCAGTGCTGTCAACCTCTCCATGGTGTGGAGTAGAGAGAAGTGTTTATCAGGAGTTAAAGGTACAGTGTGTAGACCTTGGCATTTTAGCGACATCTAGCGTTCAGATTCTAGAATGAACCTAACCAGAGCCAAAACGTCACGTCACTGAGCAACGGAATCCTGTGAAGACCAAAAAGGATCCTGACCACAGCACACAATTTATGTTGTGTGTGTGTTTATACACACAGTTTGAATCCCTAGGGCAGAGTAACAACTTTCTATGCATTCACTGCCATCCTCTCCTCTTCTCCGCCTGCATTCCAGCTAGATTTCAGAACCGGCGGACAGATTCACGTTTCGTTCTGTTTGTCCCTAAAAACCACCCATAGACAACACAGCAGATCAATATGTCGGCCTACACGAAACAGCGGCCCGCAGTAATGTGTTTTTTTTTATAAAGATTTTTCTCACTCAATAAAAATAAAACAAACGTTTTATGGGATGATTGTACTCCTATTTTGACGGACTTTACATACAAATAGAAACATATATCTCCTATATTCACCGTTTCTGTTTGGCGAAATGTGGTGGAAGTATAAAATGCCACATTCTGCACACTGCACCTTTAAGACAATTCATGAAAATTTTCATTAGATGATGTATAAACTGATGGATGGGATTAAATTTTATCAGTACTTAAGCTGCATGTCTTAATGTATTTGTTTATTAACTTAAACTGATCTGCCCTATATGTCACAATATTCTGAATGTAGCTCTGTTAGCCCAGCAGATGCAGAGAATCCCCGCTCTGTATTAACTCGGACTCCAATGAGGCCAAAGTCCTAATGCAGTGGCACTCCAGCCCTGATGAACCGTACTCCCAGCATGCTCCACAGTCCTCACCGGGGCCCTCAGAGGGGCCGCCTGACCGCCCACAGGCCAACTCGTCTGCAGCGCTTGCTCCCAAACAGCCTTTTAATAGGTTTTAAAAGAGGGTTATTAACATCACCTGCTAATTATGTTAAGGACCTAATTAGGGAATGAGAAAAAAGGCCTTTTTGTCTAATTAGGTTTTCTTTCGAAGCACACTGATAACCAAGGGAATGCTGGGATCTCCGTAGAAATGAGAGTGCAATGAGCCAGTGAGAGGATGCTTCAGAAAGAGAGTTAACCCTTTCATCAGTGCCTCCACTCTATTAACAGGCCACCGGCGGAGTGCAATTACCACCCAAATCGTTTATTTGGGACGTGTTTATCTGGAGTGGGAGTCTGCATCATTTAGCGCATTATAAACTCAATAGTAGCTTCATTAGCGATTACAGTCGGTGGGTGGTATTACCTGCCTGATAGCCGAGTGCAGCCTGATGATATCAGCTCCCGCCGCTGAATTACAAGGCAGGGACCTAATTTTTCAGCCTCCGCCGCTCAATCCTCGCTGTTTCCTCCACTCAGGCGCTACCGGACCGGTGTTCTGCCAGCAGCACTTCAGCAGGCCTTCAGCTGCAACACAGGAACGAGAAGAGACAACATACAACGGCTTAATCACACAGCAAGAACGGGAAACGATGGAGCGGGGAGAGTAGTGTGTAAGTGAGGAGTTATGGGAAATTTTAACCTGGTTTCATCAAGGCTGGTGACTTGGATGCTGTGTTTTACTGTACAGGATTTACAAGTGAAGTTGCGAGAGTGCCTGGAGGCTAAAGTTATGAGTAATTCCTTTTATCACTCAAAAGCAAGAATAATGCTTTTATCAAAAATTTGTGGTTGCCTGAAAAGAAATGTAGTCGATTAAGATAATAAAATGCACAATGAAAAAGACTTGTGATTGAAGCTAAAGATGTTTTTTTTTTTTGTTAGATTGAAAAGATTTTCCCCCAGCGCTGCAGGCCACAGTGAAGATGCTCAAGATCAGCGGTTCTCAACTGATGAATCAAGAAATTGCAAATGTCCGCCCAGTGAAAAATGAACTGTGCCAAAACATTTTTAAAAAAGCCCCATGTTGAAATCATTTTAATTTCATATTTTTATGAGATAAATCGTAAATTTGGGTTCTTTTCTTTAGAATAGTCAATTTCTTTTTAATGCTTATAAAGTATTTGCTTTATGACAGAAATACACTTTAAAAACACAAACAAAAAAACATGGCAGAATTGTGTCACAGCCAGCAATTAGACGTGTTATATCCACAGGATTCCACCTCCATTACAAGTTTCACAGCAGTTTTATGACTCTTACAGTATACATGATAATCAGAGCAAAAGGTCATATATAGATGGACATTTTAAGGCTCTGTGAGTATTTACAGAAGATCACCAGGCCCTTTATAAATTCTAAAACATAGGTCTTTCACTTGTTTAACAACTCAGACACATCTTTATACGTCTGTGCAGTTTGATACATCTGATTGGTTTCCACAGTCACACGGCACAGAGAGAAGAGAAGAGAACAAATATTAATTGTTAGTATTCATTTGGTACTTAGGAAGTGTTCAATACCAAAAGAGTAGGGCAGGGCGATATAGCCTAAAAATAAAATCCCAGATATTTCCCCACAAAACTCGATGAACGATTTTAATTGTTTTTTTCCCTCTCAAAGCAAAAAACTCCACGTGACACAAAAATGGCATGAATCAAATTCTGCCTTTATGTTGTCAAAATATATTCCTAAAACAATCAGAATGTCCCTCTTAAAACTAAAGTGTGTCATAAAATGTTGATTATGTAGTTCTCATGCAGGCAGGTTTGCCGACTTAAACATTGAAAGCTGAGGGATTTTCACAGCTTGTTAACATGTTTCTCTCAGATCAATATTTAATCAAATTAATAAAATATATACAAGTCTATGAAAGTGCTTGTGCAGAACCTGACAGGTCCACCATCATGAAATCTGTTTCAGTATTTATATTTTTTCAAACTTTGCAACTAATTACAATTTAAGTAAGTGAATGAGAAAAATCTTGATTTTTAATTTTTAATCTTCTGCAGAAAATAATTAAAACTAATCAATATATTTCCCGGCCCTACGAAAGAGTATGGTACATTTTTTCTCACTCCAATGCATTTTTTTCACAAAGGAACCAGATAATGATTATGATTATGAGATACTTCATACCCCTTAACCTGTTTTCTGACATTTGCTGACTATCTGTACAGATATGGACGAAATTTCTCTTAGACTGTTTATTAGTCTGATGGCATGTGCCCTCTCCAACAAAGAACAGCTGGATTGCTCGTGTGGGAATGAATACAATGTACCAACAAAAGCTTAATTTGCAGGTCTTTGCCTTCTGTTTTGACATAATGTTGTAATTAAGGGTTAAACAATTTGTAGTCTGCACATGCTGTTTTAGTTTGGACTTGCAATGGTTTGCAAACTTATTTTGCTCAAGGCACACCTAAGATCACGGTAAAATCTCAAGACACACCAAAGGTCACAATAAACAACCAACCAAACACCAACCACACCAATTTCTTTCATTATTTTTGTTTGGTTCAAAAACGTAAATCAGTGCAAAACTTCATTGTAAACACATTTTCAGGTCTGATTGTCAAGACATAGTTTTTCTTTATGTGCTTTTTTTTGTCTGAAAAACTTCAAAAACATTTAACACTGCCTCAGTTTTAGGCAACTATTAAAAACATCTATGAAAAAGGGGAGAAAAAAGTATTGTTATCATTAATTATCAATTTGTAATGTTTCGTTCAAGTTGCCCAAGTTTGATTCCTACCAACAGGCAGTTTTCTGCATGTCTCCCCGTGCTCACTCACCCTCTCTCTGACTTAACTGCAGCTTTCTACCAACAACTAGACTGAGAGCTCAAACCTCCACCAAGAAATTTCCAACACTGTCAAACAAGTTATTATCAAAAATGTGTAATATATAATTGTCAGCTAGCACTATTAACAAATGCTAGAATAGCTCCCCTATCTCACAATGATAAGAAGTCTTGTGGCTCTGCAGCTTTATTCAGAACTCGCTGAATTATCCTTATAACAAACCAACAAATGCAGAGAAAGCATAACCTCATGGCGCGGGGCACTTTTTTTAAGGGTCGAAGTAGTCTCTGGCTTAATATGCTAAAAAAAAAAAAAGCTCTGGTGAATAGACTTGATAGGCAAAGCATCTCTGGCACATGCCAGGGAATCCTCATCATAGTGTAATTTACTTTTGTGTAGCAAGGAAAAGACACAACACACTGGAAGTATGTAGAACTGGAAGATCCAAATTTCAAAGAACAAATTTTAAAAAGAGGTTAAAACAGAATCTGATTGAATTCTTCCACCAGTGACTTGCCCATTCATACATGTGATGGCCATACTATAGGATACTAGTTTTCAAATGTGGTAAAGAAAAGTCTTGATGAAGATATAGTCATAAACCGTGTTGGGAGTAATGCAGTACAAAAGTAATGTGATTACTGTAATGCATTCCTTTTTACTATAACGTATTTATGCAAGGCATTTCCAAAAAAAACAGTAACTTTTACCCAGTACAAATGTCAGTAATGCAAGATTACAATGCATTTTTAATTCAACACGAAATGAAGAGGTGTTTTTTTTTGTTTGTTTCTTTAAATACAAATTCGCCAAATACTCCTGAGTTCAGCGGCGGAGAAAAATCCTGCGCTAGACCTAAAGTTACTGTATCTGTAACACAGTTTACCAGTATTTTACCTTGAGCCATCAATGTGGCTATTATATTCTACTGTTTTTAGCCTTAAGCAGAACTCAGTCAGATAGCCTACCACGTCATCTTCCACTGGATGTTTAATGAGCTTTTTGAGCGTAATGAGCTACATTTAGAATGCAGAATCCATATTTCCTGCTATTTTGATGAGAGCAACTTAGAAGTAATGTGATAATAGAGTAATGACTTACATTTCAAATACAGTAATATTATAATGTAGCTAATTACTTTGAAATGACAGTAACAGGTAAAAATAACTTACCCAGCACTGGTCATAAAACAGTTTTTATAATACTGATCAACAGGTTGGATTTGGATCATCTTTATTTCTAACATAGCAATAATAAAATACAGAGTTTGAAAACAAACAAAAATAGCAAAAAATGAAAACATTTACAGAAACTCTTTAAAATTAATGCTGTTCGATGTTCAAAATGGAGTAGGAAGAAACTAAATTTATCTTGTCCTACTGAAATTTTTCATTGGTGTATTACATAATCACTAATCAATCAGCAACACAGTACAAGAAAAAAATGTTTTTCATTCAAATACAGAAAAATAAAGCAGCAGAGCAGAAGAAGATACAGCTTGCAAACAGTCACTTTTCCCAATCCCCTCCTGTTGTTCATTTATATATTTGCATACATCTTGTCCTATTGTTTGATATATTTACTCAGTTTGATGTTGTCTTCGATTTTATTCTACAAAACACCCCACAATGTGAAATGCACACACAGAAACTTTGGACCAGCAATAAAGTTTGAGTTTTCACGAGTTTATGGAGGTCTGACAGTCGGAGATGTTTCTGTCGCGCAGCAGAGATGGGGCGGCCATTTCTCTCCTTTAAACATCACTGGAGTTTGTCTGTGCAGCCTCCGCCCGCTATCATTAAAGGTCAGCACATCATCTCTCCAGGTGCCAAAAAAAGTAAATAGTACAGTGTCATTTAACAATGAGGAGATGGAGGTAAAGATCGACAGGTAACGAGGAATGAAAACGAGCTAGTGAGACGCCTGCGGACGCTTGCTGACGGGAGTCAAGAGCCGGGGAACCTGCGGCGGCGCTTCCTGTGTGATTACATGTTTAATTTACTTCACATCTCAAAAATTGTCTGCTATGACAGAGCCAATTTACAGTGATCCCCGTGTGAGTGTCAGGCAAAGCAAAGGGAAGGCTGCAATGAAACCGCTCCCTGCAGCCTCTAATGGAATCTCAATGAACCCCCGAGCCGGCGGGTCCGAGGGAGCAGACAGCCCCACCATTAAAGCCGAGGACCTGCTTTACCTGCACGGCCCTCGCCTCGGCCCGTCTGTTATTATCGCTTCACTCTCCCCTGTGAAACACCGCCAGGCTGAAAGCAAGGCAGGGAAGGGGAGGTTACTCCAACTTAGACCTGTATACCTTGACATTTGCTGGATCCCGTTCATACAGAGGGGAAGGGATGGGGGATGGTGGTTGTGTAAATTGATGGAGCTGGACTCTGTGTTTATACTGATAGCTGATCACCAGGCCAGCGCCAACGTCCAATCTTGATTTGAGCAAAGCACACACATCTCATATGCTAAGTGTCTATTTGCCTGTCATTTTAAAACAAGGTTAAAAAAAAACAGAGAAATCCATCAGAGAAACATTATTCAAATGATTTTAATGTTTCAGAGTCTTGGGAAATTTCAGGTCAAATTGCAGAGCAGCGATTGAAGGTTTTCGCTCTTATCTCAAAGTCATAAACATGTTGTCTTAGAAGAGACGCCGTCCGACAAATTCAATGGAAGGAGATGCAAATTAAAGACAGAGGTAATACAAATGTTAATGCAGCGCTGCTTAGTAGTCAGAGCAAGCACACACTGGTTTTTACATCTGCTGCTGCTTTATCATTTTCTGAATATAAATTATTAGACAAACTGTCAATTCTGTGAATTGATTTGGTCATAATAATCTGTTTCTGCCACCTTCAGCCTTTCATTTAAAGGTACATTTTATAAAACAACATGTTTAAGGCCTCATGTGTCCCCTTTCCAGTGTCACCTAACAAAAGGAAACTTATGCTCTGAAAACTTTAGAGCTGCAGTGAAAACTCCCAGAGAGTTTACCCTTCTAGGTCCCTCACACACAGAAAGTTCAGCAGACTTGGTTTGATTCAGGACATTTGTTGACATTTCATCTGATTTGGTACATTCCTAATTTTTCCGGTTAGTGTGATAAAGTGGTGTCAGAATAAACTGCAGTGTTGACCAGTACACCAACATTAAAGAGACTGTGAGTAGTTTCTAAGTAATTACAAAAAAAGTCTCACTTTTAGATATATGCCTGATCGAAATACGCACTTTAAGATGAGTTTTATAGCATCAAAATAGTTTATATATAAATGCTATTCCTTAGCCTTCTGGTTGGGTCGGACAAGGCTGGACTGGCCTGGATACTCAACTTTGGAAACAAGACAATTAAAACTAGAGCAAATTCATATTATTTTATTATTTATATAACACTTCTTAGAGCACCGGGCTGTAAGTAGCGATATATAGCCGGCTGCAACTACGATAATAAGTTTTACAAAAATTGCTTTTTGTCACACATCAAAAACTACCGCTACGTAACTAGAAAGAGATATAGTACCTGGTCGCTTTGCATCCTGTAAGTTGTTGAAAAAAGAAGTTGTAAAGCAATGCAGAGTTCTGAGGAAGGTCTGAGCTGCATTTATCACAACAAACACACGCTTTGGCTTCAGTCACGTCTTTTGGTGCGTTCCAGTTGCAGTCAGAAGTAGGAATTTCCGGCTTCCGAGTAGGAAACAGCAACTGGAACGTCCCCCAAAGTCGGAATTTCCTACTGGGAACTCGGTGAAACCTCACCATCCCCGAGTTGACAATCGAAGATGGATGCCCTCGGAGTGAACAGTTATGTAGCTCCTGTAATAATCAATTTATTTGCACTTCTGACTGGGGTGTGTCGCTCTCGATCAGCTGTATACATAGTATTGTTAGACTTATATTTACAAAAATGTTGCCATAGTGATAATCACATTCTTCATGTGATATTTGTGAACAACAATGCAGAGCATGCTAACAATAGCTAACAACAGCCTGGTAGATCGGCATGTTTTTTTCCGACTTCAACTGGAACGCTGATAAGTCGGAGATGATGTCACTCCCTTTTCCAAGGTTACTGGAACACAGCATTACGACAGTCGCCGCGCGTGCACATGGGTAACACAGTCTTTATTTTGCCGGTAATAGAATAAAAGCACCTTTAACATGTTAGGAGAACCATAGGTTGGTAATGCTAGCGATGCAAACATTAGCATCACTCGAGTTGACATGGTCTGTTGAGCAAGCTTTAACTTGCTTTATGTTTTGCTATTTGCCAAATTTCAATCCACAATGCACTTTTTTGTTTGCTCCCCTTGTTTTGTTCAGATGGGGTTCACACTCACCACAAGCCAAAGTCCCTGGTTTACTGACATTTTTAGCCTCAGGGAATAGCGCAGACTTCACTACTGTACATCAAAGTAAATGATGAAGCTATTAAGACAAGGAATGTATCCATATTTATTTATTTAATTTATTTTTAAATGTCACTGTCTTTATCTGAGCTTTGTTGCAGATTTACTTATTTGAGCAAATTTAGTGACTAAATCAGAAGAGTCAAAGTTTATATTTGACATTTACATCCATGATGAGTCCAAATGTCCTGCAGGTCTTCTTACCTGCAGACTCACAGACTTAGAAAGTTTGTTCAACAAATCTGAATTTCCTTTTGAGTGCCTCCTGCTGACTTTTCACTGAACTCAGTGTTTAAAAACAGGTGCTTGATATTGCATTACCCAACAACAAGCATGGATGTATTAAAATGAATATTTCTTACCTACAGAACCTGTTTTTAGTTTGTAATATTCTGCACAATTATTCAGTGATCTCGCTGGAAAGTGAAGTTTCTAATGCTTTACTATTACAACATACTAATTTACATTTTCCACAATTCAACACTTGATTATTTATAAAGCATCAATAGTCATCCATTTATTATCTATACATATGGTTAAGTCGTATGATTGCTGCTTTATGATCACCCACTGAGTGCGACATGTCAGAGTAAGGCTGGCTGCACACTACACAATTTTATGCCAGGCATTTGAACCGACTTCCCCCTCAAAGGAATGATTCCAGACTTGCTGCAGCCAAGCACCAAGGGCTGCAAAATGAATATGCAGAAGTGACAAAAACTGCAATTCCTTGAGGTTTGCTGAAGGGAGTAGACAGTTACATGATTATGTAACTTCTGCTTATTATGTAAATAAATATAATCACTCCTTGGTAAAAAAAAAAAGCTTCAGTCAAAATATTTAATATATCAAAAGGCTTTGATGGACATGATTGATACAGAAACAGTTTGGTGTGGTAACACTATTGATTAGATGCCTCTAAAGTAATTTCATGTTTGCTTCTCTGAGCAGGTAGATTTCTAGGATTTATGATATTCTAATTGTACAACTGCGACCTTGATTGGAAATCTGGCGAGTGTGGACCCCACACTGTTACACCACCAGCAGCAGCCTGAATCACTGCTACAAAGAAGGATGCATGGATCTATGCTCTCAAAAAGTTTACATCAGATTCTGAACCTATCTGAGTGAGAAGGCATAAATCCAGACTCTTCAGTCCAGGCAACATTTCACAAATCTCCTACTGTCCAATTGTAGTCTTGGTTTCCTGTTCATAACTGACGAGAGTGGCACCGAATATCGACAAGGTACTTTAATTAGGAGAACTGCAGCTCATTGTATGTTTTCTCTTTTTCAGACCATTCTTTAGGGGTGGGTGTGTGTTAAAATCCCAGTAGATCAGCTGTTATTCACAGCCCAGCCTGTCTGACATCAATAACGATGCCACACTGAAAGTCATGTGAATCACATTTCTTTTCCATTCTTGTGCTAAGACTGAACTTCACTTGCCATCTTTACCACAGCTACATACCTAAATGCATTTAGTTGTGGCCATGTGATTGACTAATTAGTTATTTACTGGGCAACATCTACAAGAGTGGATACAGTTAGCAAAAGTCCAAGAAAACTCTCGCTTCTAGCCAGTGGCACCCACTTTTTTAGTTGTTGTTCACACATTTTTGCAATTTAAAGCAGTGCTGTCTATTATTTCATTCTCTTTTTTTTCCTGTAGTATCAAACAGGTATCAACATCATCTGATATTTACTAAAATTCTATTAAAGTCTATAAATGTAATATTGGGTTAATCACAGTTTTTTTCCTGAATATTTGAATCATCAATTGAATGATAAGGAAAAAACACCTGGGATATTCACTTTTGTCTAGATCCCCCAGCCTTTATTTGATCTCCCCCTCCTCAATGTGCACTGAATCCGGCCTGAAAGCACCTCTCTTTGCTACACGGAGCCGCACTACACAAAAAAAACAAAGACTGTTCCCTTGGGGAGTGCGAGGCGGGGTGCTGGGTGTTTACTGTTTGCAGAGAGCGACCCCGAACGTGTGCACAGACAAGATGAATTTGACAGCTAATGTAAAAATAACAGACAATCATAAATCAAGGAAGCAGGCGTCGAGAGTCGATGATGAGAGTTAATCAATACGGGCCTGACTCTGCCATTGTGTGAAATGGCACTCCATTTATTACAGGGGGGACTTGGAGGAGAAACATTATTCATATTAGAGTATGCAGACGCTGGTTAGAGGGAGGCTGGAGGGGCAGCAGGAGGGAGCTGCTTAGTCATACTAAAGGAGCAAAGGGGCTGCACTTTAACAAAGACTTGACCCTAAAATGAGGGATTCATCACCATTTACTTGACCTTATAAAGAATGACTGTCTAAACACGCGCTTCATGTCAGCATTATCTTATCAGAGTGTTCCAGATGATGCAGTAAACTAATGCAGCATTAACAGCTATGAATTATGCACCTATAGACAAACAAATGTACTATGGATCTGATTGTACATTAAATGTCTACTTTGCTCATACAGTAGATGCAAATACCTTACTAGCCAATCACATGGCAGTAATTGAATGTATCTGGATACACAGATGCGATAAAGATAAACTACTGAGGTTCAAGTCAAGCATCCTAATGGAGAAGAAAGGTGATTTAAGTGACTCTGAACATATTTCAGCTGAACAAATGGGATGTTCATGCACAATCATCCCTAAGACTTAAACAGAATGGACTGAAAAAGAGGAACTATCCAGAGAGCTGCAGTTCCCTGGGCAAAAATGCTTGTTGATGCCAGTGGTCAGAGGAGAATGGTCAGGAGGTTCAAGATGATAGAGAAGCAACAGGAAGTCAAATAAATACTGACAAAGGTGTACAGAAGACCATTTCTGACCAAACAACAGGTCAAATCTTGGAGCAGGTGGACTACAGCAACAGCAGTCCACACCAGGTGCCACTTCTGTCATATTTAAACAGGAACATTGTGTTCTCCAGACTAAAGAGGAAAGGGGATCATCTACATTGTTCAAAAGCCAGCATTTGTGATGGTATGGTGGTGGGATAGTGCCCATGGCTTGGGTAACTTGCACATCTTTATCAATACCAATAAAGCTGAAATGAACATACTGTTTATAGAGCAATATGTGCTGCTATTGAAACTATGCCTTTTCAGGGATGTTCCTGCTTATTTTAGAAAGACAATGTCACATTTTGCACATGCTATAACAGCATGACTCACTGCGGATACTGGAGTGGCCTGTCTGTAGTCCAGACCTGCCTCCCATTGAAAATGTCTCCATTGTGAAGTGCAAAAATACAACAGAGACCTTGGACTAGTGATGAACTGAAGTCGCACATCAAGCAAAAATGGGAAAGAATTCCACCTACAAAGCTTCAACAATGAGTGTCCTCAGTTCCTAAATGGTTACCAAGTGTTGCTAACAGGAAAGGTTGCAACACAGTGGCAAACATGCCCCTGTCTAAGCTATTATAGAACATGATGCAGGCATCAAATTCAAAATGAGGTAATATTCAGTATATAATCAGTTTGAACCATATATATCTTGTGCATTTAATTAAATATAGGTCAGAAAGGGTTTGTAAATTATTGTATTTTTTTTTTTTTAACATAGAACACTTTGTCCCAACTTCATTGGAATCATGGTTCACAGAAGCTAATGCCAACTTTAAAGTCTTTAAATTATAACATAAGTGCTTTACTTCTCTTAGTTTAAGTCATTTTAAAGTATTGAAAAAAGAAATTCACTGGTTGTTTATAAATGTTTTCCAGTCAGGAGCATCCACCATGACACCTTGCATCAGTCACACTCATGTTGAACACCATATCAAGGACACTCTGAGTCTTTCTGCTCTTTTGGAGGGTCGGGGCAGATGTAGCAGTAGCAGCAGATCACAGACAGTTCTCTGGCACGCCAGCTGATTTGAGTGGCTGTGGCTGGCCTCCTCTGGGGAAATCGGGCCCTCGGAGTGGGGCTTCTGATTTACTCCAGGCCCTGGCATGTCTCGCTGATGAGCTCCAGGCAGCTCGGGCCCCATGTGGGGATTGGCTGCGACCAATATGTTCCCTTCCACTCAAAAGGACAGGGCTAATGTGCTAGAATCCCGGCCCTGGCGCCCCCTCGGCAAACCCCCCTTCCGCCTTCATTTAAGACTCTCTCTATCTCGCCTGACTCGCCCGCTCTCCCATTGCTTCTTCTTCTTCTCCATATCACAGCCTCTCTATCTGTCGCCACCTCTCTCAGCCTCGCTCCTATCAGGATTTCTTTTTCCCATCTTCCCCCTCTTCTCGCCTTCGCCTCGCTCTCATCCCTCTCCGCTGCTGCTGCTTCCTGGTGCTGCAGTCATTTTTCCTCACCTGAGGCTCATTCTGAGGTCCGGGGGAATGTATGGCTTTATTTGTATGGCGCCAGCATTTTATTGGATTCCTATTGCTTTGGAACAGAGGTAGCACATTCCAAATTCATCAAGGGCCAATTTAATTCAAAATTCATGAAGTGGGCATCTGTCAAGGTGCCGGCTCCGATGTGCTCGCTGTGTTCTCAGGGTGCCTCTGTATGCACTTGAGACCATCAGTAACTCCAGTCCCATTTCCCTCCCTGATTAGAAACTACCGGGTGGTTTCCTTTGGCTCCATGCTGGATTTCATCAAAAAGACCTACACGCTTCTCTCTGTTAGATAAGGTACATCATCACACAGGGCTGACAGAGCACAAACTATAGAGACTGAACCCGTATTTCCAACCGTTAGTCACCAGTAGGAGACTCACCCCCGTGTGGAGGCGATACTTTGTGGGTGTACAACTTCTAATGTGCTTTTCTTCACAATCAACTTTGCACTCGTTTATTTCTCAACAATCACATTTTTGGATAACATCATCAGGAGATCTGCTTTTCTGGTTTTTCCTATGACCTCTGAAGGTCGACACACACCATAGACCGCAGAAGCGGGGGGGCCAGGCGGGCCGTGGCCCGGGTAACTTTTTGGGTCGAAATACGCACTTATCGATTAGTTTTATAGCATCTAAATAGGTTATCTATAAATGCTATTCTTTAGCCTCCTTGTCGGGTCGTACAGGGCTGGCTGGACTGGCCTGGATACTCAACTTCAGGAACAAGACAATTAAAACTAGAGCAAATTTATATTATTTTATTATTTATATTACACGTCTGAGAGCGCCGGGCTGTAAGTAGCGATATATAGCCGTCTACAACTACGATAATAACTTTTCCCCGCATCCCTTGTCTTCACACATCAAAAACTACCGCTACGTAACTAGAAAGAGATACAGTACCTCGTGGCTTTGCATCCTGTAAGTTGTTGAAAAAGAACTTCTAAAGCAATGTAGAGTTCCGACAAATATCCATGCTGCAGCCATTCACCACAACAAACAAACACATTTGGCTTCATGTCTCCGGTGCGTTCCAGTTGTAGTCAGAAGTAGGAATTTTGAGTTTAGAGTGGGAAACTAAAACTGGAACGTCCCCCGAAGTCTGAATTTCCTACTGGGAACTCGGTGAAACCTCGCCACCCCGAGGTGTCAATCGAAGATGGATGCCCCCAAACACTTATTTAGCTCCCGTAATAATCAATTTATTTGCACTTCTGACTGGGGTGTGTCGCTCTAGATCAGATGTATACTTAGTATTGTTAGATTTATATTTACAAAAATGCTGCCATAGTGATAATCACATTCTTCATACAACAACGCAGACACAGCGTGCTAACAACAGCTAACAATAGCCTGGTAGATGATGGCATTACGTGTGTGTCCGTGTATAGTGTAGTCTGTAGCCTCGGCTATGCATCACGTCTGACCGAAAATTTCGGTGACCCTCCCTTGCAATTGTGGCCCCCCCTTGTTCATACACGTTCCGCGGTCTATGACACACACTGTGATTTTAAGGCAGTTCAGATATGATTCATGAGGTTGCACTGGATTTAAAGTAGGGCTTGATATGAGGCTGAAAATGCAATGTTTGCCAGCTGTAGACATCAGGGTTATAATGGTGTGTTCACACCGGACGCGAATTACATACAAAGTCAATGCAAAAGCGCGTCTTAGCGCGGGTCGCCCAGGCGGCGCGTTGGACGCGTTTGGTGCGGTGCATTTGGAGCGTCCGGCGCGTTTGGCGTCGGCGTCGGCGTTTAGCGCCGCCCGGCGCCTCGGCCTTCGAGTTGAAAATAATGAACTTTTGACGCCAGTTCGCTTGACGCTGTGGCGCGGCAGCCAATCAGCGATGACATTTCCCCCCCCCAACGTCATTGATTAGATGACGTTTGACGCTATGTCCCCCTGCTCCCGCTCAAAGCCCTCTGTAAGATGGAGGAGAGGTTTATCTGCGCTGTTTGCTATCATCCGGAGCTATACTACGGGATGTCTGCACTCTACAGAGACCGGGACAAAAAGGAGCAGGCTTGGGTGAAAGTCGCTGAGGAGACAGGTTTTGAAGGTAAGTTCTGTAAATATTCGTTTCCAGCTGGATTTGCCTGCACGGGTTATCACTGAGTCCGACAAGCTCCAGCTCTCTACTGCGCCTGCGCCAGGACGCGCGTCGTCCCTCAGCCTCGGGCGTTAAGCGCGGCACGTCACAGGCGTTACACGCGTCAATTCGTGTCCGGTGTGAACGCAGCATAAGATAAAGCAAATGCAGAAAAGCCAAAAATGCAGATACTTGTGTCACGTTCTCAATCAGTCCCACCTGAGTGTTTTCATCTCTGGCCCCACCCCCACCTGTGACCGAGGTGTGGGTCGATTTAGCAGGCTGCTTAGCCTTAATACCTGGCTCTCCTCTGTCTGCTGCTCATATAACGTGAGCTTCATAAACAATTTTGACTCTTTCTGGCAGAGGAGGCATCTCTTTAGGGCTGACGGGCTTCACCTGAACAGCGCTGGGTGCCGTTTGTTGTCCGCCAACCTGGCATTCGGCATCCAGCACGCACGACCGTCAGCCCCCTCTCGCCGCTTCGAGCCCACGCCCACTGACCAGTCCAACAGAGACTGATGTCCCCCTGGTCCTAGTCCATATAATTTTAGTTCCTCCATCAATATTTTACATCCCACCGGACTTGGACCCTCTGACTTTCAAAACTCTGTCTGTTCAATCACAACAATCATCTCCCATAGACACTCCACTCGCCCATCCTCACATCCCTCAGCCGCAAACCATGGTAACTTAATTCACATCCCTCTTCAACCACCAGCTCCCTCTGCCCCCAAGTGCACCCCAGTCAACTTTGGTCTTCTAAACATCCGATCTTTAAACAACAAATCGTTTTTATGTCACGATTTTATTGCTTTTAATAATCTAGACTTTCTGGTTTTAACTGAAACTTGGCTCACTGAAGGGGATCTCTACCCACTTATAGAGGCAACCCCCCCAGATTTTACTCATTTACATCAACCCAGACTGTCAGGCAGGGGAGGGGGGGTTGCCGTTATTTATAAAAAAGTTTTTAAATGCACACCCACCCCACTAAACCCCTTCACCTCTTTTGAACACCTTGGTTTTATCATACACTCTGGATCACCTGTTGTGGTTTTAATCATCTATAGACCCCCCAAGCCAAGCAGTGTTTTTATTCAAGAATTTGCTGATGTTTTATCATATTTTATGTCAAAATATGACAAAATTCTTATCCTAGGTGATTTTAACATTCATGTATGCTGTCCTTCTCAGGCTTTTACCACTGATTTTATTGATACCTTTGAATCTTTTTATCTCTCACAGTCAATTCATGTACCTACACATTCAAAAGGTCATACATTAGATTTAGTTTTACACCATGGTCTCAGCCCCTACAACTGTGAAACTAAGGATATCTGTGTGTCAGATCATAAGCTGGTTTTATTTAGTGTTGTTTTATCGTTTTTACCTGTTTTTAAAAGTAGTTCTTATTTTCGTCGTGTTTTTACTCCTTCCTCTGCCAGCCAGTTTTCTGAGCTTTTTTAACTGCTTTTAACCCAGATTTTAACACAGATGAGCTGGTCTCCAATTTTAACCTCATTTCCAAAACCACTCTGGATTCTGTTGCCCCATACAAGACCAAAAGTTCTTTTAAAGCACCCCAACCTTGGTTGAACCACACAACTGAAGAACTAAAAAGGACCTGCAGACGGTATGAAAGAAAGTGGAAAAAATCTGGTCTTAATGTTTTTTATGAGCTTTGGAAAGATGCCATGAAAAGCTATAATAAAGCAATTAAAGAAGCAAGGGCATCATTTTACTCAAATCTTATTTTATCCAATCAGTCGAACCCCAGAATTTTATTTAAAGTTTTAGATTCGGTCACTAACCCCACCCCTTCTCATTTTATCGATGCCTCACAGGAGACATGTGAGTCTTTTTTAACATATTTTATCCAAAAAATCAAAGATATTAGACAACAGATAGTCACCACGGACGGTGTTTTTAACTCCCAAAGACAAATTGGCTCTTATTTTAGTAGTTTTTACCCAGTTTCACTGCAAAACTTATTAGATATTTTATCACATATGAACCCAACTACTTGCATCCTTGACACCATCCCCACTAAGTTTCTCAAAGAAGTTTTAATCACGGTTGGACCCAGTATTTTAACTATTGTAAATAGCTCCCTTTTAACTGGTCATTTTCCATCTGCTTTTAAACATGCTGTGGTCCAACCTCTTTTAAAGAAACCCAACCTTAACCCCTCCATTCTCAGTAATTTTAGGCCTATTTCTAAACTACCATTTTTATCTAAAGTTTTAGAGAAAGTAGTTTTAACACAGCTTTTAGAGTTCATGAATCAAAACAACATCTTTGAGAAGTTTCAGTCTGGTTTTAGAGCTTTGCACAGCACAGAAACAGCCCTCCTCAAGGTGACAAATGACCTTCTTTTAGCTGCTGACAGAGGAGAGAGCTCAATTTTAATTCTTTTAGACTTAACCTCAGCATTTGACACTGTAGATCATGCCATTTTAATGCATCGCCTTGAGACTTGGGTTGGTGTCAGGGGTACTGCTCTTAGTTGGTTTTATTCTTATCTTTTAGACAGAACCTTTGCGGTCACCATAGGTAACCACTCCTCCTCCACCCGTCATATTACCTGTGGTGTACCGCAAGGTTCTATTTTAGGTCCGCTTTTATTCTCTATTTATATGCTCCCACTTGGTGAAGTCATCCATCGTCATAATCTGTCTTTCCACTGCTATGCGGATGACACACAGATATACCTTCCGCTGAGACCTGGTGACCCAAACTGCCTAGCTGCTGTTTTTAACTGTCTTAAGGATGTCAAAAGTTGGATGGCCCAGAGTTTTTTGCAGTTAAATGAATCAAAATCAGAAATTATACTATTTAATTACCCAAACCCAAATACCACCCAGATCACCAGCACCCTCGGCTCATACTCTGCTAACATCACACCATCTGCCAGAAATCTAGGAGTAATTTTTGATTCAAACCTCACTTTCGAACATCACATCAAGAAAACAGTACAGTCATGTTTCATTCAAATCCGGTCCATCTCAAAAATCAAATCCATCCTTCCCCCTGCCGATTTAGAAAAAGTAGTTCACGCACTCATCTTCTCCAGATTAGATTATTGCAACTCCCTCCTCTCCGGTATCTCCCACAAATTACTCTCCCGCCTCCAACTGGTCCAGAACGCAGCAGCTAGGCTTTTAACTGGTTTTAACAGACAACATCACATCACCCCTGTTCTTGCTTCTCTCCACTGGCTCCCTGTTCACTTTCGTATTGATTTTAAGATTTTACTGATCACTTTTAAAGCCCTTACTGGGCGGGCTCCAACCTACATATCCGAATTATTAACTCCTTATGAGCCAGTGCGCAGCCTTAGATCCTCGGGCGGGGGCCTGTTGGCTGTTCCAAAGTCGAAGCTGAAGACTAAAGGTGATCGTGCATTCTTGGTCAGAGCTCCTCGGCTTTGGAACGCCCTGCCCGAGGAGATAAGGCGAGCCGAATCAGTGACATCTTTTAAATCACATCTTAAAACACACTTTTATAGGCTTGCTTTTACATGATTTTCTTCCTCTTTTACTAGTATTATTATTACTATTATTATATTATTATTATTTTATTTAATTTTTTATTATTGTTATTATTATTATTATCATTATTATTATTATTATTATTATTTACTCTTTTAATGTACTTGTTTTATCTACTGCTTTTATCAGTCTTACGGTTTGTCATTATTTTATTCCTGTTTTTACTTTCTTATCTTGTTCTGACATACTCAGTTTCTATTATCATTAATTTATTTCACTTAATTTTATGTATTTATTTATTATTAGTTTTTATTAGTAGTATTTTATTTTTCTATTTTCCCTTTTTACCAGTCTTCTATCTGCCCTCTTATTTTAAATCTTCCTGATGTGATGTTGTCAACTTTTAACAGTACTGAACTAATCCATGTATCTGGAAATCTATTATCTCCCTACTGTCTGATTATCCCCTTGTCACTATGCATTTTACCAGCTGTTTAGTCCAACCAGTTTATAATATTTCTCCCATTTTGTTGCTTTAGTCACATGACCCTCTGTGCCTTTTCCTTTGACTCCCGTGGTCTATGATAAACTGACTGTTGATTTTTTTCTGCCTTTGTTCTGTCTGTTAAAGCACTTTGTAAACTGCTGTTTTTAAAGGTGCTATATAAATAAAGTTATTATTATTATATTATTATTATTCTTGAGGCTGGCGACAGGAACACCTGGACTGGGGTTAGTATCTTGGAGAGAAGTGTATCTTTACAGTACACATAAACATATTTAAACTGATTAGAAATACAGTTTTGGTCAGCATAGTGAAAATACTTAAGTTTCAAGGTATGGGGGTTAAAACTTTATATCTATCTTGATTTTATATACCACAGGATTTCCAGTTTTGCATTTAGGGTATGAATGGTATGACTAGAAGCCACATGATGAGGCTTCTGGTCAGGCGGCCACAGGTCCTGAAAAAGTTTGGCCTCTTTGATCGCATGGGTAAGTTTGAGAGGGTGTTGACATTATGTAGCATCCATGGATTGGAAAGCAATTCAAAGCCCGTCATACAACTGCATTCACTCACATGGTAGGAGCAGAACAGAGAGCTGATTATACATGTTTTTTTTTTCTTTTTGCTCAGACAGCATCTGAAATCCTCATTGCAGTATGCCTGTATGATGGCTCCACTTTCTAAGTTACACTTTTCTTGTACCTGATTGCCTTTTTCCTTCAGCATTAATCCAAAAGAGATGCCGGAACATTCTGGTCCATGTTTACTTGATAGCATCACACATTTTCTTTCATAATGTTTCCTCCAGGCTTTCATAATGTTTACTCCAAAATTCCCACCCCTTCTGAGCATGGCAGCAGAAATGGAGACTCATCAGCTCTGACATTTTTCAAATCCTCTATTGTCCAGTTTTGGAGAGCCTGTGTGAATTGTTGCCAATTTTTCCTGTCCTTATCTGACAAGAGTGGCATCCAGTGCTGTCCTCTGCTGTTGTAGCCCATGGGACGTTCTGCATACCTGGATGTAATGAGCGGTTGTTCGAGTTCCTGTTGCCTTTTTTTACCTTCATCGATCACTCTGGTCATTCTTCTCTCACCTCTGGCATCTACTAGACATTTTCTATCAAAAACTGCTACTCACTGGACATTGTTCTTTTTCAGACCATTATTTGCAAATATTGGTCACTCCCATCTCTGAAACAATCAGACCAGCCTGTCAAGTACCAACAACCATTACATGATCCTACTCCTCGGTTCTGATGCTTGGTTTGAGCTTCAGTTCAAACTTCTTCAATATCTACCACCCTCTGAAACACAAAAAGGAACCAAGCCTTGGTTTCAACAATGACATGAAGTTTTCTTGTCCTGACCCATCTCCATCAGAACTGTCATAATTGGTAATCACAAAGTGCTGATTCACTGCACTTTTTCCGTTTAGACCTGGACCTCCCCGATCACTGATTCTGCTCACACCTTCACTGATCCATTATTTTGTTAATGAGCTGTCAGATTTTGAGGTACAGTTTTCAGTTCCCCCCTCTGGAACTTTTTTGTGTCTGTATCTGCAGACTTTTATAAGACTCTGCCTGCCTTACAAGGTGAGAGCACTCGTTTGAAGAATTTATGGGCCCCTAATGGTTTCCCTGTGCAGATTCAGAGAGCTAATATTTAGAATTTTAATATGAATGAGGAGTTCCTGGAGGCCGGCTGCTTCTCTGCAAGGTGCAAACTTCACACCCAATTTAGAAGAAGCAGGTATGATGAAGAGAGAGGAACTGTAATGATGGAAGACAGGTTTTGCATCGCCAAAGAGAAGGTAAAATCTTAATTTTAATGATAGGGTTTGCTTATTTGGATTGAAATCTAGGTTTATTCTTAAAATAAAAACTATAACACCATTTATTTGTTAAGTTTGAGTTTTAAAAAAATCGTTCCTGTGTGTTGTTCACAATGAGTAAATAAGTATTGTTGTGATTAACTGCTCAGAACACTGGATAATATATTTTCTCAACCATTTATTGAAATTTTTACTGCGCAGAATTTCTTCACAAGTTTGTAAAACAAAGAAACAAAAAATTTAAGTTAAACTTTAAAATGCAAACAATTCTGCTGCTTCTTACCATTGAATTAATGCTTAATAAAAGTTGATTAAGTACATTTTTTACTCTTTTTACAAATCTGCAGTATCTTGTGATTTTTATTCATTAATATCACTCCTCAGCATACATTTGTTAGTGTACCTGTCCTTTTATTAAAGGGATAGTCTTGGTTATTTTAAGTAGGATTTTGCGAGGTAAATAGCTTGAGTCTGAACTTGTGCCACAGTGTCACTGCTCAGTTCTCTCTCTGTTTCAAATATCTTTGGACAGAGGCTAATGTGCCACACTGCTACATACTGCCAAACACTTTAAGTGATTAAAAGAGTTGTGGGAGAAACAAGCCACAAAAACAACATGGGAATATCAAATGCTATGAACAGTTTGTTTATGTGCACTTAATTTCTCACCAAGCTGCTTTAATTAGGCACTATTTTTAGCATAGGTGTCCTCATACCTGTTGACTCTCCATCTACAGATGTACTTCCTGTGTGTACTCCACTTCATAAAAGTATGCCAAAGCATCCGAAGTAAGCGGTGGTCATGTATACTGCAAAAATTAGAAATTTGTCCCATTTGGTTGCTTTTGTTTCCTCTTGTGAAGCAAACAAGTCCGTTTGTAGCGTGTGAAGACCTCATGCTGTTTTTGTGGTTTGTTTTCTCCCACAATTCTTTTAATTCCACGATATGTTTGGCACCATATGTTCAGTTATATATAGCATTAGCATCTGTACCTAGATATTCTGAACAGAGAGAGAACTGAGCTATGACACTGTGGCATATGTACATTTTGCTGTCTTCTGTTCAACATATGATGACCTAACAATACTGACACACCATGACAACCGTGTTCTCAGCTGTCTGTCCTTACATAATTTCTGATTTGCAAAGAAAAAAGAGACAAGAATGTGGGCGACCTTGGCTGAAAAAGGATCAGTTGTGTTTATGTTTTCTGATGTGTTTTTTGTTTTTTGGTTTTGATGGCAGTATGTAAGGTTAGTGACACTTCCCAGTTCACTCATTCTCACCAGCTTTTCATAAATTGTTAGCAATTGTTTGCATGATTACATGCCTTCCTTCAGGTGTTTTTTTTCTATATATCAGTGGTTCCAAAACTTAAACCAAGTCCCATTTGGCAGTCAAATGGACGTCTAATGGTGCTCCATTGACCTTGGAACTTGGACATTGGAAGTGGGAATTATGACACATTCTAGTTAAGTGTGTTCTAGTTATAGTTGGTAAAGTTGGAGGCCTAGTGACTTAACTAATTTGCAACTTGGACAATCTGACTGCCCAGGTCAAATGAAACACCATAGTGATGATCAACAATCACTTGAACGTGGATTTATAAGTATGGATCCATAAGAACCAAGTGTACCAAAAAAGAGACACTGCAATTCATGTATAGTTTGAAAAATTGTTGAGAAGGACTGATTTAACCCAGTGCCCTCCATAGATTATCAAAAGTTTAGGCCTCACCATAATGACACTCAACATGGTTCCAGATGTGTAAGAGTTAAACAGTGCAGATGACATGACATTAGATTTAGAGTTTTCTCTAAACAACACATGTCCATATTGAGTTATTTATCTTCTAGAGCGAACATTAAAATATTTATAAATTTAACCCCCACCACCCCAAGAGAAGAAAAAAAAAATAGTCTTTGCAGTCTGATTTTTTAGCTAAATAAAGATGGATCCATTCACTCTTGATGAAAATGAAGGAGTTTGGGGTCCATTTAGGAGTGTATAAATCTGACGGGCCACAGGTTAGTGATCTGCTGTATTGTAACTTTGATACTGAGTCAAGAGTTCACATCACCCTCTGTCCCCTCCCCCGCTGCCTCTCCTTGCTCTGACCTACAAAGGACGAGCTGAAAATTTCACACAATCTCCCTGCACAGCAGTGGCTTCACTAGCGCTGGGAGCCAATATGCTGCCATAATTGGGCCTGTAGTGGGGGCAGAGTCCAAGGCAATTAATCCTTTCCTCCTGTTGTTTGCACCCCGGTTGGCAGTGACAGGGTGCAGCGTAATTGGACAGGAGCACACTTGTCCCCTCCATTTTACATTAATATCCCTTCAACTCCAGACTCTAATCCCGGCCAGGTCGAGAATCCCACTTCTGCCACCAATATCCACTCAGACTCCCCTTCTCTGCCGCCTGTCAGCTCCCCTCCATCGTCATGCTGGGCTAATCTACAGCCCCGATGAAGTGAATGGTTAGCTGAGATTGAAGTGGACAAAATGGGATGAGGAACAGCCCAGAGTGTGCGTGTGCCTGAGGGGGGGTGTGTATGTGTGCATGTTGGGTAAGGTTTGGGTTTGTAAAAGTGCAGAAGCTGACAAGAAGTTAGTCTGGTTTGAGGCTAAAGATAATTGTGGGATAATTAACAAACATGTGCAGTGTTCAACATATTTATAAGACCACCTGTCATACAAACAGAAAGTCAATAATATTTTAGAAATCTTTCAAAAACTTGATCACAAAACTGAATTTATATTGTTATAGGCTATACAATTTGAACAGGAATGGGAAATCTCAAACTGAATTCACCTTTTATACCCAGTTTGAGCTGGATCAAAAATCAGAAATAGTCTAGCATAACATTCAACCTCTAAAACTATTTTTGTTCAGGAGTGGTGCTAATTTAGGGCAGCTGTGGCATGAACTTACACTGGGTGGTCATCTAGGGAGCATTTTGTTAACACTGTATTTCTGTCTACAAATCTTTAAGCAACGCTTTTTGGGGCGACAATGAGGGTGAATGTAATTGGAAAAAGGTAATACAGCAATATGTTTTCTTTCATAACATATATATGCACATATGCAAACATATATAGAGCATGGTATTTAAACCATAAAATAAAAACAGAAGTGCAGAAGACATTTCCAACACTGTCAGGCAGGCTGCTTTCAAAAAAGGTGAAAAACTGCACTTGCTCCCACTAGAAACAATTCCTCTGAAATATCCCTGATCCACATCTGGATTCAGATTACCGCCACTTAACAGGGACATGGTGTTTTTCTCACTTAACATGTCCAAGTTCAAAGTTAAGTGGGTTATATTGTTTGACCTCTACTTTGACCCTAAAGAGGGGCAATTGGGAGAAGCCAAAGGGCAACAAGAGACGACATAAATATGTGTCAGTCTCCAAAAGAACAAAAGTATGAGCAATGGGATGTGGCTCTGTCTCATTCCAGGCTTTATATAACAACTGGATGGAGGGGGTGTTAATGAACTTTCAGCCTTTAGATGACATATAAGGCTAACGGGACTATAACCACTTCTACTACAACTACAATATAAACAATATATGCTCCAAGAACATAAACCTCCACCAAAGCATTTTCAACATTTTCAGGCAAGCTATTGTAAAATGTGGAAAGCTGCCATGTTTCACACTGCTGAGAAATCCTTAAAAAACCCTGTATCTGCATCAAGATTCACATCACCACAATAATGTTATCGCTTGTGCTACGACCAACTCTTCAAATTCGTGATAAAGTCTATGAGTGTTTAGAAAAAAATTGGAACAATGCCCTATCCCATAGTTTTAGCGCATCCTTTAAAAAATGTCTGGATCCACTTTTGTATTTGGCTTACCCCCCCCCATCTGCACAGCCGGAAGAACACATAGCCATTTTCTGACTCAACATAGTTTCATGCAATATGTTTACATCACATTACACAATCAAATAAAATAAAAGTACTTGTCAACAGCAGTGTACCCTTCCAATAGTCTGAGCTTGCTCTCCTTTAAAGGAGACAAATCATGTTGATGCATGATTTAATACTTACATATAATGGAATAAATTTGAAAACAAGACCTTACACCCCCTTAATTTTCAAAAAATGAGATATTGTATTTTTTCTGATATCCTAGAACGAGATTTGATGCCTCTGAAAATAGGCCATTGCGAGATGTCCGCGAGATTTCAAACGTCGTGACGACACGAGGTACCTTTCTTTTTATTGGAGTAATCTGATAAAACACTTCCTCCTCAGTGATGTCCGTTAGCCACAAAACCGTCACCGAGGAACACATCCACCAGCAGGGGTATATATGTCCCTAGCTCACATTCACTCATTACCAGCTCTGGCCTGTAGGGGGACTCAATACGCGGTTGCTGCATTGAGCCTGCTGGAAAATACAGTAGAAGAAGAAGGACAAGCTGGCTCTACCCCCGATAGAATTGACCAATCAGAGCACAAAGGGCTGAGACGTTGCGAGGTAACTTTAGGTCAGCCTTGAGACCGAGTGTTTCAACATGGGCTTCATAATGGCCTAAAATGAGGATTTTGAGAACGCTATTGTGGGGCAATGAAGGAACTGAATGACTTGTACTGAGGGCAGAAATGCTTTACAGGCATCCTAGTCTGGCATAGTGAAAAGGAGAAACAAGCACGATATGTCCTCTTTAAGATAAAGCACTGCTGGGCGCCCTTTTAGCCACTTTACTTCCTCTTTGCAAGTATCAGATTCAACCCAACTACAAAAATACTAAATAACATTATCCCTGTGAGCATTAAAGGGAAATATGCAAATACATAGCAATACAATCCTGCATCTTTTCCTCAGCATACTGTGACAACTGCTAAAATATCACCTGTTACAATCCACAGCCTCTAAATTTGGTTAAATGTCGTCACCATGCTTGAAAATGTCTACAGAGATCCAAGTTCAATGTAAAAATGTGTTCAGTAATCCAAGCTAATAAAGGACATTACATCCATCTTATGCATTCTTCTTTAACCTCACACTGAAACGGCAGCTCTGTCTCCTCCTCTACATTTAATCCCCTAAATTCTCATATTCTTCTTCTCCCTCGAACAAACCCACACCACCACCACCACCACCCCCTCCTTTCTTTTCTGGGCCATTTCTAATCTCTCGGAGTGACTCTTCTAAGCCTAGGTGTGCTTCAAAAACAAATCAATAGGAGTATAATGGCACTGTGCATGCTTTGTAATTTTTATATCATTATTTTTCTCCCCCCTTGCACCCCCCCCTTGCTGTGCTTACTCCTCATGGATCAAGAGGGAGGGAGGGCAGAGGATGGAGGGCCAGTGTGCGCACAGTAGAGTGCCCCCATAAACTTTATTTAGTATTCTATGAATTTCAGATCAGTTATGTTTCATAATGACACAGCAATGCGGTGGAGGTGTAGGGGTGGAGGGTGGAGGTTTGGAGTGGGGGGCAGGTGGAGGGGGAGACAGGCTGGGCGGAGGGAGAAAAAGGAAAAATCAATACAACTAGCGCACTTTTTTCCCCGGCATGGCAAAGAGAGGGGATCTATTGTGGGGGAATGATGATTTATGTCAGGGGTGGAAGGGCCGTCAGGGTGCGTCGGGGACGAAGGTGTGCGCCAATAATGATTAATGCCCTCCATCCTGGAGACAACCCAGCCAGCACTCTTTCAGTCTACCCCCTCCCACACACACACATACACCCTCCATCCCACCTCTCTCCTTCACCACCTCCACCACGTCCTCCTCCACTACCTCCTTCCTTGAACACAGGACCTGTATCTCCTCTTTCAGCTGCAGCACCAACTATCTCACTAGACATGCTCATAATTTCAGGAGAGCAAATCACAAGCTACAAGTTATACAAACATCAATGAATTTATAGTATCTGGTGTATAGCATCTCTGCATCTTTGTGTTTTATTTTTGGTTGTTTTGCAAAAGCTAGTTGGAGTTTTGGTTTCTTATTATAGACAGGTCAGGCCGGCTTTTATTATCCAGAGATGGGAGTGCTTTTGATTAGTTTGTCTAGCTACCCATATATAGTTACAATCTTCAAATAACAGCCTTTTTTTGTGACTTCTAACTTTTTTTCCATCTATCTACTTTCATCTAGAGCTTAGCTATATAGACAAAAAAATCATACAGCTGTATTTTTTTAGCGAGATGGTGGAAATCATTATATATGACAGATATTTCCATTACATGATGAGACTACAGTTATAAGGATAAAACCCTGTGTTCAGAGTTACACTGAGTGTTGTATACTGAAGTTTGAGAATTAAAGGATAAGTTCGGTTTCTACAGCTTTCACATTGTTTATAGAATGAAGTAGAACAATATACTCATCCAGAAAGCTTTCCTGATCCAAACAGTGCTTCGGGAGATATTTAGATCCAAAATCGAGCGGTGGACATCCGTATAATGGTAGCACACGGGGCATGTATAGCGCTGCTCCTAAAACTGCATTAATCGTCCAAAAACTCATTAGTTTCACCAATATTTCATCATGGTCCGCTCGGGCTACTCCTCCACGATGGTCCAGTGTCGCTCCACCCATGTTTTTGTGACAGTGCTGACCTCTGAACTTAAAAACTTAATACGCAATACGGCTCATTGTTTCAGGGGCGACCGCCGGCTACTCAACAACTTTCTTCTTCCAGTTTTGAGCAAAATGGACGAATATCTATCGGATGAAGATGTTGTGGACGAGAACTTTGAATATGATGGGTGTCCTTACAGTTTCGAGCCAGAGTTTACAGATGAGGAGCTCATTGAAAGGAGGATGCGGAGGCAAAGAGAAGAACAGCTGGCCAGAGAGCAGTCTTCAGTTCAGAGGTCAGCACTGTCACGAAAACATGTTTGGAGCGACACTGGACTGTCTTGGAGGAGTAGCGCGACTGGACCATGATGAAATATTGGTGAAACTAAAGAGTTTTTGGACGATTAATGCAGTTTTAGGAGCGGCGCTATACATGCCCCGTGTGCTACCATTATACAGATGTCTGCCGCTCGATTTTGGATCTAAATATCCCCTGAAGCACTGTTTGGATCAGAAAAGCCTTCTGGGTGAGCATATTGTTCTACTTCATTCTATAAACAATGTGAAAGCTGTAGAAACTGAACTTATCCTTTAATGCACTACTGCTGCAAGTTTCACTTAAGTGATGTCTACAGCTAAGGCTTATTAAAAGCTTAAATGCATAACAAATGAACTAGATTTTTGGTGAAATTAGACAAAACAGCAATCAAATCCACAGTTGTCAAAGCCACTCATAAGCAACTATGGCCTTCTTTGTGTTAGTTTTTATTTCCAACAACTTTCAACTTTTGGAGCTAGAGGAGGTCACTTTTTAGGCTTGATTTCTTTGGTCTGGTTGCTTGCACTGTCAAAATCTGTGAACCCTGGCTAAATCTTTTTGTGCATGATCTGAGCTGTAAGGGGAAAACTGTGTGTTATGTGCACGTTTGCTTGTATGGCACAAAAGATTTTCCAGGTGCTAAGAGGATGTCCAAGACAATCCCAGTTATGTGCACCCATGCATGTCAAAAACCTCTGAATATATTCAACATTTTGAACAAATCCTTCAAAATAATTGAGGATTCAATGTGAGAACGGCAGCAGAAAAAGTCTTTGCTGATGAAGAGACGGTTGTGAAAATTTTGCATGAAAATATTGACATGTCAAAAGTGTGAGCAAAAGCTGCCAAAAAGCTTTTGACTCCTGATTCAAAGGAAAAATGTAGGTAAATTTGTGGAGTCACTTTTGGAACAAATTGAAGAAAAAGAGAGTGAAACTTGGATCTTCCAATACAATCATAACTCTATTGTTACCGAAGAGGAAGCAAGTGCAACAAAGCAAGTCCAAATTCAAGGCCATGTTTAATGTTTTCTTTGACATTAAGGGTATCATTTTTGAGGAATTTTGGTTTCAGAAGTTTTGACTGTAAATCAGGTTGGAGAAAAGCTGAGAAAAAAAGTCTGAAAAAAGAGACCATACCTGTTGAAAAAAATGGCTTCATTCTTCATCAAGACAACTCCCCAGCTAAATGTTCTTTCTGTAAAGCAGTTTCTTGCTCAAAAACAAAGCACAGTACTTGATCAACTTCCCAATTCACCTGATTGAGCACCATGTGACAACACAAAACAACAGAGTTTCTGAGACAACTGTCTAAAGAAGACCTGCTGTACTGTTTTAATCAATTAAATAAAATTCAGTTTCTTTCCCATCGTGGTCAACTCTCAAGTTCCTCCCTCTCCTCAGTTTTAGAATCTGGGTGTCATCCTCAGCAGCGCTCAATCTTTCCAGTCTGCATACACCCGTCAACACAAAATCAATTTCATCTGTCATTCACACCCAACACTGCAGCTGTCCTAGATCCCATCCCTATGACATTCTGGATCTAATACTGCAGCTCCCCTCTTCTTGGTCCCCTCCAGAAATACTTTTATGAACTTTAACTTGTCCAAAACTCTCCAGCACCATCCAGAACCCACTCCATGAATCACATCTCTCCTGTCCTTATAGGGCAGCATCACTGGCTCTTGGTTTACTACTGCATTGACCTAAAGTTCTTGCTCCTTACTGTTACGACAGTCCACTATCACATCCCTCTGTGTATCTTTCTGGATTTCTGCTAATAAAAACATCTTCCCACACACTCAGGTCTTCTGCTTCTATCCACTTTACTACCACCAGCCTGCTTGTCCACTATGGGATCCAGAGACTTTAGCCGGCCCTTGAACCAGTATTACTGAACATCAGTTCTTCTCCATCTTTAACCCTTTCATGCATGAATCATTAAATAACAAAGGAATAGTATTTTCAATGTTTGTTTTTACTTTCAAATAAGTTAACCATGTTCATTTTATTCAGTTATATTTTCAGGGAGTTATGCATCTGTCCACTTCACCATGCATCATTGGTATAAATAGTAAGTTAGTGGAACTAAATATAGATTCACAAACATATCTTTGACGAACTTTTAAGAGTAATAAAAGTAAAAGAAAAGTCTGATGTGTATTATTGCTATTTAATTAAACTCTTCACCTGTGAATTACACCAAAATTTAACATAAAAAATACTAAATTATGTAAAATCTAACTACAAATGCTAAATCTGTCTTCCGTCGGTTGTTTTTAATTTATGATTCAATATCTGAATATGGTAAAAAAAAAAAAAAATGTGAAGTTAATGTTTTTATAAAACTTAAGACAAGTGTTTGGGAGTTCCCCACCTGATTGTTGGGCATTGTACTACAACCTAAAGAGTATAAATTTATTTAAAATATCCATCTACTGTAGTGGACATCATGGATCAAAGGGTTAATTCTCATATAAAAACCCATTTCAATGAACTCTAATCATTTTTAGACATGTGTTCTAACTATTTTATCCGCTGTTCACTTTTCATTTTGATGATCTTTTTGTAATACTGGTGTTACCTCCACCAAGGGTGAATGTTTTTGCTGGTGTTTTTTAGGTGGAGACAAATAACTCAAAGTCAGAATGGCATTTTTAGAGAATGTTGGTCATAGCTCAAGAAAGAAGGGATTCCATTTTGGTGTTGATCTGATTCCAGATGGTTTTGTTAACAGAGTGAGACTGAGCAGTTTTCTACATTTTTTGCTAAAAGCTCAATAAGATCTCAACGGATTTTGATTTTACTAGATTTTTACGAGATTTAAATTTTATGACTACCTTTTAGCACAGCAACAAAACAAGAGTAACTCCAAGCTCGGGCCAAATAGGCAAACACAGCGCTGTGCTCCCCCACTGGCTCTATGATCCCATTCCTGCATGTTATATTACCCTTGAAGCTTACAAATGTGTGATCAAATTTTCCTATGTATGTCTGTAGCCCAATTCATGCTGCTGTTCAAGCCATAATATAATACGTCCCTGTGGTGCTACTCCTCCACTGTGATCATCATGGAGACAGAATGGGGGAACAAGTTGACCCCTTTTTGTTTCGTCTCGAGAGGTAGTTCAAGAGGCGTTATACTGGAGGGACAGAGGCAAGCGGACCCAGCAGGGGTCAGGACCACCTCAGAGTGCTCATCCAAGCCATATTGCTTTGTGAATTATGACATTAATATGACAGTGTTTCATTCTTCCAAATGCTTTCACATGAGGGTACTGTACTGTAAAAGGGTCTTGTGAAATTTTTGGGAAAGGGCACGAGTATCACATCTTGAATTGAAGCCTCAATCAGCCTTATTTTCAAACCAAATAACAATGCTCTGATGCAGTAAATATCCAAAGAATTGTTGGGCACTTGAAGATGCAACACAAGTTAAAGCATCATTTGCATTACAGTACTTTAAGTTTATTTTTTAATGTCTAATCTTTGCATGTAGATAACAGCCTGTTGATTCAATTGAGTTTTGAGGAAAATTCGTGCCTCAGAATGTCTGCCAATTTTTCTCCATTCACCTGGCCTCTCACTACCAGCCCCCTCCCCCTCCATCTCTCTCTCTCTCCCCCCTGTGTTGCTCTGGCTGTGCCACAGGGTGATGGATCTGTGGCTCCCCAGCTGTGTGGCTGCAGGACAGGGGCGGTCACTTTTAAGCCCAGCATCAGCACTTTGTCTCTGCCAGAGCTGTCAGCGCTCGCCACTCGCTACAAAGAAAAAGAACAGAGAGGTGAGAGAAGGAGGGAGAGATGGACGGAGAGAGAGATGGCCGCCTGATGAAGGAAATGAATAGACGGAGGAGACTCAACAGACAGGAGATGGAAAGAGAGATGAAGGAGAGGAGACAAAGTGCTTGTCTCTGCTGTCATGCTACAACTAAGAAAGGCCCTGCAGACAACACCAAGACTGTGAGTGTGTGGGTGTGTGTGTGGACATGTTCAGCACTGATTTTCAGGACAGGAATTTTTCAGCACTTGATAAAATAAAGGCTGCGGCCCCATGTTTGTCACATATGTAATAGTGATTTCTTAAGTTCTTTATAGAAACAATTACATGAGCAAAATCCTGGACAATGCAAACATGAAAAAAAATGACACTGGACATCTGTCAGCCATAAAAACTGGGATACAAACCCCAATTCCAATGAAGTTTGGACACTGTGTGCAACTTGAATTACAGAAAACAACTAGAAAGCACATGGAGAGCAGAAATCTCTCCTGTCAGATACTGCTGTCACATCCATAAGTAATAGTTTGATGATGAAGTTACCATAATAAAATGATTCCTTGGCCCTGAAAACCCAGACATAGCACTTAAAATCATATTGATATCATTGTAAATTAGACGGTTGTTGAGCAAAAATAATCGTTGACTCATGGTGGTTGTCTGGATCACCACCAAAATGCAATGATTTTTAAGTTGGGTTCGACATCTCTTGAAAATTTCAGGAATATTCGTCCAGTAGTTTTTGTGTAATCTTGCTAACAATCAAGCAAACTAACTGACCAGTTGAATGCACTTCAAAGAGAGGATGCTCAAAATCACCCGTTTGAAAGATTTCACAGATGAACAGGGCAACCGGTTACATGTGGGAGTGATAATTGAAAATAAGAGGAGCATCTTCCAAAAGGCCCAAGCAAAAATGGGTTGAGCTTCACCACGCTGTGAACAATGTGTGAGCGAATACTCTTAGCAGTTTAAAAATGTTCTTCGATGCACATTTGCAAGAAAGTTATGGATTTCATCATCATCATCATCAAAATCCAGAGCATCTTTACATAAGCAGCATGGCAGAAGATCAACATTGACTGTCTGTAAACTCTGATCCCTCAGGTGGCACTGCATTAAAAATCAACTTCATTCTGTGAAGAATAATAGCACATTGGCAGAGGATCACTTCAAACCATTAACACAATTAATGTATACATCTACAAGTGCATGATAAAACTCTCCAAACTCATCAAAACTCTTCTGGGATGGACTGACAGAGTGGAAAAATGAGCAGTGGTCTGGGGAGTCCACATTTCAAAATGTATTTTGAAAATTATGGACATCCTGTCCTTCATCTGACAGCTTATTTTAGCAAAACAATGCCAAGTCACATTCTGTACGTGCTACAACACTGTGGCTTACTAGTTAAAGAGTGCAGGTACTTGACACACCTGTCTGTAGTCAAGGCCTGTCTCCCATTAAAAATGAGTGGTGCAACATCAAGTGCAAAATTCAACGACAGAGATGCTACACTGTTGAACAACTGGAGTCACACTTCAAGAAGAATGGGGAATGATTCCACCAACAAAGTTTAACAGTTAGTGTCTTTAGTTCCCAAATGCTTAATGAGTGTTAGAGAGAAAGGTGATGTGACATGGTGATAAACACACCCGTGTCCCAGCTGTTTTTGGAAGGCATCAAATCCAAAATGAAGTGTATTCTATTAAATATAAGTTGGAAAGGATTTGTAAATCCTTATATTCTGTTTTTATTTATGTTTTACACAGTTTCCCAACTTCTTTGAAAAAGAGTTTGTGTTATGCACACAGTTATAAAAGCAATGAGTTGTGCTATGGGAAACATACATTTTAACATCCAGGTGCCTGAGATGCACATTATGTTTTTTGATGTTTTGATCATGAAACTCACCTGCATTGGCCTCTGAGGAGTGGATGGTTAAAGAGGACATATCATGCTTGTTTCTTCTTTTCGCTATGCCAGACTAGGATGCCTGTAAAGCATTTCTGCCCTCAGTACAAGTCATTTAGTTCCTTCATTGCCCCACAATAGCGTTCTCAAAATCCTCATTTTAGGCCGTTATCAAGCGCTTGTTGAAACGCTCGATCTCAAGGATGACCTAAAGTTACCTCGCAATGTCACAGCCCTTTGTGCCCTGATTGGTCAGTTGTATCGGGGGCTGAGCCAGCCTGTCTTTCTTCTTCTACTGCATTTTCCGGCAGGCTCAAAGCAGTGACCGCATATTGAGTCCCCCTACAGGCCAGAGCTGGTAATGAGGGAGTGTGAATGAGGGAGTTTTATACGGCTGCTGCTGAATGTGTTCCTCGGTGAGGGTTTGTGGCTAACGGACATCACAGAGGAGGAAGTGTTTTATCAGATTACTCCAATAAAAAGAAAGGTACCTCGTGATGTCATGACGTTTGAAATCTCGCGGACATCTCGCAATGACCTATTTTCAGAGGCATCAAATCTCGTTCTAGGATATCAGAAAAAATACAATATCTCATTTTTTGAAAATTAAGGGGGTGTAAGGTCTTGTTTTCAAATTTATTATATTATATGTAAGTATTAAATCATGCATCAGCGTGATATGTCTCCTTTAAGGTTATGACTGCTGCTTGATGGCTCCAGAAAAATTGGGGAAAAAATTCAAAAATATATAGAGTTTGGTGCGCAAGATTTGTCTTCATGGCATCTTTTCTCCTTTTTTTTTTTATCAGCTAAGGGCTTCAAAAAAACACACCTGACTCAGTGTGCAAAGACCATCACTCTAAACGCCAATAAATTAAAGTCAAGTTAATGGCCATACAACTAGATTCTAATAATAATCTTTTATCTTCAGTTCATAATCATTACAGGTGTTAATATTAGAATGACCTCTATGTGGTTGTTATCAAATATGCCCCCATAACAAATACATTTACAAACATATAGACATGAGGACCCTTTTTTAGATAAGATGCCACATCTCAAGGGGCTAACCTAAAAAAAAATACATATTCAGCAGAGAAAAATGTGATGAAGACAGATTTACGGTCTGGGGCGTCCATGGGTTTGTGGCTCTCAAAAGTTCTTATTTTTAGTCCCATTGTGTCTTCCTGTATGGACACATTTCTGGATTTATGTATTAACCCTATAAAGCCAATTGTATCATATTTGATACATACTTTTATAATACCTCTATCTACTCAACATGATCAACATATTACAAAAAAAAACATTTGGATACAATCAGATAAATAATAAAAATGTCCTCAAATGGATTATCAGTTACCAAAAACACCTAGTGTATCAAATGAGATACAAAAAATCTATATGTTGAATTTTATGGACATTTTGACTTTTAGGATTTTAGCAGAAAGTGAAACAAACATTTCAGCTAAAAAAAAAATTTGAATTTTCTGGCTAAAATCTATGGTCTTGGGCCTTAAAGGGTTAAAATTAGAACTGGAATTGATGTTTGTTGCCAAGTACATTTGCACATACAAGGAATTTGACTTGGTACATTAGTGCAAGAAGAATCAACATGAGTCAGGAGTAAAATAAAGTATAAAATAGGTAGAAAATGGTGCAAAACTGACTTAGGTATATCACAAATATACAATAGGCACAAAAAAAGAACAAAATATAATCAAACAATATAAACAGAAGTTGCAGTGAAGACGGATGGTACAGAAGTACAGATAGGCACTGAACTTTTTTAACTTTACAGTCTGTTTTATTGGGGTTGAGATCGAGCTGGGGTAATGTTCATGATGCTGACAGAAGAGGAGAAGAAACTGTTCAAGTGGTGTGAGGTTTTAAACTGGATGGACTGCAGCCTCTTGCCTGAGAGGAGGGGTTCAAAGAGTCCATGTCCAGGGTGACAGGGATCGGCCATGAGTTTTCCTGTGTGCCTCCAGGTCCTGGAGGTGTACAGGTCGCAAGATGGCAGGTTGCAGCCGATCACTTCTCTGCAGAGTGAATGATACGCTGCAGTTGGTGTACAAAACTACTCTTATGTGCATATGTGTATACACTTTTCTATATGTATACCACAGTTTATGTGTATCTATAAATTGCTGCAATTCAAATGAGGAATGGTTGATTTATTGACTTTATTTATTGACTTAGCAAATTTTAAGCTCAATATACAAAACAATTTTGACACAGACTGTTGACTCTCTGCAAGCGATATATTTTAATTTTTATGTCTGATGACCTTTCATTTGCGTTAATTCTATACGTTACTACCATATGTCCTTCACCCATGCTCATCAAGTTTCACAGTCTTTAAAAGAAGGTGAGCACATGAAGATATGAGTGTAAGGGGAAAAAGAAAGAACTGATACATTCACCATTCTTTTTGATATCACCTCTTGTCCACTTAAAGAATGAACGGGGAGATTGGATTTCCACAAGTGATACGGCGCCCGCAGGAGGCCATTCATACCCGGTACATGTTCTCACTTTGTGTGGGCTATTCAAGAGGAACCGTCGTGTGGAAGGCAGCCTTTGGAACGGGCCTTATTATTACCTGTGAAGCAGGGAGCACCCTGTGAACTATTCTAATGCGTGAATGGGACACGGGGTTCAGGTGGAGGGGGAGGAGCGGAGCAGGGAGAAAGGAGGTGAGAGAGGGGGGAGACTATTGTGAGCAGACCTCTGCAAACACTGCAGGGTGAAGGTTAATACTGGCCTCTGCAGTGGCCTGTCTCAACCTTTAGGGGGCATCCCAGGGTCCTACAGCGGAGACAACAGCAGAGGGGATAGCCTGGAAACAGATGATGCTAAATATCTTATCTTCTTCGAGTGTGTGGAGGAAAATTTTTAGAGGCAAGTCTGAACAAATGTGGAACAGTGGATACAAAGGCTGCGAGGAGGGAAGAGGGCTGAGCTCATTTCCATTCTCCACTGCCTCCCTCTGCCTCCAGGAGGGAGATTACACACCAACACACAACCTGAGCTGACTGTGTGAGGGGGTGTGATTAGACAGGAGGGCTCCCTAAAAGCAGCAGCAGATTTCCTACAGGTCCTAGGAAAGTCCACGTGTGTGGTAAAAACATCAAAAACAAACAGGACAGATGGCAGAAGAAGTGAGCAGATGCTTAAATATCCCCCCTAAAAATGTTTTAACAAAAGAATAAATAAGCAGTTCTGGGAGTAATGCCGTTAGAAGTAACGGCATTAGAAGTAACAGCGTTACTAACGCTGTTATTTTTTTTCAGTAATGTGTAATCTAATTAATTACTATTTCAAACTTTACTGTTACTGACAGTGAAATGTGGCATGTTACTTTGCACCGATGTCTAGCAGCTGTTATCTGACCTGCGTCACTCAGCCAGACACCGAGCAGGAACTGCACCGCTAACAGACAGACGAGAAAACTTGATGTCAGAGTTGCAAGTCTGCTTATTATAAGCGACTTTTGGCTTCTTTTTGTAACTTGCATGTGTATATTGGGAGTTGTGGGTTGCAGTTTTTGGGCTTGTTCCAATAGTGCAGCTGCTCATTTGGGCTTGTTCTGCCCCCAAACCCAGGAGGAATTTAGTATGAGCTTCAATCAATACAAACCCAATTCAAAAGTTATTAAAATTATTTTATCCCACCCTAACACAAATTAAAATTTTACTGTAAAAATGATTTTTCTGCCTAAAATAGATCCTTACAGCCAGAATTAAATTGATTTCTAATGTGGCTACTACTGCTTTCACCATAATAAAGCTGTAGAGGATTAAAATACAACTTAGATAAAAACCTGACATTTCTTTTTGGTTAAAAAAAATCAAGGTTAGACAGACTGTTAGAAAATAATGGAATTACAAATGACAGTAGCCCCTTCCTTCACTTCTGTAAAAAGAAGTGAAGGAAGGGGCTGTATAGGTTTCTCTCTTTAAAATGCTTATTTCAATCGCAAAATCTGGCAACATGGCTAGCTGCAGCAACAGTGAGTCTGGAGCAGTCTGTGGAGTTAAAACGCCTGTTTTCAGGATGGCAGTACAAGAAGTAACAACACACATGTGAAGGCAAGAACACACATGTGAAGTGTACATTATGTCCTAATGCAAAGTGTTTGTCCGTTGTAAGTAAATCTAAAATCTAGTGAGAAAAAACAGAGAACTCCTCTTACGATGTCAGCGCTGCTGCAATAGGCAGGTAACAACACAGAGACAGAGACACACAGTTAAAGCTGCAAAAGCTTTTTCAAAAAAGTAATGCACCAATTAATTTCCCTGGTAACTAATTACATTTATGATGGAGCAATTCCATTAGTAATTCTGTTACTTTTTTGGGAAAGGAACTAGTAACTATCACTGAATACTTTTTTAAAGTAACCTACTAAATACTTTAAATAATAATCAACTGATTCAACAGATCTGACATCTTATCTCCAACATTTTAAAGCTAAAAGTAGATTATTTCAATGCCTAAGAGTTCGTCAAGTGACATCAGTTCTGCCAATGTTGCACTGTTTAATATTTGTTTGAACTTTTCAACCTTAAAATGTTTGTCCCAAAGTTTGTGGAATGACTCTCATGCCCTGTCAATGTAGAGATGGAAATGTATTGTTCTTACAATTTCTCTGTAAAGATTATTATTCATATTTATATACAGTAAATCATCCTTATTATCATTTAACCTTGACAAAAATGTGTGGATAATACATTGTCTTTATTATATGATATTCAAAAAAACAAAATATTTTACATGACATTCAGATTTACACCAAAATGCATATATGAGACTAAAATCCTCTACAAAGGGTTCGAGAGGGTTTTTTTTTTAATATGCACTATTAAATGTTTGATATGAATTTAAATATTTTATAATATATTAGCAATAAAAGCAAGAAAAAAAGTATCTTTCTGAGTTCTGAGTGAAGAAATCGTAAAACACCTATAAGGAAATGTCATAGACACAGTAGCACTATCAGGGGCCCCCATCAGTCATGGGCTCTTAGAATCTTCCAAACTTCCCCTATCACCTCCTGTCCCTGATCAATGAAAAAAAGTAACCATATTGGACCTGATCTAGTTATTTTCCTGTTCATGGACATCTTTTGTACATTGCAATGAAGTAATTGCAAAACAAGTACTATACAGTCAATCTTAGGCCAGGCTTTTGATTAAAGGGGGTGGCACTTTGTGACACGAGTGCTTGAAGGACTCAGTTGATAATGTATCTGAGCATCTTTTTTCTTTATGAACAAAATGTCACAGGATCAGGTGTATACTGTTCCAGCGAGTGTTTTTCCCCCCAAGGGTTTTGTAAACACGTGCATAGAGAATATTTTTGTCTGGAGCTTCAGCCTTGAGCCTTTAGCCTTGGAGATATAGCTATAGCTGGAGTCCAGTCTGCTGATCAATAGTAAATCAGCCTGCCCGGGAAAGGACAGAAGAAGAATAGAAAAGGACAACAAAGGAGAGTCCTGCGCTCTCCATTTCACCCAGCTGCATCCTTCTCCTCTCACCTTGCTCCATCGACCCTGGGCCTGCGCACACTCCCGCCGTCCCCGGGTAAACACAAAGCTATTTGCTATTCTCCGTCACTTAACTGCGCCACTGTGTTCCCAGCCCGCTGCCCTTCAGCCGTTAATTATCACCACAGCTCAGCCTGAATACTTAACAAAATCACAATGAGGGCTCATGCAGCATTCAGATTCTCAGATCACATGAGCTGAGGAAGTGAAGCTGCTTTGTTTACTCTCAAGTGCTCCATATTTTCAAGTCTGCATTCAGTTTGTTTCATAAAGAGCCACTGACAATGACAACACTCCACAGGAACGTTAACTTGTAGGACTGCTGAGTGAATACTATAATGTCTTACGAATGTCATAGCTCTTCAGAATAAAATAGAGTATAATCCAAGAAATAATATGGAGTTATTCGGATGGACACTGCCACTCATGCCATTCATGTTTTCTCTACTACAGCATCATTATTCACTGTCTTACACAGTTTTTATGTTGTATACAACATGGAGCAAAAGGCTGAATGGTAGAGATCAGCAACTCTCTACAGAGAGGAGAAAAACATTCATACGTACACTACTCTGTCTGTTTCTCTGCTGCTGCTGAATGACAAATAAATGCCTATGGGTCAAGAGGAGCAGACAAAGAAAGTTTATCCCAAGTTCATCATGATTGTTATCCTCTGAATGACAGAGCAAAAGTCAAGTAAACATGTCTGCATCAACACGGATAGGTTTAAAATAATACAGTGTCATGGTAAGGAGCCGTGCTAACAAAGAATGACTTAGGTCAAGTTGTGTGCATCTCTTGTTTTGTCCTGTAAAGTCTGCTGTAAAACTTCCTGATGCCTCTTGCATTGGCACAACAAGGGTGCATAGTGTAAGAGGTATGTCTGTATTTGGTTGTAGATTGTACACCTTGAACTAGATAAAGAAATGAACAAATCCACAGTGATGTGTGCTGTTTGGTTAGTGAAAGGAGTTTTAGAGTACAGTCAGCTGAAGTTGCTGTGCCAAAAACATTTTCCCAAACTAACTTAAAGAACAGGAAAGGAGGTGGGGTTAAGGGGGGACGTAAGGCCGTCTGACCTGTATCAACAGCATGCAGGTTTGCAGTGGAGTCAAACATGACCCTAATTATGGATATTCTCGAGTCCATAATGTTATCCAAATGGGCTAAATCTGAAATAGACAACTGGAAAGCCTAAGCTGACTTGCCAGATGGACTGTGCCACATGTCCATGTGATATATTCAAAGTGGACATCATTCCATAGAAAGTAATTCAGAAAAGTAGGACCTGAATTTAAACTGAAAGGTGATAAAACTAATTTTTCTCATTCATCACAGGCCATTCAGAAGCTTGCAGTTAAATGTGGCCCTTGGCACAACTATGCCACGCTCACGGCTACTTGCCCCTATGCCCCTAAAAAGACTTACTGGCATAATTTCAGCTCAGCTTACCCTCTAATGTTTAGTCCAACTGGATGTTCATAAAAAAATCCTTAGACCCAGCATCCAAAAGATGGAAAAATAACTGCATAAAGCCCACCATAGTCCATAACTTTAATTATTACTTTCCAAAAATTTAAAGAGCCAGTGGATTATTTTTCCTGGCATTTCACTGGTTATCAATATTGATTGGACAGCATTTTTTGTGCAGGAACAGATTTGACAAACATGTTAGACATAAGACCCAGTGTCCAAAATCACACACACACCAAAATAACCAGCTTAAATCTTTACTTTACATCAATTTTTAATCTAAACAACTTTACTTTTCGGTAAAATTCCGCCGTTTTCAAAGATATAAAAAAAATTATGTAACACATATGAACCATTGTCCAAAAAGTGCTATAATAAGAGGGCACAAACTACGACACAATAGTGGAAACATTAAACATAACTGCACTCAATCTGTTATTGACTCAAGTCTTGTACTTTATCAGATCTATAAATTATCACACTTTTAACCATTTTAGCTGCAATGTGATAATCCCAGTGCTACAATAACAGAAACATATTACCCATGTAACCCTGAGCAGCTGACAATGATACCCACAACTGAAAATAACACACATAAGAACACATTAATATATCTTTTCACAAACAAGTACCCTTAGAAAACAATGTACATACATGGATCATTTGAGTGGCACTCATTCATTACTATGAGCTATAGAAGGCTCCATACTGCCCTTGTGGTTACAATGCATTGTAGATGAGGGCTACAGTGGAAAAATGTTGTATTTTAAAAAATGATACAACGCACAAATTCAAAACCTGGCATATTGACTGAATTATTATAGCTGTGCATTGTGTTAAAATGTACGGGTGTGCACTGGCAAGGATCTGGCATTATGACCCTTTCCACGATGCATGGGTGACATAGTATTTCAAGATAAATTATGATACTATAAAAAGGACAATGCCCCCTGTTTTACACTTAAAGGCTTTAAACATAAAGAACCAAAAAGATTATCCAGACCACATAGTTTCAAATCCATATTGATTGTATAAAGCATTTTCCAAGCAACATTTATAAAACTTTATACATATTAATGTAATTTCTGGATTATAACACACACCTCATATTTTCATGATTTTTGCCTGAGAAACACTGTACTCAAAATATAAATAATAATAATAATAATACATTTTATTTCAGGGCGCCTTTCACAACACTCAAGGTCACCTTACATGAGTCACAAAGAGCCCATTAAGTATCAATAAAAAGTGCATTAAAAGCAGGCTTTAAAAGCAAGTATAAAAAGAAACATACAATACAAAGACAATGCAAATTATCATTGGGAGTATGAGAGTCTGAACAGATGAGTTTTAAGTCTTGTTTTAAAGAGCGGTAAGGAGTCAGTGTTGTGGAGGTCAGGGGGGAGTGAGTTCCATAACTGGGGAGCCAAGCGGCTGAATGCTTGGACCCCCAATGGCCCAAACTTTACTCTCTCAAAATACTCAAAAATTACTTTTATTCAAAGTTTTAATCAATGAAATTTCAGTATTTTCACAACAAATGCACAATTTTCTCTCACAAACAGATGTGGATACACCTTTTGCTTCACAGACGCACAATTCTTTGATTTCTGCCCAAACATGCCTAGTCATAGTGTACTGACCAATCAGAGAGCAGCTATCAACATGCCGATATCTTCAACTAATCACATTGCAATTATTTTGTGTCCCCTTGCTCACAAGATGGTAGTGTTCTGTGTTTGCCAGTGAGTGGTAACCCTTGAGAATTAAATGATCATTACTCAAAGTTAATCAAATTAAGACCCACAATATTTGATTAGAACAGTTTAACTGTCAGTTTAATAGAAATTAAGCAACTTTGTGGGAATTTTTTGCAGAGAAAGAGAATATTTCAGCTATTTGTATCAACTGTGTTGCAATTATGATTTGGGCATGACAAAATAGTTTCAGTATTTTCCTTGTATGTGTGTATAATACACACCTGAATAACTATAGCTCTTTTAAAACCTCTTTCTTTTATATATTGACCACTCAAATATCCTAATTGTGTACTTAAAATATTAATACAATAATGTGTCACAAAATATGGCAATTTACTGGATGTTAAGATTTTATTACAGACCTAGTTGAAAATGAAAAAATATCAAAATTAGTTTTAAAGTGTTCAGTAAGTGTGCAGGGCACCTAAGAGTTACAACAAACCAGCAAACATTACTGCAGATTGTCATTATCAACATAAACAAAACTTGCATGAACATGATATAATATGAATTTGCACATATAAATATCTTCAGTAAGAAATCTGAGGAAATGTTCATAGTGGGACAGACGTGCCCAGGGACAAAGTCCATCCCTGTGGAGATGAGAAATATCCCAGCTGAAGAGCTTTCCTGTGACTGCAGCTCTGGTACGAGTCCCTCTTTTCTTCCCACATTATAAGAATGAACTCCTCAGCAGCTAAATATAGAGGTGAGCCTCAGAGTCCGAGCCTCTGGGGCCCTGGTCGAGTCTTATTTGATAATTTGACCTCATTTTATGGATCCTATATAAAGCAGCCTTAGCGGAATTACACGCAGAGACACCAAGTGAAAGGCTGGAAGGGCTGGTGTGTGTGAGGAAGGGCAAAAGGGCAAACTCTCAACATATACACACACATATATCTTTATATTTGTGTGTGTGTGTAAAAGTGTCTGCGACAGCCTCGACCGAGCAAGAGAAAGTGGAGCGGCTCCCAGCGGTGAGACTATTAGCGCTTGTGAATTATAAAACTATTAACCAGAATGTAGCTCCCAATTAAAAGATGATTCAATATCAAGATCTGATGGCTGAAATTTGATTAAGCAGAGACCCCATTAGGAGCGAGGGGAGATGGACGGCAGTCCGCGACTGGGCCTTCACTTAAGAGGCAGTGGTCTAATACAGATTTGTCTCTTTTTGGGCAAATTAAGGTTAATTACTTTAAATAACATGGCTTCCAGCGAAAAGAGGGAGAAATGTGTTTCAATTCTCTGGACAGTCGGGGGGCAGGTGGAGGAGGACAACCTGCTCGTCTGCTGCAGGATATCTGCAGGTAAGGGTGAATGAACACAGTCATTCTGTCTACATTTACAGGTCTGTACTTGATTGTGTTCATTCATTAAATATCTGTACCTTATGAAAGCTTATTTTAATCCTAACTAGATAAAGACCTCAGATGTACCAAATCAAAATCAAAAATCAACCACAACCTGATTATGATTATATATATAAAATGGATTGTTTTTGGCATATGATTTCGGTTTAGTGCAAGATTATGTCTGACAGCCAAATAGACATTTCACATGGACCCATTGTTAGGTGTATGTAAAGAAAAATGGCTCAGCTCCAACCTTTTTCATTATTGAGAGGAGAAATTCGATGTTTTTTAAGGTTGCAAGACCTAAACCAAGGAGCATGCCCAAGAAAAGGTCTCACAAATCGAATAAATTCTGGATCACCACACACTCCGATATGATGGACCGAGTCTCAGCACATGTCTGGCCATGTGGAGAAGTCCTACACTATCAGTGCAAGGGAAGCTGGGTAATGTAATTACAATAGGCTTGAAAAAACATTGACATGAGTTTGCAAATAAACTACAATTCCCATAACGACATAAAGGGGGCGGAACCCCCTTTGGTAATCAATGGGATTTGCCGTCATAAACTTCAATGTTTTTTCCGTGACATCAATCTGGATCAGATCAAGATTAAATAGAACATGGTGATAGAGTTAAATTATATTTATTCGTGTAAATTTTGAAGCAAATCCATCAAGTGATGCAAATATGTGCATCCCAACCAAAATTTAACGGCTTCTTTTTTGGACCAAACTACACATCTTGAAAAATTTTCACGTAAATCCATCCATAAGTTTTTGCGTTTTCTTGCGAACAGTTAAACAACCACACAGACAGACCCTAGCAAAAAGATAACCTCCCTGGTGAAGGTAAATATGAAAGGTTTTGGTTTCATACAGCATCATCCTGGTAAATGATACCAAGAAATACAACACCGACATCAGGTCATAGTGTCAAGCTACAACACTCAGCAGCCACATCAGGTAAGCAGGTTATGTTTTTCCTGACAGATTATATCCAAATTTTGACAATAACTGACAATGTTGGAAATGCCAGCAAGGTGCTAGAAGAGCTGTTGGTTCATATTGTCAAGAGAACATCACACAGCTGCTGTAGATTTGTCAGCTGAATATCCATGATGTGAACCTCCTGTTCCAACCCAATAACAAACGTGCTCTATTAAACTGAGATTGTGAGTGTGGGAGCCATCGGACTGCAGTGACATTATTGTCATATTTAAGAGACCAGTTTGAGATGATTTGAGCTTTGACTACGATTATGCACAAGTAAAGCCCAACCCAACAGTCGTAGAGTTTCAGGACCCAATGGTCATAAAAATCGGTTGTTTGATCTTATGTAGGGTGTAAGAGTGCCAAACAAACAAAAAGGGTTATCAGAAACACTTCATAACTACACAGAACAACGGAGGGTCTGTCTTATGTCCTGCCTCCAACAATTTACTCCTTGATGTTAACACCAAAGAGTCACTTTGTGTTGGTGCTGATTAAAAAAACTATTTTATTACTTTAAAATTTAAAGCATGTCTCTAGTAAAAAAAAAAAAAAGGCATCACGCTCTCACACTGAAGCTTTTGACTTTTATTGAAGTTCACCCAGCAGCAACAATATGGAAGCATTTCAGCCCGAGGCTTTCATCAGCATTTAAAACACTTGTGAATGTGACCCTCACATGTCATTAACACCAGGTAACTTGCCTGGAAGAAAGTCGAGGAAACAGAGCAGACATACATCCTATGCTGCCCTTGGAATAGATACACATCCTATTGGATGTCGAGTCATCAATAAAACTTCATTGAAAGTGCAAATGCTTTTGTAATTTGCTGGAATACACAAAATTTCTGACCCCATCATCTGATAGTGGTAGCAGAAATCCTTAACCCTCAAACCAGGCAACATGTTGCCAGTCTACTATTTTCTGTTTTTGTGAACTTATGTGAGATAGCCTCAGTTTTCTGTTCTCAGCTGACAGGAATGGCATATGGTAGGTCTTATGCTGCTGTAAATCATCAGTGTGAAAAAATGGTCTCCTGTATACCTTGGTTTTAATGAACCATTATTTGAGTTCATGTTGCCTTTCTATCATCTTGAACCACCCTTCTCTGACTCCTGGCATCAACAAGGTATTTTCAAAAGGAGAGATACCCAACCTGAATGTTTTCTCTTTTTCAGACCATTTTGTGTAAACCCCAGAAATGGTTGTGTGTGACAACAGCAGTAGATCAGCTGTTTTAATACAGACCAGAGTGTTTGGCACCAACAACAATGCCACGTTTAAAGTCATGTAAATCACCTCTCTTCTCCGTGCTGGTGCTCTGTTTGAAAGCGGATCATCTGAACATGTCCATTGCACTAAGTTGACTGATCTGCTCATGTTTAAAATGTGTTGCCATCTTTAAATCAACTTAACGACCTAGTGAAAAGAAAACTGATGCCCTAATTTCTAAAGAGGGGAGAGGAAACTGAAATTGACCAGGAATTGATTCTGTTGTATACTCAATATGTCGCTATTTGCAGATTCCATGACCAACAGAAACACAGAATGAAACAACTACATGTTAAATCCACATTCAACACCCACAAGATGAATTTGAAGCTCTCTGAATTAGAGCAGCTGAAGCGTCATCTGATCCTCATAGTTAAAGCCCAGGACTAAACTGAACATTCACACACCTCACCATCTCTGAGCAGAGCCAGGCTCAGCGAGTGTCACCAGACCGTCATCCTCATGTGTTACTTTTCAATTTAAAGCAGAGAGGCAGAGTCTGGTCACTGTCGAGCCTTTGTGAGGAGATGAAGAGCAGAGCGAGAGAAGATGGGACGGGAGGCTGGGCTGTATAATTGACACTGACAGAGAGCAGTCAGCCTTGATTAGTTCAGCCTTGGTAAGCAGTTCATTAGCAGACGAGGTTGAAGGGGAACGGCAGAGGGGAAGAAGAAAAGATGGAGGAAAGAACAAGATGTGCAGAGACACTTAAAGAAGACACTGAATGTGAGGTCTGAGTTCATGAGATGAATTTGAACTATGGATATACAGAAAAAGTTTTTTCTTTTTTACATTATATAAACCATGAACTCCTTAAAGTTTTCTCAAAGAACAGATCAACAACATTTTAAAGGGACAGAAACTTTTACTCATGTCAAGGATTTTAAGTTTCGAACAAAGACTATAATTACAAGAAAAGACTAAAGTAACAAAGTAGAAAAAAAAGAACTTTTAGCAGGCTCAAGTTATAAAAGAAAAACTGACGGGACGACAACAAGGAATTGATCAGCTTCTTGTAGCCTCACGTTCCTGTTCTTAGCTGACAGGAGTGGCATCTTGTGAGGCCTGTAGCCCATCTACCTCAAGACTGGATGTTCATCCCTGAGATGGTTATGCATTAAAAAAAAAAACAGCAGATCAGCAATTTCTGAAATAGCGGCGCCAAAATCTGGTTTGAGCCTTAGCATCTCATCTTGCCCATGTCTACATGCCTTAGTGCACTGAATTGCTGGCATGTGATTGGTTCATTGGCTGTTTTTTATTCAAGAGAAGTAATTGGGTGTACCTGATAAAGACCCTGTAAGTGTGCGTTGGTACTTAGGAATAAGAAAATCCCAAAACACAAGATTTCAATAGCATATGGTGAGGACTTTCCATGACTGTATTTAAAGAGACTGTGAGGAGTTTCTCAGTAATTACAAAAAAGTCTCACTTTTAGATATATGCCTGATCGAAATACACACTTTAAGATGAGTTTTATAGCATCAAAATGGGTTATCTATAAATGGTATTCCTTAGCCTTCCGGTCGGGTCAGACAGAGCTGGACTGGCCTGGATACTCAACTTCGGGAACAAGACAATTAAAACAAGAGCAAATTTATATTATTTTATTTATATTACACGTCTTAGAGCACTGGGCTGTAAGTAGCAATATATAGCCGGTTACAACTACGATAATAAGTTTTCCAAAAATTGCTTGTTGTCACACATCAAAAACTATCACTATGTAACTAGAAAGAGATACATTACCTCGTCGCTTTGCATCCTGTAAGTTGTTGAAAAAATAAGTTGTAAAGCAATGCAGAGTTCTGAGGAAGGTCCGAGCTGAATTTATTAGCATCACGACAAACACACACTTTGGCTTGGGTCACATCTTTTGGTGCGTTCCAGTTGTAGTCAGAAGTGGGAATTTCCGGGTTCCGAGTAGAAAACTGCAACTGGAACGTCCCCCCGCAGTCTGAATTTCCTACTGGGAACTCGGTGAAACCTCACCACCCCCAAGTTGACAATCGAAGATGGATGCCCCTAGTGTGAACAGTTACTTAGCTCCTGTAATAATCCATTTATTTGCACTTCTGACCGGGCTGTGTCGCTCTAGATCAGCTGTATACATAGTATTGTTGGACTTATATTTACAAAAATGCTGCCATAGTGATAATCAAATTCTTCATGTGGTATTTGTGAACAACAACGCAGGGCGTGCTAACAACAGCTAACAATAGCCTGGTAGATCGGCATGTTTTTTTCCAACTTCAATTGGAACGCCGATAAGTCGGAGATGATGTCACTCCCATTTCCGAGGTTACTGGAATGCAACATTACGACAGTCGCCGCACGTGCTCATGGGTAGCAGAGTCTTTATTTCGCCGGTAATAGATTCTCCTCATAGCACTTTTAAATTAGGATGCATGAAAAATTGGATTAAATTGCATAGCTGTACTTAAAATAATCTGGTTATAATCTGGTTTGATCTTAAATCCTAAAATGATGGCTTTTTGCTGCTGTTTCTTGTAACAAAAGGTCTTTTAATGTCTTTTCTCCAAGGTTAAAGGAGTCACTTCCAGCCAGCCCTGATGCTCACTTTAGCTCTTTTCGTCATTAGATACCTTTACTGGAGAAGTCAGTGGAAAAGGAGACTGATGCTCACAATGATGATGATGGTGGTGGTGATGGTGTCGTTGGCAGTAAGGAACACCTTCATTACCTTTTCTTTAGCCAAAGAAATGAAGGAGGGAAACAAAATGGAAAACTGGAGGGCTCTTCTTACCCTGAAAAGAAGACACTAAAAGACAAAAGGAGAGAGAATAAATTTCAGCCTCACGCGTTTGCAGCAGCCAAGGAAGAGGAGAGACGGCACAAAAGGAGAAACACATCATAATGTTCCCTCAATGGTGGCTGACGTCAACACCTCCATCCTATTATGGTCGATTGAACAGAATGTGGTTGGAGGGGCGAAAGAGGGGATGATAAGGCTTACATTTCCAGATCAGTCTGTTTGTGTGTGAAAGAAAAGATATTCTGAGTCACTAAAACAAAGACAGATAGAGCGGAGAGGACGAAAAACAAAGCAAAGATGGCCATGTTTGTCAGCAACAAAGAAAAAGAGATAAGATGTAAGGAGAGCACGAAGGAGGACCAGGAGACACTGCAGCTAAAGGTTTTTGACCACAGTGGAGGTTTGAAGACTGACACAAAGTTTGTGCAGATACTCAAGATCTTGTCCGAGCAAAAACACAAAGTAAATACAAAGTTCTGTTCTGATTAACCTTGTTCAAGTCCTGAGTGCTGTACACTGATGCGTGACTGTATTTGTGGAAAAGTATTACATGGCAAATAGGCAACTTTGCAACTACAACCAACTGTACACCCAAGCCCAAAAGGACCTGTGTTATGAATATTTGTCTGTGAAAGTGCAACATGCCAACAACAGATATAAGTGCGGTCAAATTTACCGCGATAAAAGTACTTAAAGTACTTTTAATGCCAGGTCGATGAGGAATGCAGCAATTATGGAAACAGCTGGCACACAGAATTGGATTCAGAGCACCAGCTTAAAAGCTCTGCCCAATGGCTCCATATACCAAAGTTCTGTGAGCATTAACTTTCACTACTCAGTGTGAATTGAGCTACAACCAGAGTGGATTTAGTGTCTCGTACCACCAACTGACCGAGCTGGGAGAGCTGCCCTTCCCTAACTCAGATGAGGATTACAAACATAAAGCAGCATCTCTAAAGACCTGTTTCTTCTACACTATTGTTTACTTCTTTAAGATAAGTCGAAGTTCAGCAATCTAAAGCAATCTTCATCCTGTTAAATCAATAATTTCATTCTTGTCTTCTCATCTACTGTTGTCATTCATCTTCTGATCTGTTTTTGCTTCATCGTTAAGCTAACATTGCTCACAAAAGAATTCCTTATTTGCCCATCAAAGTAACAACAGGATAATTTAAACAGAAAGTAATCTCAAATTTGCGAAATTCATGGTAGAAAAGACAAATTTTACACAATCATCTCTTATTTTAAAAGTTAAAATCTACTGGTTTCTCACACAGAGAAATCAATTGAAGGTGACATCCTGAAGGGTGTGAACTCTGTCACATCAATGCAGAGCCATTGAACATCACTGAGTCATTTTGGACAGGCACTTTTGCACAATCCTGAGTGAAAAGCAGGGTCAAAAAGTTGAATAAAACGAGGACTTTTAAGCTGCATCTTACATCTAAGACGGTGTTTCAGACCTCATGGGAGCATCAATTTAAATATCAAAATTTGATATCCAGCAATCAGAGAGTGCAAACCTCCACCAAGGTAGTTCATGTATTGCTGTTACACCTATAAGTGATAGTTCCATGATGAAGTGACAAGGGCCTGACCGATTTAATCGGCCGATTACAGCCCTTTTGTAAATATTCAACATCGGCCAGAGTTTTGCCGATATAACGCCGATATATTCTTAATTTCTCATAAAACAATAAACGCTGTTCGGTGTTCAAGCCGCGCAGAATGATGACGTTGTGGAACATGGCGACACACATTGTTGAAACAGCTCTTAGCCCTCTGCTGATGCTGCATGGATGACTCGTCTACACTCACACAGAGTTGTTCTTTTAAGCCTGAAGGTCCGACATTACGAGCGACTTCCAGCGGTGGACAATGTCTCGCTGCTGCTGGAAACAGCGAGACCACGGTGCTCTCTGCGTCGCTACGGATCAGCCTCATCGGCAGACGGGGCCCCACCGAACAGTTTTCCTGACCAACGCCCCCTCTGTCATTCTCAATACTGATGAATTGGACCTTCTGATGGCAGGGGATCAGTTTAGCTGTGACTGTTTTATTGTGATTATCACGGAAATCTGGCTTTATCCGCTTGTTCCCAACACGGCAGCTAAGCTAACTAGCTAGCGTTAGCCTAGCTGCTCGGAGCATACGACGTCATCATAGGCAGACTCATCCAGGGGAGACTTCAACCATAATCAGCCTGTTTAAAGAAGTCTGTGAAATATGTGCAGTGTCCCACAAAATATTTTTAATTTCCTCACGCACATTACCTCGTGTTTAAAATAAAAAAGAGGTTCTACCTGAACTAAAACCTACTTCTGATGAACTAATAAGGACTGAACGGCAGATGTGACAGAGAGTTCATAAATAACCTAAAAGTTTACATTTTTAAAAAAAAGTTTATTTTGCAGCAATTTTGCTGCAGTTTTGTACATAATTTTATTTTGTGCTTTAGAGCTGCAAAGAAAAAGAAAAATGCCTATGAAAAAAACGTTACCTTAGTGTTTTTGTTGCTCTCCTCTCACAGTTATCTAATTACAACTTTTTTAAAGTTGTTGTACTTTTACTATAACCTACCTTTAGCTTTCATCAACAAAAAGTACAACATACTAAGTGACTCTTTTTTAAGGTTATATAATCAATGTCCCAGAAGTTCAATGTTTTTTATCTGTATGTTATTGTACTTTAAATGATCTTACTGGTGTAAAGTTGAACACATACTAAAGGACCAAAACAAAAAATGTTCTCCCTGTAATTCATATATTCACTGTTGTGTTTTGGGACCAATTTTTAAAAAAAATCATATTTCATATATGTTCTAAGTAAATCGGCCGATATAATCGGTAATCGGTATATTTTTCTGCCAGATATCGGTATCGGTATCAGCCTCAAAAAATCCATATTGGTCGGGCCCTAGAAGTGACCCACATATCATTATTCACTGACCCCAAAAACCTTACTGCTAGCACTTGGAATAATGTTGATATCATTTTTACTTTGACAATTATTGAGAAAGCAGTTGTTCACTTATAGTGCTCATAAGGATGAAAGACAAAATGTAACCATTTTTAAGTTATGCAGTTACTGAAATGTCCTGAAAATGTCAGCAAAATCTACACAGTACTTTTTGCAAAATATTGCTCACAAACAAACACACAAAAAAAATATCACCTCCTTGGTGCTGGTGAGAATAAATAAAATTAGAGCTGCAACTATCGAGTATTTTTGGAATCGAGTACTCTGTCAATTATTTCTTCGAGTACTCGAGTACTCTAACAAAATATACTTTTTTGTTTTTAAACAAATCAATTGTATACAATGCAACATGTTAGGGCTTTCAAAATGAGCAACCAAATGCCATTTATTCCTCAGAAAAGGGTTTTTATTATCACAACTTTCAAAGTTTAAACCAGTACTGGCTTAAAACAAAGCCAATACAATACTGATTTACAAAGCAGTAATATTATTCTGCAATTATATTTGTGAAGTGTGTTCTGGAGGGCATTGTGTAGTTTGGATTGAAATCCTTGATCATGTTCTTAAATCCTGTGTCCTCCACCATGGAAAGAGGATGCATGTCTGTGATGAGCATATTTAAAATGCTGTAATAGTAATAGTTGCAGCCCTAACGACGTACTATCATGCTAAGCTACGTGCTAAGCTAACTGTTTGACATCACACACACTGCACTGTGTTTTCTTTTCGTCTCTTCTTGTAGTGACCACACACTTTGGACACTCTGCCATTTCTTCTGTGGACTCTCTCCTTTCTGTCCCTCTCTTTTCTCTTCCTTCATGATTTTACAAGCCGCACAGCAGCGGAGGTAGCAGGCGCGTTGTGCCACAAAAATGACCATCCGTGTCAAACACTGTGCACTGTATAGTAGTCCAGATATATATTTACATGTATAGTTATATATTAAACGAGGCTTCGAGGCACAAAATTTAATTCGAGGATATTTTGTAATCGAGTACTCGCGAATATTCAAGGAATCGTTTCAGCTCTAAATAAAATATGTTATTGCATTCACCTCATTTGTGAATCAATAAACTGGTAAGAATTGCTGTACTTTATCAATATTCACTGAATCATAAAACAAAATCTAAAAAACAAGGTACAAATGTTCAATTAAATGCAATTAATTTGACCACTGTTGTATTTATTTATTTATTTGTAATTTTTTACAAAGGTGAGGCTCATCAAAGTAGCCCTGATTATACCTGTGTTTTTCCATAAATGGTCAATAACAAAAAAGCTTTGGACACCCCTGGTTTAAACCACCGGTCTACACCCAGTACTTGTCTTTGTTTCTTTTAAAACCACATATAACGCTTAAAATTGTCAGGAAAACTAAATGGCTAAACTTGACTTCACAGACAGACAAACGCCTTCTTTTTAAACATAGAGAATTACTATTATAATAATTGTAGCACACACACACAAACACATATGCACACATTATACACACCTATAGCACAACAAAGAGCCTCTAAGGCCCAAGTTCACAGCCCACAAAAAAGCCATCCTGAACAGTTCCATGATCTAAATCCTAATCAAACATCATTTACAGCTTGTTTTATTTGAGCCCCTGGAGAGAACGTCCCTCCCCGCATTTTCGCCATGGCAACCCGCCTCTCATTTCAGAAGTGTCATGCCACATTATCATCTGGCGGGCTCACATACACTCCCGCCTGACAACTTCACCACGGACCCTGGTGAAAAATAGCCTTTTTTTTCTCCACGCTGCCTCTTCACCTTCCTCCCTCTCCATTTCTGCCTCCTCCACTCCCCGCTGTACCTCCACCTCCTCCTTCTCCACAACGCTCCTTTCTTCTCTCCGCAGGTAACCAGAGAAGATTGGATGTGTGATATATACCTCTCCTAATTGGAAACAAGTCCAGGCACTGGCATCGGTAACAGAAATAGATAACGATTAGCCAAAAGATGGATTGGACATGTATGGTGTCTAATGTGCATGAAAGTGTAATGATTTTTCATCAAGGTCACACTGAAACGCTTATAATCACACAAACATGCATACAATACAGAGCTGCTGCAGTGCTGTGGATTCATTAATCAATGCTGAAGAATAAGTATTGCAGTACAGAGAGGCTTTGTGCTGTAATATATCAACCTTCTGATCCAATACACAACACTTAGGAATGTGATCAAAACTCATATGTGTGTTTGTACCACAATGACAAGAAATAGCTGTAAACCTTCAGATACCATGCTCAGGTTTGTGTGCTTTAGCTTTTAAGGCCCTTGCACTCCAAGTCTGTTTTTGGATGTAGTTTTTTATGTTTATCAGATGAAAAATGATTTAAAAAAGAGGCTTTGTGTAGGTATTTCTGAAAACACAGCTTTGTCTAAGTGTAAGGTAACCTGACAAGCCAGATGGACAACTCTATATATCTGCCACAGAAATATGTCACTAGTCCATCTGGGTAGGAGCCCTTTAAATTTGTTTTCAGGGGCAGAATGTTTAAAAAAACACAAGCTTGTGATTGAACAATCGTTTGGCTCGTCACATTCATCACAGACCAATCCACATCAAGCAGGGTTGCCTCCTATAATGTAGCATACATAGTGGCTAATGGCTAACAACAGTTAATAACAGTTCATGGACATTAGTCATAGCGGCTAACTTAGCCGCTTACAGCTAACAACAGTTAGTGACCATTATCCACTAACAGCTAACAACAGTTAATGACCATTAGCGGCTAACTAAGCTGCTAACAGCTAACGGCCTTATACTATCGTCTTACACTAAATTGTACCACACAGATGATTCATTTAACACTTATATGTGACATGAACCTCTTCAAAGACAATCCCTACAAGTAAACTTCTGAGGAGGGCAGATTTTGCCAAGTTTCACTGAGTAGCTATGAGGACAATAGGCTAATTGACATGTCCGTTCTCAACTTCCGATTGTCGTCACGTCTGCATTCTGCTGCTCCCGCCTCCCTTCCATGATTGGGCCGTTAAGAATTCAGCCGAGTGAATTCATTGGACAACGGAGGCTGGCAAGACGGACCCGTAGGTTTCAGAATCAGGCAGGTCTATCTGCTCTGCAAGGCTAACTGTTAGGGCCATCTGCTCACATGTAAACAATCACCAAAAATGGCTTTAAAAAAACGTTTTTTAAAAAAACAGGTGGAGATTCTTAGACACTATTCTGAGTGTCTGTTTTGCCCCATTTACACTACAACGACTTCACCAGAAACTGAAAATCTTTTCCTTGGCGTATTTTAAAAACGCTCTGCATTCACATGTAGACGTTCTGAAAATGATGCACATTCACGCAGATCCATGAGAATGAATGAAAACGCTGTAGTGTGCATGTCGGACCAGTAGTTGTTGATGTAGATTTGTAGTGAAACAGCATGGTCCAAGTGCATTCTCTTTCTAGTGAAGACAACATTAGCTGTGTTTGAAATTATTTACTCCTTCACTCACTCACTCACTCACTATTCCTTATGTAATGTAAATGAAATAGTGAACTACATTTGGAATGAGCAAACAAGATTTTCTGAACATCATGGCATCAATAAATTAGCCTGATATTCCTGTGAAGGAAGTGGATGCGCCAAGTATCATGTAAACAAAACGGGCACTCAGGAGGATAATATCAAATTTTGCCGCTGTTTACAACCATTAAAGATGAAAAAAAAAGCTATGCTACGAAAGTGTTAAAGATAATTTAACATTTTTTACATTTATAAACAAAAGCAGAGCCAATTTTGCCTTAGCAGCTTTCTTTCTCTTTTCTTCTCCTCCTCTGGAAGAAACATGATTGCATTGCATTGTGGGATATGGGAGTACAATATAGTGTACATCGTACACTTACATTTTCTGTGCATTGTGGGTATTTTTTAGAGTGAAATTAACTGCAGATAATTCGAACAACGTTAAAAATTGTAAACAAACTGTATGGTGCACTATATCCGTGATAGAGAATGGTTTAGAACACAGCTCTTGTCTGGACGACAAATCTGTTAGAATTTTTTTGTCTGGATAAAATGAGCACAGTAAGCAGCACACTTTGCTCGGCGAGCGGCGAAGCTGTTGTTGTTGTTGCTAGGTGCACACGCAACTTTCATCTGAAAGAGTACTGCACATTCTTGCAAAAGAGTCAAAACTCTTCTGGGCACCGTTCTTTTGTTAACAGAAGATGCAAACGCGACAAAAACTCTGTTTTCACTTGTTTTTGTTGTCATGTAAACGGGGCCAATGTGGACAGGGAAAACAGTATTTTTACATCACACTCTGAGCTGATCTCTCTTCTGCGTGACACTTGCTTACTTGCAAACTTCTGCAAGTAAACTTTTGTGAAACTTTTGCTGGTTTAGTGTTGCTCACAGGCTGCTGACATTGATTTAAAAGTGCCAAAACCTGACACCCAAATGACTGTGTGTGAGGAAAACAGTTCTTGAAGCCTTAATAGACATCTTCACAGCCTGCTTCAGTCTAAATATATAATAGGTCTGTGTCCTATCACTGTGGGGATGGGGGGTTGGGAGTTATGTTATGATGTGTCATTTTTTCTTTCATTGGGGATTTGAAGTTTTGGGAACATGACATTGCTATTGTTCAGAAAGGCTTGACTCCCACTTGAACACAGCTTCTCTCTGTGAGTAGATGAAGCTAAAGTTTGGTTTAATGAACATGTGCAGTAAGGTAGCATCCAATAGAGAACATTAACACCATTCAAACAGCTAACATAACATGATTTCATCCAATTCTTTCACAATTGGTGTTCTCTAACTAGATTATTTGCATGATTACAAATTTGTGGTTAGCCTCTCTATGATTCTGCTTCAAACAACACCATGGTATTACAAAGGCTGACGGTGTTTTGACGGGACCCACTGTGATTGTTTTATCGGTGACAGTGTTGACTGGTGACCCATGGCTGCCTGAGTCCACAGCTGCTGTAGTTGAAATTATAAGAGCACTCATGAATGCTTTTAAAACAGTTTTTGATCAAACTCTTCAGGTTTGTTTTGTATTGAAATCCAACATCAGTTCACATGGATAAACAATAAACTGTAATACTGCTCATTTTTCTGTTTTTAAATGGACAAAATGTATTTGAAAACTCGTGTAGACTTTTTTAATGGAGGTAGAAAACCTAGATCTACCCACATACTGTGTTTAGCCTAAGTTTGCATGTATGGCAGCTCAACTGCGACCCCAAGCATAATCATTCACATTTTTTCCATCTCTATCTTTGGAATCATCCAAGAGGTCTTTATGAGAACAACTGTGCTTGAAAGTCTGACCTTTTATCAGTCAAATCCAGCCATTAAGTGTCGTAAGTATTTGTCAATTGTATATTTGTAAACCCAGAGGGATGTTTTTAGCCCTTTTTTGAAATAAAAATTAAGCAAATTTCAATAGGAGGGAAGATGGGTTCTCAATCAGTTTCCCAAATAATCTTAAGTGTGAGTAGTGTTCTGATGTCCTTTTTGCCATTTGAGGCACAATTTGCATCCAAGAGGCAAAATGTCCCAACAGCAAAAGTTTGACAGAACCATATTCAGATGTAGGAATAAGTGTAGATAAGACAACAAAACATTTTTCTATTTATAGTTTCAGTTCTGTAATTTGGAATTTCATTTTGATTTTTTGTTTTGTTTGTATTTTAATACGACTTTTAGAACAACAATCTGAGATCATCATAGCAGTAAAACTGATAAAAAATGCTCTGAAAAAGATGTCTTTAACTTGATTTGGCTTGAATGGGTTGAGGTTGCACATTTTTGATTACAACAAAAATACAGGTGGACTTAAAATTGTGGCTAAAAGCTTGCACCTACAAGATTTAAAGGGGTATAGTCAGCAGTGTGGGAGAAAACGAGTGGAAAGGTTGTAGATGAAAAAATATAGACCTGCCTCTCCCTTCATACCTCAGCCCTGGCTCCAACCCCGAAAGCTGATGGACGTGCATATCATGGAAATGGCCGTCGAAACTGCGTAGATGACCAACGTAGCTAAGGTAACCCCGACTCGTCAGACAACTGGACTTCCATTATTGATAACATCACAACAACAGTACATTCTGGCAGATTAGACAATAAGATGAATGCCCGATGGCTGTTACTATTATGTGAAGCACCACAAAGCTAATGTTGCTTACCTATCCAGCAGACAGACGGCGACATCTGCGTCCGTTTTCAGGTCTTTTATTTCGTGGAGTTCCCTCCACCGTCAGAAAGTAACACCAGTGTTTACCCGGCTCTTCGCTCTTTCATGGTCATAGCCCTTCTTTTTCACTTTTCACTCCTCTGACCTTCTTCTTTTGGGCTGTTTTTCAGCCATTGCTACTGCACATATTGTATCTCTCTTACGCTAACTGCGCACGCTACGCAACCTACGACTCCCCCTCCCCCCTCTGTCTGATCTGCGCATGAGTATGATCGCCCCCTGGATGTGGGGGGGTGTACCCTGTTTTGGTGACCCCGCCCGAGCCACAGTATTTACCTGCTGAAATTCAGAGCCAAGGCTGTGTATTGAAACCAGACTTTTTTTTCAACATGCTGTCAGTGGTGACATCTTGTGGATGGAGAGAAGAAACACAGTGATTTTGACAAATAGTGCATTACATTAGAAGATCGCTGACTACACCTTTAATAGCTGCCTCATGAGAGACCAACTTAGTGTTGGTACTTTTAAAGCAGCAGTTTTATGTGTCATGTCTTTTAAATTTCTTATTCTTTTTTGTGCGTTAACTAATTCTCCATGTGACTGTACTGTTTATATGACAACAAAATCTGTCACATTAGGACTTCCTTCCCTGTGAACTGAAACACTAACTCCTGACCCTCTCCCAATAGACCTACCACTGTTGCATCAGCATGAACTGAATATTGTTAAACTGACCGAGTAATGACATTTAGAACTCCAGTATGTAAGATTCCAGTTTTCAGCTCTCTATGGGCCTCTATGGTCATTGAGTTTGTTGACATACAGAGGGAGGAGAATGCCAGCGAGTGATGCCAGGCCAATGTTTATACCTGTCCCAGCACTTAGCTTATTACTCTTCTGCTTTGCTTTTTTCGTCTCCTCCGAAAAAACATTTCTTTTCTTTGGGTTTTTGCTGCTTCTGTTATTATAACAATGCTACATTTAGCTTTCTTCTTCTTCTTGTTTAACGGCAGGTGGCATCCAGCAACAGAGGGGCATTTCCATACCCTACTTTGTAGAAATGTGAGCCAGAGGTCCCCTTGTCCATTAGGGAAATAAGTGTGGATTTACTTTAAACTAAATTCTGTTCATTTAATCTGTTTAAGAAATTCCAAACCTGCTTTATATTCTCCTTTTCCCAACATCTTTTCCCCTTTGACGTTAAATATTCACCTTGAGGGGTAAGTGCCACATGCCGTAAAGCAGTCAAAGCAGTGAAAATTTGTATTTTTTTGCGTGGAAGTGTTCCTTCCTTCCACATCAAGGTTACATAGTGTCAGTGAAGGTGATACAGACCCCTCAGACTATGACAGAGGTGTCATTCAATCTGTAATAAAGTGATGTACCATCACAATGATTGTAAAAATACTATATTAGGGTGGAAAAACTTCATAGCATTGGTTAAAACAAAACTTTAAGTGACAGCACAGTGTAAACAGCTGTAAATTGGGAAAAAGAGAGTGTCATATAGGAGCCACAGCTTGGATTTGAGCCTGGCCAGCAGCAAGTAGAAAAGCCTCAATACATGGGGATGGCAAACAAGGTGCTCGCCTGCTGGCATGTGTGCAATGATATCATCAAATTACACCAGGGACCTATACACAAGGTCTCTCAGAGGCAACACTACAGACACTGACCCACTGGAATTTTGAGAAAGACTTTCATATCCCAATCTGGTTGTCGGTATGAATGTGAACTCAGCCCTGCTTTTCAACAAAACACATTTGAGTTGACTCAGTGCTAAACCGAGCCAAATCTTTAGGACGTCTTCTGAATCCTAAATGATATTTCCTGTTGCACTGGTATGTTGAGCAGCATGTAGACCCTCCCCTTCCTAATGATTCTGATAGGCTGCCTTCACACAGCGCTGCAACATGTATAGCCAGCTGGGATCTCCATTCCAACAATCATCAGGAGCGTCTAACAAAGAGCGCCTGTTTGCCTGCATGTAAATAAATAACCATATTCACTTTCTAGTCTTGTATTGGCCCCATGACAAATTTACTGTAAAATCAAGCGCGGATGCTCCCGGGTCGGTCACAATAAAGCCGGCAAATTGCATCGAGATGCAAACATCCCAATAAAAAATCTCATTTCACCCCAAATAAACCACAGGTTCCATTGATTGCAAACCACCACTGTTTTCATATCAAGCAAATCAAAAGATATGACAGCCCCCCTCCCTTCGCTTACAACCAAAACGCAGCACGGCCCCTCGGTTAATGGGCCCGATTCATGCATTTCAGCATGCGATGCAAATTAGAGGAAGGGGGGAGGCAGGATGCAGAGACCAGTGCTTCCTCTTCTGCTGTTTTCCAGCATCATGGCCGGGTTAGAGCCTGATGAGAACCAATCACTGTAGGATAATATTTGCTTGCGTGTGGATCAACAACATCATGTACCCCCCCTCTGCTGTCAGGGGGGCTGTGAGGAGGGGTTTCAGCATGGTGGCAAATATGAGGACACGTTTCCCTCATTTCTTTAGCTATGTCTAAGGATATAAGCAGGAGCAGAAGGGGAATGAAGAACTGGGGGTGGTAAGGAAGGTAGATGAGAGAGAAGAGCAAGATATAAGGGCAAAGGAGGAAAGGAAGGGAGTGTACATGAAGAATAAAGGTAATAAAGGGTAATGTATGCCACTGAAAAGTATAACATCTTAAATGAAATCACTGAGGTGGGTTGTGACACAAAAATAAAGAGGGGAGTGTTTTGGTTGAGTTAGGGGATTGTTAAAATCAAGCAACAAGGGACTGATATTCTTAGTCAATGTCATTCTCATCTGAAAGAGAAAAACCTCCGGCTGTTTTATTGATGGCTAAGAGTTTTACATTTATTATATGATGCAACTAATATTTTATTCTGTGACAAATCAGTGGTTTAATTGGTACTTGTTTAACTTTACCTAGTTATATTTTACTGTGACTGATAATAGAGCCTTTGCATTCTATACGGTGGCTGCCGAGATTTATTTAACTTATCTGGACTCTGTCTTTGTATTTGGAACTTAAACAAGGTGCTACAAAAAATGAGAATCTTTGAGAGATATCTGTAGGAATGGGAACTGATAAAATTTTATTGTTACCAATACCCTTATCGATTGTGCTTATCACTCCTTCCTTAATGATTCCTTTATTGAATCCTGTTGATTTTTTGTGTGGTCAAAATTGCCGAACATGTCACTCCTGATACTAGATAAAAGCTTTTGCAAGTTGCTGCTGTATCCATCCACTCGATGTTGTACAGTAAAAGACATTGCGTCAAAAATTAGGCTATAATATTTACCACTTCTGCTCTCTGAATGGCATGATTTCATTTTTGACTTCTATCATTTCTGCGAAGTGTGTCTAATGAGAGCATGGTGTCATTGAGTCACCAGGCATGCAGGATAAGGAATTAAAAGGGAGTTGTTATGCTTGACCAAATTTCAACTGATCCCCATCCCTACTTATGTGCAAACAGGAAAATTCTTTCAAGTATGTGTTACATAAATGTATTTATATGTAACAATGTGTTTATGTGTTACATAAACACACAAAGAACTATTCAGATTCTATATTGTAAAGATTGATATGGGTATTAATTTATGTGACACTGTTATCTTCACTGCACTATTATACCAGCCACTTCGAATCTGTACAGTTTCTTCACTGCATCTTGTTGTTGATGTTTTTAAAGTTTATTTTAATCCTCATGACATCATCTTTATTCTTACTATATCACTGGATGTGTAAATTAACTGTAGAAATATGCATATTTAAAGCACAGCTTTGGTTTACGGAATCCTTCTTTTTCTATGCCTTACTGATTAACATTTCTACAATTAATATCGATTAGTGTTTGACAATAGGCAGAGCCTTGCAAAATCATATCCAGCAGGTGACTGGACAATAGTTCCAACAATCCCATTCAACACAGGCCAGTCAGAAAATGTAGTAGGCAGTCGCGACTGCTGCAGTGTAAAGGACAGAATGTAAGCCACTTCATGAAACAAACTCTTTCCAAGACATAAGTGGAACCAAAATGTGCTTCCCATGGAGAAGCTTGAAGTGTTCTTATTTGTTTTCATTGTATAAAGAAATGCTGTCCGGGCAGTATCCATTCCAAATGTGTACTATATGCAGATGATATGTTAGTACTACTAACACAACCAGAAAACCCAAACCCACTTTATTAAGCTGTATTGAGGAGTTCACATTGTTACCGAATATGGCATCAACTGGGATAAATCTGACTATGCCTCAGGTCAGATTTATTGTCAGGCTATTGCCCATAGACCCTATTATATCAGTGAAAATTTTGTTGGGCTTCAAAAGACATTTAATGTTTAGGCATTCAAATAACTTGTGATTTTAAGACTGTGGTTCAAGAGAACATAATCCACTGCTTCAGAAAATAAAACTAGATTTTGGCTGATGGACTAAAATCTAAAATTCACTTTCCTCTGAATATCCTGAGTCCTATTTGGTTGGCGTTGTTGGCGCATTTGGATAGTGCGCTTGGTCAATGATCGGGACATTGCAGGTTCAAGCCCAGCTCTGGGCAACATGTGTCATGTCTGGCGATGTGTCCTTTAGCAAGACACTTAACCCAATCTGCTCCCACTGATGCGTCAGTGGCGTATGAAAGGGCGTGAATGTGTTAGAGATACTGATGGATAACTAACATAGAAACTCTGAACCATCAGTGAAGTGAATGTGAGAATGGGTAGATGTGACCTGTGGTGTAAAGCAGCTTTAAGTAGTCAAAAGATTAGAAAAGCTCTATATAAGCTCAAGTCCATTTACCATCTCCCAAGGATTGGAAGTCATGTTTAAATTGCATTAATACAATGTACAGAGAAATGGACAATAGGTTCATTCAACTGAAAATAATACATAGATGGCATTAGACACCACAACAGCTGTATAAATGGAACTAAATACCAGCAGACTTGGGCTGGAGATGTAATGGGAGTGGAGCCTCTATATTGCATATACTATGGACATGTCCAGCACTTCAAAACTGGTGGAATAACATCCATTAGATTATATTTGAAGCCCTACATTAAAAGTTCCAAATCTCAGCTAAACTGTCTATCTTGGGATCAATCACAGAGCTTCAGGACATTGACTTTTCATGTCTTGAGAGAAGGTGGATTATTTTGGCTCTCACAACAGCCAAACGGATAATATCAAGATAATATCCTAAAGTTCAATGGACTACACCAATGGCACAGCTAGCTGCTTACGAGAGGGTGACATACTCCCTACAGGACAAACTGAACCAGTATATGTTTACTTGGAGCCCATTTACTGACTGGTTGTCTGTAAGATAAGGGTTGCCTTGATTAGGCAACATAGGGGGCAGATTTTCTCTCATTTTCTATGTCTCAGTGGCCCCCAGACTGAGTGAATTGATTTCTCCCTGTCTGTATTTTTTGTATTATTCTTTTTCTTCAAGTGTGTGTGTAAAAAGTTGAATAAAAATGTTCATTATGGGGTGCTGGTTTGGCGGAGTGGTTAGCAACCAGGCACTCCATGTACTTGCTTCTGCCGGTCCAGGTTCGAATCCTGCCTGTGACCAGTTTGCAGAGTGTCTTCCCCTACTCTCTCTCCCCCTTTCACAAGCCTATCCACTGTCTCTCTCCTATCAATAAAGGCACAAAATGGCAAAAAAAATACATTAAAAAAAAAAAAGTTCATTATAAAAAAAGCTGTCCAGATCTGATAAAACTGCTACTGAAGCGGTCTCTTCTTCTTGTTGTCCCACTCACAGCTCCCGACTCTTCTTGCTCTAAAGTAAGCTGATTGCAAAACACAAAAAGCTTGCACCTTTCCACTAAATTATTGATTATTTAACAGCTTCCTTTCCTCTAATTACTGTTGTTGATCTGTACTTCTTGTCACTCAGTGTCTGGACTTATGCTCTCTGGCTGATTGTAACGTCTTGCCTTCAATTCCACATTTAGCATCATTAGTTTCCTACTTTTTTTTTTTTTAATTCCCACCTTCAGCTGCTACCTTCCTCTTTTTTTTTCTTCCACTTTTGGTCACGATGGCTAATTTCCTCTCCTAAATTCTGTACCTTTTTTCTCGTAGCTCCCTCACCCTTCTCCTTTTCTCCCGGCAGCCTCTCCCTCTCTCCTCCTTTTCCTCAATCTGTTACTTTGTGCAGTGGTAGAAAGAAATTCCCATCATCAGAGGCTGCAATTTTCACAAAACAATGTGAGATCACAAAGCCTGCCGGAGCGCCCCAACCCCATCCCCACCACCAGCCCCCAAGGCAACCAGTGCCTGTGTAGAGTGGAGGATTAATGTTCCTTCAGACTGTGTGTGTGTTTGTGCATGTTTAGGACAATAAACATGAATTTATTTCAGCAATGTCCATCTGTGTGTGTTTGTATAAAGCAATGTGTGTTTGTGGATGATTGTTCAAAAGTCAAGAACACACTCTCCTGTGAACCGTCCTTTGGTTTAGTGGTGGTGATCGGAAAGGGAGAGCTGGGCCGTGTCTCCATCTTCTTTCTCAGCATCTCTCTCTTTAATATCAGTGCTTTCAAAGGATGGAGCTAAGCCGCCGCTGCTCTTGAACACAGACACAAAGATAAGAAAAGGAGCCAAAAAAGAGACACAGAGTGAAAGAGTGACTTCACCTGCAGAGAGACAAACGGATGAATTGTGTCAGAAGATTGCCGACCCACAACTTTGGAGTCACGGAGCCATCAGCTGCACAAAATATCTTGGCAGATCGCTGTCAGAAACTCTGTAAAAGCATACTGTTTTTGTTAGGGACAGCCATTCAACTGCTCCTTAGCGCAAAGAGGTTATCAGCCAATGATATGGCAGCAATTCAATGCATTTCAGCATGTAGACATGACTAAGATGACCATCTGAAGTTCAATGTGGCAAGGTTGTTGGCAGATGGGCTGGTCTGTCAGAAACTACTGATTTGCTCAGATCTTTACATGCAACCATCTTTAGACTTTAGATGAAAGAGATAGGTACGATAACCAGTGAGCAGCAGTTCTCTGCCTTGTTGTTGCCAAAGGAGAAGGTGGTTCAAGATAATAGAAATTCAACAGTAACTCAATGCTACAGCAAGTTTGCTCCAACAGAATTTTGGTTTGAGGTATTGCTCTAATGCAATAGTAAAAATGTACAATATTGATTTTAAAAGTTCAATATGTTAAATTTGAAATTTTTTGTTTGTTTTTGTAACTCACCTGATTACAAACAGAGAAAATTTCAATGTTATTGAAGACCCAGACTGAATTATGGTTCACATTGTATTTTCTCATCATTATGTCTCGTAATGTGTGAAAAGTGATGGGACACGTAAGCGTTGTGGCGTTTCGATAGCCTAAAACCGGGACAGGACCCCTTATAGGCAAACCATACCATCCTACTTTTTGGGACCCTTCTGTTGGGGTGCCAAGCATACCGATCTGACCCCAGAAGGTGGAGCTAGAAACACTGCAGTCCGTTGATTAGAAGGAGACGTCGATTCCCGCCCGACAGTGGAACAACACATAACCCCGCCATGTTTAAATCGCCACTCGTCTTAGTGAAGATAACTTTTGCGGCACACAGCCTTCTCTGAAACAAAGCTTGATTGCGCTTTGTCACAAAAAAGCTGCTTGCTGATCACAAAAAAATAGAATTGCTGGATGTCTTCCATCGTTGCTGTTTGTTTACTGTGTCGCGTTTTCTTCTTTGTTGTATTTAATAGTCGGGAACATTGTGTTGTGCTGTTATGACGTCATGCTATCGGCCCGCCGCCAACCAAGTAGGATTCGGTTGGCTGTGGAAACACAAACAGGATCAGGCTTTACTGATCCGGCCCAAGCCAAACCATGCCAATCCATGCTGGACCACTTGGTGTAAACAGGGCTATATTGAGCCCTGCCTGCCTGTGACAGATCACTTTTATTCTCTGCCTGTTGTCTGTTCTGTCACCCAAACTTTCTACTGTAACTCCCCCAACTCCTATAGATATGTCCCAAATTTCATATGCTGTCTCATCCACAAGCTCTCTTGTTGCTTGATGAGATGTCTTCCCTGCTCAGCAAACCAGGGTTTCTGTTTCATGGATAACATTTTTTAAAGTAACTTCCTGGATCCAACAAAACACACCTTAGAATGCTTTGTAAGTTCAAACCACAAACTATGACCAACACTACAAAGTCCTTTTTAAGTGTTGTTCTTTCATTATTTGTAGTTTTTCCACAAAGCGGAAACACTGGCTTTCTGTTTGGTGCACATCTCATGGAGTTAACGTTTTTACTGAATGGAGTCCTCAAGTAAAAGAACAGCAAACAGTCAAGGTAGAAGGTAGTTTTTGGGTTATTAAATCTCATCTTATTGTAGGTTGTTTTGTTACTCAAACCCCCCCATTGACCGATATTTACATGCTGTGCCTTTAAGATAAAATACTTTATTTACATGTCCAAAAACCAACAGAGAGGTGCAAGAATTAGCTAAAAAATGTCTGTGTGTGTTAGCATTTACCTCTTCCTAGTCCTGAAGCCTGTAACAAAACGGGACTTGGAATACCAGTTTTGGATAAATACCTAAGTTAAGGTTTTTGGTGACACACGTACATGAGCTTTTAATGTTTAATGGTAAAAATGATGATGAAATGCATCTGATGTTACTTGCTTTTGAATCTTTAACTGCTGTTGTGTTTAAAAAAACAAATACAAACTAACTGCTAACAAGGACCTCAAAAATGGCAGCCAGTATTTCTGGTTGTTCTTTGATGATCAATTATTCACCGAAGGAATTTAGTGGTGCAAATGGCTACTAGAGAACAAATACACTCTCTGCATGTGTGTGTGTATGGTGTGTGTGTGCGTGTGTGTGTACTGCATAGAGTCAAGGGACTGGGAGCTGCGTCTCGGTCCCTGCTGTAATTTCCTGGAAGGCTGGCAGCGGCGAGGTCGGCCCCGGGCTGCAGTCGAGCCGAACAGCCGTCACCTCTCTGACCCGAGCTGCTGCTAAGCTTCTCCCACCGCGGGACGCTGCGCCTGCACACTGAGCTACTTCTTTTATTTCTCACCTCAAGAAGATCGGGGCGAGCAGGGAGGTTACCTCAGCTCACTTTAACTCTTTCTCTTAAAACCACAGGCTCTCATACACACACCAACAATCACAAACATACATTCTGTAGGTTCTCTTTGGGTTTTCTTAAAAAAAATGGAAAAACTAACACAGCATGATCCTTTATCTTTTGATTTGGTGAAACAAGATTGGCTTGATGTTTATATTTTGGGTTTGTTTTCTGGATATAATAAAAGACATCACAGACACAAACCAAGTACATTGAGGAGTCTGATCAGGATTATTTTTATATTCATTGTGAAAATTCGTTGCTTTAGACAATTTTCAGTTTTTGAGCCTCAAAGGAGATTTTGTCATTACTTTATTCCTTGGAAAAAATATCTTTTACTGGCAAGTTCCTCAAAGTGCTTAAAAACTTGTTGAGGAGCTCAATTGTGTATTAAAGTGTCTTTATTTTTTTTTTCAACTTAAGTTTTTAATCTTTGCTGACTGCTGGAGTTTGTAACAATCAGTAATGTTTAAAAGTCTTTCTAGATTTCTCATATCCCCGATCCATCTCTATTCTCCTTAGGTCTGAGGTGCTATGTTGGAGCAACTGTCACTTTAAATCCAATGGTATACTTGCAGTCTGTCTTTGCTTCACATTTGTGTCTGTTACTTTCGTTTATATGTGCATCTACATGTGACACGCACTACTGGATGATACCCCTAGAGGGTTTAAAATACTTCAAGCTGAATGTAATTCCTCCGATGTGTGAAGTAAACTGCAAACATGGCAGTAATTCTGCCAAAAAGAAAAGGATTTGAAAAAATCAAATTCAATTTAGTCATAAAGTATTTGTGAGTAACTGTTGACCATGGTCAGACCTCAGCGTCCTGCACTGTCTGTACTCAATTTCTATGATAGTTTCCTCAGTGCACCACTGTATCAAAAATACTTAAAGAGGACATATCATGCTTGTTTCTCCTTTTCACTATGCCAGACTAGGATGCCTGTAAAGCATTTCTGCCCTCAGTACATGTCATTTAGTTCCTTCATTGCCCCACAATAGCGTTCTCAATAACCTCATTTTAGGCCATTATGAAGCGCTTGTTGAAACGCATGGTCTCAAGGCTGACCTAAAGTTACCTCGCAATGTCACAGCCCTTTGTGCTCTGATTGGTCAGTTCTATCGGGGGTAGAGCCAGCCTGTCCTTCTTCTTCTACTGTATTTTCCAGCAGGCTCAAAGCAGCGACCGCGTATTGAGTCCCCCTACAGGCCAGAGCTGGTAATGAGGGAGAGTGAGCGAGGGAGCTTTATACCCCTGCTGCTGGATGTGTTCCTCGGTGAGGGTTTGGGGCTAACGGACATCACAGAGGAGGAAGTGTTTTATCAGATTACTCCAATAAAAAGAAAGGTACCTTGTGACGTCATAACGTTTGAAATCTCACAGACATCTCGCAATGACCTATTTTCAGAGGCATCAAATCTCGTTCTAGGATATCAGAAAAAATACAATATCTAATTTTTTGAAAATTAAGGGGGTGTAAGGTCTTGTTTTCAAATTTATTATATTATATGTAAGTATTAAATCATGCATCAGCATGATATGTCTCCTTTAACAGTCATTACTTCACATCTTTTAAAAGAGAATATATCTATTACCAGCTAGTAACAGTCATATTTGTGCTTGTGTCATCTCACAAATTGCTTAGGTGGTAATGATCGTGGACTTTAACTGCCTTTAAACTTTCCATTGTCGCTGTTTTTGCTGCCATTTTGACTCTGTCATACTTCCTCTGCCCCTACCCTGATCTTACCGTATGTGTACAGTATGTATTTGCAGACTTGCAGAAAAACTGACACGGAATCAACACAGAGGGCTGAGTACACCCTGTTACACATACAGAGAATAAGAGTGAGCATGTTCTTGGTCTGTGAGAGGAAGCAATAGCGCCCAGAGATAACCCACACACACAAACATCCTGACTGATGCAGGGATCGAACCAGCAACCCTTTCAGTTTGGGGGCAAGTGCAGTACCTGCTGAGCCGCTGTCCCATGTGATATAACGGTAGTTCAATTAAATAAATCTCAATACCAGTAGATTTGTTTAGTACAGTGGAGGATCAGGACCACTTTGAAAAAAAAACGTCTAAGTAAAAAAAAAAAAAAGTACAGTTGCGTAGTACAGTATTCTCACAACTTTATGACTTTATTCTCAAAATGTACGTTTTTAAAATGTACTATTTCTTAATAATCTGGCCCTAATCCTCCAATGTAGCTTAAGAGCTTAAGTCTAGTATAAAATAGACTTATTTTATTTACCAGCGCAAGTGTAGATGTAAGCTAGCTGTGAGCTTTAAAAGCCTGTTCTTACTGCACAGTTTGTGTTCACTGTGTTGTAAGGCATGTCAAACAGTAATAAATACATTCTCCTGTATAACTATTCATAAGTCATCTGACCTCTGCTATCAAACAACACGCTGTTGTAGCTAGCTTAGCCTGCTAGCTTTCTTGCTATAATCAGAGAATGTAATCAAAGTAAAACTGTCTTTTTCTGTGATCTAAACCACTTTAAATGACCTCTGTGTGAACATGAAACCATCAAAAAAAATAGGCAAGTTTATAATCTTTATATTTTCCATCTGAATTGGATCAAAATAGCCGAGTTGTAGGTGTAAAAAACGCCTAAACTGATACATTTTTATGTAAAAGTAATGTCGGTGTCTGATCCTGGGACTGCTGGGGTCCCCAAGATCTAGTACTGCTTTTTAAAGGTGCAGTGTGTAGAAATTGGCATTTTAGCGACATCTTGTGTTCAGATTTTGGAATGAGCCCATCCATCACATCACGAAGCGATGAGAGCCGGTGAACACCAAAAAGGACCGTGAACAGGGCGTCTTTTACAACAGTTACAAGGTGAGGGTTTTTTTCAGTCATATTTGTAACTATTATTTTAATAGATTATCGGTCAGGTAAGATGCCACCTGCTATCCAGGTAGATTTCAGGACCAGTGGCCAGACTTGTATTCAAAAATCGCGTTCCGCTCTTTTTGTCCCCAAAACCAACCGTAGACAACATGGCGGATTGTTATGTTGGCCTACATGAACGCGGCCCACCATTATGTAAATGTTTTAAAGTATTTTCTAACTAAATAAAAATAAAACAAACATTTTTGGGGGATGATTGTAGTACTATTTTCACAGACTTTACATACAAATAGAAACATTATATCCTATATTCACCGTTTCTGTTCGGCGAAATGCTGCCAAATTCTACACTCTGCACCTCTAAGAAATCGCAAGCTATAAATGTCAGCCCCTGCCCTAAAGCAAACAGTGATTTTTTTTGTCTTTTTCTCCTTAATGGGGCAATCGTTCACTAAAGGTGTATCATGTTGTGTTAAAATAAATTCAAAACTAAAGATTCTGACCATAAATTCATCGGGAAAGTGTTAAAATAAAATATATAACAATAAAAAGCAAAAGAAACTCTTAAAACGTCTGTGCAACTGGACCTTTCAGAAATAAATAATGCATGTGCAAGGCATTTACAGTTTGAAGGGTTCAGTAGGGTCCCTTAAAATTGACTTAAGATATGTTTCAACCTGAATTTCCCTTTAAATTTGTATTTTCCTTTTGTTATTATAGCTTTCTTTTGACTCTATTTTTAGTTTCATTCAGTTTTAAAAGAATGAGAGTGATTCAGCAGATGCTAACTTGTTAGTTAAGAGTATCTTTGCATAACTCCAACCACTCTGCATGCAGCAGGATCATGAAGGTGCCCATCAAACATCAGAATCCATGCGGCACATTTAGCGAACTCTTGACACCTCAGTTCACTCATAGTGGTTAGAAATTTCACGGCTGCAAATTAGCTAATAACTCATGGGCCGTAATGAACCAGGGGGCTGTCATGTAAAATTTATGCCGTATTTTCAATTGTGTGTGTGTGTGAGTGAGGAGGGGTGTGGGGGGGTTATTCATTTAGCTCCTGGAGAGAAAGGAGGGGGCAAGACGGAGGCATAAAAGGAGAAGAAGAAAACGACTCCTGTCTATGTACACATTCAAGAATAAAAGCATTTCTGTGAGACAACCTCTTCAAAATCAAGGTTGGGTTTTCCTTCTATAAAAACATTTATAAAGACTGACAGTTAAATGTACGTATTTGTTTCTCTAAAACATGGAACCACAACTTAAAGAGAAAAATAACCACAACGGTCTCTAGAGGTGGATTTTCAGGCTCAAGCATCATGTGTCTCCGAGGTCTTCACTGTATATTAACAAAATTTATGAAAAAGCAGCCTGAATTTTTGTTACAGTCATGCCAAAGATGCAATAAATAACGCACATCTGCCAGTGAGGGATGTAAGGTTCACAAGGTTCAAGGTTGAGTTTGTACCAATTTGAGTTACCCATCAGCCATTTTTACATTTAAATCATTTTGGGGGAGTTCTTCCAATAAGATCGAGCATTCTGTGCTTGGCATAGTTTGTTTGAATATACATGAGCCCAGCAATCAATCCTAGTTTTGAAAAGAAACTGCGCTGAGCTCACCTGAAAGAGGTAGCTTCAGCTCACTTCTGCTGCTGGAGCGGTTTGTTTGTTGTGAGGACAAAATCAACCCCGGAAACCACACAAGCAGGAGGATGAGCTAACTCATCACACTTAAAAAATTAAGCAGCAGCAGAAATTGTAATAATAATTGCATTAAAAAAAACAGTCTGGTGACAAAGTGCTACATAATACTGTTTTAGGGCGTTTTCACATTAGGCCCACCTGTTTGGAACCGTACTGCGGCGCGGTTCGCCCCCCTCCCCCTCCCCCGCTGGCTTGCATTCACACTTGCAATATCGAACCGTGCCCGGGCCCACTTGTGTATTTACTCAGTTTGAAGCAGCAGGGGGCGATATGCACGTAACTGGTTACCAAACCTGCTACGGAGGAGAACGAAGAAGAGACTACGACCATGGTAACCATTTCTTACACCAGAAACCAATATTTACGTTTCACTCTCTTCTACGTTTCCTCCAAGTGTGTTTTTTTTATTGTGTTTAAGACTGCATCAGCGACCTTCTGGACCCTCGTAAATCATCGTAATCCTAAACCAGAATAAACAAATCTACAAGTTGAGTAAGCAAAAGATTCAACCGTGGGGTTAACAGCAAGTAATGCATCAAAAGTAGATCGGTTCGGACCACTTTGTTTCACACCAGTGAAACCGCACCAAATGTAGGGAGATGGAGCGGATCGAGACCACCCCTTCATGGAGGTCTCGGACCGGCTGGTTTGGTGGTTGCATTCACATTGATACTAACGTATCAAACCCTGGGCCAAAACTTCTTTGGTGCGCACTAAATATGGTTGGTGTGAAAACACCCTGAGATTCCACAAAGTCTATTTCTGTAGACGTTCAGAACATCCATATACAAAAAAAAATGATTATTGCTTATCATTTCTACAACAGATTCTCAACATCAAGTGATTCAAAAACTCATGGAGATTCCCGTACTGTACTTCAGTGTGGGGCTAGTGTGTGTGGAACTGTCTGATGCTGCCTAAAATTATATCACACTGGAATGTGACACAGTTAACACAAAATATTATAGCTTCAACCGCAGAGCATTTTGCGGCATTTTTGCACAAAAGCAGTTCAGTAAACGACAAATAAGATCATTTTTGGGACATCCATAAAACCGATAGTCCACAGTTTGTTATCTTTTTTCATTTCAATGCAAGCATTTATTTTACTGCTGCATATACGAAACTGCGCAACATTTCTGTTGGTCCTTGTTGGGTCATGTTCACTTGAAATCACTCCCTCCCTCCTCTGAAGAACAAGCACCAAAGTGTTCATGAAGTGTGTGAAGCTGCAGGACGACGCCTGTGCTGATTCAGACACACACTGCAGATTTACTTCACACCACCAACACGGCACATCAGATTTAGAGGGGCTGTTCAAACACGCACTCACACTCACAGAGTGTATTACTGTGCTCATTTCAATCAGGTGACATTTGTTAGCAGCTAACATGAGGGAGGAGCGGAGCGCGCCACTGGCTAACCTTTCAGCTGTGAATTATGGGAATTTACCTTCATGCCTCGGTGCGTTTGCCGCCGGTCTGCCTTTCGTGTCTAAATCAAAGGCTGGGATCTGCAACATCGGCACTTTGCCTTCCTACAAGGGCATGCGCTGCACAAACGGCTGATGACGGGTGACATTTACAGCAGGCCGAGTCTCCAGCTGCAAATACAGAGTGCTCAGAAAACACAGTGAACATCGCCTGGGAGGCAGGTCCCAGTCACTCTGAAACAGCACGGGTTCCCAATTCAAGCTCTATGGTGACTTCACATGAGTGTATACAAAGTTTAGGTGCTTGCATTTAACATGCAACATACTGATACATTTGAACACTACTGTGCATGCAAATAAAATTTAAAAAAATCCTTTCTGGGGTAAACTGACCAAAATATTCACATACGTATCTTTAGGAGATCATATTTTAATGGAAATGATTGGATTTTTAATCAGTTTATGATTTGACATCATGAAAAGGGCCTTAATAGACAAAAAAAGATTTAAAACAATACCATCTAATTTCACTGTTGTGGAACTAGCATCTGGCAGTTTTATATTACCCTAAAATACCAAATAAACGGCGAGTTCCAATTAATTGCCGGTTTCCAAATAAACGTTGAGTGTAGCAGTACACTTTGACAAATAGACGCCCGGTGTAATTTATTCAGCGCTGCCTACGAGTTATGGTCGAAGTTACAGAACACACATGTGAACGCTGAGATCAGAGCTGACAGTTCACGCTTGAAAAGAAACATTATCAGATTGTACCTTAACAGTCCACATGGTTTATTTGTTTCTCTGGACGTCCTGTGGGCTCACTTCTCCTCCCTCTCTATGTCAACAACAGGCACGTTGGTGTACGGCGCTCTGTTTCACAACAGTGCAGTTACATTCAACGACCACAGAGGGCACTAGAGCGCAAAAAGCCGGAATCTTACACACTAGGGCTTCACAAATCCAAAGAAGAAGACGTTGCCGCTGCAGGTTATTTGCCCTTAACGTCAGGAGGCTGGACACGTCAGTTAGCAGTACATTGCTGCTTATCTCCATGGCCCCGGTGCAGCCAAAAAACAGAAGTAAGACCTTAACTTAACTACTTACTACTGGTTAGGTAGTTCCTTACCAGTTTTAAGAGTGCTTAGAGTGTGCTGAGTTGAAAGAAGAAGACAAGAGAAAACTACAGTACTGTAATCTTGCTGTAAGCTGATATTCATACTGGTGTAAATAAATAATATGATTACATTTACTGTATTTTTTCGTTTTTTGCTAAGCAAGATTTTTGTGAGAAAGGAATTAAACGCCTGTTCCAAATAGTCGCCTGGTCCCAAATACACGCCTGGTCTGCTCAGTGATTGAAAAAAATAAACGCCCCGGCCATTATTTGGTATTTTACCATAGGTCTACAATTTGCTGAAGTCAAGCTCAGTTGTGGCTAAAGTTGCCAAATTCTGAAGTAGTAAGCTTTACATGGAATTTTTTGGAAGAAACAGGAATAAACCTGGAATTTAAAAAAAACAAGTAATGGAAAACGTAAAGATGGAACATTTTTAAAATAGTTGGGAAATAAATTTTAGCATAATCTTGACTAAAACAAACACATTTCATGGAGTACACTTGAGGATGCACTCTTAGTACACCACTTACTGCAGGGGTTTGAGACCACGCTCTCTACATGCACTGTGCTTCCTCCATCACAAATGACTCTAGAACCCCAGACTATTAACACATGAGCCCATGGACCACATAAAGTAAAGATGAAATTCATTGTTCAATAAAGTAATTAAAACATGATGATCTACTTACAAATATATGAGATTATTTTGCACAGATCTCTGCCTATGATAAAAACAAATGTTTAGTTTGTTTAACCTACCTCTTCTTGCTAGTTCATTTCCAGAAATACCCACATTCTGATTTTCGAATAATCCAGTTTGGAGTTTTTCTAAAAGTTTTGCTTCCCATAGAAAGTACCTGGAAATTTTCTGCTCCTTTGCAATCCTTGTTGTGGCTCAAGACAAAGTATTGGGGTGGTATTTACGGTAGCCCAACCCTCAATTTTAACTGTTAGCCTTTGCAGCATCTTATCTGCCCTGCATGTTTGCACTGACCTACTGCCCATGTTGTGACCCACTGGAAACAGACTTAACTGACTCAAATGTGTGGTAAATGATATACTTGTAAATATCTATCCAATCTTTCATAACATGTAGACCAATGTGGAAGTGAGAAAATCCCCTGTAGAACATCATACTGTATCTGACATGCTCCCCACACCTACCCCTCAACAACGTTTGGATGTATTATTTTGGTTGATTATTTCTCCCCTTTAATAATACTAATTGGTATCATATTTACTATATTTGAAAAGCCTGTTTTGACACACTTACAACAATGTATGACTTGTTACAATTGTGTATTTATTGAATAAGCAACATAATTAAACATTAGGGTAGTGCATCCCAAAAAAATAACCAAAATCCCCCTTCTTCTGGAATATAGCCTATAGTATCTAAATGAAGCGAGGGTGAGGAACTGGTCTTCTTGGGATGTTGTCTTCCTATGATGTACTTGTCTGTCTGCCTTCACCAGTATCATGGGACTTGGTCTGTAGTTTCTAGGGCTGACACCAGATAAAGCTGCCTTTTTGGCAACAAACCACCAACATCCAGTTGTTCTTAATGTTCTGGTGGAGGTCAGAACTGTTTATGTCTGGTAGAGACCGCAGGGAAACATGGATTTTCAGGTGAAAGTGGCTTGTGAAGGTTGCTGTGGTAGCTTGAAATGAAGACCGTTAATTGTCTTCATTTCCCACACAAGGGACTGCTGATAGCAAGTGATTAAACATAACCAAAGCACCAGCAAAGCACACCTCAACCGCCGCCATTAACCCAACAGGCATTGCACTAGTAAAACAATGGTTGCACACATAGGTTGGAAAATGTGTTATAAATTGTGATTTTTAAAGAAATAGCAACTCTTCCTGCTTTTTTTAACAACACATTCTAGTATGAGATAAACATTAAAGCATTTTTATGCCTATTTGTCCTCACAGGTGGGATTTCTTTTCAACATCCCATGTCCTATAGCGCAATTTTCTTTGCTTTCAATGTTGTTAGATGCAACTTGGGGAGCAAAAGAGCCTGACACTTTCCACCAAACACTCAGTTTATATTGAAATGTGCTATGCTTCTTTAAAGAAAGTGCCTCTCAAACCAGTTTGGGGCTTATAATGTCATAGCTATACAGCCGTCTTCTATACATGTGCGTTTTCTGCTCATCACAGAAATGTGCAGTGACTGTTTTGAAAGTCCACAAACTGTGGCCCCTTTTCCCTCCTATCAGGCATCATTTGCGCAACCAATCAGCACAGAGCTCATTTCCATAGCTTCCAGCAGCCTCCCTGCCCTCTCTGGCCGTGTTGGGGAAGTTACTTTTAAAAAGTAGTGTTTGCTCGTTACTCGTTACATCTGAAAAAAGTAACTCTTTACTTTACTTAGTTACCCTCTATGAAGAGTAACTTCTCAAGTTACTTTTCCGTTACTTTTACATTGCTTGATCATGGACAGAACCCCATATCTATTCCTAAATGTGAAGGCCTACAAAAAGTTCTACTACAGAGAACATAACAGTTTTTTGTGCTCTTTATTTTACAAAATGTCACATACCCTGTGGAATGAGAGCTCCTGCCCAGTGTTTCCACATTTTGCTTCTGAAATAAGCAACCTGGTCAATAAAAATAAGCCCAAAATAAGCAACCTCCAGCTATTTCCTTTCCTAATGTGATATACTACTTTTTAAAAAGAGAAGTCTACACAAAGTGTGTTAATTTTCGTCTACATTACATTTCAATATCACAGTGCTAAGTATCTATTCAAGAAAAGACTGTCGCTTATAACAAGCAGACCTGGCAACTTTGGCTCTGGAGCATGCGCCATGTGCGTGAGTGTGTTTGGGGGCGTTCATCTAACCAGGAAAGGAGGAAGTGGACAAACTACCTACCGCAGTCGTGTTTTCCTTTATGTTAGGAGCTGGAAGATAATCAGGGGGATACACACAGACTTAAAGCTATGGTCTACGATTTGGAAGCTTTGTACATATTAATAACACAGTTTATAAGGCTGTTATGGTCCTATGGTCCTATCTACACAGTATAAAGACCAAAAAGAATGAAAAAAATCCATTCAGTATATCCGCTGAAAAGCTGCATACTAGCTGACCAATCAAGCCTAAGAACCTGCAACTATTAATTGGTCCGTGAGTTAGTCCATGAGTCCATCCAATCCTCGTCTCCCTCACTACGCAGTACGCAGCATCTTGCCCATGGTCCCGCCTCCTCCCCTCTACCTCCGGTGGGCAGCTAGCAGCGTTAGCTACTGAACTATCATGGAGCCGGGAAAGCCTAGCGCCGAACCCGGGAATCCGCCTCCCTCTCCCGCGGGCCCAACGGAGCTCTGCCCGCGGGTGGAGGCCTGTTAGCGGGCTAACGGCTAACGAATAGCCTCAGCCGGCCGTCAGACCTTCAGCATCGGCCGTTTCGCCCCTGGTTGATCAGGTAATGGCTTTGTTTACTACAGTGGGAGATGTCTGCTGAATAACTCTGGTTAGTTTGTGCCTGTACGGGCTAATAAGTTGTAGGGGAGCGGGTTAGCCTGTTAGCCGCTAATCGTTAGCACTGTAAGCTGAGCTGGGGAGGACAGGCTGAGAAAGATTAATCCTCCCCCACACTCGGCTCCGCTCTGGCGGCGCCAAACCCGCATTGCCGCCGGTCCAGTTGAAATGGCTACTGCTGTGTGTTACAAGGGGGATGTCTGTCGTGTTTGATACTTTCAGTTGAGCTGAGCTGTTTTTGATTGAGTTTGCTGCTGATATATTGTGCTAGTCGCTCGTAGCTCTGCCGGAGGGGGCTTATATGAGCCGACACGAGCTGGGGGCGGGATCTTGGAACACGGAGGGGAGAGGTGAGGGAAGGAGGGGCAGGCTGCGGTTTCAAATCGTAGACACCAGCTTTAAGAGCCCCAAGAAGCAACTTCACGTCTAGAAACAAGCCCAAAAAACCACGACCTGCGGCCGTGACTCACGAGATTTTCAGCCTTTAGACGCTTATCATGAGCGGACTTGGCAACGCTGCTCGTGTCTGTGTGAGCAGCTGAGAAGGCAGCTTCAGTGTCAGATATGTCCGAGGGAAATGTAATGTCGCGCTGCATTAAAAAAGGAACTACGTTTCATTACCAAATTTTCAACAGTAGCGCGTTACTTCACTTTTTACCCGAAAAAGTAGTTTCGTTACTGTAACGCGTCACTTTCTAACGCGTTACACACAACACTGCTCTCTGGTCTGTGTTTTCAAAGGGGAGGGAAAAAGATTCATCTCTCTACTGAGATTTTTTTTTTAATTCAAATCAAATCTTTGCTTTATAGACATGGTGTAAATGGTCAAAACAGCAGGAAACGGAACCTTTAAAAATATATATTGTGATAAATGTAATTGTTTGAGGCACAAATCAACTGAAAAGCCAGAAAAAGGCTGGAGGCAAAAACAGAAAAAAAGAAATCTATCTATGCTTGAAGGTTTATGTAATAATTTGTCTTTAAATTTCATACAATTTATAGAAAAATCAACAGCAAATTGTCTTCTATGTCAAAAACGCACACCTTATTGATATTAAGAAGTGTCATGCGGCTTCTCTGTAAAATGAAATTGACTTCCAAATCCATCCATGACAGATTATATCAGAGAGATCGGAATCCGATGTTTGAAGCAGCTGAGACTCAAAGAGCAGAACAGCAGAGAGCAACAAAAGATGCTCAAAAAGCAAGTAAAGCCATAAAAGAAAATTGTCCTCTGGGGGAAAAGAGAGTTTCATGAACGCGGACTGAAAAAGGTGAGATTATTTCTTCCCTCCATGTCTGTCACGCCGCCTTGGGAAAGCACGGCGACCGGTGAGCCTGACTTTTCAGAGCTCTGCGTCTCAGTCTACCACTTCAGCGTGACATTTCTCTCATTCATTATTTGAGCCGCTCAACAGGTAATTTTCCACCTAAAAAGCCTGATTTGTGCCGACGTCGTCTTCTCTTCAGCATGTATTCTAATTACCGGCCGTCTCTTGCTTTGATCCGAGGCCCCGCCGACGCCGCTGCTTCACAACTTCCCCTCCGATCGCTTTCATCAGGATGCCTCATTTCTTTTTGGCACAGTGGCTTTTTTTTTGTGCGTAACGCTGGATTTAGAGGTTCAGTTTCGTGGCTGAGATAAAAACCGAGGGGTTTGTGTTAATAAAACCAAACACAGAGGGGAGATAGCAAGCAGCGACATTTACCCAGCATCCCCAGATATATGCGTGGCTATGACAAAAAAGTCCAGCACTGTGAGAGGTGGAGTTTCTCATATTTAAAAGTTAAGAACAGTTTCTGCTCAAGTGGTGCAATAATTGGCCCAAAATTCCTGCAGTTAAGTATTAGCTTTAACCCTTTCTCTGCCTTCCCCTGGATATACTTGACATTTTTTAATGTTTTTTCAGCTTAAGTTTTTTGGTTAAAGATGAGCTTAAGAACTTTTAGATTTCTTAAACGCACACATCCTGAGCATATGAACAACACACTATTTTTGTTTTTTTATTTTTCAACTCATGGATGAAACATAAGTATTATAAACATCAAAAGAAGTGAATAATTCCAGAGGCACCTATAGTTTTACGCTCCGTCTGCTGACTTGAATTGATGCACAAACTGTTTGCCAGCTCTCTTTGTAAGTATGGATCCTGACACATCTGTCAAGACATAGCAGGACTGAAATGTTCATGTTGAAACACTTCGTGTGATCTTTTCAAGATAAAAGCATGACAGTTTTTATCAGATTGATTGACTTCCTAGAGCTGGGCAGTAAATCAAATTTGAATCGAGATCAAGATCGAAAATTGAGTATTCGAAAGTAGAAGATTAGTGTGCTTTAAATGACAAGTTGAACTTATTTTTCTTTTTCTAATATTATTAGCATTTTTCAAATTTTTATTTAACAAGTACACTTTTATGTTTTTCCAGTTTTGTAATGTTTAAAATGATAGTGTCAAAAGCACAGACCTCCAATTAAAGCATAAGGTTTGTGATTGTGATCTTACTATTGATTTCGTGACGAGAAAGTTAATTGGTTAAACTACTAAAAAACTATATTTCCTTATGTTTTTGTTATATATATTTGGACAGGGCTGTTGCATCCATGCAAAAGCACAATTGGGGTTATCTTAACCCTTTAACTCCCAGCTCAACTGTTTGGCAGAGGTCAGTATATTCAGGAATATCTATTGTGTTAAAAAAAAAAAATGAGTCATTGTTTTTTTTGTATGATACAGAAAAAACTGCAAACATACCAAAATAACTTTCATTCTCTGTGTGGGATTTAAAAGTTCAAAAAGTTTACAGATTTTTATTAGAATCACCACTATTTTTTTTATACTGAACCACTTACTGATAGAATGATCAATATATAAATAAAATCTGTTCATCAAAAACATGTTTGTGTGTCAAATATCATCTATTTTTATGTTTTTTTGATTACGAGTTGATTTACAAACATTTTTACCTTTTCTGATGGATTTTGTCCCAAATATATGAGCATTTTTATGTCATCACACCATCAAACATGAACTGTTTAAACCTTTAAATCACACACCAAGAAGATATCTGATGTTTAGCTTGTTTGTAGTTATGATTTTTTATATTTTCAAAGCATTAAATGTAACTGAATTTATTGATGTACTCTGCCAAACTGTTGAGCTGGTAGTTAAGGGGTTAAATGACATTGAGATCCAAATTCTTATGTATAATTAGATACAGATTTTATATCTCTGCATTATATGTATTAACATGCTTATATTTAAACACTATGACAATGTAGCTGAAAAATAAGCGTTATAAAATGATGTGTAAAATTGAAAACAATAGAATGATAAATTAACCTAGTTTTCAGTTGTCACTGTATCATTATTCTGATCATCGTCGAATCAACATCATATTATGAATTTAAACTTGGTTATTCTTCCAACCCTGCCCTAAGATATATTACATTCTACAATGATTACATCTACAATAGAAAACAAAGAAGAGAATGATATCAACTAACTCTTTTGTAAAGTGTCTTGAGATGGCATTATTATTTGGTGCTATACAGTCAAGATTGATTGAGTTTGATTGAGTAATCGCTCTAATGATTTTTGCCATAATGGAGCTGCAGTAAGACTACCTATGTTTAATGGTCTGTGAGTTTACTTGAGTAAGTATAGCTGCCATAAAATGTCAGGGGAGCTGAAAAATTTAACATTAAATAATACTACAAGCTGTGCTGTTTAGATTCAAATACACCTGGGCCTGAACACCTCAATAAAGAAGTATGGACTCATGGACCCTTGGTTGATGTCTGCTCCAGATTACTGTCATGTCCGAAGGCAAATCTGTTCATCTCAAAGAAAGTTCGGAAATGTTATTTTGATTGATTATTCTTCCCCTTTGACAGTGCCAATTAGTATTGTATTTTGTGCTGTTGGAAAGCCAGTTAAGTCACCTTTAAAACAAAGTACAACAACAAATGGTAGCAGAGCTGACACCCAATAATGCTGTCACTCTACACACTGGAACACCAGGTGCAGGGAATTGTTGCACATTTTGGATGGGTTTACCCACACATTTATCTGTGTTGCTTATTCCATGCATAGACCCTAAAAGAATTGGATGGAGCCTTTTGAACTTCTGAACACTGTGGATACCCTCTGATGGAAGCTGCCATACTGCACGCACCATCTCTACTTGACTTAAAGGAGACATATCATGCTGAAGCATGATTTAATACTTACATATTATATAATAAATTTGAAAACAAGACCTTACACCCCCTTAATTTCCAAAAAATGAGATATTGTATTTTTTCTGATGTCCTAGAACGAGATTTGATGCCTCTGAAAATAGGTCATTGCGAGATGTCCGCGAGATTTCAAACGTCGTGACGACACGAGGTACCTTTCTTTTTGTTGGAGTAATCTGATAAAACACTTCCTCCCCTGTGATGTCCGTTAGCCGAAAACCGTCACCGAGGAACACATCCACCATCAGGGGTATATAGATCCCTAGCTCACATTCACTCATTACCAGCTCTGTCCTGTAGGGGGACTCAATACGCAGTCGCTGCATTGAGCCTGCCGGAAAATACAGTAGAAGAAGAAGGACAGGCTGGCTCAGCCCCCCGATAGAACTGACCAATCAGAGCACAAAGGGCTGTGACGTTGCAAGGTAACTTTAGGTCATCCTCAGATCAGAGTGTTTCAACGAGGGCTTCATAATGGCCTAAAATGAGGATTTTGAGAACGCTATTGTGGGGCAATGAAGGAACTAAATGACTTGTACTGAGCGCAGAAGTACTTTACAGGCATCCTAGTCTGGCATAGTGAAAAGGAGAAACAAGCATGATATGTCCTCTTTAAGCTGATGTACTCACAGAGAGACTGTGTCTTACAAAAAGCAACACTGTGTTTCCAAAGCCTGAAATCCTTAATAAATCCTTAATCAAAGAAAAACATGATAAAAAAGTTTCTTACCTCACAGTGAGAGCACATAGATGTATAGTTTTGGACCAAAGCTGTTTTTTTACCTGGGCTGTATAGATGTGTATTAATGCCATTAAAAACATATTTTCTCCGCCTACAATCATTAAGGTGTCAGATTTCCACATCCAGCCTCAAGTGGGCACTTTGGGTATTACATGTTTTGGCATAGACCTCCAGTTCAGCCCTGGAGGTTGCTGCCCTGATCCTGGACAAGTTGTACTTGTAAAGATGACAAATCAGGTTTGCAAATGGTATAAAAAGCAATACCTATTGGTATTATTAAAGAGGATACATACTAGGAGTAGAGCTGATATTTCTGCATATCTTTGCCATCTTTGCATGTGGAATTCACATGTAGGAAATGCCAATGAATCAAAAACATCATTCAAGTTTGAACTCTTCATTAGTCATGCCTGCTTCTATATTCTTGATAAAAGGTCATATAATCAATAATAAAAGAAGTCACTCCCTTCTTGGTTAGAACTTCCTCCTTTAATTCAGCTAAAAGTTAAAGCAACAAATTGTTCATCTGGATAATCTCCATTCTTAATGTCAAGATGCCCTAAAAATTCAGTTTGTATTCCTCTTCTTTTATTTCCAGGCCAGTGTGGAATAAAAGTCTGATCAAAAGCTGAAACTGTGTGTTACATGGGGTATTAAACGAGGTTAGACCCTGTCAGCGACACTGTAGAAGCTCTGAGGAAGACTCCATGTGCATACTTATCTCCATCTTATATCAATAATGCTCTGCTCTGTTCTCTTTTCAGTGGCCAAGCCGGACTGTCACTGCCGTTTTTGTTCCCGCACGGTGTCCACTGTCTGCAGGGTGTCACTCAGACTAAAAGAGGGGGGGCTTTTTGTTGTAGTGAACAGTTTCCAGCTTATCTCCCGGGGGACAGGGCCATTACTGAACGACGCACGGCTCAAACCTGCAACCTCCAGCCCCCCTCCACCCCACCTCTGCCTTGCTGTGCACCCATTAAGGCAGAGTTAATTAAACCACAACTCATTGCCTCAGCAGGAGGAGGAGAATAAGAGAGGGAGGGGGCTCACAATTATACATTGGCATTTACTGAGCATTTTCAACTTATGGTGCTCAGCTGGTGGTCACTTCTCTTACACATCAGCTGCTTACCCATGCTGCTTCACTTCAGTGCTTCAAGATGTCTGAGGCTTCTTTCTCACCAAGCATCTGATGAAGAATCTGCAAAGTAAGAAGTGATTTATTGTGAGGGAGGAGTCTTTGCATGTTAGGATTTTTTTATGGACAAAATTATTTTTTAATTTTTATCTATCATCAGATAATGTAAGTTTACACATCAGCAAAGTAATGTAGCTGGGATGCGGACAGTCTTTCCAATGTTTTGCTTCTGGTTAGCCCACATCTTACTGATTCTCTATTGTTGATGTAGATTGTCTATTTTAAAAAATCATTAGAAGTTTGAAGACGTCACCAAAGCCTGTTGAACGTGTTTGTTTTCTCACAGCCCCTCCCCCATGGTATTCATCATTGTAATGTCTATATATCATTCTGATGCTATGATTCCAGGGTGAGCTGCTTTTGTCATGGTGCACCTCTGGCTTGGACTTGTATTCCCCATGGTCCTCTTTTCAGTTCCTTAGGCTATCTATCTGAAAAAATAGCTGGTGTAGGTGATGGTGGTCACAAAGCTGAGAATGCTTTTAATGTTTGCAATACGCAAGCTAACACTGGCATTAAGGCAGGAATAACACGGATTCTGCACCAATTGCTGCAGTGGATTGTTAGTTAAACCCCTTCCTGTTTCTTTTCTCACAAACAGGTTGTTAATATAGTGTTGCAGTAATTTTTTTTTTAACCAACCAGGAGGCTAATTTTGCGCTGGTTGCCTTGACTAAAGCCTACAGGATTTTTTAGGTTAAAACGTCATGTTGTAAACTCGTGCTTGAGAATTCACTCCCAGCCGAATGACCCAATCAAGTTGATGCCCATGGCTGTGGCTATGGAGTAAGTATTATAGTAAATTTAAAAAAATAAATAAATAAAAAGCATCAAAAATGATTGCATCTTCGCTCTGGTCAGCATGTCAGCAGTTTTTCAGCAACCATTATTTTAAGAATACGATAACCCTTGAAAATTTAATAGTGATTTCCTGTGGTGCAAGACAAACTGGTTCATGCTAACACGACTCTATCGATGGTGTGTTTCATGTACCTTGGATGCGGAAACTGGGGATTACACTACACCTCAGATAAACACATTCCAGTTTTGAGGTGTCAAGGTCAGGGTACCTGAAGATAGTCCAACCTCCTACTAGAAATTTTGACTGAAAAAAAAAAAAGACGAAAGACAGCATTCCCATACATGATGAGTCTTGCTTGTAGTTCTCCCCTCTTTCTGCTCTACAAGACACTGATTCGTCCGTGCTGCCTTGGGCCAGGCGCAATCATTGTTGACTGGAGCTTTACAAGTTGTCTGATTACCTCCGCCAAGGAGGTTATGTTTTCGGGAGAGTTTGTCCATCCATGAACAAAATAACTCAAAAAGTTATGGATGGATTTTGATGAAATTTTCAGGAAATGTTCAGCATGTGAAAAGGAAGAACTGATTCGATTTTGGTGTTGATCCGGATCAGCGTCTGTGATTTTTGTGAATAACTACTGAACTAAAATAGATATCATTATGAATCTAATTGCTAATGGGTTTTTTCATGGTCAAGGAATCTAAATATTTCAATGAAATAAAGGTAGGACTAATATTTATGGTGAAAATCACAATATGGGAGAGGACTGTGGTGCTGGCGGAGGTCTGCGCTCTCCGAGTGCTTTTCTAGTTACAGATATTGAATCAGGCAGATTTAGGTGCACTGCAAGGTCATGTTAATTGTGGAGCACACCCCCAGAGAGGTGTGTGTGTGTTTGTGTCCCAACACTCCCAATGGCTAGAAGTTGGCTGGTGAGAATTTTGGGAACAGAGCTCCAGATTATGGTCCTATCTGGAGGCAGACAATAACATAACTTTTGATTACATTTGCATGTGTGCTCATCAACTCCAAACCAGGTCCAAACTTTCCTCAAAACTATTTGTGCTCCAAGAGCACAAACCTCCACCAAGGCTGTCCAACAAAGTCAGGAAGTTACTGTCAAAAATGTGGGAAACTGTCCCATCTCACACTATTAATGAATTCTTTAAATGAAAACAAAGAAATATATATAAAAAAAAACTACTGGATCGGCATCTGTGTTCATACCACCACCACAATCTAATCACTAATCTTTTGTGCCATGATAAACATTACCTCATTATGTCATCACAAGATGCTGAGATCTTATTGCGTTAGTGAAAATGTGGGAAACTACTCTATTTTGCAATGTTGATATATTCTTTCAAAAAGTTCTGGATCCACATGAGGGTATTGGATCCCCACCAAAATGTAATCAATTGACCCAAGGACCACTTTTGATATACTGTGAAAATTTCATGTTCATAACTTAACGAGTTTTCCTGTTAACAAGCTAAAAAAGCTAAGATAATAATGAGCTGTTTGAGTCAGGTTTCAAATAAATCGCGAGTTGCATTCCCGTGTTTTTAATCCAGCCACAAAGCAAGCTATGCCATGATTTTAGTTGGAAATCTAACTTTCTCTAGCTGCATGTAAATGAACTGATTCATGCAGTTTTGTATCTTAGCATCAAAGTAAATGATGGTTATCAAGGCTGTAATGTAAAGAACCTTCCTCATGTGTCCCTGCTGTGTCTCCTGTTGTGATGCAGGCCTCGTCTCTCTGCTTTTATTTACCGTGGAGCAACACAGGCGTGAATGTAAAGACCACGCAGAGCCCCTCGCCGCCTTCTGCAGACCTTACTCAATCTCCCAATATCTCTGCAAGCAGAAGACCAGATTGAATTTTCCTCCAGAGTCTCCCAGGATGAGAGCGGACGTCACCAAGGGATACTTCCCTCTCTACGCCTCCTGTTGCGGCCCTATAGATGCACGCCTCAGATATTTCTCCACAGACGGGAGGCAAAGGCGTCAACCGTGCTGCGGGAGCGCTCTGGATTCGCTTTAGATTTTACATCTAGTCAACAGTGGGAATTCGCTGATAAACAAAGGAAAGTCCATCTGGCATGAAACGCAGCGTCCTTGGAGAGCCGGAGCGTGTTTTCTAGATTGGAGTTCTTATGGCTGATCCCCAATACAGAGATAGTCACACAAAAGGAACAAAGCGCTCCGTGTTTGCTGCGACATTCTTTGATAATTTTGGAGCTAATTTTCCCCATTGTCATTTCAGCTACCACTGTGGCCTATCTGCTGCATGTGTGTGTGTGTGTGTTCTGTAAGCAGGAGAATAAATATTTACCATCTGTGGTGTTTTTCCTTCGCTCTCTCTCTCTCCCTCTCTCTCTCTCTTTCTGTCTCTGCTGTGCAAGAATCCAACACTTTTTTCTCCTTTTTTTTTATCAGTGCTGGAGTTCAGCCATGGGCCTTTTTAATTTTCTGCTTTTGTGTTTTTAGCTGAGATTGACAGGCGGCTCTCTCCCTGGAGCATTGTTCTATTAATCTGTTTAATATGCTACAGAAACATTCGAGTGCCGGAACAGGCAGCCGGGGTAATGGAATCGCAGCAGGTAAAGGCGGGCTTGCATATCTGACGACCGGAGAGGGGGCACGAGAGGCGCCAACAGTCGGCTCAGTGTGGCACGGTGACGGCAGTCGAACCCTCCCTGCTGCATCTGACGACCTTGTATGGACAGACGGACAGAGCGTCACATCAGGTTTGAGAAATAAAATGCACTTCTAAGACATATTGCTATATTTTCAAACTGCCTATTGTATTTGTTTTACTTAATTTAAGGGATATTTCATTAATAATTAAAATCTAAAGATACCAATACCTAAGAACCATGTAAACAAGAAAATAAGACTAATACACAGTGATTTATTGAATTTTAATCTCAAAAATTGCAGAGAAAAACCTTGCACACTGTCAAAATTGGGCAAATACATTTTCAATCTTTGGAGAAGCAGATAAGCCTGTGAGTAGCTTTCATCAATCAAAATGTTGCACAACTATTTGTACTATTTTCCCTCTCCTTTTGGGTAAAAAGGGATGGCACAGTGGCACAGCTGGTAGTACCTGTATTAAGCCTTTAGAAAATCTAGCAAGCGTCACCGATTTGTTAGCCAATCAGGGCTCAGTTCATGGACAGTGCTCTTATTAGATCATCTTCTAAGGTATCTGTGCTTGTATGTGTGCATGTCTAAATGGGCATGCTGTTTAGATTGTGCAGGTAATGTTAATTTTATGAGGGGTCGGGTGGTTTGTGGCTCTTTGTGGCCACACATACATTACACTGGCATAATGCTAATGGCTGCTAAAGGCACACAAACAGTGGATTGGTTGTGACGAAGGGAATGGGTGGGGCTTGGACCTCATTAAAGTTCTATACCCCATGTCCTGGTGTATTTGACTGTTTAAATCTTGCCTTTAGAGTCTATTGAGCAAGGATTTGAGGTAAGTTAAATGAAAAATGTGTCACTGCAGAGGATCAGATGAAGCTCTTTTTCCCTTCTCCTTGGAAATGTTTACACCTAAAGGGGTGGAGAGGCTTCCAGAGGCTATGATAATGAGCTCTGCGCTGATTGGCTGCCCTTAAGATGCTTGATGGTAGAGTGGAGGAGAGATTACAGGCCATAGAGTGGACTTTCAAAACAGTCATGTAGATGGAAACTGTATAACCATTACATTGAAAGCCCCAGGACAATAAAAAACAGAGCATTTAAGGGGCACTTTCTTTCAAGAGGCAGAGCTCATTTCTCTGTGAACTGAGAGTTTGGTAAAATGTGTCATGTTCTTTTGCTGCTAAAGGCTCTACTAACAACACTGAAAAAATAGGAAGGACATGGGACCTTTAAGTGGGTGAAAGCACACAAAGGAAAGGCTGTCCTTCCATCATCAAGTCACAGCCTGTTTTTTTCCCACTTAGCAAGTAAACAATGGCATACCTACAAATTGAACTTTGCATCATGGGATGCTTGCAAGCAAGCTAAACTACTGAATGTTGGTAATGAGGGAATAATTGTGGTTTTATTAGGGGACTAGAAAAGGTCAAATGTCTTATTAAAGTGTTGACAAATTACAAAAACAAGTATTTGACACAATGACAATTTAGAGTAAACAAACTGTGTGCATGAACAAAAAGGCTATCAGTGCTTGCCTGCAGTGACAGCAGACCACAGAAGTCACCAGCTTGCACATACACCATAACACCTGTAGAAGTGTCAGTAATGAAACTGACAGCTATATGAAATAGACCTGTCTCCAGAGTAAATCTGGAGTGCTAGTGTCCAAGTTATTACATCTGCACACTTATCATGTTTTGGAACCTTAAATAATGCAAGATAAGGATGGGAGTAGTAATACATGGTATTAAAGCATTGATAATTTGAATTATTTGAAGTATTGGTATCTTATTGATTTGAAATGTGTTGGTATTGCCCATCACCAGTACAAACTGTCCAAGTCTGATTCCTGGTGACAGTTTTAAAAGTCTTCCACTGCTCACTCCTCATCTGTCCAACTTTATCCTCCATTATCCACTAGAAGTACTCCAAGAGCACATATCTCAGCCAGGGCATTTCACCCATTGTTGAGCAAGTGATTGTAAAATAAAATGTGGAAAATTGCTTTATATCCTTGTTTTATCAAATCCTTGAAAAAAGTCCTGGATTCATATCCTAGCTTAGATCACCACCAAAATCATATCACTTCCCCCTTGTGCTGTGACCAACATTCCCTGTAAAGCTTATCAAAATCTTTTGAAATATTTGTGTAATTGGTGCATTTGTAGAAAACTATCCTATCTCACAATGTTGACAAATACTCAAAAAAATCCTGGATCTGCTTCTGGATCATCACTAAGATCTAATTAATTCTTCTGTTTGCCATGACCAGTGTTTCCAGAAAATGTAATATCATGTAATGTGCCATGTAACCTGTTCATTACTTTTGTGTGTTATCCTGTGCACAAAGAAACAAAAAAAGGGACAAATGCAGGCAGAACATAACATTCATGTTATGGTACTAAAGGATGTTATGTAAACCAGCAAACTAGCTCTTGGCTGTCACTGTGATCCCGCACCATGGTGCAGGGATAAGTCCAGAAATGTGAAAGTAAATCTGTATTTTGGCATCAATGCTTGCCACATCTCAAAGTCCAAGGCACAGTTCTATTGGCGATGTGGATGAAAAATGTTTTTGTCAATACAATACAAAAAAGTACAACCATAGAAGAACTCACTGTTAAACTTTGTGCACATGCTTACTTCAACCTGTGTCGTGGACGGAGCTGTAATCATATTTGACTCTGTGTGTAGCTGGAGGACACTTAAGACATGAGAAAACTCTACTTCTAAATGTGGAAGAATTCAGTTGTCGTAAGAACTTGTACAAAAAAAATCAGATCAGTGCAGACTGATAAACAAAGATAGCTTTATTTGTATAGCACTTTAAAAACAAAGGTTTACAATGTTGCTTATACCAACAGACAGGAAAGTACAGAAAACAATAAGCGCCTTAGCTAATCGGAACTTAATTACAAAACAAGGTCAGGTAAGATCAGATATAAAAGCATTTGGCGGTTCATCGCTTCACAACGTCAACCTAGTCCCTGTACTGCTCTGGACTCCTGATAGGACGCCTGAAACTGGCTGAATTTGTTTCTTTGGAAGCCTTCCACTCTTCCTTGAGAAACCGACAACAACAATCCATCAAACAGTGCCTGTGTTCTTAAATTGTTTCGTAAAATAACTCCTGCATTTTATTGCTTGTATTTAAATGTCTGTTACTGTACTCTGTCTGTTTTTGTCTACTGTGACATGTACTGCTGCCTCTCTTGGCCAGGTCGCCCTTGTGAAAGAGGTCTTGACCTCAGTGGGTCTTTTACCTGGTTAAATAAAGGTTCAATAAAAATAAAAAATAAATAGCCTTCGCTCAGGCCTGTGCCAGGCCCATGTTACAACCCTTTAAGTATCCTTCAGGCTTAAACGCTCCATGATGCACACAATCACCGCCGTGGCCTAGTCCAACCAACCAGATCCTTGGGCACCCACATATACTGTGAGCTGCATCAGGTTCAGGACAGCATGCCAGGGGCCTTAAAATCACAGCTACCGCCTCCATTTCCAGCAGCTAGCCTTTTCACTTCCTGCCATACTGAGCACATGGTCCTGCTGACCAAACTCAAAAATGCAAAAGAAGAAACTAAAGTTTATTGAAACCTCGCTTTTGCTTCATTTTTCAAATATGATAGTCCTTACTCTCTTGCTCCCTGATTTCTAACTTTATCAACTGTTCCATCTCTTTCGATGCTATATATTAAAAAAAATAAGTAGGGGTGCTGGTTTGGCGGAGTGGTTAGCACTCCATGTACTTGCTTCTGCCGGTCCAGGTTCGAATCCCGCCTGTGACCAGTTTGCAGAGTGTCTTCCCCTACTCTCTCACCCCCTTTCACAAGCCTATCCACTGTCTCTCTCCTATCAATAAAGGCACAAAATGCCCAAAAAATGCATTTAGAAAAAAAATAAAACAAACAAAAAAGAATAGTAGTAATAAGTGGTGCAAGCCATCACCCAGATGAAAATGGAGGTACACAAAGAAACACAACACAATTTAAACGTACAGTGCTCAGGATAAATGAGAACACCACCTTCAGTTTTGTCAGAAAACCTTTAGTTTCTTTTAAAACCAACATATGCTTTGGCAAACTATACCACAAAATCCTCCCCCAAGTGTGGACCATTTATTGCTAACAGGACTTTTAAAAGTGGCACGCTAAAAAGTATTTTTCCCAATTTAGGTCCGGATACAAAAATAAGTACACCCCAATCAAATTGGCGAGAGTAAAGCTAAATTTTGCTAAATTTTACGTTAAACTCAGCTTTGTCAGAACTTTGGAAATTGTTCTTTTATTCATTTAGATATTGATTAATGCATTACTTTTAACAGTGGCGTACTCATTTATGCTGGGCATTGTAGGCACTAATTTCTGGAAAAATGCAGGCTGAAGCAAAATTCTTCTATGTACTATCACAATGCCAAGCTTTACTTCTTTATTGCACAGGCCTCCCCCAGATGCATGCTGGGAATAACTGGTTAGTGGCCTAATGTTCCATGTCTCTAAAAACCTCCCCCCGCCGTTCAAAACTGTGTAGATCAACTTGCTCCATTTATCATGTCCTCCCTGTCTGAGCAAAGAAAAAAAAAAAGGGTCTCTCTAATCTTTATCTGGCCAACAACGAGAGAATAAAGAGTTAACACCATCATGAGCCAAACGCAGGTCGCTCTTCATATCTCCTCTCTGCACTGGAACGCTGCAAATCATCTTTAATAGTCGTCATCTTGATGGTTCATTACGTTAAACTATCTCTGCTAGCATCCTCTAATCCAATGGCTCTCCTATGGCCTGAGGGGCTGGGAGCTCGGCGAGGGAAGGGGCTGAGTGTGTGTGTTTCAGTGTGTGTGGGACAAGGCGGGGGACGTGTGCTCATTGTATTATTAGCAGGTTAATTGCCCCAGTGCAAAAGAGTGGCCGGACGGCGATAGGATGCCATTTTGGTTTAATTGTTAGCCATCCTGTACAGTAAGCCCCGCGCTGCGCTCCAGCGGCCCCTCGGTGCACCGCAGCATGCCACCAGAGGCTGCCAGCTGTGTCGTACTGTACATGATGAGAGGCACATTAGCATGGGGGAGTGTGAGGGAGAGAGGAGCTGGCACACAGCGCCACCTAATGGCAGCAGAGGTGAGCAGCATGTGTGTGAGGGCCTGCAGGAAAGAGAATGTGACAGAACAGAGAAACAAACAAACTTCCCCTGAAGAAGTGTGCTGTAAGATGATGCTGCAACATTTCCTCACTCACTAATGTGATGAAACTTCTCCGAGAAGCCTGGTGAGCCAGCTCCAGTTTGAGTAAAAAAGGCGAGCTTAGTTTGAAATTCTTCAATTCTGTTCAAAATATATGTCCAATAGCAATAACATTATTAATTTTGATTGAGAGAAAGGGCCGCATGTGGCCCCTAAAGAGCATTTTGCCCTTCTCTGTTACAACTGACTGTCAGGCTAGTTGCCCATCTTTGATTTAGATGGTTTAATAGAGTTGTTCTGCAATTTATAATGATGTTAGATGAAAATTACTTTGTGCTTTTTGTTACCTCAGCCAAGGAGGTTATGTTTTCAGGAGAGTTTGTTTATCTGTCCGTCCGTCTGTGAACCAAATAACTCAAAAAGAAATGGATGGATTTGGATGAAATTTTCAGGAAATGTTCAGCATGGGAAAAGGAAGAACTGATTCGATTTTGGTGTTGATCCGGATCAGCATCTGGCCGCCATGACGAAAAATGTGATTTTTGTGAATAACTACTGAACTAAAATAGATATCATTATGAATCCAGTTGCTAATGGTATGTTTTCATGATCAAGGAATCTAAATATGTCAATGAAATAAAAGTAGGACTAATATTTATGGTGAAAATCACAATATGGGTGAGGACTGTGGCACTGGGGGAGGTCTACGCTCTCAGAGTGCTTTTCTAGTTTGATTCTGAATCTGGACTGGTGTTTAAGCCCTTGTGTATACATTAACAAGCCCGACACTTTGGGCCCAGGGCCCACATACGTCCCTCTTTTCTCTCAATGTGGCCTGCCACTCATATATATATATATATATAAGTATGTATAAAGAAATATCTTCTTCTTAAAGATTAAAAAATTGCAATATTTTCAAGATAAAGCTCTCAACATTTGTTACTGCTCTGTATTTTAGTCATTTATAAAAAAATATATAATAATTAAAGAATGTAAATTTAAGTGAATTACAACTTCATCAGTGGTAGATGATCTATAACTTTTACAAATTACAACAAGTATTTTTGGCTCAATAACTCAAGTTGTACAAGTTGCACTGGGTTTAAATCTAAAATGGTTGATATATATAGAGACTCATTCACTCATTTGTAGTTTCTTTCTTCTGGCTGGAGACTGTTTGAGTTTTTAAATGGCAAACTGTGATCTTAGTCTGAAGCTGCATTCAGACCAAGTCTTCTGGTTTGGATTAAGGTTTCTCTTTTTCGCATTTCCACAGCTAATTCTGTCCTAACTTGGTCTTTTACTGAAGTTGATAGGGACCTTTGGTATCACACCAGGAGCACACAGAGTGCCAAAATAAGGATCAAATTACCTGCATGCCATACTAGTGAAGCTGAATTTGGTGGAAACAATGCTTTAGTTTACATGAGCAATTTATTCATTGCAATTTTCCTTTTTGTTGGGTCTATCTGTGCACCTATATTCCTCAAGTGTCTACTACCTTTCTTTTCCAAAAACAGAACTGAAAGTATGTAAGATTAATCTTGATTAACTGTCCAGACTCTGTGACACATCCACGCTCACTCAAACTGAAATGAATCCTCCTCCTTGTATTCAGATTCTTGGGTGCTATCTTTGGGCTTCACTCCCATCTTGACCCTCTGTCCTTTCCAACAGCAGTCTCCTGCTTTGTGCATTTGTCTGAGTCTGACACCTTCACCCGCTTCTCTCCGTCTCACACACACTCGCACACACCTGGTTCACCTCCACTCTTTTATTTTTCACCCCTGTCCCTCGTTCATGATCCTCCTCCCCCTCGGCTCGCCGGCCCAGCAGATCATCTCCCCTGCTGCAGGTGCCCGGGCCGGGGCCCTGTCTGTTTTCATTCCCCTCCTGGAGGATAAGTAATTTGGGGGAGAGAGAGGGAGAGCGGATGACCACTGGCTCCTGACCTTTTCTCCCTCAATTTAACTCCTCGCCGCCGTGCCCGCCGAATGTGGCAATCAGGCTAGGCAGAAGTGACACCCTCATCTGAGCGTGGCCGGGCCCCGCACACAATCACGGTGTCACTTTTCATCTATATGCGGGGGCCGCAGGCAAGTGGTAGAGCTGGAATAAGGGACAGCCGAGGTAAAGGAGGAGGGGGATCAAACGTAGACCTGATTCTTGTTAGCATACCTGGCTAACAGCGGTGCTAAGGAATTGTAAGTCAGGCAGTTGCATAAATCAAAGCAAGTCGGAATCTCATATGAGGCTATTATAAAGAAAACAAGATGAAAGATACTGGTTTTGTCAGTGAAACACATTTATTTAAACTTCTTTAAAAAGCATCTGACTTCAGTGATCAGTGCTAGCTTACCATGTGCACTTAACGGTCATTTTATCAGGTGGATTTTGCTAGTACCAGGTTGGACCTATTTTGCCTTCAAACCTGCCTTAATTGTAGCAACATACCTCAAAGATGTTAATCCACATTGACATGATCTACTGCCTCTGACAGTGCAGTATTGCCTATGTAACTGTGGCACTCTGTCAGAGCTCCTGAAGGCCCCTCTTGCCACATGGGCCCAGTCTGCTCTAATTTTTTTACTATGTGGTGTGGATTGGTCAGTAAAGCACTGCTCATCAAAATGCTGTCAACAACTCTGCATTCTGTCTAAAGTCTATAGGCAGTGGGTTGAAACTAGTGGCAAAACGACATTTTACAATTTGATGTCACACTGGCAGGTCTGTTTGCAGGGACTGAAAGAAGGAGACTTTTTAACGCCTGCTTCACACTGTAAGCATTTTGTTTGCGTGCATTTGCCATGTACATCAGCTCTGACGAGGCCCCCAAAGTTTTCACACCAGGCTACGTCTTCCTTCTTTCAGCTCTTTCTCTTCATATACAGATGCAGCTTCTTTAATTTCCCCTTATACCAAAGCCTACCAAGGTCTAGTCAATCAACAGTCCCCACTCCTTTTCTGGGGTTGCCTATATTCCTAAATAAACATGCCCATGCGCCACAACCATGATGGTGGGCAGGTTCCATCATGGACCTGCTACAGTCCAGCCAAGACTCAGTCAAGGAAAGTGGGGAAAATTTAAGTAGCTCCATCTGTGCATCACTGCAACAATGAGCCTCTAAAGTTTAGGATTAACCACAACATCTCCTTCAGGAATCTGATTCATTGTATAAGTAATTTGGAAAACCTGCAGAATAAAAGCATTCTGAATGAACAGGAGGAGTTTCTCTACAGAGTAGACAAACTGAACCCTTTACTTAGAGGAACAGACAGGAAGTGTAATCGGACAGTCTCTATATATTTTTGCTGCAAGTATCCTTCCACTGTGGACGTACATACCAGATGGATTAAGGTAAATATGGCTCTCTATTTGTCATTTTCTGTTGTTTTGGTCAAGAAATGCTTGCGGCTTGTGGAAAAAATAGGCAAGACACCTCTTCTCAAAATGTTCAAAGTGTCATAGAGCTCATGCTGCAAAAATTAAAATAGGCTCGCATCAGGTAAAATGCATCCAGTGTGAAGCAGGCCTTAGGCAGCAGCTGGTGTCACAAGTGGAAAAGTGGTGCTCTTAATGCTGCAGACTTATTGTTTTGTCTACAGAGGGCCTCTTTCAGACAGAGGAGATGTGTTTAACACACTAAAAGGGGTATATATCTAAAAAAAATGCATAATTTTACCTCTTTATATCATCTTTTTTCCCATGGTTGCTACCATGTGATTGGCTGATTAGCTCTTTGCATTAGTGAGCTGTTGTCCTTATGCCATTACCTCCGTTCACTTGTCAATCTGCCTAATATGCCATAAACTTTGTTTTTTTGTTTGTTTCTAAGAATTTGCATTACCATGACACCAACACACCCTCACACTACTCTGTGCTTTGTGATTTCAGACTTGAAGCTTTTAACATAGGGTTCTTGGTTTTGGACTAACATCAAGGCTGTGATAGCCTACTGTTAGCTCTCATGCTACATGGACTTTAGCCTCTTTCCTACTTCTACCAGAAGAAGATTTCTTCCCCCCACTCTGCAGAATAAACCCTCCATCTCCATCTTTTCAGCACTGTGGTTGAACAAATTATATAATCCAAGAGTGAGAAAATCAACAGATATTATTTCCATGGACGACTCGATACGAGGCAGCTTCATCGCAGTTAGTACCAAACAACAGCCTTCATAAGTCAGTGTGAAATACAATGAAACGGAGAAGGCAGAGGAACATGTGTAGGAACATGAGTCTCCATGTAATAGACTGAGGGAGAAGAGGAGGATCATGGGAGGAGAGGCTTGCTTTGGTAAGTTAGCGTAACGGCAGCAGTCGATCCTGAGACAGCCAGGAGTCTGCTCGAACAAAGATGGAGGGTCGGAGACAAAGTGGGAGACAGCGGTGGATTAGAGTTTGTTGATAGCATGAAAATGTGATTGAGGAGTGCTTATTGGTTTTCCATTTCCTCTTTTGGGAGCAATTTTGCAGAGAAGATGAACCAGGGAGGATAAAATAAAGGGAAAATAGGTTGGATAATAGCCTGCAAACATTTTTAGGGAGAGAAACAACAGCAAGACTCCGATAAGACTGGATAAACTGTGAATTTTAAACCCAATGGGGGCCTCCCACTTTTAAGGTTTGACTCTCTGATATTTCCACATATATTTATGGCTGATACCTGATACTTATACTGATGTTGCTGTGATAATATTGAGCATCCCTTTCAAAATTCACTAAACAGCAACATCTCTACTAGTGTTGTTGATCAGAACTCAGTCCAAGAGCTAGAAGAACTGAGTAAGAAAAAATCTAAATGATGATCAGCCCCAGAGGGGCACATTATCATCTGAAAGGATCCAGGTATTGTGCGACTTATCCCCTCTGTGCTGGAAATGAAATTGTCTGATGTGGGAGATTTACCTTTGCGGCGTCATGGCCCCTGGACGGTGCTGAGGGTCGCGGGTGCCTCATGTCATCTGCTGGCACCGCCAGGGTGTCTCCAATTTACACACCGCGCCGTTCTGCATTTCAAAGGAGCCCCGGCGCCGGCCTCCTGTTAGTGATCGCTATCAGGGCCCCACCGAGGGAAGATTAGGGCCAGCTTGAAAAACAGCTAACCACCAGCCCCCTCTCCTCATCACTCCCCCTCCTCTTAACACATTTACATTTTCATTTTCATATTGGACTCTTCCCCTCTGCTCTGCCTCACATGTCAGCACTATGGGACTATTTTCATCTTCATCCCTTCATCAAAACCAGTTTACCTTTGTGCAAACCAGTTCACCAAAAGATAAAGCTGATTTCACTAAATTTGCTTAAACAAAGGTAAAATATACTGCTTGTTTATGGCTTTCAATATAACTACTCAATAAGTGGAGTGAAAATATTCATTGCAATGAGAAATTTGTAGTGTTGTTTTTTGTTCTTTAATTCAATTTTAATATTCAAGAATTTAATTTAATAAAGAAAATTAATAAATAATAATAAAGAAAATTTCTACTGAAGCTGTTAGCATCTATGCTAATCTCCGTAGTCCCTTCCTGCTCTTGTGTCACTTGTAGCGTCCACCTCTTCTTGCGCTAAAGGACTCTAACTGTACCATGCCACTTTTGGTCACTCACAATCATTGTAGATTGGAGCTTGGCAAGACAAATCTGCCTGATCACAGACATCAAATGAGGAAGATTAAGATTCTGCTTGCAAGGTTAGTACACCCATACAATATGCTGATATTCAGTTGATATATGGGATCAATATGGCTGATATCAGCAGTAAATACTGGCAGAAATTTTCATATCTGCAGATCTCAGTATATATAACTTTATTAAGCCATTATCTGTGGATAATGCCAATGATATCATAAAGCAGAGGGTGACAGCGCTGTTTGTTTTATACCAGTGTAGTTTCACTTAAAGGCCACTGGAGGCCACCATGGAATCTTGAAACTAAATTCTTCACATATCTACCACTGCAAGCACAAGTTTGGTCTTCTATATATGCATGTTTCTCGGTCTGGAGCACATATGTGATGTTTGGATTATCCTATACCAACACGAAAAGGAAAATACAGTGGCGCAGTTGCCAAGTTAAAAAGTAGCATCATAGCAGATCACTTGAATTGCAAATCTGGCTTAACAAATCAAAAGCACACATAACTTTAGACTTTTGCATCATATGATGATTATGTTAAAGTAGGATTTGTGTTTGTATTGTTCTTGTAAAACATCACATTTTAAGTGTATTTTCTCTCCCTGCAGCTCACCTTCGTCCCTCCTTCAAAAATAAACAGTCTTGCAGTAAAGTCAGTCATCTCATTCTCGCCTTCAAACCCTGGCTGTCCGCGCGCCTGTGTTTCTGTCTGGCTCTCCCGGCAGCCCCTGCCTCTCAGCTAATGGAATAATTAATGAAACTTTTGATGTAAAACAAATAATGGAGTTATTGGCTGTGCTGCTTTCAAGTATTTCATCTTTGTGAGCGAGGAGAGCATTTGAATGTGAACATAAATAGATCAAAGACTTACTCCAATCTAAGCATTAAAAAAAGAAAGAAAACATATTCAGAAAGTATCGTGAAATTAAACGAGCTGCAGATAAAGTTCACACGCGCTCATGAGAGCCGTCGAGACGTTTCTGCCCGCTGAAGAGCGAGCGCGGCCACCGTAAACTCATGATCTGAAGTTTTCTGCACTTAAGAGGAAAAGAGAGAAACTTGAGGAAAACTGAGAAGGACATGAAAGATGACAACTTTACTTAATAAAACATGTTCTACCAATGAGGGATGGAGACCAAAACCATGAAGACTGGAAAATGCACTTTCTACGGCACACAAATTTAGCTGCTGGAACGCAAATGAATAAACAGCCAATTGCTTAACGGCAAATCAGTGTGACCTGCTGAAGGTCAAACCCAGCATCAGAATGAAGAAAAAAGGTGAATCCTCTGACCAGAGAATGGTCAGAAAAAATAAAATATTCAGCTAGTAGCAGTTCTGTGGCCTTTCCAGAAGTCAGAAAAGAATGGACCGACTAGCTGAAGATGATAGTGTTAGGGAATTCTTAAAAATTAGTGGGGTAATTTTACTGTCCTAAGATGAGGTTCTGGCCTTGGATACAGAATGTCAGGATGAGTACAAGAGAGGCGATCAGAGTTCAGGGAAGTCTTGCCCCTGTCGCATTCGCAGGATATGATTTGGTAGTATAAAATGCTATGTAAACAGTCATAGAAACCATGGTACTGGTTTTGCTGCAAGAGGGTCTATCAGGCCACGGCTTGGTCAAGTAGTCACAAGGACTTGCTGAAAAAAGGGGCTATGAAATATACTTTATGGTTATCTTTGGCCACTTAGGCACCAATGATTTCCTGAAACAGGGCTTACTGAAGCGAACTTAAATCACTGATGGCCACGTGGTATGACAACAACATGACTCAAGGGACCTTAAATAGAGGGCTAGAAGTTTATTTCAGCAGTCCATTCAGCAAGAGTTTCCCACTGGCTGTATTTTTTGCTGCATTTTTGACGCTTGTTGGTTATGGTAACAAATCCTTTAATAATAATAATAGTGAGGCAACAGAAATGTATTTAAAATAATCACTAGTTACCACCAAAGAAGACTATTTCAGAACACACAATGCATCCACTCTTAAAGCAAGATGGCCCACCGCAGCAGAAGACTGCACCAGGTGGCACTCCTGGGGGCTAAGAACAAGAAACTGAGACTACCAATCACACATGCTCACCAAAATTGTCAGTAGAATATTGGAAAAAAGTCACTTGGTCGGAACAGTTTGGATTTCTGCTGACACATTCAGATAGTAGGGTCAGAAGTTGAGGTAAACATCATGAAAGCATGGATCCACCCTGTCTCTTTAAATGGTTCAGGATGGTGAAATGGTGTGAGGGGTATTTTCTTGGCACACTTTGTCCCCCTTTGTAACATCTGACCATGATTTAAACCCCAAAGCCTACCTGAGTATTGTTGCTGACCATGTCCATCCCTTTATTATCACAGTTCCAAACACTCCATGTCACAAAGCTCAGATCAACTCCAACTACTTTCTTGAATATAGCAATGATTTTCCTGTACTTCAGTGGCCTGCATTGTCACCAGATCTCAGTCCAATAGAGCAGCTTTGCGACTGAATAGTAGATTCTTATCAGGGATGTTCAGCCACAAATCTGCACCAACTGCACGATGCTTCCATGTCAACATGGAACAAATATCTGAGGAATGTTTCCAGTCCTTTGTTGAATATATGCCATGAAAAATTAAGGCGGTTCTGGAGCTCAAATGGGGTCTACAGCGGTTTCAGGGTGAACGTGCATTTGAGTCAGAACAACTCTCTGAAACAAAGTATGACAACCACCTGCGATCTTTGACAGCTGATCCCCCAAATTGTGTCAGTCCATCCATGTGTCATGACATTGAGTTTCGTATGTCCTTATCTGAATCTCGACATGTCCTTGTTGCATTTTTGATGTCCTCCTCTATTTTACTAGCATTTTGAGGATGCATACAAAGCAAGTGGCCAAAAAAGCAGTCTTAAATGCTGTGAAAAGGCTGTTAAATAACAAAATCCAAGACTGATAACATACAAAATTGTCAAATAAAACAAAGTTAACACCACTGATTTAGAAGAACAGGAAGTAAGACACCCAAAGACTAATCTGCCAAAAAAAGTGTGTATTTTGAGATTTTTTTTTTAAACTAAAACTCTAAAAATCTAAAGTGTGACATCAAAAACTCTATGGACTTGTCCGTCTGCAATAATCCCATCCTCTGCCTGATGATTGCCACTCACCCTCATAGAGAGTCTGGATGTAAATGGAGGGGAGTGAACTCAGCTCAGTAGTCTCATTTCTTTCCTTCAGACATTGTTTACTTTCTCTGTGGGGAGATCTCATTGACAGAGGCTCCAAATAGACTTAAAGACTGAGCAGGAGGGTGAGTGCAGGGAGGGACGCAGACTGGGTGATAGGGAAGTTGAAAGTTGTAGGGCTACACCGCACCTTACCTGCACATCCCTGTAAAACTATTCTTCTAAATAGTAAGACAGTGTTTATGGTTAGGTAATGTCTGTTTGGTCCCTGGAGAAGAAAAAATAATACCAAACTCCAGCAGCTTAAAAGCTTTAATCCACAACCAACATAGTCTTCCTGCATCGCTTCTGGTCCACATTGTGGCTTTGCTCCTACCTATTCTTGCCCATTGGAAACATACAGCGCTGCAAAACAGCAAAGTCCTGAGTCGGCAGAAAAACAAGATCTGGAGACCATGACAAGACTTCGACTTCTCAAGGTAATTGTGGGATCATGAGATATTAAGTTGTATTAACTTCATGCTATTGTCTGCATCATTATCATTTCCCCGAACGGATGCGACCTCTACATTTTCCCCTTCCAACAAAATGCCTGCAGAGTTCCAGCCAAATTCCAGCCTTTGGGATTCCCCTGTTCTACGCCTGTGCTTGAATTGTAGTGACTTAAAGGTGTAGTCAGCGATGTGGGAGAAAACGAGTGGAGAGGTTGTTTATAAACGAATTTAGATCCGCCTCTCCCTTCATACCTCAGCCCTGGCTCCACCCCCGAAAGCTGATGGATGTGCATCGTCATGGAAACAGCCACAGAAACTGCGTAGTTGACCAACGTAGCTAAGGTAACCTCGACTCGTCAGACAACTCGACTGACATTATTGATAACATCACAACAACAGTTCATTCTGGCAGATTAGACAATAAGATGAATGCTTGACGGCTGTTACTGTTATGTGAAGCACCACAAAGCTAATGTTGCTCACCTATCCAGCAGAAAGACGGCGACATCCGCGTCCGTTTTCAGGTCTTTCAATTGGCGGAGTTCCCTCCACCGTAACACCAATGCAACACCAATATTGACCCGGGTCTTTGCTCTTTCATGGTCATAGCCCTTCTTTTTCACTTTTCTCTCCACTGAACTTTTTCTTTTGGGCTGTTTTTCAGCCATCGCTACTGCACCTATTGTATCTCTCTCTTACGCTAACTGCGCACGCTACGCAACCTACGACTCCCCCCCCCTCCTCTGTCTGATCTGCGAAGGAGTATGATCGCCGCCTGGATGTGGGGAGGTGTACTCTGTTTTGCTAACTCGGCCCAAGCCACATTATTTACCTGCTGAAATTCAGAGCCAAGGCTGTGTATTGAAACTGGACTTTTTTTTCAACATGCTGTCAGTGGGGGCATCTTGTGGATGGAGAGGAGAAATACAGAGATTTTGACAAATCGTGCCTTAGATTAGAAGATTAGAAGATCGCTGACTTCACCTTTTAAGGGGAGACTTAGAAATGATCAGTTATTATTGGATGCCTCTTTTAGACACTGTTGCCACGTTATTGGCCTAAATTCTAAAATTGGGGGCACAAAAACTCTACATGTCTGACCTTTTCAGGCTCTGTGCTGGCTTATGAGTGGAAAATGAAATTTCATACTGAATGTATAGTTGAGGGTGTTCACAGAGCATTTTCTCACAGAGAAAGTGCTAATCATACAGATGGAGTCATTTAAATTTTCTTCAATTTCCTTGCTAGATTAAGTCTTAGCGGTGGCAGTAAAGTGCCAGGACCCTGTCCACTCTCATGGCTGTAAAGACATGCCCTGTGATGATGTGATAAACATCTATCTCTAAGCCCCGATATTTGATACGATTTAAAATGAATATTTTGATTTGTATGGAAAATGCTTCTATGTACAAAACTGAAAAAAATGAAAAAATAAATATGTTTCTCAATTTCCAATGGCACAAAGTTGGCTAGTAAGTGGCTGGAACTCAGCTGGCATTTAGCTAGCAGGGGAAAAGGAAGCAGCTGCATCTGTAGCTATGAATGCTGTATTTTGAAATTATGGTTGATCTTCTCGGTGGAGACTGCTGTGGGGTCGATGCAGCTTAACATAGACTCTCCAAGTATTTCCAGCAAACCAGTGCAGAGGTGGGCTGTTGGCATTGGGGACACATCAAGCGTAGTCTGTGAAGTCCAACTGGTTAAAGAAAATGAAAGCAATTTGCTCAGGAGTCCATGACTTGAGTCCAGAATGCTTCTCAGGTGTACCATGTGGAAAATGGGGAAAATACTAACAGCAGAATATTCAGTAAATGACATCTGGAACACTAGTATTTCTTAAATGTTTTTAGGTAATTGATTCCTTTTTCAGACCAATTCAAAACCTTTTTGCTGATGATCTCCTGATCCTGTGTTAACTACAAAATTCCAATTTCGACTGGTTCAGGAACTCCATTCACACATGCTTATAAAAAAAATCTTAAATTGAAGTGGATGGCCTCCATGGGAAACACAAACAGGGCTATTTGTCACCAATATTTTGTTGGATATTTGTCCTGGTGGCACTTAATTCCCCTCTCTGACCCTTTATTGGCCAACAGATAAACTGCAGGAAATGTTAAAATTTGTGCTTTACTTGATTTGAAATCATTCACCAATATGAAAATCTGTTTTGTGCATTTATTACAGGTAGTATTGGCCTCTACAGTGATTGTCCGCACATGAAGGTGTACTGCAAAATCAGAAGGAATATGAGAACCTCCATTCAAGGTGTTTCATTTGAGCACAAAGTTCTGCTTTAAAATAGACACGCCATCCTTCTCAAAAATTACTCAGATACACATACACCGAAGCCCAGCTGTCTGTGGATGTTTGTGCTTGGATTAGACCTGGGATCAACGCTTGAGAAGAGAAGAGGGATGGGCGAGACGCAGAGGGAGAGAGAGAGAGTGATTTTACATTTCGTGCATGTTGTCGGTGGCAGACAGCTGACCTTCAGTGCCGACACGCTCAGCTGCGTAACAACGGAGAAATGAGAGCCGTTCCAAAGGACTACATGAAATGGCCCACATGCTTTAAAGTTGTTCAATTACATTATCCTTTACATTTTCTCACTCGTGTGCAATCAAGGGGCGGATACAAAGAGCCTGCAACAAGCAAACATCACACGTACATATGCTTCAGAGCACACGGGGAGAGGGGGGTACAGATGCTGCAGGAAGTCAAAGCTGGACAGAGGCAGTGATTTCAGAAATAGACAGGGACCTGGTTGAGTGGCTGCATTCTAGGTGAGCAAATGGGTCATACTCACTACTACTTTTGGAGCAGGCCTACAATACTGCACAGGAGCTGAAACTAACTTTGATTCCTGACAAAATAAACTCATTATGTTCAGAAACTGAATTAGTATCCTCTTTTAAGTACCTCGGGTTTTTGATTAATGACTTGTTATCTTCTGAGCCTTATATTGAACAACTTGCACAGAAGCTTGTTTCTGAAATAAGTTTTGTTTTTCCTGTGCCTCAAAAAGTGCCTCTGATCAGCCATGGTGATGTTTCATACATGCATGCATCTACATAATGTCCTAAATCACCAGATACAGTCAATCATGGAGCAGTGTGGTTCATAATAAATCATGAGGCTCTTGCTCAATATTGTACTCTGTATGAACTAGAGAAGTGCCTCTCTTTTACAATCCATAGAGAAAATCATTGACACCTGAAAATGCCCCCGGCTTCTTTTGGGCTTGAGCTCATCTAAGATACGCTGTAGGGATGTAACGGTTACAGGTAAAATGGTAAACCGCGGTAAAATGTCCCACGGTAATCATTACCGTGTCCTATTAAAATTACCGTTATACTGTGTTTGATCACCACACTGTGTCAGTCACTCACGGTGTTGCTGCTCTGACTGGAAAAGCCTGATCTATGTATCTGTCCTCCATTGAGCAGTCTCAAAGGAGGCTCGCAGGCGCAGTTTGTATTGTTTGGCCTCAGAGTCTGAGAGCGAAAGTTGAAGACACAGCGGATATTTTTCTCGAAACGGACTCTGAAGTCTGGTTGAATTTTGGATTTTTATAAAAATGCTAAGGGGATACTGATAGATGACAATAACCCTGTCTGAAACACGACGCTGCAGCGAAAGAAAAAGATGTGCGCGGTCTAAACGGCTGGAACTGTTTCATTAAATAAACTGACCGAGCCATAAGGAGAGAGAGCGAGGATTCAGTGAGCCATACCTGAGAGAATTACAGGTGGTTTATCAGTAATTCTATCCAAAAAAATGTATAAAACTTATAAATAACAGCATTAGTATCATTCTGGAGTGTATTCTTGCCTTTCTTTTGCCATGAAATCGATTGTCTTTTTTCGTCATAGTTCGTGTTTTATGGATTTCATCGATCGTATTTGGAAATATTTAGAGAAGAAAATATCGAAGAGATCTGCCAGGGAAAGGGGAGACCAGAGGAGAGTCATGAAGGAGGTTAAATGCTTCAGGGCCTATCGTCTGTGAAAAATAAAGAGGCCTGTATGTGGTCTAATATAAGGAGCTGTAACATGGACACTAATGCTGTAGGCAAACAAAAATGTGTGATGGTATGTAAAATAGGTTACGTTTATTTTTTGTCATCTCAAAACTTTGAACATGTTCATTTACAACTGTTAATAAAGAGAATCCTGTTTGAAGTTCAAATCAGTTGTTTTCTTTTCTTGTAATCTCACGGTTAACATTATAATGACTAATACTTTCCAGAATTGTTTACTTTTAGGGGGGTTGAAGGGGTTAAGTGATTTCAATTGTGTTTAAACTACTTTTTGAACATTTTGAGCACATTGCAACAATATCGTGATAATAATGATAACCGCAATAATTTTGGTCACAATAACCGTGATACAAAAATTTCATACCGTTACATCCCTAATACACTGTAAAAAGGTTGCTGCAAATTTTAAAGTAACTAACTGGCGACAGGATACCAGGAAGTTACTGTAAATGCATTTACAGTTGCATAACTGTATTTTAAATAACATCACAATTACTTGGTTTCCGAAAACAACATCCTTGCTGATTTTTTTATTTACAGAATCATTGCAGTTTACTAATTTACAATGTCTTTAATGCATCTGAAATTATAGTGAACTTGCTGGATTATAGTTTACTGTATTTTACTACACATTTAACTATTTACATGATCATTTATTGCAACATATAGTTTCATAAAGAACAAAAATCACAATCATACATTTCCATTCAAATACTTTTCTCAAGCATTTTTAAAAAATTAAATTGTGAAAATTTAGAAGTAACTAAATGTATTTCTTAATCAATATATCAACCAATCTTTATTGGTATTGTGCCAAAGCATCAGGAATGTTATCCCAAGACACTATACAATGCAGTGGACTGAAGCCATGTTGATCTATTTCCCTTTTCATTTGTTCGGACATGTCATAGTAGGCAACTATAAACATTACAGTGAAGTTATCAGAAGTCAATATGCTTTTCAACAATCTATTACCATTCACAGTAACTTACTGTACAGGTCTTTTACAATAGGTAGCTGTAGATATCACAGTAAAATACTGTTACATTTACAAAAATCAGCTACAGCATGGACTGTTGTGAAGTGGAAAAGTGTGCTGTGACACAACACGAGTCCATGTTTCACATTGTAAATAATTGGACATCATGGATATTATTTCCTCCGGGCTGAAGAGGAAAAGGACTTTATATTGTTATCCACACAAAGTCCAAAAGCCAGCATCTGTGACGATATGAGGGTGTGTTAGTGCCCATGGCATGGGTAACTTGCACATCTGTGAGGGTGCATTAATGCTGAAAGGTGCATGCAGGTTTTTGAGGAAAATATGCTGATCAGATCAATATGATCAATTTGAAAAATATTTTTCTTTCATTATCATATTGAATATAGGTCAGAAAGGATTTGCAAATCATTGTATTATGTTTAATTTGCATTTAACAAATTGTAATAACATCAATGGAATTGGGGTTTGTCTAAATAAGCTCTTTCATGTTGCTGTCTGTCACTTGTTTGCTGCTCTCTGATCTTTTCTTTGTTTACAGCCTGTAAACAGCCTGTCAGCACGACGGTCACTCTGATCACAGCTCATCGCACATTAACATTCAGCTCTGCAACTTTGTTCTTATGATCCAACATGCATCTGTCCGTGTGTGTGTGCGTGCGTGTGTGTGTGTGTGTGAAGTAGAGGGGGGCTACTTTCAAGGGATTTGCAGTAATTATATGACAAAACGCCGGCGAGTCTCTCCGGGTGCTGAGCAGAGGCTCACGGGTCAGGGGACCGAGCACTCTGGGCCGGGTAATTTGTAAATGTCATTCAGGTGGAGTCCTCTGTCAGCCGACGGGGGAGGGGGAGAAGGGGGGAGTCGAGTACGGAAGGGGGGTCTGCAGCAGTCTTTTCTCATGTAGATTATTCTCTGACAGATGCTGAGTTCGTCATCTGCAGAAATGGATTCAGATTTCCTGATGACATTTTACACCTTCACTGATGTGATTGTTGTCCAGCATGTGATTTTTTGTTACGCTGATGATGTGATTTCTGTTTCTGATTAAAAGGAGTGATTATTGTTTAAGGGTTATGAAGTCAATAGGTGAAAATAGTTTTGGTAATAACCTCCATGGTTCAGTTTTACACACCCTGTAAGACAACATTAGAGGATATTAACAAGATTTGCTATGTGTGTCTGGTATCAGCAATAACTCTGTTGGCTTGGTCTCTGCTGCCTGGAACATATGCAGCCAGGGGTGCTTTCCCTCGTTCATCCTTGCTATCAACCTCTTCCTCTGTGTCATCATGGCCTTGATAATTAGTTTGAACGGGGGATGGCGTGGGAGGAAGGCCTCTACAACTGTCTGCTTTTCTCAGGGGTTCTTTCCAGGTTTGCTAATAGTTAGCTAACACAAATACAAAGCTGTGTAATGCCCCTTTCAGCGCTATAATCTGCCATAAGACAGTTAAAATCTGCAGAAAACCCCTCCGTACTTTTACTTTTTTTTTTGTTTTTAACATAAAGTACATAAATGCAAAGATTCACACACATAGTTTAAGATCACATGGGCAGGTTGGTGGTGCTCAGCGGGTTGTATTCGGTTCTCTCAACTTTGTTCATGTTTTCTTGTGTTAGTTTTTGTTTTGTTTCATTGTCCAGAGTCCCTCTGATTAGCCCTCTGACAGCTCCGAAATCCTGCCCTCGCAGAGTGTTCCCGTGCAGTTCGACTTCATCAGAGAGGAGCAGGCTGATGCGCCATCACCATTATGTTTGAAAGAGACGTCTCATCTCCTGTGAATGTGGACAATCAGCACCTCCTCAGAGAAGGACACTTTACATGCTCGTATTTCCTCAAAACAGATCCACTAGCTCCAAAGCTATGCCTGTGTTTGAGTGAATAATCTGCAGGTGAAAGAGACGCTGATTGGTAACAAATTCATCAGCCTAGTGTTTAGCGGGAAGTATCAACTGTTTTGCTTAAAGAAGTTGTCAGCCTCTAAACAACGAAACCAATCAGTATGCCAATCAGTTTTGTCTTAACCTCTTTAGCTCCTATCTACTCAAGATGGGTCTTGGTGACAGTTACATTTTAATGTCAGCTTTTACCACATTTATTTATGGCGTATGTAAGTATTCATGTTTTACATTCTTGCTGTAAAGCTCTTTCGTCACTTCCTTTGTCACATTTCAGGGTGATGTGACTGAGTGGGTTTGCTTTCATAAGTTTTTTGTGTTTTTAATGAATAATTTGCCATCTTTCAAGCCTAATATTGACCAACATGCTAAGAGGCTTGTTTCAGAAATAAGTTTTGCTTTTCCTATGCCTCAAAAAGTGCCTCTGATATGTTAAAATAGGCCAAACAAATGGCCACAGTATCAATAAGCTTTGCCAACTTTGACTTTCTGTTTTGAGTATGTTACATCACACAATAGAGGCAAACACTGGTGCTTTGTTGAAAAAAAAAAAAGGAAAACGCTATATAGAATCTTACTCGTGTCTATTTGAGCCAACTTTTTATTTTTGTAATAATACCCTAAAGGTGGGGTCAATGGTATCATTATCCACCTATAATCACAGTTGTCATTTTTTCTGAGTTTTAAGGCACAGTAGTGAATCTATAAGCTTGCAGTGTCAATGAATCGGCCTGATTCAATGTCTGTAATCTGACAGATCCATTTTGCCAAACCCCTGTCTATAATGGTTGTGAGCAGCCTAGAGTCCCTTAGAGCAGAAAGGGATGGGAGCTACAAGTGAGACAACAGCATTATAGGGCTTGTGCAGTGATTAGCATAAATGCTAACAGCTTCAGCAGCAGTTTAATCAGATCTGGGCAGTATTTCTTCATCAAATGAAAAACAAATATCACTTTGAACTTCTCTATAGAAATGGCATTTTTGCTTCGCTTCTGACGTGTTTTGCAGTTTGTTTGTTTTTATACAATGGCTGTGTCTGAAATGGCATACTAACGTACTACTCATACTAAGTGTGACGTCAAAATGAGTATGTAGTGTGTTCACATTAGATAGTATGAAAAGATTGAATGTGCGAGAAATACCCGGATGTATACTATATCGGAAAAAATTCTAAGTATGCGAGGTGGGCATACTAGTCACACTCAAACGCCCCATAATGCATTGCAAGCCCCATAATGCATTGCGGCATGCATTATGACCGACAGGCATTCAGCTAAAAATCGGCCACTAGCAAACTTCCCGTTTTCATAATAAACGTGTCTTTTATTATCTCCTTTTAGTTCTTTAACGCTTTTTTAAATTGGGCTCTTGTTTTGGAGCTGACCGGAAGTTTCTTCAATAGCATAATGGGGCGCATAGCGGAATGTCTGAAATGCCAAAATGAAATTTGTATCCGTGCGTTTTATGGCTCAAATGACCACATTTTGGTATTGTACGTGGAGACTTTCTCACCTAAAATGCTCTCTGAACTTTCAAATGTGGCGAATCAACAGAGATATTTGATAGCCTGTTGTGCTTTCGATTTTTGTTGTCGGAGGTTTGAAATGCATCATGGGAAACTTAGTAGTATACTACAGTGTGAACGGTTGGCATCCTAATCATACTTATAGTATGTAGTATACAGTATATACACATTATTTTGTAGTATGTAGTATGTTAGTATGCCATTTCGGATACAGCCATAGTGTCTCACATTTTTAGATTGCAATAGTAGCACCGGCCTACTAATTATCTGATCATATTGAATGTGATGAAACAATAAGGCCAGTAAACTGCCACATATGCTTTTGAGAGGTTCTGCCCATTCCCAAACACTTTCTACAGGCTGTTGCCCAGATGGACCAGTGAAATATGTTGGGTTGGTCAGGTTAGTGCATTGTAAGAAGGTGAAGCTTCAGGACTTTTGTTTGGTGTTTAATGCAGCATGATACTACTTTGTCATTTTCTTTCATCTGCAGTAACTGCATACAGCCTGGATGCTTTCTAACATCTATGAACATTTTAGAGAAATAACTTTTCTTTGCAAACAAACTGAAGAAGAGAGAGCCTCTCTCTTCAAGCTGCCTACTCTCAAACAACATTAAAAAGGAGCCAATTCTTTACCAAGTGTGTGGAAGGACAAATAAACAGCGCGACATAAATTTCCTGCAGCGGTTGCAGCATTCAGCGCTGACTTTTATAGCTGCAGAGTGAGAGGAGAGCTGCTATCAGACTATTGGCCTTTATTACAGTGGGTATAATAGGGCTGGCTGGAGAGTTTTATACGTTTCTGTCTCGCTGAGCGCCATCGCATCTCTCCATTCACCGCCGCCGTGATTGTTGCAGCGGCAGGTTGTCTGTGATAGGCTATTGTGCCCGCTCTCCAAAAACCCTTCACCTCAGCTGTGACGCCTCCTCTTCTCTCTTCTTCTTCAGCAGCCGTTGATTTTCAGAGTCCCCCTCCTCACCCGCACTTTCTCCCCGTCTGAATAAAGAGCTCTATCTATCAAAGCCAGGCCAGGACTCAATCTCTCGCCCGCTCTCCGGCCTTCGATCAACTATCTTTGAAAACAGCGGCTTATAGAACCGAGCCGTATGCGAGGGCTGCTGTGATTACATTTCAGATCTACAACAGGAAATGTTACACACACACACACACACATAGACACACACAAATACACTCACTGAAAAGTCTAAAGCTCACCTTCACACCCAGTCACCACTCTCTTTGACCCTTTAAATCCAGTTTGCTGTAAAATTTGCCCATTAAGTTGCCTTAACGCTGTAAACAGTCATCTTTATTATACCAGGGTGGACTGTATCATGCTGTATGTTTTCTATAAACCTCTTAGAGATTCAAAAATAAACTTTGTGACTTTTAAAACAAGCAAAATATTCAAATCATATGCCACTCATACCAACCATGACCACCTCTTTTTTGGCAGTACTGGTTTTGGGTTTACATTTCTCCCAATACCATTTAATCCTTATGCCAATCAAGCTAACCAGTATAATCAACTGTTGTGTCAATGAAACAAAATTTTGCCAAAACTGGATTTAAAAATGGAGAAAAGGGTAAAGTACAAGAGCTATTTCTATGTGAAGGAATTATAAATCTTATTCTCCATTGTCACTATCTTAATTCATTGCAAATAATAGTTGTTTAAGCTCCCAAAGCATAGTGTTTTTTTATGTTTCAGTAACCCTAACCCCTAACCCTAACCCTACTTTGGTGAATTTGGCTAAATGTTGCAGCTTGGTGTACCCTTGCAGAGCAGATGGACCTCCCTGATTCATTGTATGAAATATTGCAGGACCATTTTGCTAGCCTCCATTGACCAACGATTTCACCGGCTAAATGCCCAATCAGAGAAGTGAGCACCAAGGACCTTTACTTAAACTTCTCTGATGGGAAATTATGTTTTTGTTCTTCTACCAACCGGGGTTCACTGCTGGGAAACTGGGAGAGAATGTGAAAATCCTCCTTGGACGATGCTGGTTGGTCTAAGGTAGTCATGGTTACTAAGCGATACCTGGCAAAATATGCTCTCCTCAGAAGTTTACCAGGAGAATTTGGTGAGGATTGTTGTTATTGAGGTTTGTGTCACATATGGGGGTAAATCATACATCTGTGTGATATGATTTAATGAAGGACTGTTACATAGTTTAAGATAACGGCTAACAAGAGGGTCAAGCTGCTACGTCATACAATGGTTTGATATGGATTGGTCTGTGATGAGTGTGACAAGCAAAACTATCGTCCAATCACCAGCTGCAGTTGTTTTTGAAGGTCCGGCCCCTGAAAACATTTTTGAATGGCGACTTCCCAGATTGAGCAGTGAAATAATTCGGTTGTGGATATATGAAACTGTCTGTTTGGCGTGCAAAGTTAGCATATCAGCACACCGGTGGCGGCTGCTGGTCAGTCAAGGAGGGGAAGCTCATTTTTTTCCGGCTACATCATAAATTTGTTTATTTATTTAAATGTAAATTCTACCCTCTGTTCCATTTCAAGGAAATGATCTGTGAGTGTGAGTGACAGGGAGAGAAGCTCCGCAGCTGCAGCTGCTCATTGGTGAAAAGAAAAAGTGACAGAAGAAAATCTTCCAACACAACACCAGTCGTTTTTAAGAAAGTCGCTGGTGATCGATAAAGCCTCCAGATCAGTCCAGAACAACTGAATGTAAAACTTAGGAGATGCTCCGGTGGAGGGTTATACTTCAAGATCGCTGATTGGCTCATTTCACTGTCAATCATAAAGGGATTTGGCCTCAGACAGATCATCCAATCATCATGCAGAAGCCGAGTGTCCAGGCCAGCCCACTGCCTCATAGACCCCCAGAGACGCTGAGCGTCCAATGGGCGGGACAAAGCCCAGCGTTTATCCAATGACCGTCCAGTTTCCACAGTGGAACAACCCACTCTAAGCTTCCCCATCGAAGTCAGAAGACGCTCAGCGTCCAACTGTGTTAAAGCACTGAGACGCTGTGGGGATGAATGAAAAGGAAGTCGCACCAGTTACCTGTGATAAGTAGCTGATTCTGAACAAAAGATGAAGGTATTCTAGCTCATATTTAGTCAATGAAATGAACCTCACAGCAGTACATATCACCACTTTTTTGGGGGGACATTTTAGGGGAAGCTGAGCTTCCCTTGCAGTCTTAGAGTTAAATCTGGAAGCTGTAGGTGCAGGTCTTAGGTGTGAGATTAAGGGTATTTCAGTAAAATAACTCATTTTCACATGGCAAGAACAGATTTTTGGCAGTCCATCAAATGTCATATCTTCAGTCATAATTGAGCCCGAAGCAGTAGACCAGGCTTGAATTTCCCCTTTTTTAGGTTCAGTGGACATATATTGGAGGTGCCAATATACTGTGTGCAAAAACACAATGCAAGAACAATAGGGTTTAGTTTGAATCAAATAAAATTAATCTGTGAAGGGAACACAGGGTAACTTGTGTAAAATGTTATAAATTTATTGTGTTGCACTATTATTGCACCCATGCTGTGGCACAGAGCTGTTTGTCACTCAGTGACTCCTAAGTGAACTCTTGAAGAGAACTTGGTCAGCTTGAGCTGTTCATTTTGGATACATCAATCTCTACTCTTATCAATAACAATGATGGGATTGATTTGATGATTCACATCAAATAAGGATATCACCACCTGTTTTTCAGTGGCATAATCTAAACAGTGAGTTAAAATTGATCTTTGATGATGAAAACTGAAACAGGACTTCAGTTTTGTTTTCATGTTCGAGACATGAAACTATGCCTATATGACATCAGAACCATAGATATTACCTCCACTATGTCTTAAATGTCCATAAAAACACAATCAGAATAGATAAGAATCCTGCAGACCCAGGACAAAAATGTGTGTATGCTCCACCATCAGTAATTTAGGGTCTCAGATGAGACTGTGCCGCTAACTGACGTGACTGGCCTCCTGATGTTAGTTAAGGGCAAAAAACGAGCAGCAGCAGCGGCGACATCTTCTTTGGATTTGTAAAGCGCTAGTCTGTAAGATTCCAGCTTTCTGCTCTGTAAGGACCTCTGTGGACATTGACAGTAAGTGCACTGTCGTGAAACAAAGTGCCGCATACCAATGTGCATTTGTTGACAGACAGAGGGAGGGAAAGTAAGCTGAGAGACATCCAGAGAGACAAATAAACAATGCGGACTGTTAAGGTACAGTCTGACCATGTTTACTTTCAAGCTTGAACTGTCAGTTGTGAGCTCAGCGTTCGTATGTGTGTTCTGTAAACTTCGACCGTAGCTCATTGGCTGCGCCAAATAAATTACATCCCGCATTTATTTGTGACCCAGCAATTAATTGGAACCTGGCTTATATTTGTTATTTTACGGTATGCAGATAATATTATCATTGATATTTAAAGGCCAAAGCTTCACTTAAGATAGAAAAGCTTAACATTACACCTATTACTTCTCTGCACCAAAACGGCAGTGGAACTAAAGTTTTGTTGTTCTGTCAAACACAAGGGGTTAAAACATAACCAGTGCGCTGACAAAGAGTAAACCCTGATATTTCCCCTCTATGTGTCTTATGTCTTATTGGTTAGAAAGGCTGAGGCATCACCTTATAGAGATATTCAAATAGAAAATATTTCAATAAGCTACTTTTGTTCCTTTTCTTAATTAAAATCGATTACAGGCATCATTATAAAGGTACTCTTTAAAAGTATCTTATCACTCTACAGTGTATTTAATTAAGCCTTTTATTTACCATCAGAATGGCCATCAGAGTGATAACAAGTTGATCTGAGTCAGATTGGTCAAAGCAAAATCTGATACACATGTTTGTGTGAATTTACCTGATAGTGCATATTTGTCCATTGCTTTGGCCTAAAACTGTTTCCAGTAACAAAGCCTGAAAACATTTAAGTAGATTTTTAAAATGAAATACTGTATAATTTTGAAGATGTTTGAGAATGTCCATTTTCAGGTTTGAACAATTGGGACTGCTTTTTTTCCCAGTTATGTCATTTCATTGATTAACCAAAAGAAACAAATCATGCTCTAGACCAGAGTTTGGTAAAGGCCCTATGTTTTGATTGTTTGGCTCAGTCATTGGGTCAGTGGGGCTGAAAGGTTGAAATTACAACTGTGCTAAATGCAGTAAGTAGCTTCAAATTGGCTAGGCAAGCTGTGAAATTGAAAAAAGTCACAAAAATCCTTTAAAGGCCTCAGCAGATTATGACCACTTGAATTAACTCGCCTTTAATTAGTCTGGTGCAGGTATGAAGGTAAACGCTTGTGAAGCAGCGACCGCGCACATAATACAGCTTTATCAACCACAGGAGAAGAAAAGACTCCCTCTCTCACTATATAACAGTAAATATACATTTGTCTTCTTATCAGTGTGATTGTAAGATTGTATAAAAGTAAGAAAAGAAGTAAGCAGATATAAGGCGGAGTAGAGTTTTAAGCCGGGCAGGGCTCAGTGGTTCGCCCGAGTCCCCTCTTCACACTGCAGGCCTGACTGCAGCCCAATATGGTAAGAACTTAATGCCACCAGGGACCCAGCCCATTTGAATGCCCCGGCTTCCTTTATCACAGGCACAAGTGGTGCAGAAAAATTGCTGGGGATTAATTCTGGGGGCCTCGCAAACACACACACAGCTGGGATCAGTGCTTACAGCTTCCTCGGAGGTGGCACGCTTTAAAAAGTGGGGACGCTTTTATAAACGGTGGGATGGGCCTTTCCCATTGAAGCTTTGCCTTTTTGTGGGGGCTGAAGGGAGTGCCCGCTCTGCTAATGCAACTTAAAATGGTGTTATAAGACATAATGGCATACATGTAAAAGGCGATAAGGGAATTAAAGCTTTTTGGGCACTCCCCAAAACCAGAGCTTCCGCCGAGGTTCCCGAATGTGAGGAGTGTTATCGCCATGTTGGCTGTGAACTGTGCTGTGCTCGTGTATATCACCCTCAAATACAGTGAAGGTGGATTTGGGTGGGGAAGATAGGATGGAGTGCAGCTGTAAGGAGGTTTTTCTACAGCTGCTGCGGCTCTTGCAGTGTGTCCGCTAACAACATGAAGACAAGAGTGAGGCGGACGGCTGCAGAGACTGACATTTACAAAGCAGAGCACTTACAGACGACTGTTTAGAAGGGAAATTCCTGGTAAGACTGGCTACACATTGGAGGATTTTAAAGTCTTAACCAGTATTTAAAAGGTTGTGAATCAACAATGAGGATAAAAAGAGTTTTAACAAAATTTTGGCACATGCACCAGACAGACTGTCCCAATCAAAAGATCCAGTGTTGACTGCAGTGGTTTCAAAATGAAGATTTTTAACACACAAGATCTCAGGGAAACCAATGAGACCTACATAACCTGACACAACAGATGGACTGTTCAAAGTATTTTAATAGTCCATCTCAACAACAGCCTTTAAAGTGTTTGGAAATTGGCAGAATATTTCAATAGCATATTTGGCAGGCGATTAGACAATAATTTTTTTATCAATCACATTCATTATGGCCCAATCATAATGCAGAAGGCAGGTGATACTATACTGCAGTGTAAAGGATAGAACGGGAGCAACTGTGTAAAACAAACCCTTGCCAAAACATGTTAGACGTGAAGTGAAAATTATATCATACAGAACTTTGTAGTATTAATTGTTGTTCCTTTAATAAAGAAATGCGGTCCAGATCTGATAAAACTGCAACTGAAGCTGTTAGCATTTACGTTAATCTATGTACAGGCAGTCACTTCCTGCTGTCGTCTTGCTGGTACCTCCTATCTCTTGCTGCAAAGGACTCTGATTGGGCTGTCCCACTTTGGGCCATTCCCAAACACTGTAGTCTGGAGCTTGGCAAGACAATAAATCAGGCTGATCCATCTAACCCTTTAAACCATAACATCAGCTGGACTTTGAGTTGGTAGACTAACTTCTAAAAAGAAACCATCACTGTGATTGTGCACCAAAATGTTAACTTTAGGACCATCTTTGCTTTAACAAAGCACATGTAATCCCAAATATTATGGATTTTAAGATAAGTATGTTGCTCAAAACTGAATGTGTCAATGTAATTTTTTTTTCAAAATCAAAGAATAAAACCTCTGTTTTAAAAATAATACTCCAACCGTGTTACCAAGGACTGTAAATCATTCACTTCACAGGGTATTTTAAACATCTGTCTGTTATATTTTTAGAAAAATTGTATTGTCTTCAATTCAATCTGTGTTTTTTAAAGACAATACACAAATACATGTTGTACACATTCGCACACACACACTGACAGTTCAGCAGCCTGGGGGTAGAATTTGTCCAGCACACGCTTTGTGGTCCGTGTAGTGGTGTGCACTTTGAGCACCAGTCTACAGCAGAGAGTCGAGCTATCATGAGACCAGTCAGCATGATACACACAAACACACACACACAGTTCAATAAACACAGACAATCATTCCCTCCCCCATTGCTTTCTCTTGCACACACACATTCTGGGAGCAGTCGGCATGGGCATCCCCCATCCCTTAATGCTGATGACACCGTTTCCATTTCTGTGGCGACAGCGCTCTGCAGCCGTGGCAATATGGATTCTTATGGCGGACACAGTCCATCGGCCAGCGGCTCGCTCCCAGCCACGTAGCTTTGTTTATGTGAAGAACCATCTCAAAGTGAATTACTATGGAGAGGAGACTAAATCAAATATGTGGAGTGAGTAGAGAAGAAAAAAACATCAAGTTTCCCATTTCAGAGTCGTTTCCAGTTGAATGTTGGTTTAAAGCTGTTAATGATGAGTGTTTTTATGATGTAACACAGACATACACAGCTCAGCCCCCCGAGGAGAAAGATATGGAATTGGAAGAACCCACGAACCATAAAGGAATGATATCAAAGCTCCACCACACAGTGCTACCTGTGCTCCTGATAAAAGGTCACGTTAAAAACACACTGTTTGCTGCACACACCAAATGGACTGAAGAAGGCTGTAAAATGGCCGCCCTGTGTGAATGAGAGGAGGTATGATAAAAAAAATACTGGCCACAATGATATATTGATGTCATTCATATTAAGAGCTTCTCTGACACATTACTTTGTCAGATCTTTGATTCCTCATCTCAGCTTTGAGTTAATGTTGGCCATGGCACAAGAAAGAAGAGACAATGGTGATCCAGAATGTTGGAAATGCTTTGGCAGAAGTTTATAATTTGGCACACCTGATGGACCATTCAGTATGTTTCACTAGTCCATCTGGGAAACAGCCCATAGAAAGCGTTTGATAATGGGCAGAACCTTCTTACAAGCATATCAAGCAGGTGATTAGATGATTGTTCCACAATCGTATTTATTATTGACCAATCAGATAATGTAGTAAGTGGTTCTAATGCCATAAAGGACAGAACCTGAACCACTTCATACAGCAAACTCAGCAAAACATGTCTGAAGTAGAGCGAAAAAATCATCTCTATAGAGGAGTTTATAGTGTTATTTGTGTCTGATTTAATAAATAAGTCCAGATCTGATAAAACTGCTGCTGAAGCTGTTAGCATCTACGCTAATTTATTTCCAGGCAGTCACTTCCTGCTGTCGTCTCACTTGTAGCTTCCACCTCTTACTGCTCTAAAGGATGCTGGCTGGGCTGTCCCGCTTTGGGCCGCTCACAATCATCATAGATTAGAGCTTGGCAAGATGTATCTGCCTGATTACGGACATTTGGGTGTTGTTCTCATCAACTTTAGGATTTTGCTTTTTATTTATAATCAGCAAAATTTCTCACTATTAGTAATGTCATTGTCAGAAAGGAGTTGTTTTTTTAACCCTTTTCAAATCTCTTTTGCACAATATTTGACTTCATTGTTCTGTATTGTTTTTGTACTATATTTTCACTGTGTTTAATATACAAAACTAAACTAATTACATTAAACTAAAATTACCAAACTTTGAGTTCCTTGCTGTTGGCAAGTCAAGAATGCTTTAACAGTGGCTTGGGTAGGAGAGCATTGTCACTTTCAAAGCATCTCTTTCCCAAAATATGTCATAACATTTCATGAAACTGAATGATGTCTTGCCGGAAAATAAAGATTTCATGAAGTAGAGGTTATGTTTGAAAGGGCTGCTAAGTCCAAAAAAGGGACTTAGTCTATGTGTGAGCATTTGTGTCAAGGCCAGTGGAAGTATAGTGAGGCTTCATCCTTGGGCAGCTACTGTAGCTGTATGCCCTGATGTCGCAAACTTTTTGTTGTGTTCATAAAACTGTTCAACGTACCTAGCATAAAATGTCAAAAAGCATATGGGATCTGCAACCATTCCAAAAAACAGAAATGCAGAATGAAACTAAAGCTTCTAATATAGACCTAGACACTCCTTACCATCAGATTACTGCCCAATAAAACTGCTCTGTGTAGATCTGAGTACAGGTAAGCTTCACTTTTAGGCCATTACGTAGAGCATCATGGCAGTATAGGGTTATGATATCAAGTAATACTTCCAGATGTAGAGTTGTGTATACCTCACCCTCAGGCCATTGTATGGGGCTGTATAAACAAGGTAAGTCAAATAAAACCACACTAATCCTCACAGAAAGGGTAATTTTGTTCCCATTTAAAGAAGGTTTGGTGACATTTCCACAATAAATGAATCACAGACGATTTGGGCTTAACAGTCCTACAGTAATACTTCAATAAATTTAGCAGGCAGCAGAGAGCAGTGGAGCAATTCCAAACGCAAGATAGTGGGGTCTCTTTTCAAGCCCCTCAAACACCCCCTCCTCTGCTAAAGATGGGATAAAGAGGATGCCATTAGCTCATGATACACAATCCTCCCCAACCGGCGGGAAATTAGAGTCAGCAGGATGGCTCGCCGCACCGCAAGCCTCAAAACAATGGATGGGCCTCGACCGAATTAAAGCTCCATAAATCACAAGGTGTTTAAGAACACATGCGGCGACTCGTCTCGACGTGAAGCAACGTGAGGAGGAAGAGATGGAAAGCAGATGGAGGGGTGTCACAGTGTCAGGAGGTAAGGATGTGTGTGGGAGGGGCCTAATGACAGATTAATATGCATGCATCAGCAGAGTAGAAGAGAAGAAGAGAGGGAGAGCTTGTGTCCTGATAGGATACTGAAATCATCCTGCAGTGACAACAATGCAACACTAAAGGTACAACGCAGCTCTACAGGACTGCACCACCTTCTGCAGTCCGCATGAAGAATCTTAATATAGCCCTTTTCAGGTTTGTAAGTAGTGTGATTTTTTCTAGTGGGTGGGGCTTTGCTGAAGGCAAACAACCTTCAAGACACATTAGGCCTGTCAAGCAAGTTGCTCAACTGTTGCTGAAGAAAACAAGGGATAAATCAGGTGTTGCTCACAAAGGGTTAAAACCAAAATGCAAGCAGACCATCTTGATTTCAGCCATTCCCATGATTTCTTTTTGAGAACCTGTTTCTATGAATGAACACATATTACCATCCACTTTGTGCATCAAGTTTTATGAGTTAACTGACCTCAACTATGTGAACTTTAGCATTTCATTAAAGGGATATTTTGGATTTATGCTCATTTTGGGGGGGTTTCTCACTTGTTTTCATCCACAATTATTTTAATTAGGCTGAGACAGTGGCACAATTTGCAGCAATGTACAGACCTACCTTTAGTTAGTGGTGGGCGATACCGTAAGATTTGGTATCGATTCGATACCGATCCAATACCAGTCAGTATTGCAGATACCAATATCGATACCGATATTTACGGCGCTCCTTTCATGCTGCTCCAACCTTTCATTTGGATTTTTAATTAATTAACTATTAGTTAATAGAAATCCAACCAGGATAGTTTATAAGTAAAATACTTCATTAACATAATACAAAACTATAAAAAATAAGAAAAGAAAAAAAATAAGGCCAAATTACTGCCCTTCAGTGCACTTTTTTTTCTTAAATGCTGCCAGCAGCACTTCTTGCTTTTTACCTGGGTCACGTGACATTAAAGCACAAGAGGGGGAAGGAGGAGCCTGCTTGGCCATGCTCGTGCTGTGAAAGTAGCAGCAGTTGAAAGCAGCGACACTTAAACAGAAACAGACAGACAGGTCGCCTCCGCGGCAGCACAGATAGGACAGGAACTAAAGTATCGATACCACCGTATCAATCGATATCAATACCAACATCGGATCGATATATCGATATTTTTGGATCGATCCGCTCACCACTACCTTTAGTGCCAACTGTTTCTGCACCGCTGCATAGTCAAGCTTTGTGACTGTGTATTCATCTTGATGTCATGTATCTCACAAAACCTCACTTCAAAAATCCAAAACTTTCCTTTAAGAATACATCTTCAGAGACAACTTTTGGTTCATTTACATCCATTCAGCCTTGCGCCTGGTGAGTCCTTCAATACTTTAAACAGTTAGGTGAAGTGAATGTAGGTGAATTAGCCTCACACAAAAGGCTTAACAGCTTCCTCTTTTCATTTAGTCACAAAAGTCATTTAAAATGCAACGTGACAAAAAATGTAGGAGGTAAACCTGAGGGCTGATGGTTAGATTTAGATGAAAACTCAGTTCAGAATACTCAACCCCCCTTAAGACAGAAAAAAAGTTCCATTCTTGTGCTTTAACTGTATTTTGACCATTGAAAATGGTTCAAAAGGATCCTGGAATGAGCATCATATTCTCAGTAAATTTCAAGGTTTATATTGTTGCTCAGTTACAGATTTTTTTCACTCCAGAAATTTCCTCTCACCTGGGAGGTTTCGCACACCCTGGGTCCTTCATTAGTGAGTGAGTCCTGGTCTTCAGAGGATCTACTCCTGAGCTGTTCTCCTCCCTGATTCCAACTATGTGGTGATAGTTTCTGTTGAAAGAAGCACAAAGTGAATATTATTCTCTCTTTTTGTTAACTTCAGATGGACAAACAGCAAAATTAACTGACTTGCTGGTGCAAAAGAGTCCCATATTTAAAACCACAAATGTTGGAAAAATGTGTTTTTACAAACTGAGTAACCCTGATCCACCTTTATTCCCTCTGAGACACTCTGAAGGAGCTCTCACTTTAAGGTCCCATTCCCCAGTTCACTCTGATTAGTTGACTGGTTATCTCTGTGATAACATGTACAAAGGTAGTATGGTGCTGCTAAGCACTACATGCTTAACAACACTATATTGAGGCTGCATTTACACTGCGCCGAAAACGGTCAAATCTGTTAAGTTTTCATTGTGTTTTGGCCTTGCATTAACACTGAAACGCACTGAAAATGGTAACCTTTGAAAACGGGCTACAGGAGGGAAAGTTTCCAAAACGCTCTCCATGTAGCTCAGTGTAAACCCACATTGAAGCGTTTCAGGGTGAAACGCTGACGTCACCGCATGCACAGTACTATTTCAGATGAAGGCTGCGTGCGCATACCAGGAACAACAACAGCTTTGGCCGTTTGTCGAGTAACATGTGAGCCTCTTACCATGCTCAGTTTGTTATCCAGATGAAACTATCTAGACAGATTTGTTGTCCAAACTGATTTGCTGTCCAGAAAAGAAACTCCTGCGTCTCTGTGCGTCTATTCGCTATTGTTGTTCGTGAAAAGCTTTTCTTCTTTGTACGTGTATTGTAGCAGCGCTGCCTCTCTGCAGACCTACAGCGCCATCTACTGAACCGGCATGCACACTACAGTGGATCCATACGTCTCCAGCGTCGTCTTCTGAATGCAGAAGAATTTGAAAACGCAAAGGAAAAATCTTTACGTCTTTAAGTCAGGAGTGTTCGTGTAAACGTAGCCTTATTCTATCATCTGCTTTGAATGGGACTTCTTACTCAGAGCCAATTGGCTTAAGCTGCAGATAAGACAATAAAAGGACATCATACTGGTAGGTCTATAAGTGGGTGGGGAGGGGGGCACAATAAGAGGTATATAAAACCCAACAAAGCATAGTTTGGGCTCCTTAAAATGGATCAGCAGATGATTTTGGAGAGTATTTTTAGTTAGTACTGGCCAATGATGAATATCTTTCAGTTGATTAAGGCACCTCTCAAAATAACAGTCAACACGAATACAGTTCTTAAAAAATAATGCCTGCAAAGAAACAATATCATTCTGCATGCATTGAATTGAACTTCAATAAATATATGTTTGTTGAACAAGAGTTCGAAGAACGTGTGAGTTTGCTATGTTCCAAGTTTATAAAACCATGATTTTCATGTTCTAACTTTATTTCTAATTATACCTCAAAAGACATACTTGTAAAACTTCAGACCATAATGAACTGGTTTCTCTGCAGACCAATCTACTTTGAACAGTTTTTGCTTTTAAACAAACAAACAACAAAAGTGTGACCAATCAGAGGGAGAATTGTCCAACAATGGCCTCTAACGTCGGCAGTAACTGGCAGTCACAGTCATTTCAAATAAACTGAAATTGTCTCTGAACTCTTTCTCTTTTTTTTCAGCGCAATAATTGAGCCGGGAGTGGAGGTGCTGCAGACCTCAGACACAACATTTTGATAGGAAGGACAGAGACATTTTTTGTTTCATTTTTCAAGGGCACTGTGCAGCTTTCACCAAGGTCCTCATGGATTTTCAATCAGCACTAACAGCAGTATTTTGCGAGGAGGAGCCGGCACAATGATATTTGACTTTGGGTTCAAAAGGCCGGCGAGTCGTTCAGACATCGCCTTTCCCCTTCTTCTTCCCTCGTCGACGGCTGAATGTAACATTTCAGACAGACAGAATGGAAGCCTTTGTGCCATACGCCCCGACAACAGGCACCACAATGACTTCTCATTACTTAAAGATATTTGGAGCAGTCTTTTAAATTACACGAGGCCCGACAATCGGTGAGACCTGGAATTCATTTTCACTGAAATAGACAGGTGGACAATTTTCAACCCTTACGTCTCTTTGGAGAGAATAAACCATTTCAGCACGAGCAGGAAGAGGGCAGAAGCTGTGATGGTTTAACAGTGAAGACCAGCAGACGGTTTTCTTTTAGTACGTCATGGTGTGTTGGCGGTCGAGTGTTTATGCAGGGCCAAGCTTAGCAGAAAAACAAAAGCATCATGTTTAAAACATCCACTTTACTGACCAGCTGAAAGCAAATTTAACCAGATCTAACTCCTGGTTGTTTCATTCCTCCGCCAGAGACTGAAAGAATGGTGGTGGGTCACTTGATCTCTGACCGTTTACCTCCCAAGTTACACCAGTTAAAGTCAAAGAGGATGTTTGTGCAAAGGTTGAAGATCCCTGGAAGCCTTGGGATCATGTTTTTAAGAATTTGGCCCTTCAAAGATGAGGAAAATATGAATGAAGTTGCCTATCCCTCATGTAAAACAATGTTAGCATTCAGAGCTAATTTTCTTTGAAGGTCTTTGCTCAAGAACATGTGCTTAAGCCCGTTTAAGTTTATCCACAGAATAGTTAAAATGTAAGTGTAAATTTGGACAATAATGTAGCGATAATTCTAAAAGTAAAAGACAGGAGTGGATAAAAGATTTAGGAGTAGACATCTCAGTTACTGAATGGAGTAAAATATGTTTAGAGTCACACTCAATCAGTTAACACCCGTTTAAGATTGTTAAAATTTAACTGGGTAAAGAGGACATATATTTTCCCTGTACAACTGAACAAATTTGATCCCAATATGTCCGACTTATGTTATACATGTAACAATTATCAAGGTTCGTTATATCACTGTTTATGGAATTGTGATAAAATTCAAAAAATTCAAAAAGTCGGTCTTAAATTATGTCTCTCAGATAACGTCATGTCCGGCACCATAATGTCTTAAGCTATGTATTTTAGGCATTTATCCGGATGACTGCTCTCTGCCTTGTGAGGAGGGGAAAATGGTTGACTTTTGCCTTTTACAAAAAAAAAAAAGATCTTTTGCTCTACGTTGGAAGAATGTTGGTTGCCCCTATTTTGATTACTGGTTAACTAATCAATCCTCGAGTTTGGCTCTTAAAAAACTCATATATATCTTGTAAGAAGGAAAGCTTCTGAATTTGAAGATGTTTTTGGAACTTATAAAGAATGGTAATACAGAAATGGGTTATTGAGAGAGTGCCTAATGGTAACATTACACTTACTGTGAGATTGTATGATGTAATGTATAGGGTTTGAATTTTTTATTATTTCTATTTATGTATTTGTTTGTTTTTTTCTTATTATTATTTTAGACTTAGTTATTTGTATGATTTTTTTTAGTACACTTTTTATTATTGTTTTTATTTATTTGGGGGGGGGGGGTTGTATAATGTCTGCCAAATGTTTGATATGTTCAATTGTTGGATGTTAATGTTAAAATGAAAATCAATAAATATATGCTTAAAAAAATTGGATAATAATGCATCATGTTTTCATTGCTGGTGGAAGGATATGTTGTTCTCATGCAGCATCACATTGATCCAAACAAAAAAGTGAAATGCTGACAAGAATCTTACTGTAGCATCAAGTCAAGCTTACAATGTTGTTTTGTTTTTTTATTGGTGGTTTTCTTTACTAGTGTTTATCAGTCCCTTTAACATATTCTTGAGATCACTCATTTACAAGCAAAGTAAGACCAAGAGCAACTTGACCTTGTCTCTTCATCATGTTGTAATAAGTTAAATGGGTCAGACATGACTAATCGAGGGGTGTTGTTCTTTTAGCGCTGGTAATATATATTTTTGCATTGTTTGTTTAAATGAATGCATAATAAGTTGTTCATATGCTTCAATGTGCATGTTTGGGTTTATCTGGAAAGATGTTAATGAGGAAGGAATTTGAAAGTTCACAAAGTTTAACTCGGTGATCTGTTGGTTATGCCTTGGGGATCCTGCAGAGGGAAGTTGTGCTCCTTCCTCACTCATTACAGACGCGTGAAGGCAGCGGACGCGTTTCTCTCATTTTGTTCCACTGCTATATCCCCTTTTTAAGGTAAATATTGTGTTTAAAGTACTGCAGGTTATTATATATATATATTAGAGATGCTGTTCTGTGTAACATATTGTTGTTTTTTTTGAACTACTTTAAATGATTTTACTTGGAAATGTTTGATAAAAGTGTAGTAATCGCGGCAGGGAAACTCCATAGCTGGTCTGCAAACTGTGTGACATGTCGTCGTAGTATGAGCTAGCAAGGTTTCACGTATGTGATTATATGTCCAAAGTGTATATGTTTATGATTTTATTCAAAACTCATTACATACGAGTGAAGGCAGCGGACACGTTTTTCCTCATTTTGTTCCACAACTATTTCCCCTTTTCAAGGGTACAACAATGTCATCATGGACGTTTATGCAAAGTGTAAAGAACATCCTTCATATCATTCTTGTGAAATTTGGCATAGGATGACTAATGACCTTCACAACTGACCTATGCACTTCAAAATCAAATTAGTTTATACCTGGCTGTAGGTGGTCATTCTATCTTTTTTTTTTTTAATCCCTGAAGACTTGTTCAGACATAAAGCCTTCAAAATGTGGCTCATAGGATGAACATATGCACATACCTGCTCATACCAAAATCCTGAAAATAAAATTCCTGTGGACGAGCTGGCAAACAATGTTTTTGGCAAATATAACGACTCTGGTCACATTCTTGCTGCTGGTTTTGTTTCAGTGATGTGATGAAATTTTAGGACGTTTCTCAACCACTACAAATGTCCTTAAATCACTCATGTCCTCGCTGCAGCTTGAAACTTAGAGAGAATAATTATAAAAAAATCTCCATGTGTGATTCTCTCCAAAGGCAGACAAAGGGCAGCAGCCTTCAGACCGTCATTTAGTTTCTCATAAATCAGTCTGTAAGTGTTAAATCAATGCTGCTTGTTGTCACGGTGGATATCCATCGCTGAATTCCTCCACAGCTTTTCTGTTCCAGAGGAAAAGGGCATTCTGCTGTGTGAGCAGGACAAAACAGGGCTGGGGGATGATATGTGGTATCAAGATATGTTAACATAAAAGAAATAATCCTGTTTGTGCTGATTTAATTTGTGTTGTTTTGAGAAAAAATACATGCAAGGTGAAAAAATATTATACTGACCGACCACAAAATAATCCTTTTGAAGTTATAAACATGAAATACTGGAAAAATGTTGCTTTTAATGATCAAAAACTGCAATAAAACTCTCATCTACACAATTGCATAATTTAGCAGTGCAGGTGGAGCAGTCCGATTCAGTGTATGTAATCAGGCTGATCCATTTTATTAAGCTTCAATCTACAACAACTGTGAGCGAGCCAAAGCAGGACGGCACAATCAGAGTCCTTTAGAGCAGGAAGAGGTGGGAGCTACGAGCGAGACGACAGCAGGAAGTGACTGCTTCGACAGAGATTAGCATAGTTGCTAACAGCTTCAGTAGTAGATCAGGACAGTACTTTTTTTAATAAATGAAAAACAAACACTTCTCAGCAGATAAAATATTTTTACTCAACTCCTGACATGTTTTGTGAAGAGTTTTTACCAAGTGGCTCACGTTCTGTTCTAACCACTGCTGTAACACCTGCCTACAACATCTGATGTGCCCGTATAAATGTGATTGACAGGACGATTGTCCAATCACCTGCTGGATATGCTTTTGAAAGGGTCTGCCTATGAACTGTTTCCCTGATTGAATAGTACATTTATATTGAATGGTTCATTTGGTGTGTCAGCTCAACAAATACATGGTCAACATTGGTCTGGCCAGTTCAACACAACTTCCCGAATGTTGCCAAGATCATTACGCCTTTGTGCTTTTTGGAACAGAAATGGTAGACACTTGATTATAGCCGATTCATTATTCTGATCAATACAAATTGCTGGCAAACTGCTGCACACTAAACATTTGCAAAAATGGGCAGAACTGGTGATAACAACAGGTTTCTTACAGTCCTTGTCAGATCTATAAACTTCTCTAAATGTACTCAAAATACATGTGCAACTATGCAGTGATCTCTCTCTCTCTCTCTCTTTGGTTCCATCTTGACTGAAGGTCATTATGTTCCTGCACTGTTTGATACCTCAGTTCAATACAATTATGAAGGATTTATTATTCCTTTTAAAACAGGGTTTGTAAGAGTAACATTTTGGCCGCTCCATAATATTAAAATTGACTAAACAAGCATTTAGGGATACATGTTTTTAATCATTCAGTTTAAAAATGTAATATTATATTTGGTCTATATCAGTGGCTCTCAAATAGAGTGGCAAATAACAGTGGTGTGCCTAACGACAAGTCAGGCGACAGAAGATACAATAGTACTTATTTAATGTCCTTTATTTTTTATAGATGAACATTAAATTCTTATACAACTGTAGTGCTGTTATTCAACAAGAACAGCAGGGGTTTGCAGTCAAAGGAATTTTAGTTTATTCATTCAACTGACTGAAAATCTTTACCTTTGTTGTTTTGAATACTCACAAATAGCACCACAATACAAAGCACTGTTTTATATAGAGGCGTAAAAATATGGAATTTGTTCCATCAGGCATCACAAGTTTATCCAGTGAAGTTGTGTTTAAAAAGAGTCTGAAGAAAAATCTAATGTCATGACGATTCTCTTAAAATCTGTTCATGATTTTAAAGAGATCCCATGAAATACAGAATCTTCTATTTTCATTTAGAATACATTTAGTTGTAGTTTTGTAAATATGCACTGTTTTATGTGGAGTTATTCATTTGTAATTTATTAATTGATATAAACACAGTATATCCTGGGTGTCTAATAGATGATCTCTTTGATTGTTGGCAAGTTTATCTTGTTTTCTTGTTTGCTGTTTTAACATATGCGGTGATAGAAATTGCTGTTGTTTTTTTTCTTTATACCTTGTATTGGTTTTTTTTTGTCTTTCACAACATTATGAATTTAGAGATGTATTGTGTGGACTGTGTTTTAAAATGTAGACCCCAGGAAGAGTAGTTGCTAATAGTTCATGAGAATCCAAATTGATATATGTGTCTTGCAAGATTTTGTTGCACTTCACAAGTTTTAATGATTTCTTATGATATAAATATCTTAACAGTTACACAGCTGTTGGTCAAATTTCTTCTGGCATTACAAAACGAGCAGAATGCCAAGATATTTTAACAAAGCTCAGGAGGCCGTATTATGGCTTTGACTTAGTATGCTTTGGGATTTTAAATGAACGTCGATGTGACCAGAGCACATTAGAAATAAAAAACATTGGTCTTTATTGCCCAGCCCTCTTTATTTTTTGGTTCTGAAGTCATGATGAAGGTCTCAGAATGAAACGTGAATAAGATATTTAATTCCCATGTGTTGACTTTCCTTTTATTTCCGTGATTTATAAAAAAAAACAAACAAACAAACAAAACAACAAATCATTTGAAATATTGTTTTCCAGAGTACAGTATCATCAGTCAGTGTGATTATGAAGGAGATGAGAGTGGTCAGTGCAGCGTGTCAGTGTGTGAGCAGCCTGCAGTATGATCGCAGCGCCATCTAGTGGTACAAATACAAAACTCACAGAAGCTGCAAGACACTGTCACCGATGCAAACTTCAATCCTAAGGCTATAGCTCAGTGTTTTTTCCTAATTGAATACAATCTGTTTCACAAAAGGGTGTTTTGGGTTTAAAAAAAATCACTTCAAAAATGCTTAAAAGGCATAAAAGTATTGATAAGTGGAAACAACTTATAATCTCTTTCTTACTGTTAAATCATGTTTCATAATGTTGATTTTTAGGTTTTCCCTTTAAGGTTTGACATCCACAGTAAAGTACATCACATGTAGGACTAAAGCACCCAGAGTGCAGACCTCTGCTTAGTTCAGAATATCTCTTATATACAAAATAAAATAAAGTTGAATTTCTCATGAGCCCAATGTGGATAAGCAGATTTAAAATATTTAGAGTATCTGGATCAGTTTTTGTTCTGTTGTACAATCTGTCCTACAGTTGTCCATTGTTTTTATTATTTTATTTGTTCTTTGCCAAGAATTCTGAGCCTTATTTGTGAAGTTTTGAGCAAATAATTTCAAAATTGCTCCCAAAAGCTAAAGGAGTGGTCCTTGTCCCACGTTCTATTCTTTCTTTCTTTTTTTTAATCAATTTCTGTTCATAAATTCTTGAGTTTTACTGCTAACAAAAATAGCAAAAAGGAACAAAAAATCTAACAAACACCACCAAAAAATACCTGGGCAAAAGTAATCAAAATAATAACTGTATGTTTTATTTATTTGTCTTAACATTAGCCTCATGTAAAACACAGAGAAAACTGTTTTGAAAATGTCATCCTGTTAGGTGCAAGTGCAGAACAGGATGAACTTTTCATAACTAGTGAATATTTACTGGTTAGTTAATTCACAAGGGCTCTGTCTAGCCAGCCTTGCTGTCATTGTGAAGATCCTGTGAATGGGGGCTGGTCCAGTTGCAGCAGTATATATATATTTTTTTTTCATAGCTAACAAATTGCTGGTTTACAGGTCAGCAGTGTGGAGGGTTAGATGGTAGAGAGAGTGTGACCTAGCATATGTGTGGAGCTGTGGCACAGACTTTCTGACTTTTATATTTATAAAATGACATGTTTTAATGCAATGAATCTGAAGGAAAACTTATTTGTAAATGTAAAAAAATGTTTCAGGCACACTTTTTACACTAACAAAGTAGCCTGATATATTACACATATCACCTCAAACTTCACAGTCTTGGCTATAACCATGACTTAAAGTGTTGCATACCCTATTATCAGTAAATTATTCCTTTGCACATCACTGCCAGAATCAAATTCTGGGGATATGTGGGCTGTTTGAAGTATTTTTGAAAGGTTCAAATCAGTTGTACTCTACTGTTTTGGAAGTGAAAAACTATAAATTTTTCATCAGTTAGCAATACATAGGGCTGGATGATATATGGAGTTTTTGTAATAGATATTTTCATCAAGTTTACTCATTATCAAAGATATTAATATAGGAGTTGATGCAACAAAACAGTATTAAAACCACTATTATTCGAGCTTTTGTGCCATTTACAACAAAAATCATACTTTTTGAATCTTTAGTCCATTTTTTTTTGTTATGAGTATTATTATTTATCAAGAAACAAAATAAGGTGTACATCAAATATCACCATTCAGCTAAAAAAAACATATGGACACAAATTTTGGTTCATAACACCCAGCTCTGCTAATAAGCTGAGACTAAATTGTCACTTTCAGTCAGTGTTTGGCTGCACTAATTCTATTAAACGAAATAATATGTTGATCGAGTTAAAACATACACTTATGTCAGGATTAGGGGAGTTCTGTTCAGAACTGTTTTACTAAGGTCTTAAATGCTCCTGCACCCTTGTTTTCAGTTTTGCTAGTCGTGCAAATAATCCGTCACAAGTTATAGTTGTAATGTATCAGCTCCACTCTCCTCTATATTGTAACCAGGCACTCAGTTTTCCATTGCAGCAAACAGTATACTTCATCGTTCCTCCTAAATGTAGGTGGAGTTGTGCAACTGTGTCACTGCTGTAGTCAACAACAATGGAGAACATAGTGGTGATAGCTTTGCTGGTTCTTGGCCTGTTTGTCATAGTATGGAGACGAGTCTTGTTCTAAAGACGGTTACAAGGAGAGACAAAAAAGCAGTGAAAAGTACAGGGGAGTTTGAGAAGTCATCCAGCAGTTTTGATCCAAAGGTGAGGTTTTACAGAGAGTTTGTGAGCTCCTGTGAACTCTGGTGTGGAAAAATAAAAGGTCTAAGAGTGTTGTTCAGGGTGGGTATGAAATCAAACCAAATCTAAGGAGTACCAAAAAGGGAAATAAACCAAAACAGTGAACTGTGGCTTCAAAAGGGGCAAAAACAAGACCAGTTAGCTAGCAGGTTAGAACTCGAAACCACACAAACCTCCACCTAGGTAGTGCACATATTGCTGTTACATGTATAAGCAATAATTCCTTGATAAAGTTAGCATCATAATATAATTCCTTGACCCTATCATTATTAGCTAGACAGTTATTGAGCAAAAATGATGATCAGCTAATGGTGATTATCTGCAACACCACCAAAATGTAATCATTTCTAAGCTGGGCCATTACCAACATCCCCTGAAAATTTCAGCAAGATCTGTCCAGTAGTTTTTGTGTAATATTGCTCACAAACAAAAACAGACAAACAAACATACTGTATGTACACCGACAAACACGTTACCTCCTTGGTGGAGGTAACTCCCGGATTATTTCAAGTCAACATGTCCCCTAACAAACAAGAACCTTATCTTTATTTTATGGATAAAATTGGTGCAAAACTGCTTCAAACTAAAAAAAAATTAATAAAAAAAAAACATTCATCAATGCAAAGTTGAGTATTTCTAAGTTATAGCTGAACAACAAGCTAGATAGAAGGAACAAAGATTATAACTGCAGCCTCACCTGTGTCCGATGGCTACATTACTTAACATTGGACAGACTTTGGTGCACTTGAGAAAGTGTAGTGTCAAAGTATCCAAACCAAATTTTAAAATTCAGCATTATTGATACTTTACCTCAAAAGCAAACCAAGTCCACAGAACCTTTCGTGTAAATGTGACTGGAGAGAAAAGTCTAGAAAATTTGGATGAATGTTTGCTTACTTTGTTTTTCTAATGTACATGTGGTTAAAGCAATTGTTCAGGGTTGGTTCGAGCATGGTTGGGGTCCAATATGGATTTGTTTCCCTGGGCCTAAAATTCCTTGCAGCACCTCTGAAAAGCATCCAAAACATCAGATTTGTGCAGATAATCCTCATTAAATCAGCCTCAGCGCAGCCTTAAGTATGCATAGTTTTTGTCTTTTGGTCTCTTTTTGCTGTTGTTCTTTAGCCTAGCACCCTTAAAGTTTGGAATGTGCATGTTGTTTTATCCAATTCTGTAACCATGTCTGATTTTTAAAGGTCATTAACTATTTATTAAAAGAAAAGGAGCAGCCAATGTGTCCTGAATGTTTGTTTGAGAGCTGCATAAATATGAATGAAAAAGCAGCCAAACATGAGCAGAGTACCGGCACACAGTGAGTGAAATAAAAATAAAGTCTATTACAGTGAGCTTGCATCAGAGGAATGGCCCCATCACCTTTTGTTTCAATCCTGGGCCCTGAAATCCGCTGAAGGGCCCAGTGGCAGAGTATATCACACTGCCACATGGCGCCTATCTGCATGCTGAAAGACAGATCCTGCCTATAGCACATACACCTCTCACCCCCACCAGCCTCCCCTTCCCTTCCCCGTAGCAGCCCCGTCTGGGCTCGCCCGCCGCCGTCACTGTCGACGCTGCTGCTGCTGCACCGAGAGGGAATTTACATTTTAATAGGCAGAGCTGCTCACCGTCTCCGAATGAGGGTATGTGTTCAGGCGAACAGCAGGAAATGCACCCAGCTGCACAAGTTTCCAATGAACCCTCCAGACGATTCCTGGGCCGGGGAAATGATATTTTTAGCCACCGGGCCTCCCGGTCTGCAGCTTATGGAGGCATATTCATAAACATGTGTGTACACTGATGCATGTTTTAAAAAACAAACTAGAAATGAGGGCTGAAGTGGTTTGAAGCCACCTTAGATGAGGGGCGATGAGGGCGCAGGGCTGAGTTTGACCTAGGGCTGGGCGATACGGAACAAATCACATCTCAGAATCTCTTTGCAGGACAGGGAAGTATGTGTCACACTACTAGAATGACGGATGTTGGTATTGTTCCAGTAAAAATCAACCAATATCATATATATGTTTGAAGCCACTGCACTCACCAAATATCTGGCATTTTTTGAATTTCTGATTATCAAAAATGGAGACATACTCTTACTCCTTGTCTCAATCAGGGATGGGAGGCACCTGCCATTCTTCTCTATATCTAATATGGCCTGAAAGTTTCTTTTTAAAGATCTGTAAAATTGGAAAAACTCACTCATAAAAACTCTAAATGTGCAATATTTCAAAAAAAATTCTACATAAGTAAACTATGTTTAGTTCTTTGCAAGAAAGTGAGGGATAAGTAAGAGCAATTTTTGCCTTGAGAGTTTTAAAAGATAGACATAGGAATGTAAATGATACGGGTCTTGTTTTGAACTAGTCAACGCACAAGATGCATTAACAGATGAGGTAAAAACAGTAAGTTCGGGGTGCTGGTTTGGTGGAGTGCACGTCCCATGTACCCGCTTCTGCCGGTCCAGGTTCAAGTCCAGCCTGTGACCGATTTTCTGAGTGTCGTCCCCTACTCTCTCCCTCCTTTCACGGGCCTATCCACTGTCTCTCTCCTATCAATAAAGGCACAAAATGCCCAAAAATACACTTAAAAAACAACAAAAAAAACAGTAAGTTCTTCCTTTGAAAAAGGAGGCATAGGGATTTCTCACCAACACTGATGCTTTAATGCTGCCAGTAGTGTTAACTGGTTGCTACGCTCACCTCCATGCTAGGGTTAGCTCACCATTACCCAATCAGTCAGCATTTGATTGTAATGAACTTTTTCTCAGCGCCATCAGTGAGCAGATTTCTTGTAGGTTAAGATGGCACAAAGGAGGAGGGGGGATGAAAAGACGATTGAACAAAAAGGAGCAAAGCCTGCTGGCTCAAGCCGGTGGCAGACCAAGCCGGCAGCTAACATTTGTTTTTTTTTTATTTTGTTGTGGTTCATTCGTTATCTTCAGTCAACTGCATTACTGTCACAGTGTCTCCACATTTTAGATTTACTAAAAAGTCAACCAAACAGCTGAAGCTGATCCAGGTCCTCACCAGGACCAATAAAGTTGATCACATCTCTCCACCGAGGGCTTCGTGTCTCTAGGGACAGATTTTAAAATGTTCAGTTCCGAAATACATCAGTGACTTCCTTAACCATATGAAAGATCCAGACTGTTCAGATCTTCTGGTATAGCTCTGCTCTCTGACCCCAGAGTCAGAATCAAACTCGGAGTTTCAGTTTTTATGCTCCACATATCTGGTACAAACTTAAAAGCAAACCGCAGGTCTGTTGAGTCTATTGTTTCTGTAAGATTAAGGTTAAAGACCCGATCATTTACAACCGTCTTGGGTTATATTATTTATTTCAGTTTAATTTATGATATATTGTAGCTTTTGTTTGAACTCTTTTAGCCCTTTTCCATTAGTCCTACTCTACTCTACTCGCCTTGTGCTGCTTTTCCATTAGCCCCAGTCACCTGGACAATGGGGTGCAGTGTTGCTGAGCGGCTCTGCGGTGACGTCATTTTGAGCGCGGCACAACAATCTGTGGCTTTTTGTCACAAACTGAGTAAAAAAGGAAAGCAGAAGAAGGCTGCAGGTGGCAAGAAGAAATACTTCTTGAGAAGCACAAGAGAGTTTTGGAAGCTATACAACAGAATGAAGCCGAGGACGAGAGCAATCGAGCTGCAAAGAAAAGACTTATGAGGGTAAGCTAACGGTAGCTACCGCTATCATGCTAAGTCGTCGCGCTCATGACTCATCGCAGTCGGTGACGTCATCTTTTAGTATTGACTCAACTCGCTTGGAACCAGAGCGGAGTAGGTACGAAAACTAGCTTGTTTTAGGAGGTAGCAGGCTAGTGGAAACACGCTGCAAATCGAGTAGGGCCAAGTAGAGTAGGGCCAGGGCGTGCTGGTGGAAAAGGGCCATGTGTCTCTATCTTTTGTGGTTTCATTGATAATTTTGGTTAATCTTTATTAGGTTTTTTACTTCGTCATCCTCTTCTGATGTTTTGTTTGAAGCACTATGATTTATCTTGTCAAAGACATCCAGTAACTATTTACCAGTTGGTATTTGGTAATTGCGTGAATTCTAACATGAGTCGGTCACCAGCTGATCACAAGTCCACACAGACAGACAACTGTTCAGGCTCACACTCAGTCCAAGTCACCAATCAACCTTATGTGCCCAGAGAGAACTCAGGCATGCACAGGGAGAACATGCAAACTCCACACTGACTGACACAGGAATAAAACCAGCAACCCTCTTACTGTGAGGCACGTACACTGCTGCACCACTGTGCCATCCAGAAGGTATTTTCTTCATTTTAAAATAATTACCTCCGCCAAGGAGGTTATGTTTTCGGGAGAGTTTGTTTGTCTGTCTATCCGTCTGTCTGTGAACAAAATAACTCGAAAAGTTTGGGGATGGATTTTGATGAAATTTTCAGGAAATGTTCAGCATGGGAAAAGGAAGAACTGATTCGATTTTGGTGTTGATCCGGGTCAGCGTCTGGCTGCCATGGCGAAAAATGTGATTTCTGTGAATAACTACTGAACTAAAATAGATATCATTATGAATCCAATTGCTAATGGTATGTTTTCATGATCAAGAAATCATAATATTTCGATGAAATAGAGGTAGGACTAATTTTTATGGTCAAAATCACAATATGGCTAAGGCCTGTGGCGCTGGCGGAGGTCTGCGCTCACCGAGTGCTTTTCTAGTTAATTTCATGTTTCAAAGTGATGAAATCTCAAACATTTAAATTCATTGGTGGTACTTAAAAAATAATTTAAAAAAAATCTCTAGCCAGAACGAAAAGAGATGGAGCACTATGAACATTCCAGAGATATGTTACTAACATCTGGTTTAATTGATTGGAAAGGCAAGAATCTACCAGCTTTTCAAAATTTGCTAAAATATTTGTATTTATTTAGCCAGAGAGTATGATTCTACATTTTTTTATCATTGAAAAAAATGAGTAGACTGAGATTGGATATCTTGGACTTCAATTTTTGTTGACATGGCATCAACCAGGCATCAAAATCATTTGACTTTTACGTATAATAAAAATGCTAAAGATCATTAGACCTGGGTGTGTTTTTTATTTCACAAACATCACAAACTACATGGATGATAACAATTTTGTCTTCCCCTCTGTCAAATGTATAAATATAAAACTTGTTCATACTGTCTCGCCCCGGTTTGACCCTCAGATTGTCTGTTTTCTGAAGGAGGATATATAGACAGAGCGAGCAGCGCGGCGGCAGCAGGAAGGAGGCCGAGCAGCGGGCTGGTGTGTTCACAGAGCATGACGGTTCCATCACAGCTGTCATTAGGCACCAAACAAAAGGCACATCAAGAGCAGGACGGAGAGGAAGAGGCGGCGGGGGGAGGATGGTCCTCGTCACTCCTGCTCTGTCACACGGCCTCTTGATGAAGTGTCAGCCCCGCAGCACAGAGAGGGAGGTCAATACGAGTGCAGCTCTGCAGGAGACACATGCTGCAGAGAGGGAGGCAGGGCCAGGCTGACACAGAGACTTTTAGTATAGTCCACATGAAGAGTATCAGCACTGACGAAGGCTAGGACGGCATATTACAAACACTTTAGAGGGGATTTTATTCCTTAGCAGGGTTTTTATCTTTTTGTGTCACTGCTGGGAGCTGGAAGAATAGCATTACATCTTTTTAAAGGGACTAACAACCTGAATTTTCAAACCAGTATGGTCCACTTTAGCTTTCCTTCTTACCTTATGCATGAGTAAAGGGCAAATAAACCATAATGCAACTGAAGCTTTGCTATCTCCAAACTCAGCAACCAAGGGAGTATAGGGTTCTCTTGGATTAAAGGTTAAAGCTACATGTAGGAATTATGTACTTTTAAAGAAAAAGTTTCATTTTAAGACATGTTGCTCAAGGCCTATGGCACTTGTAAATGTGGATGATTCTAAACTAATATGCCAGTTTTGTCCTTAAGAGGAAAACAGCCTGTTACAGATGCTAGAGGATACATAGCAGTCAATGGTGCTGCCAAAATCCTCATAAATAACACCTGATTAGGTCAAAACTACACAAAAAACAACATTGGCTGGACTGGACCCTACAGTAAGCCCCTGTTTTTGGAACTTAGGATGTTGTGACATAGAAGTTACATATCCCTCCACCATAACCATCAGCTGGTCAGGTGTATGGCATCCTATTTATGTCAAATCTCAAGCACACAGTTTTATATATTCACAAGCAAATTAAATATTGGCACATGCCCCATAAAACAACTCACGCACAAATGAAACAACATCACAAGAAATTTCAATACCAATGAGCACATCATAGAGAGAATGCTTTCTCTCTCCACTTGCTCACAGAGAAAATAGTCTTTTGACATTAAGCCCATGTTTACAGGACAATATTTTCACCAGAGACAGAAAGGTTTTTCCTACACGTTTTCAAAAGTGTTCTGCGTTCACACGGAGACATTGTGAAAGCAATCCACGACTAAACAGATCTGCAAGAACAACTGAAAATGCTGTAGCATTCAAGCCAGGCCAATATTTGGAGATGCAGATTTGTGGTGAAACAGCAGTGTCAAAATACTGTGTCTGCGTGCTAATGCTTTCCAGTGAAGTCAAACATTTCACAAACAATGGCGAGTGGATGCACAAAGACGCAGGTGTTTCTTGCATGCAGTGACGACAGGGTTTCAGGGTAACATGCTGAATCTCCTCTACACAAATACGGGTACAAAAACATTTTCAAAACTCCACTCTGGACCCTGGTTTCAAAAGTTTACGGATTCAGGCACTCTGGGCACCATTCTCCTGTTAATAGGAGGCAAAAAGGCTATAAGAACTCTGTTTTCAGCCATTTTTGTTTTTGTGTAAACGAGGCCTAAGGTAGCAAGCCCCTGACCCTTTCATGATTGGTCACTCTCAAAGCTGGTTCCTTCCGCATAAGCCTTTTGTTTTCTCTCCTGAATGATGAATTCCATCAACACCAGCAGGCAGAAATAACAACAGCAGAGAAGAAGGAGAACGGAAGCATTACCTATTTACAACAGCCTTAAGCTCTGACTTAAATAAATGTGAATCATGAGACCTGTGCCCAAAAAGTGGACATATCGGTCCAACAAGCCAAAGTCCAGACACAGCACGAGATGGAATACAGTAAAACCAGAGCTTCACCTGTTTTTACCAGGTGGCAACCTCCAGCACATTGCTAATTGAAGAGCATGTATCCCATAAGCTGCATCACTAAAAAGTTCACAACTCATGGCTTTGTTGAGGAAAAGTGAAACGCTGTGAGGATCTTGTTTCAGCTTCTAATCAAGCCAATGTTGTTTATTTGGAAAGTTTTATTCTAAAAGTGGGGTGATTACGAGGCTTTGGGTGGCACCGTTGATTTCTATGTATGCCAAGTTTCTGGACCAGGTGACCTCCCCTTAGATACAGAGCTTCTCTGTTGCTTTTGTGGCAATCATGTACTAATACTACAGACCTGGAGAAAGCCTAGTTCAGCTTCAGTCAAAGATTAATAAGATATATGCTGTATTTTTTTATTAAATGAAAACCAGTGTTAATTTTGACAGCACTTTTTCATTTAATTTAATTATAGTCTTTTGTCTAAAATTGATTTTCGTTATAGTCATTATTTAGTCATCTAAATTGTTTAATTTTAGCCTAGTTTTAGTTGATGAAATTATGACTTTTGTTATTTTAGTTGACAAAATCAACTGCAAATTTAGTTGACACTAATATGAAGTGTTAAGAGCTGGGCGATTCCCATCCCCCTTCCCCCCCAAAAAAATCTTCAATTAAAATATAAAAAACACGTTTCACTATTCGATTCGATGCCCCAGCCCATTTAAAATGAAATAACTACTCACTGTAAATTTATTTCCAAAATATAAATGTATTAATACTCAAAATATACGTTTAAAGTGCCTCCAGGTCAAAAAATCAACACAGAAATTGACACAAAGTGCTACTACCACCGACAACAATCGCCTTCAGACACAAAATGCAGCCAGGTGTTGTTTGGTGGTCGTCAGACCCTGCAAAACCAAACCAATTCCAAATTACGGACGTTGAGGCACCTTTCTTGGGCAGGAGCCCCTCTTTCTTCACGCCAGTTACGGCCGCCGCCGCCATGTTGTATGTTGTTTATCTGCTTGACGTCCCGGGGGAGGAGATTTACATACTGCAGGAAGTGCACTACAGAAAGCCTCGGGTCCTCGCAAATGTGAAATGAACGGGTTGAATTAAAAAAAAAAAAGTTAAACTCGAGTTTCAGGAAAAAGAATTGATTTGATTTGCCAACTCAATTTTTTAAATCTAATCGATTTTTTGCCCAGGCCTATGAAGTGTGAATATGTAAGGCATTTTTTTATATTACCCTGTATTTCTGAAGTCATGTTTTACACTTGATCATGCTACCATGAAGCTACGGCAGTTATGACTGGACTTCCCTTTTAACTCATCCAACCTTTCTACACAACCAAAGTAGCTGTGATTGGATACATTCCTAACATCTTTACTTTCTACAAGACAAATCAGGTCTGCTTGGATTCAGTCTGTCAGTCATTCTCGGCTAGTTTTTAGCTTCTGAAAAAAATGCCGGTTAATTTAGTTTTGGGTCTTGTGAATGAACACTTCGTTGATTTAGTCTTGTTTTCATCAGGGGAATGAGGTTGTTGATGAACATAGCTTGTTGACAAAATCAACACTAATGAAACCAAACAATATAGAAAGTATTTCTCTATAAAAAGAATATTTTCACTCCTGACATGTTTTGGTTAGATTTTGTTTTATAAACTGGTTTACACTTTGTATTTCACTCTGCAGCATTAAAATCCCCAAGAGGAAGATTTCTTTGCTGATAAAAGCTCAATGGTCTCCTACATTGAAACATTTTCTGCTCTTTATTTTCCAGCCCTCTTGGTAGGCCAATACATGCAGAGCATTTTATGTTATTGGTTGAGTGTGTAGTTTCAGCACACTCTGTCCAAATTTTGCTGTTTAACATGTTTTTAGTTAAAAAGTCATTATCAGAGGGGTTAAAGTCCCCCTACCCCCTCTTTGATTTTTCACAGCATCTCTGTTATTCTGGGTGTGAGACAATACAATGCGTCACAGCTCCAGGCGTGCAATCAAGCCTGGGACCCCTCCCCGCTCTAATTAATAACTATTGAACACGCCAACAACAATCAACACTAATTAAACTGTGTGCTTGTTGACAAGGGTACAAGCCTTATCAAAGACAGGAGAGTGTGTGTGTGTGTGTGTGTGTGAGTGTGAGTGTGTGTGTGAGTTTTCTATAATAAGTTAACTAAGTGCCCCAGGCGAGGGTTTTAATTCAAAAACCGCCACAACCGCCGCCACAGCTCCTGCTGCACTGTGACTCTGACTGTTGGCAGGGAGAAGCAGGACGCTCTCATGGCTGCAGACCGGTGTGTATTTGTTAGTGTGTGTTTTAAAGGAAGCACCATCCCTGATGATCCAAGATATTCAGGATTTTTTATATTTACATGTTGAAAAAGATGAGGCTGCAGAGGGGACGTGGGGATGGCAAAGGCTCTTCTTGTGGCTCTAAATTGGTTTGAATTCATCAACCATTCATGTAAAGAAACCAATAAAGAGGTTAGAGATTAGTCCAGGTGGATGACATGCCATACGAGGTCATGTTAACATGTACGTCAGTATTCACTGATGTCATATGAGCCTCTATGGAGCTCCACTGATATTGAAAAATTGATCTCCCAGATGACCCAGAAACCCTTTCTCCCACTGATGCCCAGTTTGAGCAGCCTACATCAGAGCATGTCCTCTGGGTGCTGCATTCCCACATGAAGAGGACTAAATGAAAAACAAGTAGCTCAGCCTCTTCAAACGGGACAGTTCAAGGATTTAAAGGAGAAAGACACAGCACAGCCGAGTGTTTATGAGTGTGCGAGCGCTCAAACTGACGTTCTTTGGGGGTCAACAGCGAGCCGCCGAGGTGTTCTAGTGTAATTGCTTGTCTTAAGAAACACAGCCGAGAGCCGCAGATTCTTACAGCTCTACTGTTACAACTCGTGCTGGGATCAACAAAATCAAAAGCCCTCGAGTTTACAAGTCAGACACTCGACCTCAACATGTTTTCAGCAAGGTGTGAGGGCCCCGAGCAGGACGCCGATGAGTCAGCACTTTTCTTCTTGCAGAGTTCTTGATGGAAAAAAAGGCTGCAGAGGGGGAGACAGTAAACTACATTTACGAAACTTCTTTGGTGAAGAGTCTCTTTGCTTTGACCTTCACAGTTTGAGGCTTTAATGGTAAAATTAATGCCAGTGGGGAGTTGAGTTAGAGCATATTAAGATACAAAAATGATACAAAGACACCAAATATGAATAAAATGAATAAAATCATTTGAAAGTATCCTTACACAACCACAACATCCATCCATCCATTAGCTCGACCCTTCAGGGTTGCAGGAGTGCTGGAGTCAATCCCAGCTGACAATGGCGAGAAGCAGGGTAAGCCTTGGACAGGTCACCAGCCAATCGCAGGGCCACATAGAAAGACAGACAACCATTTACACAATAACACACCTAAAAGCAAATTAGAGTCACGAGTCAACCTTACAAGTAGGGCTGGGACAATACACTTTTCTCCTGATTCGATTTTTTATGATTTTTTTTTGGGGTGCCGATTCAATTTAAATTGTGATTGTACGATATGGACGATTTTTGCTATCTTTAGTTAGCTTTTTTAACACCAGCAAAAAGATGAACAATGATGATGCCTACAGACTATATCAGGAAAAATACACATCACATGTGTCAATTTTTAGGATTTATTTAGCAATATATTTTAACCAGCTGTTTACACTCACTCATCAAAAGCCTGGACTGCATTTATAAGTGGCTTATTAACACAGACTAAAATGAAGCATTTAAATTTGGAAAAAAAAATCCTTTTTTTGAACAAAAAAGTAGATTTAAAAATCCTCAAACAAAAAATCCTGATACTTATGTGAATCGTTTTTTTCTCCCACCCCTGTTTTTTGACCTGCGAGAGGGAGCTACAGTGCCTAGAGAGAACATCCACTCGGAAAGGCCCTAACCAACGTGGGATTTGAACCAGCAACCTTCATGCTAGGCTTGTCACAAGAACCGATACTTCGGTACCAAGTCGGTACTAAGATTCAGAAAATGTGACGGTACTGACTTTTCTAGACTACCCAAAGTGCCGTTGGTACCGAGGCGCCAGATCTGGCCACTTCTTCAGCGTTTTTTTTTGGCTGTAAATGAGCGATTATCTGGCAACCCTCACACAGTGCTGATCACATGCGAAGAACAACGACACACGACATGTCGGAGGCGCACGCACCCGGCTCGTCAACGAAACATTTAAAAGACAAGCATCCAGACTTGTACAGAGAATTCAAGGTGAGTGCATTTGAATTCACGTGTTATCACTGTTGCTCATATCTAATTATGTTACAACGATGAGATGAGCCCAGCCCATAGTAAATGAGCTTCATCGCAAAATAACATGTCCAGCCTCGCTGCTACCTCTGCTGCTGCGCGGCTTGTAAAATCATGAAGGAAGAGAAAAGAGAGGGACAGAAAAGAGAGAGTCCACAGAAGAAATGGCAGAGAGTGTCCCGAGTGTGTGGTCACTACAAGAAGGGACGAAAAGAAAACACAGTGCAGTGTGTCTGATGTCAAACAGAGTTAGCGTAGCACGTAGCTTAGCATGATAGCACGTCGTCAATGCTAAAAACATCCGGTCTGTGCAACAGGATGACACTGACGATACATCAACAGAAGCAGCTGTGATCAATAACTGAGATACAGACTAGTAAATAACCTACTTTGAGTATGGCTCCGTGTAAAGGCTGGTTCAGAACGTAAATCAATGCAGAGGCTACTTGCCCAGAATCATGTGTATTTTGTTCACCTACTTTTCACATCCAATAACTTTACATTTAATTTGATTGCAGAGAGTAGAACAGGAAACACTGACAGTGAGTAGAGGAAGCAGGTGTAGGGAATGCTTCCATATGTTATAGAAATGTACATTAGCTAGTTAAATTATCTTAGTATCCAAGTATGATATTATTTGGTCCTAGAAATAAAGTAAGCAAAATAAGATCATCAATATGGTACAGTAGTAAATGCAAGAGGCATTGTCATATAAAAAGGTTTTAAAAAAGTTTCCCCACCATGTCTGTAAATTGCTGCTCCCTCTCTCCCTCCCTCTCTCTGTGTTAGTATTGCCTCTGCTGTTCTCACAGTCATTAAGCTATACCCAAATCTCAATCTTGTTTTCACAGGAGAAGCCAGAGGAGGACAGTGACATGGACAGGCCGGGCAAAGCCAGCATCGATATACACAGCCAACAAGAACGGACGCTTTCAATTTAAGCATAGTATTGTTTGTTGTTCACTTTGTTCAAATAAAGGAGTGTATGTTGAACTACAGGGGATTTTTTTATTTTCACCATGGTATCGAGTGGTATCGAGTATCGAAGAATTTAAGTGGTATTGGTATCGACTACTAAATTTCTGGTATCGTGACAAGCCTACTTCATGCTGTGAGACACGTGCACCACCTGCTGCTCCACAGTGCTGCCCTTAGCCATAAATGCTTACATTATTTTCTAAAGCTGTCATTTTACATAAAGACTTCCTGTGATTTTAAAGTTGCAGATAGTTTAAAGTCACAATAAAATATTTGAGGTTACATATTTTGCAGTTTTAAGGCAGTCTTACTACAGTCTTGCCCTTAAACAAAATCAAACAGTTTAAATCTTCTTAGTCTTGAAATTTTTTTGTAAACAAGTTGTGCTTTTCAATAAAGTGACCGTTTTTTCATGGCCTAAAGAGTGGTGCAGGAACGGGTCTAACAATGTGGAAGCGTGTTCGCATTTAGCATTTTTAGCACAATTGAGCATTGTAATAGATTTTAGAACATCCTTTTGGAATAAATACTAAAAATAAGGTTTGTGATGAACACATGCATTCGAGATTTCAACATTTAATTTAAAGTGCCAAAATACATCTCAAATCTTTGAATTTTAAAGCAGTATTGTGTTTTTAAAAGGACGGCTGCCAACAAACTGCTAACAAGGACCACATAAATGACTGAGGACTCTAATGGAATTATTGTTTCATTAATAAACAATAAGTCATATAGCATTGCTACAGCCTTAGGGCAAACTTAATCAGGTCATTTCACTAATTTGAAATTATCTAAAAGATTTACAGTACAACATTATATGCTGGAGTTTATTGTAAATGCCTCTAAGTTGAGCCGTATAGCTGTAAATCCATCATAGCTTTTAAAGTTTTTTAAACTTACCGAGTTAAAAAATCCTGACAGTTAGGTTAGTTTGTCAAGATAATCACAAAGAACAAAACAAGCAGGGTTATTAACTTCTTCAGTTGCTACAGATATAATCAGTGATCATCCAGAAGCACAGTGTAAAATGAATAAATAAAAACATAAGTGTTAATTCTGAAATGATTATGTAATTAATGAAAAGCACAGAGCAGATTTTTTATGTTAATGCATCATGCTTCTGTCATAAATAGTCTCTTGGGTTGAAACATCTCATCTTCTTTGAGGGTTTAAGATCCAAACATTTAAATAAAGTTCAATACAAGTGACTAAACACATTCAACACACTCTTTCACGCACTAAAACCCCCTCACACTGCTCCCACACACATACTGCACCTATGTTACAAATAATAAGCGACCATGAAGGAAATACGCCTGAAGTCATTTAACCTAGTTGTAGTCCCTGGTCTTTGTAAAATCTCCGTCTGAGAATAAAGACAATGATGATCACAAAGCCGGTCTGTGACCCTGAACATCTCAAGGTCTCTCCTCCTCCACCCCTCCTCCTATTCTGCACAATAACCATCATGATCAATAAATGAGCTAGTCAATAATTAACATCTGATATTGATGATGCTTCCTCGTCTGTTGTTTTTTCCCAGCTTGTGATGTGTGTTTTTTCACACACACATTAAGCCCTGAACCACGTGGCTTTATGGCTGTTTTGGATACTAACTTTAATACAGGCACTATCAGAACAGCTTTGCATGCATTAATAAACTGCACAATTATTATTTCTAAAATTAATATGAGACAAGATGTCGACTTTCATTTTATATTTTAAGTTAAGCACTAACTTTGTATCCATCAGGTTGGATTATTTTTTGATTTTATCCCTCCAAAACCAGAAAATAGACACATCCTCTTCTTTTCTATAGCTTTACATCTATATAGTGAAGCAGAATTTAGTAACATTTCCAAAAATAATTATCCTTTTACTTTAAATAAGTGCTTTGAAAATATCAGGCCGTGGATGCTCTGTGGTTGAATAGGAGGAGGAGGATGCAGGAGCATCAGGTGTTTGTGTCAAAGCCAATCTCCTGCTGCCATCTGATTTTCAACTCCTCAAATATCAACAAGGAGGTCTCCGAGTAAAAATCCAACTGGGGTCTGATTTTAAGGGGGCTCTCATCTTGAAGATCAGCTGCAGTTTGTCTCAACCTCCCTCCTCTTCATCGCTCCAAAATAAAATGCTGAAAACATCCAAAGATGGCCTCGCTAAATTAAGAGAGCTGAAGAGGGAGACATTTTGGGATTATTAGCCTTTGAATGTAACTACGGTCAGAGTAGTTAAAAAAAAATAAGATGGAGATTAGATAGGGGTGGAAAGGGATGCAGAAAATAAAGGAAAATGTTAAGTAAATAAAAGTGAAATATGCACAGAAAAAGGTTTTCTCGCATTCAGACCAGAGATGAACAAATGAAAAGCAACAAAAACCTGAAGAAATAAAATGTCACTGGCTCAAAGTATCAATTCATATTTTATTTTGTTCTGACCTTGTTTTCCTGATGAATTTGACTGTTTACCTCATGTCTTGGGTATCTAATAAGCAAGGATTTGATTCAAATTGAAAAAAAAGATTAAAAGTCTCTGTAGAAGATCAGATGTCAGCTCTTTTCCCCTCCCCTTTGGAAACGCTTGAATTTAAGGAGTGGGGAGGCTATGACAACATGCTCTATGCCGGTTGGCTGCCCAAATGATGCCAAATGGGAGGGAAGAGGAGTGGTTACAAGTCACAGAGCGGGCTTTCAAACAATAATGGTGTCTGTCTGTTAGAAGCAGAAAGCGCACATGTAAGTAGGGGATGTATAGATATACCGTAATTTTATTTCTATGTATTCGTTTATTTGGCAGGGACATTGCAATTGTACATTGTCACCAAAAAAAATATTTGCAGCTGATGCCATGCAAGTGGAGCTTATAAGGCTAATTCTCAACTCCTGTCCCTGGTTGGGCCTTTCTGCTTTACATAAAACAAGAAATCACAGTGAAGCATTAATGAAATCTATTTAAAAAAAACTAAAACTATTAAAAACTAATACTATTAAAAATAATAAATAGATAAATCCTTCTTCACATGCACACAGTATTCTTTAAAAAAAGGATTGTTTCCAATTAACTCCAAGAAGTAAAAACGGGGGCATTTCTAATGGGCATTTACATTAAAGATACATAATTTATTTCTCCATTAAGTTTTTCAATTAATTAAAAAAAAAATTACACTTGCTGGATTAATTTTTTAATCCCGCATTATCTTAAAAAATCTTTTTGGTTCAACATCAGATCGTGAAACTTGGGGGTTATATACATCATGCCAAGGCCTGCATAAGAACCATCAGAACCATATTCAAAAGGGAACAGGATACCATTTAAATTGAGTTTCAAAATAAAACTGAATCTAAATATTATTCTTAAATAGATGGATATGACCTTGCGTACCCCATGCTGCTCCCTTTGTATTCGTCATACAACCTAACTGTCTGCCTGACCTCACCTACAGCAAAGTATTTCATCATAGCAACCCCCACTGACCACAAAGAGGAAGAAGACATGAATGACATCAACAAATCTTTTCTTTTTGTGATACATTAAGGTGTGACCCCTAACCTAATACCACAAACACCTGCCTATAATTTGCCCCCAGTGGTAACTGTTAGCACCACATCAAACACAGTGCACTTATGGCCCTTTTCCACTAGCGCTACTCTACTCTACTGGACTCGACTCTACCCAGCTCTACTCTGCTTGCCTTGTGCTGCTTTTCCATTAGCCCCAGTCGCCTGCCCAATGGGGTGCAGTGTCACTGAGCAGCTCTGCAGTGACGTCATTTTGAGCGCGACACAACAATCTGTGGCTTTTTGTCACAAACCGAGTAAAAAAGGAAAGCAGAAGAAGGCTGCAGGTGGCAAGAAGAAATACCCCTTAAGAAGCACAGGAGAGTTTTGGAAGCTATACAACAGAATGAAGCCGAGGACGAGAGCAATCGAGCTGCAAAGAAAAGACGTATGAGGGTGAGCTAATGGTAGCTACAGCTAGCATGCTAGGTCGTCACGCTCATGACTCTTTGATGACGACATTGTCTAACCAATCAGTAGCCAGCAGTCAGTGACCTCATCTTTTAGTATCGACTCAGCTCGCTTGGAACCAGAGCGGAGTAGATACTAAAACTAGCTTGTTTTAGGAGGTACCAGGCTAGTGGAAACACGCTGCAAATCGAGTAGGGCCGAGTAGAGCAGGGCCAAGGCGTGCCAGTGGAAAAGGGCCATAAGTGTTGAGTTGCTGTCTGTTGCACCCGGATGAATCACACATCACAGCAACGCCTCATAAGATTGTGCATGCTCTCTACGAGATTGCTTCACATCCCGTCATACACAAGGCTGTGAGGGCCTTTCAATGATGGATTGTACAAATATTGTATTTCTGGTATTATGAGAGCCATCTGTTATTTACTTCTGCATAATATGTAGATATGTGGAGGGTATGCACCTCATTCAATCTTATATCAATCAACATTTATTTGTGTATGCCAATTTATAACAATTTATCTCAAGACACTGCAAAAGAGCAAGATGGAGCCATACTCTTTAGCATTGTATGTTCTGTACAGCAGTGGTAAGAAAAAACCTCTGTTTAAAGTTGAAAATGATATATTGACACCAGACATCACAGTCAGTACCAGTCAGCAGATCTCCAGGCGTGGAGTGGCAAAATGCAAAGACAGAGAGATTTGGAGGGAAGTAAGCATTAAAGTATTTAAATTCAGACAAAAAATATTTTATTTTATTTATATTCATGAAGGAAGCGTAGATCCTAGGCTGGAGGTATTGAAACAGTTGGAGCAGTAGCTTCAGGTTTATAGCAAAAATGTAGCCATGATGATACAGCAAATGGTCCATCACTGAGCATATAGGCACTCGGCAAATGATTTATAACTCCACTCCTTTCCCTTTTCTACAGTTTCAAATTTATAAAAGCATCAAGACATTAAACTGGAGCAAATTATACATTAAATTAAATGTCACTACATTTAATGATGAGGACAACAGACTATGTTTTGATGCTTTAAGTCTTCAGAAAGTAACAATGGCCGGTTTGACAATAGACCATTTTAAAGAAATCCACAAATTTAACCTACAATTCATTACATCAACTTTGGCCAATTATCTGCTTTTTAAATATATTTTTTTATGAAATTAGGGTTTTTGACCAGTTTTTATGTCAGAAACTGGTCAGAAACGACAGTTAAATGGATGTTAAAGCTGCATGCTCAGAGACAGCGTGTTGACATCAACCTCATTTTGAATACACAAAATGATGCAGAGTAAGCGTCACTACAGGGCTTCACCCATTGCATATGCAAATTAATGCTGCTTAATAAAAAATAGCTTATTGGCTCAAGAATATTTAGTTATTTTGAAACATCAATATGACTTTGAAACACATTTTCCGTGATGTACATCATCAAAAACAATCAGGCAGACTGAAAGTTACAAAAAACATCAAAAATTCAGGTAAACTAAAGCATTTCACTGTTTCCTAAAACCAATATCAAGAACTAGACATCGCTCTTTGCCATTCAGCAAGTGAAAAAGAAAAGAAAAGCAATGATTTTTGGCCTATATCATCAAGTACCAAGTTTTCTTATTAGTACTTTTCTTCAAGTTCCCAATGTCTGACTTTTTGTTCCATCACTTCTAAAGAAATGCCATGTTTCATATTTTAATTTGGGGCGAAGAGCAAACACCTCACTTACTGTCTGTTCTCTTGTCTGTGTGTTTAAGGTGTGTGTGTGTTTTTCTTTAACACTGTTGAAGTGTGTGTGTTTTTTTCTCTTAAAATCAAATAATAACAAAGTCTAGTGTCTTTAAAGGTGACCCCGAGGCTTTGTCATAAATATTTGTCTAATCTTTCACCCTGACCTTGAATCACAAGTCTTCAGCCAAATAAAAGGCTGGGTAAACAAGTCAGACATGACAAAAAGAGACACATTCGTGCACTACTCATTCACACACACACACACACACACACACACAAAGGAATACTTCTCATGTAGCCTTTGTGAATACGCCATTCGTTTAATTGTGTACTCTTCGATCTGCAACTTCCCTTTCACCATGTTTGGCTTTTTCTCGCCCACACACAATCAGACTGAAATCGATATTTGGGCTCTTGTGGAATTTTTCAATCAATTTTCAATGAAAAGCTTAGAGAACCTGCAGCCTTGAGAAAGATTTGTTGTTGTCAGAGAGCGTCAACAAGCTGCAAACATGACAGACTTTTTTAGATTGTTCATGTTTAAAGGACACGTCTCACACCCTCAAACAATATTCAGATCTAGATATAAGATCGTTTTGCCTCTACCGTCTCCATTAACATTGAGCCATAAGTGGTCATTTAAGAGGAATACCAAAACAATTCATTGAAGACTTCTTGTCCACTTCAGTCGGTGGATAAAAAACATACGCTGTGTTCGAAGTCGTCCACTCATTCATTCACTCACTATCCCCTATGTAGTGTAAATGATTAGTGGACTACATAGGGAATGACCAAGCGACATTTCAGACACTACACTGAAATTTTCTGAACGTCGTAGCGTCAGCAGATGAGCCAGACATTTCTGTGACGGAAGTGGACACGCCAAAAATCATGTAAACCAACCGGGCACTCGGGAGGATAAGTAGCAAATTTCAAAGCTGTTTACAGCCGCTAAAAGACGTTAAAGAGCTATGCTACGAACGTGTTAAAGATACTTTAACGTTTTTTCCATTTATTAATGAAAGCAGCGCCTAACAGCCTTCCTTCTCTTCTTCTTCTATGGAAAAACATGACTGCATTGCATTATGGCATACGGGAGTACAATGTAGGGTACATCGTACAGTATGTACACTCACTTTTACTGTGCATTGTGGGTATTTTGTAGTAGAATATATAGCTGCTGAGAATTCGAACAACACTACAAAATGGCGAACACACTACATAGTGCACTATATCCGTGATAGTGAGCGATTTCGAACATGGCTATAGTGTCATTTCCTCAAAATTTAAGGGCTGGGCAGTGTAGTGGATGTGTCCGTGTGCTTCCGGGGCAAAAAGAGTTTAATTGATGTGAGATTGGGAGAAATATGTTTGTTAGTACTGTCAATAGAGAATAATAAGATGACATGTCATTTGGTTGTGTTCAGTAGCAGGTGCTCTCAAAAAACACCTGTGACTTTCAAGATGGCGGTTCAAATTGTTGTTTAATGTGGTTACCTAAAACATATCAACTGTGTAGTATGGACTAATGACTGAATAGGGGGGTAAGGGAAAGAATTGTAAAACAAGAGGGAAAAAAGAAAAAAGGGCAAACTACAATTCCAATAAAGTTGGTATGCTGCGAAAAATGCAGATAGAAATATATTACTTGCAAATCCTTTTTCGACAGTTGAATACAATTTTGCAAACATTCCCTCTTTACCTCTGCCAAGAAGGTTATGTTTTTGTCCCCGTAAGTTTGTCATTTCATTTGTTATCAAGATTACGCAAAAACTGCTGGACAAATTTAGCTGAAATTTTTAGATGTTGGCAATGGGCCACCTTAAAAATGATTAGATTTTGGTGATGATGCAGATAATCACTGTTAGCCGATGATCGTTTTGCTCAGTGACTGGCAAACTTGATATGAACATGATTCTGATTGCTAGGTGCGGGTTTTCAGGGTCAAGGAATCATAGTATGATGGTAACATGATCATTGTACGATTGCTTATAGATGCAACAGCAATATGTGAGCTACCTTGGCTGAGGTTTACACTCCTGAAACACATTCCAAAAAAAGCACGGACATTGAAATTTTTACCCTTTACAATGTGACATCAACTTTTCTTGAAGAAACACTCAAGAAGTGTTTGGGAACTAAAGAAACCAATTGGTGAAGGTTCGTAGCTTCTCAGAGTTCTTTGTAGATTTCTTTCCATTCTTGCTTGATGGACTACTTCAGTTGCTCAACAGTCTGGGGTCTCAATTGTTCTGTTTTGTGCTTTAAATTACAATGTGGCACACATTTTCAAGTGAGGGCAGGTCTGGACTGTAGGCAGGCCAGTCTTGTACCCACAACCGTTTACTGTGAAGCCGCGCTGCTGTTAACGCGTGCAGGATGGGATTGGCATTGTCTTAATGAAATAAACAGCGACGTCCTTAAACAATGACATCACTTGAATTGCAGCATGCATTGCTCCAAACCTTTATGTACTTATCTGCATTAATGATACCTTCATAGATGTGCAAGTTATCCATGCCATCCTTGCTTGGGAAGGCCTTTCGGGATGCTCCTTGTATACCCAGTCATGACAATTACCTGTTGCCAACAAGCTGTTCACCTGTGAAGGGTCATATTTTATATTTTTAATTATTTTAATATATTAAAGGTGCTATGAGGAGAATCTATTACCGGTGACATAAAGACTCTGCTATCCATGAGCACGCGTGGCGACTGTCGTAATGCTGCATTCCAGTAACCTCGGAACTGGGAGTGACATCATCTCTGACTTATCGGCGTTCCAGTTGAAGTCGGGAAAAAACATGCCAATCTACCAGGCTATTGTTAGCTGTTGTTAGCACGCCCTGTTTTGTTGTTCACAAATATCACATGAAGAATGTGATGATCACTATGGCAGCATTTTTGTAAATATAAGTCTAACAATACTATGTAAACAGCGGATCTAGAGCGACACACCCCAGTCAGAAGTGTAAATAAATGGATTATTACAGGAGCTAAATAACTGTTCACACTGGGGGCATCCATCTTCGATTGTCAACTCAGGGGTGGCGAAGTTTCACCGAGTTCCCAGTGGGAAATTCCGACTTTGGGGGACGTTCCAGTTGTAGTTTCCTACTTGAAACCCGGAAATTCTTCTTCTGACTACATCTGGAACGCACCACAAGACGTGACCCAAGCCAAAGCGTGTGTTTGTTGTGATGCTAATAAAAATGCAGCTCGGACCTTCCTCAGAACTCTGCATTGCTTTACAACTTCTTTTTTCAACAACTTACAGGATGCAAAGCAACAAGGTAATGTATCTCTTTCTAGTTACATAGTTTTTGATGTGTGACAACAAGCAATTTTAGGAAAACAGTATCGTAGTTTTGTAGCCAGCTATATATCACTATTTACAGCCCGGTGCTCTAAGACATGTCAGAATAATATAAATTTGCTCTAGTTTTAATTGCCTTGTTCCCGAAGTTGAGTATTCAGGCCAGTCAAGTCCTGTCCGACCCGACCACGAAGCTAAGGAATAGCATTTATAGATAACCTATTTTGATGCTATAAAACTCATTTTAAAGTGTGTATTTTGATCAGGCATATATCTAAAAGTGAGACTTTTTTGTAATTACTTAGAAACTCCTCACAGTCCCTTTAAATTACTTCATGCACCTTACTGTAATTCAATCATTATTGTTTCACTTAGTAGACATTTTACAAAGAATCAAATAAATTCATAATGAAAGCAGAGAGAGTCCAGCAATAACAAGCTTTGTCAAACCTAGTAACAGTTATAGAAAATGGTGAGGCTTGAAACAAAATCACTTTCTATAAAAGGTGTGGCTTGACTAAAGATTTTACCTTCATAATAGTCTGGTTTATCTGCATTACAACATGGTATGTTCATAATTTACAAACTTTTCACTATTGTGAGCAGAGTGATGAATAATCTCTTGAGAATCATTTAGATAATCTTGTTCGAGTCAGTTTGAGCTTTACAGGGGGGGTTCTGTCTCAGGAAGAATAAGGTGTAAGTAAGGGGGGAGAGAAGGTGTGCACTGTGAACGGAGCAGTCGAACACGCCGCGGCGTATCGGTAAACACCGTTAATCACCGGTTAGCAGATGGGAACTTTAATTGCAGAGGAGGAAATAACAAGACCCAGAGGATGCTTCTATTTATCGACACCCCCACTGTTACTGATAAGAGCTGGACGTGTGCATGTGTGTGTGTTCATGTACAAAGTGAGGAGTATCTGGAGGGTGGTCGTGATGGGAGAAGAATATCAGCTCACTTACAGTTACCGTGCTTTTTGTCTCCCACCATCCCTATATCTGAGCAGACAAGGTTGGACTGAGTTCAGGTTTGATCTTTTGGATAGAGTGTTGTCTCTAAATGTCAAGTTTTATATTAGTTTAGAATGCTGTTGCATGTATAGATAATATCAAGATACATTCACTTTTTATAAAAACTGGTGAATTAAGAGGTGCCATATCATGTCAAATACTACTTTTAGTTATTTTTTATAGGAAATGTATCCATAGGCTGTCTACAACCCCATCTAATCCTCTAATGATGTAATTCACCCTTTGTCAAGCTCCACCCCTTCCAGGAAGTATTGCTCTGTCATGCCCCACCCACCTTAGCTACTGCTACTAGGTTAGACAATTTTTCTGTTGCTAAACTCTTTCCCATTTAAATAAACTGAAAATCACCCCCTTTTCAACCAGCTTTTTGTCATAGTTTGTTCATTTGATTCTTTGTCGGATTTTACCCAAGGAACAAATTTAAGACAAACGACAGTGGAGTGTATAAAGAAAAATTAAAGTCTTTGTGAATCTTTCAAAAATAATTAAAATTACAGCTGCATTGGTTTAGACTCTGCCTACACAGAAAGTGTTTAAATGTGTAATCCCACACCCGTTTGGTTAGACCACAGCCACTCAAACCTGAAGGAAAATGTTGGAGAAGGTACAATAAACATTAGAGCACAGAGCTAGAAAGCTGAAGCAGCACCCACTTTCTTGGGTGAGGGATGGGTGAGGAAACAAACAGCTCATGAGCATCTACTCCAAACAGCCATTAGAACACACTTTGTAGAGTAAAGACCTGTGCAGCGTCTTCATCAAAGTTTTGAGGCCTGCCACACACATAAAGAAATCTCATCGATTAAGAAACTGTGAGAGACCATAACTTGAGGACAAATAATGACAAATTTAACAGTTATGTTGTTTCAGTGTGTGGTTTGCCCTATATAAAGAATGATATAGCACACGACACACCAACCGACTCACTCATCAACAATCAGAGCCTCTGACGCCGCTGCTCATAAGTTTGCATGATATAATGTGTGTAAACAAAAATGGTGAAAAAAAATCAAGAGGAATTGCAGCTAAGTGCTTTTAGCAGTTAGCATCTTAAGACATCCTTAGCAGCTGTGATTTCCATCCAGCTTCCCTCCTTATAAGTTTGCTACTCCTGCCAAGGGTTATATCTTGTATATTTTCAGCCGTTTGTTAGTTTGTTGATTTGTTAATGTGTTAGTCTGTGAACAGGATAATAAAAAAAAATAGGAATGGAATTTAGAGAAATTTTCTAGGAAATGTTGGTCTGACATGAAAATGATGCACAAGAAAGAAAGGATTAGACCTTGTTGGTAATCAGAGCCCAGACGCAGTAAAGGATTTTTTAGTATTTATAAACATTGTAAGATAGGGCCGTTTCCATATTTTCTCTAAAAACTAAATTTCTCAAAACATTTTAATGACATTTTCACAGAATGTTGGTGATGGCACAGGGGAGAGCTGAATCTGGATGTGCATCAGTATTTTGTCAAGGATTTGTTAACAGTGCAAGATAGAGCAGTTTTCTGAATTTTTGACAATAACTCCCCTCGGCAATGTTGGAAAAGCCGGAGGTTTTTGCTATCGGAGCACTTCTACTTTTATGTAATTTACAAATCACACTGTATAGAAGGCTGTTTTGCAAATCAACAAGTTTTTCCCAAGTTTTTGATGTCTGTCTAACTTTATACTTTACTTTTATTCTCATTGCCATGGCTACATACTTTCAGCTTTAGCCTGCTTGCCCCCTAATCGGCATTGTTCCTTTCCAGGTGACAAAACAGTGAGCATGATCAGCTGTCAGGTAAACTGAACATTTAAGATAAGAGCACACAAGTTGTTGATGTGATGTATTCAAACTCCAAATTACACTTTCACTTTGAGCAATTTTATCTACATATGTTACTTTAAGTAAATTAAACAGTATATATTTTAGTTTTATATACCACATATTAAACAATATAATTCATGAATGATAACAGTATTTTGCTTTACAAATAGTGGGCAAGAGTGTTAAAGTGTCACAGCATTTCCTGCCAGATGCTGATTGGCTGGAGCATTGTTGTTGTTTCAGGTTAAAGGTGTTGAGTTCAGGATGCTGCACTTCTCCTTGTTGATCTATACTTCATAGACGTTCTGTCGCCCTGCTGCTCGCTGCTGTTTGAGAAACAGCTCATTGATGACTGTGTGTGTGTGTGCTGTTTGCTTTGGGCAGACTCAACAGCACTGCAGTACTTAGTGACTGGATTAGTGCATCAATTAGCAGCAATTGGATTCATAGAGCCACACTGATTGATTTAAATGCTGAAGGAGAAACAAGCAGGTTGTTTTTTTCAGGGGACATTATCGAGACATCACCGTGAAAAGAAGTCTAAAAGTTCATGTTGTCAGTGTGTGTGCTACTCCGGAGATACACTTACTAGCCTTCTCATTAGGTACACCCCTTCAACGGCTCTTTAACACAACACATGGCAGAAACTCAATGCAGTTAGGCATGTAGACCTGCTCAAAACTTCCTGTTGAAGATGAAGTTCTGGTGATTTAGGGGACTTTAAAAGTGGCATGGTTGTTGGTGGCAGATAGGCTGGTCTGAGTTTTTCAGCTGATCCACCAGGATTTTCACAAACAGCCATATTTATGCAGAGAATGGTCCAAAAAAGAGGAAATATTCAACTAGAGGCAGTTCTCTGGGTGAAAATGCCTTATTGATGCCAGAGGTCAGGGGGAAATGGGCAGTGATTTGAAATCATAGTAATGCAACAGAGACTCAAATAACCAGTTGTCACAACCGAAGTATGCAGAGGACAATTTCTGAAGACACAACATGACCAGTTTTAGGCCATGTTAATACAGAGACACTGTGACCTAAAATGGGAAAAATTTTCCTTTGCGTATTTAAAGTCGATCCGATGAATCGAATCGTAAATCGAGTTGGGTTTTTGTTTTTTTTTAAGTGAAGATTTTTTTGAGGGGGGGGGGGGGGATCGCCCAGCTCCAGGTTCTCCAAAATCTGACAATCAAAGACTGGAGAAACATTGCCTGGTCTGTTTAGTCTGGACTTCTGCTGCCACATTCAGATGGTAGGATCAGAATTTGGAGTAAACGTCATAAAAGCATGGATCCAACCTGCCTTGTGCAAATCGTTTAGGTTGCTGGTGGTCTAATGGTGTGAGGGGTATTTTCTTGGCACAATTCAGACCCCTTGGCATAAACTGAGCATGGTTTCAATCCCACAGCCCTCCTGACCATTGCTGCTGTCCATGGCGATCTGTTTATGATCACAGTGGTCTTCTGATGGCTTATTCCATCAGGATAACGCTCCATGTCATAGAGCTTGAATCATTTCAAACTGGTTTCTTACAATGACAGTGAATTCACTTTACTGCAGGATCTATGGTTTATTAAAAATTAAGCCATCTGAAAGAGGGGGGGGTGGGGGGGCAGTGTTAACCTGGGACTACTAAGATGTACCAATAAAACGTATGTTTTCTAAGCTTGTATAAATGATGATGGAGAGACAACTGAGAGGTACTTTCAATGACAACTGGTCTCCATACAAAGCATTTTGTGCTTAAAGCTGTGGTATACGATTTGAAACCGCAGCCTGCCCCCCCTTCCCTCACTTCTCCCTTCCGTGTTCCAAGATCCCGCCCCCAGCTCGTGGCGCCTCATATAAGCCCCCTCGGACTGAGCTACGAGCGACTAGCATAATATATATCAGCAGCAAACTCAATCAAAAACAGCTCAGCTCAACTGAAAGTTTCAAACACGACAGACATCCCCCTTGTAACACACAGCAGTAGCCATTTCAGTTGGACCGGCGGCAATGCGGGTCTGGCGCCGCCAGAGCGGAGCCGATTGTGGGGGAGGATTTATCTTTCTCGGCCTGTCCTCCACAGCTCAGCTTACAGTGCTAACGATTAGAGGCTAACAGGCTAACCCGCTCCGCTACAAGTCATGAGCCAGGCCAGGCACAGACTAACCAGAGTTATTCAGCAGACATCTCCCACTGTAGTAAACAAAGCCATTACCTGATCAACCAGGGGCGAAACGGCCGATGCTGAAGGTCTGACGGCTGGCTGAGGCCATTCGTTAGCCGTTAGCCCGCTAACAGGCCTCGACCCGCGGGCAGAGCTCCGTTGGGCCCCGCGGGAGAGGGAAGCGGCTTCCCGGTTTCGGCGCTAGGCTTTTCCGGTTCCATGATAGTTCAGTAGCTAACGCTGCTAGCTGCTAACCATAGGTAGAGGGGAGGAGGCGGGACCATGACGCACTACGCATGACGCTGCATAGTGAGGGAGACAGGGGATTGGATGGACTCACGGACCAACTCACGGACCAAGGCTTCTAGGCTTGATTGATCAGCTAGTATGCAGCTTTTCAGCGGATATACTGAATGGATTTTTTTCGTTCTTTTTGGTTTTTACACTGTGTAGATAGGACCATAGGACCATAACAGCCTTATAAACGGTGTTATTAAAATGTACAAAGCTTCCAAATCGTAGACCATAGCTTTAAAGGTGCAGTGTGTAGAACCTGGCATTTTAGCGACATCTAGCGTTCAGATTCTAAATGAACCTAACCGTAGCCAAAACGTCACGTAACTGAGCAACGGAATCCTGTGAAGACCAAAAAGGATCCTGAACACAGCACACAATTTATGTTGTGTGCATCTTTATACACACAGTTTGAATCCCTAGGACAGAGTAACAACTTTCTATGCATCCACTGCCATCCTCTCCCCTTCTTCGCCTGCATTCCAGGAAGATTTCAGAACCGGCGGACAGATTCGCGTGTCGTCCTTTTTGTCCCTAAAAACCACCCGTAGACAACATGGCGGATCAATATGTCGGCCTACACATAACAGCGGCCCGCGGTAATGTAATTTCTTTTAATAAAGATTTTTCTAACTAAATAAAAATAAAACAAACGTTTTATGGGGATGATTGTACTCCTATTTTGACGGACTTTACATACAAATCGAAACATATATCTCCTATAGTCACCGTTTCTGTTTGGTGAAATGCGGTGGATGTATAAAACACCACATTCTACACACTGCACCTTTAAGGCAGTGATTGCTTGCAGCACCCATCAGGCTTTGTGGATTTGTGGAGAGATGTGCAGCCATCTGCATGAGTAAAAAAATTTTAAATCATAGTTTGCTCGCAGCGCAGCCCAGGCTAGCTTTTCTACCTTATGGTGATTAAAATGAGTGATTTCCACTACAATCATATCGTGACAGCCATTTGTTCATCATCAAAATCCCAATATGTAATGAACAACTCCATTTAGCAAAAGTATATGAAGTTGGGATTCTGGTCCATATTTCCCAGCCCTACATCGCACTCTTGTTTGCGTTAGTGCTGACCTTTGTGACCTCTGGTCTGAAACTGTGTAACAAAGTCTTGAACTCCTACAGGAAGAAGAAAAGGTTGTCATTATAGCTTCTTCTGAAGGAGGATTGAAGTTTAGCAGAGGTCCTTTCAGCATGCAGCTGAGACCATGAGGAGGGAGGGGGCCAGAGGAGATAGGAATCGATCGAGAAAGTGTCCCCCCCACCACCAACACTGAGGTTAAAGGAGAGGCCTGCGCAGAAGAATGTCCTACTGAGTAATTACAAGAGCTCGTCTCTTAACACACACGCTGACCCGTCTTTGAGGCGTACGCGTGTTAATAATCAGAGCTCATAATGAACAGAATCCATAGGTCTGCTGGGTTAAGGTCCTCCACAACCTTGCTCCAAGCAACAACGGCCAAGAAACAGCAGGAGACGCTGAGGTTTGTGAGGGCAGATCTACGCAGCAATACTGCCCCCCTGTGGAAACGAAGGGCAAAGACAGCCAGCAGAGAGTCCTGTTTGTCACATGGAAAACTATTCTTGTTTATTATTTTTCAGTATTGAGTCTTTTATGGCTGATCTGTTGGTTTTGTGGATGTACAGATTAATTCTCAAATTCTACAAAGAGAACCAGGATATCAAATAAAAGTCCAACACACCCAACACCGGCAGATTTTGAGTTTCTCATGATGGGAAATTGCTGGTAATGTTCTGCACAGTGTCTAAATTTCACAAATTTGTTGGCGGCATTTTAAAAGTGAGTAAAACTGGCCTGCTTCACTTTGTTTTATTTGCAGGCATTTGAGTTATTGCTACAAATCAAGTAATATCTAAACCTGTTTGATAGCATGGCAGCCAAAAAAGAAGTTCCATGAACTCAGTTTTGTGAAGAAATTGAAGAAAACTTAAATATCTAACAAATAATTCTATATAATCTTAACTGATATTTTTATTGGCTTTTGTAAGTCATTGATGGCCTACTTTGTAAAATAGTGACTCTAAATCTCTTTCATGAAGCATTGGAACATTACATCAAGTATTACTCAAGACTATATTCGAAATATGGCAGCAAATCTTTGAGCTGTAAAAATTTGGGAACACTCATTTCATTGATTTGAAAATTGCTTCGTCTGCTTTAATTCCATATATTTTGGCTAAATTTGCTTGAATTTTGTGTCAAGTTCATTTAATTATGCATTATAAATTTTATTTGTCATGCAACATATGAATATTGGTATGCTAATTTTAGGATTGATTAATATTCTCTAATGGTATTTATCCAACATCCTTTTTTCCCCTGAAGAATTTCCAAAAATTTGTAACAATGTGGCCCTCAGGCTGGGAAAAATGGTTTTATGTGGCCCTCTTGGTAATGAAAGTTGCCCATCCCTGATGTACATGAAACTTATTTTGGTTACCATAGTGTCAAAGTGGTATGAATATTACCTGATTTGTGTTTCTTATTTCTTTTCGATCATTAAAAATTGAAGGCACACAAGTATGTGGGGCACATTTGGAGAAGATAGTGGTATGTCAGTTTGGACTTTCTGAAAATGTTTCTTCCATAATTGTGCAGTTTAGACATTTCTGCCTCTACCCGTTCAAACATGTTTTTGCTTTTCTAAATGCATTGATGATAAAGACAATTGTTCATTTGTTTTAAAAAATGTCGTAATAAAAGCAAATCCCGAAAATGTAGTTGCAGGCAGGATGGGGAGGTGTATTTACTTTTTTAAAAAATCAACATATTTTCAAGTTTAGGCAACATAATGTATACTGATATTTTTAAAAAATGGCTCTTTGTGTTCAAAATCTAAGACAAGCAGCAGAGAGATTTTAAAAAAAATGCCACAACAGTTGGTAAAAAGGTTTGAGCGTGATAAATCCTAAACAGCTTTTACAATGGCAACGCAAAGTACAATCTGATGGCTGCGGGCAGTGGTGAGCCCTCGTGAATGTCTTCGTTGTGCTTTAGGAAAAGTCACATGGCTTCCTCTGTTTCTGCTCCATGGCGAGTTATACTGTCACAACATGTGTTTGTTGTTGTCTTCATCGAAGCCCCGACCTACCAGTCTGCAACTACACAGCATAACACAGAACCAGGCTGCGGTACAAAAGGTTAGGGAGCCAAACTACGGTATCACAGGAGGGACAAAATAAGGAGCAGATTAAGTCTAGCAAAAATTCTTCACTTTTGTAAATCTATCTTTTTTAATCTTCTGCAACCAAAAATGAGAAATAATCGATAAAATCAATAAATTGTATTGAATCATTTACTCTTTCCCTAAGCTGACACTGCAGCTAAACCTGTTGCATTATTCTCAACTGCTTATGCTTATCAAATATAAAATCCAAAAAGATAAAAGCAAAAATCTCTGTGACTGTGGAGTTACACACATAAGAACAGTCAACTGCAACTCAACCCGAGAAATAAAAATAAATTATTTATGTCGTTCATTAAATCTTTGTCCAGTGTCATTTGATAAAAAAAACAGGAAATTTATAAACTAATGCAGTCCCATCTACAAGTCTTGGATTGGGTTCAAAATAAAAAGCCTTAGAGTATAAATATATATACATTTGAAAACATTTTATTCTTTACTTCAAAATCATAAAAGCTGACATTTCATCCTCTAGCTGAAAAATTAAAACTCCGTCTTATCATACTTCAAAATACTCCCTAAACGTGAATCAATTTAACAGCAAACTCCTTTTATTAGAAAATTACTCGTCATTGCTTGGACTCCACTCAAAACCATTTAAAGTAGAAAAAGCAAAACAGTGGAGCACATGTAAGGATTCTTCATCATCAAACTTGGATTTGATTTGGACTTTTTTAGACAACAAATGTGCAAAATTAGAATTCAATTATTGTGTTAAGTTCCACAATGTTTGCTCAAAAACAACAAAAAAAAGCATAGAATACAAAATATTGTAAGTTTTGCATCACTAGACAGGTTCAATTGCAAGTTGCAGAATCTCCACCTGTGATTGGACAAGGACTTTTGGAGGATTATAGTTTCATTTATTTCTTTTGTTTCAGGAACAATATTATCAGTTTAGAAAAATAAAATGATATAGTTACCCATTCTATGTCCTGGCAACAAAAATGCCCTAACAATCAACACTGAGCAATGCTTTTTTCATGTTCACATTTGAATGCAGACTGCAGAGAGTCCTGGCAAACAGGAAAGGAGAACAAGATTCATAAATAAAAGAAAACTGCAAACACAGAAAAACAAATATGAATATTACCAAATTTAACTTTGAAGGAAAATAGCTTTGATTTTGGTTCAGTATCAGATAGTCAATAATGAGTTTGGTAATGATAGCACATCAGATATAGGCACAAATCTGATATCACACATCCCTGGTGTGCACATATTTGAGAAGCCTTCCTTTCCTTCAACAACATTCATCCTAATCACTAACATAAATAAAAAATGTCAGGTCTGTTAGTATGAAACAATAAACGCTGTGAAAATTCTATATGTACTTTTTTCAATGGTGTGTTCAATTTTCATGGGCCATTTGGGTTTTGTCTGGTGCGTCTGTACAAAAAAAAACCAGGAAAAACTAACAAAAACTAAATGAAATCCATTTTTCATTTACATTTTTCTTCACTATGGGTATAAAATTGAACTAATAAACCAGTCAAATAAAAAGAAGATAAAACTAACATGAAATGGAAAACAAAATTCTTAAAAAAACATTTAAAAATTCCCAAAGTCTTACAACCTAGTAGCACAGACCACTGTTTATTATTTTGATACACATGGTATTTTAGAGATTAAGACAACCCTGATTTTGTGGCTGTGTTCATACAAAAACACAGTGTGAGTTTGTTTAGATTTTTACTTAGAATCATATAAATAGTTCAAATCTGGTAATACGGCATCCATCTGTTATTTCATCACAGAAAATAATACATTCACATTTTGGATTTCCATTCAGCTGAACTCAGACTGGTCTTAATAAAAACATTTTTGGTCCAGCTCTTGCTGACACGTCTCTGCAGTAACAGCACCGTCTCTACTCTGCAGCTGGACTGGCCGGTACATCCCACCAAGCTGGAGTTGGAAGAGGAGGCCCTCCCAGCAGGAGAATGGAGTTTAACCAGTCTCACCTGCAATCTCCTTACATCTGCAGTCTGATGAGCAGCAGTCGCAGTCATGACAGCTTTACACTCCACCAGTCTTTAGTCAAACATCCACAGCTCTTATCTGTTCACACTCCGTCTCTCACATCGAGCCCGTTAACCTTTCGCTCACTTCCCACAGCTTCTTGGCCAGAGCGTCGTCCCGTCCCCGGGCGCCCACTTGTTGCAGAGCGCAGTTGGAGAAGTAACGGCCGCTGAGGGGTTCGATCCCCTCCTGGAGGGCGCAATGTAGGGTGGTCTGGGACCCCCCTTCAGGGTCCAGGAAGAAGAGCTTAGCCAGGGGGAGCATGAGGAGCTGCTGCCAAAGGCTAAAACTGCGACACAGCTCTGTGTAGATGACTCCTGGAGGAGAGAATGATCAATGATCGATACCCTTAAAATTTCAGCAAAGTCTGTCCGGTAGTTTCTGTGAGATCTTGCTTTCAAACAGAAACATGCACTGGCAAAAACAAAACCTTCTGGGAAAGGTGGAAACTGAAATTTACTCTGATTCAGGTTTTGGTTGGAGGCACAGCAAGCAAAAATGACTAAAGTAGCAGCTCCATGACAGTTTTAACCCTTTAACTGTCAGCTCAACTGTTTGGCAGAGGTCATCATTAAATTCAGGGATATTAAATGTGTTAAAAAACAGAACAAATCAAAACATAGTTTGGTTCCATTAACATCTCAGAAAACAGAGAAAACCACAAACAAACCAAAAAACATATTTTCTTGTTGTGGGATTGAACGTTTTTAAAAACCAACAATTGATTCTGTGATGACAAACAAAAGCACAAATATTCGGGACAAAATCAATTAGAAAAGGCAGAAATGTCTGTAAAAAATGCAGAAATAACTTCAAATAGATGACATTGAGTTTGACATGATGAATTACAGACTTTATATGTACATATACACCATCATATCAGTAAATTGTATTTTTGAAGAAGTATTTAAAATAATGATGGTAAAAATAATAGTAGCTTTCAGTTTTTTTAACCTTTAAACCCCACAAATTAAATATCAGTTCTTTTGGTTTGTTTGCAGTTTTTTCTGTATCATAAAACACTGACAGAAACACACAATGGCATGTTAAGTTTATTTAACACATTACATATTCCTGAATTTAATGACCTCTGCCAAACAGTTGAGCTGGGAGTTAAAGGGTTAAGAGAAAACTGCATCCATGCAATTAACAAACACAAGACTGATGCCAAGGGAAGAGGGAAAAAAGTAAAGATTTCAAATGTTTTATTTTTACATTCGTGACTTTAAAGAGTTATTTGCAGATCAGAGACTCAAATTAAACATGTATGTATGTATATAAACACAGACACACACATATACACACACACAAGAGATAAAATTCCTCTCTTGAAATCACAACTCATGTCACTGATAGAAAATAAGATGGCAAACATCAGTATCCATTATACCAATTGCAGAACTTTCCTTTGGCAGGTGTTTGCAGGGGTTCAGTACCAAACGGCGGCAAAAAATAATTTTCAATACGAAACTCTAAATTCAAGCCATTAGCTTCACCATCCCAGCAGTGAGGGCAAAGGAGTTTTTTAAACAAACTTTTATTTGTTTGAAATGTCGACACAACCGACCAGAGCAAGAAATGGAGAAGTGTGCAATTCAAGCTCCTGGCCAAGCTGTGGAGGCTGGCTACTTAGTGGCTACAATAATATTAAAACTTGTATTGAACAGGAACAGTTCTTACTTCAGTCAGGCTCACAACAATCACGTGTATGTCGAAGACTACATTTACATGGACAAAGTGTAAATTCAAAGTAAATCTGCGTTCAGACAGAGACGCCAGAAATGAATAAAACCACTGTAGTATGCATGCTGGATCAGTGGATGGCGGTGTTGACCCGCAGAGAGGTAGTGATGCTACAACACACGTACGAAGAAGAAAAACTTTTCACAAACAACAACGGCAAGTCGACGCACAGAGACGCAGGAGTTTCTTTTCTGGACAACAGGTCAGTTCGGACAACAAATCTGTCTGGATAGTTTTGTCTGGATAACAAACCGAGCAAGGTAGGCGGCACACACGTTACTCGGTAGACGCCAGAGCTGTTATTGTTCCTGGTATGCGCGTGCAGCCTTCATGTGAAAGAGTACTTCACATGCGGTGACGTCAGCATTTCACCCTGAAACGCTCCGATATGGGTTTACACGGCGCTGCACGGAGGAGCGAATTGAAAACTCTCCACTCTGAAGCCTGGTTTCAAAAGTTTGTGGATTAAAGAACTCCAGGTCCTGTTGTCATGTAAACAGGAGGCCGAAACACACTGAAAACGTATCGGATTTGGCCCCCAAGAGTGTATTCACACCTATGGCTCGTTTGCTTTGTTCTGATTCAGGGGTAAAATCGGTACAATTGTTTCGGTTGTGTTCACATGGCAAGAGTCTCTTGAGGTCCAAAGATGTAAACAAATGACCTTTCCATTAAAATATTTCTCTCATTGGTCATAAATCTTACCCGGAGGGCGGGGGAGTTTCCTTCTCTTCTTACAACAGCCATGGAGCATCAGCAGTGTGTGTGGCTAGTTTGTTTATAGCATTCATCTGTCACTCATTCGTTAACTCACAAGTTTGTTAACCTTGCAATATTAGTAAAAATGCAATATTGCATTTGGCAATTTTTTTCTTCTGCCCAAATTTCTATGAGACATTTTATTTCCTCACTGCTCAAACAGAGATTTTTTTTCATACTTTGCTTAAAGTTTCCATACTAAATACATTGCAGTTTTTTTACTGTAATTTCTGCAGGTTTTTAAGCAACACATAGAACTAGAAAAGCACTCACAGAACCACAGTCCTCACCAATATTGTAATTTTCACCATAAATATTAGTCTTACCTTTATTGCATCTAAATATTTTGATTCCTTGACCATGAAAATATACAAATAAGCAAAAATGACGAAAATGGTCCTATTTTGCATGTTAAAGAATCCTTTCAAAAATTCCTGGATCCAGATGGTGATCCGGATCACCCCCAGAATCTAATCAATTGTTCCTTGTGCCAAACTGGACATTTCCTGAAAATTTAATCAAAATCTGTCCATAACTTTTTGACTTATGCTGCTGACAGAGAAACAAAAAAACAAACAGACATCGGCAATAACATCACCTCCATGGCGTAGGTAATAACACACTACAGCTGTATGAAACATGTACCTGGGTGAAGGCAGTAGCAGGTGACCCCGGTGCCCTCCAGCCTGTTGGCGAGCTCCCTGGTGAAGAGCACGTTGCACAGCTTGCTGTGGCAGTAGGCCTGAAAGTTGTGGTAGGTGGACTGGCCAGTCACCAAGTCCTTCCTGGAGGCCAGAAGGGGGAAGTTGATGCTGCCGAGGCGATGAAGAAGAGCAGAAACGGTGACCACCCGGCTTGGACTGCACTGCTGCAGACGCTCCAGCAGGAGGTTAGTGAGCAGGAAGTGACCCAGGTGGTTCACACCGAACGCCAAGCCGAAGCCTTCCTCGGTTTGTCCTGCAGCAACCACACCTTGAGCACAGAGAAGGGGATTTGATTATTATACTGTGTTTAATTTACAAACACAACTTCACTCTATCCTGATGAAAAAGAAACCCTTTGTGTGGTGTATATGTGTGTGTGGGGGGGTTGGGTGGGGGGGTATTTGACTGTAAGGACACCAACTTAAAAGTATGTCTGGACATCTAAAGCATCAGCATCAACAACTTTGTTTCCCCTGATGAAAACTAGACAGTAACTCATAATAATCAGATATATTCAAAAAGCCCAGGAAAGCTGGTTCACTGTTTGTTGTCAACTCTGGTATTGTAACCGAGATGTTCTGTCAAGTAGCCTAAATGAAGGTGATTACATTTCACAAAAAAATGAAATTTGTGTCTGTTAATTTATGCATACTAACTTTATGTGCATTCAAATGGTTATTGGATGTTTCATTGTATCCAAGTGTAAAACATGACATCAGAAATTCAAGTAAACATTAAAGTGTCTTACCCTTTACACTTACCCTTTAGTTTAGGCGACTAAATTCTACAGTCGATACTGTCAACTAATTTGATGTGATATTTCATCAACTAAAACTAGACTAAAATCAAAACAATTTAGGTGACGAAATTTTGATTAAAACTAAAACATATTTTAGGCAAAAGACAAAAACTAAATTAAAAAGTGCTTCAAGTGTTGTTTCACTGCACAAGACCAAAAGTTCTGCATAACATCTGCTCTAAAACAATCACCACTCAGTTTCTCCCACATACAAAGAGCCTTCTGAAGCTGTTGTTGGATATGGAGCTAAAACACTGCAGCTTTTTGTCTTCTGTGTAGTCGTTACACACAAAGTGATGCAGCTTCACAGTCACTTCTGAGGACTACAGTGCTCCTCTCAACTCTTTCATCGATGCTGTTGCTGTTAAACACGCATCACTAAAGTAAGGATAAAAGCTGTGATCATAGCAAAAAGCTCTGTTGCCTCATCTACTGTTTTCTATCACCAGCCACTGCCACATACTTTTGATGTCATGTCCTGCACACTAGAAACCCCCACCCCATTCACCACTTCTCCCCCTTCAGGCAGGGCTTTCCCTCTGATGTGAAGAGCAAGTGTGAACAACAGAGTCAGGGAATTATTGGGCAGACTACCCGTACATTAATCTGATATATCAGGGCTGGATATTGGGCAAGAAAATATTTAGTGTTTTATATGCCCTCACCTGCGTTGTTGATGAGGAGGTCCAGTCTGGGTTCAGTCTTCAGGAAGGTTTCTGCAAAGCTTCGGATTGACTTAAAACTCGCCAAATCCAACTGCATGAACACCACCTGATTGTTCCCAGTTTCCTTCAAGACAAAAACGCAAATTTATAAGCACAGAACTATTAAAACAGCTGAAAGACTTTTAAAGACCTGTTTAAGACACTTCGGCGGGCGACGCCATTATGGTCGCAAAGTCAAGTTCAGTGTGAGCGCAGTTTTAGAGTGTGATCGTTATTTAGTGAAGCTTAACAAACTAGTTAAACATTTATCTCCTTAAAGAACTTTAACTGAACAGGATGTTGAGAGCAGGGTCGAATGAGGTACATGGCATTAGGCTTGACATAGGCCATAGTCGCAAAGCTCAGCTCTTGATCTGTGCAGAAAAAGTCGGCACAGTGCGAAGGCTATGCAATTCTGCAAGAAATTGCGGGTGAAAATCTGGTCAAGTTGGTCCATTGTGGCAATAGCGTGTGTATAATTAATTATTACAAACAAATCAGAAATTCTTGCACTACTGTCCTCTGCCATTTTTGTAGTACTTATTAGCAGCTTGTTAGCAGCCGTCCCTTTAAACAAACAACACTTTAAAATTCAAAAGCAGGCAATGAACATTTGCTATCTCAGATTAAACGGAAAACATGTGATTGTGTCTTCATCACAACATTATTTCATGTATTTATCTGTTATGCTATTTTAAAACCCCGTTTACTTTCCGCCTTGGGAACCAGGAAGTGCTACATGCTAACTCACTCCTTTACTTTTGGACATATCCCTGCACCACTCCATACCAACAGATACACATTATTTTTTTGTACAAGGACAGTCCGCACCAAGACTAACTGTTGACCTGCTTCTTTCACTGTAACTCTTTATTTTTTTTTTTTGCCAACAAACTGATTGATTACCTATCGATTGTAAGACCACCTCATGGAAACATCATGACTTAACATCCTCTGTGTCAGTTTACTCACTCTGCGGATGTCATAAGCAGCAGTCTCAGCCTTCTCCTTGTTGCGACAGGCCAGAATCACTCGTGCTCCTCTTCTCGCCAGATCCAGAGCTGTGGCTTTCCCAATGCCAGTGTTACTTCCTGACAATGTAAACCATTACACACATTTAGTGCATTGAAATATGTGACAGATGTCCCGAATATTTATCAATTACTGAATGAATAATATCACAATATTAAAATAGTATATACGGTATTACACCACAATATATTGCAATGTGTTGGTGAATTTATATTTTCTTATACCCCTGGTCTAGTAGATTCTGAAGTCTACCTGCTGCCATGGCAGAAATTTCCAACCCTGATTTCCACAAACAGATTTTGCAGACAAATTACTCAAAACAATCATATCTTTATTACTTAAACTACTGGTAATTTCAAAGTACCAAATTAACATGATTTCAATGTTGATTCTTAGTCCAAAAGACAGAAAACTCTTTGCGCAATGGACAAATATGTTTACATTGTTTTAAAGATAGGTGCTCCTCACCACTACCAACCACTTTTCCAAAAGTTACAGACATATTTGTGCATTTAATCAGTGTGAAGCTGTTTTCCTGCAAACTTCAAGGATTTTAAAAAAATAAAGTGCCCTACTAAAGGTGACAAAGACTTCTGGTTTGATGCTCTAGTATCAATTTAGTGACATTGTTTGATTTTACATTTTAAATAGGGAATATATTTCAATATAACAAATATCATTATAAATGTTTACTTGATCTAAACTTCGAGTTTTAAGTCGGCATATCAGAATCAGCTGATACTGGCCCAGTTTAAATCTCAATATTGGTCAATATTAACACATTTGATGATATTTACAATCCATTTATCGGCAGTATTGCCAGCAAAATACACAATTGTACCTCATCACACTGCATGGGTGCATTTATAATCAAGAGTATCATTTTTTAAAGAATATAATGTTTGGTGTTGCATCTGTTCCTCAGACAGACAGCCACAGTAAAAGCAACAAGTCAATTTTTCTAAAAATAAAAACTCCATGCTCTTTTGAAAAATGTCGGTATAGGCAATAATAAGGACAAAACATTATCTACGGTTGTGAGATTTAGGTTTATCCCACAACTGTTGCAAACAATCGTTTGACTTAATATTGCACATTGTGGTTTTTCTTCAAATAGCGTCAACATAAGCTACATCGAAAAATAATGCAGCATGAATTTCTCATATGAATACTAAGTAACCTTTATTTTGATAACACGGTTTTATTCCCACTTCTAGCAGGGGTCACTCTTCGTGTTATCATGCGGTTCAGTCTAACAGGCGTTAGTACTGTAAGCTAACGCTTGGGTCTGTTACCTGTAACAATGGCCGTTTTCCCGCACAGTTTCGCTGAACTGGAACATCTCGCTCCCTTGAAAACTCCATAATAAACTATCACATAAAACAAAACTGCTCCACCGACGACACAAAGCATCATCGACATCAGAAACTTTTAACTCATCAGTCACATATTCATGAAACAGCGCCGAGCAGCTGTGTTAACGTGACTTTCCGGCTTTAACTTTCAAAATAAAATATTTGCAGATTAACAAATCATGTTCCACTCTTTCTCCCTGCTTAAAACATTATCTTTGACGGGAAAGCTGTGTTTTATATCATTCCATTAAGTGATAGTTAGGTATCATCGTAAACTGGGTAATTTAAAATGCAAATAAATAATATTTTGAAGGCCAATCAGTTTCCCTCAGTTACACCAACATCCGGTTACGCCATCTTGTTTTGCGCCACAAAACCGAAAGATGTCGCCATTCAATCAAAAACTTACATATTTGTTTATTGACAAAACAAGAAACACCACATTCAATGTAGCCTATATGATTTTTAACTCAGGTCCAATTTGTGGACTACTGGTTCAATCATTCGCGCAGATGATATAGTATTTTTTCATGAAAATAAATATCACCCATCTATCATCAAAGAAAAATATCAAGTTTTAACCATGCATGTTTTAAGGTTACTTAAATAAGCTCTCTGGCTTAATGTTCAGGTAATTGTTACCTAAAATGTCATCATTATAATATCATCTTAATATCCTTTAAGAAAAAACAAAACTATTGGACTTTATTTAAAATTAAGCCTATCAACGCAATATCACTTATATCACATTATCACTCACTATATTGATTTACTTTCTATTAACCAGGGAAAAAACCTTATTGAGATTAAAATTTTCTTTTTCAAGAATGTCCTGGCCAAGACTGCAGCATATTCAACAGTTTTAGACAACACACCATTTGCCAAACACATAAAACAAGATTTCAATACATTAAGAAAGAAAGGACCCAATTTCAGATGGTTAATTTTGCTAAAATTGTCCATGTGAGAAAGATGAAGAACATCAGATCAGAACATCAAATACAAAGGCAGAAAATGTGAATAAATTTAAATATTTATTCATTACAATTATATAATGTGGCATACAAGAATTATTTTCTGGCATGAATCACTCTTTATGATGTAGCCTGGGATATATTGTGATTTTAAAGCAAATTTAAAATCTCTTCGCTTAATTTAAAAAAAAAAGAAGATTTTTTTAAATAAACTTCTTTTAATTACTTATTTTCTGAACAATTAACAGGGTGTATACTGGGAAGTTAACTGACTTTTTAAGATTCCCATAATCATAAAATTAAAATAATAAAATAACTAATGATTTTGTAGTGCATTGATGTTTGTCCATTTTTTCATGTGTGATAAATGTTTTAGGCTTGTTCTTTGTTTTATTTTTGTACCCTGAAATGCATACTATCTCAAACAACATTATACATGTTTTTCTATTCCTTTGTGTTTGTTACAGATAATTATTAAATCATTGTACATTGTCATCTTTTGGTTGTTTGTCAAAGCATTTTGAACCTTTGAGCATTTAGCCTAAGAGTTTTCAAGTCTGATTAATAAATTCAGAGTCTTGGTGTCCGTGATTGTCTTTTATATGCCTCACTATTTTCTCCTTTTGAATACTAAGCTACTTTCTTCTGCAATTTGTTGTAAACTGCATGTGAAGGAATGTAAACAGGAAGACACCCACAGCGGGATACAGTGATTATGTCACAGCTTTAACTGCGGCCCTTTGTTAAAGAAATGGCTTAAAGACTCAAGCCAAGACTTTCAACTTGTCTCAACAGGGTTGTTTTGAAATGTTATACTTCAATCAGGGTTCAATCAGGCGGTCTCCTCAGTTTATTTCTGAGGCAAATTTACCCATTAAATACTGCACCCTTTATGATTTGTTGGCACCATGCAAGAAAATCTGCAAACTAAATGCTCTCTCCATATAAGACATTAAGTCTAATTGGAAATTTTACTGGGGAAAAAATGGAAAATAAATAAACAAAACATGCATAAACATGTTAATTGTTTTAAATATACTTTGTTTCAGGCAGCATATGACCTGTTAGAGGAGATAGTACTCTTCATGTGCCAGGTAAAACAGGTAGGGAGTGGCTTTATCTTTTTTAGTAAGAACAAAGGTAGTCAATACCAAGCCCGACAATCATGACTATGACTTCATTTATTAATTATGATTTTTGCACTTTAACTTTTACTGCATAGAAAAACATTCTTTTATGTTGCAGATTCAGTTTATACATAGACATTTCTAGTCCATCATATTTTATTGGTGTTCTTTTAATCACTTTTGTACCTGGTCGTTAAATCTTGCTCTATGCTGTGATTGCACTGCTGCTTTTATGAAAAAAAAATTTCTGATAACTAACAGGTACTTTGATTTAATTATATGATTAAGGGCTGAGTGGTGGTGATATGACTAGTGCTGTCTCTGTCATTGTTATGATTCATGAAAAATCACATCCTGTAATAAATTCACTGATCTGACTGAAGTCTGTAACTAGAAGACACTAGGCACACTAAGAGCACTCGAGGGAGGGAGACAAACCAGAACTAATAAAGTACAAATCAATAATGAACAAATACAGCAATATTGGTGCAAATTTTGATAAAAATCCATCACCCTCTTGAAACTTTAAGTTTATTAGAATGGCCAGCACGGGCAGACAGATGTATAATTATGTTTTAATTCCAGCCTGGAGTAAATTCCACAACAGAAAATTCGGATGATGATCATAAAAATCAGATAGATCTCCTCTGAAATGGCACTCTTCACCCATTCAGATAAAAACCAGTCAGACTTGATGGTTGAGTCATCACGACTCAGCACCTTTCACCACTGTGCAGTTTGTGTGTATAAAGTTCTCACAGAAACAACCAGGCAATCCCACTCACTGTTAATGATATCAGACTGAATGTGAGGAATAGGTCACCTTATTTCTGCATTACTCCATAAATAGATCTGCATGGGCTCCTTCTCATTAACTTTTTTTTTTTTTTTTATCACACACAAAACCAAGGCATTATCAATATAAATATTCAGTCCCCTTTTGTAAAGTCCATTATACCAAAGCCCAACATGGTGCAGGAATATTCCAAAAACGCAGAATATACAGCATTTAGCATTTGCTGGCTTCCAAGGCTGAAGTAGCCTATATGAGATTCTAGAATACCGGCTTAAGATGAATACCTTAAATAAGGTTTGAAATGAACACACTCACACAAGATTTTAATGTTTTATCTGAAATAATAAAGTACATCTGTCATTGCCTGCTTTTGTATTAAAATTTATGGTTGGCAACTACTAACTGCAAACAGGACTGCAAAAATGGCCTGAGAACCTACAGTAAGCTTTTCTGGTAAAATATTAATAATAATAATATAAATAATAATAATAATGATGATGATGATGAACAATAATTCATACACTATAGTGCCTCAGCTATTTGACCTATAATTGAAGAGGAAATTCTAAAACAAGAGGGAGACTTCAAACACTGGAAATATTGTAGTTGCTCCTGTGTCAAGTTGCCTGTAGTTTATACTAGGTTGATATAGCTTAATGCTTCCACCCATTATGTTTAAGCTTCAAAGGTTGCAAAAAGTAGGTTTGTCTTTTAAGATTTCCAATACAAAGAGTCCATATGGTTTTATGCGATCTTGTTTGCTACAGAGCTTAAAAACAGCAGAGAAACAAAATGCATTGTAAAATCTCATAGGCTATCTGATGAGAGGAACCAGTGCCACGCTATCGTCTGCGCTAGCCTACAAAAATACATAGTTCCTGCTCCACTGTATTCCAGACAGTTGTTAGCTTGTTCGCAAGCTAGCTCAAGCATTCTTAGCAGAAATTTGAAAGGGCTGTGGGATATTTCAGTCATCCTTCACTGCTAAAAGTTATTGTGGCTAACAGAGGAGTAAAGACTCAACAGTGGTTTAACACATTCAAAATGCAACACAACAGTCTGCCCATACAGTGTAAATACCAACTTGAAATAATAAAGCAAGAGCATCAATAAAAATGATTGCAGTGTGACAAAGGTGACAGGCAGATGCTGTATAAAGGGACATGATTCAGCGAGAAAATCTCTGTCACCATGTCTCTGAGTTTTACCCTCTACCCTAGTAATCTAGGCCCATAACCGTCTGTTTATTGTTTTATTCTCTTTAACCTCCGTTACACTTGGACATTGTTTAGCCATTAATAAAAAGATTATCTTAATATTGATACTGTGCAAAAACTTACTATTGCTGCCCTTTATACACAGAAGCCACACCAGATAATACACAGGAACTAGGGCATAGATCAATGTGAGAATATTAACCAGTGAAATAATATTTAAATGTCTGCAGCTCTGATATTAGAGTCAAGTCATCCACTGTTCACCTTCTGTCTACTTCGACACTGAATGGGGGCAGGCACAAAACAAACTTGACCATCTGAAGGCTCAATACTTTCCTTAATGCCACAGTACACACACCACACCCTCCCACGAACCCTGACACACTTAGCACACACACTCATTTCAGACAAATAAACACTTCCCCCAGCTGGCATCCACCATTTAGATTTGCTTGTTTTATTGCCATCATTTCTACAATGGGTCACTAAAGATGTCACTATAGTGCTGCATGTAGAGGCTTTGGACAGCTGTACCTCTCTTGAGATTCTTTGGCAAAAGAAAAAAAGGAAAGCAAAAATGCACAAGGGTAATTTTTTTGTTTCAAATCAACATGGACAAATGAACACTAATACTGTACACCATGTTCAGGTCTCTCTCTACTGGAGGCATTGCAGATTCTTCTTTAGGGTGGTCCAACCTGTCTGAACAGGATCCTTGCAAGCAAAAAGTTTCAGATTATCTGGTGATAAATTACACAGCAGCTTTATCCATCTGTTTTTTGTTTGGACATAGCATGCTAACTGCAAGTTGGCGTGACTGCCGGGGGGGGGGGGGGGGATGTTTGCTTTAGCCACTTATCTGTATTTTGACAGGGTTTAAACGTCCCAAAAATAATTCCTTAAAACTAGACCTGTCAAAGCCACTTAAGTTGCATTTTTCAGTTCAATAAAATCCTCACCACTGCAGCTTAAAGTCAGCTAGTTTTGAATTTTTGTCACTTTTAAGTTTTTTTGGTCTTTTTGAAATACCACTTCATAAAATCTCTTAAAACTGAAGGTTACATTTTTGTGGTTAGTTGCTCCTAACATCAGTACAGAGCCCTCTTTGTTTGAGTTTCATATCACTGTTTTTGTCTCCAGGGACAAATGTTAATGCCATTATTACATGCTCATGTGGAAAAATATATGACTTTTAGATGTGGGTCTTTTTTAAGTTTTTAATAAAGGCAAAGAAGATACAGCAGGCCATCCATCCAATACATTCATCCATCTATCCTTCTATACTATACTATACTATATATACTATACTTCTAAACATTTTTCATCTCTGTACCTTCTCCACTTGATTTGTTTTTATTTAACATTTTCTCTCTTTATGATCCTTATGGAGGTTATAGGCCTAGAATGCAACTGTCTAATAAAGCCGTTGATGCAAATTGGAGCTCTTGGTTTGCTTTGGACTTCTTCTTCATCTCTAATGCACCTTAAAAGTTGGCCCGCTTGTCCCCAGAAAACACAGTTTTAGTTGTATCAATGCAAATGATGTATCCTCAGTGATGTATCCAGTGATCTCTCTGGTCTCCGAACATTGTACACCCTTGCCTTGGTTAACCATGCTGGGGTCAATCATGCCCCAACTTGCATCCCAATGGTGACCCATGGATCAGCCCTTTTAATCCAAAACCACCATGTGGCTTTCTCTGCAGCTTTTTCAGCAGAATGGATGGCACTCTTCTTTAACCCTTGGGTGATGCCCAGCTGAGGAAGACCTTGCAGCATGAGGGTCCTACAAAGCCCCTGCAGCCAGCCTCTATGGGCTCATAGAAAGTCCTCCAGCCACTGTTCCTGCACTCTTCTTCCCGGCCCTGGTACTTGGCCCAACGCTTCTTCTTCGAGAAGATGGTGTCTCTCCTTGCCCTGGGCTTTGCTAACCTGGGTTTTTGGGAAGAAGCCCAAGCCTGCTCTGCCTGGTGCAACAATGCCCGCCAGTGCCTTCTGTCTCAGGCTTGACTCTGCCATCTCCACTGCCTGCTCTGCCCTCTATGCCAGCTGAGAGCACCTTACAGTCTCTAGTGCAAGCTACAATTAACTCTTCATTGAGAGTACTGGGGGTAGTTGCAGGGTGTTGCTTGTCCCCTACAGACCTGTGCTGGTAACGCTGGGTGGAAGGCCAAGCTGTTTCAGAAGAAAGTCACTGAATATTTTGTGTCACAGAAAAGGTATTGGATCAAAAATACTGGATTTCCCTAAAACAATGAGACTCTTTGTTATGCACATACCAGAACTAGAGAAGATTAACTCCTCACCCAAACAGCGGCTCATCTTTGTGTGCAGCAATTAATTATCAGCTCAACAACAGATAAAACGTGAAACACACCCAGAGGTCTGGAAGGACAGCAGACACACCAGGGCAGGATCAACCTGCTCTGTGTGGCCCTTTAATGGTCTTTAATCTATTGTAAATTAGTCTGCATGACTGATTTAGCCCATCTTTAATGATTTTTTAATGTTTCACCAGTTTTTATTTTACTGTGGATTTCTGGTTTAAGAGGCAGACACATAATTGACATAGCTACATGTCCATGTGGAGTTTCTACTGGTCAAACACCTTAAACCCTGAAAAGAGATCCAGATCTCTTTTCGTCCATATATCTCTCCACACACTCATCCAGCCAACAATATTTGATGGGTGAATGTCCCTCTCTTTGGACATTTAAACATCACCTACCCATCCATCTATCCTTAAATCCACCACTTGTCCATCCATCCCTCTATCTGTCTATACATCCATCAGTCAATCATTCAGTATATATTCGTATTGTAAAAACTAATGAATAGATATGGACAAATATTTTTGGGAATGTTGGTAATGGCAGACAGGAAAACTGATTAGATTTTGATTTGAATCAATGTGCGGATCTTGGAATTACTTTTCCTAACATTTCGAGGTAAATCTGTTTTCCACAGATTTTGATTAAAAAAAAATTCAGGGCCACTTGGACATGGTACAAGAAATTCGATGATGTGGATATGGGATATTTTTATAAGATTTGTCACCAGTGCAATATTTTACAACAACTTGCTCCACATTGTTGGTTTTGTGTTCTTGGAACACTTGTAGTTTTGACACATTTTATTTTTTAATTCCATCCATCCATTATCAGCAACGGCCACTTCTCTCTTTCAGGGGGGCTGGAGCCTATCCCAGCTGACATTGGGTGAGAGACGATGTACAAACTGAACTCGTCGCCAGCTGACTGCATGGCCAAATACAGAGACAGACAACCATTCTCACAATCACCCACACATAAGGGCAATATGGAGTCGCCAATTCACCTGAAGAAAGGCCCTAGCTGACGTAGGGTTCAAACCAACAACCTTCTTGCTGTGATTTAAGTGCCACGTGCCAATCTTTATTTTGATTTATTTATTAATCCAGACCCAACCTGAATCTAGCATGAGTACAGCACTTAGTACTGCATGAATATTTGGGTGCGAGCCAGTCTGTGATCTGATCCTTTAATGCTTCATTGTTTCCTTTTGATGAATTTAATCTTTAAAGGACTCACCACACCTTCATTTAATGAACCCGCCCACTTCATACCAGAGGAACCAGAGTCTCTGGCCAATCCCATTTAAAATAAGATTATGCACTGACAGTACATTTATTGTTTTATTGAGACTGGTTAGGAACCGTTTAAGATACATAATGCATTGGTACTTTTGTTCATCATACAGAAATGTTTTACAAATGGAAATGTTTTAAAAACAATAATTACTTGTTTATTCTGTAAAAACAAAGACGCGATTAGCGAATGATCTTTCTGTCTGTGGTCTAATAGCACAGAGACGTGGCAGTGACGGGCTCTCCAAATCTCAATTCACATAAATACACTTGTTTATAAAACGTCATAGGGAGCTTTGAAGGACATCTGCTTGTAGTAAATATTAAAACACAAGACCCTGTGTTCAATAAAAACAATCTTAAATTTCTAGGTCTTAGTATTTTCCTAAGCAAGCCCACACAGCCTCTCGCTGAGCTCCCACAACTTCTTGGCTGCAGCGTCGTCCTTGGCCTTATACTGGACCTCCTTCACGGCGCAGTTGGAGAAGTAGCTTCCGCTCAGGGGTTCGAGTCCCTCCTGCAGGGCGCAGTGCAGCGTGGTCTGAGCTCCCTGCACCGGGTTCTTGAAGAAGTACATCGTCAAGGGCTTCAAGACAAGCCGCAGGAGATAGCTCGTGTACCTGGTCAGCTCAGTGTTAATCGCTCCTAAAACAAACAAATCAATTGTTTTAGTCACATAAGCCAACAGCAAGGTGAATTTTATTTCCATTTTGAGGCTTTTAAATTTCAGACCCACTGTTTAAAGATGGAAAAAATCAGTTTTGGCTGATGAAAAGATTTGAAAAGATAAACTAATATTTAAAAGCCAAAAAACTAATTATTAACCTATATACGATTCAAGTAAAAAAGGATGATATTGCTGCCTGTTTGATAACAGAGAGAAAAAGAGAAACTCTGTTAAAGGTCATCTTTGTTTATAATCCATCTCATTGACACAAAGTTTGAATGCCGTCACTCTTACCTGGGTGGAGGGAGTAACATGTGACCTTTGTGCCCTTCAGTCTCTTGGCGAGCTCGTGGGTGAAGAGGACGTTGCACAGCTTGCTGTCAGAATAAATCTGAAGAGTGTCCCAAAAAGATGATCCCAGACCCAAGGCTTTTTGCCTGTTCAGGCATTCAAAGTCGATGTTCCCCCAGCTATGAGCCAGGGACGACACATTGACCACCCGACTGGACTCGGTCGCCTTCAAACGATCCAGCAGCAGATTGGTCAGCAGGAAGTGACCAACATGATTGACACCAAACATCATCCCAAGTCCATCCTCTGTACGACCCTGCAAGTTAAGACCTGGAACAAATAAAACATGAACATGAAATTCATTTTGCATTCAATGAAACTGCACGTTAAGCAAGCCACCATCAGTTATTACCTCCAAGAGGGTTATGTTTTCACCAGGGTCTGTGGGTTCTGTTTTTTGTTTTTTTTTTGCTTGTTTGTAAGTTTGTTTGTTTGTCTGTTTAAAAAAAAAACACAAAAACTACTGGATGAATTCACATGAAAATTTTACCAGAGATGTGGCTTAGTCCAAGGAAGAAACTAGGGGTGCAACGGTTCAGTTAGCCCACGGTTCGGTTTGTATCTCAGTTTTGGGATCACGGTTTTGGTTCGGTTTCGGTTCGCGTTTTGCATTAAAAAAAACAAGAAGTTTGACTTTCCAAAAGACTCCCTTTATTTTGCTTTTATTTTGCTTTTTAGAAAACTATATTATGACAATGCCTCTTAGTCTTTACTCTTATTTAACACTTAAAATGTAAACATTTTAAACGGTTAGAGTGCCTCTTAGCTCCCTGGCTAGTGTAGTGACTGACTACTGAAATACAATTTACTATGTACTGTACATTGTATACACTATACATGAACAAAACATTATCAGAGGTTAATATAGACAAGATTATTAAAAAGTTTATGCATTTTTTTGTCCTACAATAAAGAGTTTTAGTTGTTTTTCCAGCTACAAGCATGATTAAACACTGCATAAAAGGAGGAGTGATGAGAAAAAGTGAGAGAGCGCTGGGGCGATCGACTGGCGTCTCCATTACAGGCACACTAAACGATAAACGTGAATGAATCAAACGTTTGTATTATGATTTCTGATAAACTTAGTTTATGAACACTGCGACGACTTTTTGAATGGATTAATCAGACTAAAATACCAGTTTACAGGACGTGGAGACTCTGATGATACCGCTGTCCATCTCATCCGCCCGGATTTGCGCGCCGCTGTATGTTTGTATGAGACAGCGTCAGTCAGAGAACAGTCTGCTCCTGTCTGATCTGCTCTCAGACAAACTAAGAAACATCAGAACAGATGACAAAACTAAGCTTTTGCCTTTTTTGTTAACCTGTTCAGCGCTTTGGCTCTGAGATGTTTTTCTCTCCAGCAGCGATCTGCCATCAGCAGGGTCGGCAGGATTAATGTTAAACTGAACATGCGTATCACTTCTGCAGTCTGAGCTGTTCACATCAGAGTCTGCAGTCAGGCCACATTTACAGGAGTAATCTGAACAGACAAACAAAACATCGGAGTTGAGCAGTAAGGGCTGCAGAGTGAACGTAGCCTGAGAAAGCTAAACCTCTGGGTGATGAGGACTGAGGTGTTGACTCATGTTGGACGTGTTCCCATTAGCGTATGGGACTAGCGCTGAGCAATGCTTGCACATGGTTTTATTTTCGTCCACTGTTTTCTCTCCCTCGTTGAGGAGGGGAGGAGGGGTTGTCTGCAGAGCCGGAGAGCAGGCGCTGGCTAGAGAAATCCATCTCACAGCTGTTAGAGATGAATTGATTGCAAAACCGAAAAAGCGCGCTTCATAAAGGCAAATTCAGCCGTGCAGGGCGAACCGTACGATTCGGTTTTAATCCGTAAACCGTTGCACCCCTAGAAGAAACCATTACACTTTGGTGGTGACGAGCATATTTGTCTGGATGTGAAAAAAATCCCCAAATTTGCAAAACATCACATTACTCATCATTGTTCTGTATTTAAAAAAAACTATACATCATATCACTTGAAGGATTCTCTTCAAAATCTACAGGATACATTTATAATATAACTCTATCATCACGGTCAGTTTAATCTGGATCCAACCCAAACTGACATCACAAAAAACATTGAAGTTTATAATGGCAAATCCTATTCATTGAGAGGTCCAGCCTTTTATCATCATGATGAAAACTGTAGTCTATTTGCAAACTCAGGTCAATGTTTTTCAAGCCTATGCCACTACATTACCCAGCTGGCATAGAAATAAGTGGAAGTGAATTAACATTGAGCATCCAGGTTGCCAAGGCCAAAACAATTTCAAAGCATTGTTCTGAGTTTCAAATGATGTTCGATAACATACTGCTAATAAGGACTACAAATATGGCAGTGGACTATTTTTTAATCAGTGATTCACCATAGCCACGACCATGAGGACAACACCGACCAGTTCACTCGATTGTGCGGAAATAATCAAACAAGAGGTCACAACATGACGAAATTTGTTGGATATATTGTAGCTGCTGCTAACTTAAACCACCATGTTGTAGTTCGGTCGTAACTTAATCATAGCTTGTCTATCTCACAGATTACATTTAAGCTTAAATAATTATGAACATAAGATTGACCTGTTGAGATTAACACAAAGAATTAAACGTGAAAGCTAAATATTTTTTCCTTTGCAACAGAGCTTATTAGCAGCAGAGCTCAAAGACCAAGAGAAAAATCCCATATGTTTTTATTTTGGCATCATTCCTGCACCACTCTCTTCCCTAAATTTTAGCAATGCTACAAACCACAGCTTAAAATTTTTACTACTGCGACAACAAAAAGACTAACTGTTTCCTTTCAACCAACACCAACAGCTGTTGTAGAATTCCAAAGGCATTATGAAGTGATGACAATTCTGTTGGTGACCAAAAGCATTAGAGCCACATTGTGATTGGTAAAAATGATCTGTAAAATATATGTTTGTTACTTCTTAACATCAAGGGTGCAGGACATGCATTAGGATCTGATCAATTTTACAGTAACTCAGTAAGAGAAATAAGAGAACAGAAAAGGGGGAAATATACTTGTTGGTTTAAGGGTTGAACATTAGCTTGAAAAGAAACCATCATTTGAATATTAAAATCACTTCTTTATGCTCTGTGAGGGGAACAACATTGACCTGTGTCGATGTGCTTGTGCTTTTTCATAATAAACAACCAAAGAGGCCTGTGACAGGAAGTCAACTGTCAGGTTAGGTATGAAGGATTAAGGAAGCCTGCTGAATTAGGATTATTGTGACTACGAATCCAATTTCAAAGTCATTTGCAGGGACAAAGAAAATTACAACTCCTTGTCATAGTAAGTTATTCTCTGTTCCATAAAATTCATTATAAAGTTCAAATTATTAGAAAGAGCAAATATCTGTAGAAAGCCACAGTGAGCAGTCTGACCTGCATTGTTGATGAGGAGGTCGAGCCGTGATTCGTTCTTCAGGAAATTTTCAGCAAAACTGCGGATGGACTTAAAACTGCCGAGGTCCAACGGCATGAACACCACCTGGTTATTGTTGCTCTCCTGGAGGACATAGAGAGAATAGCTTTGATAAAGCACAAGGTGTAAGTTAACTTGTTTAGTTATCCAAATTTCAGCATAATCACAGGGTGGTGATATGATATCCTGCTAGCCTTGCAGAGCAGAAGAGCTTGTGTGATTCATTGTCTGAAATCCTGCATGTCCGACTTGCTAACTTCCACTGTCCGACAACTTCAGATGAGATGACAGCAGAAAGTGACTGAATGTTTGGAAACAATGGCGGCTTCTGAAGTGGTCTCCATAACTGTGTTTTGTTTTTGTTTTTGTTTTTTTTAAGTCAGATATGGACTGAATTCATTCTCTGAAAGTGAAGCAAAGAACGTCACTTGAAGCTTGTCTTACGAGAAGTCATGTTTTTGCTCTTCCCCCGACCGGGGATCACTGCTGGGAAACTGCGAGAGGACATGGAAATTCTCTATGGACATGCCGGGTTAGTCTATGGTCGTCATGGTTACTCAGTGATACACAGTGTAATAACTCCTCTCCTCAAAAGTTAAAACTTGGACGAGGTTCATGATACATATAAGTGTTATATGATACATCTGTGTGGTATAATTTAATGTAAGACAATAGTCTAAGGTAGTTTAAGCTAATGGCTAACACCATGAGCTCCAGCATACATAGCTGTGTTGCTTGATGTGAACTGGTCCACGATGAGTGTGATGACCTGAATGATCATTCAATCACAAGCTAATGTTGTTTTTGAAGGTTCTGCCTCTGAAAACATTTTTGAAAGGCTCTTTCCCAGATGGATTGATGAAATATTTCTGTGGCTAATAAGAAATGTCCATCTGGCGTGTAAGGTTAATATTCTGCTTACCCTCTTGACATCCTCGAGTGCGGCCTCTCCTCTCTGTCTGCTGCGACAAGCCAGAATCACTCGAGCTCCTCTTTTAGCCAAGTCAATGGCCGTTTCCTTACCAATGCCTGTGTTACTGCCTACAGGAGAAAGCAAAGACACAGATGATATACTGTATCATTTTCAAGTCAGGAGAAAGCAAAGACACAGATGATATACTGTATCATTTTCAAGTCTAATGCCAGTTGCAACACTCAAACCTAACACAGGACCAAAACAATCATTTAATATGAGAATAATCCATTTATTCTTTTTTTTTAAAAAAACTGTTATTTTTTATGTCCTGAAAAACTGTATTTTGGAGATAAATGTTTCATCCTGACTGAAAATATTAACTGTGTATTTCTTGTTGTGCATGATAACATTAAGATTTTTAATTGTTTAATATTTTTTATACTTGCCTACTGCACAGATCACATTATGACGACTGAATGTACAGAAATGGCATAGTGTTGTTGAACACCTTAGACAGTTTGGTGGAGTCTGTCTTCAATTTTAATTTTACCTCAACACTTAAACTAATGAACACACTTAAGTGAATAAAGTGAGTCACATTCAATCTGCAGCTCCAGTCCATGGTGTATCTTCCTGTTGCATAAAGTGTTGAATAACTCTGAAGAATATCTGTGCTCTCAGACACCTGTCTGCTCTCACTCACCTGTGACTATCGCGATCTTTCCGTGCAGCTTCGCGGTGCTCTTGCAGCGTTTCCCCTTCACCACGATCTCCCGGTAAACGTAGGCAACAACGAGGAAAACAGCGAGGGCCAGGAGACACGACATGTTGGACACGGAGAGTCAAACACACTGAGCAGACACAGGGACACACAGGCTTGTATAGACTGGCTCTGTGGGCCGTCCTTCCGTATTACAGTGCGTCAGGCAGGAGAGACCGGAAAGACTCCGGACAGACAAGGGTTGACCCGAGGTAAACCGAGAGGACTTTCACTCCTTTATGACCTCGATTGTTGATAAGGGACAGCGCCATCAGCTGATGAACACAGGGCTGCGTCGGTGTTACCTCATTTGCATTCCGTGCATACATCTCCCCAGATGTCCTCTGGTAGGAGAGTATTTTGAAAAACAGACAGGTGTCCCTCCTTTACTTCATAAAAAATCTCCGTCCTGACGAATCTGTCCTACACGCATGTAGGTCTACAGGGACGGAGCTACCATGGAGGAATGGAGCTTCTCGCCCCCCCACCACTAAAAGAAAATAACAATAATGGGTCATTCTACAGAAACGTGGATTTTTGGGATGGCAAATGTCTTTTTTTTAACAATTAAACTTCAACTACATTGTTACATATGCCATTGACTTTATGAATACACATAAATGAAAGCTTAATGACTTTCTGTTTTTTTGGTACATTTATCACAAAACACAGTTTAATAAAGTGTATCCACACATCTGATTGTCACTGGTGTTCCTTTTTGTTACCCATAAGAAAGGTAACACCAGTGACAGTTACACCAGTGACAGTTTCACAAAAAATGCCCTTTAACAAAATGGCTGCTGCAGAGCATGACACAAATTTATAGATGGGTACTTTTACTTTGAGTAGGATTTAACTAAAGTAAAGATACTTTTACTCAATTACAATTTTTCAGTACTTTTTCCACCTCTGGTATTGTTAGACTTATATTTACAAAAATGCTGCCATAGTTATAATCACATTCTTCATGTGATATTTATAAACAACACAGGGCGTGCTAACAACAGCTAACAACAGCCTGGTCGATCGGCACGGTTTTTTTCCGACTTCAACTGGAATGCGGATAAGTCGGAGATGACGTCACTCCCATTTCCCAGCTCCCAGTTCCGAGGTAAATGGAACGCAGCATAATCTTGATCTATTCACTAAATTATGTCTTCTAAATACATTTTTATTCGTTTGTTTGCAATTCCCTGCCAATAAAGTTGGTTACACCAGTGACGTCAACTAAAAGCTTCATATGAAATCATGAGATAAATGGTAATATGTCTGAAAACTGAAAAAGGACAATGTTCTTGCCAGGGCCACTCTTCATAGATCTTCAAGAAAGACGTCAAAGGAAGTCAAGTGATGTTATCAGAGTGATTTCTTTTTCCAAAATAAAAGACTTTTGTCTCATGGTAACACCAGTGACATGACTGCAGGGGATGACTACTTTTAAATATATTTTAATCATACTTATTTGGCATTTTGTTTTAAAATGTAAATTATATCATATATTTGATAGTGATTTATAAATTTTCCTGCTTTTTTTTTTCGGAAAATCATATTTTTAAACTTAAAATACAGCGCTTTTTCTCCTTCAATGACTGTGGGGAGGAGCACATTTTGGGGTTGGGGTTCTAAATAATTGATGAAAGAGCAAATGCTGGTGGCTCCAAATAGTGTGATAGCTGAAATAATATTTTTTTTAAATAAAATAACAAAATTAAAAAAAAAAGATCGAAACTGATTGGCTCTCCTTGTGTCTCCCACCTGTCACTGGCCCTTCCTGACAGGGGTCTAAAATCCGAAGTATTCAGCCTGCGACACACACTTAAACCCTTTCATACACTCTAACCTGACATGCCAGAGGGACAGTGCCTTAAACTAGCCTTGAGCTTAACTGAGTGTGGAAGTGGCATTTGCATCCTCTGTAAATCCACACCTCTGTATTAGTACGACTGCATATCAGATATTTGAAAAAAATAACACATGAAATTTGCGAGTTTATAAAGCCTCAAATTTACGTCTTTATAAAGCTGTTTTGTAAATAAAAAACTTACATGAAATAAAATATAATAAAAAAAATGAAAATAAACAATCAAGTCAAAATAAAACTAATTGAATTATAAATTCTGTATTTTTAAATGAGTATCTGAAGTTTGTCTGAGTATATTGAAGTGTTTCCTGCTGCCTGGACAGATTTACTGACCATTGGGATTTGTTTCTGATATAAAGTCTCAGTTTAAATGTTCTCCTGATATCAGGGTTTCTTTCTGACTTTATTTGATCACTTTATTTCTCTGTGTGGTTATTTTGAGCAGAGAAGCAGGATATTAATGTTAAATCTGTTTCCTGTCAGCGATACTTCACTGTTACCATAGCAACAACACGCATCTTACAAACTATAAGCATGGGCTTGGTAACGCTATTTGTTTATCTGTGGGGTATATAAACCAGCTCCAATGAAGTTCTTCCCTTTTCACCAAGCCACTTGGAGGTAACTACACTCATTTTGTGTTTTCTTGCTAGGCAGGGCTCATTAGCTTGCTTAAGCTAGCTAGTTCATGATCATTTCTTTGCCTTTTGTGTTTGGAATTAAATCATATTGTGTAGGACACAGACTTCTTCATTTCTTTTGTAGCCAAGTTACATTTGTTAGCTTGTATTAACTGAAGGAGTGAAACAGAAAGGTTTAGTACCCTGATTGATCCATGTTTTGAGAGTCATAGATCACACCATGTATGAAAATAAAGTTTGTTGTGTTTTTAATGTGAAAATGAAACAACTGATGACAGATTTTCAGCTTTTACGCTTGATAAATGTTTATTTTAGTCTCTTTTCACATCTGACCTTGAGCTAGCCTTGAGCTTAACCGAGTGTGAATTAAACGGAGCCTCTGTAAATAAACACCACTTGTGACTTTATTAACTCGAAAAACTGGGATAAACTCATATTTCGTATCAATAATTCATCTATAAAAACAACCTAGTTCCAAACCCACATTTTACCATCGGAGGAATAGTGTGAAAGAAAATTCAATAACTTCACTGTAAAGACACCAAAGTACAAGTGTAGTGTAGTGGCACCAAACTCAGCCTGATAATCACACATCTCTTGTAGTTTATAGCACAGCTCTAGAGAAATAGTTTATAATGTAATTTATATATATTCTTATATTGACGTATATTCATTGATAGGAAATGACTATGCCTGTAATAACTGCTGTTGTTGACTGTAGTGGTACTAAAGTCATTTTTAAATATAATGTAATAAAAATATAAAATGACATTAAGCTGTAATTTATGTTCATTTATAACGGTAAGATGCTTACTATTTGTGATTATGCTTTTATTCTTTAAAGAAAGTAGGTATAGAAGTAAAACATGAAGTTGCTGTTCAAAAAGTAACCATTCTCATGGAGTGACCCGGTGAAGTATGTTTGCCAAAAGGTAAGGTCTAGTTTAGTCTGCAGCTCTTATTTAAGATATATATGTTTCAATGTAATTAATATATTTTTAAAAAATATTGACATATATTCATGAATAGGTAACAACTTCAAAAACTGTGATAACTTCACTGTTGTTGACTGTAGAGGCACCAAAGCCAACCTGATGATCAGACATCTCTTCTAGTTTATAATACAGCTCTACCAAGACATATATGTTTAGATAAAATTCATATGGCTTTTAAATACAGTAAAGTATGTTTATCAATAGGTTATTATTTAATTTATTCTTCCTCTAGCATTTTTTTGAAGTATTGATGTGTGTGTACATATATATATATATATATATATATATATATATATATATATATATATATATATATATATATAAATATATGTATATATATATATATATATATGAGTTTAATGTCACTTCAGTCAACAACAAAACAGTTATGACAGTTTTTATAGTCATTACCTATCAATAAACATGATTCACTATATTATAAGCCATTTGAATTAAATTAAAACATTTATCTTGGGTAGAGCTGTATTATAAAACAGAAAGTATGTCTGATCATCAGGCTGGCTTTGGTGTCACTTTAGTCAACAACAGTGAAGTTAACACAGTTTTTATAGTCGTTACCTATGAATGAATATTTGTCAATATTAAAAGAATAACATACATTAAAGAGATGTTTGATGATCAGGCTGAATTTTGTTTCACTTCAGTCAGCCACATTTATTACAGTTTTTATAGTCATCATTACCTGTTGATAAACATACTTTACTATATTCAAAGACATATGAATTGAATTTAAACATATTTATAGTGTAGAGCTGTATTATCAACTAGAAGATATGTTTGATCATTAGGCTGGCTTTGGTGCCACTACAGTCAACAACAGTGAAGTTATCACAATTTTTATAGTTATTAGCTATTAATGAATATATGTCCTGGTGCTGATTTGGTGGAGTGGTTAGCAACCAGGCACGTCCCATGTACACGCTTCTGCCACTCTGAGTTCCAATCCAGCCTGTGACCAGTGTGTCCTCTCCTACTCTCTCGTCCCCTTTCAAAAGCCTATCCACTGTCTCTCTCCAACAAAGGCACAAAAAAATCCCCCAAAATACATCTAAAAAATGTAAAAATTGACATTGAATACATTAAAACCTGTTCATCTTAAATAAGAGCTGTATAATAAACAGGAAGAAATGTTTGATGATTAGGCAGAGTTTGGTGTTACTGCAGTCAACAGTACAGTTATTACAGTTTTTATAGTCATTACCTATTCATAAACATATTTCATTAAAAACTATATGAATTGAAGTTATTGGGTTTGCAGTAGTTTTGATGAGTTATTGAACCAAAATATGAGTTTATTGCAAATTTTTACTTTCTAAACTTGAAAATTTCAAGTTAAAACTATTTTTGTTCTATTTCTATAAGTGGTCCTAATACACCATCGTACCACTGCGCTGTGGTGCAGCAAAATATCTCTATATTTTTATTCTGAAGTTTAGGTTGTCTGACCTTTCCCACTGGAGTTTTAAAACTATTGATAGTCAGTTTTTGTGTCTGCTGTGTGTCTGTGGCTATACTTTGTTTGGATTGAATACAGCAGTCTGAAAGTTAAAATGACATATCAGTGGATCTCAAATGGAGCAGCCTAACTTCTTAACAGATAAATGAGCTCAAACCCACTCCATCAGTTTCCTGTGTAAATTTAGTTATGAAGCTGGAGATTCTGCTTTTAGAGTTAGAGTTTTAAGGGTATTGTATTTTAATTATAGTAGGTTGAATTCTTACCTTTGTGTTAGCCCATTTAATATATTTGTCTTCTCTCTAATTTGTGACCTGTCAGGTTGAAATCTTTGTCAGTGAATGAATGACAGTTATCAGATATATCAATTTTTAAGAGACGTTACTTATCACTAACAACTTTTGTGCCTGGTCATTACAGTACATTAAATCATACAGGAAATTTCCTTTCCCCCTGTTTTTCTTTCATAATCTATGACATAATTTTTGCTTGTTGTCTCTTCTGGTTAATTTCAGGCGTCACTTTGAATGAATGTCAAATGGTTATTTCAACCAACCTCAATTACATGACGATTTCTTCGTGTTATTTATTTCTTTGCTCCTTGCAAAGTATTTGAAATGTTTTTTAGTCATCACTGTTTCTTGACTCTGTGAGGATCAATGAATCTTCATTCATGAGTGGTGCTCAATGAAAGATGACAGATTGTGAAGCTGTCCTGGCCAATGTCCTCCCCGTTTTAAACTGTAGAGCTGCACTGACATGATCTTATAAACTCAGACATTGACCTCCATGATGAGGAGGAAGTCTTAGTGCTGGACTCTGAGGAAAATATGAGTGAACTTTTAGTTTAGTGTGTTTTGAAAGTGTTACTGACATTGTTCTGGTTTGATCTTACAGAAAACTAAAGCCAGAGAAAATCACAAACAAGCAGAGACAAGACACCATCGGATCGAGGACCAACACCAACGAAGAAGAGTGAGAGAGGGAGAGAGGAGGAAGGAGGAGGAGAAGGAAAGGAGGAGGAGAAGGAGGAGGAAGAGGAGGAGGAAGAGGAGGAGGAGGACAAGGAGGTAAGTATCCAGGAGAGGAAGAGGAAAGAGTGAGGGAGGATAATGGGACTGAAGCAGTCAGTGAGATACAGGAGCAGGAGCAGGAGCAGGAGGGGGGAGATCTACAGAAAAGGGCAGGAGGAGAATTGGAGAGTGGAGGAGGAGGACAGATGGGGAAATAACCAGGGGAGGAGCAAGGAGGAGCAAGGATGGATGAAGGAGAAAGGAAGAAGAAGCAGACAGAAGCTGTCAGTTAGATTGAGACCTATGTGTTGGAGCAAGAAGAGGAGGGAGGAAAATTACAGAAAGGAGCAGAAGGAGAGGCAGAGACTTAAAAGGAAGATGTTCGAGATCGGGACAGGAATAGAGGAGGAGGAGGAGGAGGACAGATGGGTAAGTATCCAGGGGAGGCGCAAGAAGGAGCAAGGCTGGATGAAGGGTGAGGAGAAAGGAAGGAGAAGGAGACAGAAGCTGTCAATTAGATTGAGACCGACGTGTTGGAGCAAGAAGGGAAGGGAGGAGATCTCCAGAAAGGAGCAGGAGGAGAAGCAGAGAGTGGAGAAGGAGGTGTTGGAGAGCGAGAGAGGGAAAAAGGAGGAGGAGGAGGACAGATGGGTAAGTATTGAAGGGAAAAACAAGAAGGAGCAAGGATGGATGAAGGGTGAGGAGGAAGGAAGGAGAAGGAGATGGAGACTGAGGCTGCCAGGTATATTCAGATGCATGAGTTGTTGCACAAAGGGGAGGGAGGAGATCTACAGAAAGGAGCAGGTGGAGAGGCAGAGAGTGGAGGAGGAGGTTTTGGAGAGGGAGAGAGGGAGAGAGGAGGAGAGACAGGAGCAGGGGATACAGGTGAAGGATATGGAAGGCAGGAGATGGCTGGTGGAGCAGAGAATTGAGCTAGAGGAGACAGAGCCGCAGGAGATGATTGAGAAACAGGAGCAGGAGGAGAGTGAGAGGCAGGAGGTGATTGAGAAGCAGGGGCAGAAGGAGAGTGAGAGGCAGGAGATGATTGAGAAGCAGGGGCAGGAGGAGAGAGAGCCGCAGGAGATGATTGAGAAGCAGGGACAGGAGGAGAGAGAGGAGGAGGAGATGATTGAGAAGCAGGAGCAGAAGGAGAGTGAGAGGCAGGAGATGATTGAGAAGCAGGAGCAGAAGGAGAGTAAGAGGCAGGAGATGATTGAGAAGCTGGAGCAGGAGGAGAGTAAGAGGCAGGAGATGATTGAGAAGCAGGAGCAGGAGGAGAGAGTGAGGCAGGAGATGATTGAGAAGCAGGAGGAGGGTAAGAGGCAGGAGATGATTGAGAAGCAGGGGCAGGAGGAGAGTGAGAGGCAGGAGATGATTGAGAAGCAGGAGCAGAAGGAGAGTAAGAGGCAGGAGATAATTGAGAAGCAGGAGCAGGAGGAGAGTAAGAGAAAGGGGATGATAGAGAAGCAGGAGCAGGAGGAGAGTAAGAGGCAGGAGATGATTGAGAAGAAGAGGCAGCAGAGGCTGGAATGGAAAAGAAAGCAGAAGGAGAGGAAGAAACAGGAGAGAGAGAGGAAGGAGATGATTGAGAAGCAGGAGCAGAGGGAGAGTAAGAGGCAGGAGATGATTCAGGAGCAGGAGGAGAGAGTGTGGCAGGAGATGATTGAGAAGCAGGATCAGAGAGAGGGTAAGAGGCAGGAGATGATTGAGAAGCAGGAGCAGGAGGAGACAGTGAGGCAGGAGATGATTGAGAAGCAGGAGCAGAGGGAGAGTAAGAGGCAGGAGATGATTCAGGAGCAGGAGGAAAGAGTGTGGCAGGAGATGATTGAGAAGCAGGAGCAGAAGGAGAGTAAGAGGCATGAGATGATTGAGAAGCAGGAGCAGGAGGACAGTAAGAGGCAGGAGATGATTGAGAAGAAGAGGCAGCGGAGGCTGGAATGGAAAAGAAAGCAGAAGGAGAGGAAGAAACAGGAGAGAGAGAGGCAGGAGATGATTGAGAAGCAGGAGCAGAGGGAGAGTAAGAGGCAGGAGATGATTCAGGAGCAGGAGGAGAGAGTGTGGCAGGAGATGATTGAGAAGCAGGATCAGAGGGACCGTAAGAGGCAGGAGATGATTGAGAAGCAGGAGCAGGAGGAGACAGTGAGGCAGGAGATGATTGAGAAGCAGGAGCAGAGTGAGAGTAAGAGGCAGGAGATGATTCAGGAGCAGGAGGAGAGAGTGTGGCAGGAGATGATTGAGAAGCAGGAGCAGGAGGGGAGTAAGAGGCAGGAGATGATTGAGAACCAGGAGCAGAAGGAGAGTAAGAGGCAGGAGATGATTGAGAAGCAGGAGCAGGAGGACAGTAAGAGGCAGGAGATGATTGAGAAGAAGAGGCAGCGGAGGCTGGAATGGAAAAGAAAGCAGAAGGAGAGGAAGAAACAGGAGAGAGAGAGGCAGGAGATGATTGAGAAGCAGGAGCAGGAGGACAGTAAGAGGCAGGAGATGATTCAGGAGCAGGAGGAGAGAGTGTGGCAGGAGATGATTGAGAAGGAGGACCAGGAGGAGAGTAAGAGGCAGGAGATGATTCAGGAGCAGGAGGAGAGAGTGTGGCAGGAGATGATTGAGAAGCATGAGCAAGAGGAAAGGGAGAGGCAAGAGATGATTGAGAAGCAGGACCAGGAGGAGAGTAAGAGGCAGGAGATGATTGAGAAGCAGGACCAGGAGGAGAGTAAGAGAAAGGAGATGATCGAAAAGCAGGAGCAGGAGGACAGTAAGAGGCAGGAGATGATTGAGAAGAAGAGGCAGCGGAGGCTGGAATGGAAAAGAAAGCAGAAGGAGAGGAAGAAACAGGAGAGGGAGAGGCAAGAGATGATTGAGAAGCAGGAGCAGGAGAAGAGTAAGAGGCAGGAGATGATTGAGAAACAGGACCAGGAGAAGAGTAAGAGAAACGAGATGATCAAAAAGCAGGAGCAGGAGGACAGTAAGAGGCAGGAGATGATTGAGAAGAAGAGGCAGCGGAGGCTGGAATGGAAAAGAAAGCAGAAGGAGAGGAAGAAACAGGAGAGGGAGAGGCAGGAGCAGGAGTAGGAGGAGGAGGAGAAGGAGAGACAGGAGGACTCGCATTCTGACCAGAGGTAAGATACACTCCTCCTCTCTGTCTGCTTTTCAGGCTCAGAAATGAAGGAGTTTTTGCATCGAGAGCAGAAGATGAATTGTTGAGTCTTTTTCAGCAGAACTCCAGGCTCACTCTCGACTCTCTTTTGCTTACAGGAGGACACAAGAAAGAGAAGGCAATTAAGAAAATAAGATAAAAAGAAAGGAGCTGCGGGAGACTTAAAGATAATTTGTCCTCCGATGAGATGGGGTGGTAAAGGGTTAAAAAAAACATAGCTTAGACTAAAGTAAGAATGCTTGATAACATATTAAAAGCAATAGAAAAAGTAAATTAAAAAAAATAAATGTAGGTATTAGATTAATGAATGTGTCATGAATGAAAAAATCTTCTATTAAAGCAAAAATATTCCAAACATTTAAAACAGCTGTAAAAATAAATAGGCCAAAAAACAGCTGGAGACTACAAACCCAAAATAATCAAACATGAAATAAATCAAGTTAAAAGTATAAAATGTTTTACTTTATTACACCCACTACCATGTCCATAATGTTACCCAAGCAGTGGGTGGTCTTTAATAAAGTTTATTTGTCCTCCGATGAGGGGGGGTGGTGGCGGGGTTAAATTACAGTATAAACTAAAAGTGCTTCATAACACATTTATTGCAAAAAATATATATATATGAAAGAGAAAAAATATTTCTAATAAATTACTGTCATGAATGTGTTATGAATAAAAATCTACCAGTCAAATTGAAATGTTAGAAACCATATATATATATATATATATATATATATATATATATATATATATATATATATATATATATATATATATATATATATATATATGATATATATATGAATAGTATTCACATCATTACAGCTATTTTGATGTCCATAATGTAATCGAAGCAGGAAGTAGTTAATAAAGTTTATTTGTCCTCCGATGAGGGGGGGTGGTGGTGGGGTTAAATTACATGTAGATGCTTTAGTATAAACTAGAAGTGCTTCAGAACACATTTATTGCAAAAAACAAACAAACAACAAAATTATATGAAAGAGAAAAATGTTTGTAATAAATAACTGTCAAATGTATATATATATATATATATGTATATATATATATATACAGCCTTTTTTGTTCATGCTCAAGAGGATGATTAGAGCAGACAGAGCAATCTGATCCTTAGTTTGTGTGCGTTTTATGGGCATCAAGTAAGTTCACTGTTACTATTTCTTCTAATTGTGCATGCATGTTACTCATTTACTATTTATTATGCTAAGTGCACAATTTACAATTTTAAGTTGTTTAGAGATACAATAATGACATTGTTTTACAGACTTATTTTGTAATTCCTTCTTCTGTTTCTGTTTAGACCACACACACACACCACACATACCCTGAAGTATGTACATTCGTCTTTACCTACTGTTGGATAAATAAAGCTGCTAAAAGGGATTCTCTGGCTGGAATCTTTCCATAGTGTTTGCAGCCCTAATTGAACCCTGTCCATTTCTACACTGGTCCTTCGAGCCGGATGGGGTTCCCCCAACACTATGGAGTCAGCCCCTGGTGATCAGCAGCTGGAGTCATCCGTCCGACCTCAGAGAGACCATGGTCTACCACAGCATTTGGCCCAATATGAAGTCACTCTCCTGCCCTCTCAGAAGCCTGATGCCCAAGCCTCCTCAATCCCCATAGGACAACCAGGCCAGGCTCCATCAACCAGAGCTAGGAGTCTGACAGGCTCCCGGTCATCTGCACACTCACAACGGTCTTCTCGATTATCATACGGACTCCATCCGCTTCGAAGTACACTCAGCATCCATGCAGCTGTGCTGGAGGAGCAGATCAAAGGACTGGAACTTGCAGACCTACAACAGGAGATAGAGGAGGAAAGGACAGCTGACTTGGAGACTGCAGCGTTGGATGCCAGAGAGGGACAGCGGTTGCAAGAGGAATCTCATCTGGCTAAAGAGAGAATGGCAAGAGAGATGGGGTGACGCCGGCGCTTGAAGAAGCTGGAGAAGGAGGTACACATCGCTAATTTAGTCAAGTCCTACTTATCAGAGGCAGACGATGAAGCCCTTTCAACAGCATCAGCTCCCGCTTCTTTCTCCAAACAACCGCTGCCATCACATCTAGCTCAACCGCAACCTCTTGCACCAGTGGCCTTCACTCAGCCTCCACGTGTACAACAGCAGGATCCAGCACCAGGTCAGGTACCTCTTCCCCCCACTGTTTCTAAAGCACAGACACCCACTGTTAATCCAGTTAGAAGTGTCCAAGTCAGAGCTCCTGTCAATGTAGCACCTACTGCAGCACCAATGTCCGCACCTCAGACCACACCTGTCTCATCCATGGGTCAATATGTGCCTATCCTCTCAACCTCTGGTTACCCCACGACAACTGCCCAGGCATCAGGAATGTCCCAGACAACTAGTTCTGCTGTCCCCACAAGTCTCCAATCCCAGTATGTAGGGGTTCCAGTTATGAGCACAGGAATTACCATGGCACCACAAGCCGTTCCAGCAGCTTTGCCACCTCCCACAGTGCAGACCATTCTGCCAACTTTACCAACTGCAACCCAAGTCCCAGTGGCACCGCCCAGGACCTACCCAGGCATGAAGACCCTGATTGCTACATCCTATGGCATTCCCAAACTATCGCTTCCTCTCTTTGAAAGTGGCAAGGAGAGTGATTTTGCTCTTCTTAAGATGGCCTTCGACAACTTGATAAATGGTCACCCTCATCTCAGCGAGCACTATAAATATCAAGTTCTCCTGAGTCAGCTCAAGTTCCCCAGTGCTCTACAGTTGGCCAAATCATACATGTATGATTCTGCACCCTACACAGCTGCATTGGGTGCTCTCCAGGACAAGTACGGCCAGCCAAGACAATTAGTCCAGAGTGAACTAGGGGCAATACTTAATTCACCAGCCATCAAGTCCGGAGACGCAGAGGGATTTGACTCCTTTGCACTCTCTGTTCAGTCGCTAGCTGGTATGCTGCGGACTTTGGAGGGACCTGTTGGTTACGAGCTCAGGTGCGGGTCCCATGTAGATCGTCTCTTAAGCAAGATGTCTTCTGCTCACAGAGATGGATTTGTGGAATACTGTCTGATTCACAGTATTCTTCAGCCAGGTACTGAGCTCACCTACACCCTGCCCGACCTTGCTGCATGGCTTCAAGTGAAGGCTCAGGCCAAGCGCCTTGCCAGCAGAGCTACTCTGCTCTACAACACCACTGTGCCTCTTCCTCTGAAGAAAGACCAACGCAGTTCGAAGCCCAAAGATAAGTCAGCGTCAGTCTTCCTCTGCTCTGGAGCCTCTGGAGAGACAGCAGCCGATAAGGAGACCACTCAGCCAAAGTCTCAGTCATTCAAACCCAGTCCTTATTGCCCATTCTGCAACAATAAGGAGCACTATCTTAACTCGTGTACAGATTTTAAGAGGCTGACTACTGCAGAGATTAAGAAGTGGATCCAGGAAGGGGAAAGATGCTGGAAGTGTGGTCGAGGCCACAAAGCAACAGCCTGTACGCTTAAATGCCCATGTAAGACATGCAGGGGGAAACACCTCACCGTTCTGCACGACACCATTCAAGAGTCATCCCAGAGAGTGCTAATGGTTAGTAATCAGAACCCCACTGTCTACATCGAGCAGTCCCGAAGCTCACAGAGTTTTGCTTAAAGTTGTTAAAGTGCTCTTACACCATGGGGATCGTACTCTGGAGACATTTGCAGTGCTTGATGATGGCTCTGAGAGAACGATTATCCTCCCATCAGCCGTAGAGCAGCTTCAACTTGCTCAGCAACCTGAAACACTCCACCTGCGAACTGTACAGCAAGAAGTTAAGGAACTGAAAGGTTTTACAGTTAGCTTTCATGTATCCCCCATCTTCAAGCCAAACAAGAAGTATTGGATTAAACATGCCTTCACTGCAGAGAGCCTGTGCTTATCTGAGTACACATATCCAGTAGCAACTCTCCAGAAGCGCTACATGCATCTCAAAGGACTCCCTCTGTCGCCGATCCACAGAGCTCAACCGCTACTCCTCATTGGCTCAGATATGGCTCAGCTAATCACTGCGGTACAGCCAGTCAGAACAGGCCCATCTGGCAGTCCCATAGCCATCTGTACAAGGCTAGACTGGTCCCTGCAAGGTCCTTCCGATGTTATGCCAGTCCCTTCTCACCAGCCGTCTTGTCTCCATATCGCCACTGAGTCCTCTTACACTGAACTTCTCAGGAATGTGGAACGCCTTTGGCACATCGACACACTCCCATACGTCAGCGAGAAGACTGCATCACATTCTAAGCAAGACCAGCAGGCACTCACTCTCCTACAGACAGCCTCTAAACGTGTAGCTGTCGACGGTGCCCAGCGCTGCGCTACTCCACTATTACGGCGGCAACCAGCCATCCCACTCTGTGCATCTGCAGATGCTGTGATGCCCAACCTACGGAACACTGAACGCAGGTTGGCCAAAGACCCTGGTAGAGCAGCCTCGTACTGCAAGAAGATGGATAAACTTGTTCAGTCCGGCTATGTCACAGAAATCTCGACAGAGGAGGCAGCAAAGTCCGCGGAGTCGTGGTATATACCTCATCATATGGTACACCACAATGGAAAGGATAGGGTAGTCTTCAACTGTTCCTTTTCCTACAAAAGCTTGTCCCTGAATGACCAACTCCTGCCTGGACCAACCCTTGGTCCGACCATGATTGGGGTCCTGATGCGGTTCTGATGTCATGCTGTGGCCATCAGTGGAGATATTAAGTCAATGTTCGACCAAATCCGCTTATTGCCTGGTGACAAACCACTGGTACGATTCCTGTGGCGGAATATGGAGAGGACATCTGAACCACGTATCTTCCAATGGGAGGTCTTACCATTCGGAACAACGTGCAGCCCCTGTTGTGCAGTCTATGCCCTGCAGCAGCATGTCAAGGACCATCAACCACCAGATTCTCTTCTCATGCAAGTGATTGAGCAGTCTTTCTATGTGGACAGTTGCCTTCACAGTGTCAGTACAGTTGACGATGCCAAAGCTCTGATCGACAATCTGCGAGAACTTCTGAGAAAGGGAGGTCTTGACATCAGACAGTGGGCAAGTAATATACCTGAAGTAGTTGCGCATCTACCCCCAGAAGCACAGTTGGCCAGCAGTGAGCTATGGTTGTCCAAGGCCAGTGACAACCTCAACAAGCCCACACTTGGACTGTGCTGGGATTGTTTGAACGACATCTTAAGTTACAAGCATCGTCATGCTGAACCCTCAGTTGCCACTCTTCGAAACGTCTACAGTGTCCTTGCCAAGCTTTACGACCCTTTGGGCCACATTGTGCCATTCACCACAAGATGTAAAGTGTTTATCCAGGACATGTGGAAGTCCAACATTGGCTGGGACGACAAGATCCAACCTGCTGATCTGCTAGATAAATGGTTGAGTTGGCTTCAAGAAATCCCCATCCAACATCTCAAGCTACCTCGTCCTTATGCACCAGCCACAGTTGACACTGCCACTGCATCCCGTCACATCCACATATTCTGTGATCCCTCGGAGCACGCCTATGTGTCAGTAGCTTACATGCTGACAATGGATGACAGTCAACAAGTTCACATATCCTTCGTGTTTGCCAGATCCAGGGTTGCGCCTCAAAAGCAGCTATCCATCCCACGTCTCGAGCTTAGTGCCGCATTCACTGGTGCACAGTTGGCTAGAGTGATTGAGACTGAGCTTGCCATACCACCCGAGCACATTACTCTTTGGTCAGACTCTACAACCGTCCTGTACTGGATTAAATCAGAATCCTGTCGGTATAAAGTGTTTGTTGGCACACGCATCGCAGAAATCCAGAACCTGACAAACCCCGCGCACTGGAGGTATGTTGACACTCTGAATAATCCAGCAGACGATATAACCCGCGGACTCACTCTGCATGAGATTGTACAGGAGCGTCGCTGGCACAAAGGTCCACATTTCCTCTACCTGCCTGAGACAGAGTGGCCCAACATGCCTCCATCTGAAATGGAACCTGACAACACTGAGTTAAGGAAGTCTGCCTTTGTGGGAACTGTTGCCAGTACCTTGCCTACACAACTTCCTGACCCCAGTAAGTTCTCCACCTGGAAGGAGCTCCTTCGGGAAACAGCTGGCTCCCTTTACGGGGCGGCTGATGCCGATGCTACCTCAACCTGTTCGGCTGCTGATTTCCTGCAAGCAGAGAAGCTGATGTTACAAAATGCTCAAGAAAACTGCTTTGCTTAGGAGATAAGAGCTCTCAAAGCTGGGCGCACTCTGCCTTCAGACAGTCAACTCACATCTCTGTCACCAGAGTATGAAGAAGCGACAGGCCTCCTCCGAGTTGGTGGAAGGTTGAGGCATGCAGAAGGACTTGCTCTAGACATGCTCCATCCTGTTATCTTGGACCCAAGCCACCCTGAGACGAAGCTTATCATTAAGAACACTGATGAAGCACTACAGCATCCTGGGCTAGAACAAGTTCTTGCTGAGCTCAGACGCAGATTTTGGATCATATGAGGCAGAGAGGCCATTCGGAAGCAGCAGCACTCATGTCTAGAGTGTCGCAGATGGAGAGCGAAACCTGATGTTCTGAAGATGGCCGATTACCCACCTGCTCGACTACGACTCCATAAGCCACCGTTTTATTCTACTGGAGTCGATTGCTTCGGACCTTATCAAGTGAGGATTGGTCGCCACACTGAGAAGAGATGGGGCATTGTATATAAATGCATGACAACTCGCTCGGTGCATCTGGAGCTATTAGAGAGCCTTGATACGGATGCCTTTCTGCTGTCATTGAGAAGATTCATCTCCCGACGTGGCAAACCTTTCGAACTCCTCATGGATAATGGTACCAACTTCGTTGGGGGAGAGCGAGAGTTACGTGAAACAGTTGCTGCAATGGCATCTCAGTTGAGAGAGCAACTTGCTGGACACCAGATCTCCTTCCGATTCAATCCTCCAAGCGTGCCACACTTTGGTGGAACCTGGGAGAGGGAGGTGAAATCTTTAAAGACTGCACTTCGTGTCATTCTCAAAGACCAGACTGTTCCTGAACCAGTCCTGCTGACAGCTCTGGTGGAAGTTGAAGGCATAATGAATGCCAAACCCCTAGGCTACTTGTCTTCGGTTTGCCTCTGATCCAGACCCAGTTACGCCTAATCTTCTTATAGGTCGTCACGACTCATCACTTCCTCAAGCCATCTACGATCCCAGTGACCTTGGAAGAAGACGTTGGAGGCACAGCCAAGCCATTGCTGATCAATTTTGGTCATGATTCATCAGTCACTACCTGCCTGGGCTACAAGAGCGCAGTAAGTGGAGAAAGGATGGCAAGGCACTCTCCATAGGTGATGTTGTCCTAACAGTGGATCCTCAACTTCCTCGAGCATCATGGCCCGTAGGACGGATTACTAAGACTCATCCAGGAGTGAATGGACGTGTCCGCACAGCTGATGTTCAAGTGAAGGACTGCACCTATGTTCGTCCAGTTGCCCGACTTATCCTGCTTCTGGCTCTCGAGGACAAGGATGAGGAAGAGACCACCAAATAGACTTTCTCCTACTCTATCACCTGCCATGTGGACAGTTGGGGGCGGCCTTGTCTGAAAGTCTATTCGCAGAGTGCTGGAATTTACATAATGTTCTTGAACGCCCCATCATGTACACTATTCGCTCAGCGCTCATATTTACATGATGTACCTGAACGCCCCATCATGTGAACTGCATGTGCACAGCACATGCTGGCAGCCTTTTTTGTTCATGCTCAAGAGGATGATTAGAGCAGACAGAGCAATCTGATTCTTAGTTTGTGTGCGTTTTATGGGCATCAAGTAAGTTCACTGTTACTATTTCTTCTAATTGTGCATGCATGTTACTCATTTACTATTTATTATGTTCAGTGCCCAATTTACAATTTTAAGTTGTTTAGAGATACAATAATGACATTGTTTTACAGACTTATTTTGTAATTCCTTCTTCTGTTTCTGTTTAGACCACACACACTTACCACACATACCCTGAAGTATGTACATTCGTCTTTACCTACTGTTGGATAAATAAAGCTGATAAAAGGGATTCTCTGGACGGAATCTTTCCATAGTGTTTGCAGCCCTAATTGAACCCTGTCCATTTCTACAGTACATATATACACAATATGTCTATAAGCAGGCATTTATATTGCTTATGTTTTCACTGATTGTTAACTTTCAATACCTATGATTTAAGCAGTCACTGTTCTTTTCCAGTAAACGTTTCACCTGTTCACCTGGTATTTTTTAGATCTGTAATAGTGTCTGGCTGGTTACAAGTAGAACATTTTTGAAGCTTGGATGGGTCTGTGTTATTTCCAACATACTAATGGCAGTATTTGCACACACACTGTTGTACTGCAGCAGTGCTCAAGTGTTTGAAAACCTTTTTAAACAGATGTTCAGTGCCTGGTACCACTATGCTGGCAAATATGTGGTTAATAATTTGAAGCAAATCTTTGAGAGCACACATGGTCAAATTGTGCTTTAGTACAAAGAGTACTTCTGCCTTGGTGATTTTGAGAAACCCACATATTGGGTCATCAAGATTGTTGTGCCGTGAATTGTCTTCCCCTGGGCTATGTTGAGAATTGTCATCCTCCATATTGTGTTCCACATTGTCATAGGCTATATCTGCCATGGGAAGAGAGTATCTCACATGCAGAATTTCAGACAATGAATCAATCAAATCATACGCTCACATGCCAGATCTGGTATTTCTCATGCATGTAAATTTGTTGTGTAATGCCCACTGAGTTACACCATTAAATGCATTCATGGAACCTGTCGTATGATGCTCTGAACATCATGGAGCTGAACGGGGGCTTAACACAACCCAGTCATAAGATCAACAATCAGCCTATATGTATGTGTACACAGCACTGCTGTATTTGGGTAAGATTCAGTTGATGGGACTGAAGCGACATTTCAAAATAAGGATGCACACTTCGCACCCTATTTCAGGTGGGGGAGCCTTATCCCATAAGTACAGTAAGTTATCTCATGGTTTCATTTCAGTTGCATTTTAGTGAAAATAATTCTGAATTACTGCAATTTTTACTCAAAAATGAGGTATCCTTTTATGAAAAACACGTCTATCATACCATTAATCATAAAATCAACTAAAAATACATGTTAATATGTTGGAAACAAGTTCACAAAAAGGAGACCCAAGAAAAAATGGAGATAATTTTATACCTCATGCTTTTTCAGTTCTTTAAAACAGACTGGGTCAATTTGAGCCGGGAGGACAACAGGTGTGACTATTTGCTGCCTTTAAAATATTTAAATGGTTTTAAAACAATATCCTGAGCAAACTTTGACATAAACTGTCTGTGATATCCCATCAATTTGTGTGCCTCTGATAATAAACTTAGTGAAAATAATACTGAATCTGTTTTTTTAACTCATAAATGAGGTTAAATTTTATGTAAATCAGGAGTATCATACCATATATTACCAAAAAAAGTAAAATATATGTCAATATGTTTGAAACAAGTTCACTAAAAAGGAGAAGAAAAAACATTGGAGATAATTTTATACGTCATGCTTTATACGCAATCAAAACAGACTGGGACGATTTGACCCGAGAGGACAAGAGGTGCTTAGTAATAATGATGCCAATGTGTGGGTTATGTGTACACGACTTCATCCGTTTCAACAAGAACATGTTTTACTTTAATCATGTCAGGCCAGACAGCATGAACAGTTTCAGGTTTAACCTCATACATGAAAGTACTTTGGACCCTTGTTTCCATTCCCTTTACAGAGCTTCCAGCAGTAGTGACACAGCTGAAAGATGTCACAGAAAATCCACTTGTTCAACACCCACACCATCTGTAGACCCACCAGTTTCTTTCTTCGAGTATTGTCTGACCCTGTAGACATAGCAAATACCTCAAAATGCATGGATACTGTGGATTATTTACCCATGTAGGGAAAGGTTTTTGGCTACATTTTCCCTCTGCATTTTTAGATTGTGCGCATCAGCTAGAAAGAAAGCATATTCATCAACTTTGTGTTGCATGTGTACCATTAATGATGGATTATGATGAAGCCCAAGATTTCTCCTGTTATGAAGTTAGTCTATAGACTACAGGCCTATGTATATTCACTGCATAGATGAATAAATTCTAGAGAATATTGTATGTAATTGTTTTATCCTTATTTGGTGCCTCAGGTTCCTCTTGTGCCAGACTATGATGTAAAATTCCCAAACAAAAGCTGAAGTCTCTGCTGACTGCTAGTTCAGCATTGTTGGGGATCAGACATTTGGGATCTCGCGATGCTCATCCACAGCGGAGAAACACTGTCCGATTCACGTTTGACGAGGAGGCAGTCATGGCCTCACAAAGATGTAGTCAATAAACTGGATAACACAAAGCTTGATGCTGTAGTTGGTGAGTGCATTTAATTTAAGACAAAACTCCTTCTAAGGTAAATCTAAACATATTGTTTTCCTCCCTCTTTTAGCAGCAAATGACTGTAATGTTCCATGTAATTATAATTAAAAAATAATAAATAACTATTTATTTACATTAGAACCTTTAAAAAAAACGATATTTTAAAAGTGCTTTAACAGAGATAACAAAAGCTGAAAAAGGTAGAACTCTGGGTACAATAAAATTAAACAGGTCAAACAGAGACCAAAAGACTAAGAGGATAAAGCAGAGGGTCATGTTACTTAAAGCAACAAACGAAAACAAACTGGTGAGCTGGAAATAGCTGACATAATTTTCAGAAGAAGAACACTGGTGAAGAAGGCATTTCATTTTATGTAAAATTACAAGACAATAAATAGATCATATAATTATAGATCCATACATTTATGACAGTTGATAGTTGATGACATCACATGAGGAAAATGGAAAACAAGAGGGCAGAAAGAGGATGGCTCAAAGAGAAAAGAATAAATACATAAAATAAAGTAGAATAAAAAATAACAGTAATAATAAAGGGAGTGTATTAATAGAAAAAAGATGGTAAAAACAGGACTAAGACGATGAGACCAGTGAGGAGAATAAGAAAAGAGGAGTTTAAAAACTAGTTCAATAGGTAATTGTAAAACAAAACATGTAGATAAAATAAATAGCTAACATTGATGATAAATGAGTATGCAAGTAATAAAAGGATAATGTAAAAGCAAGTCTGAAAAAGCTAGTTTTAAGATGCGATTTAAAAGATGTCACTGATTCTGCATGGTTTTAGTCTTAGGGCATGGTTTCCAAAGTCGAGGAGCTCTGACAGACAAGGCCCAATCACCATCAGGGTAGTCTTCAGCTTCGACTTTGGAGCAGCCAAAAGGATCTGAGGCTGCAGGTTGGCTCATGAGGTGTCAGTAATTCAGAGATGTAGGCTGGAGCCAGATCCGTAAGGGCTTTAAAAGTGATCAGTAAAATCTTAAAATGGATTCATAAGTGAAGAGAAAGCAAATGGAGAGAAGCAAGGACAGCAGTGATGTGATGTCATCTGTTAAAATCAGTTAAAGCCCAATAGGAGATGATATTGGTTCAATCATAGTTATAATGACATACAGTCACTCACACACTATCAGTACTAAAATAAAGTTAGTTATCGGATCCTTTAATGCTTCATTGTTAACTTATGATTGATTTAATCTTCATAGTGCTCACCAGCACCTTCCTCTATTAAACCTGCCCACTTCATACCAGAGGAACCAGAGTCTCTGGCTAATCCCATTTAAAAGAAGATCATGCTCTGAGAGTACATTGTTTTATTGAGAGTGGTTATGAAAAGTTCAGAATACATAATGCATTCGTACATTTTGTCTTCATACGGAAATGTTTTACATATAAAATGGCTCTCAAAAATATTAAAAGCAATCATTACTTATTTATTTTGATGATCTGTCCGTCTCTGTTCGGCTCTCCAAACCTGAACTCATATAATTACTCCTGTTTATAAAAAGTCATAGGGAGCTTTAAAGACATCCACCTGTAGTTAATATTAAAACACAAGACCCTGTGCTCATTAAAAACAACCCGAAATTTCTTGGTTTTACTATTTTCCTAAGCAAGTCCACACAGCCTCTCGCTGAGCTCCCACAGCTTCTTGGCTGCAGCGTCGTCCTTGGCCTGAGCATACAGCTCCCTCACAGTGCAGTTAGAGAAGTAGCGTCCGCTCAGGGGTTCGAGTCCCTCCTGCAGGGCGCAGTGCAGCGTGGTCTGAGCTCCCTGCTCCGGGTTCTTGAAGAAGTACATTGTCAAGGGCTTCAAGATAAGCTGCAGCAAAAAGCTTATGTTCCTGGCCAGCTCAGTGTTAATCGCTCCTGAAATAAAAAATAAAAAATAAACAATTTTTGTCAAACAACCTAGAGCAAGGTGAATTTTATTTCCATTTAATATGACTTAAGTAAAAAAATGACAATATTGATGCCTGTTTGATAACAGAGCAACAATCAGAAGCTCTGCAAAGGATCATCTCATTGACAAAGTTTGAATGCCGTCACTCTTACCTGGGTGGAGGGTGTAACACGTGACCTTGGTGCCCTTCAGTCTCTTGGCGAGCTCGCGGGTGAAGAGGACGTTGCACAGCTTGCTGTCAGAATAAATCTGAAACTCATCCCTAAACGACGTCCCAATTCCCAGAGCTTTGTGCTTGTTCAGGCAGTCAAAGTCTATCTTCCCCCAGTTATGACCCACTGATGACACATTGACCACCCGGCTGGGCTCAGACGCCTTCAAACGATCCAGCAGCAAATTAGTCAGAAGGAAGTGACCGATGTGATTGACGCCAAACATCATCCCAAGTCCGTCCTCTGTACGACCCGGCATGTAAATACCTGGAACAAATAAAACATGAACATAAGATTCATTTTGCATTCACTGAAAAAATTACCTTTGGCAAGGAGGTTTGTTTTTGCCAGGGTCTGTCTGTTTGTTTGTCTTAAGGAAGACAATGCAAACACTACTGCATGGATTTACATGAACATTTGGTAGCACTTTAGATTACAGCCTGCGTCTTACAGTGTAGTTTCCTCAACTGTACCATGGGTAACTCTCACACATGTACCATGACATTTTGCGGTATCTATGGGGTAGTTACCCTCGCGTCTTACAGTGTAAGTCCTGGAGTCTTACGGTGTAGTTTCCCGTGTCTTACTGTTGCACGGCAGAAGTAGGCTATTGGTTTTATTTTGTGTTTTTATTCTACATGTCTTTATATTTTGTGTGATTGTTTTTATTGTCTTTAGTTTATTTATAGCATGGTTTTTAGTATGGTTTTAATTACTTCCTGCGGGGACACTCTTAATGTTGATAACCTGCACCTGTAGAGCACTTTATTACCCCCAGAAACTCCCAATGGGCCAATCAGACGAGAGAGGGGACAATTTAACCTGTGGCACACCTGGAAGTGGGGAACGCCGGAAGGAGCAGAAACGGGGTGGCACGTGTCGACAGGACGCAAAATAATACATCCATGGACGCAATACGGGGAGCAGCAGAGCACAGCGGAGCAGACAGCCGCCGAGCACCACGGACCAGTCGAGCACCGCAGACCACCCGAGCACAGCGGAGCAGAGTCCAACTGAGAAGGAAAGTCCAGAGTGTTACGACGCATCCTTACAACAGTGGCAGAGTGAAGAGCTCTGCCTTCCGCGTAAGTACTCGTCACTGTAGTAGCACTCTGGCTTACGAGGAAGAGGTCACTCTGCTTGTATTTCGCTGTGCACCCCCACTGCCGCTGTTTCCTTCTTAATTACAGGTATCCTTGGCTGAGTTCCTGTCTGTCACTGGAGGAGCAAGGGAAGAGGAAGGACCCTAACTGCAGGCTGGCGTTTTAACCCTTTTTAATAGACTTTCCATCCTGTAGAGGACAGTTGCCTGCTCCATTTTAAACCCACCTGCTTGTGTTTTAAAAAATAGTTTTTAATTAAAAAAGATCTGGTTTTAACAGCAATCTTATTGTCGTCTCCTTGGTCTTAACTTGCTGCTCACCACTTGATTTTAAAGGACCAATTCAGAGTTTTTTTTAAATAATTTCATTTTAATCTATTTAACCACAATTACATTACCATGAACTTAGGGAAGTGCTGGGTACTTACAGGTAAAGTAGAGGGTAGTTGCACAGTAAGTAAAGCCAGCAAGTGTTCACTTTATAATACAGCCCGGTTCCAGATGTTGATCAGTAGTTACAGGTAAGGTGCTGGGTTGTCGCAGGGAAAGTACTGGATGTCTGCAAGTCTTGTCATTATTTTGTGAAACACATATTCATCAATACATTACAGTGTTTAAGTTCATCACTGGTCTACATTATCTGTATCCATGCTGATTCTTAAGAGGAAGTGGCACATCAAGGTTTGCACAGCAAAAGCGTATGTCCGGGAAAATTACACAGTCCTGATAAGTTCATGGTAAGACACGGGAAACTTCACTGTAAGACTCCAGGACTTACACTTTAAGATGCGAGGGTAACTACTAGGGCTGTAATCAACCAAAGAAATTGTTGGTCGACCAAAACACAGCAATTGTCACCTAAAATCGACCAATCACGGGGGGGGCTCAGCGGACCGCGGCTCAGTAAAACTCATATCAGCACCTGCTTCTGTTTTAGCCCAGTTTTTCTGCTTTGTGTCCCTTTTTAAAATGCGCCACAAAATGACGTGCTGCTGCTGGATTAAACTTATATCAGCGCCTGCTTCTGCTTCTGTTTTAGCCCAGTTTTGGCTTTGTGCCCCTTATTAAAATGCACCAGAACATGACGCGCTGCAGCCACGGCGGGAGTGTGCCCGGCGCACCCGGCGCACCTCCAAATGCCCTGCATCTTAAACCATTCATGGGACTCCTTAAGTGTTTCCATACAGAGTTCCATATTAGCCACGTTGTTCACTACAACAGACACTTTTTTTTCTGCTCGACCTTTGAGGCATCAGCAAGTTCATATAATCCGCAGCGATGTTTCTTCCTGTGTCCGCCTCTCCTTTTTTACCTCTCTAAAGCAGAAGACCCTTTGCTTTCCAGTCTTCATCAATGAAATGGGCAGTCACTGTCATATAGGACTCCATTCGAAGAGACGTCCACATCTGTTATCTTTATCTATGAACTCAGAAACTTTCTCTTTTTTTCTCCCTCGTATTTTGCCGTATGTGCGTGCGTAATTGTGTGGCGGGCTGCCACTGAATATCCAGGTTCCAATGTTTTTCTTGGCCTTCCATGACACCAATGGGCCTCATACCCTCAGAAATAAAATTGACAATTCCATCTGTGATGTCGTTTTTGCATTTGGATGTTTATATGAGGCATACAATCCAGCGCGGACTGGGTGAGGGATGCCGCCGCTGCAGTGGGCAGAGCGCATGCAGCAGCGGCATGCAGCTATAAAACGAATAAAGGATTATTAGACTAGAATATTGAAAATTTTATCATATAATATTGATATTGAAATGAATGATAAATACATTAAAAGACAGGCTGTTACCTCTGAAACGGTTCACTTGATACATTTCTCCTGATAAAATGAACCATATACTGCAGGGGAAAATATAAATTGATACATTTGGTCAACCAATCAGAATTTTGGTCGACTGAGCACGCATCGACCAATAAGTCGACCAGTCGACTTGGACTTTACAGCCCTAGTAACTACCCCATAGATACCGCAAAATATCATGGTACATGTGTGAGAGTTACCCCAACAGTTGAGGAAACTACACTATAAGAGATGGGAAACTACACTGTAAGACGCGGGCTGTAATCTAAAGTGCTACCGAACATTTTACTAGAGGTGTGGTTTGGTCCAAGAAAAAGTATTTCAGTTTGGTGTTGATCCAATCCAGGTTGACGTCACAAAAAAAAACATTTAAGTTTATAATGGCAAATCTCATGCATTTAAGTCATTATGGGAATTGTAGTTGACTTACAAACTGACGTCAATGTTTTTCAAGTCTATGTCACTACATTTCCCAGCTTCCCTTGCAGTGCCAGAGGAAGACTTCTGCTAACACAACAGCGAACAAACGCGTGGTAAATAGGCATGTTTTTTTCTGATTTTGTAACAGGGATGCTGATAACTTTTGAGATCCAATAGTACCCCGCTGCAGCCTTGCAGACAGCACTCTCAGGACTGTCAGTTTTTCACAACAGCGCCACCCAGTGAATTGGAGTTGTCTTTGCAGGGCAAATAGGGTTAGGGTTAGGGTTGACCTTCTCACTGTGCATGTGCAACTAAGGGGAGTGAGAGTGCACTCCACTGTCCAACTAAAGTAGTTTGTAAATATTGTTTTTAAAAACTCTATTGGCTAAATTAGCTTTCGAAATATCTGCAGATAGGATATCAGCAAAATAGCCAACATTATGCATCCCTATTGGCCCTTTTCCACTAGCACGCCTTGGCCCTACTCTACTCAGCCCTACTCGATTTGCAGCGTGTTTCCACTGGCCTGGTACCTCCTAAAACAAGCTAGTTTTAGTACCTACTCCACTCTGGCTCCAAGTGAGCTGAGTCGTTACTAAAAGATGACGTCACTGACTGCAGGCTACTGATTGGTCAGACAATGTTGTCATCGATGAGTCATGAGCGCGACGACCTAGCATGCTAGCGGTAGCTAGCATTAGCTTACCCTCATACGTCTTTTCTTTGCAGCTCGATTGCTCTCGTCCTCGGCTTCATTCTCTCCTGTGCTTCTCAAGGACTATTTCTTCTTGCCACCTGCAGCCTTCTTCTGCTTTCCTTTTTTACTCAGTTTGTGACAAAAAGCCACAGATTGTTGTGTTGCGCTCCAAACGACGTCACCGCAGTGCCGCTCAGCTGTTTACAGCGACACTGCACCCCGTTGTCCAGGCGACCGGGGCTAATGGCGAGTAGAGTAGGTGCAATTTGTTTATTACAAAACTGCACAAAGCTGTGACAATAAGCAGCAATAATTTTGCAGCTGTTGTTAACAAACTGAATTTTTATTTATGTATTTTCTCAGTAGACATATTGTGACAGTCTCTGCATTAGCTCCTCATGGCTAATATCTCCTCTCTCATAGAGTTACCTGAGTGAGCATCTATGATTGGATCGCCTGGTGCCTGCTGGGTATAAAAGCCCAAGCCGTTTGTTGCTCTTGGTCTCTCCCTCATTTCACCTGGACTCACCTCAGCCATCGGATGCACCTTTTGGATTTAGTTTGTTCTCCTTATCAACATCCCATACTTAATGACTTATCACATTCATATTTGCAGTTTAATAACCTTAGTTGTCTTCTTTTGTTTGTCAATAAATCACATTATTTATTGCAAAAACAAGGTGTTCCTCCCGTATTTGTCATGGCGCTGAGCCAGGTTATGACAATATAACACTGTGCACCACATTTGTGCTTATACTCTTTAAAATATCAGATTGAAAATATGTTTTTTACGTCATAAAGGCTTAATTAAATGGACAATATCATGGATTATAATTCAAAACACTGACTAGAGTGGCGTAGAAATAAGTCCAAAAATGTAGAAGTCAGTTTACATTTAGCATCCAGGTTGCCAAGGCCAAAAGAACATGGGATTTTAGAATACCATAAGGAAAAAAATGCCTGGAAAAAGGTTTGTGATGATTTCTGCACACAGGATTTTAAACTTTGAGTTTCAAACTTGGTTGCTGACAAACTGCTAATTTGGATTACAAAAATGGCAGTGGACAATTTTTTAATCAGTAATCCACTATAGCCACAACCATGAGGACAACACTGACCAGGTCACTCGATCATGAGGAAATTCTCGGACAAGAGGTAATATGCTGAATATATTGTAGTTGCTTCTATTTTGTTGTTCTGTCGTAGCTTCATCATAGTTTTTACCCTTACCAATTACATCTAAGAATAGACAATCACGAAAGTTGGATTAACTTATCAAGGTTAACACAAGGAACAAAACTTAAAAGTTAGATATTTTTTAGTTTGCGACAGAGCTTATTTCAGCAGAGCTCAAAAACCAAAAAAAAAAACAACATGCTTTTATTTTTGGTCTGTGTGGATGTGCTTACCTTTTGACAAACTAATAAAAAGAAATCATAATTAACGACCAAAGAGATCTTTAAAAGTGATAGAAAATCAGATCAGGCAAGGCGTGATGAATTAAGGAAAAATATTGAAAAAGGATCTTTTTGACTTTGAATTCAATTTCAAAGTGATTTGCTGGGACAAAGAAAATCACAACTCACTGTCAGAGTCAGTTATTCTCTGTTCTGTAAAATTCATTATAAAGTATTTTAAAGCACAAACATCTGTAGAAAGCCACAGTGAGCGGTCTGACCTGCATTGTTGATGAGGAGGTCGAGTCGTGATTCGTTCTTCAGGAAAGTTTCAGCAAAACTGCGGATGGACTTAAAACTGCCGAGGTCCAACTGCATGAACACCACCTGGTTACTGTTGCTCTCCTGGAGGACATAGAGAGAATAGCTTTAATAAAGCACAATGTGAAAGTTAACTTGTTAAGTTATCCAAATATCAGCAAAATGCAACAAATCAACAAATGAGATCAGGAAGTGAAAACACTGTTTCCTGATTTACAAGCTTATTAGTTAACTTTTCATTACCCTGTCACTTCGCCACATCACTACCTGCACCCACCCACACCATCAAAAAAAAACAGACTCATGTTGGCTGTGCAACAGTCGGGTTCTGCTCAGGATTTCCTGCAGCTTAACAGAGCTTTTCTCATGCCACTGTTATTGTTGCCGATTGTGGTAAAGTGCAGTAACCCTGTTGGGTTTGAAAGTATGTCTGTATATTAATTGTACTATTAAAATATAAAACATATATTTATGGAATGAGGAGTATGGCTTTGGCCTGCTCTTTGCAAAGTGTATTGGGATAATATTTATTATGATTTAGGGCTACATGAAAAAAAATCAATGGATAGATAGTACGAGTCAAAGTTAAGATAAAGCACTGTTTGTAGTACGCTACTCTGAGCCAAGCTCATTCTTTGTCTTTTTGTTTTCCAGTGGGTGGCAACTATCTTTACTGGTATAATACTGCCACGTAGTGGGGTAAGGTTTGGATCAGATCAACTGTTTCTCCAAAAGAAAAAGTACCGTACATCAAACATATATAAATAAAGTTCCTTTAAGTTGCACAAACAATGCTATGTGCTTTCCCTCCCCCAATAAGTTAGCTGATTTCTTTTTCTGCTCATGTAAAACAAAATAAACCAGGAGTTCAGGTAAAGACCATGCCACCACTTCATCACCCGCAAATGAAATAAAAAGTATCTCAGAAGTTATTACTTGTTTTTTTCCTTTGTTATTTTCACAAAAGAACATACCCACATTCAATGCTAATATTGCTAATGCTGTTGCCATGGATATATGCTGGGGCTGTCTGCCACTTCGACCTGCTTGGCACTCAGCAGTATGAGTAACAATTTGCAAGGTAGAATGACCTGATGTATAATACTTGTTTTTGGTATGACATTCAGGTATACTCAGATTTAGCAAGGTACGCGTACTACACACAACATAATACATTTTAGCAAAGTCAATACGTGCTCGTGAAGTGTGTAGTTTTGACAATGGCTTGTGTCCAGTGACAAGTTATCTCCTCAGTTGTTACTTAGAAACCATGTTAAGTTTATATACCCTACCTCAGAGTGTTAGCAAAAGATGTTCCAAAAACAAGATGACATGAGTAATTATTCCTTTTACCCTTCAAAACAAAATGAGGTTGAAAACTAACATTTTTATCCAGTCATCCTCAGTGACTCATCATCAGCATCTGCAGTAGTTTACTCTGCCTATCAGATCATGAGTAAAGTCTGAAACACTCTCTCAGCTGTAAATCCTAAAGTGATGAAACACTGATCTTCTGCTTACCCTCTTGACATCCTCGAGTGCGGCCTCTCCTCTCTGTTTGCTGCGACAAGCCAGAATCACTCGAGCTCCTCTTTTAGCCAAGTCAATGGCTGTTTCCTTACCAATGCCCGTGTTACTGCCTACAGGAGAAAGCATAGAAACACACATGATACATGTGTCATTTTAAAGTCTAATGTGAGTTAAACTCCAACATTTACACCGAATACAGGGCTGCTCGTGAATATAATGTGTCATTGCTCAAAATAGTAATCAGGCAAAAATCTAATTTAGGGCCAAGAGCTTAGTTAACAGATAAATTCTCTAAAATTGTATTTGATGAGTGTCTGCCAAAATCATGATGTTTGATCAGTGCAAACACATTATTTGTGAATATCCTGCTTTTAATACTTTCAGTAGCTCTAAATCCTTAAAGAAGTGATTAATAAAGCTAATGTTGTAAATTCTATGCAGTCACATTTTGCAGCATTGAGGCTCTTTTTTTATAAATACAGTTCTCTTCTGTTTCTCTCCTCCCTTTCCCTTGACTTCAATCTTTATGAACAGCTTTACATGACTTGTACTTTGGTATTTGTTGTTTAGTTCTGGAATGCAGAAATATATCATTTTTATGATGAATGGCTTTAAGACATGGATGATTAATGCATCGACACAATCGAAGAACATTTATCTGTTATTGCATTCTGAGATAATGACCACGTGTAGGTGGGTAATTATGAAGATATGGAAATTCTGTGTGTTCATACTTCCTGTACACATGAAAACCGTGCTACAGTTCACTGAAGGGAGCATCTAAGAACATTTCTGCCTAAATGAGGATTTTCAGACACACTACAGACAGGAAAGTGTCCTTTTTGGCTAGACTCATCACACTGTGTGTGCTACTTTCTCTGCAACCTCAGTGCTTTATGAATTTATGCAGGCTTTACAGTGAGGTAGACGTTGTTAACCAATACTGGTTTTGGCATCTCTAACTAGGCTACTTACATAACTACACAAACCCACAGTCGCTCTCCAACAATGTTGCTGCTTTGAACAAAACTACTACATCTCAAACCCTGCCAATGTATTAGACAAGACCTGATGGTGGGTTTTTAATTGTTACAATGTTGATTGGCGCTGCTGTAAAATGAGAAGATGAGCTAAAACCTGACTGTTTTCTACAATTTGTGTAACTTTACCAATATTGTCAGAAAAAAACGGTTTCTCTTAGATTCAAAAACAAAGCATAGGCTTTGAAACCGGAAGTTATAGCCTCAGTAATATGCTCTTTGATATAATTAACCCAAAATTATAGTATTTTTGCGATACTGAAAATTCTCTCTCTATCCCACATACACACGCAGACACATACATGAAACTTAAAAAGTGCTATCATGAGATAATGAGCTAGTTTCATTAAATTCATTCCAATTAAAATAATCTAAACAATCATTTAACATAATGTGCCATTTATTCTTTTTTTAAACAATGTTTTTTTGGTGATTCCTGAAAAAAAAATGTTTTTTGAGATAACATTTTTTTTACCTGAATGTTGAGATACCTACTGTGTGGTTTACTGTGCATGAGGACGTCACTTAAACCACGTTTTTAATTGTCCTTATAAATACTTGTCATTTAGACAGTTTTCAATCTTGCTAAAAATATATCTTAAGATTATTGTTTTATATTTTTTTAAACTGCTGCACAGATCACATCATGACAACTGTACAGAAATGGCTTCATGTTGTTGAACGCACAGTTTGGTGGAGTACATCTTGAATTTTATTTATAACTTTAACACTTGAATAACCAGTTGTGGTTGTTTCGGGACCTTTCATTTGTTGTCATGGTATCAATCAGGTATTGGTATTTGATTTCTCTCACAATCATACTGGGCCATTATTCTGAATAATTCAACAAATATTTATGCAGAAAGATCTTTATAGTGTTTCTATTCAGCCTAAACAAATGTCAAGATGTGATTTTTTTCTTATTTGTCCAGCCCTAGATGCGATGACATAATTTCAATTTCAGCGGTCTAGATTCCGTCTATTATAAGATGGAATTTAGACGTTGCACTTGAATCCATTATTCGATAACTATTTATTAAAAAATAACTGGTGCATGATCACCAAAGACTGAACCAAAATAATTACGATAGTCGTTGAGCGATCATAGATACAGCCGAGATTTAGACATCTAAATTAGACTAGACCCCTTATCAACATCTAAGTCTACACCTGGGTGGTATAAGCATGGACGTCAGATGAACGTCTATTTAGACGACTAAATTTATACGTCTACTGTGATTTAAACGTCTAAGATTGCTTGGATGTCAAATACACGTCTGTCTACATTTAGACTTTTAAAAAAACTTTCATTTTTATACCCCTGGTTGACCAATTTTAAACTAGTTGTCTAAGCAACATTTATATTAGAGGTATAGTATATAATAGACCCGAAAATTGTAGTTTTAATAAAAACAAATGAACACTGAGGTGAATAAAGTGCTGAGTCATTTTCAATCTGCAACTCCAGATCATGTCTTCCTGTTCCGCAAAGTGTTGAATTAATCTGAAGAATATCCAATAAATCATCAGTGCTCTCAGTCACCTGTCTGCTCTCGCTCACCTGTGACTATCGCGATCTTTCCGTGCAGCTTCGCGGTGCTCTTGCAGCGTTGCCCCTTCACCACGATCTCCCGGTAAACGTAGGCAACAACGAGGAAAACAGCGAGGGCCAGGAGACACGACATGTTGGACACGGAGAGTCAAACACACTGAGCAGACACAGAGTGACACACAGGCTTGTATAGACTCGCTCTGTGGGTGGGTCTCCCTTATCACAGTGCTGCAGGCTGGATAGACCGGAAAGACCCGGGACACATTCAAGGGCTCACCCAAGTTAAACCGACAGGACGTTCACTCCTTCATGACCTCGAGTATTAAGAAGGCACAGCGCCATCTGCTGAGGCTCACAGGGCTGCGTCTGTGTTACCTCATTTGCATTCTGTGCCTCCTACACTCCCTTCACTACATATTAGGGCCCACAACTGTATCACCAAACAAACGAAACCAAAACCACGAAATTACTTGCTTTTTTAATTTTGGGACATATGACTCTAATTCAATCAGTCAGTCAGTTTTTATTTGTGTAGCCCCAATTTATTTAACAGGTCTGTTATCTACAATAGAGGCCAGAGACACCCCTCATTTAAAAGAAATGCATTCATAGGCCCATACACCCATATCAAATACACAAATACACGTGTAAGCACACAGACATACAATACCCAACATGAATCCATCATGGTAGCCTACAACACTGGGCCAAACAAAACCACAGGAACCAACCATACTAAAGAACTGTTTAGTTTGTGGCAGGGGCAGACCACAAAGACTGATAATAAGACTGTCGATCACCAGTCTAAGCCTATTTGTGCTGTGTGCTGGTCCAGGCCTGAGGTGGCCCTAACTGAAAGCTTTATCAAAGAGGAATGTTTAAGTCTAACTTTAAAGATAGAGAGGGTGTCTGCTCCCTGATCGTGGTCAGTAAGTGGTTCCAGAGAAGACAAGCCTGATAATTGAAAGCTCTACCTCCCATACTATTTTTAGACTGATTGGGGTTTTGTTTTGAAATAGATGCACAGGAAGTGATTCTTAATACCACTGCATAACTCTTAAATTCGGGGCGCTCTCTTCCCTCTTTTGTGTAACTGAAGCAACAGCACAGGCAAATTCTGGTGGCCCCCCTGTTACTCCTTGTGCCCCCCATTTCAAGAACTCTGGCTCCACCCTGTGCATAAATGCTGTGTACTACCTTGTAACTTTGACTGTGATACTATGAACTGTTTTTCCCCCTTTTTTCATACCACCAGTCCAACTGGTGTTACACTTTAACTAGTGGGCATCTTAAATAATGATAGCAGGCGTGTTGATTAAATATTCCTTTGTATACATTTTAAATCCAACAAATCTGACAATCGAAACACTTCATACACTTGTTAGTTTCAACAGCTGTTACAACGACATCACCCAGAGACCATCAGTCAACATGGTCACCTCTGAAACAACAACACTGGGTCTAGTTCAAAACATCAGCAGAGTTTGATCATCAGCGTTTTAATCCACTACCAGAGTGAAGGATGGATGGAGAGCATGTGTGCTCTTAAAAAGTCGTTATCAACACTTTGATACAGCAACAGTTTAATGAGGTCTGCAACAACACACGTGAACGACAGCAGCACTGTTGCATTTTGTGACTTCATCCCAATGAGAGGTTGATGCAGGGGGTGACGTTACAGACCCCAACCCTATGCAAAAGGTAGTTTATTCAAGTGTACTACAAGTATACTATTTTATACAAAAACAGAGGCAGTATGCTTTAAGTTTCTTTTTATTTACAATATTTCATATAGTTAAGAATAGTATAGTGACGTATACTTGGCTTGTACTGAAAAGTATAACAAAAAGTGTAAGACTAAGAGCATTAATACGAAGACTTCCACTTATAATTTAATACTAAAACTTATTCTTGTACCTCAGTATACTTTTACTTCTTTCTGTCACAAGGCACAAATACTTCAGTATCTTGATCCAAGCACAGAATATTAGGGCTGGGACGATACGCTTTTCTCCCAATTCGATTCTTTACGGCAGGGATCATCAACTACATTTGTACATGGGCCAGTTTTTTCTTTGCATATGCTTTGGGGGCCAGATTCAAGAAACCCGTAATAATTAACACAATTATACACAAACAATTATAATGAAATAATCGATCCGGCTAAAATATAATTCATTATCGGTCCCATTTCTCAGCCCTGAAGCAGCCACAAAGGGGTTTCCACTGACAGTTGTGGGTATTTAATGACAAACAAAATCCTTAAAACACATTTTTACCCTGCACATTTTCTAATTTTGCAAACACTGAAGACCTTAAGGGCCAAAAAAAGACCAACAGAAAAGAAGAGAAAGACAAAGGTTAACTTGTTTTAAAGTCTGTGAAAAAAAAAAGCCAAAATTTTGAGGTTAAATTTAGAATTATGATTAAGAAAAAAAGTCAGAACTCTAAAAGTAAAGTACAAATCATGTGGAGGAAAGTTAGAAGCCCAAGAATTAAACCATGCTTTGAGATTTCTTTCTTTAATTTTAGAATATGGTTTTTCTTAAAATCCTGTTGGTTTTTTTTGGTCATACAAAACTTCATCTAAATATAAATATTTTTATTTGCAGTGGCCCTGATCTTTTTTGTTTCGTGATTATCAGAGGGCCAGATGGAAAGCCTTGAGGGGCCTGATGTGGCCCCCGGGCCGCCAGTTGGTGATCCCTGCTGTAAGGTATTTAAGGTGCTGATTCAATTTAAGTTCTATTATACTGCCAATTTTTGCAATCTTTAGTTGGCTGTTTTAACACCAGCGAAAAAGATGAACAATGATGATGCCTACAGACTATATCAAGAAAAATACAGATCACATGTGAGTCCGTTTTTAGGATTTATTCAGCAATATTTTTAAACCAGCTGTTTATACTCTGTCTTCAAAAGCCTGGATTGCATTTAAAAGTGGCTTATTAACAAAGACTAAATTTGGAAAAAAAATTGATTTTTGAACAAAAAAAAAAAATCTATTTAAAAATCGTCAAATGAAAAATCCCAATACCTATGTGAACTGATTTTTTCTCCCGCCCCTACAGAGTAAGATCTAGTCTCTGTGCTTAAATTTAATTTAGCACACATTTTCTTTGAGGTGGTACCCCCATGAACAAATAGTGCTAGAGTTTAAAAGTTTACTGTAAATAGTTTTTGTGCTCTACTGCATTATCTTCATGTACTTTAAAAACATACCCAAAAGCAGAGAATCATGTGACCTGAATTTATTGATCACATTTGGGTCCCTTTCATAAAGGCAAAATTTTAGTACCCTTCCTTTAAAGAAAGAGAAAACCCACAGTGATCACTGAAAAAACTAAACTGACAAAAGTAATAACTTAAAATGTACTTAAAGTTACCTAATGAAAATCAGACACTGCTTTTGAATTGTGGTTCAACAGAATCCTTTTTAAATACGATATGATACTTGGCCTGGTTAAATTATTAAAATGACACACTTACTCACAAACTTTTAGTACTTAAATAAAATACTTCTACAAAAATAACAAAGATGATTCTATGTGATGGTAAAGAAAATGTTTTCGGTTGTAAATTTTAGTGCTCATTGTTTGCCTCTCTGTTGTATTCAGTCTAATAATAACAACAATAATGCATCACATTTATGGTGCTTTTCAAAAAGACTCTAAGACACTTCAAAATTCTAGCTAACTGGGGTGTGATGATATGCAATAGCAGTTCATGAAGATTGCATTTAAGTGCAGAAATGTACCTGATAAAGCATCCTCCATGTCTCTTGTATCAAGTATTTTAAATGTGGATGGTGAATAAAAGTAATGTAATGTTTGTTTAGTATGTGTGCTTTTTCTCTCATGGTCCACACCCACGTGAAGTTCCCCGACACCACCGTGCAAGATGAGAGATTTATTAATCCAAACCCAACATGAATCTATCATGCGTTCAGCACTTTGCCCTGCATGACTGTTTGATTGATTTAATCTTTATAAGACTCAACCACACCTTCATCTAATAAACCTATCCACTCCATACCAGAAGAACCAGGGATGCCAGTCCTTTTTAAAAGAAGCTCATGCACTGAGAGTAAATTTATTGTTTTATTGAGACTGGTTAGGAACAGTTCAAGATACATAATGCATTGGTGCATTTGGGTCATCACACGGAAAAGATTTACAAACAGAAAGGCTTTAAAAACTTTAATTACATATTAATTTTGCAAAAATGAAGAGGTTATGTAGATGATGTTCTGACTGTTTGTGTTCTAATAGCATAGACATACAGCAGTGATGGGCTCTCCAACTTAAACTTACATAATTACATCTGTTTATAAAATGTCACAGGGAGCTTTTAAGGACATCTTCCTGCAGTTAATATTAAAACGCAAGACCCTGTGCTCAATAAAAACAATAATACATTTCTAGGTCTTAGTATTTTCCTAAGCAAGCCCACACATCCTCTCGCTGAGCTCCCACAACTTCTTGGCTGCAGCGTCGTCCTTGGCCCTAGCGTAGACCTCTCTTGCAGTGCAGTTGGAGAAGTAGCGTCCGCTCAGGGGTTCGAGTCCCTCCTGCAGGGCGCAGTGCAGCGTGGTCTGAGATCCCTGCACCGGGTTCTTGAAGAAGTACATCGTCAAGGGCTTCACGACAAGCTGTAACAGAATGCTTGTGTTCCGGCCCAGCTCAGTGTCAATCGCTCCTAAAATTAACAAATTAAACATTTTAGTCACACAGCCTACAGCAGGGTGAATTTTATTTCCATTTTCAGGCTTTAAAAATCCAGACACACTGTTTAAAGATGCAAAGTTTTGGCTGATGAAAAATCCAGCAGCGGTCTTGAACAATGCAGGGGAATAAGAATATAAATGATATTTTTACATTGTTACACATGAATGGCAAAGAGATTATAAAAATATAGGGATGCTCATTTTACTTTTGAAGAGATAAACAGTTTTATGAGAAAACAAAATTATCAACCTAAATATGACTTAAGTAAAAATTGGACAATATTGATGCCTGTTTGATAACAGAGCAACAATCAGAAGCTCTGCAAATGATCCTCTTCGTTTAAAAAACATCTCATTGACATGCTGGTCACTCTTACCTGGGTGGAGGGAGTAACACGTGACCTTGGTGCCCTTAAGTCTCTTGGCGAGCTCGTGGGTGAAGAGGACGTTGCACAGCTTGCTGTCAGAATAAACCTGAAAAACATCCCAAGTTGACGTCCCCAGTCCCAGAGCTTTGTGCTTGTTAAGGCAGTCAAAGTCTATCTTCCCCCAGTGATGACCCAAGGACGACACATTGACCACCCGACTGGACTCGGTCTCCTTCAAACGATCCAGCAGCAGATTGGTCAGCAGGAAGTGACCGATGTGATTGACACCAAACATCATCCCAAGTCCATCCTCTGTACGACCCTGCATTAAAATACCTGAAACAATAAAACATGGTCAGAAAACTCATTTTGCATTCAGTGAAAGTGTACACTAAAACAAGTGACCATCAGATACTTTCAAATGGTGTTACTGATAACTGTATTGGCGAAATCAGGTTTTGCAATACCTGCATATTGGATATCGGCAAAATAGCCAGCATCATGCATCTCTAATTTATCCATTTACAATTTGTTTATTACAAAAGTTCACAAAGCTGTGCATCACATTCGTGTATACTCTTTAAAATATCAGATTTGAAATATGTTGTTTTACATCATAAAATATAAAATAAATGGATATTATCAAGGATCATAATCCAAAACACTGACTAGACTGGCGTTGAAAAATGTCCAAAAATGAAGAAGTGAGATTTTAGAATACCATACGGACAAAATGCCTGGAAAAGGTTTGTGATGATTTATGCACACAAGATTTTAAGATTTAATCAGCAATAATAAAATGCATCTGATATTGCCTACTTCTACATTTTAAAGCATTGTTGTGAGCTTCAAGGGATGGTTAATAACAAACTGCTAATAAGGACTACAAAAATGGCAGTGGACCATTTTTAATCAGTAATTCACTTTAGCCACAACCATGAGGACAACACTGACCAGTCCAGAGCTTATTATCAGCATGGCTCAAAGGTTTTGTTCAACACAAATGCATCATTCCTACACCACTCTATCCCTGGATTTTAGCAATGCTACAAACTACAGCTTAAACTTTTAACCACTACAACAAAAATATTTTTTTTCAACTGATACCAACAGCTGTTGCCCCCTAAGGCGTTACAAAGTGATGATAAACCTGTTAGTGACCAATAGCATTTCTTAACTGGTCCAATTCATGTGCAAGAGCTGCAACAAGAGCAGAAACAATCATTTAAATATGTGTATTTCACTTCTGTACATCAAGGGTACTGGATATGCAATGGGATTTGATCAAACTTCTACAGTAACTCAGCTGAAGTAAGAGGACAGAGAGGGAGTAATTTCTTGTCAGTTTAAGGGTTGAACATTAGCTTGAAAAGAAACCATCATTTGAATATTAAAATCACTTCTTTACGATCTGTGAGGGGAACAACATTGACCTGTGTCTGTGTGCCGACTAATCCAAACAAATTCAAAATAAAGCACCAAAGAGGCCTGTGACAGAAAGCCCACTGTCAGGTTAGGCATGATAAATTAAGGAAAAATATTGAGTGATTATTTTGACTTTGAATCCAATTTCAAACCAATTTGCAGCAACAAAGAAAATTACAACTCACTGTCATAGTCAATCTCGGTTTCATAAAACTCGTTATAAAGTGTTTTAAAGCAAATATCTGTAGAAAGCCACAGTAACTCTGACCTGCATTATTGATGAGGAGGTCGAGTCGTGATTCGTTCTTCAGGAAATTTTCAACAAAACTGCGGATGGACTTAAAACTGCCGAGGTCCAACTGCATGAACACCACCTGGTTACTGTTGCTCACCTGAAGGTCAAAGAGAGGATAGCTTAGATAAAGCAGGAGGAAGTGATATTTATTTTCCTGATTAACAAGGTTATTAGTTAACTTGTTCATCACCTTGTAACTTTGCCAAATACAGTGAAGGTTAACCAACTGTGTGCAACAGAATGTTAGCTGAAAGTTTCTTGTGGTCTGTTCATGACACTGAATTCTTCCAGCAGGAGAAAGTCAACCATGTAACTACGACCATGAAGTTAGTGACTAGTAGGGGTGGGAGAAAAAATTGATTCACACAAGTATCAGGATTTTTTGTTCAAAAATCAACTTTTTCCAAATTTAAATGCTTCATTTATGTCTGTGTTATAAGGCACTTTTAAATGCAATCCAGGATTCTGAAGAGAGAGTATAAACAGCTGATTAAAATATATATATCAAATTTGATGTGTATTTTTCCTGATATAGTCTGTAGGCATCATCATTGTTCATCTTTTTCAATGGTGTTAAAAAAGCTAACTCAAGACTGCAAAAATCAGCAATATCGTAGAATCGCAATTTAAATTGAATCAGCACTTAAAAAATTGTAAAAAATTGAATCAGAAGGAAAACGTACCGTCCCAGCCCTTGTGACTTGATATCACATAGTTGGTTGAGAACCCTGATGATGATACTAAAGCAAAAGTCAAATTCAACCAACGTACTGGTTCACACTGTTTGGTATTTTGTGTTTATTCTGTAATATCAAAAACAGGATAAATTCAATGTTTCTGTATTTAAAAGATTTTTAATATGCTTGTCTAACATAGAGCTGGGCAATATATCAATTAAATCAATTAATTCGAATTATTTTCTGCAGAAGATTTAAAAGTAAAAAAATCAGGATATTTTAATTCACTTACTTAAAGGAGACATATCATGCTTGTTTCTCCTTTTCACTATGCCAGACTAGGATGCCTGTAAAGCATTTCTGCCCTCAGTACAAGTCATTTAGTTCCTTCATTGTCCCACAATAGCGTTCTCAAAATCCTCATTTTAGGCCATTAACAAGCTCTCATTGAAATGCTCGGTTCTCAGGCTGACCTACAGTAACCACGCAACGTCACAGCCCTTTGTGCTCTGATTGGTCAGTTCTATCAGAGCTGCCGAGAGGGCTGAGCCAGCCTGTCCTTCTTCTACTGTATTTTCCAGCAGGCTCAAAGCAGCGACCGCGTATTGAGTCCCCCTACAGGCCAGAGCTGGTAATGAGTGAGTGTGAGCTAGGGGAGAAGGGTCTGTCTGCGGCTCGCAAGACGGGGGCGTGTCATGTAGTGGGCGTGTCGCGTAATGACGTAATGACTACACAACACGCCCACTAGCTAAGACGGAAATCACAGAAAACCACGCAAGACACTGTTAAAAGTGTATAAAAAGGAAGAAGACGAAAAATAAGAGGGAAAAGAACGTTTGGTCTGTGGTTTCTCTTACACAAATAAAACCTAACGTCACCCATCTGCTAACCCTTAACCTAACCATCACTCTTTTAGTGCCTAAATCTAAGTTTCCCCTTGAATATAAATATACATACATACATATATATACATATATGTATGTATGTATTATTATTATTTCGTGGCAGAGTCAAACAATATTAACATTTCAATGCTTTTAAATCAATTCATTATAAGGCAACAAGCAAAACGGTATTTAGTGTAGAAACAGAACAGAACGTTCAAACTTTGAATGCTACCCGGGCTCATATCTCTTTAAGAACAGTATAGTGGGTTCTGTCACGTAGTGACGTCACTACACGACACGCCCACTACGCGACAGAACCCACTACAGGACACGCCCACTACAGGACACGCTACAAGACACGCCTCCGTCTTGCAAGCCGCAGACAGATACACTTGAGCTAGGGAGCTATATACTGCTGCTTGGTGGATGTGTTCCTCACTGATGGTTGTGAGGCCAACATCTAGGACATCACAGAGGACGAAGTGTTTTATCAGATTACTCCAACAAAAGAAAGGTACCTCGTGTCGTCACGACGATCTAAATCTCGTGGACATCTTGCAATGACCTATTTTCAGAGGCATCAAATCTCATTCTAGGATATCAGAAAAAATACAATATTTCATTTTTTGAAAATTAAGGGGGTGTAAGGTCTTGTTTTCAAATTTATTATATTGTATGTATTAAACACTTCATAATCAACATTTTATGACACACACTTTGATTTTAAGAGTGAAATTCTGATTGATTTAGGAACATATTTTGACAACATAAAGGTAGAACTTGATTCATGTCATTTTTGTGTCACTTGGATTTTTTCTTATTTTATTTTTTTTTGGAGTCAATCAAATTTGTGGGGAAAAATCTGAGATTTTATTTTCAGGTCATATCGCCCAGCCCTAGTCTAACAGTTTTAAAAGTAACTGTGTTGACTGCTGACTTTCAGCTGCATGTGGATGTTGTTTTTATCACAACAAGAAGCACTCTGATTATGCTTGATGCTGCTGATACAGGTCACTTAATAGTGAAACCAGCTGATTGATCATGTTTTGAATTTTGTCACGACATCTGATCTTTTCTTCACTTAAAAGATCAGAATAGAAGCTTTTAAGGAGCAACACGACAAGCATCCTTCAGCAATGAGGACTGAATTTCATAGAGTGATCAGTTCTTCACAGCATACACCCTTTTATATGAATTACTTAAAGAAGAATGAAATAATCACTTAGTCTATCCAATAGTTGAAACAGTGCAAACAAGATAATAAATAAAAGCTAATTAGTTTTAGAGAATGAACCAAGTTACATAATCTAATAGATGTAAGCACTTCAATTGGTATGAAAACAAACCGTTTCACTTTCAAACATTTAATCAAGTTCGTCGCCAAGACTTTATTTTCCTCTCTTGACATCACATCTAAACACATCATGTACTAATCTTTGTGACATGCCTGGATGTGTTTCTTCTCAATCACATCACAGCGGTCCTCATTGCATAGAAGCACAGACTCTACTGCTGGATTAATATTTCTAATAAAAGGAGATGGAAACAATTTTTGGGACCCTCTTGAAAACAAGATGCCAAATCTCAAGGGACTAACCTCGAATACATTTCAATTCAAGACACATAGGATAAGGACAGGTTCCTGGTCTGGGCAGCCATGAATTTGTCACTATAATGCACTCTTACTTTAACCCCTAGGTCTCTGACCATCTTCCTACCAAACCCCCAAAGCAGCTTTGGTGGATGGCTGTGCAACATGAGTCTGGTTCTGCTCAGGATTTCCTGCTGTTTAACAGAGCTTTTCTCTTGCCTCTGTTAGTGCTGCTGATCGTGGTAAAGTACTGCATTTATGGTGGACTTATGTTGGCTTTAAAAGTATGTCTGGATATTTATGTGTATTATTTTAAATATGTATATATACACAAGTACAGCGTTCATGGAATGAAGAGTATGGCTTTGGCCTGCTCTTTGCAAAGTATATTGAGATAACATTTATTATGATTTAGGGCTACACAAATAAAAATGGATTGATTGATAGTGTAAGTCAAAGGTAAGATAAAGCACTGTTTTGTAGTATGCTAATCCAAGCCAAGATGATTCATTGTCTTTTTGTTTCCCTATCTTTTCTGGTGCCACCTACTGGGCTAAAGTGTGGATCAGATCAACTGTTTCTCCAAAAGAAAAACTACATCAAACACGTTTCTTGAAATTACATAAACAATGTTATTGGCTATCCCTCCCCAATCCAATAATTTAGCTGATTTCATTTTCTGCTCATGTAAAACAAAATAAACCAGTAGCTCAGCTAAATGGCACACCAACACTTCAACACCCATTAATGAAGTATCTCAGGAGTAAATATTTGTTTTTTTGAAAGTTTCACCACTGAACACACCCATGAGAAATGTGTAACATCTGTGTAAAGACTCAAGAAGAATGTTAATTTACCAAGTTTGTTTTGCTAATGTTTTTAAGGTAACACATTTAATGCTAATGCAAATATTGCTAATGCTGTTGCCATGGATATATGCTGTGGCTGTCTGCCACTTTGACCATGTTGGCGCTTAGCATTGTGTGTAACAGTTTGCAAGGTAGACTGATCTGATGTATAATGCTAATTTGTGGTATGACATGCAGGTATTTTTGGCAAACTGCACATTCAGAAAACATTTGCATACCACACACAGCATGACACATTTTAGAAAGGTCAGTACTTATGCTCGTGAAGTGTGGGTTTTGACAATGGCTTGTGTCTAGTGGCAAGTTATATTTTCAGTTGTTACTTAGAAACCATGTTAAGTTTGTATACAGCAACTGATCATCCAAAAACAAAATGACATGAGTTATTATTCCTTTTACCCTTCGAAACAAAATGAGGTTGAAAATGTATGTTTTTATCCAGTCATCCTCAGAGAGTCATTATCAGCATCTACAATAGTTTACTCTGCCTATCAGATCATGAGTAAAGTCTAAAACACGCTCTCAGTTGTAAATCCTAAATTGATGAAACACTGATCTTCTGCTTACCCTCTTGACATCCTCGAGTGCGGCCTCTCCTCTCTGTACGCTGCGACAAGCCAGAATCACTCGAGCTCCTCTTTTAGCCAAGTCAATGGCCGTTTCCTTACCAATGCCCGTGTTACTGCCTACAGGAGAAAGCATAGAAACACAGATGATACATGTGCCATTTTCAAGTCTAATGTGAGTTAAACTGCAACATTCATACCTAACATAGGGCTGTTTATTCATAAAATGAGTTATTACTCAAAAACACAATCAGGCAAAAATCTCATTTAGGATCAAGAACTTTAACTTGGTTGACAGATAAATTCTCTTAAACTGTATTTGATAATAATCTGCCAAAGTCATGATGTTTTATCTCTGTAAACATATTATATTTGTGAACATCCTTAATACTTTCAGTTGCTCTAAATTCTTCAAGAATTCAATAATAGAGCTCACACTGTATACTCTATGCAGTCACATTTTAAAGTATTTAGGCTCTTTTTTATAAATACAGTTCTCTTCTGTTTCTCTCCTCTCTTTCCCTTGACTTCAATCTCTATGATCAGCTCTACATGACTTGTACTTTGGTATTTGTTGTTTGTAGAGCTGCAACTATCGAGTATTTTTGGAATCAAGTACTCTGTCGATTATTTCTTCGAGTAATCGAGTACTCTAACAAAATACACTTTTTTGTTTTTAAACAGATAAATCAATTGTATACAATGCAACATGTTAGGGCTTTCAAAATGAGCAACCAAATGTCACTTATTCCTCAGAAAAGGGTTTTTATTTTAACAACTTTCAAAGTTTAAACCAGTACTGGCTTAAAACAAAGCCAATACAATACTGATTTACAAAGCAGTAATATAATTCTGCAATTATACTTGTGAAGTGTGTTCTGGAGGGCATTGTGTAGTTTGGATTGAAATCCTTATCATGTTCTTAAATCCTGTGTCCTCCACCATGGAAAGAGGACGCATGTCTGTGATGAGCAGATTTAAAATGCTGTAATAGTAACAGTTGTAGCCCTAACGACGTGCTATCATGCTAAGCTCTGTGCTAAGCTCACTCTGTTTGATATCCGACACACTGCACTGTGTTTTCTTTTTGTCCCTTCTTGTAGTGACCCCACTTGGAACACTCCCTGCCATTTCTTCTTTGGACCCTCTCCTTTCTGTCCCTCTCTTTTCTCTTCCTTCATGATTTTACAAGCCGCGCAGCAGCGGAGGTAGCAGGCGAGGTGTGCCACAGAAATTACCGTCCGTGTCAAACACCGTGCACTGTATAGTAGTCCAGATATACATTTATATGTATAATTATATATTAAACGAGGCTTCGAGGCACAAAATTTAATTCAAGGATATTTTGTAATCGAGTACTCACGAATATTCGAGGAATCGTTTCAGCTCTAGTTGTTTGATCTTGGAATGTAAAAACTGATCATTTTATGACAGACCTGGTCGATCAATGCATTAGCACAAAAGAATATCTATCTGTTATTGCATTTTAAGATCATAGATATGTATGTGGGTAATTATTAAGGTAGAAACTGTGTGCTTTCTGACCTCATGTACACATGAAAACTGTAATTTGGATCAGTGAAAATTTTTGAGATAAAATGTTTAAACCTGACTGTGGAGAAGCTGTGTGGTTTGGATGTGTATAACTATAAAAATATATCTGAAGATTTTTAATTGACTTATAGTGTTAATACTACTGCACAGATCACATCATAACAACTCAAATACAGAAATGCCATAGAGTTGTTTAACACATTAGATGCTTAAGTGGAGTCCGTCTTTAATTTCTTTATAATTTCAAATACTTACAACCAATTGTGGTTGTTTTAGGACCTTTACTTTGTTGTCACGATATCAATCAGGTATTGGTATTCATTTCTGCCACATTCATACTGGCCTAAGCCAAAAGTCTGAATGATACAACTATTTATTTCTGCGAAAAACGTCCACATTATGTTTCCATTCTGCCTAAACAAATGTCAAAATGTGATTTTCGTCCTTGTTGTCCGTGCGATGACAGTTTTGATCAAAACAAACTAATGAACACACTGAAGTGAAAAAAGTGCTGAGTCATATTCAATCTGCAGCTTCCTTTTCCGTAAAGTGTTGAATTAATCCGAAGAAAATCCAGTAAAACATCTGTGCTTGTGCATCTTGATTCCTGCCACTATCATACTGGTCTATTCCAGTATTTTGAACAATAAGACAACCATAAAAGATATCCATATTGTGTTTTAATTCAGCCTAAGTAAATGTCAAGATGTGTTTTTCGTCTTTGTTGTCCAGCCCTAGATGCGATTACATAATCAAAACAAACTAATGAACACTCTGAAGTGAATAAAGTTCGGAGTGATTTTCAATCTGCAGCTCCAGTCCATGCTGTATCTTCCTGTTCCGCAAAGTGTTGAATAACTCTGAAGAATATCCAGTCAATCATCATTGCTCTCAGACACCTGTCTGCTCTCGCTCACCTGTGACTATCGCGATCTTTCCGTGCAGCTTCGCGGTGCTCTTGCAGCGTTTCCCCTTCACCACGATCTCCCGGTAAACGAAGGCAACAACGAGGACAACACCGAGGGTCAGGAGACACGACATGTTGGACACGGAGAGTCAAACACACTGAGACAGACACAGAGGGACACACAGGCTTGTATAGACTGGCTCTGTGGGCGGGTCTCCCTTATCACCGCATCAGGCAGTGCAAAACCCGGACACACTCAAGGGCTCAGCCGAGAGGACTTTCACTTCTTTATGACCTCGAGTTTTAATAGGAGACAGCGCCATCTGCTGATGCTCACAGGGCTGCGTTTCTGTTACCTCATTTAAATGGGAAATGGACTTGAGCTTATATGGCGTTTTTCTAGTCTTTACTCCTCAAAGCTGCTTTACACCGCAGGTCACAAGTACCCATTCACACCCATTCGCCCTCACAATCACTCACTGATGGTACAGAGTTCCTGTGTTAGTTATCCATCAGTATCTAGACTCTAACACAGTCACGCTCCGCTCTTTAATAACGCAGTAGTGGGAGCAACATGGGGTTAAGTGTCTTGCTCAAGGACACATAGCCATGTGTTGCCCGGAACTGGGCTTGAACCTGCAACCTCCCGAACACTGACCAAGCACCACATCACCATTCCATTCACATTCTGTACCTCCTACATCCCTTTCCTATATTTTAGGCCTACAATTGTGTCATCAAACTGAAACAAAACCAAAAACATGAAATTACTTGAGCATAAAAAATTGTGACAATAACGCTCAAATCAGTCAGTCAATCAATCTTTATTTGTATAGCGCCAATTCATAACAGGCGTTATCTTAAGACACTTTACAATGGAGCAGGCCGGATACACCTCTTAAAGCTATGTTCTACGATTTGGAAGCTTGGTATCTTAACACCGTTTATAAGGCCGTGATGGTCCTATGGTCCGATCTACGCAATATAAAGACCAAAAAGAATGAAAAAAATCCATTGAGTATATCCTAAGCGAGCCCACACAGCCTCTCGCTGAGCTCCCACAACTTCTTGGCTGCAGCGTCGTCCTTGGCCCAAGCATACAGCTCCCTCACAGTGCAGTTGGAGAAGTAGCGTCCGCTCAGGTGTTCAATTCCCTCCTGCAGGGCGCAATGCAGCGTGGTCTGAGCCCCGTGCACCGGGTCTTTGCTGAAGTACATCAACATCGGCATCAAGACCAGCCGCAGGAGATAGCTTGTGTTCCTGGCCAGCTCAGTCTTAATCGCTCCTAAAATTCAACCAATTAGACATTTTTAGTCACAGCCTACAGCAGGGTGAATTTTATTTACAGTGAAGTACATTTTTTTCCATGTTCAGGCTTTTAAAATCCAAACACACTGTTTAAAGATTCAAAGATTTAGCTGATGAGAAATCCAGCAACAGTCTCTAAAGAGCCCGGTTTCCACCAAGTGAAAAGCGGTATGGACTGGCACGGTTTGGCTCAGGCAGGATCGGTAAAGCCTGATCCTGTTTGTGTTTCCACAGCAAACCCTACTTGGTAGGGGCGTCTATGCTGGATGCGGATAGCATGATGTCATAGTAATGCCACACAGTGTACCAGGCAATTAAATACAACGAAGAAGAAAACGCAACACAGTAAACAAAGAGCAACGACGGAAGATGTCCAGCAATTCTTATTTTTATGATCAGCATGTGGCTTTTTGTTACAAAGCGCAACCAAGCTTTGTTTCAGAAAAGGCTGTGTGCCGCTAGCGTTATCTTCACGAAGACGAGTGGAGATTTAAACGTCGCGGTTTTGCGTTGTTCCACTGTCGCACAGGACGTGATGTCTCCTTTGACCAATCAACGGACTGCAGTGTTTCTAGCTCCACCTTCTGGGGTTGGATCGGTATGCTTGGCACCCCAACAGAAGGGTCCCAAAAAGTAGGACGGTACGGTTTGCTCATAAGGGGTCCTGTCCCGGTTTTAGGCTATGGAAATGCCACAAAAAGCGAGCCGTACTGAGACGAACCGAGCTGAACCCTCTGGTGGAAACAGGGCAGGGAAATTTGAACATATATGCGTTTTTTAACTTTTATAGGTGAATGGAAAACAGATTACAAAAACAACTGGACGTTCTTTTATCTTTGAAGACATAAACAGTTTTAAGGAAAAAAAAACAGAATTATGAACCTCAATTGATTCAAGTAAAATAGGACAATATTGATGATTTTTTGATAACTTGTGGAGGAGATGTTCACTTTGTGACACAAGCATGAAATCTGGTACAGTTTTAGCCAAAGGCATTCAAAAGAAAACTGGATCTGAAGGCATTCTGATTTTTTAACATGGTGCCCATGGCAGCCATTTTCAAAATGGCCACGAATGATAACCATTTACTCATCAGTTTTTTTTATTCAGGGATAATAAAGGATAATGAAGAACAAAGAAATGAAGACTAATTATTGTGACAGTAGTCATGTGCTACAGTGTAATAGAGTGAACAGACACGGCACACTGGTGACACCTCAACTGTGAAACTAAGCATGGGGTTCAGTGACAGCAAAATACATTAGCCACACTTGTAAATGCTCAGTTGTTTAATTTCAACAGGTGGGTGTACCCTGGCTATAACTGTACCAAATTTCACGCTGCAGAAGATCAACTTTGTTTAAAATCCATCTCATTTACACAAAGTTTGAATGCTGTCACACTTACCCGGGTGGAGGGAGTAACACGTGACCTTGGTGCCCTTCAGTCTCTTAGCGAGCTCGTGGTTGAAGAGGACGTTGCACAGCTTGCTGTCGGCATAAACCTGAAAGACTTTCCTAAGCGATGTCCCAAGTCCCAGAGCTTTGTGCTTGTTCAGGTAGTCAAAGTCGACGTTCCCCCAGTTATGAGCCACTGACGACACATTGACCACCCGGCTGGACTCGGACGCCTTCAAACGATCCAGCAGCAGATTGGTCAGCAGGAAGTGACCGATGTGATTGACGCCAAACATCATCCCAAGTCCGTCCTCTGTACGACCCTGCATTAAAATACCTGAAACAATAAAAACCTTTTCTAGTAAGCAATCACCATTTCCACCATCTATTTTTGATAAAGGCTTTCAAATATGGTAGGCCAAGGGTATGCATAGCATTGGGGACCTATATATTGATAACACTTTTTCTAGCCTTGAACAGCTGTCTAACACATTAGGACTGACTCGCACTAATTTTTTCCACTGCTTACAAATCAGGGACTTTGTACACCAAACATTTCAAAGCTTTCTAAAAAAGCCCCCCATCACCTTGCTTGGGTTCTTTACTGAGAGTTAATACGTTGAAGATAGGAAGAGTTTCCATGATTTATAGTCATACAATAGATAAATACAGTCCCTCTTTATCTTATTTTCGTGAACGATGGGAAAATGATATTGGGGTTCCTCTGTTGGATGATGAATGGGACATGGCTTTATCAAGGGTTCATTCCTAATCTATATGTTCCATACATGCTCTAATACAATTCAAAGTGTTACATCGACTGCACTTCACGAAAGCTAAACTCATAAAGACATTCCCAGACCTGTGTTTGACAGGTGTAAATTACCCCTAAAATTATTTACCATATGCTATAGTGCTGTTCGAAACTTGTCTTTTTCAGGTCGTCCTTCTTTGACACGCTTTCTCTGTCTTATGGCTGCATTATCACACCCTCTCCCATGGTGGGAAGTTTTGGTACATTTCTAGATGCGGCTTATTCAAATATGTCCACTCACATAAAAAAGGTTATTGCCTTTTCCTCTTTATTATCCAGACAAGCTATTTTGCTTATATGGAAAGATGTGACACTTCCATCACACAGCCACTGGCTGAGAGATGTGATGTCCAGCCTTAAGCTGAAAAAGAAAGCTGTACCCTCAACGGCTCCTATAAGGATTTAAAACCTGGGAGCTATAAATGCGATAGGTGAAAAGTTTACCCAGTCTGGAGTTTTGAATGAAAAACCTTTAAGAGGTCTTTCCACTAATTGTGAATTGGAATGCACTTTTTATTATTTATTTATTGATTTGTATTATTTTTTTTATTGTTTTTGTCCTACATTTTTCATTTCAATTACTACATGTGTTTGTTGATATGCAAACGTGCATGTGTGTGTGTTTGTGTTTGTATAAGTAAGTACATATCAATGTATACGTGTGCATGTGTATGTATGTATATTCCCATTTTTTTTCTTTTCCTATAATTTTATTTATTTTGATATATTTTCTTACAGCTCTTTGTTGTAATGTTGTAAAAACTCAAATCTTAGATAAACAAAGTGTTAAAAAAAATATCAGTTGTTGCTAAATAACATGATGGATAACTGTATTGGCGAAATCAGGATTTGAAATATCTGATATCAGAAAAATAGCCAAGATTATACACCTCTAATTCATCTGTTTGCAATTTGTTTATTACAAAAGTTTACAAAGCAGTGACAATAAATGGCAATAATTTTGCAGCTGTTGTTAACAAACAGAATTTTTATGTTTATATATTTATTCAATAGACATATAGCACTGTGCATCACATTTGTGCTTATTCACATTAAAATATGAAAATATGTTTTTTATATCTTAAAATTTAAAATAAATGGATATTATCATGGATTATGATTCAAAGCACTGGATGAAGAGGTATATATATATAAGTCAAAATTGTAAAAGTGAGTTAACATTTAGCATCTAGGTTGCCAAGGCCAAAGAAAATTGGATTTTAGATTGCCATAAGGAAAATATGCCTGGAAAAAGGTCTGTGTTGATTTATGCACACAGGATTTTGATCTTTAATCAGAAACAATCAAATGCATCTGATATTGCCCACACAACAACGCTAAGTTTCAAAGCAATGTTATGAGTTTCAAACATGGTTGTTAATAAACTGTTAATAAGGACTACAAAAATGGCATTGGACCATTTTTGAATCAGTAACTCACCATAGCCACAACCATGAGAGCAACACTGACCAGTTCACATTTTTGTTCCCGACAAAGCTGATTATCAGCGAGCTCAAAGAGCAAAGGGAAAAATCCCATACGCTTTAGGCTTTGGCCTACAAAAACGAATCATTCCTGCACCACTCTCTTCCCTGGATTTTAGAGATACTACAACCCACAGCTTAAACTTTTTACTACAACAACAAAAAGAAAAATGACAAACAGTCGTTGTCAAATTCCAAAGGCACTATTAAGTGATGACAATCTGTAAGTGACCAAAAACATTTCTTAAAAAGTCAAAATGCAAGTGCAAGAGCCAGAGCGTAAGCAGAAATGATCTTTGAAATATCAATATTTTACTGTATTTTAACCAGTCCAAACAAAATAAATAAATACCAGTGACAGAAAGTCAACTGTCAGGTTAGGCATGAAAGATTAAGGAAAAAAATTAAATAAGGAATATTTTGACTTTGAATCCAATTTCAGACCAGTTTGCAGTGACAAAGAAAATTACATGTCAACATTACAGTCAGTTATTCTCTGTTTCATAAAACTCATTATAAAGTATTTTGAAGGACAAATATCTGTATAAAGTCCCAGTGAGCAGTCTGACCTGCATTGTTGATGAGGAGGTCGAGTCGTGACTCGTTCTTCAGGAAATTTTCAGCAAAACTGCGGATGGACTTAAAACTGCAGAGATCCAACTGCATGAACACCACCTGCTTACTGTTGCTCTCCTGGAGGACATAGAGAGAATAGCTTTGATAAAGCACAAGGTGAAAGTTAACTTGTTAAGTTATCCAAATTTCAGCATAATCACAAGGTGATGAAAGAGTAACGTGGTGCTGGTTAATTTTGGGACCAAATGAGTGACTTACTACCGTAGGAACAAACTAGCTGCTAGGTGATAAATGAGACCAGGAAGTGAAAACATTGTTTCCTGATTTAAAAGCTTATTAGTCAACTTGTTCATCACCTTGTAACTTCACCAAATATGGTGACGGTTAACCAACAGTTAGTTACTCAGTAACCATAGCAATAGACCATTTTTGTGGTGACATCTTTTGTGGGTCGAGCCTATACAGTATTTAGGGAATGAAGAGTATGGCTTTGGCCTGCTCTTTGCTCTTCGTACAGAGATAACATTCAGACTGATTTAGGGCTAAATAAATAAAAATGGATTGATTGATTGCATAAATCAAAGTTAAGATAAAGCACTATTTTGTAGTATGCTAATCCTAGCCAAGATGATTCATTGCCTTTCTGTTTTCCTATCTTTTCAGGTGCCAACTACTGGGCTAAAGTGTGGATCAGATCCACTGTTTCTACAATAGAATAACTACATCAAACACGTTTCTTGAAATTACATAAACAATTACACGTGCTTTCACTCCCCAGTCCAATAATTTTGGCTGAACTAGTAGCTCAGGTAAAGGCCAACGCCACCACTTCATCATCCATTAATGAAATAAAAAGTTTCCAAGAAGTAGAGTAATTATTTTTATTTCCTTTTTTTGTTTTTGAGATTTTCAACAGGGAACACACCCGTGGGAAATCTGTAACATCTGTGTAAAGACTCAACAAGAATATTAATTTACCAATTTTGTTTTTTTTTTGGAAAGGTACTAGATTAAATGCCTGTGCAAATAGCAATAGCCATTTTAGCAAAATTGTACTTATACTAGCGAAGTGCGCAGTTTTGAAAATGGCCTGTGTCTAGTGACAAGTTTTCTCTTCAGTTGTAACCTAGAAACCATGTTAAGTTACCTTACCTCAGAGTTAGCAACTGATCATCCAAAAACAAGATGACACGATTAATTACTCCTGTCCCCATCAAAACAAAATGAGCTTGAAAATGTATGTTTTTATCCTCAGTGACTCATTATAGGCATCTGCAGTAATAAACTCATCCTATCAGATCATGAGCAAAGTCTGAAAACACTCTTCAGCTGTAAATCCTAAATTGATGAAACATTGATCTTCTGCTTACCCTCTTGACATCCTCGAGTGCGGCCTCTCCTCTCTGTTTGCTACGACAAGCCAGAATCACTCGAGCTCCTCTTTTAGCCAAGTCAATGGCCGTTTCCTTACCAATGCCCGTGTTACTGCCTACAGGAGAAAAGAAATCCAGATGACACATGTGTCATTTTAAAGTCTAATGTGAGTTAAATTGCAACACTCATACCTAACACAGGGCTGTTAGGCGGCATGCTCAGAAACAAAATCAGGCAATATGAAATATAAAAGAGTGCTATTGTGCGAAAGTGAGCTAGTTTTAAAAATTCTAAACTTTCTAACTTAAAAAAAGTGGTTAGAAACAGTGCACAGCTTTTATAGAATGGAAAAAAATAACCCATAAGATAAATAGGAAAGAAAGGCTGTTGGAAAACAGATGGGTCCCCTCACATGAAGTATAAAATTGACAATGTAAATGTGGAAAATGTAAATGTATAGCTTAAATATGAATGAACTGCATGATATAGAAATCCATTCTATTTACTTATTTATTTATTTGTATCCATCTATTTTTATTCTATTTTTTTTTCCTTTTTTCTTTTCTTCTCTTTTCCTTTTCTTTATATGTTGTTTATATATAATTGTCAGGTTTTTTGTTTGTTAATTAAATTATTGTGATATACTTTATTTCAGTGATGCATAAATAATGGGAATATATGCCTTGAATGTAAACCCAATTTAAGGATATATATGGAAATTTGCTGCACTGCCAAGAATGTTTAATGAATTTGGAATTGTATTATGTATCCATTATTATGATATGATACTATGATTATTAGTTGTTTTTTTTGTATGTATTATATTCTGTCTGGGTGGTGGTGAACAAAAAAAAAATGAAAGGGGAAAAATTTTGTCAATATTGTTTTGAAGCATTAAGACATGTATCAATGTATTAATGACACCAACTGACACAATTAAGTATAACAAATTAAATAAATAAAAATTCTAAACTAATCATAATTTCCTAAAACAATCACTCAACATGACAAAGAAAAATTTAAGAAAATTTTAAGAAAATGTTGCCGTTTTATGAAATTCCAGAAAAAATGGATTTTAAAAATGGATTTTAGAGACAAAATGTTGTCAAAACTGTCATTGCATAATTTGTCATTTGCACAGTTTTAATCTTGCAAAAAATATATATGAACATTATTTTATTTCATCTATATACTGCTACAGATCACATGACAACTGAAATGCAAAAATGGCTTAGTGTTGTTTAACACAGAGGCTGTGTCCGAAATGGCATACTAACGTACTACTCATACTAAGTGTGACGTCAAAATGAGTATGTAGTGCATTCACATTAGATAGTATGAAAAGATTGAGTGTGCGAGAAATACCCGGATACTATATCAGAAAAAATTTTAAGTATGCGAGGTGGGCATACTAGTCACACTCAAACGCCCCATAATGCATTGCGTCATGCATTATGACCAACCGAACCGCCCGTCATTCATGCAAACTTCCCGTTTTCAAAATAAACGCGTCTATTATTATCTCCTTTCTGTTGCTTGTGTAAATAGGCTCTTGTTTTGGAGCTGACCGGAAGTATCGATCTTTGATAGCATAATGGCACACATAACGGAATGTCGAAATGCCGAAATGAAATTTGTATCTGTGTGTTTTATGGCTCAAATGACCACATTTTGTTATTCTACATGGTGACTTTCTCGCCTAAAAATGCTCTCTGAACTTTCACATGTGGCAAATCAACAGAGATATTTGATAGCCTGGTGTGCTTCTGATTTTTGTTGTCTGAGGTTTGAAATGCATCATGGGAAACTTATACTACAGTGTGTTGGCATTCTAATCATACTAATAGTATGTAGTATACAGTACTCATTGGGTATGTAGTATGTAGTATGTTAGTATGCCATTTCGGACACAGCCAGAGAGTTTGGTGGAGTCCATTCAGTTTTGTTAAGAACTTCCAACACTTGCAGAACAAATTGTGGTTGCTTTAGGACCTTTATGGTAATAGTCAGGTATTGGTACTTGATTCCTGCCACAGTCATACTGGTCTATTCCAATATTTTGAACAATAAGACAACCATAAGATATCCATATTGCATTTTAATTCAGCCTAAACAAATGTCAAGATGTGTTTTTCGTCTTTGTTGTCCAGCCCTAGATGCGATTACATAATCAAAACAAACTAATAACCACTGAAGTGAATAAAGTTCAGAGTCATTTTCAATCTGCAGCTCCAGTCCATGGTGTATTCCTGTTCAGTAAAGTGTTGAATTAATCTGAAGAATATCCAATAAAACATCAGTGCTCTCAGACACCAGTCTGCTCTCGCTCACCTGTGACTATCGCGATCTTTCCGTGCAGCTTCGCGGTGCTCTTGCAGCGTTTCCCCTTCACCACGATCTCCCGGTAAACGTAGGCAACAACGAGGAAAACACCGAGGACCAGGAGACACGACATGTTGGACACGGAGAGTCAAACACACTGAGACAGACACAGGGACACACACTCGCTCTGTGGGCCGGCCTCCCTTATCACAGAGCTGTAGGCCGGGTAGACCGGAAAGGCCCGGGACACATCCAAGAGTTCACCCGAGTAATAAACCGTGGGGATTTTCACCACTTTAACTCCCTAATGACCTCAATTATTAAGAAGGAACAGCGCCATCTTCTGATGCTCACAGGGCATTGTCTGTGTTATTTGCATTCTGTGCCTCCTACATCCCTCACTACATTTAAGGCCCACAATGGTATCATCAAACAGAAACAAAACCACAACCAAGAAATTACATGAGAATAAAAAAGTGGGACACCGTTTATGACGCTCATTCAATCAATCAATCAATCTTTATTTGTATAGCACCAATTTGTAAAGTGTTCCCTTAAGACAGTTCACACTAATGCAGACCAGAGACCTCTCATTTAAAAGAAAACATACAAAACCCAAAACCAGTGAAGTTGGCACGTTGTGTAAATCGTAAATAAAAACAGAATACAATGATTTGCAAATCCCTTTCAACTTATATTCAATTGAATACACAGCAAAGACAAGATATTTAATGTTCGAACTGAGAAACTTCATTTTCTTTTGCAAATAATCATCAACTTAGAATTTAATGGCAGCAACACATTGCAAAAAAGTTGGCACAGGGGCATTTTTACCACTGTGTTACATCGCCTTTCCTTTTAACAACACTCAGTAAATGTTTGGGAACTGAGGAGACCAATTTCTGAAGCTTTTCGGGTGGAATTCTTTCCCATTCTTGTTGATGTACAGCTTAAGTTGTTCAACAGTCCGGGGTTTCCGTTGTTGTATTTTACGCTTCATAATGTGCCACACATTTCCAATGGGGGACAGGTCTGGACTACAGGCAGGCCAGTCTAGTACCCCCACTCTTTTACTACAAAGCCACGCTGTTGTAACACGTACAGAATGTGGCTTGGCATTGTCTTGCTGAAATAAGCAGGGGCGTCCATGAAAAAGACGTTGCTTGGATGGCAATATATGTTGCTCCAAAACCTGTATGTACCTTTCAGCATTAATGGTGCCTTCACAGATGTGTAAGTTACCCATGCCTTGGGCACTAATACACCCCCATACCATCACAGATGCTGGCATTTGAACTTTGCGCCTATAACAGTCCAGCTGGTTCTTTTCCTCTTTGGTCCGGAGGACACGACGACCACAGTTTCCAAAAACAATTTGAAATGTGGACTCGTCAGACCACAGAACACTTTTCCACTTTGCATCAGGCCATCAAGTAGACGAAGCTCGGCCCAGCCGCCATGGCTTGGCGGCGTTTCTGGGTGTTGTTGATAAATGGCTTTGGCTTTGCATAGTAGAGTTTTAACTTGCACTTACAGATGCAGCGACGAACTGTAGTTACTGACAGTGGTTTTCTGAAGTGTTCCTGAGCCCATGTGGTGATATCCTTTACACAGTGATGCCAGTTTTTGATGCAGTACCGCCTGAGGCTGATCGCTGTACATTGACTCTGCATGGAGAGTGGTCGCAGAGGTCGTCAAAGGCGCGTTCAGTGTGAACACCCCTTAAGCCTATTTGCAGCTTAACTCTGACCTATGTGCTGGTCCAGGCCTAAGCTGGCCTTAATCAAAGAGGTATGTTTTAAGCCCAACCTTAAAGGTGGAGAGTGTGTCTGCCTCCTCAACCATGGCCAGTCAGTGGTTCAGGAGAAGAGGAGCCTGATAACTGCAAGCGCTACACGGAATAACTCCCTATGGTAACTTTGTGCTTTCACTATTGTAAAATCCAATCACAGCTAAATTCATATTATCCCTATCCCTATCAATGTTTTGTAAAATACCCCACTTGTGAAGTTCCCTGACACCACCATGCGAAATGTAAGATTTTATTAATCCAGACCCAACATGAATCTAGCATGAGTTCAACACTTTGCCCTGTATGAATGTTTGAGTGTGAGACAGTCTGTTATCTGATCCTTTCATGCTTCATTGTTAATTTTTGATTAATTTAATCTTTATAGGACTCACCACACCTTCATCGAATAATCCACTTCATATCAGAGGAACCAGTATCTCTAGCCAGATCCTTTTAAAATATGTGCACGTACTTAGAGTACATTTATTGTTTTATTGAGACTGGTCATATAAAGTTCAAGATACATTATGCATTGGTACATTTGGTCATCAAAAGGAAATGTTTTAACAACAATAATTATTTATTCTGTAAAAATGAAGAGGTTATTTAGCTGATGATGTCTGTCTCTGTTCTAACAGCATAGTGACACAGCAGTGACAGGCTCTCAAAAGCTGAAGTCACATAATTATACCTGTTTATAAAATGTCATAGGGAGCTTTTGAGGACCTCTGCCTGCAGTTAATATTTAAACACAAGACCCTGCATTCATTAAAAACAACCCTAAATTTCTCGGTTTAAGTATTTTCCTAAACAAGTCCACACAGCCTCTCGCTGAGCTCCCACAACTTCTTGGCTGCAGCGTCGTCTTTGGCCTTACCAAACGGCTGTCTCACAGTGCAGTTGGAGAAGTAGCGTCCGCTCAGGTGTTCAATTCCCTCCTGGAGGGCACAGTGCAGCGTGGTCTGAGCTCCCTGCACCGGGTTCTTGAAGAAGTACATTGCCAAGGGCTTCAGGAAAAGCTGCAGCAAAAAGTTTGTGTTCCTGGCCAGCTCAGTGTCAATCACTCCTAAAATCAACAAATACAACTTTTTCAGTCACACAACTTGAAGTGAGGTGGATTTAATTCCATTTTTAGTCTTTTAAAAACCAGACCCCCTGTTTAAATATGCAAAAAAAAAAAAAAACAGGTTTGCCTGATGAGATATTCAGCTGCAGTCTCTAACATGGCAAGGAATGTCATGAACAAAGAAAGCTGAGTGCTTAAATGCAGAAGACAGAGTCTACAAATCAAAAAGCAGAGTTTATTAGGCAGTCCAAGTTAGTGTACAAAAAGGCAGGCAAGAACAGACAAAGATATCCAATAAACATGTGGCAAGGGGCAGGCTACAAAAACAAAAGAGCCTGTGATCAGAGCTGTGACTATTGAGATTACGTCCGGTAAGTGAAACAAGGGTACAAACAAAAACTGGCAGCAAGACAGGAGAAGACTTGAGGATCAAATCCATGACCTTTCCCCTGGGCCGTACCCCTCTCAGTCCACCAAGTACTAAAAACTGCAGCCCGGAGGTCAGGTCAGGAGCTTCCTGACCATGTGGACAATGACCCCCTTCGACAATCCGGGAAGGTGGAGGGTGTCAGATGACTCACCTTGACCAATTTGGCCAAAAAAGTAGGAAGGACTCTCATGAATCTTGGTATCCTCAGTTTCACAGTCACAGGGTTCATAACTTTTCATATGGGGAATGGACCAACAAACCTGGGAGCAAGCTTGCGAGATTCCACATGAAGAGGGAAATGATGTGTCAACAGCCACATTTCTGGCCATCCCTGTAGGCCGGCACAGGGGTCTGAATATGATTTGCCACCGTCTTGTAAGCCGCAGGCTGCCATAGCAACTGAAATCTTGATACCTCCCAGGCTCATCTGCATCATGGCTAGGGCAGAGGGAACTGTGGCGTCCTTGTCTACGGGGGGGACATGGCAGGTTGGTTGCTATGTACTACATGAAACTGTAACAAACTCAGGACATGTTACTGAACTGTGGTTCAGTCCAACCTGGGATAATGAAGTTCCAACCAAGGGTGAACAAGAATTAGCTGATGAATCATGGGATCGAAAATATGGAAACTAAGTTGTTCACAGTGTGAATCAAGGAACTTAACTTTTGTGGACTGAGTGTGGTGAGGTATCCTGCCCAGAAAAGATCCATCCATGGCATGAACTTCAAGAGCATGAGGATGTAGGAATGTTGTCAGACCTAACCTCCTGTTGAGAGATGGATGAATCAAATTAGTGTCATAACCAGAGTCAATTAAAACTTTAACTTGGATGGTGTCTCAGTTTGTGCTTAGTTCAAGTAATGGTTCAAGGTGGGCAGGATTATTAATGATTACATTCAGACTCACCTGCAGGGGCTATGGGGCAGGTCTTTGGGCACCCTGGATGTGGCAACTAGCCACAGTGTATCCTAACAGTCCACAGTAAAAACAATGTCTATCAAGGAGTCGTTGGAGTCTCTCTCCCAGGGTGAGCCGGGCGGTGGCAAGGGAGAAGCTGCTGCCGGGTGCTCAAGGGCTGGCTGAGCCGATGAAGAGTCACCCCAATGGCCAAGAGGCAAAGTGCAAGCACAAGTTCATCCTCTCTCCTCTCATTCTATAAGGTACTTGTCTATTTTGATGGCATGAGCAATGAGTGAGTCCAACTCCTCCAGGAGATCGAGAAGAAGGAGAGTGTCTTTAACCGATGAAGGGAGGCCTCCAAGGAAAACGACAGTGAAAGCGTTTGTGTTCCAACCACTATCGAGTGAGAGAGTCTGAAACTCAATGGCATAATCTGAGACTCTCCTCTTTCCTTTCCTCATGCTTATCAGCCAGTGAGCTGCCTCTCTGCCTGGAGACGTGTACTGGAATACTTGGTGAGAGCCTGGGTAAAGGGAGACAGTGGAGCAAACACTGGATTGGCGGCTCCACTCGGCTGTGGCCCAGGTCTCAACTCTTCCCATGAGGTGAGAAATAATGTAGGCTACCTTGGATTTATGGGTGGGGAAGGCAGAAGCCTGCATGCCAAAATGAAGTTTACACTTGGTAAGAAAAGGATGAACATCACCGGAGTCTCAGGAGAACCTCTCCTGCCTGGAGAGCTGGAGACATGGCGTGGGAACTGGAATAGGAGATGACACCTCTGCTGAACCACCTGGAAGAGACCTTGGGGTGGAGTTAGGCTCAAAAGCAGTTGGGTTCTTCCTCTGCAACATCGCGGTAACTGGGCCCAACTGAGCATGGAGATTAGCTGTCATAGTCTTCTGCCGCTCACTCAGATCTTTGAAGTGTGAGCAAAGCGTGGCTATCTGCTCCTCCTAGCGGGACAGTCGTTGTCCCTGGTACTGCAGAGCATGCAACTGGATCTTTGTCCGATGAGATCATTGAATGGCCAGTTTATTCTGTCATGATCAAAGAAAGCTGAGCTCTCGAGTGCAGACGACAGAGTCCGTGAATCAAAAGACAGAGTTCATGATTTCAAAAACAAAAGAGGTTGTGATTAGAGCTTTGACTATGAGATTGTGTCTGGTAAGTGACACGAGGGTACAAACAAAATGGCAACAAGACAGAAGAAGACATGAGGGTTAAATACACAAGGTGCTTGGGTTTGATGAGACATAGCTGAGGAAGCACAATCAGGGATCAGGTGTGACAATGCCAGACAGGAAGTTAAACCTACGAAGGCAAGAAAGGACAGGTGAACAGGAAAAACGAAGGCAAGACAACAATGTGACAATAATATGTGAACAATATGGGGAACTTAACAAAGACAGAGCAGGACATCGACAAGGAAATATGAACATTACAGAAACTCTCTCTATCGGATCATCATTGTGTGAAATCCATCTCATTGACACAAAGTTTGAATGCTGTGACACTTACCTGGGTGGAGGGAGTAACACGTGACATTGGTGCCCTTCAGCCTCTTGGCGAGCTCATGGGTGAAGAGGACGTTGCACAGCTTGCTGTTGGCATAAATCTGCATAACTTCCCAAATCCACGTCCCCAGTCCCAGAGCTTTGTGCTTGTTCAGGCAGTCAAAGTTGACATTTCCCACGATATGACCCACAGATGACACATTGACCACTCGGCTCGACTCGGACGCCTTCAAACGATCTAGCAGCAGATTGGTCAGCAGGAAGTGACCGATGTGATTGACACCAAACATCATCCCAAGTCCGTCCTCTGTACGACCCTGCATTATTATACCTGGAACAAAAAAAACATCAACATTAAATTCATTTTGCATTCAATGAAAGTGCATGTTAAAACAAGCTTAAACAAGAAAATGTTTAGTTAGGATTATTTTGACTTTGAATCCAATTTCAAACCAATTTGCAGCGACAAAGAAAGTTACAACTCATTGTCACAGTAAGTCAGTCATTCTCGGTTTCATAAAACTCATTAGAAAGTATTTTGAAGGACAAATATCTGTATAAAGTCCCAGTGAGCAGTCTGACCTGCATTGTTGATGAGGAGGTCGAGTCGTGATTCGTTCTTCAGGAAATTTTCAGCAAAACTGCGGATGGACTTAAAACTGCCGAGGTCCAACTGCATGAACGCCACCTGGTTACTGTTGCTCTCCTGGAGGGCATAGAGACAATAGCTTTGATAAAGCACAAGGTGAAAGTTTACTTGTTCAGTTATCCAAATTTCAGCAAAATTACAGGGTGTTGTAAGAGTGACTTTGTGCTGGTTAATTTGAGACCAAGTGAGTGACTGACTAGTAACAAACTAGCTGCTAGGGGACAATTGAAACCAGGAAGTGAAAACATTGTTTCCCTGGTTTACAAGTTTATTAGTTAACTTGTTCATCACCTCGTCACTAACAAATACAGGGAAGGTTAACCAACAGTTAGTTACTCAGAAACCACAGCAATAGACCATTTTTGTGGTGACATATTTTGTGGGTGGAGCCTTTCTGGCAACACAATGTTAGCTGAAAGTATCTTGTGGTCCGTTAATGACACTTTTTTCCAGCGTGAAAACATCTTTTTGTTTTCCAATGGGTGGAGCTATGTTTACAGGTGCATTACTGCCACCTACTGGGCTAAAGTTTGGATCAGAGCAACTGTTTCCACAATAGTAAAACTTAATTCTAGTTTCTTGAAAGTACACAAACAATGATACGGGTATGTGCTTTCACTCCCCAATCCAATTACTTAGCTGATTACTTTTTCTGGTCATGTAAAACAAAATAAACCAGATGCTCAGCTGAAGGCTAGCACTATGACTTCATTATCCTTCAATGCAATAAAAAGTTAAATAAGTAATTATTTGTTTTTGTTTTTTGTATTTTTTTTGATATTTTTGTATCTGATAAATGTTGGTTTTACATCCAGGTATTGTTGGCATCTCAAGTTAAGCAAAAGTTTGTATACGACACACAGCATAATACATTTTAGCAAAGTCAGTATTTATGCTCATGAAGTCTATGGTTTTGAAAGTAGCCTGTGTCTAGTGACAAGTAATCCCTTCAGTTGTTACCTATTAAAAATATTAAGTTTGCATACCTTATCTGAGAGTTAGCAATCGATTGTCCAAAAACAAGATGACACATGACTAATTATTCCTTGTACCCTTCAAAACAACATGAGCTTGAAAATTAACGTTTTTATCCAGCCATCCTCAGTGACTCATTATAGGCATTTACTATAATTCACTCTGCCTATCATCATCATGAGCAAAGTCTGAAACACTCTCTCAGCTGTAAATCCTAAATTGATGAAACATTGATCTTCTGCTTACCCTCTTTACATCCTCGAGTGCGGCCTCTCCTCTCTGTATGCTGCGACAAGCCAGAATCACTCGAGCTCCTCTTTTAGCCAAGTCAATGGCTGTTTCCTTACCAATACCCGTGTTACTGCCTACAGGAGGAAGCATAGAAACACAGATGATACATGTGTCATTTTCAAGTCTAATGTGAGTTAAACTGCAACATTCATACCTAACACAGGGCTGTTTGTCAATAAAAATGTGTCATAACTAAGTTTGAGTTATGACACTTTAATGTTGGAATGTAGAAGTATTGTATATCATTTTTATGATGAATGGCTTTTCATACTTGGATGATTAATGCATTGACACAATAAAAGAACATTTATCTGTTTAAAGCATTCTGAGATCATGTCCACATGTAGGTGGGTAATTATGAAGATAAACTGTGTGCATTCTGATCTATACACACAAAAACCATGCTTTACACTGAAAGGTACATTTTGCAAAACCCCTGCTAGAGTGAAGATTTCCAGAAAGACTACCGACAGGCAAAATCTACTTTTGGGCTTGATTCATGACACCATGTGCAAGTTTCTCTGCAAACTTCAGAAATTTCAGATGAGGTGGATGTTGTTAACCATTGCTGGTTTTAGCATCTCTAACTGGGCTATTTACATACACAAACACACTGTTGCTCACAGACTATGCTGCTGCACTACCACATCTCAAACCCTGTCAAAGTATTGCACAAGACCTGGTGTTGAACTTTAATTGTGACAACTGGTGACCCTGTTTGCCCGTGTCTGTGTTTGCCATTGCTAAAAATAGTAATAATAAATAAAACAAAACAAAACATGTGTTCATGGACACACACACACACACACACACACACACACACACACACACACACACACACACACACATGTATGTATATGAAACATAAAACAGTGTAATTACGAGAAAGAGAGCTAGTTCTATGTATTATAAACCAATTAAAAAGACCAAAAACAATCATAAAACATGACAACGTGCCATTTATTCTTTTTTGAAAAAAAATGTTGTTTTATTAGATTCCTGAAAGAAAATTTAGAGACAAGAGATTATATCCTGGCTGTGGAGATACCGTGTAGTTTTGCTATGAACGAGGACTTTACCAGTTTTATATGTTTTTTATTGTCATTACAAATGTTTACCATTTGGACAGATTCACTCTCTCTATATCCTCCTGAGACCTGACAATGCAAAAACGTCCTTTATAATTGACACTTTAATCCTTGTCCCTACCCTCACTGTTTTTGAGCTACATTACAAAGTCCTAGTGTATTGTGTAGAGCACATCCTGGGCTTTCCAATGATGTGACATGTACCAGGGTGGATTCTGGGAATTTTTGTCTTTCCCTCCAAGATGGCTGGAATACCAACAACCTCATTTTATGGAAAGTAGAAAGTTTTGTCAAATATTACCAATTTCTTTTGTTTTTACCAGTGATAATCATATATTTTATTGTCCATGAACAAGTTAGGAATAGTTTATGAAGTTTAGAAAGAAGTTTTGGTTATTTGATTGGGAAGAAATAGCGCTTTAGTAAATGTCCTTCACAATTGACATCTAGTCGATTTTGATACATTTTTTGTCTGCACTTAGTTTAGCTGTTTTCTCACTGCTAGAGTCACTCACAAACCATTGTGGTTTCTTTCAGTTATGAATTACTTGTTAATCAGTGTTTTTTGATGGTACAGGTAATAGGCCTAGTCAGTTTTTTTTCAATGTAGTACGTTACGTCTCACATTTTGTGAGGTTACTTGTGGAGTAGCAACTCAAGTTTTGATTTCCCACCGTAAATTGGATATGGGCATAGACTCCCATTCAATGACTCATCAGGCCAGAAGCAGAGCATCTTATTTTCTACTGACAGAAAATTCCTCAACATATTTTTACCAAAACCATTTTTTGGGCCAGAAATTAATAGAAATTAATAGAAAACAGGGCTTAACATGCTAAATTCTGAACCCGTCCTTTAATACACTTGCTTTGTAAAGCTTGAAAAATCATTTCCAATGACCGCAATATCTTTTCTGTAGCACATTTACTATGCAAAGTTATTTCAATAATATACCAATAATAATTGGACACAAGTGGCATGCACGCTACTGTGTTTGTAGTCGTTCTCGTAAATCCATGTGAATGTGCATTACTTTAGCACCATCTCCATGTGACCGAGGAGTGCTTTTGAAAACGCAAAGGAAAACCTTTCCTTTTTAGGTGACATCATTGTTGTGTAAACAGGGCCTTAGTCAACTAGTGCACTAGTAGACTTCACTCCAATGCCAAAAGTGTCACTAGTAATACTAGTACACTTAAAAGTGTTCACTAGTACTACTATTAAGCCTTATATAATAATAAAAAGGTGGGGAAAAGCAAATCCGGGCTTCTCATTGGCTTTTTTGAAAATATTACACCCAAACAGTGTGCTGAATTTGGTTATAATCCCTCCTGCTTCATTTAAATTATGTCTACTAGTACTACAAGTGAATCTTTTGTCTTTATAGTACTTCAAGTAAAGACTTCAAAAGGTCATGATATTGGATTTCGAGGTCTATCAGGGTAAGAACATTCATGAGCCAAATACTGGGAGTTAAATTTGCAGCTTTCTTACAGAACTTGTGTTCTTTGATCAACTTTTTTAGTTTTTTTTTTCATCAAATTTAATGTGTTCATGACTTAATATCACTGTAAAGATATAAGTTGCTTATTTCTTTTATCTTCTAAATTCAGTGCTGTTTTCACACGAAAATCGTCCTGTTGTCCTCCTCAGTGGACATGCTGTAAAATTAAAACTAATAATATATTTAAAAAAAAACAAAATGGTAAGGTGTTTGTTTAGGTCCAAATACATAGAAAATCACACAAAAAAAGAAATTGTAAGACACTTTTTTCTCCGGTTCTCAGGAGGGTATATATGAAGATTATTGTATTGTATTTGTACTGACTGTACAAACATGATGTAGTGTTGACTAACATATTAGACAGCTTGGTGGAGTCCATCTTCAATTTTATTTGGAACTTTAAACATAACCATACATAACCAATTGTAGTTGTTTCAGGATCTTTTACTTGTTGTCAGGGCATCAGTCAGGTATTGGTATTTGATTTCTGCCACAATCATGCTGACCTATGTCAAAATTTTGAATAACAAGACAACCATTTATTCCTGCAGAAATAAATTGTCCTAGAGGCGATAACATAGTTTTAATAAACTTAAACTAATGCACACTGAAGTGAAAGTGCTGAGTCGTATTCAATCTGCAGCTCCAGTCCATGGTGTATCTTCCTGTTAAGTAAAGTGTTGAATAACTCTGAAGAATATCCAATAAAACATCAGTACTCTCAGTCACCTGTCTGCTCTCGCTCACCTGTGACTATCGCGATCTTTCCGTGCAGCTTCGCGGTGCTCTTGCAGCGTTTCCCCTTCACCACGATCTCCCGGTAAACGTAGGCAACAACGAGGAAAACAGCGAGGGCCAGGAGACACGACATGTTGGACACAACCTCCCTTATCACAGTGCAGTTGGCTGGGTGGAAAGACCCAGGACAAACAGAGAGGGTCAACCGAGAGGACTTTAACTCCCTCATGCCCTCGATTATTAAGCAGGGACAGCGCCATCTTCTGATGCTCGGAGGGTATTTTGAGATACAGACGTTTTCCTATGGCGCCAATTCATAGAAGGAGTTATCATAACACTTTACAATAGAGCAGGCCGAAGACACTCTCATTTAAAAGAAACACATCAAATCATATGCACACACAAATATTATGCATGTACACATGTATGAGCACACAGACATAAAATACCCAACATAAATTCATCATGGCACAGCACTGGGCCAATAGCTTAACTATGATGAGCTACAATATATAGCCAAAAGTATTCGCTCACCCATCCAAATAATCAGTATCAGGTGTTCCAGTCACTTCCATGGCCACAGGTGTATAAAGTCAAGCACCCGGGCATGCAGACTGATTTTACAAACATTTGTAAAAGAATGGGTCGCTCTCAGGAGCTCTGTGAATTCAGGCGTGGAACTGAAGTAGGATGCCACCAGTGCAACAATCCAGTCATGAAATGTCCTCGCTCTTAAATACTTCACAGTCAGCTGTATAAGAACATGGAAGAGTTTGCAAACAACAGCAACTCAGCCATGAAGTGGTAGGCCACAAAAACTGCACAAAGCAAGGTCCATAAAGACATGGATGACAAGTCTGGTGTGGATGAACTTCACTGACCTGCACAGAGTCCTGACCTCAACCCAATAGAACACCTTTGGGATGGATTAGAGTGGAGGCTGAGAGCCAGGCCTTCTTGTCCTGTGTGTGACCTCACAAATGCACTTCTGGAAGAATGGTCAAAAATTCCCATAAACACTCCTAAACCTTCCCAGAAGAGTTGAAGCTGTTACAGCTGCAAAGGGTGGATCGACGTCATATTGAACCCTATGGATTAGGAATGGAATGTTCCTTAAATCCATATGAGAGTCATGGCAGGTGAGCGAATACTTTTGGCAATATAGTGTATGTGCTGGTCCAGGCTTGAGCTGGCCCTAAGTAAAAGCTTTATCAAAGAGGAATGTTTTAAGTCTAACCTTGAAGGTAGGAAAGGTGCCTGCCTCCCAAACTGAGGTTAGTCGGTGGTTTTAGAGAAGAGGAGCCTGATAACTGGAAGCTCTACCTACCTCCCAAACTACTTTTAGAGACTGATTTAGGCTTATTTTGAAATGGATGCACAGGAAGTGATTCTAAATAACACTGCTTAACGCTCAAATTCAAGACTCCAATTGTGTTCAGTGTAGCTGCAGCAACAGCACAGCCAAATGTTAAATGTGGAAGATGGGGGTGGCGGCAGGCTTACAGACACATTTCTTTTTCTAGCTGTAAGTGTCTGAGAGTAGTTAAGGTCCATGGATGGAGGTCCAGTGTCTGAAGGGGTACAGGCTGTGAAAAGTTTGGGAACCACTGAGCTAAGGCATCACCAGGGCTGTCTATACATGGGGTGTGAAAATGTGCAAGGTCACCGGAATTTCCTAAACATTATTATTAAATGGGCCCATTGGCTCGTCCTTTCACGGGTCCAGGCATTTCTGTGGGTGGACCTGGGTGCACCTGATTGGTTTCCAGTCACATAACATGATCTGTGTTTTCCAGGTAAAGAGACGGAAAGACTGGAGAAGAACAAAGAGATGCTTTACTCCATCATTACTTTGACAGAGTACTGATACTTCCATCCCTAACCTGCAGACACCAGAACAAATAAAGCGAGGACACGTGTGTGTTGAGTTTGTTCTTAGAAAATCTTTCTGTATTTACATGTTTGAACAGACGAGCAGTACAGACAAAGAGTGCTTATATACAGAGCAGCACAGAGTGTTAAAATGAGTGCTAAAACTAGACGGTATTTACAGATGGACGACAGCGGAAAAGTTCAGACTAAGAACGTGTTTTATCACAAAACTTCGGCTTACTCTACACGGTATCACAAATTCATGAGCTGTACAGTTAAAAACCAAAAAATGGCAAATCTACATGAAATCCAATGTTTCTCCAAATGAGAGGCACTGAATTATATCTATTTACATCATATGTACATGTCATAGTGTATAAGCATGTATGTTTTCATACATATATAGCTACCTGTGGTGCAAAAGCAGCAAAAGAAAGTTGAATGTATGGAATCCTTTACTATAAAATAAACGTTTGTGCTAAATGGGTTGACTGACAACATAAGGTTACACCATACATAAACGATATACTGGCAAAGAAAAGGTGAGCGCGGGTAAATAATGATCGCTCGCTCCGAAGTGAACAGAAGGTTACTGTCAGTCGATCAAAAACAGAAGAGATTGTCAATAATACTTCAAGTTCATGCAAAGATATAAACCGTTAAAAATGAAAAAATAAATTTTCCCTGTTGACCAACCAGCTGTGCAGCTTTCCCTTCATCGTGACGCCAAAGGTGCAAAACAAAAGGAGGGAGGGCGGGGCTTCCTGTGCGGGTTATGGATCAGAATTGGCGTGCAGAACGGGCACTTGGTGGGCGGGGACAGTCTCGACGTCGGGCTCCTCTTGGCTGGAGGGGCCGCTCGTCGTGGCAGTACTGGAGGGTGGAGGGGTGGGGGAGGAGGAGGGGGCGGTGCTGGTAGTGCTGCTGCTGCTGCTGGCGTTGTTGTTGTTGTTGGTGGTGTTCGAGGTGCTTGTGCAGCTGGCGGCAGGCGTGGCGTTGTGCTCCTCTTTGGGCTGCTTGCTGGCGAACTCGGTGATGCTGAAGACGAACTGCAGGCAGCCCAGTTTGATGTAGCTGCCGTGGTGGAGTAGGGCCGTGCCCTCCCAGCCCGCCCCGCTGCCACCGATCAGACTGGAGCTGCTCGCCCTGCAGCTGCACGACGGCTCGAGGCCACCGTGAGGCTGGCTGCTCATCACACCGCCAGGAGGAAGCAGGCCAGCTGCCGAGCTGGGACCCTCGTCATCGTCACGCTGCTTACTGCGACCTGCCGGGAGGACAGAGAGCGAGATGAACCAACAAGCTGGGTGACTGTTTTTTAAACTGGTGATTAATTAAGACTTATTAACAGTTCCTTATTGATACTTTAAAAGAAGAGAGCACCTAAAATGATAACTCTTTTTTGCCAACGTGCTTCTACATTTCTTTATCTAGATGCCAATGACACTGATCACCTGTTTCTTAAATCAATTATTTTTTGAGTTGTTCAACAAAATGTTGGCTGTTTGCTCAAAAACGGAGTACAAAAACCCCACCATGGAGTGATCCTTTGTTGTATCCTTCAGTAAGGACATCTAAATTAAAAAAAAATAAAAAAAAACAACACATTTCTTACTTGTTTTATTTTTGTGAAATAAAAGCGTATTGACTCAAACTTTTAACCCCTTGACTTTAAAGCTAACAAATACATTTACAATAAACTATTGGTAAAAATGTGTTCCTCTTTATTTAGCAAGGTCGACCTGCTGGTTGACTTGTTATGGATTATCCTGGGAATGACTGGATTTATTTTATTTCTGAAACTAAATTTCTGATTTTTATGCTTAAACATATCAGAGAGTGATGTTTAGATACGTAGCAGATGACCCAATTTTGTTTTGTTTTTTTAGCAACCATGTATATACATTTTTTAAAATCAAATTTATTTCCTTCAACTAAATTTTGATCATTGGAGGATCTGGAAATGTGTAAAAGAATTCTTCTTTTTTTCAATGTTTGCTCTCACAGTTTGAGTTCTGAGGAGCAATGCAGCAATGATTTTTCTAGTTTTAAACAATGATATTCATTTACAGCAGCACCAACCAGTGGCAGCAGAAAGTCAACCGCACGGTTACAATGCCAGTCCAAGGGTCAATGATATCCAACAAGATGTATATACACATCAAGCATGACATAATGACCCCTTATAGATGAAGGAAATGACTATCTCTTTATAACGGCACCTGTTAGTGGGTGGGATATAATAGGCAGCAAGTGAACATTTTGATGCGAGGGAAGCAGGTAAAATGGGTATGAATTTTTAGCTGTTTGTTAGCAAGATTATGCAGAAAGCACTGAACGAATTTTGATGAAATTTTCAGGAGATTTCGGAACGGCCCAACTTGAAATGATTAGATTTGGGTGGTGATCCAGATGTTTGTGTGGATGCAAAAAAAAAAATAATAATAATAATAATAATAAAAATTTAAAAAATATTCATAATCCCAAAACATAAATTAAATCCCACAGGTTAACGTAGAGCCAAATTAACATATATCTGCTATTTATGAATGGATTTCCTCCCAGTTTCAAACCTTTACAGAATCATATGGAGTCTATGTCTGACTGACATCTGTGATTACAGGTTAATATTTATGATTTAATCAATGACATATTTTATCAACAACACACACAATATTGATTGATGTTCAATCAACTGGGACACCCTTCCATTTTACACAGGATTGTGAAAACAGATTTGATAAAGTGACCTTAGTTTAAAAATCTTGAAGTTCTGACAGGTAAGACTTTTCATAGCCTTAACAAACAAAAATCTAAATTAAGATCTTCTAAGGCTTTAAAAACCCACCTGAAACATCAGTAGAGTGTAAAATCTGTGGTAAAGACAGTGATCTGTGACTGTGAGGATTTGTAAAATTGAACTTCTAGATATTAAAGTAAAGATAATGAGGTTCAAATACGTGAAAACTCACGTATGATTCCCTGCACTTTGGCCACGAGCCCGCTGGGTGGAGACGGTGAAGCTTTCTCTGAGAAGTCACATGAGTAGAGGACGTTGTCCACCGTGGTGCCGTGCTCGCTGTAGTTTAGCAGCTCGTAATGCTTCGTGTTCTGAGGACAGAAACAGTTCCATTTTAGCACAGTCTAAGAACAACGGAGGCTCGACAAGCTGGTGAATAAACACGGAATTAAAGTGTGTACCTCATCATAGAAAATACAGGCATGTTTCCCCGAAATGAAGTTGCAGTGACCGTAGTTTGTAAGGCACACGTCCATGTCAGCACCTACAAACATTAACAAATGATAAACACATTCAGAAGGTGCTTCACTGCATGATTATTATAAACACATTTAGGATTTTCAAACCACAACAGTGTACACAGTATCATGCCCCGTGCACTGTGCTGTTCAGTCATACTCAGGGAGGAAAAAAAAGCGTCCTCTGTGAGCACTCTCCATGCAAAGTCAATGTAAAGCCGTGATGGGGCGGGGTTAACCCTCCTGCGATGCAACTGCTGCGTTCAAGGCAATCACTTTGCTCGTCGCGCGATGTCAAAGTTACAAAAAGTTGATCTTTTCAGGCGATGTCGTGTGCCGTCTGGCAAAAGCCAATCAGTGGTGTGTGCGTGTGTGACCCATGACGGACAGTTTTTCTTCCGGACTACAGAGTAACAATCTATTTCTGTGTGGGGAAACATTAGTCAGTGAGGACTTTAGTTCCGCCTACATGGACCGCAGAGAACTCACAGACGATGCTGCTCCGGGGGCATCAGCAGCAGTGTTTTGTTTGGTAAGTGAGTGAAAAGGATACAGTTGGAATGTCAGTTTATACATCCTATTATATGATATATGATATGATCGCAGTGGGACTGGAGTAGACGTGACATTGCCGAGCCACGGCGATGGTGACCAAAATGAGATATTTATGGACACGCGATGCGACTTCAGTAGGCAACGCAATTTTGATCACGGAGTCGCTTTTGGTGTGAACACAGTTTAAGATAAAAATAATGTAGACATGTACACAACCTGAGGTGGGTGCTGCATCAAAAAAAAAAAAAAAAACCCTTAGACTGAGAAAGAGCAGCCCGGCTGTTTTTTGGTTTGGTTTTTTATGTGGGTTACCTATGAATGAAGTTTTAACTTTAGGTAGAGCACAATTTAAGCCTTGGGGGCATGCTGACATTAAACTTTAAGAAAAAAAATGTTAATTTTATAAAAAAAATAACTTGATTTAGTTGAAATTTATTTAAAAAGGGTTACTTAATTTTCAAACTAGTGAAACATATTGAAGAATCCATATGCCATGTCAGGTTATTATAAATATGTTCTTCGGTATAATTGTGCATTAGGGCTGGACGACTATGGTAAAAATAAGAATCCCGATTATTTTAAGTGATATTGAAATCACAATTATTCATTTATTTAAAAACTTCAGTGTTGATTTAAACACAACTTTAAAGAACCAGCAAGTGGCACATACAGTATTATTGATCCACATAAGTTACACACTCGCTGTGGCTGCACGTGGAACACAGAAGCGCTATGAAGCGCAGGAACTTGCATACACGGCACTCCACACTGTGTGGCATATTCATCGTTTTTCTTCGATTATAATATTTTTATGATTTTCAGATGGCAAAATTGAAATCACGATCAAAATCCGATTAATTGTCCAGCCCTATTGTGCATAGGACGTTTAACTCAAATCAATGATCAAATCCTTGATCATTGGAAGCTGTTTTCAGTACCCAAGCACAATCCCCCTGACATTTACTCTCCAAACTAAAAATCTCAGAGGATTGGGCCCTTGGCAGGTGTGTACTTCAAACACTGCGTGTAAACAGGAGAACATCTCACCAGATCCGATGTACAAAGTCCTGTAACACATGCTGACCGCGCCTCCTTTTCCTGTCAGAGGGTAGAAGACGGCCCGGGCCTGCACTTTCTTCTGACCTTCAGAGGAGAGTTTTGAAATGTTGGAGAAATTTAAAGAGCATTCTTTTAAAAACATTTAATAACAGTGTTGAGAAGTGGCGGAAAATCTTACTGTCGGGGCGGAGCGACAATGATGGAGGTTTGATGGCAGCGCTCTGAGCTGGAGGAGGTGTTCTACTGGAGGGAACTTTTGGGGGGAACAGCTGCTGGATCCTCTGCCAGGCGAGGAGTTTAATCATCTCTGAGTCCAGTTTGTCCAGCTCGATCACTGCAGACACAAACACAAACCCAGACAGAGGTATGTAGAAATGGCACTTTGACCACTCGGTAAATGTTTGTAGCTGTAAACACACACCTCCATCCTCATCCTTCGCCTCCTTCATGCAGCTGGACAGGTTTGTGATGGAGGACAGAGCACCAGGTAGAAGAGACTCCATCAGTCCAGGACCAGGACCAGCCTTAATGTCTGTGTGAGGAAAATTCAACATGGAGCAGGAAAGTTCAGACCAGTACAGACCACATACACAACAAACTGATGCATTATTGATGCAAATCATATTGCAGGAAAGTTAGAGCGTGAGCACATGAGGGAGCTGTTGGTTCAAAATCTGTCCAAAGTGAGGCTGCTTTAACAACAATAATCATTTAACAAATATTCCTGAAGTCATATGATTTATAATAAATGATGGCTGTCTGAAAGTTAAAAGCACACGCTACATAAATACATACAGCTGTGGCTGTATTTCTAATTCAAACATTAAAATCTTTGCTCTCAACATTTCTATTTATCTCCTTTACATAACCTTGACACACGTTTGTCAGAGTTTTGTTAATAAAGATCAGTTTTAGCTCATTATAATCTCATTTTACTACTTGAAAATGGTTGTTAACTCATTCACAGGTCAAAGTAACTTGTCCGCTCTCAGAGGAGGCCGTTACCTGTTGCAAACCATTTAAGGTTCTGCTGTCATTTTGTATTATTCAAATTGATATTTTTCCTCTTTTGATGGGTTGGCTCAGCTGTCTCTCTCCTGAGGGAACCACATTTCTCTAAAATATAAACTTATAACAAATATATTAATTTCAGTCTTCATCATTATGAGCTTTTATTCATTGAATGGTCCAGAGGTTGGGTGGGGAAGGGGAGGAAATAAGTTCATTTGTCATAAATGTTGACATGACTGTATATTAAAAAATGTGAAAAACAAATTGTATCACAAAAAACCTAGCTCACTAACTTCACAGCAGTGCCTTACCTGGAGTGGGTGGGGTCGCCCCCAGCTTGTTGCCGTGCTCCTTGTCTCCTGCAGGCGGCGTGCCCGAGCAGGCACTGCTGGTGATGGAGGGCTTCTCCTCGCTGCTCTCCTCCTGCAGCTCCACCTGGCCGTGATGGTTCCTCTGCGCACCGTGGGGCCATATCGTCGGGGCAGTGGGGCAGATTTTCTGAGCGCAGGCCTCTGCGGTGCTCTCCGGCTCCTTTTTAACCGTTTCTGCTCGTATGTGATTGGGCAGCCCGGACGATGGGGCGGAGTCTGAGGGTTTGAGTCTGTGCTGCAGCTCCCCCTGCCTGCAGGAGTCTGCGGAGTGGCTACAGTCTACAGGTCCGTTAGCTTTGGGAGGCTGGTGCTCCTCCGTCAGAGGTCCGTTTGGTTTCCTAAAGTTCTGACAAGGCGTCGTGCTGCATTTACAAACAGCCCGCTCTGACAGCGCGTCGTCGGCTGGGCAGCACGGTTTAGAGCAGGGCTCGGGGGAAGAAGTCCTGCCTATCGAGGCTTTAGATTTTACATCCTCTGGTGTAACACAAGATTTGGAGCTCCACTCTGATGGCAGCGAGGACGACGACTTCTGCTTGTTGGACAGATGTCTCATGATACTGCACTGCAGGGCGATGACGTCCTGAAGCCACTGGACGACAAGACACAAAACAGTTTTACATGGAAAAGAAAATATTGGGAGTTTCTTGAATTTGAGAAGAGGAAATTATTTTTCAACAGTTGCCACACTTTGATAAAACTTCTTTCTACCAACCAAAAACAGATTCATTCAGACTTCTTGTAAACAAATACAGTGGATGCAGTTTTGTTCAATCTAAAATTCATCCATACCCGTTTATAGCTTGCAGCAAAACTATGCTAGGTAAACTTATACCAAATGTAGGTCTGGGCAATTAACTGAAAAATTATCGAAACTGACATTCTGAACCTTTAATTGAAGTAATTTAGCTCATGGCAATTGTTCTGATTATGTAAGTCACGTGACCACGCCCCCTCCATACAGTCTGTTCACTTTGGCCAAAAGTGAAGGACGAGCTGCCAAAATGGAGGAGACAAGCAGCCAAGAAATATGCTGTCTCTACTGTTTGGGCACATTTTGAATTCTGCCCTGATGACATAGAACAGAAAGAAGTTGAGTGTAAATAATGCAGGACGACTGTTTCATCAACTGTCGGTAACACCCCCAATTTCTTCCTGCATATCATGAATTGATCGTTCATTAATCGTATTCAAGGTAAGAGCTTCAATTACTGGTGATACAGAGATCAGGTAATATCGCCCAGCCCTAACCAAATGGTAATCGTTTATGCTTGATGTGAACTAGGCCTGTGCTAAAAACTGATACGGCAATTATTGTTCAAGTTCAAAGATCTTGTAGACCATTTTTCTAAAAAGAGGAAAAGTTGTGGCAAATTCTATTAAAGGTGCAGTCAGTGTCCACAATCCGAACATGTAAGGATGCACTGTTAGACATGACAAACAACTGATTAAATAACAGGAAAAATCAATGAAAAACACAAATTTGAGTTTTTAATAATTAAAATTACAAATCATTTCAATTACTCAGAAAACACAAGACACCACTTCTTGCTAAGAACAAAATGCAGGACAGACTGTTGACTGTTTCATGATATTAAATTCCCCTTCGTACCTCTTTCTGTTCGGCATCTGTGGTCGCACGCTTTGACGACTGACGGTCGGGAACGCCGCTACAAACCAGCTCAAGCTGACGCATCCGAGCAGGGAGCAATAACGGGGGAGGATTCTGGTACTGAGACTTGATGGCATCAGGAACCTAGAGCAGAACAGAAATGAACTTTAAAGCTTTCAAAAACAGTTGAACCCTGCAAGTTCATGTCTACTCCTTAAACAATAAGACAGAAATCTGGACAATACTGAGCTAATTCAGATTTATTCAAAAATAGGGAATATCTAGTATCTACTTGGTGTATTTCTACACTTTATTTTCAATTCAGGACTCTTATTTATTATGTGTATTAGATATTCATTAAGCAATAACTCAAAGAATATATGAAGTGACAAAATGTAGAAGTCACATCCTGACATTCCTGACTTTTTAGCTCATTTAAAGCAAAGTACAAGCCTCAAACTGAACCTTTATGCTCTTCTTGGTGTGCTGGTGGCTTGTGCGTCGGTTCGGTTTATTTTGTCGATGGACTCTTCGCAGGAAGTCCAACTTAACCGCATGTTGGGACATCCTGTCCTGGAACTGGTCGAAAAGTTGACAGCGACTAGACAGACTGAGGCTCCGTTGATTCAGCTACAAATAAAAACAAACACAGGACATTAGGATAGGATTCATTTTTGTAAACATTGACACTGAAGCTGACTGCAAGACAGACAACGTCTTACTGCCAAGTGCTCGACGTGGTTCGGACACATCCATTTCCCTGCAGGTAGAGCTGTGAGTGGAGGGTCCAGACAGTCCATGTGGAAGAGCAGCGGGCAATAATCACACTGGATCAGGGGAGCCAACCTGCAACTCCTGCAAGAGATAATCAACCAGTTTAATACGTGACATATTTAAAGTATGAGAGCCTGTTTACACGACAACGTCATCACCAGAAACAGAATGTTTTTTCCTTTCTGTGTTCAAAAGCGCTTCACCAATCATGGAGACTGTTATAACAATTTTTTTCACTCAGATTCACGAGAACGAATGAAAATGCAGATGTGTGCCTGCCAGGGAAGTACCGTAATTACTTTACTTCAACATGCTCTTGATTATAACATGCATGTTGTATATTCACGATTTTTGCCTGAAAAACACTGTCCTTGAATATAACACACACCAAAATTTTGTCATTAATAAATGCACCTAGTCGACAGCTCCAAAGTTAGCTTTATTCAAAACTTAAGTCAATAAAATTTCAGTATTCCCCCCCCCCCCAAAAAACACAATTCTCTCTCTCTCAAAAATGAATGCCGATCACCTTTTGCTTCACACATGTGTAATTACTCGATTTCGTCCTGGGCATGCTTAGGCGCAGTATGCCAACCAATCAGAGAGCAGCTTTCAACATGCTGATGTCTTTGACCAATCACAGCACAGGTGTTCTGCATCCTCTTGCTCACAAGATGGCAGCGCCCTGTGCTTGTTTGGGTGTTTGCAATGAAAGACAATATTTCAGCTTTTCCTATCAGATGGTTTACAACCGCTTTGATGGCAAAACGAAATATATGAAGTATTTTGCTTGTACTTGTATATTAGACGCACACAAAAAATAAGAGCTTATTTAAAAGCAAAAAAGTTTGTGGACAACAGTAGTTGGCGATATAAGTTTGTAGTGGCAAATTTAACAAATGTATCTCCACTGGTCGGAGTTTTGAAGCAGCAAATCCACATTTTGTTGGAGAAGTGACAAACCGAGCACCGCTAGTTGCACACATGCTGCTTCGTGGTCGGCCATTGCTTTTGTTCCGAGGTGCGTGTGCAACCTTTATCTGAAAGAAGGTTTTCAAAACTTTTCACTCTGGACACTACTTTCAAAAATGTGCAGATTCAGGCACTTGGGGCACCATTCTCGCGTAAAAAGAAGGCGCAAGTGCAACAAAAATTCACTGTTTTCGGCTGTTTTTTTGTCTTGTAAATGAGTGCATAGTTGATTTCATGATAGTTAACATCACCAAACTCTGTATTGCTTTGCAGAGACATCCTTGTTGGATATCTGGATACAAAGTTCAATATATTCTTGATAATGTGTTCACACTAGTAAGATCAGTTTCACTATAACTGAACTTCCAGGAGATCATATCTCTGAGCTTACAAGGCTTCACAATGAGCCCCAAAAATTAAACTGAAGATGTGGACAGCACAGGGGCCCAGTATGTGTGAGCGTCTTCACTGCCTAACGACATCAGAAAAATGCATCTCCGACCACCTCAGCATTCAGTCTACCATGTCAGATATGAAACCATGCCTAGGACAAAGGATGACAGTTGGTGTCTGATTACTCAGCTCAGATGTTGATGCAAAGTGTAAGTGGAGTCCCTGCATGCACCGTGAGCTGGCAGTTACATGAGCTCACCTGTTACATGAGTAGCACACTTTGACCGGCAGAGGAACCAGACCGTTGGAGTCTAATTCATGCTGAGGTCTCCTGAAGGGCTTCCCCAGCAGCTCCTCTTTTCTTCTTCGTTTACTGCTGCCTGCAAATCCAAAGAGGAGATGGCATCGTGTGAGAAATGAGAAAGCCTTGTAAATCTAAGTCTCTATGTCAGCTCTGTCTCCCGCAAATGTCAGTTAATGATGCTACATTAAAAAATGGCAGTTTAATTCTATCTTTGCATTACACAGGATCATATTCTCCATTAAGTGAGGCTCTAGTCTGACCTGGCAGTGCAGTGGTACAGGTGAGCTCGCTGGGCAGCTGAAACTGCGTGGGGTTTCTCTCCATGGCCGCCGCGATCAGCAGCTGAAACGGTCTCTTGAGGAGGCGTGACGTGGGAACGGACAACGTAGCACCTTCCAAGTCAGCACCCTGAACATCATCCTCAGCCTCTGCGGCCTCGTCTTCGCCGTCGTTCTGTTCCTCCGATGGGGTCGGGGTGGACGATGTGTTGGAGTTGGGCGTCCCCGGTCGGCTGCTTGGCCTGCTGCTTGTCCTGCGGTCCAAGAGGCGGACCTGGGCCACGCGAAGACCGGGTCCGGCTGCACCGGCTCCTGGAGGCAGGCCGTCGAGCCTCAGCGGGCCGGCGTTCAGCTCGAGCTCCACAGCCGGGGATGCAGAGCGCTTGGAGGACCTTTCTGGTAGACCGTTGGTCTGCTCTGACTTCTGCTCTCGCTTCTACGAGGAAACAAAAACGTGTTTTAGGCCCATACAGAAAACAGACTTTTTCTCACACCCAGGTAGGGAGTTAACTGTGTACTGAGAAAGAGACATCGCTCACCTTTTTTCTAACATTGCAGCGATGGCACATCCATTCACCCGGGGGAAGCATTTCCTCACTCAATGGTGGGTTACTGCAACAAAATGGAACATAATTGGTGATGTAAATGATGACTGCAGATGTTTTTCTGATATAGTCCCAGTCAACACCAATACAAATGTTCAGGTTTTCTGGAAAGAACAGTGCATTTCATCCGCATAAAAAAGACCTCTCCCTTGAATTGAGGTTCAAACACACTTAAAAAGTGAGTTACAAGACTTTTAAGGACCTTTTAAAGACACAAACTGATCATTAATCTATACAAATGTGGTATACTAACAAGACCTCTTGTATCTATTATGTTCTAAAATACTTATTTATCAAAATGAGTCCATTATTTCTTCCGTAACAATAACATTTCCAGGTGATTAAATTGTAGGACATCATGTTGTATGGCCCCCAAAATAAAATGTAGAATTAAAGTAGAATAATGATAACTGTGCAAGCCACAACTTGGTGTTATGTTTTTTTTTTCTGGGCTGGACAAGAATAATCATTTCATAATCAAAAAAGGCCATAAAAATCAAAAACTCTTGTGTTTATGAATAAGTCTCTTAAAGACTAATAAATTTGGAGAATCAAATTAAAGACCTTTCAGACTAAATGGGAAACTCAGGAACTGTCATTGCCTCTTTTCAATTAGGGGAAAACAATATTATGTATATGTTAGCATCAGCAGATAATGCCTTAAAAGTTGAATATTAACACCAGCAGGCGTGTACATTAACTCACATCAGAACATGCAGCATTACATTTTGCAGAGTTGTACATTTAATTTTGACAGTATAATAATAATTTATCATATTATAAAGTTAGGGCCCAATTTCTGTCATCAGGGTTAGTAAATCATTGACTGTTGCTCTAAAAAGGACACTGGGTTACACAGTTACTGTAACACATTGGGGTTATAAAAAAACTGGACTGGCTAAAATGATTCAGAAAATAATGATAACACCAAAACATCAAATACTTTACATCCCAACTTTTATTATGAGGATAATAATACAAAAAAATAAAAAATTTAATGCAATTTAAAAGATCTCTAGAACCGCTGTGATCACACTCAATCTGAACTTGTCTTCTTGTTTACTTTAAATCAAATCATTCACCCCATTACAAGACTTTCAACCCACCTTCTCACTGCCTCCACCTAATGGACTGATAATTACATTACATTAAAGAAAGTGGAGTGCAAAAAGCTGTTCTATTGTCATTGGAGAAGCATCATTAAAAGGTAAGTAACATCAGTAATTTCAGATGTAAGAAAAAATCTAATTATCTTTATATAAAAACAATGTACAGGCATTTCCCAGACAGCTGAAACCATTACTGCAATTTTAACTTAAGAGATGATTACATCGACAAGGTGAGTAAAAAAATGGTCGCTCCATAATGCACAATATCATTACAATAAACTCAATCAAAGATGCAACCAGGGCTGGATTACATAAAGTAAAAAATCAAAACTGGAAGGCGAAATGTGACATATCATACTGCTCTTGCTGTAGAGAAATGACAAATGCTTGTCACAATTGTTTTTATGGTTTCTATCAGTGTTGTATACTCATGCATGAGTATATTTTAATGTCCCTATCACTGAGTTGATTTATATTTGACTGTTTTACAATATGTGGATAACATGGTGATAACAATAATGATACATGTTGATATTACAGCAATAAAAATGCTAGGTATGCAGTATACTGGATGTTTGCGGATATTCAATATGATGATATTTTGGAATACATTATCCCCATTATCAATATTGTTTCTTTTTTCATGAGCACAGAGCCTATGCTTAACAAAAAAGTACTGTTTTCTTTTAAGATAACAATTTTGTTGTGTAAGAACCTACTGTGAAGCAAGAAAAAACATTACTATAAATTATTCATAAAAGTGGACATTTAGTTAAGATGAACTTTACCATTACGGTACATTTGTATATTCGGCCAATATTGTAGCCAGTATATGGGATACATATGGCCAGTATGTACAGCTATGTCTGCATTTTGTTCATACCTGCCAAACGCTATAAAAACCTTTCAGGCATTTATCCGTCCAGTATTTAATTATGAACACTGCTTTTAAATGAGCATTTGGTTCAAGTTTTTTTATATTTGGTTATGCATAAGCCATTATACCAATAATGTCACCCTCTCCTTCATATTTTTTTTTTATATTCTGACATTAAGTTAATTTCTAGATATATTTCCCAGCCCTATTCATAACAAGTAAGCCTACAAGCCTAAAATCTCCCTCCCATTCAGCTTACTCTTTGCAACGTCGCCCTCTATTTTACATACATTATGTCGTGATTTTTCATTCTTACGTGTCGAAAAGACGAACACCTTCACAATCATGACCATATATGGTTAAAATTGTTTCTGTTTGGTCGTTTCGGAGTGGCAGTGCCGAATACTCTCTACAGAGCCGACGTTGAATTGACACCGAATGCACACGTATATTGAGGGGGCAATGAAACGCTGCTGCGGAGAAACACTGCGACGAAAATACGGCTATAAACGTCAAAAACAATATTAAGATACCGCCACTTCTTCCGCACAGATACAGTATACATATGTGCTCCTATATCCATGAAAGCAGCGTTTGGAAGGTTGGTAAGATGGCGGTTGAATGGAAAAAGGAGAGCAGTGAGGTCGCCATATTGTAAACAGAGACCGACTGGACTCCATTTTTAGCAGCTGCTCCCATAGCTACAGCCACAGCAGCAGGGGAGGATCGGCTACAGCTTCACTCACACAGTTTCATGGCTCTAGCAGCATTTATAGAGCATTCAGAATTTTTACATAGGAATGCGGTGATGCTTTGTGTACAAATCGTGACATAATACTGAGTGCTAATCAACAGAAAGGGTATTTCTGGCACGAAAGTTGAGGAAGCATAACGGTTAGCAACACTGTTAGCTGCGGCTGTCAACCTTCAAGAGAACTCCATAAGTAAACCTGACATTTTTAGAAATGCCGGCCATAACTCCACGAAGACTTCACAAATAAACCGTTTAGTTAACAGTTTAAATTCTTCACAGGTGCTTTTGTTATTCGGCATCTTCGCTTTAAAAATTAAAAGGGCTTTATGAGGCTCGTTACTGCCTGATAACACGGCACTGCTAGCATTGCAAAAGGACACTTTCACAGGACAGGCGTCACTTTTCGTCAAAAAAAGACAACAGACCCCTACAGAACCCCAGTTAATAAATCTAAGATTTTACAAATTCCCGGCTTGCAACACAACAAAGTAAACGTAGGCCATAACTTGATGTTGTGTTCCTGATCACTCATGTGCGTTAAACAATCGGCACATTAACTTTTCAAGGCAAAGCATCAAATAATGCTCAATACCGCCCTCTATGGTTTAGTATACGAGTGAAGACAGTGAGGATTTCAGAGGGCAGAGTGAGACCTGGACTGGAGAGAAGTACATGATGATGCTCATGAGCTCAATAAAACCATTTTCTTCAACTGTTGTAGAAGAATTGAATGAACACACCAAGGCTTCACAACAACATAAAGCTTGTAAGGAATGTCAATAAATCTGCAAATGACATTGGATGGAAAATTGAAAACATTGCTGTATCGAACAGATTTCCATATCAATCAATTTTTCATATGATCATAAAAAGGTTTAAAGTTTTAAGCTTGTTCATTATGCACACATTTATACAGCACAAAACGCAACCTTTTTCTTAAGTTAAACTTTGTAATGTAAACGTGAATATGAGAGGGAAAAGTGGCTGTTATAGAGGGAACTTTACTCAGCTGAAAACAAATGCGGCGGCAAAAATATAATCTATTACTTTTCAGCACCTTAATAAAATGAAAAAAAAAATGCAAGGGGAGCAATCCTTGTAAAGTTGTAATTCATTTTTTGCTTAAAAATGTCTTTTAAGGTAATAAAACACCCAAGAAATGATTCAAGGGAGTACAAACAGAATTAAATAAATATATGAATTCAGCTTTTCTCATGTAGATTTGGGAATTATTTACAGAAAACTGCCATGTTTGTTAAAACAATTGCTGTAGGACTAATCAACTATTGTGAATTCTAAATTAAACTTATATCACAATTATCTTGTTAATTATCATTAACAAGACTTGGGAATAATTATTTCTATTGTAATTATAAATAAAACTACCACATTTTGAAACATCCCTTCTGGGATTGATACAGTATGTTTCACTTCACTTCTTGATTTTACACCAACCGATCAAATGCAAATATTGACATTTAACAGTCTAAAATCAACATAAAAACAAAACAAAATAAAAAGCCCTCTCCTAACAAATAAATAGGGATGCACAACATTTCACATAATGTTGGTTTCAGCAGATCAAAGCTTCACATATTGATAATCTGAATAACAGATGTTAAAAAAATCTGCTGATATTTATGGCTAAATTTGAGGCATACATACTAACTTTAAACATGTATGGCACATGTATTTGATGTATCTGAAAATGCTGTATTGGCTGGACTCACTCTGATTATACACGCTTTTAGTTTCCATTCAGGATCATATTACCATCGCATTTGAATTAACTGATTGGCTGCACTGTCACCTCTCTCACCTCCTTTCCATCAATCTTTCTATCTTTATTTTAATTGCTCCAAATCAAAGCAAATGTTATCTCAGGATGCCCTGCCATACTGTAACCTGCCAATGCTTAAAAGGTACAATCATAGCATGAACTATAATGGAAAACTAAGCAGGCGGTACCCAAACTGTGTAGAGTCAAACTGAATTGAGCAAATATTTAAAATGGAAATTCACCACAAACAGTAAAGGGTCAACTCTGATATGGGAGAAACTGGGTGTCCTCCATAAAAACACTGTATCTATTAAAGACTTCGGAAAAATCAGCATGTTTCATATCAGCAAAAATCCAACGTGTTGCCACCCTATGAAAATAATTTTAAACTATGTTTCTAAGGTCCTGGCACTGCACTCTTTGCCAAACAAAAACACTGAAACAGTGACCAAAAAAAGGCTAAATGAATGAAAAAAAGCCTAACAGGCATATGACCAAGCAACTACTTCAACCAAATGATCTAAACCGGATGTTCATAGGAAACAAACGCAAGTTGGAAAGACATATTTTCTTTTATTATTTGAACAGATGACAAAACTGTAGCGTTTCATTTTCATAGAAGGAAATGGAGTGATCTCATACAGTGCACTGTTGCTGGGCAGTTTTAGATTTAACATGCTGTTTTGGCATTCACTGATCATGCAGACATGTAGTCATGCTCCTTTTGTTCATGTTTTTTGTCACTAATGGTTAATATTATAGTTTGTAGTCAATTTATCATTATTGTATTATTCCTACAATGTCACATGTTTCTTATTATGTAGTTATAGTTACAAATAGATCTCAGATTAACATTATCCCAAAAATGTAGAGGACACTTTTTATTCCCTTCAGTTCAATTAATGTGTTTTTGAAGAGCCTCTTAAGTTTTCTGAAGCATCTCTTAAAGTTGCCAAAATCAATGTGGTAAAGGCAGTCTTCTGGTATAAGCTACCTTAACTCTAAGACGCCTCACGTGTAAAGTAAAACTTGAGACTAATCAATGTATGATCTCTTTGAAACCCCTTATGTTAAATGTCAATCCTGTTTTCTCATCAGTCTATTTTCATCCATGGCCTATGTGTCTATGCTTTAGCTTAAGTGAATAAATAAAAACAGTTTAGTCAATATCAAAGTGCTTATTCCAATGACTTCTGCCATAATTGTGAATCTCTTACTGAAATGCTATATGTTCTGCAGAACCCAAAAGCAACAAAACCTTATCACAGAATTCATGACCCTTGCAGATTCCTGCATCCAACATCTGACTTGTTCATGCAGCCTACTGAAACTTAAACCTGCAGCCCATTCTTTGCTCCACACTTAGCATGCACTGAGGCGTGCCAACCTCTCACTGTGCTCCCTTTTGTTTAAACGACTGTTGCTTACCAGCACTGAAGGTGGAAAGCTGCGGGGCAGTGGTCGCAGCAGAGCAGGTCTCCCCCCTCCCGGCAGCTATCGCAGGTGTCGTGGTTGGTGGCCCTGCCGCTTCTCCGGACATCTCGCACCAACTTCCGACTCCTCTTCTCCACCTCCTCGGACTTTGGGGGTGCTAAAAGTGTTTGGATTTGCTGTGAAAAAAAAAAGTGGAATGGATTAGTAGGAGGCAAAAAACTGCAGTCCATGTCAATGTTGTTATGGGGTGGCTGATACATCAACTTCATCTGTATCCAGAAACCACTTTACAGTAAACAAGACAGGGATTGTGTGGATTTCAGGTCCACAAAACCTTTCAGTGTTTCTTAAAAATGTGTTAATAAGAAAAAATACCAAAGTTAAGAATGGCAAATAAACTCCTGTATTCTGTCTCAGCTGTATATTGCAGAAGTCATGCTTTGATACCAATGTAGTCATTGTTTGTGTTTCTGTACAGTTCACAGGAGCCTTCAATTCTGATTATAAAATACAAACAAATAACCCATTACTGGATGCCTAAGACTTCTACTTTTGCCACTGTGATAATGTTTGATCTTTCCTTTTGCTACATCAAAATCTCTGATACAGCTGTCCTGTTTGAAGTATACTGAACTTCTATTATGGTTCATGTGAGACATAACTTAATACAAGACTTAAACACTGGTTTGAAAAGATCAGCCCATATTATACACCAGCATTAAGTTTGTGAAGTGTCAGCAAATTTCATTCAAATTAAAATTGAAAGCTCCACAAAACTGTTAATAGTTCTGCCAACAGTACAGCTACATAATTATTCTGTCTAGGTGGTGATAGCATGCTTCCCAGTCATGACTTGCATCAGTTGAAGTTTATAGCATTAAATAAACATTTCTCCAGCTGTGGAGGTTCAAATTCATCTGTGCAAGTTTTGTGGAGAACACGTTTTGTGGATTTCTTTAAGGTCCAGATATATATTTTAGCTGTAAATGTGTCATAGATCAGGTAGAACAGCAAGGGTAAGCAAAGTAAGAAGTTGCTGAAGAACGCTCTTTTGTGAAATCATGATTTCAATATTGTTAATATTACTTAACAACTCTACCTACTATATAAAACGTCACTGTTTGAAAGTTATACAAAATATTATTATGGTTCTTTTGTTACGAATGAAATTTGTTTTTTAAGTGTATGGCAAATATGTTAGGCCCAAATACTGGAAGAGCTGTCCAAATCTACCAACAATGAGCCGGTATAATCGAGTATCCTTCCAGTATCGCATTTTCTGTCATACACAAAGCAAACTTTTTGACAACTTCTTTGCATATCTTCAAATCTTAATTAAAGATATGATAACTTACATTAATTGATTAAGAAAGGAGTAAGAGCAGTAGTGTATTGAGTGTCGTTTGGGAGTCTAAAGAGCTGATTCAAATGTTCTGATCACCAAAAACATACCGATTTCCCATAAACCAGTTTTCTATATCAGCTAAATGAACTACATTTTCAGCATAAGACAGGCGCTGTTCATGTCACGGGCAGCTCTTTAGACATAATGGATAGGTTTTCTCTGCTCGTAGGGGTATATTTGGCTTCACTGAGGCCTTATAGCAGAGCAGCCTCACCTCCATTAAGCCCCCAGAGGTATCCAGATCGTACACAATCGTCGGGGTCTCCATTTTGTCCCACATTCATCCAGCAGCAGACGGTGCAACAGAAACTGTGATGCCAATGACCACCAGGCCCACAGAGAAGACAGTAAATCCAACGATTGATGTCCTTTAATGGATGGTTTTGACCAGCGGATGGCTAGCAAATCGATGCTAGCTCTCGTTAGCCGGCTAACAGAGCTAACTACGAAAGCAAGACGTCAGCCAGTCAAGGTTGTGAAGCTAGCGGGCTCTTCGGGCCCCAAAAAAGACAAAAACTCCGCTTAAATCCGAGTACTGCAACTACAAATTTTAGCACCAATCTGAAAATCTTCGCATCAAGTCCACATACAGTCTCCTGTGTGAAAAGACAGCTGTTGTTAGCTACAAAATCCTCCCGCGGCCTAGCTGGCCAGCCATGATTCTTGTTTCTGCTTCTGCAGAAAGGAGCCCAGTAAATCTGCAAACCCCTCCGCTCCCATTGTCAACACTACATGAAGACAGCGAACAAAAACGCTGATCCGACGAGCTTCGGTCCAGTGCACGTTTCCCGGTGATGATCCGAAAGAATAATCCTGAAATCGGGGTTGTGGAGATGCAAATTTGGTTGATGTTATTGTTGTGAAAAAGGCTGTGCATCTACCCTGGCTGCTAGCAACATCCTCTACCACTTGGCGCAACCGCGAACCGACTGGGGCGCATGCGCATTCGGACGGATATAGATTATTACGACGGTACATTTTTAAAAGGAGCGAAAACGCGGTGTGGATTGAATTTCGATCCTATATTATTACGGTAATTACCATGGAATGGACGACCTTCCCCATAAACATCTATTTTTGCTGCTAATTATCATATTAGTGTCTGCATATTGCTGCTATTTAGCGCGGGTTATCAGCTGTTTGTAGGGGAAGCTAATGCTAACGAGCTGTACCTCAACACACACGACTGAGCAGCACAGAGAGCTACGCTGACAGCATTACCGTCGCAGCCTTTATCGCCCAAACTCTCATTTATACAACACATGACATCCAAATGATGTGGATACCGCCAAGCTGGCCTCAAATGCCGGTGTCACCGCTGTAGGGGAGACTGGGGTCGGGTCTCACAATGAGTCATATTGCCGTAACTGTTTACTGTGCTCCCCCACTGTATTTTCTTGGTCTGACCAATGGGTTTCAGCCTTTTTTTGCCCAAGGCAGGCACACAAAAGACCAAAACAAAAACTTCAACACGCTTCATAGTCATCTTTGCAAATATTGCCTATAACATGAGCTACTAACCTTGCAGTACTAATGAATCAGCCTGATATAATGTCAGTAATTAGAAAGATACGTCTGGCCAAGCTAATTCTACAATGACTGTGAGCAGCCCAAACTCGCACAGGCTCAATCAGGATCCTTTAGAGTAGGTGGAAGTAAGAGCTAAAAGGAAGTAACTATTTGCATAGAGATAATGCTGCATTCCATTAACCTCAGAACTGGGAAGAGGGAAGTGGGAGTGACGTCATCTCCCGAGTTATCAGTGTTCCAGTTACAAAGCCGGAAGCAACTTGCCTATCTACCAGGCTAGCCATTGTGTTTTAGTGCACAAAAACCACAAGAATGTAAATAACACTATGACATCATTTCCATAAATGCAAGTTGAACAATACTGTGCATATGGCTGATTTAGTGCCATAAACACTTGTCAGAAGTGCAAATAAACTTAACTGTTTACACTGGGGGCAGCCATGTCAACTCGGGGATGGTGAGGATCCCCTGATGTTTTTGAAAGGTTGTGCCCTTTCCCAAACACTTTCTATGGTGTATTTCCCAGATTGAATAGTGAAATTTATTGAACCGTCCATCTGTTGAGTCCGGTGAATGAGCTTCAGCAAGGATGGAACATTTTTACTGTGCTTCCACTAAGCAGTCTGGCTCAATTTGAAGGATGGTTTGTGAAGTACAAGTGTTTCCACTGTTTAATAATAAGAAAAGGTACCCAAATAACTAATCCTTATTTGGTTCCCCTCTCTGAAGAGGTACAGAGGGCATCAAAGTGACTCAAAAGTGTGCAGTTCGAAATGCTGCTGTTGATTGGTCACAAAGATCACAAAGCAAAAACACATGCCTCACCGTGTTCAAATGAGCCAGTCAGAGTGTGTGGGTTTAATAAATTAAATAAAAAGTTGTTATGGTATCTTTCTTGTGTTGCACAAACAAGTATACACAAAAACTCCAAAACTAATGCAATTGACATAAGTTTATCAGGATCTGATGTCATGTTTGACCTTCTTTACATGGAGGACATCCATCTGTAGGATAATTTTAGCAAATATTCAACCAGGAGTTAGAGTATTTTGGAGTTAAGGTAGTGATAGAAAGCCTGGCAGCCTCAGAATGAGGAAGCAAGTATACTCCAACTGGCTTGAAACTGTATGTGTGATAGAGACTGATCTTACTTTTTAAAGCTAAGAAACATTTAATTTGGAAATATTACAAAGCAGCATTACAATTATACCAGAAAATGTTTCCCCTCAATTTATTTTAAATTTTTGCTCCTTCCCTTTTCTTTAAGACGGTGTTTGTGACTGTCATCCTCTGCCGTATCCATCATTACCAACATTAACTCAAACTAAAGTGCCTGACCACAGTTACATGGGACTTTAATCCTCTTTGCTACAATGAAGAAGCCTGGTATAATAAAGATATGGCAAAACTGCATAGACAAAGAGACACAAAGATTACTGATTAAATGCACCCTGAAATGAGAATGTTTATAAAAAATATAGTGGAGTATAACATTAACAGAGTCCCTTAAAGATAATACATTAGTAAAGCACACAGTATCCAAAGTTGTACCTAAGCACAATGCTGATGCACATTTTACTTCATCAATACCCACCTCAGTAGATATTTACTTACTGGAACACCACTCATAACTTTTTATGAGAGCAGTAACATGACACTTTCCAGACCTTTCCAAGTCTTGACAGTGCACCGGCAGAAGACAACAAAACAAAACAAAAACGGCAGATCCACCAAGGGGTGCAAGAAACTACTGGTACACCTATATAATAAATAATTTATAAATAATACATTTCATTTGGAGGCGCCTTTCAAATCACCCAAGATCACCTTACAGATAATAAAAGCATAAAACAAAACAACATAAAAACAAGTGAAGTGCAAATGTCCAATTACAGGGAATATGCCAGTTTGAACAGGTGAGTTTGAGTTGGGTATATGTTGCATGTCATTCTGAATTTTATTTATTTATTTTTGTAGTATTGTGAAATTTTATTTTTCAAGAAGTTATTGAAATCCTTAAAGTATGTTTTGCATTGTTTTTCAACCTATGGCTAGTGCTCTGCAGCAGACAAGTGGCTGTTTGACTCCCTGTTACATTTACTGTTGTTTCTTTTACTGGAACAGACAAAGCTTATCCATGTTGCAGGAACCACGCTCTTTATAAATGACACTTACTAGAACTTCTTTCTATGAAAAAATACATAGAAAGTAAATACTCTACAGATCACCAGATACTTGAAAATCCGCACTCTTGGTGGCAATGTGATTGAATGCCATGCTTTGCATTTTGTGTTCCATGGTCCCAACAACCAAACATAAAGCCACATTTACATTCTCTTTAGGAAAAGCCAAGTCTATGTCTCCTCCTTTTTCATGAAAACACAAAAAGATCTTAAATAATGTATGTTTAAATAATAAACTTTTTATTTTGGTTAACTTTGATAGCTGCACTGATCCTAATACTCCAAAAACTGACTGAAAAAGTCTAAATGAGAAATGCAGGTTAAGATGAACCAAACCCATGGACGTAGATAATGTAGTTTGTTTCTTTGGCCAGCAGAGGACGACAGCAGCCTGTAACTTATTACACTTCTTTAGGACTGCACGGAGGGGCGTTTGCAGGACTAAAACCCAGGCACCCTTACAAAATGTTACTCAGAGTTAAAAGTATCTATTTGACTTTTAAGGCCAAAAAATCTCATCAAACTTTTAAAAACATGTTTCAAGTCAGGACAAAGGATGTTGACACATTTCTATTTTGTGGAACAGGTTAAGTTCTGTAGTTTTTACTATCGTGGTAAGCTTAAACTCTCTGCAGTTTATACTAAGAAATATACGTTTTTTAAGCTGACTGGTATGACAAGGCATTTTTAATGCCACTGAATGCTGAAGGCGGGCTGCATGGTGTTGAGGCAGGCTTGTGGTTGTTCAGGAGGGAAGTTTGATACTGTAGTAACAAAGTATGACTGCTTCTACGAGTATTCTTTTGGCATCAAAATCAACTGAAAACCTTTGGGGGCCGCATCAGGGACCCCACATATTCCCATTTGACCCAAAGAGTAATACCAAATTCTGAAATAGAAGGGGTGGGATTTGGTTTGGTTTAAAGGAGTTTTTTTCTGTTATTATCTCAACAAGGTTAAAAAAAAAACAATCAATTGCAATTGAGGCATGTTTGTAAGGAGTGACAATGTTTGATCTGTTTACATACAGTAAACCTGCCTGTTTGTAAAGCAGACAAATGGAGTTACAAATATGAGATAATACACAGTCTAGAGTGAGAGTAGTTTAAAGTCAAACCCAGCGGTGGAAAACATGTCAGCCATGAAGGCTCAGAACAAAGACTGACTCTCAAAGTCAGATTGCTCTGTCCTTTGTGCTGATTGTGCCTGGATGAATTTTGGCGTTTGGACAGTTTTAGCTCTTTATGTTTTAGTAAAAATAATAATCCTAAGATCTGTGTGTGAACACTTTTGCTGACTTAGTTAAGTGGTCTGTGAAGGTGGAAGACTTTGGATTTGAACCCTCCCTCTGAGGACGTGTGGACAGATTTTCACCACTTTAAAGACTTCAGACTGCTGAGACTTCTGGGGAGGAATAAAAACATTCAGAAAAATAGTATTTTTTGATTGGCAGATAAATTATGAATCAAAATTTTGCTGCATAAGTACATGCACAGACATACACATGTGCCAAACACACATGCGCATACATACACAAACATACACTTATAATATCATTGAGTTGTCAATAATAGTATAATAGACCACCTAAAGGGTTACATTTTATTGCAGGAGGCTGTACACTAGGGGTGGGCGTATCGATCTTAATATCGATAGTATCGATACCAAGCTGAGTATTGGTATCGGATCGATACTAGTGTGATGAGATCGATACTGCAGTTTCTCTTTTGTCGTCTTTACTTTACTTTCCTCCACTCTGACCGCCGCTTCTAAACGGTGCACCTCTCTCCCTCTATGTCAACATGTTACTGTTCCTGAACAAAAACCTACAAATCTGTTGTCAATATGGAAACAGAGTCAAAAGGGCAACTCAAGAGAGGGCTTTGTGAGCAGAAAGCCAAAGGTTAAGGTTAACTGTAGTTTACACTTTATTTGTGCAATGGAAGGTATTTTTTGTTGTGATGTTGACATTGTTATATATATATATTTTTACATTGCTGCTTTTTTGTTATTTTGCACTTGTGATTTTTTCTTAAACTGGAATAATTTATTACTTTTATGCAGTTAAAATTTTGTTTGATTGTTGTGGTTCATTAATAAAAAGCATTTTTATTGCCTAAAATCTTTGTGCTGTGTTTTACCATAATCATAATCAACCAACTCAAGGTAAAATTACAAAATTATTCAATGATCATTACTTTTCATGTAAAAAGTATCGGTATCGGTATCTGCGATACTAGCCCTGTATTTACTTGGTATCAGATCGATACCAAAATTCCCAGTATCTCCCACCCTTACTGTACACAGAGGCTGTTTTAGGCATGGGCGAAGCAAGTAGACACCTGGGGCAGCATGACATGGGGGGCAGCATTAGCATGCCAAAAAAAAAAGTCTTTAATAATAAATAAATCAATAAATCAATAAATCTGCATCATGAAGCAGGAGCTCGGAGACTGTTTATGCTTTATATGTATGCTTTTTAGGTTCATGCTGTTTGTGCCCCAATCCCCCCTGGTCCAGAGGTCGCTCCGAGTCTGTTTCTCATCACAACAACTGTAATGATGTTAGCTAGCTTATACCCCTTTCAGACTGGCCAAAAAACCTGTTTAAACCTGGTAACGATTGGCTCCTGTCAGCAGTTTGAAAGGGTTTAATCAGCTATTCAATCTGGGTCAACTGACCAAGTGACACAGGTTTTTATTGGCTTACTTCTATTTGGCTTCAGTGGGAACATCACACCTGAGTCAACCTGCTAATTTGCGTCAAGACGTCTGGGTAAAGCGCCCAGGGCATAACATTGTGCCCGTCCCCTCCATTTGTAACTTACTGACTCTTTGTCATATCAGCATCAAATTCCATCCACTTTTGTACGCTGATGTCTTGATGTAAATTAGCGGGTTGACCTGAGTGTGATGTTCCCACTGAAGCCAATCAGAGGCGAGCCAATTAAAACCGGTGTCGCTTGCAGGGTCCATCAACCCAGGACGAAATGCTGTTTAGACCCTTTCAAACTACCGATAGGAGCTGATTGTTACTGGGTTTAAACAGGTGTTTTGGCCAGTCTGACATGGGTACAACTGTGTTCCAAGCCCTTACAACCTCTATCTCTGACTTCACGCTGCTCTTGATGACTCCTCAGAGACTCCACCTCAGACCTTTTCTGGTCAACCACAATCAGTTGCTCCTCCTGCTCTTTCATCAGTGCAGCTAAGGACACAAATGGAGGAAACAAGACAAGGAAGGGAATACATGAAGAGGGCACAAATGAGAGAACATGAGTGGTAATCATGTCAATATGTATATGAATATTTCTGGCACCCTTGAATCTATGGCAGTTCTAACAGGGAGCCCTACTCCTCACTAGTGTGCCTCATGAAGTGGCCTTTGAGTGGAAGTAACAGTCAGAGGGAAAACATAAATGAATGAGAGATCTAATAATTTGCACCATCACCGACAAACGTACGGACAAAACGGGTGAACATCTCATGAAGCACAGAAATAATAAATTCTTATAATCTTATTTTATAATCATGGTTCAATATTGTAAATGAATTTGCAACTTGATTACCTGCCTGGGTGTTCTGGTGATAGTCTAACCCTGTGGTACCTTCATTGTGTTAAAATTTTGGATTTGCTCCTATAGCTCCTGTGGGTTCTGTTTGTGCCACTGCTTCAGGGTCTCTCCTTGACTAAGTCTGCAGCTCCTTCAACTCGTCTACCCTCCTCTCTGTAGCAGACACGATGAGCTTCAGCTGATCTGTGGTGTCTCTCTTCTCCTTCTCTGTGTACTGAGAGAGGAGATCCTCGTTCACTTTCTCCAGCTCGTCACGTTTCAACTCACATCTGCAGGAGGAAATCTCATTCCATTGCACACTTGAATACTTTCTAAGTTCTACAGGCTTTATTCAAGTGGTTTTTAATAAGGCCTGCGCACAGAAAGTGACTCCATGGGATACAAAAGATTATTATGAAGTATTTGTTTGCCCGGCAGCCCTGGGCATTTCAGTGACCATGACTGCTGCTTATACTCCTACAGCACAGAGGTAACTTGTCACCCTGTTTGTTTCAGTTGCTGGCTCAACTGCACTCCAGCCAAAACCACCATTTACACAGAGCTTGGCGCGGTTGTTTAAGACATTGCTTTGTGCACATATAGGGTTCCACTCCTTTCTAGAAATCATTTATCCTTTTTCATGGCTTTTCCAGGACGTTGTCACCCTTCCCCTCGTACTTTTTAAAATCTTTATTTACTCTCCTGTTTAAAAAAAATATTTTGTTTATTTACTGTTTAAGTAGCCTACATTTAAAGGTGCTATGAGGAGAATCTATTTCCGGCGACATAAAGACTCTGCTACCCATGAGCACGTGCGGCGACTGTTGTAATGCTGCGTTCCAGTAACCTCGGAACTGGGAGTGACATCATCTCCGACTTATCAGCATTCCAGTTGAAGTCGGAAAAAAACAAGCCAGGCTATTGTTAGCTGTTGTTAGCACGCCCTGCGCTGTTGTTCACAAATATCACATGAAGAATGTGATTATCACTATGGCAGCATTTTTGTAAACATAAGTCTAGCAATACTATGTAAACAGCTGATCTAGAGCGACACACCCCAGTCAGAAGTGCAAATAAATTGATTATTACAGGAGCTAAATAACTGTTCACTCTGGGGGCATCCATCTTTGATTGTCAACTTGGGGGTGGTGAGGATCCCCTGAGTTCCCACTAGGAAATTCAGACTTCGGGGGACGATCCAGTTGCAGTTCCCTACTCGGAACTCGGAAATTCCTACTTCTGACTACAACTGGATTGCACCAAAAGATGTGACCCAAGCCAAAGCGTGTGTTTGTTGGGTTGTAGCTCGGACCTTCTTCAGAACTCTGCATTAGTTTACAACTTCTTTTTTCATCAACTTACAGGATGCAAAGCGACGAGGTAATGTATCTCTTTCTAGTCACGTAGCGGTAGTTTGTGATGTGTGACAACAAGCAATTTTTGGAAAACTTAGAATCGTTGTTTTGTAGCCGCCTATGTATTGCGACTTACAGCCCGGTGCTCTAAGACGTGTCTGAATAATATAAATTTGCTCTAGTTTTAATTGTCTTGTTCCTGAAGTTGAGTATCCAGGCCAGTCCAGCCCTGTCTGACCCGACCACGAAGCTATAGGAATAGCATTTATAGATAACCTATTTTGATGCTATGAAACTCATCATAAAGTGTGTATTTCGATCAGGCATATATCTAAAAGTGAGACTTTTTTGTAATTACTTAGAAACTCCTCATAGCATCTTTAATTTTTCCATGTTTTTGTCACCACTGTTTCGAGCTCTTAAATTTCATTCCTTAACTTGCATTTCCTATGTTTGATTTTTGCTCACTAACGAGGTAGAAGGAAGGTACGTAAGTTTCCAGGACAATTCAAGCTTTTCCAGAAAACGTTGTGTGCTATGAAACTTTTTGTTAATAATGGAAGACATGTGGGTTAAAAGTTTAGCTCAGATAGACTGAGGCTGATTTACTGCCTCCATCTAAAACTATTCTGCTGAGAGACAAACTGCTGCCCCAACAAACACAATGCATCATGAACAGCAGATGCACTGCAGTTCTTCATGCTCTGACTTCATTATGAAGCTAATTATCACTCTTAATGGGATATTTCACTCATTCATTAACACACGCTGTTACTGATTGTTTTTCTGGAGGCAAAGTGGAAACTTTACACAATAAAAAAGAGAAATGATACTCAACTTTTGAAAGTAGTGATGACAGATTAATGTAATCAAAGTCAAAGAAGGCCACTGCTCAGAATCTTTTTTATTTATTTGTGGCTTTTAGATTGATTTGAGTCTGTGGTGTACTACTGGTCAATGAAAATGAGCATGTTCAGAGCTTTTCATTCATCCCCATTCACACACTGTGCACCATACACTGATTTATTCATAAAGTTATTATAACAGGTAAACACATGCTGTGTGCTCAGAATAAAATGAAAGTGATGAATTATTATTATTCACATTATTAAATTCGACTGGATTTTTTTAAAAGTGCTCAACTGACCGTTTGTCTAGCTCTGTCCTCTTCAGTAAATGATCTTGATCAAGCTCCACCCTCCTTGGATGCTGATGCTAGATTACACAATCAAAAATACCCATGGATTTGACAACCTTTATTTAGGTTTAATTTTGGGCTTCAGTAAAATGTAAAGATACAGACAGGTGAACAAGGACGACTTAGAATGTCAAGAACTTGTTGAATTGATTCAGGTGTCCTCCAGCAGCACATCAATAAAGAACTAGTTTAGTACGTTATATCTTTATGTCCTCAATGTCCTGTGAATCTAATGTTTCCAATTTCAAGACTTCAAGATTTAATTGTGCTGAGAGGGTACCCCCCAAGAAAACAATGATTATATTTTGAAAATAGATAAATTAATTCTAAATATTGAACATAAAGAAAAAAAAAGTCAAAAGAACAAAACTGAATATAAAAGAGGTGTGGCATTGACCTATTCTTTTGTAAAGCATCTTGGGAGAACATTTTTATGATTTTCCAAAATAAAAATGAAGATTTATTGACTGGTTATTTATAAATTTTACTGTATCAAATATTTTTTAATCATCTTTATGAACAATCACTCATGGGCATCAGAACCATTGTTAATCCATTTTTAAAAAAGCTTTTGTCCCCCAAGCTCTGCTCATATGTTGGTAAAACTAAATTTATACTTAATTTTTGAACTTTTTGTATGGATAAACACAGCTCTATCCATTCTCTCTGCCATTTATCCCTTTTTGAGTTGCAGGGGGCTGCAACCTATCATAACACACATTGGTCAAGAGACAGGTTCTGTGTTCCATTAACCTCTGAACTAGGAAGAAGGAAGTGGGAACGACGTCATCTCCAAGTTATCAGCGTTCTAGTTACAAAGTATTAAAAACCCATGCTGTTCAGGCTATCATTAGCCGTTGTTAGCATGCCCTGTGTTGTAGTTCACAAATACCACATAGAGAATGTAGATGTCACTATGGCAGCATTTCTATAAATATAAATCAAACAACACCATGTATACGGCTGATTTAGTGCGACATACTGGTCAGGAGTGCTAATAAATGGATTATTACAGGAGCTTAAATACTGTTTAGACTGGGGGCAGCCATCTTTGATTTGAGCGTTCCAGTTGAAATTTCCTACTTGGAACTGAGAAATTCTGACATTGGACTACAACTGGAACACACCAAGAGCCTACCCTGGACTGATTGCAGGATTGACAATGAGAGGCAGACCACCATTCAACACGTTCTCACCTTAGAGCAACTTAGAGACCCAAATTAACCGAATGAGCGTGTTTTTGCCTCTGTGGAAGAAAGAGAAGAGAAAGCCATATATGCACTGGGAGAACATGCAAACGGGAAGACTCGGCCCACCTGAAGAGTTGAAAACAACCCTTCTTGTTGTGCAGAATAAGCACTGCCTCCTGCACCACTGCACAGCACAGCCTGGGACAAGTTGATGATCATTGATATTTTACTTTGTGTGCTGCCACATTAAAGAAAAAAGTCAGTCCAAAATGGCACCTCAGAAATTCCTTCTACTCCATTTATTGTCATTATAAAAACAGAACAGAAAAGAATTGTTTTTTTCTTGCCTACCTCTTGTGAAAGTTTGCCTAAAGCCTATCAAACACAAATAGCAGCATACATCAATTAGGTAAATAAAACAGGCCAAGAGAGCACCTTAAGGTACCTTAAAACAGTTCATGGCATGGTTTTTATCTTATTAGTGATTTAGTGATGTTAATAATGCTTATGGCACCTGGGATAAATGACTGTTTAGTTGCTAGGGGGACTCTTTACCACCTCTTGAAGCTCAGAGGCTCAAACTGGTCCAAGAGAAAATGGGATCTATCTGCAAAGAGACTCCTTGCTTTCCTCCTCATCCTGTCAATACAAAGTTTAGATGAGGTGTTTTGTTTGTTTTTGATGGGGCAGTTTTTCACAATTTCAGCAGCAGTTCAATTAGTTCACAACAGAAGGCACAAGGCATTATATTTTTGTGGTGATCTGAATCCAGAGTTTTTTTTAGAAGGATACGTGGACAGTGTGAGTTAATGTTGGAAATGCCTTTGTAAGGGATTGTGTTTTGGGAGCACTTCTGATTACATAGACCAGTGGTTCCTGATCTTTCTTCCCCTCACCCCGCTAGTTGCACCTAAAGTGGCCTGTTCATTGTTTCCATAGATAACCATTTACAGCATGTCTACATTACGGTTAAACATTTCATTTAAGTTGGATAAAAAAATGGATCATTTTGTCTCTGTGGATTATCAGACGGATCTTTTTTCCTCCCCCTTTTAAACGCCTGATCTGAGAGGGTGTGAGGCCATGATGATAATAATGGCTACCAAAATATGTCTGATGTGAGAGAAGAAAGGCTAAAGGCCATGGTCGGCAGTCAGCCTGTGGTGAGTACAGTTGTAACATACTAAACCACAGGAAGTAGAAAACTGCGTGTTTGAAAGGGCTCTTTCCACTTTAGTGCATTTCTGCATAAACTGAGAGTTTAGAAAAGCTCTGCTGGTGTCCTTGCCTCTTCCAACGTTAGCAAAAAAAAAAAAGATTTTAAAGGACAAGAAGACTTATAAAGAAAATATACACTTGAGGTAATCATTGTTATATGTAAACTGGATATTGCTAACCACAAAGCTGACAGAGCCTTCTTTCCACTCCAAGAACATAGAGAACAAGAAAAGCACTTGGAGAGTGCAGACCTCCGCCAGCACCACAGTCCTCACCCATATTGTGATTTTCACCATAAATATTAGTCCTACCTTTATTTAATCGAAATATTTAGATTTCTTGACCATGAAAACATACCATTAGCAATTGGATTCATAATGATATCTATTTTAGTTCAATAGTTATTCACCAAAATCACGTTTCTCACCATGGCGGCCAGACGCTAATCCGGATCAACACCAAAATTTAATCAGTTCTTCCTTTTCCCATGCTGAACATTTCCTGAAAATTTCATCAAAATCCATCTATAACTTTTTGAGTTATTTTGTTCACAGACAGACAAACTCTCCCAAAAACATAACCTCTAGAGGTAACGAGAAAAGCACTCAGAGAGCACAGACCTCCGCCAAGCAGCTTAGTTCCAGCAGTGCCTTTTCCACAACCCCTGTAAAAGATACTATTCTGGATCACCAGATCCAGAATAGTGCCAGGACCTGGACCAAACTCTCATGGAGGTTGTTATCCTGTATGAACAGAAAATGTTTTGGGAACATGACTTAATATTTGGATTTGATATGAGTTATTGCATGCCATCAATGTCGTCAATTTCTCATTATAAAGTTAAATGATTTTTGTGAAGTCAATCTGGATTGGATCCAGATTAAATTTGCCTTGATGATAGAGATGTGGACTCCATAGTATCCTGAAAAATTTGACAAATGGCAGAGATATGATTTTTCAAAATTCCACCCAATAATAACCTTTGAGATTTTTAAAGAATTTAGGAAAATTTTGAACCCAGACCAGTATTTGTATCGCCAAAATTTAATGGCTTCTTCCTTGGACCAAACTAAGCCTCTGGTAAAATTTTATGTACATCCATCCAATAGTTTTTCCATAATGTAGCTAGCTAACAGAGAAATAAACAAATAGACAGACCCTGGCAAAAACAAAACCCCCTTGGCGGAGGTAACAAAAGGATTTTTTTTTTAATAATAAATGAACCTTGAAAAATGTCAATTTCTGCCAAAATGTAAGTCATATTGAAAAGTAACCTTAAAGCTTAAATTGTCCTCAAAATTGTGAGACCTGAAGGTTAACACGTCTTACGACTGTTTAACTTCAACAGCAACAACCACCTCCTCTTTACACTTCCATTACAGTTGCCCAGAATATTGCCATACAAACAAAAGGGCACAATCCAAGCAGTGAGATCTGTTATCAACACAAAAAGACTTGAAACACCTGGTAGTTTTTCTGAACAATAACTTTTATTGAAGATGTTTGTGACGTAGCTTGATCCGTACTTTTTATATGATGAATCAAAAATAGGTTAATTATCATCACTGTCATCACACCAGCTTGCATGGACACATATCAGAGGGCGATGTTTACCATGTGTATGTTGGACCAACAGTTATGGTCTTAATTTAGACAAATATCCAAACAGGCCATGGAAAAATAAACAACAGTGTCCCAGGATGTAAGCTTACCTTTTGCTTCATGGAAAGAAAAGTGGATAATACTCAGAATTTCAATCCAATTTTAAAGCCTGACTGATGCAGAAAAAGGTCTTTTCTCTTTAAATCTGACATGTTTTCAGTGAATTAGATTAATCATTGTTGTCGAAAAAATAGAAACATGTTGTTTGGAGTGACCAAACAGCCAACCAGTATTTTCTCCAGTCTGTAGTATTTGCAGGGCAGACTTGTGTTTGTTTATTAATAACCCTATTGCATGGTGAGTGGTGAATATTTGACCAATCAGCAGATTGTAGTTTACCTTTAAGGTTCAGATAGGCACACCTGGTACCTCAAAGGAGATGGTCAGAGCAGTAAATTTGGTACCTTCATCATATTCTACTCATAACCGTCACTGAGTATTGTTCCTAAACTGTGTAGAAGTCATAATTGTAGTGTGTGATGTAACATAATGCATCCCCTGTGGTTACATGGTGCTCGCTGTGCGTGAATCCGGCTGCTTTCTCAGATGGTGCGCTGCGTTGAAAGTCCCCAGGATGCGAGCTCAGGATTAAAAACTGTACAAACTGCTGCTGGACCATCACTGTGGAGGAGCTAGAAAAATAATCAGGTGGTCCAGCCTTTCCAGGAGGGTGCTGTGGTGTCCTCTGTGGGGGGTAAATAAAGGGAGAACGGAGGAAGGAGAAGGGGGAGTCACTAAAGGTGTGAGTGTGATAGACGCTGAAAAGGCCGGCGGGCGTTTTTTCTGTCCATACTGAAAACACACGCGCACCTCGTCTCAGATCGAAACTTCGTATTCTCTGGTTTCCTGTGGAGAGAGGGAAGAATTATGGTCACTAAAAAGAAGGATTTTTAATGAAATACACATCAGAAAAGAAGATCAGGATGTGCTAGAGCTTTTTTTTTTAAAGGTTTTTCAGATTTCTATAACTTTTTAAAACAAGAGGCAACATTCTCAGCTCATGAGATGAACCAATCACATCAGCAGCATGGAAACTCCCAAGTGGATAAAATGTGTGCCAAAATAAAAATGGACACGCCTAACTGCCTGCATCGAGTGTGAAACAGCTACAACCAAGGGCCCGACACTTTAGGTTGACTTTGCAAAGCATTTGGGTGTGCAGCGCAGGTGTCTTTCTAATGTGTAACTTGAGGCAGGTGCCATTTTTACGGCAAGGGGAGCTTTAAGCAGAATTTCAGGAGGGGACGACACCTCAACCACGCCTCTTCCTGTGTTCCTATGAATTCTAATCGACCTTTTCCCTTTTGTTTCGCACACTCGACGCACCCCTTCCTCCCTCCCCTTATTTAAAACTTCTTTCTTCCTTCCTTCCTCAGGGCCTTAAAGAGGGGGTTCGTCGTGCCCGGGAGCTACGGCGAATTCCCCATGAAGTTTCCCCAAACCGTTATCCACTTCACCTACCTACCATGTTGTTTGCCATCCATTATACGCAATAAATAATTGTCAAATTCATCCTGTTGATGGTGTGGTCCTTACTCTTGAAACACTTAGAGTTTTGAAAGCACCAGAGGTAGGTTTGTCGAAAAATGAGGAGTGATCAGGGGTATAACTGGTGTGTTTCTAATGTGAGGAAGCAAGAAATTACTGCAACTTAATGAAATTCCACATGTATGCTTATGCAGAGGTGTCTAATTACTCTTTCTGTTACTGATTTTGTAGTGAAATATATATTGAACATGGGCATTGACAGATTTCAAAGTGTCCTGTGTAATGATCCAGTTAAGAACATATAATGGACCCTGCTGTGTAAATTGAAAATGTAAGCTGACCAGCATGAAGTGCTCTGAGGGGAATAAGTTGATACTGTGATTGATTTGAGTCATGTTATGCTCAGAACGCACACATAATCCATCTTTTTTGTGCATCAGATTTTTACTGGAAATTTATGTTGTCAAATCATCAAAATATGGATCCACAAGCCCCCAATGGTTGTGCACAATGCACCTTAAGACAGACATCATTTTGTCAAAAAGGGGCCAAATATGTGCAGTTTCTTCACATTTGAGCATTCATTACAAACTTACTCACCTCATTGTTCTTCAGTGATTCCAGCATGAAAGAAAGAAAAGATAAGCAACAATTATTCAACACAAAAAAGCAGAGTTTCTCATATAGTCCAGCAATCCCAAGGCAGGGCACGACTTGTTTGGGCAGGGGTGTGCGTCCTGGAATTTGGCTCTGCCACCCCATGTGCCAATCAAAAATTCTTTATTGTGATTGGCTACTTGCCATGTCAGAGGTGGATTAACAGAAAAGTGAATGTAGGTGGTGAAACAACAGAAATCCGGTAACTCTTTGGGATAAAAACAGCCACAGTTTTAAAAAGGTCATCATGACTTCTTCAACAGTCCAGTTCTGAAGATCTGAACCAGTCAGATAGACAGACAGACAGACGGACAGACAGACAGACAGACAGACAGACAGACAGACAGACCGATAGATAGATAGATAGATAGATAGATAGATAGATAGATAGATAGATATAGATAGATACATGTCATGCCTCTGTTAGTGTAGATAGATAGATAGATAGATAGATAGATAGATAGATAGATAGATAGATAGATAGGAACTTTATTAATCCCCTGGGAACCTCATGATTGAACACTTCTTACAAACAGGTCTGCAGCATTAAACACATCATGTCTTGCCTCTGTTAGTGTCATATGCCCTTTAGTGTGTTTTTACAGCTGCCTGAACATCCTTGTATAAATTACACCCACAGATCTACACAGGGAATACTCTTTCAGAGACAAACTCGTTTGATTGTCACTGATCGCTGCTGAGCAGATTTATTTCTCTAATGATCCTTTCACTGAGAGATAAACCCGACTTATACAATCCTCGCTGCCTCCTTTTTCTACATCTCGTAGGGATTTTGGATCACATTTGGAGACATTCACACAACAAAAGCTTCAACAACTTGGAAAATTTCCACCACTGGTTCATGCCAGCAGCTCTGGCTTTGGCTTTGTGCAGAGCATCAATAGAAATGATCAAGCGTGTGCTCCTGGGGAAGTCGTGACGGGCTCTTTTTGAGCTGATGTGCCCATCAAGGTCAGACTGGATGTTTATGTTTGCTCTTATTAATGGTACTAAGTCAGTTTTTGATTCAACAGGATATGAAACTGAAAACAGACAAAGTGAGCACATTTACTTGAAGGTAGCATCTTTATCAGCAGATCAATTAAGTTTCATTTGTGAAGACACATTCATACGAACAGCTCTCAGTCTGACACACGCAGACTCACCGTCGTCTCATGAACTGAGTTTTCAAACGTCGACTCTGTGGAGATGTTTTCATACGGTAAACTGGAGGCCAAGGAGAGACGCAGAGGCTTTCTCTGAACCCTGAGAACAGAAGTGCACGAAATAAAGTCAGAAAAATTGAAAATACATCTGACAAAACTGTATTTATTTTTTTGCCACTTTCGTGTTTTATTTTAGTCACAGTGTGTTAAAATCATTCATCCTAATCCCCTGAGATCTTGTCTTACAACATCAACTGTGCTAAAAACACTTTTAATTTTCTTTGACTTGATCTGTATCAGACACGAGCTGTCCAGGCTTTCTTTAAAGTCCAAAAGATTCAGAGTAACATTTTTAACCGTAGGTATGACAAGCTCAGAGGGTCCCAAGAGAATTTTAGAAAAGTCTTTCTCTGTCACAGCTCACAATTGGTTTGTTTAAGTAGAAAACTTGACAAAATCTGCAATAACATTACTAAAAATAGAGCTATAGTCTACTTTCATTTTCTCTGTGATCCCCTTGCATGCATTTGTCAAAAAGAAGTAAAAATGTCTGAATATTAAACTTTTTTTTTTACTAGCATTATGAAATAGTTGAAATTGGTTCGGAACTTTTCTTGAACTCATTAAATTAAGTACCACTGACTGCATTTGAGTCTGAATTTAAACTACTACATTGTTTGAAAGCCTGATTGGTCACCTTTACATGAAGCTTCAGCTCATAAGGAAAGAGCATTTATTGAATGAGCAACACAGATAAAGGTGTGGGTAGCACCCCTCAAAAAATGTGTCTATGTTCTCTACAACTAGGGCAAGGGGTTCTGGTACACAGATTTATTATTCGGCATTATTTTGTGGCAGTCCGGGTACTATTTCCAAACTGTGGACCAAGTTTTATGAGTCTGGTGGAGGCAAAGACAGACCGTGAAGCCAGACAACACCCCCAGAAGACCAGTTGCTCACTTTTAATTCACAGAGGATCTTGAGGCTTCCTAATGGGGGATTTTTTGCCCATTTATTTGGGCATTTCCCACACATTTAGCTTTCTGCTTATTCCACAAATGCACAGTCCTTACTTGTTACACATTTTTTTTCAAGACAACTAATCAGGGTTTCCAATGATACTAAAAACAATACCAATTGGTATTATTAAATATTTTATACAGTACAGTATGTACTCAACAAATGTATTAGACCACCGCCCAATGTAAGGCTTAAGCCACATCTGCCCTAAATGAACAGAATTGGCAAATACCAAACTTCGTTTTTAATGTTTTAGTAATGGTTATAACACCAGTAAATAGAAGCCAACAGTTTCATTACACAATATATTTATTGGTGTTCTCCATGAATTTTCAGATGCACTGTTTAACAAAAAAGAAAAGCACTAAAAAAGTTAAGTACATTATTTTCCTTTGATTAAGATGCCAAATTGTTGTGTTTTACTCTCATTCTTGGACTGGAAAATTGGTTTTAGAGGTTGAAAGTTACACTTCATTAAATTCATTAATTCCAATTTAAGTATAAGAAGAAAAATTCAGTTTGAAATTTCTGTTCAAAATGTATGTCCAATAACAAACACATATTCAGTTTAAAACAAGATTTGAAAAATTTCTAAAATATTGATGTTTTCTCATCTTTAATGACAGGTGGTCTAATAAATAATATTTAACTGTTAATGAAGCAACCTCATTTTTTATAATCTGGATTAAATCCTTTATTCCAGGAGCAGGGTAGAGCTGTCAACAGCCCCGCAGAGAGAGAAGAGAGCATATACCCTTCTCCACTTTTGACTGAATCTTACTTTGAGAAGTAGAGGTAGATCCCAGTGATGACGATGATGATGATGCTGACAGGGATGATGATAGCGAATGCTGCCTGAGCTCCCTCCATGCTGAGGTCTGCTGTCAGCACTGGGGAACAGAAAACAGGTTCAGTCAGATACCTCCACGATTCATTCTTAAATGACTTTTGGTCGTGCAAACTCTAACTTTATGATTTCATGTTTTATGACTTAAACTAGTTAGTGTGTGTCTGTACACATCAACACAGCAGTATTGTCAAACGTAATATAGATTCTATTTTCATGCAGACTGAAGGTTAAAACCAACTCACCGTCTAATCTGTGATCATCTTCTGCTGTGTGGGCTGCAGAGAAAACAAAAGACATGCTCATGTGAGGGAGGTCTACATTTCCAAAACAATGACTGCAGTTTATGAGTTTTAAAGCCCTGTCCACCATATTTGAACCCCCCTGTATTTCATTGTTTGTTTTGTTTTGTGTACAGATGCATTTACTCATTCAAGCATTCAAGTTTAAGTCTTCATTCTTTTCAGGAAAACTTGGAATTTCAGAATATGTATGCAGTACTGTTGTCTGACTGATGAGATCAAAGTTTTATGACCACAGAGACAAATAAAGTGAATTTCAATTAAGTATGTTCTCACAAGCTCAGCCTATGATGACAATAATTAACAACATGAAGACAAACATGCAACAAAAACTCTTCTCATATTTACTCTTATTCATCCATCTTACTTGTATTTGTGCCACTCTTTGAAGCATTTTCTGTCTGAAGTGACACAGAGGGCCACACCATAACTCACACTGTTCATTTTCATCCTTTGCAAACTGACTGTAGAGACTATCTTGCATGCAAACATCTTTTGTCGTTTTCAAAGGTGCAGGAAGGCTTTTTGAACACCCAAACCAATAAAACATGCACAAAACATAACTTCTGGGTGAAGGGTGGGGAAAACAAATGTGTTGTTGTCTCTGAGGACAAAAGAATTGAAGATGACTTACTGATTAGGGGTGGGCGTATCGATCTTAATATCGATAGTATCGATACCAAGCTGAGTATTGGTATCGGATCGATACTGTGATGTGATGAGATCAATACTGCAGTTTCTCTTTTATGTCGTCTTTACTTTACTTTCCTCCACTCCGACCGCCGCTTCTAAACGGCACACCTCTCTCCCTCTATGTCAACATGTTACTGTTCCTGAACAAAAACCTATAAATCTGTCGTCAATATGGAAACAGAGCCAAAAGGGCAACCCAAGAGAAGGCTTTGTGAGCAGAAAGCCAAAGGTTAAGGCTAACTGTAGTTTACACTTTATTTGTGCAATAGAAGGTATTTTTTGTTGTGATGTTGACATTGTTATATTTATCTATTTTTTTTACATTGCTGCTTTTTTTGTTATTTTGCACTTAAACGTGGAATAATTTATTACTTTTACACAGTTAAGATTTTGTTCTATTGTTGTGGTCCATCAATAAAAAGCATTTTTATTGCCTTAAATCTTTGTGCTGTGTTTTACCATAATCATAATCAACCAATTCAAGGCACAATTACAAAATTATTCAATGATCACTACATTTCATGTATAAAGTATCTGTATTGGCAATACTAACCCTGTGTTTACTTGGTATCGGATCGATTCCAAAATTCCCAGTATCGCCCACCCCTATTACTAATGTGATTGTAAAAACAGTTTGTTCCAACTATTAGTGACACCAACTTCCTGATTACCTATGACCCAACCCACCTGACTTTGACTTCTCATGAACCAATACCTCCACCTTGTGCTCAAAATAATCCCAACCAAAATAAATATTTAACTCCTGCACTTATAGATAACTATCTTGCCTCTTGTTTTACTTTGGCTGCTCCATTTTCATTATGAAAATGTGAGAAAAATATCAGCTCATCACTGATTTATTGTTGATTCACAAACACCAACTCTCTGAAAAACAATACTGCACTCCATGGTCGGTTTGAGGATTAATACTCTATGGAGGGGAAATATTTGGCCTGGAGCCGTAGATCAACAAAAGGGTGAGCTTCCTTACACTGTCGGTCTTAAAATGATCTGTTGTGTGGTTTTAGAGATATTAGGAGTGACCACTTGGGGGCATCAGTGATCCTATGAATGAGCAAGGATGAAAACAGCCCCAGACAAGACAAGATGCTGTCTGCCCTGCGTCACAGATAAGTCTGATTATTGCCTGTAATCAGGCTTAGTCCTTGAACAAAATATGTAAATGCACTTGGCAGTAAAGTCCATCCTTTCGTCATCGATACTGCTCCTTCTGTTTGAGGCCCTTTTGGAGGTTTGAGTCCACCCAGCAATCACTGGGATAGAGGCAGGGTTATAAACTGTACTGGACACCAACAAATGTCAGAGCAAACAATCAGAGTCATTCTAACAACCAATCTCTTTAAGAGAAAACCCAAATACCTGCAGAGGCCTTGACCGACTCAAGGAGTCAAACCTGCAACCTTCTGATAACTCAGTAAAGCCCCAGTCACACATTCCCGTTTCTCATGGCAATTTACACGATTGTCATAATCCTGATGAAACGTGCTTTGGTCGTGGTGCATGCGCTACTTGGACTAGATCAGCCTTGTACAGTCGTGGATGAACGGCGGGGAACGTGGAAGGGTTCCGACAGTTTTGAACTGTTCAAAACTGTTGTGGAGAATCACCGCTCTCAGTATAGCGGGATGGAAGCCTAATGCAGTCCTCAGGTGAACAGTATTAGCGTGGCATGTATGGGGCTCAATCAGGATGATCGTGGTTCAATCCTGAAAGCTTCATGAGGACTACTGATACGGATGTATCTGTTTGTGCCCCGACTGTGTCCTGTTCAAGAAGGTGCGAGTGACCGGGCTCAGTCGGGGCTTACATGACGCGAACTGAGCTCGAGTGGGGCTGACGTTGTGTCAGCAGGATGGAAATTCATGGAATCCTCGTCATATCGCTGTATTAACCTAACTGGAGCGGGACGAACGCCGCCGAAGCGCTGTAGAAGCGCTACTGACGGTGTATTTACTGGGTGTGTCCAGGAGTGAGACAATCATTTCATCCCGTATCATAGCGATCACACCAGCCTTGTTAATCGTGTACAGTCGTGCACAATCGCTACGAGAAACAGGAATGTGTGATGGGCATAAAAGCTCTACCCGCTGCACGAGAGCATGCAAACTCCACACAGTCTGATATTCAAATCAAGAACCTTCTTGCCATTAGGCAACAGCACTGACCTTCGCTCTACCATCTTCAGCATCAAACAGACTCATCTGTCATGTCTGTCCGTTGCTCTTTTGGTTTAACACGTTAACTCCTCTTCCCTGCCTCCCTGAAGTTTTTTTACTGCTCTGCGGCTCCAACTAAAGGCCAAAACTTCTGTTATTTCAGCTTCTGGACTGAGACAACCTTCTCCAAACTGTCAAACATACTAAATCAGACATGTAAAAAAAAGAATATTTCCCCCTGCAGCATTCTCTCTGACTGATCTATTTTCTTTCTTTTTTAAAGTGCTCACTTCTCTTTGTTTAGATGCTTTTCTTTCTTTTTGCTTTGTCACATTGTCTTTCAGGCTGTCAGCGTCTTCAGGATGACGCTCAAAATGAAACTTAGAAAAAGATTTAAAGCCTGATGTTTAAATCAAACAAACATTTGCATTCATGTCATAAGCTATTTTTAAAATCGTTTTGAATAAGTACTGAGGCACAAGATGTTGTCAAGCTCTAAAAAATACTTCACCAAATGCATAGTGACAAGTTAGCAGTTAAGACTTTTGTTGGTATGATGTTAATATGAGATGTATTATTACTCTCAAAGATGCACCTACAGAACAGGACACTGGCACAACACTTATAAAAAATACCAGTGTACCAAAAAATGCAGTCTGGGTCATTTACTTTAACCAATTAGGTTTTTAAAGGTGCTATGAGGAGAATCTATTACCGGCGACATGAAGACTCTGCTACCCATGAGCACTCGCGGCGACTGTCGTAATGCTGCGTTCCAGTAACCTCAGAACTGGGAGTGACATCATCTCCGACTTATCGATGTTCCAGTTGAAGTGGGAAAAAAACATGCCGATCTACCAGGCTATTGTTAGCTGTTGTTAGCACGCCCTGCATTGTTGTTCACAAATATCACATGAAGAATGTGATTATCACTATGGCAGCATTTTTGTAAATATAAGTCTAACAATACTATGTATACAGCTGATCTAGAGCGACACACCCCAATCAGAAGAAGAATAAATTGATTATTACAGGAGCTAAATAACTGTTCACACTGGGGGCATTCATCTTCGATTGTCAACTCGGGGGTGATGAGGTTTCACGAGTTCCCAGTGGGAAATTCAGACTTCAGGGGACATTCCAGTTGCAGTTTCCTACTCGGAACCCGGAAATTCCTACTTCTGACTACAACTGGAACGCACCAAAAGACGTGACCCAAGCCAAAGCGTGTGTTTGTTGTGATGCTAATGAATGCAGCTCAGACCTTCCTCAGAACTCTGCATTGCTTTACAACTTTTTTTTCAACAACTTACAGGATGCAAAGCGACGAGGTAATGTATCTCTTTCTAGTTACATAGCGGTAGTTTTTGATGTGTGACAAAAAGCAATTTTTGGAAAACTTAGTATCGTAGTTTTGTAGCCGGCTGTCCGACCGACCACTTAGCTAAGGAAGAGCATTTATAGATAACCTATTTTGATGCTATAAAACTCATCTTAAAGTGTGTATTTCGATCAGGCATCTATCTAAAATTGAGACTTTTTTGTAATTACTTAGAAACTCCTCATAGCCTCTTTAAGATAAGATAGGTAGTTTGTTTATAAAAGACTCTCGAGCAGTTGTTCTCAAATGGTGTGGCAGGGCACAACATAGTAGCACGTGTTATTGGTACAACTATACTGCAGCTGATAATTTAGTTTTTGATATTTTATTATCTTTGTTTAGACTCGAGAATCATTCAGGGTGAATCCTCATTTACAATGACATCAAGTAATTCAAAAGATAAGTTCAGCAGCAAGTTAAAGATACATAAATCACAAATACACATAAACTTCAAGACAAACAAGGCATTCAGAGCAATAAATGCAGCAGTAATAGTTTAAAATGCCTTTTCGCTTTATATTCCTTTCTTTATAAGAATGCAAAAATAGTAACTTTAAAACATCCCCGTAAGACTTAAAAGGTTTTGTAATTAACAAATATGCAAAATAAATAAACATTTATAGTCAATTTAGAATTTTTAGAATGACTGTTTGAATTATATTTAATATTAAACTATAGTTGTTAGCTTAAAAAACAAACTCAAATTAATTTAATTTAAATGGCAGTTCCCATACTTAAAAATACAGGCTGTTGAAAATTTTGACCCCTTCAAGGCCTAGTTTGTAATTTTATCATATTATTTTACTGTAGTAACAGGAATTGAATGTCAAAAAATGTGACTCGTTTTGTATTGAAGTTCAGATTCTGATATCATCACCGGCGTACATTAGCTGTACATTTGGTCAGAGTTTTCATAACCAATAAACGTTTGAGATAATCAGTACTAATTATGAAGAAATTAAGCTCATCAGCACTAACTATCCAATCAAACAAAAGTTCTACATGATGCGTTAAAAGTCAGGGCAGAAAAATGAATGTTGGGCAGATATGATTGTCAGTTGTTATTAGGTTATTAAATTTAATTAAACAGAATAACCACATTCTGCTGCTTATGTTAATGAGACTATTTTGCTACGCTTTGGTGTGCTTTGGGTAATAAAAGTTTGAAAACTGCTGCCGTAGAGGATGCAATCCTCCTGCAGTTCCTCACCTTTACAGACAGGGGGCAGCCCGCTCCACTGAGATGGGTGTCCAGGGACGCAGTGGAGGACAGGCTCTCCCAGCAGCTGGTGTCCGCTCAGGCAGGAATATTGGAGCGTTTCTCCGGGCTGGAAGTGGAGCTTTGTGGAGCCGGGGATCCCATAGGTGGGTGTCCCAGGGTGACTGCATGGCTCAAAGGTCTCCGCTAGGGGAACAAAGAAGAACTGAGATTTATAACAAAGAGCAGCAGGCTTAATCCAGCACCGATTATTATGTTCTTTTTACAGTTTTGAAAAACAATGAACAAATCAACTCTGCACTCCAAGCAGACTCTGTGGGCTCGACAACACAGACCCAAAAACATATTAACATTTAGTTTAATGGGAATACAAACTCTACAAGAATATTTTTTCTGCAAAGAAATTACAGATGATTGAAAAAATAATAGAATTATGAACACTGATATGACAGCAGTATAATCTAACCAATACTGATGCCTGTGTACAACAACAAAAACAGTTAAATGTTTAATTTCTCCTCAACCTCTTCAGCTCTATAGGTCATCAAAAGGCAGGTTCAAAACAAACTAAATAACAATATTATAAAAGGATATGTACAATAAGCAGTAAATATACATAAAGTCGAAGTTAGAATTTATGTAGGCAGACAGAAATTAACCCATATGTCAACAAGGACAGCACTAGTGTGTTTGGGATGGATGTAGATGGATGAATGAGGACTGATAGAGGTGATAAAAGATAGAGACCTGTTGATGGTGACTCAAAGCTCACTGTTGACTTATGAACTGAACAAACTGCACTGACACGTTCCTGCCACTGGTGCCAGCTGTGGGCTGAACAAACACCTGGATCAGGGCATTTCCTCCAATCTGGGAGGGATGGCATTTCCCTTGTTGACATCATAACTAACTACTACTACAGCTACTACAGCTACATCCCACATAGCAGCGTTGCTTGATGTGGATTGGTCTGTGGTGAGTGTGACCAGTCCCAGATGGACTAGTGAAATATTTCTGTCGTGGATTTATGAAACTGTCCATCTGGCGTGTCAGGTTAGAAAATATTCAGGCAGTCAAAAATGTCTGGGAAGGCCATAGTTGTGCATAAATGTGTTTTCTGACCTTGGCATTAGTCCGCTGTGTTTGCTTAGACTCAAGTCGTGTTTGACAACGCAAGAATACACACTGCAAGAACTGCGGCCCCAGTAGTTGGTGAGTGAATTGGTTGCTGTGTGGAGTGTTCCTATCATCTTCTTCACACGCTACGAGCACAAATAATTAAATCTGTCATGAGTTGTATCCATGTGTAGAGTTTCTCACAGTTTCATAAGCAGTTCAGATTTTCAAAAGCCTTATATGGGCACCAGATAACGGAAGGAACCACATTGTCTCTTTCATTATTTGCATGCCACATTAACAGGGACTGTGGCAACACTGACTGTGTTGCATTCGTAAACAGAGCTCTGACTCATATTACATGGATCATGGCATAAAACAAATAAAAAAACCCAACAACAACTTTATAACAAGTTTTGGCTGTCCATACTTAGAATGACCTCCGGCTTTGGGCCGCCACAAAATATTTTAATTACTAATATACCACAAGTAGTTTTTTTGTATATTGTCGAACTGTTAATGCCATGATTATCCCTCTTTCTTTTTTGCCTCCAACTTTTTCTTTTATGATGCATCCATTTTTTTTTGGCATGGAATTGTTAATTTTTATGCCCATTATGATTGGAATTAAGTCAGAAAGTTAGAGAATGAGAGCACAGCTGAATCAATCTGTACATCTCCTATTTCTTTGTGCCAAAAGAATACATTTGTGTTGGAAAGAGAAAGTTTTCATTAATTTCTGCTGCAGTCTGTAGCATTTGCAGAGGAAAGAACCCTAAAATAAGTATAAGATGTAAGTAGCTACTGAAGGACTGTTGTCATTGCAAACGTGATATATATAATGTCCTGTAGAGCCACAGCTTTGTAAAAATAATACTTGCAGGGTCACTGGGCCTTCACATTTTGTACCAGTCAATATCCAGCATTATTCAGAGTTTAAAAACGGAATGATATAATCCGTACCAAAAGTCACTTTGAGCCAAAACTGCTTGATTTTCACATCCCAACATCTTTGGCTATGGATGCCCCCTCCATAAACTGAGGGGAATCTTTGCATTTACACCTTTCCCTTTTTAATCATCATAATCAGCACTTTCTCTTCATCTCCACCTCATGCATAACAATGACCCGCCTGTCTTCTCCACACTAATTTCCGCTCTTTGCTTAAATTAATTGTTAGTCTTTGTCATCTTAGAATATGTCTCCTTCTAGAAAAGTAGGTGATGCAAATGAGGTTAATGCCTTTAAGGCTGTTTGAAGAGGAAATTATATTCTAATCTCTACGAAGCACCACAGGCTGGTCTGTAGCTCTACCAGAAACAAAAAGAACAGAAGATGATTATATTTAATCTGAAACTTTACATCATAATCATTCATCAAATAAAGAAAGTAATTAGAAAAGCATCAGCAGTGTGGCACAAACATGTCTGCTGAAATAATGAGACCTTTCATAGTCATTAAACAAGAATGTTAACTTGTTTAGTTAATAACAGCTCCGGTTTTCTGCTGATATTTAACATCTTTAAAGCTCAGGCTTAGTGATAAAATAATATGTCCACTTCTGTCATTTGAAGACTGGTAGATTTAGGCCACCATGGGACACTAAAACCCCAATTTTAAATCCAGGTTAATTAAGTCCTCCTGATGGCAGACACTCTGTAAAGAAAGAAAATGTGTCATATATTAACGCCAGCAAGAAAGAAGAGACTGCAGACCCTCTGGGACCCCTGAGGATGTCATGCTAAATATAGTCCCGTCTAAAAGGGTTTAAAAGAAAATTGATCAAATGATAATTTTGTTCATTTTTGTGATGTCTTTTCTGCAGGTTGTCAAAAACATCCACACACATTTACTGTTCAAAAATTGATTTTGAAAGCAGAAATTAAAAGTCTACAACCTGATTAAAAAATGAGTTTTGCCTACACAGAGCTTGGGTCTAAAAACCCAGCTCAAACCCAACATTGTTCAAGGTTTTGGCTTCAATAATGAATCTTTTCAGCTCAAATTTCTGATCAATGACACAGATCTACTGAGATGAGATCTGGATAAAGGCATCACCCAACAGATGCTACATGACATGTTGCTCTACATACATTTTTTTACATCTTAAAGCTCAATTTTCTGCCAATATGTGAACTGTGTGAACTGCTGTACAGGTGATGCATAACTCTGAGAGAGGAATCAAAGTTATGTGCATTCACTTAAAACTGTAAATTGTTGAAGCATTATAAATGGGTTCTCTTTTTATCTTTGTCAGCACAAAACTTGAATCTCCATTTTTATGATTTACATTTTTCTGTTTTAATAAAACAGTGCTATTGGGCACCTTTTTTGTTGGTGGGTGGGTTTTATAACCTTTTAACCAAATACTGGTACAAAATCCCTTTTGTAATATGGACTCTAAAATATTAATTCACTCAGTAGTTTAGCACTCTTGTTTTTTAAGTTGCAAAATTTCCAAACAAGGAGGATTATGCCTGACAGTGATGTATTATTGTTTAATAGAGCTGCTTCCTCAACTTTTATTCATGATTAGCCTTTTCCTTGAGTCTCAAAAATAAGCAAAGGAAAAAAAAGAAAAAAATGTTCTGGCAAAACTCATCAGAGTGAAAGGGAGCGAACTGATTGGTCTGCTACACAACATCAGGTGACTCAGATATTATTTTGTGCACAATAATATAATGAAATGAAGATGAACCAACATGTAAAATTTACTTTGGATGACAAAGAGATAGTTCTTTTTGTGGGGTTGCTGGAGGCCCATGGCATGAGTGAATAAGGTTTCCACAAAAGCACCTGGACAGCTTTGTCCCTGAGAGAAGAACATATCGGTGCTACGATAGATTCACATCAGTTTTTCCTCTAATGACTTGGCCGCAACATTGAAAGGATACATAGCCTATATGTTGCATTACAAAGTAGTTCCAAACATAGGGGTTTTGTTGAGGAAGTAAAACCATATAGAATCTTTAAAAGTGTGGTAATTATGAGGCTTTCAGTGGCACCATTTACTGCTATGTATTAGCTTTCATCAATAAATATATCCTCAACCTGAATTCTAATTTTAGTCATTGTCTGTGCCTGCCTGTTTTGGCATCAATAGAAGGCTGTTCAACATGACAGTCAGGCCAAAAAGTCAAAAGGTTTGTTCTTCCACCTTTACTGTTGCTGGTGGATTCACCTTGGGCATGGATTAACAAGATATAATAAACAAACAGCAAAGAAATAATAAACAACAAATGCATTGCTGGTTAAAAAAAATGAGTATATACATTTGTTATAATTTGGTGCAATACAAAAAAAAAAACATAACTTTTGCCTCTCAGTCCTTTTGTTTTCATCATTGCATTCTAATGAACTGCTGATCATTGCTTATAAACTCTCGACTATAACAATAAATGCTCTATTTCAGTCGCCATTATTTCTTGCAAACAAATAAGCAGAGAACATGTCCAGATGGAATTCAAATCCCACTCCAGACTAACATTTCGACAGGGAATTCAGAGCGATGTGGACCCCCAAGTGCACGAGTCCAAATAACCAAGACTTTAAGTGGCACCACAGATAAAGTGAAGATCCAGTGCAAGAATATGAATCAGGCTTTAAACCAAAAAATAAATAAGTTTTCTTTTGTTAAAGTTTTCTTCAACTTTATGTTATTAACATATGTATAAATTAACACTCAGTTTAAAGCTATATGGACTACAGACTAACTAAAAAGGAATTATGATCTTATTAGAGGGTCAAAAAAAGGATACCTTCTAAACTGATGTGAGTTTTGTGGACCAAAGGAAATATTCTCTGATGCTCCTGATTAAAAGTTTAATTCAGCTGCATTTTAAGCTGTAAATCAGACTTAAAGAATATTAAGTAACTGTCTCTAATACTCCACTAAATGATGAAGTTAAGCTCCCTATCTGAGCCGTTATACGGTGTGCCGAGGCAGAAACTAAAGAGGCTTGGTGGTAATAGCTCAGATTTACAAAAGCCTCATTTTATAGCTCAGTTTGTCTTAAATTACCTTTAAAATGTGGATCAAACAATCCAAGCTACTGTGCCTGCACTTCTTGCTATCTCTCCTTAAAGGGATCACTCTGACCAACATATAGGCGAATTACTGAGCAACAACTCATCACGAACTACAGTCTGTGTTTTTGCCCCACAAGCCTGCAGAAAGATCCACGATTGGTGGTACGTACGTATGCATCGAGGCAGCTTCTGGTTCCACCGTGGTCCTGCAGATCCTCTGTTGAAGCAGGTCAGCAGGCTGTTTCCTGACAGAGTGAAGCCTTTGTTGCAGATGTACTGGATGGTCGAACCCACGGTGAAATGTGGACCAGACAGAACCCGCCGGCTGTGCTCCACATTACCGGGGTCAGCACATGACACCACTGACAAGACAGAGGAGAAGTAGGTTAGATATCATACAACACATTTTTTTTTATCATGCTGATGGCCTTTGCAGATTTTATTTGTTGATCTTTTAATATGAGTATTAAAAATGAAATCTCATGTCGTGTCAATCCTGCTTGAACATTTTTTTTTTTAGGCTGTTTTGCAGATTCAGTTTGTTTTTCTCACTCTCTTTCTGTATAACCAAATAAAAATAAAGCAGGACAATTTGACTATAGTTTAACACAAACACTGGACTATTTTAAGAGATGTCTGTCTCGTGATATATATCACAAGACAAGGTGAACTTCAAACAGTTGTGAATCAACTTTTGCATGCACTCTATTCTATTTGCATCAAAACACATAATGAAAGAGAAGTTTTCAAGATAAACTAAAACTATCCAGTGTTTTTAAGGCCTCTGCAATGTGAGATTTTTACAGAAATACTCCAAAGTTCTCTGTTAAAATCACGTTCATGAGCAAAAGGATGACTATACAGAAGAAAACACAAACAAACAAACAAACCAGAAAATCTGAACACCAGAACAGTCATTTTTTGTCATGTCATAACTGAAAATGAGCTTCTAATTTGGGCCAAATCACACAGCGTGGCATGTCTACTGTCCAAGATGCATCTGTCAAATAATCAATTCTACACTCTAATTTTCCCTTTGTAAACTGCACATCTAGAGCTTTATTTGGATAAGAATTGGACTCATTGGCTCCTCAATTCACAGCTCTCTGGGAGATAACTAAAGTTTCTTGTTAAAGTAAAAGTAAGAACTTGCTGAATACTGCTCTACCTTTGCTTCACTAAACAGGTTAAATCTTATTGGAGTGAGAAAAGCCAACGAAAACAGGGAAATTCCCCCGAGCACCTCATTAATCTCCCTCTTCGCTTGATTCTTGTCCATGTGGACATGCACAGAGGGTGCAGCATAAATTGGGGTCTGAGCAAAAACATAGCGCTGTCGCTTGCTGGCAGTTGGCCACTTACATACAGTATGATACCGTGTGGTTAGCCTGATTTGTCATTTATGTAATCAGTTAGTACAGTGTTTTGAGGAAAGACAGTTTGGATTTAGACATAACCCTTTATTTATCCCTTGGGAAAGGACCTTCCTGATTTGATTTGATCTTTCATAAACAAAATTTGGCATTTTAAACAGATCAGTACATCTAGGAGACACGTGAGCAAAGACTCAGAGAAATTCTTTAAAGTGTTCTTGGGATATTACATGTACATCAAGGGATTGGCAAAAGAATCTATGACTTTAAGTTCCTCCCAAAAAATATGAGTTCATCCTTTAATCAGAATGGAAGTTAATGCATTTTTTTGAAGTAAAATTCCTCCAAGTGTTGTTTAGTTATCAGATTCACTATTCAGGGATGAACGGATTCATGACTAAGCCTCCAGATTTGACAGACTTAACACTTTGGTTAGACACCAGGACAAACTGCTCAGCTGATGACAAACATAAAGAGCTTTTTCTGTTGATTTTATAATACATTTTAATGGATCATAACTAAAGTCTTCATGAGTAAGCATGTGGTGTGGTCTTGTGTCTGCCACCTTCTTACCTCTCTCACAGGTCGGGATGTCTCCGCTCCAAGTGAGGTCCCACTGGCACATGAGCAGCTCCGCCCCCATCACCTGGTAGCCGGGGTAACACTGGTAGGTGACCACAGTGCCCTGAACCAGCTCCGGGTGAGAAGTACTCTTCCAGCCGTTGGAGATCTCTGGGAGCTCGGGACACGTGTCGTTACGAGCCACCTCTGCAAGTGAAGGAGATAAAGAAGAGGAGCAGGTATGAGCTCTTAAGGAAAGTGACGTAAAAGAGAAACCAGGGCACTGTCCCATTATCAACACTTGTGTCGTAAAGGTCCTTCTGGAAGTTCAGATCTATTGAAGTGCACTAATGGTGATGAGTGTATAAGGGGACAAAACTGTTTCTGTAAATGTCTCTTATTGTGTCATTTTTGTTTAAAGGCCCTGGTTACCATCACAGGTGTTTGTGAAAAAAACTTGTTTAGATCCCTTCTTAGGATTTTGTGGGTTTGGTTGAATTTGTTTGACTGCAACTCCCCTGACCTGTGAAATTTATAGAGCCTGTACCTGTACGAGGGGTTGTTGACCTGTTTTTATTATAATTAGTCAAAAATGATGCCATCAAAGTCTCATAATCCCCCCTGTTTTCAACCTCCCCCACGTCTAATCAACCAGAGTGAATAAATACACTTGCATGTGTTATACTACTGAAAAAAATCAATTAAAGAAAGCAGCAACAAAATAAAGAGATCTACATTGCTGGCCTTACTAATTAATCTGTTCACAGTACTCTTGCTAAAAATGCTTAGTTACTCCTAAAGTCAGGAAAATAATTTTCTAATTGTCTTTCACACTGTGAAATCAGACTGTGATTGTAATTATGACTATACATTAAAATTAAAGTGCTCTGAAAGTACAAATTTCCACCAAGGCATTTCCAATATGTTCCTGCAAGTTATTGCCAAAAATGTGGGAAACTGTTCTATCTCGCTCTGTTAAAAAACACTTGAAAAATTCCTGGATCCACAACCAGATTCAGATCACCACCAAAATGAAGTAAGTTCTTCTTTGTACCATGAGCAACTTTCCCTTTAAATTTCATCACATTTTTAGAGAAGTTTTTGAGTTATAGGCAAAAATGTGGAAATGTGAAGAAATCCTTAGAAAAGTGTTTTTATATTGGATGTGCATCCTTTATTTGGCTTTCCTGTCAGTGAGCTCTCCAGGGTTAGTGTTGTGCCTAGATCAGTGCAGTGATGACATCCTTTATTTTTGTAGGCAAACACTCAAGTTAGTGTCAACCTGGTTCCCTCGACTGTTAGCCTCCAAAAGCTTTTGGGATTTTTCACTGGGTTTTGGATCATTGTTGATAATAAGCACTGTGGAGAACAAAGTATTATCAAACTTACATGACCTGCTCTTTGTAATAATTTTAACAAACAAACCCCTTTTTAATTATTTTTTTAGCGGAAACATAATCAGGAAGAGTGAATGGCTAATAGTAAGCTATTAACGAACTACAACATGACTTCGAGGCAACTAAAATATTTCTATTGTTTAACATCTTAGTTTGAAACAGACATTTTAAATGCCCAACAATGGTAAAGATTCAAAAGCACTCAACATAGTCAACATAGCTTCAAGTTTGAGAACCAAGTGCCAAATGCTAACTCAGTACTGTGTATTTGGACTCATTCCAGCACCACTCTATAATACCAGGGCATTTGGTGATGGCAAAATTGTACAGATTCACAGCATGTAGCAAAAGTTTTTATAAAGTTTTGTGTTCAAAATAAATGAATATCTTGTTTAATCACGCCATGGTGCTGTTGATCCAGGACAGAAAGGGGACGTTCACTGTGCAGGAGAGTTAGATGTTAGTAAACAAACATGGCTGTGCAGGAGAGATCGACTAAAAGAATGCACTGGGGACAATTAAACCTGATGTGCGGATTTATTTTGGACTTTGAAAGGGGCATAAGAGGTGGACATGACATATAGGGATGCACGACAGTAAAACAGAGAGATTATAAGGGTCACATCACTTGGCACCACCGAGGGGAAGTGAAAGCCATTGACAGCAAAAAGCTAATACTTGGCAACCTCTGCCTTATAGATCAGCTAACCCTTGACATGCTTAGCTTCCCACCTCTAGTTCTGCTCCCCCAGTAGTTAGCATTTAACAAAGTGGTCTTATGTGGGCTTGTGAAAGGGGTGCATTAAGGGCAAAAAAGGGCACCTAATGACAATACAGAAATAGGACAACCTACAATCTCGCAGCCCTGATAGAGAGAGCTAATTTAATGCACAAGGGCACAAGAATGGATAGAGCTGATGCTAGCTTGTTTCTGTTCTCTCTCTCAATCGTGGTCAGTCTATAATCTGCTGTGTTCTGGCATGGCTTGACTCTGTTCTCTCCCTCCCTCATGATCAGTCTATAACTTGGCAGTGTTCGTGATGGCCTCAGCTCTCTCTGCTTCTCTGCGGCAGGTTCAGGCCCTCTGCTTGGGAGGTTAATGTGGACAAACACTGCTCAGTAATTGCCCTCGGACCGGAGAAAAGCAGCTTCCCTCTGACACTGGCCCACGTCGCTCTGCTGTGTTTACTCTGTGCCAATGAGATTCATGAAGAGACTGTAATAAAAGCTCCCCCTACATTTATTTTCTGTTTGTCCATCATTTTTATTCTGCAGGCTCTCCTCTGCATTCATTAACCCTGATCAGATCGAAGTGATGGTAATTCAAGAGGAGAAAAACTTTCCAGCATCGTCAGTGACCACTGAAGATCCACAGCAGAGGGCAGTACAGACCCACAGCAGTCAGTTTACTGTCTTTAATCCCTGTAAATGACACCACTGTGCAATGGATAACCACAAATCCTGTTGAAAGATTCTCTTCAGGAGTGTAGTCTAAATTAATTGGCTCCTTTTCTGACTTATTTGTTATCGAGCTTTTCTCAACCCACTTACAGATCATAGTGGCCATCCAACAATGAGCACCAAAGAGTTTGATTATTTAACAGCCCTACAATAATTATTCATTTCTGCTTCTTGATTTTGATTTTAGACCAGAATAGCATCTTGGAAGTTACAGGGCCCTTATCCACAGATTGCAGTTTAAAAAAAAATTAAGACCAATTGACCCTTTGTCAAATCCCATCTTTTACAGGAAGTGATCCTCAATCAAGCCCCACCGTCCTCAGTAGCTTTTACTAAGTAAGATAAAATCGTTTGTTGCTGCCTCCAAACCACTTGAAACAAATGAAATTAACCTGTTTTGGACTCAATTTTATTCAGGATTAAATACATCTGCCAAGGAGGGTATGTTTTTGTTGGCATTTGTCCATTTGTTTGTCTGTCTGTGAGAAAGTTAACTCTAAAGTCTCTTGTTTTCCACAGTTTCAACAATGACTCCAAAATCACTTGACAGATTTGAAGAAACTTTCAGGAAAAGTTTGTTAATGGCACGAGAGAGACGTGATTCCGTTTTGGTTGCGATATGAATCAGCAGGCAGATCAAGGAATCTTTTAAAGGATTTGTTAAAATTGCGCAATAGGGCAGTTTTCCACAGTTTGGCTAATAACTCTTCCTGGATATCAAAAATGCATTATCTGAAGTTTAAGTGCTCTGAGCATTTCCAGTTAAGTTGATGCTTGTGCTTTAACTTGGCTCAGATTAAAAAAACAAAGTCAAAACTACAGCATGGTTTATGAAGAAAACTCTTAAAGGAGACATATCATGCTGATGCATGATTTAATACTTACATATAATATAATAAATTTGAAAACAAGACCTTACACCCCCTTAATTTTCAAAAAATTAGATTTTCTATTTTTTCTGATATCCTAGAACGAGATTTGATGCTTCTGAAAATAGGTAATTGCGAGATGTCTGCGAGATTTCAAACGTCGTGACAACACGAGGTACCTTTCTTTTTATTGGAGTAATCTGATAAAACACTTCCTCCCCTGTGATGTCCGTTAGCCACAAAACCGTCACCAAGGACCACATTCATCCAGCAGCAGCATATAGATCCCTAGCTCACACTCACTCATTACCAGCTCTGGCCTGTAGGAGGACTCAATACGTGGTCGCTGCTTTGAGCCTGCCGGAAAATACAGTAGAAGAAGGAGGACAGGCTGGCTCAACCCCCAATAGAACTGACCAATCAGAGCACAAAGGGCTGTGACGTTGCAAGGTAACTGTAGGTCATCCTGAGATCCTCGTGTTTCAACGAGAGCTTGATAATGGCTTAAAATGAGGATTTTGAGAACGCTATTGTGGGGCAATGAAGGAACTAAATGACTTGTACTGAGGGCAGAAATGCTTTACAGGCATCCTAGTCTGGCATAGTGAAAAGGAGAAACAAGCATGATATGTCCCCTTTAAGCTTTATAAAGATGTTTAAAAATTATAACTAGTCAATGTCCTTTTTCATGTCACATGAATAGTGTCATCAGAAATGTCATTGTAACTCAATATGATATGGCTGAGCTCTCTCTTAAATCTTAAAGCCCTATCTTTTACCCAGTGCAAAGCATTTTGGCAAGCAAATGTGTCAATCCAATTTCAGGTGTCACTGCTAAGCAGTGCACACACACTGTTTAAATAGTGAATGACAATATGCTCCTGTTTGCACCCAGTGCTGTGTTTATCTCAAAATGATGATTGGTCAGGCTCAAAGCTGGTGTGTTCTTTACTTAAGGATGCAGAAAACCACTGCACTTTAAATCGCCTAAATCCATGTCTAAAGACTAAAGTCTGCATTTCTGTGTTTGAGTGTTTTTGCCACCTTGAGGACACATTATACGGATGGACCCATACTTGAAGGATCAAAACAAAAACTTAACTGAGCTTGATTCACTCACATGGAATGAACAATAGCACACACACGCCACTATTAATATCAGACCATTGTAAATAACTTAACTTTGAGTTTAAAACAAGACCTGAGACAGACTGGCTTTCAAGTGCTCATCAGCCTGGCACCCCCCTGTGCACCATAGTGCATGTAATATTCTCAGAAACAAGAAAACATGCAAACATTTAGAGATTGTAGTGCAAAATTTAGGCTACATTTATATTATTTGTATGCATGCTGCTGAACATCACAAATGATAATGCTCACAGATATTACTACAGGCTGTCCAGTGTGTGGCATGGATGCAATGGAGAACAGCAGCCTGTTGTTATCTGATGCATACAGTACACAGGTCTATCATGAACATGGACCTGTTTGATCCTCAGGGATTTGATCCAATTTTCCAATAACTGAGGTTTAACTTTTATGTGAATACTGAAGTGTCTTCTTGATTGTTTCTCATTCTCTTGGATGCTTAAATGTAAGACAAAAATTTGAGCATTAAGACATTTCATAGAGTATCCAGAGTAGGTTCTTTGAGTAAAGTGTCACAATAAACGAGAAGGAATTAAATGATTAAGCTGAATGTCTGACCAAACAACTTAACCCTTCATGTTAACAGAAAAACCCTGGCCATTCGGCATGCTGCACCTGGCTTTATGGTGAGAATTTCTGTTTTTAAAATAGCAAAAAATAAACAGAGATGCTCAAATCCTGGTATGTCACACACTTTTAGACAGCATGCGTCCCACCATAAGAAATGATCCTTATTATTTTAAGTATCCAGCACTATTGGGTCAAATCTGAGCATGTTTGAAGTCTTACCAAAGAAGTGTACGATGAAACCGTTTCCATAGCCGTACACATTGGTGGCGGGGTCGGACTGAAACTGGATGGTGACGTCAGCAGTGGAGGTGTAGAGCTTAAACCGAGACTTTGATCCTCCGTACTGACCCAGGATTTTAGCTGTCAGGTCGTCACCGTCGTAAAATGTCACCAGGTCGTTCTTCCCAATGTTCAACCTGAAACAAGATATGCAAAGAATATCCACTTAAAGCTGAGGTTGGCAATCTGATTTTGATACACTTTTTGTAATACTGGTTAAAATGATCTTTATGACCTGATGGCGATCAAATCATAATATGTTCTTAAAATTGAGCGAAAAAATATCCACTATCTACAGCAGGAGTAAAACAGGAAAGCACCAACTAACCACGTCTTTGGAGCCTATATTTTTAAACCAATCAAATCCTGTCACCGTTCTGCCCGCCTCCTGCGTGTACATTTTGCACAGACTCTGATTCAGTGCGTGTAGCCGAGCTGAGAGGGATCCAAGTCAGCTGGAGAATGCTTACCTGTTAAGTTTTTTTCTTTAAAAATAAGGGAAGCCCGCTACGAGCCATCCCAAAACCCCAACCTAGCTCCAGTGTCCCACACATTTTAAGACAGGTGTACAAGAAATCTCAAATAAACCACCTTCTTGGTTTGTTCCGCAGTTGGCTCTAATCTCGGGACATTTGCCACCCAGGCTACTGCAGGTGGCAGCTCTCACAAGGCTTTTTTCTTCTTCTTTGGTTACTATGGTGGTTGGCATCCATCATTTTGGAGCATTGCTGCCCCATTCAGGCTAGTGACAGAGTTCAGTTTGGAGAGGCAGAGGAATGTTTTTATTATTATATCGTCACACGGGAGATTTACGGGAGAATACTGATACGGGAGGACGTCGGGAAAGAGGATAAAATACGTAAAATACGGTAGTTTCATGGCCAAAAAGGGAGACTTGACAGCTATGTGGAGAATGGCAGAGGAACTACCTATACCCCAATCAACATCAGGTTGTGAGTACTAACTAACTTTCCATGTTTGTTTTTTTAACTTTACTATGATAATGTTTTGGTGTTTTCTTTCCGCTGATTGAGACTTGGTGTATAAAACATAAATGTTGTGCTGGGGGCCGGTTTGGAGTTGAATCAGTCTTCTGGTTGTGAATCAGCGGCACTCATCCGTGTCATGGATGTATTATAAGAACTGGATAGCGTGGCTCCGCCTTCCACCATGTAACGGATTTGAAGCCAGAATATCCCTCGTCAGGGCGCCGCCATTGTGCAGCCAGTAGAGAATCTGGGCCACAATCCGGACGCAGCTGTCGTAAACGGTCGCAACACTCCACAACATACGCCGTACACAATCATTGTGAAACTGCAGTAAACCGTGGTTATTTTTAAACTCTAATAACTAATAAAAAAGAAACTGTTCAGAAAAAAGAGGACTTGGAAAAAACGCAGCCCAATAATACTTTCATATCACCACAGCATACGGATGGGAGAAATATTTCTACAAGGTGTAATAATTTTTTGAAGTTTCGTTACGGCCTGTTCAGATGAATGGGGGAGACGGAGATTTGACCTATACTGCAGCCAGTCACCAGGGGGAGCAGTGCAGGGCGGCTTCAATTTTAGCCGAGCATCATGGCGTCCATGTTTTTTACAGTCTATGATCCGTGTGAGCGAGGGGCGCCATTTTGAGGAGGGGCGAGGGGGCTAGACAGAGCCCTGAGGAGATGCTAAATTCAAAATCATGCTAATTTTCCAAAATTACTGACCCTCGCTTAATGATTTTATAACAACACCCTTTTGGTTATTTTACTCTGCTAATCCCTCAAAAATTCCTTTAATGATGTGGTCACAACCTGCAGTAAAACATCTACATACATACATACAACTTCAGCTACACATTCATGCACATATTTATAACTCTTGACAACATATGAGAGATGCTGAGTGAACATAACTCAGGTAATCACTGCACACCGAGGTCATGCTTTTACTGATAGGTGGCAAGTTTAATGGCAGTTTCGATGAGACATTTACAACGATTAAAGGCGGAATTATAATGCAACTTCTTCTCATTTGACTATTTCTCATAACAAATGACAGATCTTTTTATTTTATCTTTCTCCTGCCTGGTCCTGACACTCACGTATCTTGATTCTACTTCAGTATTAAGAGGTTTCTCTTCATGCTGAGGAGGTCCATGCTCGTACTGATGTTGATTAGTAGTGTCATTTCCCTCTTTGAGATGAATTAATCTCCGTCACACCAAATAAACGCTCTTGGAGTCACACGGTGCCTGTCAAAAGGCCGTCTGCCTGCATTCCCGTCGGCCGTCTGTGGAGCTCTAACTCGAACAGAGCTCGGAGCTGTGTTAGTGTCACCTGGGGGCTGAACGATCTCTTTGTAGAGGGAAGATTTGGAGCGTGGAGGAAACGGCTTAGCCAGAATAAAGCGGTGACATGTTCTCTGCTGTCGCTAATTAATCACCAGTGGCTCCTGATAAAACTCATTAGCCAGCCTGAGATTGAGCTATTAATCACCAGACGGCAAAGCTGGAAAATCAAAGGTTCAAGAGGCGTGGATTCAATCGACAGACTACATGACAGCAGATGAAATGTTTGTTTTTATTGTGTTTTGGCAGAAGGTGAGAGAATCAGAGGAACTGGAGTTTGTGGATGGACAAGGCGCGAGTGCTTGTTTGGCCAAAGCAAAAACTGATGAGGAGTGTTCATAGAATTAAAATAGACTTTTCTCTGTTCATAATCAAGTGATCGAGCTAACTTTAATCCCAGTTTTTCCATAGATAAACCAGATTGAATCAACTTCGATAAGACTTGAAAAACAACTAAGCCAGGATATGTATTAGAGAGGACTTCACGCCACATACTTTAACCACAGCTCCACGGGAAAATCATCACAGCTTAACAGCCAATGGGTTTTGTATTTTACATTGTTGGAAAGCCTGATAAGTGACCTTTACAACAAAATCTAATTTGAACGATTGTGCATTCATGGGATGAGTAGCACAGATAATGTTTGGGTAGGCCCACCAAAAAGTGCCCAAATCCCCTTTTTCTCCGAAAGCCAACAGTTCCTCAGTGAAGCAAGACTCATCCTCTTGGTGTGTTGTCTTCCTGGAACTCTCACTTCCTGGCCTGTCTTGGAGTTTACCAGTTTCACGGTACTTGGTCAGAAGTTTGGAATTTGTACCACAGGGCTGACACCAACTCCCAGGTGTTTCTCCTTCAAGAAATGGATGATCCTTACACGTTCTACCTCATTGCAGGCTTTCCAGTGACATTAAATAAAATTGCAGTTGGGGGAAGAAGTAATAAAGGATTTTTCCAGATTTTTATCTGAGTTCAAGTCAGCACTCTGCATTAGCATCTGATGTGATGCCTACTACACAGCATCATGTGGATTTGCTGTTCATCATGAGACTGGGATCCACATTCAAGATTTCCTGCTGCTTAACAGAAGGTTTTTTCTTGCCGCCATGATGGAGGGATTCATGATTGGCTATATGGATTCATGTTGGGTGTTGGATGTATATATTTGTATATATATATATGTATTTATGTATCTTTATATGTATATATGTATCTATGCATATATGTGTATCCACAAAATGAAGAGTTGTGCTCTTTTGTAAAGTGTCTTGAGATAACACTTGTTATGAATTGGCGCTATACAAATAAAGATTGATTGATTGATTGATTGACTATGTTGGCAACTCCAAAGTGATGTTTTCATAAAAAAGTTACGATTTTGGGATGAAACTGATAAAATACGGTGAGTAAGAGACCAAGAAGACAATCATGACATCAATAGATATATTAATAAAAGTTGAAATACAGGGGAAAAAAAGTCACAATTATGAGATAAAGTTGATAGTTACTTATGAAGTCAAAGCTGTTAATAGATTGGCCAATCAGCAACTTCAACCATCAATGACTGCAACAGCAGATGGACACTTATTGCCTTAAATTAACTAGTTTTATAAATCCCCAACGGGTTCTTATTTCTTAAATGTTATTCTGTGTATTAAAGAAGCTGAATAAGCATGTTGGAGTGTCGATTAAACACCATCATCTGTGAAATAATCCACATTCTGAGCCCAGCGGATGGCTTTACCCTCCCTGCTTACATAAATAATTCTCATTTACAGCTCTGTTTGAGGATAAAAGAACAAGATATTTGATTGTTAAGTGAAAACGATGAGGCCCTGATACCAAAATGACGCCGCACACTCATGATAAAGCCCCTCCTAATCCAATGCTTTGGAGGTTTGCATCAGTCTCAACTCCATAAACCCTCTTGTCTTACTAAAGATCCACAGCTGGTCCTCACTGATACATTAAACCCTGCGTCGCGTCCCCTCTGCACCTGCTGCTGCATGTTTATGTGATTGCTTGCGGATGAAGCGTCTCACCTGCTCGCAGCGCAGCAGATTGAGGAATATTGTCGGCTGGCGTCAAATTTGTTGTGATTAAGCTAAACACGGCTCTGAGCGGCTCTGCTGAGCATCTGTGGAGAAAAAAATCAATCTCAGCCTCCTTCACCGACATAATTTGATTTAGTTCAAATTGAAAAAAACAGAGCGGGGGTTCGGCCCAGACCCCCGGGAGCAGCTGGCAATACGATTTACCTGCAAACATTCATTTTATGATTCACTGTTTCCACCCATACACAAGGCTGAAACACAGAGGGGGTGTTTGCAGCTGTTTTGAGTTGTTTTACAAAGTTTGAGGAATATTTTTATTGGAGTGAACTTGGAGGGGAAAGTGGTATGGATAATGGATGGATGGATGGATGGATGGTAGGAAAAGGATGAAAAGCATCAATTATGTTGAAGATGAAGAAAAGAGACGAAAATCTTGTTGAAACTAGAGATGCATGTACACATGGCCTTCTGTGCTGTACTCAAGCACATTTCACTCCTAAAGTCTGCCCCTTCTGCGAAGTGTTGTATGCACACTTTGAAGAGGTGGGCTTTGGCACAAAAGACTTGGCCATGCATGTGACAAGACCCCTCTTCAGAGAAAAAGCCCCTCACCTGTGGACCTCTGATCATCTCTGGTAATACAGTGTTGCTGTGATGACGTATTTTTGAAGTCTAAGGTGGAAGTTATCGTTAATGTTGGTTCCTTTGACTGCAAACTCACAAAAAGCTGATGGGATTTTTTACTGTTTTGGGTCATTGCTGAAAACGAATACTGAGGGTGAACATGAAATTATGAATCTTACATGTTTTGTTACTTGTGATTATCTTGATAAACACACCATTTCAAAGAAGTTTAACTGAAACGTAATTGGTAAAAGTACAATGCTATTATTAAGCTACTAATGAACTACAACATAGTGGTTTGACTTTGAAGAAACCAATGTAAAATGTCTTGTTGTGATCTATTTTTGAAAATTTCCTGTTAATAAAATGACCTGACCAAGTTGGTCCTAATGACTGATGCAATTGTGTATGAATAACTGATGACTAAAAACAAGCAGAAAAGTTCGGAGTTGGGTCTACGGTCAATTTTGTAGTCCTTATTAGCAGTTCGACCACTGTCTTAAACACACAACAATGAATCAAAAACCAGGCAACATCAGAAGCATTTTTTTGTCTGCTATTTAATTCTGGACTCTTACCTGCACCACTCTATTTACTGGAGCAGTTGTGTATTACTTCCTGCCTGCAAGAGCAACCACACCCATGTTTGCATGTAAAACCCAAAGATATAAATGAGAAGATCCAATTCTCCGTTGTTGCTCTGTAATGAGCCTGATTATGTATTTTTATGTATTTTATGTCATGTTTTTTTCATTCACTTGGCAGCATTGGAAAGGTTCTCCTGTGTCTGTTTACTAGGCGTGCCTGTTAGTCAATGTATTAGCAACTTTATGCTACAACAGGTGATAGGCCGGAATGAAGGGAAATCCTCTTTTAAACAGCAAAGCAACGTCTCCATCATGCAGTGGGGAATCTCCAACTCTAACAAGTTACAAAAGGTCATGTTAGCTCTTCATTGTTGCAGATTGTGTTATTGTGGTTGACTGTGTCTTTCATGTGTTATACTAATGTCAGGGTGAGTAACTTGCTCTGAGATAAACATTTCCATTATTCTGTTGTAAATATCTTTGGCCACTCCTAGATTGGTCATAACATACCCACAACCTTGATACAGACCTGCCCTGTTGGCTTATATCAGTATACTAGAAAAGTGACAGTTTTCTGAATAAAAAGCAAAAGTTTTTCTGTCAACTTGTATTGGCTTACGGGGCGATTGGGCCTCCCCCAATATGATGCAGATGTCGATGTGTTACCCTATGTGGTCAATGTAGCATGCCTCTATGTCTGTTAAAAGAGAAGTTTGGAGAGTACAATGATGGTGGGTTAGAAAACACCATGGCAATGCTGTTGAGCACTATTATGTAATGTTTTGCGCTTGAACTCTTAAAAGAATACAATAAATGATATGATTTTCAATCCCAAAGGCCCAAAAGAGTGTAAAGACGAGCTTTGTGGCTTAAGGCTGAAACTTGAGAGTAGTGATGTGGTCAAAGGGGGACCATTGGTGCTCCTCTATGGTACAGTTAGGTGTCAAGTGGACACTTGAGGGACTCCAGTTTTTGGCCCTTTTACATTGGCTTCATTCTTCCTCATCAGAGGAGTTGCAAATCATTAATGCCACTGGAAACACCCCCTGTAGTCAGAATTTCTGAACCCGGACTTTACCACCTTGTAAATGGAACAGGTCGAGCTGGGATGTGATGATACTCCCACTCCCCTCTTCCCAGTTTCCATGCAAAAGGAAGGCACCATTGATGGGGATGGGGAGGCGGAGTCAGTGTTGCCTGAGCACAGCACTGCAACTTACATGTGAGTGCATCTTGAATTAGTGATCAAATATTTAGAGGATGTCACCCAGAAGACTTTCTGTAGATTTTTTCAGCAATCTTATCCTTTTTTAATTTACCATTATGTGCACTCTCTTTTTTAGAGTTTATAGTTGTGATCTAGTGATTACATGACTGAACAATTCACTACATCTTTATCATCAGTGAGATGTAAAAATGTGCAATGAACTTAAGCACGTGAGCTTTATTGTGTCCTAAGCAACTTAGACACATGACCCCTGTTTTAAAACCATAGAATCTAATCAGAGTAAAGGACAGTTATCTGTTTGATAGCCTGAAATGTTGATTTCATCTCTCCAGACCTCTCTCCTTATCTTTAATCACACATATCCCTCCCTCTCATTCACTGCTGACCATCCATAAAAGTCATTAGATACACTCTGTGATAATGTCCCCTCTGACATTACTACGGCTGGGCTGACACGGTTTGTGTACCCTGTTAAAGACCTCATATATCTCTGTACACCATGTGCCCCCTGGGCTCAAAGAGAACAGCTCATATTGACAGGTGCACACAGACCTATAGGCCAGTGCTCAAACAGAAAGACACATCCAGGACGTCCTCCACACCAAAACTACTGTTTCTGGTTTCAACCATATGACCCTTTGGTGGGAAACTGGATCGATCAATCGATGGATCGATCCATCAATCCATCGATGGATCGATCCATCCATCCATCCATCCATCCATCCATCCATCCCCTAAAGCTTGCGGAGTTGATTTTTAAATGACACAAAGACACTGATGTGATTTCTCAAACTCTCCTCTACTTTTGACTATATCTTATTGTCTGTTTGTAGCAGTTCCCATAACAAAACTTTCTCTTTACTGTGACAAAAAAAGCTACAGTATAAATTGAGAGCCTGCAGAGCCATGACCTCAGTTTCCGTTTTTATGATTGTGAGGACAACCCTGGAAGCAGTGGTGTAAAGGAACGAAGTAATAGTACTTAGTTACAGTACTTAAGTATGTTTTGGGAGTATCTATACTTTACTTGAGTTTATATGTTTTTTGCAACTTTCACTTTTACTTCATTACATTACAAATTAAAAAATGATACTTTTACTCCATTACATTTAAATTGTCAACTTAGTTACTCGCTACATAATAAAATGTGAATATAAATGACACTTACTTTCACATTTTATTTTGAAGAGGATTGTACAGACTGTTTGTGCTCTTGCGCAAATATCCGACTCTCTCAACTCATCTCAGCGAGACCACGCACGCAGCCTGCGTATGATCGTCAGTGTCGACAGCAACCGACAGCGTGATGGAAGCAGCCTCGTCTACTAGCAATTGCGGGGATACCCCCACACTACCACCTGCTTGCCGTGATTCAGAGTCAGATGAACATCCGTGGATACCTGTCCTGTTCAGCAGGTCATATGGACCTACTGAAATGGTTCCCTGCCATCTGCATGTTGTCTGTCAGGCTGAACACACCTCTGCCTGCCTCTGCAGCCTGTGAACGCTGTTTAGCATTGCAGGACTTGTATTCAGCCCGCGAAGAGCACGACTGAACTCATGCAATTTTGAAAATCAATTTTTGCTATAGATGAACCGCAAGTTTGTGGACTTTACGTAAGGGAGGAATGGAGAGAGGGAGTAAGAGGTGAAGGGAGCTGAGGGAGGTAGGAAGAGTTAAACTTAATAAAGCTTGGGAGAGCAACAACTATTTGTACCTGTTCTCTTTGTTTGTACTTTTACTTTTAATACTTAAGTACATTTAATAGTAGCTACTTTAAGACTTTTACTTGAGTGATTTTTTAATGACTGACTTTCACTTTTAGTTGAGGATACTTTATATAAGATATCTTTACTTTTACTCAAGTATGGGTTTCAAGGACTTTTTACACCACTGCTTGGAAGAGGTCCTATCATGCTGTTATGGATAACAAAGCACCTGAAAAAAACACAAGAGTCATGCCTATGCCATTTTTTGAAAAATAAGGGGGTTTAAGGTCTTGTTTTCAAATGTATTATATTATATGTAAGTGCATCAGCATGATATGTCTCATGATATGTCTCCTTTAAGAGAAGTGTCTGTCAAGCATGTAGACTGAGCAAGGAGATGTTCTCAGACAAGTTTGGTCTAAGGTGGTTTTGTTTATCCTTTGGAAAATTGTGTTGTTTTAACAGTGATCTTTAATCAGAATGATGCTGTTTGCAAAAGTGAAATTCAACATGATCACTAAACAGCTCTCTAAACTGCAAATTACACAGAGATAGCATAAACACCAACACTTTTTCATGTCACGTTAGAGGATATATATTTGATTCAAACAGGATTTCTGCACTTATAAAAGCAGCATAAGACACAAAGGCTAAGTGTTTGTGCTTATTTATTGATTCCTCACCCCCATCATTTCTCTGAAAATCAATAAACAAACTGACCATTAATATGACTGTGCTGCACAGATAATGTCCATATGTTATAAACGCTGCATCCTCTTTAGTCATATGTATTAAAGAGACATACAGTATGTCTGACAGGACAACAAACTTTCAAGGGTGTTTGGAGTTCAGAACTTAGGTTGAAGTGGGCAGGATGACCATAATATTCTACAATAACTATTCATTAGACCTATTCATATAAAACTAAAACCATTGAGACGCAACAAGACAAAAACCTTAAAGTCTTAGGGTTTTATGAGTATGACTTCTGATTTGAAGTATATAAAGTAGATGTAAACGACAGAATCCATTATTTAGTTATTTAGTAAAGGATCTGATCTATATTAACAAAATAATCAGACTTTGAGTTAATGAATCTGAGTCTGACTCAAATCATGTTGTGTCTTTTTTGAAATTCAAAATGTGTTAGATTTCACTTGCAAAACTTTCTGCACAATCTGTGTATGTAGTTAAGAATCAGGTATAGATACAGCAGTAAGAACAGAGAGCAGTGATTTGGCCCAGAGTGAAAGGAAGTTACACAAACTTAAGAGCTAAAACTTTTATGACGCATGTAAAATTGTATCTTGTCATTGCAATATTAAACAGCTTAAAGGAAAAAACACAACATCACAAATGTTTCACCAATCCATCTTTTAGTCTCACAATCCATTTGATTGTTTGCCTGGCAAGAAGAAACACCAGAAGTGCTTAACTAAATAATGTGTTCTTCGAAGTTTTCAGGTATGCTATTTTTCAGATTTTTTTTCCCAAGGCATTCTCACCTTTAGTGGAACACCTGCTCCGATTTAAAAACAGCAGCAGTTAGTTATGTTGACACAGTTTCTTTGAGAAACCAGGCCATTAATCAGTGCTTCATAAGGAGACAAAGAGAGAGAAAACACTAAGCTAAAGATGCTACATACGCTAATGAGCTCCTCCTCATTCACTTGCAAATGGCGAATGATTTTCTGCAGCTGACTGACTTATCGGGCTGCGACACGGCGGGGTGTGTATTGCTGTGTCTTCACCTTCGCTCGACAATCATATGAGGCACACACTCATCCTGTACACTCGCACCCGAACCCATTACAGAAGTAGGGAGGGGGGGTCTGCCAAACAAACCCTCCCTGATATAATTAGTTTTCTCCGCTGCACCTAATTAACCTTTGTCTGCATGGCACTTACGCATCTCATTCACAAGCGGAGCACTCTTTCATTAGCAACACGTTGTGTTTTTAATGTGTTTTACCCGTCATGGCGAGGGAGCGCTTTGTAATCTGGAAACCGTTTCTGTGCCGCTGTTTGAAGTCGGAGTAGGGGGTGACGGAACAAGAGCTTCAGATAAGGAGGATTTCTTGAAGATTTGATTATAGAAATAAAATGGTTTGTGTCAGTGTAGGAGTCAAAGGTCAAGGATGGGGAGATTCTCACACTTGAATGTCCAGCATGATCCTTTTGTCCTCCTCCACATGGATCCCCCAGATACAGTCCTGTCCTTTGTCGTATGCTTCAGGCCAGTTTGGAGACAAAACCACGCCAGCTGAGTCTGTGATCTCTCCGCTACACACCGCTGGAAAAATAACACAGACAGAGCTTTAGTAATGCTGTGTCCATTAAATAATGCAGAAACAGAGGCGCATATCTCGGCCTTAACCAGCCTGTAACAAAAGCCCAAAATGGTGAGGCCACAAGTCTTGTCTTAAGAATGTTAAGTGTTGGCTGGTTTATCAGTGGGGTTAGCTTAGCATTAGCTTGCTGTGTTTGGCTTTTACTCTCCTTGGGTAAGCTGCATTTTCATGGCACTTTTTCATATGACACTCCTTACATATTCCTTGCCATGTACATCTCTTATGCCCTTTTCAAAGTCCAAAGGAAGTCTGCACCTCAGACTTAAACGTAGGCAGTGCATTCCTTTTGTCTCTCTCCTGTACTGCTATTTTGTTTACATACCTGACCCTGCACAATGACCATCAATTCTGCTTACATCAGTGTAACAGCACCACTGTGTGGACTTAACCAGTGGTTAATTTTATTTCTATAGAACAAAATCTGTATTAAATACTGAAAATTAAAACACAAACTGGTACTTGGTAAACTTAAATCAGTACACTATTGCCATGCCAAATATTGGGATAGTATGATGTATCTTTTTTCCTTCACCCCTAACCTCCCACCCTAAGCTGGTTCCGGAAAATCACAATAATAATTAACTTCAGGGCTTCCTCAAGTAAAGGAGACACAATTCCCCATGTTCAGAGACACTGCTGTATTATTTTGACAATTTAAAACCAGGTAACTATTAAGTATTCCTTCATGAGCTGCCTGATCATAGGTAAGATATAAGTCTTTATTTTTAAGTAACAAATATTGTCACTTTTTTCCCTCCGAACACTTCCTCAATCAACCTGACTTTGTTACATTCCACCAGATAGAAAACCTTCCTTCAAATCTGGGAGTAAAATGTGTCTACAAGAGAGCTTAAAACAGGGTGTATCAAGACATAAGGGAGTCACTTTGTGTCAGACAAACAGACCTCTGCAGGCGGGTTCGGTTTCATTCCACTGTGGGTTGTTGGGGTCCATACACTCGATAGTGACTGAACCCTGCTCCAGAGTGTAGCCAGGGTCACAGGTGAACTCCACCACTGCTCCCACTGCCCAGGTGGTGTCGCTGCTCGTCAGGTTTCCATACTTCACAAAGGGTTCATAACAGTGACCTGGTGCAAAGGCTGAGGGATAGAGAGATGTTTAAAGGTGTTAGCAGCACTGCAAAAAGGGGTTCATTATGAACAGCTCAGTAAAAAACAAGAACAATAATTCTCTCAATTGTTGGTTTCTTTGTGTTGAGGGGTATGCACTTATCAGGATAAAACTATGTGGTTCAATGTCACACTGAATGCTATATGTTACAGGTTGAGTATTTATGTGCAACTGCTGTAAGAAAGTGTTTTCTTTAATTCACTGTAAGATGCTGAATGAAGTATGTGTTGTTTGCTAAGTTGTCAAAAATTGATTAGCTTACATGTTGAGCAATGCATTAACTTAAAATTTTAAGTTTACGTTGAACAAAGCAGCAGTCAAATCACATGTTATATATGTGTTTACTGTGCATCAAATACCTGTAAACTTTAACTAAAATATTTTCTCATTTGCCTTCAGGAATGCTTGGCTTTTGTCTCAGTTGTGTGCACAAAACACCCTTGGTATTCCAAGGTTCATTAGTATGTCTACAAATATTAGAAATGTAGCTCAGTGTTTTGAGAAAATATTCAACCATGTGTGTGATCTTCCTTGTTTCTGGGAGTATTATGTGTGCTGGAGCACATGGGAATAGCACAACACAAAAGCCACTGTCATTTCAACTCGCCATCCAGTGATGAACTATAAACAGAATTTATCAACAAATGCTCTGATATTCAACATTAGAGGTGTGATGCTATGCATACCATGTGAGTAAAACAATGTGTGTGTTTTGATCTTTTAGATGAGTGTCGAACTTCCTAATGCGTAAGAGGAAGACTACCTGACTTAAGACCTGAGACCAGACAGAAGGAGGTTTATAGGGCAGTCAGTTCTGCTCCCTTATTTTAGGAACATGCCAGTTTTATTTCTGACCACTCCTCGTTTTCAGACAAAGACACTTTCGTGTGTAAGTCCAGTTGTTATTTTAGCAGTGTCAGTTACCAGTGGACAAGGCCATGTCATAGGAGCCTTTGGAACACTGTTGATGCCTCTAATGGGCGCTGCCATACTCCACATGCTACTGTATTGAGGTGGGATTTAAGACCGTCCAAACAGTTGCAAACAACTTTTTCTGAAACCAAAACTCCTCAATAAATCCTCCATAAAAAGAAACACAGGGGGTGGACATTAGCTCAGTTGGTAGAGCGTCCACCCCATGTCTGAGCACCTTTAGCGGCTGCTAGTTGAATCGACATATTACATACATATATCCATCCCCCTCTCTTTACTTTCTGTCCGATCTGGCTGTCTATACAATAAAGGCCATAAAAGCCCAAAAAAAATAACTGCTTGCACAGAAGCGACATTAAAAAAAAAATCACCCATCTCACAGTGAGAACACATAGATGGATCATAGTTTTAGACTAAAGCCATTTTTAAACCAAGCTGTAAAGATGTATATTAAGGCAGAGAAAACACCTTTTCCCTGCACACAATCATTAAGATGTCGGATTACTGCATCTAGCCCCAAGTGGGCAATCTGGGTACTGCAGGTTTGGGCACTTTCACATGGGCCTTCACTTACAGTCATGGAGTTTTCCACCTGTGCAGAAACCAGGAAAGACATCTCAACTTCTTGCCACAACACTCTGTACTGGGCATATGATAGGGTCCTGAGAATTGGTGATGAATTGCCTTTTGATGTGAGAGGGGGTGAGACCGCAGTCTTTTAAAAGTTACTCTAAAGTTTAAGTAGAGTGAATAGAAGGAAAGACCTATCACAGTGACTATCAAAACAGATAAAAGGACAGTGCAGTCTGACTCAGCATTAAAATTCTATTTTCTTATTCTGAATGCAAGAGGTTTTTGTACCAGCCTTTTTTTATCCTCCGCTCAAATTTCCTGCTCATTAAATTTATTTGATTGGAAATGATTTTTTTCACAGGAATTCTCTTTAAGTTGAATTAGTATTCTAACAGAAAATATGCTGCTGTAGGTGAATATGGTTTTGCCTTGTGTCCAGAATATATTAGCCTTAATTACCTTTTTTTTAATAAGACCAGCGTCATTGAATATAACCTTTAAGATGAATTTCAAAACCTATTATTTAATCCTAATGGACCTATTCTTGAAGATGGAGTGGTAGTTAAAAATGCAGCGTAGATGAATTCAGCGATCAGGATTATTCCGTCAGGATAAAAGAGGAACCATCACATCAGTCTGTGGCAGGCAGAGCGGCGTTAGATTCTGTTAATGGCTGTAATGAGGTCCACAGCTCCCTTTGGACTTAATCCCATTTGTGGCAGTGAAGCGGAGGCCTAAGCAGATTACACTGATTGTGTTTCCTCGTTTTCCTCGAGGACCAGAGACGAGCGGCCCGTCTCATGAAGAGAGCTGAGACGAATGTGAAGACGGGAGATAAGGGGAGCTAAGTGATATCTCAACACCACTCTGGGAGAATCCTCACTTTCTGAAACTAAAATTCACTGTACATACATCATGTGGGCATTCTTATATAGAACTATATGAACAGAGAAAGAACTCAGAAGAGGAAATGTCTTCCACATGCCCATTTATGCTTTCATTTTCAAACAGGAAGAAGGAAGAAAGGAGGAGCTTTAATGGAAGAATAAGCTGTCAGCATGAACTCCAAAGCTGCTCATGGAGCAAAAATAGAACAAAAACTAGAAAAGCACTCAGAGAGCGCAGACCTCCGCCAGCATCACAGTCCTCTCCCATATTGTGATTTTTACCATAAATATTAGTCCTACCTTTATTTCATGTAAATATTTAGATTCCTTGACCATGAAAACATACCATTAGCAATTGGATTCATAATGATATCTATTTTAGTTCAGTAGTTATTTATGAAAATCACATTTTTCATCATGGCGGATCCAGACGGTGATCCAGATCAACACCAAAATTGAATCACTTCTTCCTTTTCCCATGCTGAACATTTCCTGAAAGTGTCATCAAAATCCATCCATAACTTTGTGAGTTTTTTTTTTCACAGACAGACAAACAGACAAACTCTCCAGAAAACATAACCTCCTTGAGGGAGGTAATAAAAGCATCATAGATATAGAAAACAACACTATGACTAAAACGTAATGTCAATATCCCTTAACTACTGCCACCTCTACTCAGCCAGACCATGAAACCTTGACCACCAAGCCTTACTATAGCCCTTTTCACAAATGCACTAAGCACCCACATGGCTGTTCACACTATCCTATCGCAAGGAAGTGCAAGTGTGAACAGCCATGTGCTAACTTGCACAGCAGCTGGATCAGCCTGATTCAGAGTCTGTAATCAGTCGGTCCATTTTGCCATGCTCCAGTCAACAACGATTGTGCTCAGCCCAAAGCGGCATGGCCCAATCAACCTTAGAGCAATAGTTGGTGGTAGCAGAAAGTGACTGCATTATAGAGATTAGCATAGATGCTAACAGTGTCAGTAAAACTTTTATCAGATTGACTGAATTTCTTTATTGAATGAAAAACAAATATTAACACTACAAACTTCACTAAAAGGATATTTTGGCTTCTTCTGACATTTTTGACAAGAATTTGTTTTGTGAAGTAGCTAACGTTCTGTAATGCAGTAGTGCCAGCCTACTACATTATCTGATTGTTTCGTTATAAATGTGAATTGATGGAGCAATTGTCTAATCACCTGCGGGATATGCTTCTGAAAGTTTCTGCCCTCTTTAAACAATTTCTATGGTCTCTCTCCTCAATGGACCAGTGAAATATTTTAAACGGTCTGTCTGGTGTGTCAGGTTAATAGAATCCAGCAGGGTTTTCTGAATAAACCTTCAAAAAATAACAATAATACTGTAAACTAATAGTCAAGATCTAATAACTAATAAAAATGTTTTTAATTGATAATCTGAAAGCTTAAGCCTGATCCAGAGATTCACCTGTGGCACAAATCCTTAATATACAAACTTCCTCAAACTTCAAGACTTGCAAAATCTTCTAAACTTTTCTCACAGAGATCAGATCTCTTCCTTTGACATCTTCTCTCTTTTACCTCACCTTCAGATATCATTCCTCTCTACTTTCATAAAGTCTGTGCCAAGCTTCTTTAAATCCTTGTTTCACCTTCAATAACCTGAGGTTCACCACAGGAACTCTTGACCTCCATTCAGCAGAATGCCATTTACTGTGCAGTTAGCATTCAGGCTATTGAGGATTTCATTATGTCTTTAATTGGATAATACTGAGAGAATCTGCAACAGGCCGCACGTTCAGAAAGACACTAAAGTGTCCTTGGCCTCCAGGGATCAGTGAACTACTATCTTTCACAGTAAGATTCTTACCCTCAGGTGTGATTTGATGTTTTCTCTGAGTTTCTGCACACAAAGCGGCCATGACCCGAGCAGGATGAGCACAGACTGTATTCATCTGTCTCTCTGGCGCTTACCTTGGTACCTGAGGGCGATGCCTGTGGACGTTCCTGCAGCATCTGTGGTCAGCTCGATAAAAAGATGGTTGGACGTGCTGAGAAGACCTTCGTTTGGGAGATACTCCACCTCGTATGAATCATACAGAGCAGCTGCATCGATGCTGTTGCCGTTCTTTATCAGCAATCTGAGAAAGAAGAACATGCAAATTTGAAGCTATAAGCCATTAGCAAAGGGATGGAGTAGCTAGGATGGATAGATGAATTTTATTTAACCTTTATTTAACCAGATAAATCCCACTGAGATTAGGATCCCATTTACAACAGCAGCACATGTCACCATAAATACAAATTCATGATCAAGTCTAAAGCAATAAATTGCAAAACAAGACAATAAATATGGCAAGGGATTCAATAAATTCACAGTGAAAGTGCAACAGATTTAGGGAGCGGTAACAATGAATGATGGATAGAAGGATGAATAGATGGATGGACAGGTGATTATTGGATGGATAGATAGATGGATAGATGAATAGATGAATATGTGAGTAGATGAATGGAAACTTCATCCTGAAGTACTTTAGGTTACGGTTATTTATTTGTTTATGTCCTTTGGACCTTGAGCCTACCTTGTAACAGTGTTGTGTAAAGGATGGATGGGCAGAGCGATGGATGATTGGATAGAGAGATGCATTCATGAATAGATACATATGTGAATAGATGACTGGAAGAATAATGGATAATGATTTACAAAGAAGAACAGCTTACTGTCAGTTTGCAGGAAAATAAAAATTAGCCGTAAAAGTGACCTCACATTCTTGCACTGTACCTTTGCCAGCTGCAGTAATCCATTATATCCATCCATGCTAGCATCATATTAAAGTCAGATGAAAAGCTACAAATTGACAAGACAGAGAAACCTTTGTAGAAGAAACAGAATTTAATTTGAAGCTTCAGAAATTATTTTTTTTAGGATTAAGTGGAAATTTAGACTTGTGTGAAATTGCTTACATTTAGTCTTTAAATTTGGCCCTTTTCCACGAGCACGCCTTGGCTCTACTCTACTCGGCTCTACTCGATTTGCAGCGTGTTTCCACTAGCCCGGTACCTCCTAAAACAAGCTAGTTTTAGTACCTACTCCACTCTGGTTCCAAGTGAGCTGAGTCGATACTAAAAGATGACGTCACGGACTGCCTGCTACTGATTGGTCAGACAATGTCGTCATCGACGAGTCATGAGCACAACGACCTAGCATGCTAGCGGTAGCTACCGTTATCTTACCCTCACATGTCTTTTCTTTGCAGCTCGATTGCTCTCGTCCTCTGCTTCATTCTGTTGTATAGCTTCCAAAACTCCTCTGCTTCTCATGGGGTATTTCTTCTTGCCATCTGCAGCCTTCTTCTGCTTTCCTTTTTTACTCGGTTTGTGACAAAAAGCCACAGATTACTGCGTTGCGCTCAAAATGACGTCTTCGCAGTGCCGCTCAGATGTTTAAAGTGACACTGCACGCCGTTGGGCAGGCGACAGGGGCTAATGGAAAAGCAGCACAAGGCGAGTAGAGTAGAGCCGGGTACAGTCGGGTAGAGTAGAGTAGGGCTAATGGAAAAGGGCCAGTTGTGTCCTCTGCTTAATGCAGGATATGTCACTAACTTGGTTTGGCATGCTGTCAGTGAGTTATGTTACCAGAATCACTCCTGGCTTATGGAAAGATTCAAAGATGCAGAAACTATCCCTGCTCTCAGTCCTGACAGCCTCACAGGTCTACTTGGATCCCCTTGAAAAGTTGGGGCACTTATGGTATCAGCGTCATATCTTGGTGCCTATGTCAAACCCTGAAGGGATGCTTATGCCACACCTTAATTACACCTCTTCCCATGTCCCCATAAATTCAAAGTTGACCACTCCTTTTTGTAAGTCATCTTACAATATTCCCTGTCCTTCGGGCCCTAAATGGAGTTTATCATGCCTGTGAGCTTCTGTGGATCCCAAGAAGTTCCCAAATAGATATTCGCAACATGTTTAATGTTTAAAAAAGTTACTTCATCATTCCAAATTAAGTAACTGTCAAATGTTGACAGTGTGGCTGCTGCTATTGGAATCATCAAACTCGTATCAGAGAGTCATGGCCCTGTTATTCTTTGTGCTAATGTTTGTCTGCAGGTTGGAGCTTTATTTAAACCATAAAACTCTGTGTTGATCTCCTCCATGTCACAGCAGCTCCCTCCACCCATGGCTCTTCTGTCTCATGTCTCCCCGTGGAGGTGAGCACTGTTCTTCCCTCTCGCTCCCTCGCTCTGCGTTTGATCACTAAAGTTATTCAGCTCAGGCAGCCGACATAGAGTAACAGAGCGCAACAGAGCCTTGAAGTCAACATTAAATCTATATTTACATTTATTCTTTATGCCTCTATTCACACCGCCTGAACCACGATAAAGGTCAGACTGATTTTCTTTCTGGGTTTATTTCTCTGAAGGGATGAAGACATTATTTATTCGGCAGCACATTCAAAACTAATATTTGCAATGGTTATAAAGTGTAAAATCAAACATGGTTGAATGCATTCTTGTTGAATGATCCTCAACTAAAGAGATTTTATAAAACTCTTTTAAGTTGTACACCAAAGAGTTCTGTCATGAACCTGTCAGCTAAAACACACATTATATTGTGAATGAAGCTTTGCTGGGAACTATTTGGACCTTGTTTTGCCCTCAGAGCTGCCATAACTTATCATGGCATAGATAAAAACAAGTTGCTGGAAACATTACCGAGAGTAGTTTATCCATATTGACATGATAGCATCATACAGTTAAAGCAGATTTGTCAGCTGCACATCCCTGATGAGAGGCTCCTGTCCCACCACATCTCAAAGCTGTTAAACTGGACAGGAATCTGGTTCTCGAGGAGGCCACGGGCAGAATTTATTCTCATGTTCAAAAGACCAGTTTGAGATGATATGGGCTTTTGTAGCATGGTGTGTTATCCTGCTGGAAGTATCCATCAGAAGATGGGTACACTTTGGTTTTAAAAAGAAAAATATGGGCAGCCACAATTCTGAGGCAGGCCGTGGAATTGAAAAATGCTCATTTGGTAGCTAAGGAAATATACCCCCACTTCAGTATGTCACCACCGTAGTCTTGACACGTATGAGGATTGATCCAGGCTCTCATGATGTTTACACCAAAGGCTCACCCTACCATCTGAGAGCCCGTTTACACAACAACAAAAAGGCAGAAAATGGAGAGTTGTCTTTGTATTTGTGTATTCCGTTTACATGAGTGCCTGAAATTCAAACATTTGAGACCAGGATCCAAACGTGGATGGGATTGACTACTGAGCAACATGGGTGCTGCTAACTGTGCTCAGTTTGTTAGCGCTCCTCAAACAAAATGTGGATTTGCTGCGTCAATAGTCTGACCAGCGGGGACCCATTGTTATATTTCCCAAGGACACTACAAGATAACATCACCAACTTCTGGCCTGGCATGCATGCTACCCTGTTTTCAGTTATTCTCACGGATCTGTGTGAATGCGAAGTGCTTTCAAAAACTTTTAATTTCTGCTAACAGGCCCTGAATGTGGTTGCAAAAATCCACACTAATAAGACAAGACATCCTCCTTTTCTTCTGTTGTTAATTTTGATGAGTTGTAGCCTCAGTTTTCGGTTCTTAGCCAACAGCACTGGCACTGACAGATGTGGTCTCGAGCTGCTGTAGCCCATTTTCTTCAGGATAGGATTTGTGCATCTAGAAAAGGTCGTCTGCAAAGTTTTATCTTAAAAAGTGGTTCTGTGAGTTTCTGTTGCTTTTCTGTCACCTCCAACCACTCTGGCCACTGTCTTCTCAACCAGAACTGCCATTCGCTGAACAATTTTCTCTTTCTCAGGCCACTCTCTGTAAGCCCTGGAGTTTGTTATGCATGAAAATTCTAACACAGCAGCAGTTTCTGATGGACAAGGGTGTCTGGCACCCATAACCATGAAAAGAGTAAAGTCCTTTCTTCTCTATTTCTCATGCTTGGTTTAAACTTTAGCAGGTCATCTTGACCATATCTACAAGCTTAAATGCATTGAGTTGCTGTCATATATATGCTGTTGTACTTAAAGTGGCATCTGGGGGATTTTTACTTATCAGGTTTTATTATAGGCAAAAAAGATGTCTGTTTTCCTGTTTCAAACATGATCAAAACAACAGCCTAATTACACTGATGTACAACCATTAACATCCTGAGTTGGTTGGAGTTGGTTGTCCGTTCATGAGTTGTTTGCAACAAAAACAACTGAAGACAAAAGTGTAAGAAGAACATTAGGGAGGGTTTGGCTTAAAAGAAGGGTAAATTGTATTTATATATGCTGTTATGTTTGTAAGATGCTCCCTGGACTGCTTACTCTTTTGAGAGTATGACACCATAGGCAGCTCAACCAAGTGCACTGATAAACACTGGACATGTTTGATATTGACAACTTGAAGTCAGGAAGTTCTGAGCCAACTAGAAGCAGTAAAATTGTTGTTTTCAGGGCACACACTGTGGGATTATTTCATCTTGGAATCAGGCTCCAGAGAGGGGGAAGTCAGGGCCAAAATCTGGGACCAAATTTTTTGATGTGTAGATAGCTTTTGTTATTTTGTACAGGCCTGTCTGTTCACAGATAAATGGATGTCTAATCAGATTACTTTATTACTTGTATAACAGTGGTTTCATGTGTGTCTGTGGTGGTCTTTTTTTGCAAACTGAGGGACAAGTTCAGCAACACTAAAGGACATTTGCCACATTTTATCTCCTACTATGCAGTTTTTACCCATGAAATTAAGATCTGAATTTTGATGTTTGTTTTTAAGCAGACAAATATTATAATCTAGAAACTTTTGCATTAATTAGTGAAGCCAGAACTCCTTCAAAGATGTTTTTTAGAGTTTCATCTTGGTTGGAGTAACATCATAGAGTTATTAAAATTTTCACCAAAACATGCAGATGGCTGCTTACAAGAAACTCTTGTTCCTGCACTTCCGTCTACACTGGAGCCAAGTCTCCTCTTGTTTGTGATCCCTTGGTTCCCTCTGAGCCGTCCAGATGTCTCTTTATATCTGTGAGCTCTTTATTTGTAGCTGGAGAGTAAGAGAAGCCCAGAGCAGCTATTGGCTGCTGTACAGAATGGATTATTCAGCTAATTTCCCCCCTGTGGCTCCTTCTTTCAGCCCTCTGTAATGAGAGCCCCATGCTGTTGAAATGACGCTGTACTGTCAGCGCTATGACAGCCGCCGTTACCCTGCAGAGCCCTCAGAAATAATGTCCTCACAGGGACAAAAGAGACGGGCTGGAGAGCAAGAGGCTGATGATTGCACATATAAGTGAAGGAACGTGAACAAGGAGAGGAAGGTGATATGTCTTCTTAATAGTAGGAGGCTGTACTAACACTAATCTACAAAGCATAAAGAGATAGGGCTAGAAACACACAGTAGCTAATTTCATAGATGTATTTTTGATGCTGATTAGGAAAAGAAAGGGGCTAGTTTCATGGCCCAGTCAAAAGACTGTTTCAGATATCATGGACTAAAAGTCCAATGCTCATCAAACTAAAAACAAACCTGTGTGATACCACAGCAAAAACATTTTTAAATATTCATTTATTTTTTCTTGTGATTAAAAAGGGAAGCAAGTAAACTCATGTGAATAGTCGAGGCTGGTCAAATAAATTGGCATAATTAGTTTGATTTGATGAAATTCATTTTTCCACCCAAAAGAAAATCAACAAATTTATCCAATTACAAGGCAAATTCCATAATACAAGATACATATAGTCAGCTTAAAACAGTTAGATTTGTGATGCTTTTGAATGTAGCAAAAACCAAACAATGCTTATTTATTTTCTTTACCTTTTGAAATTAGGTCTGATTTACAGAGCATATTGTAGTGGCCATAAGTAAACATCACTCTGACAAAGTTTGGCAGCGTTAAGCTGTTCATTCTTGTTTTGTGTCTTAATCTGGATGAACCATAGTCCTGCAAGTAAATTGATCACTTAAATTTGACTTTTGGTTGCAAGTGAAAAAAAAATTGACTTAGGGTACTCCGGTTTGTTCTACTGACAAAGAAACAAGCTTTTTAGGTAACGTGTTGGCCCTGTGATTGACTTGCAAGAATGCACCCCACCCCTCTCCGGACAGCTTAAATCGTCTTGAGACCTCCTGCATTCATGTCGACTGGCAGTGTGGATGGAGGCATTGCTGGTATCATGAACAATATGGAAAAGTATTGTTTACTCAATTTTCTTTTTTTTTTTGTATTATATGTTTTCATTTTTCACACTCTCTCTCCATATCTGCCTTTGCCCCTTTTGTTTGCTCCTGTACTCATTTCTGGCTCTTGTCTTGTAGGTGGCCTGGGATCCTTGGTGGGGACTTCCTGCTGCTGTGGAGTCACGAGGCCTCAATAACTACAATTATAGACATGACACATATTTGGCCATTTATTAGGAAAATTCCATTCCCATTATCATTATAGCTGTTCATGTAGATATTAGCATGATCTCCTTATCCATGGTTGATCCATCTGTAGTATCTACATTTAGCACCACATAGTCATGGGGTCCCTCTTGAAAATGGGATGTCACATCTCAAGAGGCCTTTAATACATTGATACTTAACGGAGACAAATATGGTTGGGATGCACTTGTGGTCTGGGCACCCATGAGTTCATCACTAACATAATTTTTTATTTTCATTAAGAATATAATAGATTATACTCCTATAAAATGATGACCACAACCATTCAGACATGAGTACCCTTCTGAAAACGAGATGTGGCATTTCAAAAGGCTAACCTCTAATAAATCAGACGACAGGTCTATGGTTCATGGATCTGTCACTAACTTTAGTTCTTACTTTAGTCCACTTGTCTCCTCTTACCTCCCTTCCTTCGCCCTCACACCCAACACAGCATCGTGTGGATTTGCTGTTCAGCATGAGACTGGGATCTGCATTCAAGATTTCCTGCTGCTTAACAGAAGGTTTTTTTCTTGCCGCCATGATGGAGGGATCCAACACCCAACATGGATTCATGTTGGGTGTTGGATGTATATATTTGTATATATATGTATATGTGTATTTTTTTGTATATATGTATCTATGCTTATATATGTGTATCCATACAATGAAGAGCTTTATGCTCTATTGGATTCAAACTGGATTCTCACTGACATTTACCTATCTGCTGTCTGACATTTTCAGACAGCAACATCATTCCTAAACATTAGTGGAATTAAAAAAAAAAAAAAAAACACTTTTTGAGGGACCAAAAACATGAGGAAGATCATTAAAGTCTTTCTGTACCTTTAAATAACTGGTCATGGAGATCTATTTATTTTGAAACACAATATCTAAGATGACAAACATTCTTGGAGAACCACATTTTAGATAATGAAGCAGGTGTTTTTGTGCAATTTAGACAGTGTTTATGGGTTTGTTTTCTGCAAATTGTGGTAACTAAAGCAAAAAATAACAAACACTTAAGTCAAGCTTAACTTTCATTTAGCTTCAGTGATATCAAACAGGAATTGGTAGAAATATTTTTACTAGAATAACATCAAAGTTTCACATTTCTTTTCATTCTGTCTTCCTGGGCAGAAATATTGGCTTTCTAGGCAAATGAACATTCCTGAGAAAATTACAAACAGTGCAAGAATGCATTAGAAATAGGCTTAGTCATCCCAATAGAAAATAATGAGGGAGTTTAAGAATAAAATAGAAATAACTTATTATGAGTAAATGAAAATGTAGTAAAAGTAAGCAAGAATCTTTGATGACTGAGTGTTTCCAAAAGGTAGTCTTTTGCCATCAGTGTTTGGTTGTTTCTTAGAAGGAGCAAAGGTACAAAAAAAAAACAACTAAAACAATGGTATTGCCAACTTAAAATTCTGCTCACCGATCATCGTCTTCAGCCAAAGCCACCTTCTCAAAGTGGACGTGCAGTTTGTAGCCCTCCAAGGCCTCCAACAGCCAGTGGCAGGTCAGGTTGTTGCTGTAGTTGCTCGGAAAACCCGGAGAGACGATCCGACCGACTGTGACGTTTTTCATCAGACCTCCACAGGACGCTGAGATGGAGAGCAGAAGGTGAGAGGAAATATGAGTTAAAAAAGTTCAGTTTTTCACACAGAAAATGATCCAAAATGAGGCAGTTTCATGTCTTTATTACGGGGTATCAGCGGAACAGTCTGAAAGTGTGCTTGGTCAGAAATTGGAAGGTTGCAGGTTCAAGCCCAGGCAAAACACTTAACCCCATGGACATGGGGAATGGACATCAAAGAAAATCAAAGGACATCAAAGAAAATCAAAGGACATCAAAGGACATCAAAGAACATCAAAGGACATCAAAGGACATCAAAGAAAATCAAAGGACATCAAAGGACATCAAAGAACATCAAAGGACATCAAAGAAAATCAAAGGACATCAAAGGACATCAAAGAAAATCAAAGGACATCAAAGGACATCAAAGGACATCAAAGGACATCAAAGAAAATCAAAGGACATCAAAGGACATCAAAGGACATCAAAGGACATCAAAGGACATCAAAGGACATCAAAGGACATCAAAGAAAATCAAAGGACATCAAAGGACATCAAAGGACATCAAAGAACATCAAAGGACATCAAAGAAAATCAAAGGACATCAAAGGACATCAAAGAAAATCAAAGGACATCAAAGAAAATCAAAGGACATCAAAGGACATCAAAGAACATCAAAGGACATCAAAGGACATCACAGGACATCAAAGAATATCAAAGAATATCAAAGGACATCAAAGGACATCAAAGAACATCAAAGGACATCAAAGGACATCAAAGAATATCAAAGAATATCAAAGGACATCAAAGGACATCAAAGGACATCAAAGAACATCAAAGGACATCAAAGAAAATCAAAGGACATCAAAGGACATCAAAGGACATCAAAGAACATCAAAGGACATCAAAGAAAATCAAAGGACCTCAAAGGACCTCAAAGGACATCAAAGAACATCAAAGGACATCAAAGAACATCAAAGGACATCAAAGAAAATCAAAGGACATCAAAGAACATCAAAGAAAATCAAAGGACATCAAAGGACATCAAAGAATATCAAAGAATATCAAAGGACATCAAAGGACATCCAAGAACATCAAAGGACATCAAAGAAAATCAAAGGACATCAAAGGACATCAAAGAACATCAAAGGACATCAAAGGACATCAAAGAAAATCAAAGGACATCAAAGAACATCAAAGGACATCAAAGGACATCAAAGAACATCAAAGGACATCAAAGGACATCAAAGGACATCAAAGAACATCAAAGGACATCAAAGGACTTTAAAGGACACACAAAGGTTTTGAAAAGGTATAAGTAGGATTCTGAGTTTAATTTCAATACCTTTTTAAGACTTTTTAAAAACTTAAAAAGATGTTCTTAAGACCTCATCACCACTTCAAGCTATCAATAGCAACACATCTTGAACAGTTGTAGTTTGCAATTTAAAATGTTTATTTATTTGTTAGTTTTTGTCGTTGGACGTGCTGGCACTGCAGACAAAATTTCCCCTGGAGGAACAATAAAAGCTCTGAACTGAGCTGAACATAGTTTTACTAAGGCTATGTTCACATGGACACTCACTGACTTAAAATGCAAAGATTTTTCCTTTGCGTATTCAAAATTGATCCAACGATCAGACACTGGAGGTGAATGTAACTGCTGCAGTATGCATGTCGGTTCAGTAGATGGCGGCGTAGGTTTACAGAGAGGCAGCACTGCTACTATAAACGTACGAAGAAGAAAAACTCGGACAACAAATCTGTCTGGATAATTTTGTCTGGATAACAAACTGAGCACGTTAAGCAGCACACACGTTACTCGATAGACGGCTGAAGCTTTTGTTGTTCCTGGTATGCGCGCACAGACGTCATGTGAAAGAGTACTGCGCATGCAGTGACGTCAGAATTTCACCCTGAAACACTCTGTTACGGGTTTACACAGAGCTGCATGGAGAGTGTATTGAAAACTCTCCACTCTGGTGCCTGGTTTCCAAAGTTTATGGAATTGGGCAATCCGTTAAGAGTTCCCATGTAAACAGGAGGCCGAAACGCAATGAAAACATATCAAATTTCACCATTTTAAGCCTTGTGTAAACAGCCCCTTAACCCCATCTGAGCCTGATCCTATTTCCAGGGAATGGGGCATACACTCTTCGGTAGACCATAATTGTCGTATGGACCAAACATCAACCACATGGACTGTGCTGGATATTAATGACATGAATGCTGACTCAGTCACGTAAAAACAAAGATAAACTCCTGAACAAAAAGTTTTGATAATGTCTGCGTCTCCCCTTACTTCATTTATTTTTACATTTTGTTTTAATCAGAACTTTAAATTGAGTGCCTTTATCAGTTTTTCATCAAATTCAAGTTTAAATTCAGGAGCATGGAGGGAACGGAGAGATACAGCCAGAAAGAAATCATCGAAGAGATAAAATCAGATTTATCAACACATACAGAAAATCCATCAAGGAGCTACGTGTGTGTCTGTGTGTGTCTGTTTGTGTGTGTTTTCCCAGATGATCAGGTCAAGGTTACTCATGCAGACAAAGCTTAATTAAAACAGAGCAGGAAGAGTAAACCCAGTGGCATCCTGCCCAGTAATCACACCTCCAGACACATACTTTACGCCCAACACACAAACATACACGCACACACACAATCAAGATGGCAGAGATACAGATGCACAAACACTCTCTTTGAAATTGCTTTCAGAGAAACATTGGCCTTGCGGTGGATTTGGAGTCGATGGGAGAGGTCAGGAGTAAAACGGTCACTTATTATTCATCAGCCAACCTCAACGTAGCAAAGAAAGCAAAAAAAATCATTCATCATCCTCACTCTCCTGTGGGAGAGCTGGCTCTCTGACGATGTGCCTGTCATGCACATAGAGCAGAAGGTCCAAAAGATAAGTGTCGTCAGAAAGTCCTCCAAAATAAAAGCCCTGTATATCTGTTTAGAGAGGAAGTGTTTGTAAGGCACAACAAACTCAGTTAATTGATTCATCCAGTTAACTGATATTTGAAAGAAACTCACGAGACCCCATCCTCTCAGCCTGTGACATAAAAACTCAAAAATGAATGATATTAGCTCTTTAAGGCCCAAGACCATAGATCATAGCCAGAAAATTCTAATTTTTTGGAGCTGAAATGTTTGTTTCACTTTCTGCTAAAATCCTAAAAATATCAAAACATCCATAAAATTCAACCTATAGATTTGTCGTATCTCATTTGATACATTTGGTGTTTTTGGCAACTGGTAATCCATTTGAGGACATTTTTATCATTTATCTGATTGTTTTCAAATGTTTTTTTGTTTTTTTTTGTAATTTGTTGATCATATTGAGTCGATAGAGGTATATAAAAGTACGTATCAAGTATGATACAATTGGCTTTATAGGGTTAGGTCATTTATGTGTACTTTGTTTTTGAAGATGTTACACCTCTTTGTGGCGAAGTTATTCATTTTTTTTAACAGCATTCCTTTGCTGTGGTAACTTGCCAACGGTCCCTAAGTCGTCGAGCCAACACCGGCAGACAGACAGATTGAAGTTGTCTGGCTCGGAGGACAGCTTGTTTTTGAGAAATACGAGGTAGCTCACAGTCTTTTTGATAGTGATTAAAAAGACGGGTCAGGCTTGTTTTTATGATGTTCCATTGATGAGTTATTGACTTTGAACATCCTAATCTTCTAGTATCTTTCCAATTCTACCCAGGTTAATGACATGGAACCTCACCTGGCATGAGAAACTTTTGTGTGCACCAGATTGTGTCACTTGTGCACAGGATATTTTTGAGTGCGCACACAAAACATTGTTATTTTTTTTCTGCCAATGTCCCTCTACGGGCTTCGTAGTATTGGACTATTTGCTCACAAAGTTGTTCACAAAGTGGTGGAGCTTGCCACATCCTTTCTTGAGAACAACTAAGCATTTCAGGGACACTCCTTTTATACTCAAACATGACAATCATATGGTTTCATGAAAGGTTATTGATAACCTTTGCTTTTGTGAACATTCCTCAACTTTCCTAGTCTTTTTCTAGCCCTGTCCTAGCTTTTTTGGAACATGCTGCAGGCATTGGATTCCAAATGAGTGAATATTTGCAACAAACAATAACGTTTATCACTTGAATGTTAATAATCTTGTCTTTCTTGTGTACTCAATTGAATATAGTTAAAAGGATTTTCAAATCAATGTATTCTGTGTTTATTTATGTTTAACACAACCTCTCAACGTCATTGGAATTATGGGTTTGTGTTTAAAGTAGGGCTGTCACTTTAGTGCATTAATTAGATTAATTAATTACACCGCAAATTAATGAGTTATAAAAATTAATCGCAAGATTAATCGTAGCACACAAACATATTAGTATTGGCCTGCTGGAGGACCCGTACATGGCAGTGTCACATCACTTCACACATGCGTCTCTAGTCAAACCAAACAAAGCCCAGGTGACAACAGGAATGGCATATTTAAGACTTAGTCTTATTTTATTTTTGAATTTATTTATCTATATTTACTGAATTCTTTAATAATGCATCAGGCCTAATTGGTTTGCTGGATGTCCTCGACCTTTTTCTTATTTTGATTTTGATTTATGAAACACACTTAAAGTGTAATTTGAGTAGCCTGGTTGAGCTTAGAATTTTCTGGACAAGTTGCCCTGACTTTGGTTTTATTTAGTCACCAATAAAAATGTGGATTTATAAGTCTTCACTTCTTAGTGCATTCATTTGATTAGTCCTGCACTACAATTTTTTAATATCCAAGAATTCAAATTCTTTATTTGGGTACTTTAAGCAGATATGAGATTAAAATGCGATTAATTAAATTAGTTAATTAAAAATCCGGTAATTAATTAGATTAATTTTTTTAATCGTCTGACAGCACTAGTTTAAATACAGTATAACACATATAAATTCTTGCTAAGACTTGTTTCAGGTATATATTTACATGCCTTACAATAACATCTTATGAACATAAATAAAAATATGTCTTCAGTGTTTTTGTAGTACTATAGTAAAATATAGCTGCATCTGACTGATTTACTTTAAAGCTTTTTTTTTGGCAATAACAGACCATGAGCTTATGTGTGCTGATGCAGCTTAAAAGCCTTTTTCAACACTCATTCTTATGGTTTTTGAACTCAGTGTGGTGACCTTACCCAGGCAGTGTGGCTCCTTGCCGCTCCAGTAGGGGGTGCTGGCATTGCGGCAGGTCAGCACACTGGGGCCCTGCAGCTTGTAGCCAGTCAGACATGAGAAGAAGGCCTCTCCTCCTGAGTGAAGGCTGCTCACTGAGACGTCACCATACTGAGGACGATGAGGGAAGACGCAGCTCAGCACGAAGGCTGCAGGAAGACAGAGAGAAGAGAAGGTGTAAGAAGAAGACCAAGATTTATCAAAGACACAAACAGAAATGCAGAAGGACATAAAGTTGGAAGAGGTGAGGGGTTGGCTTCAAGAGTTGAAGGAAAAGAGAAACTTCTACCAAATTCTGGAAGGCTTTAAAACTTCCCGATTTAAATTTTCAAGCTGAATGTATAAAGTCTTTTGCATAATCCCCAAATCCAACTACTAATTAAGTTTTTAATGGACTTGATGCAGCTGTAGAAATGAGCAAAAACACCAAGACTGAGCTCTTGGAAATAGAAATAGTTAAACAACCTTTAACATTCACCAAAGTCAAGCTAAATTTGAAAAGATTTGCTGTACATGAACCGGAGAGAGAAAATCCCAAATATTGGCTGAGTCCTTGTCTCAAATTTCATGTAAGAAATTAAAAAAAAGTTTAATGAATATTCAGAGACAGATAATCTCAGTCTACAAAAACAGAAACATCCTCTGAAAGTCAATACACTTTTAAAAATGTCACATTTAAAATAACTACTTGTTTAAATCCCGGAATGGGGTCTATGATATAATAATATAGCCTCCACCTACTCCTGCGTTTTCTGCTCATCTAAGGCAGACACCATGACTGTTTTCAAAGTCTGCTTCATAACCCCTCCTCCCCACTCCCAGCAGACATCGTTTGGCAGCCAATCATGCAGAGCTCATTGTCATAGCCTCCTGTAGCCCCCTTACCCCCTCACACCTCAGCACACTATATTGCCAAAAGTATTCGCTCACCTATCCAAATAATCAGAATCAGGTGTTCCAGTCAGTCCAATGGCCACAGGTGTATAAAATCAAGCAACTAGGCATGCAGAATGCTTTCACAAACATTTGTGAAATAAATGGGTCGCTCTCAGTGAATTCCAGCGTGGAACTGTGATAGGATGCCACCTATGCAACAAATCCAGTCGTGAAATTTCCTCGCTCTTAAATATTTCACAGTCAATTCTCAGCTGTTTTATAAGAAAGTGGAAGTGTTTGGGAACGACAGCAACTCAGCCATGAAGTGGTAGGCCACGAAAACTGCACAAAGCAAGGTCCATAAAGACATGGATGACAAGTCTGGTGTGGATGAACTTCACTGACTGCACAGAGTCCTGGACTCAACCCTAAAGAACACCTTTGGGATGATTTAGAGCGGAGACTTAGAGCCAGGCCTTCTTGTCCAGTGTGTGACCTCACAAATGCACTTCTGGAAGAATGGTCAAAAATTCCCATAAACACTCCTAAACCTTGTGGACAGCCGTCCCAGAAGAGTTGAAGCTGTTATAGCTGCAAGGGGTGGACCGACGTCTAGGGTTGAACGCTATGGATTAGGAATGGGATGTCACTTAATTTCATATGTGAGTCAAGGCAGGTGAGCGAATGCTTTTGGCAATATAATGTATTTCCAAGGGGAAGAGAGAAAAACCTGCATTTGATTCTTTTCAGAGGTGAAATGTTTTATTTTTATTTAACTTAAATCAAATCCTTGCTTAATAGAAACCCTAGACATGATGTAAAGGGTCAAACACACACCAGGACATGGGACTTTTAAAGCATGGGGAAAAAATAGAAATATACTGGTAAAAATATGTATGTTTTAAAATAACGCTTATAATAATGATGGAAAAAGAAAAAAAAGCTTCAAGTGTCATGTGGCATAGTTGGCATCTAATCTTGATCACTCAGTTTTCACTGTTGTGGAAGGAAGTAACTGTAAACAAGATTAAAACTCAATTTATTGACGAGCTCTACCTTGACACGTATTTTATTAAGCTAAATCTTAAGACTTATGGAATGGGCTAGTATATGTTTAGACAGGAAATAAACATTTGGCCTAACTCGACCTAAAATGACTCAGAGTTTGATTATACCAAGATGCTTAAAAACTGTTATTAGGCCAAACTAACACATATGCATGCCTGTAAACATGTATTTACTAACCTCTGTTATGAGCTTGGAAATGTTTGTGAGTGGTCAAAATGACCTATCTGGTAGTTCTAGTTCTATTTGAGAATTCTGCTGGTTTGTGTGTAAAAACTAAATTTGTTGTCCAGCCATACAGACTTCCCTCGGATGGTTTCCAGCTGCTGCATGGTTAGGCGGTGCTTTCACTCACACACACATTAACACAGAGCACACACAGTGCCAGTAAACAGGGAACATGTCCAGTGTGACTCCTAGGTGACCAGTTAACTAACCGTCTGTTTTATTGCCTCTGATTCGTCTTCCTTTAGCCTGCTGGAGCGGCTCCAAACATATTAATAAAATATTTCTGCTAAAGACTCTGATCCATCTCGCTGTAATTGTCCCGGTTTTATTGTTCGCCCTCGGATGGCTTGGCAGTGCTGTGGCTATTGATTCTGTCTGTTGGGGACGGCGCTGTGCCTCGGACGAGGAAATATGTACGGAGATTAAACGGGCCAATAAATGACAACCTACGACCTCGGCCGCCTCCAACACTCTGTTAGAGCCGAGGGATGTTTGCCAGCTCCAGAGTGTCTCAAAGAAATAAGGATAAGAGGAGCAGCGCTGGTCTTTAAAGTATTTCTCATTAGAGCAACATCTCCAACGAGCTGCCGCAGCCCGAGCCGTGTGCTATCACTCCCTCAGCTAGTCATTACCACGGCCGGCCAGAGCTATTAATATCCAGGCCAACCAAAAAGTCTGGAGCTCGCCGGCTCACTGGAGACCAGCACAGAGATAAAAGAGCCATCATGGCAGCATTGTGGCATCATAACACTGCTGCTAACACCCAGCTTTCACCGAGACAAATTGCCTGTGAGCTCTAAAATACCAGCTGCATGCAACATCACTTTGTCTTGTCTTCTCATGCCTCACAGCCATTTATCATGTTTGGGGTTTAATGAAAGGTTATTGATAAGCTCTGCTTTTATTCTTCTGCCACACTAAAAAGTACAAAATGATGCAGAGTGGTGTTTGACTTTAGTCTGCGCCGTAAACATGAGAGGCACACAGAAGTTCAAATGTTTTTGTATATGAAGATGCTTATGGACCAGTTATTGCTTTCCCTTTGTCCTTAACTCATGAAACACTCTCCTGGTGGGCAGGAAATACATCCACAATGTCTTGGTTTTTCACATGTTTGAATAAAATTCATTTCAGTCTAAAATTAGTTTTTAAAAGTCCTATGTCCTGGTGGATTTGACCATTTACTTCAGGTCTTGGGTTGGTGTTAAAAAAGGGATTTTATTTAAAGTTAAAATAAAAATAAAAGCATTTCATTTCTGTCCAAGATCAGACACAGCTCTATTCCCCTCCCCTTAGTAAATGCATGATCTGTGGGGGTGGGAAGGCTGCAGGAGGCTATAATAATGATGTCTGCTGTAACGGGGGGAAGAACGGTCACAAGTCATGGAGAAAACTAAAGAAATCGTCATGGCGTCTTACTTTGACAAGCAGAAAGCACTCATGTAGGCAGAGGCTGTGCATCTATGACATCATACACCCCAGAAAGTACCGTAAGTTCTCTATTATAACACAAACTTTTCTGCTTTTAAATAGGTTCCAATTTTTGGGTGCGCATTACATCCAAGTACAGGCAAAATATTTGCTATTTTCACCTTGCCAACATTGCAATTGCATCACATCTGACACAAAAACATAAAATATTCACAGGCAAACACAGAGAGCTGCCATCTTGTCAGCATGAGGATGCAAAATAGCTGTGCTAAGATTGGTCGAAGACATCGACGTGTTGATAGCTGCTTTCTGATTGGTCGGTACACTACAACTGAGCATGGTCGGGTAGAAATAGAGTAATTGCGCATGCATGAAGCAAAAGGTGTTCCCGCATCTGCTTGAAATGTTCGGGCAACATTTCAGTATGTGTTATATTTGGGTACTGATATGGGGGCCCTGTTAGAATCGAGTGTGTGTTATAATTTATTAGACATTATGATTAAAGGAGACATATCATGCTGATGCATGATTTAATACTTACATATAATATAATACATTTGAAAACAAGACCTTACACCCCCTTAATTTTCAATAAATGAGATATTGTATTTTTTCTGATATCCTAGAACGAGATTTGATGCCTCTGAAAATAGGTCATTGCGAGATGTCCGCGAGATTTAAATCGTCGTGACGACACAAGGTACCTTTCTTTTTATTGGAGTAATCTGATAAAACACTTCCTCCTCTGTGATGTCCGTTAGCCACAAAATCGTCACCGAGGAACACATCCACCAGCAGCAGTATATAGATCCCTAGCTCACACTCACTCATTACCAGCTCTGGCCTGTAGGAGGACTCAATACGCGGTCACTGCTTTGAGCCTGCCGGAAAATACAGTAGAAGAAGAAGGACAGGCTGGCTCTACCCCCGATAGAACTGACCAATCAGAGCACAAAGGGCTGTGACGTTGCGAGGTAACTGTAGGTTATCCTGGAGACCGAGTGTTTCAACGAGAGCTTTATAATGGCCTAAAATGAGGAATTTGAGAACACTATTGTGGGGCAATGAAGGAACTAAATGACTTGTACTGAGGGCAGAAATGCTTTACAGGCATCCTAGTCTGGCATAGTGAAAAGGAGAAACAAGCATGATATGACTCCTTTAAACACTGAGAATTTTAAGGGTCATTTTGTTCGAGAGTCATAGTTAATTTCTCTGTGATCAGAGAGTTTAGTAAAAGGTGTCATGTTCTTCTACTCTCCAAACCCATGGGACCTTTAACAGAACAGCAATGACAGACTGTAGGCAGGCTTGAATTATATTGTTGCCAGTATCAGTTGTTGTTTTGTTGTTGTGCTGATTCCATAATTGAGATGATTAGTCTGCTAATCATGACACTAATGACTGAAGACATGTTCTTACTAAGTTCTGTGGAATAACATGGCCTCAGCGATGGAGTTTTTCCAATCGAGATTAATGGCCTCCATCACTGCAAACAACCAAGAGAAGAGGAGATTTTTGGGAAAGAGCAGCAGCATATGAAGCTGATTTGCAAAGTATTTAAAAAATTGCTGTTTCTACTGGCTCTCAGTCATTTCAGGGAAGTTTTTAAGGTTCCATGTCCATTTCTGCTCATCACAGTCAGACTGTTTTCAGAGTTGTCTCCATCGCTTGTAACCCCTCTTCCTCATCCCAAAAAGCATCACTGGGGCAGCCAATCAGCACAGAGCTCATTACCATGGCCTCCCACAGCCTCCCGGCCCCCTTAGATCCAACCTATTTCAAAAGGGAGGGGAAAAGAGCTGTATTTGATCCTTTGAAAAAATGAAAATCTTTTTTTTAATTCAAATTAAATCAAATCCTTGATTTGCACACACCAAGATATGAAGTAAATGGTCAGACACACCTGGACATGGGACCTTTGAAAAGTTTAGCACCAGTAAACAGAACAATATTTAGAGGAATATTATTTTGAGGAGTGAAACTTTTGTTCCCATGTTCTTTTTAAGATTCAACTGTGATGTCAGTACAGTTAAACTCAAACTGCAGGGCTGTGCATGTTTTCTTAAGCTGATAGCTAAAGCCCTGGTTCTTATTATTTAGTGAATAACTGGGATTATAATGTTGAGCTGCTACTGACAACAGAGTGAGCCATCAACAGGTCCGCGAGATACTTAATATAATGACTAAGTACTTAAGGACTCTCTCCAGAGGAATGGTAGGTACTTAAGTACTGATTTGAAACATTCATCCGTAGTTTTAAGTGATATAAATAATTTCCTATGTGTTTTCAGGGTAAAAGGTCATACATTTTTAAGGAAAGCTTCCTCCTCTTCATCAGAATTTTTCCCTTCCATGAGTACAGTTGGTCTGAGACATGCCAGCAGTCATGCTCTCTCTTCTTTGTTTCTCATGATGCTTAGGTTAGTGTTTTTTGGAAAGGGTTCTTTGATTTGAACTCTGCTTTTTATTAGTTACAGTCGTTTCTTTTGTGCTCAAGCTCTTTTACTTTTCCCTCTGTATATTCCCGTCTGCTTGTCAAAGCATGTTGTAAATTTTCTGTTTTTAAAAGTGCCACACAATATCTTAATCTTATTCTCATTCTTATTCTTCTTATTAGTTTACAATGATACCGGTTTCCCGAAAGTCATGCCTTGTACTGCTTTCACACTAGAATTAGCAGATAAAATGTGGGTTTTTTCAACTTGGGTAAACCTGCCAACAACTTGTAAGTGACACCTTTCCCAATGCCAGCAGATGGGCTGTGTGGCTGTTTTTTTCCTCTGGTGCATCAAGCTGATGTCATCATGTGGAAGTACATCCATGAAAACAATGGAAAGGAGCATAGAAGTTGGGACATGGTGGTCAACTGTTTTCTGGACTTTGTCCTTTTGTCCCTCTTTAAAGTTGTACAAACTCAGCACAGACTGAATGGCATTCCAGTGCTGATGATACAAAGGTGGATGGAATCTGTCGCTGAGATGGCAAAGAGTCACTGAAGTTGCAGATGGAGCGGACGGACACCATATTATGCTGCGGGCACATTACGCCAACTTCATGAAGTGAATTAGCGGGTTGACCCACGTGTGATGTTCCCACTAAAGCTGATCAGGGGTGAGCCGATAAAAAATTAAACCCTTTCAAACTGCCACCAGGAGCGGATTGTTACCAGATTTAAACAGGTTTTTAGCCAGTCTGAAAGGGGTATTGTTTTGTAGAGATAAAAATTAAAAGTCTGTGCTGCAGCTCCACACAATGGTAAATGCTACATGACCCTCTCTTTGCTCTCCAGAACAACTTCCCAGGTCACATGATAGAGAGCTATTAACTGACTGTCAGACCCATGCGATAGTCGGGCATGCAGAAGTGAAAATTGGAGACGTTGTTAAAATGTTGAAAAGAAGTGCAAAGCTAGACTGGCAGTGAAGCTCTTATAGGGGAAACTACAGAAGAAGAGCAAATTCAGACATCTGAGAATGAGGTTAATATTGACAGCTTTTTGGTCACAGGCCTGCTCAGAGACATGGCAGGGTGCCTGAAATGAGAGTTGAACGCCGGCCCTTCACTGAGAAGCCCCCCTCTGTCCTCTTGCTCCTGGGCAGGCATTGTTGTGGGCCCACTTTCACTTGGCTGCTTCTGGCGCTTCTTCTTTTGTGGTATTGTGCTTGTCTCATTACTCACTTTGGCCCCAAAGCTTCTCTTAGATCAGTTTATAAAGATGACTGAAGAAACTGCCTCAGAAGGTTATTGTTTGGGTCTAAATCCCTGCCAGTTCTTCATTTTTTCTCTTTTATTTCCTACCACTCTGATTTACACTGATTTAAACATAAATTTGAGACTGTCCGCAACATTAATTTTAATAAAACAAAAATAACAAACAAACAACAGAAGGAATAAAGAAACAGGCTCAGACCATTAAGTTGGATGGAGGCGAATATAATGAAAAAATAAAAGGCTTTAAACATAAATTCAATTTATTGATTCAGTATGTTATGCTTGATGTTTTATACAAATTTTTTGAGAGATTTTATTTGGACTCAAACAAATATACTTGGTTTTCAGAAGAGTTACGAGATTTTAAAGTACAAAAGTCAAGGCTGTGGGGTCTTGTGATCATCCTTTGCTTATGAACACAATATCTTGAGTAGGGACATTCCCTGGAAAATTAATTAAAATCTGACTAAACACAAGGGAAGACTGAAATTGTCTTAATAGACCACTCTCTATTTATCACAGAAGCATCAGCTGGTTAAGCCCCAGTCACACATTCCCATTTCTCATGGCGATTGTGCATGATTGTCATAATCCTAATAAAGCGTGCTTTGGTCGTGGTGCATGCGCTACTTGGTCTGGATCAGCCTTGTATAGTCGTGGATGAACGGTGGAGAACGTGGAAGGGTCTCGACAGTTTTGAACTGTTCAAAACTGTCGTGGAGAATCGCCGCTCTCAGTATAGCGGGATGGAAGCCTAATGCAGTCCTAATGCGAACGGTATTAGTGTGGCATGTATGGAGCTCAGTCGGGCTGATCATGGCTCAATCCTGACAGCTTTATGAGGGCGACTGACAAGGACGTATCCGTTTGTGCCCCGACTGTGTCCCGTTGAAGAAGGTGCAAGCAACAGGGCTCAGTCGGGGCTTACGTGACGCGAACTGAGCTCGAGCGGGGCTGACGTCATGTCAGCGGGATCGAAATTCATGGAATCCTCATCATATCGTTGTATTAATCTAACTAGAGCAGGACGAATGCCCCCGAAGTGCTGTAGAAGTGCTTTAGAAGCCCTACTGACAGTGTATTTACGGGGTGTGTCCAGGGGTGAGACATTCATTTCATCCCGTATCATAGCGATCACACCAGCCTCGTCAATCTTGTACAGTTGTGCACAATCGCTATGAGAAAGGGAAATGTGTGACTTAAGCATTCGCTAACATTAATGTAAAGAATGTGTTCAAGCTGCTTTGAGATCTGGTGTATTTTGGCCATAACCAACTGACCTTTGATTACTTGTCACAAGAACGCCTTGCTTACATCTTGACATTTCCAGCTACTGTTACAGCAATCATCCGAATATCAAAACAAGAGGTTGATTTATATCTTATAAATCAGTCTATCTGTTTAGATTGCAGTCTTAGAAAACGTCAAGGGAACACACTTTATCTTGAACCCCCTCTAAATCTTTGTCGCAGGGATAAGTTTTTATTCTAGAAATTCTATTCCTGCTATAATTTAATCCTCGGTGTAGTTATCAGTACTTGTTTTACAGCACAATGTGTCATTGCTGCTGCTACACTAACACACGAGCTCTGAACTGGCCATGATCCAGCTCCGTGTCCGCCTGCCGAGAGGAAACGCCGGCCTCCACTGTATCTAATCAGGCCTCATGGCTACAGCAGAGATCACAGGGGAAGAGCAATAATTTGAGATGTTTAATGGTCCCCTGTAGCTCCAGGATGTAAATTGAATTTATTTACTTCATGGTCGCATTGTGAAATGGCTTTGAAGTGGAATGGCTCGGCCCGGATCAAACTTCATCTCTAATCTCATTTGCTCCCTTCGAGAATTTATTTCTGCTGACCACTGGTCCCGCATTACTGCTAGGAGCTGACAGGCCGTGCTGCCCAGATTAATGCATCGAGCTACTCTGTTTCTGCAGCTTTGGGAGCTCTGTGCCACCGAGTTTTGGAGCAAAGAAAGTGGAGATATTCTGAGTGTTTCAGACTACATTCCTCAAGATAACAATGAAAGAAAAGAGTCTTTAAATCACAGAGGAGAAAAACAGACCGCTACAAAAGGATCTTTGAATATTTTGAGAAAAACAGATTGATTTGAAGGTACAGGTTCGGCTTCCAAACTAAAATAAAACAAGGTTTCTCAGTTGAGTCAAACCATGAAGAAAACCTCCTCAACTCCTGCTAAACCCTGTTGACCACATGGCAACTAAATAAACTTAAGGTAAGCAGCAAGTACAGTCCACCACCAAGCCTAAACAAAATCATAACATAGATGACGTGCAAAATCTGCACCCTTTAAGCTCCAACCACTTTTTAAACTCTCCTTCTCTGCAACAACAACTACACTACACCAGGAACTTGCAAAACTTTATAACCCTCAATCTTCAAAATGACAAAACAAGTGGGAAAGCATGGTGTAAGCATGCTTGAAGGGTGGAGTACCATCATTTGTTGGAGGTACAACTGAAGCTTTAAAGAGAGTTGGACAACTTCAGTTACCAAGAGGGACATGTTAGAGCCAGAGGGCCAAAAAATCATTCCCTATAAGAACTTGCAATGTCAACAGTCAATGCAAATTCAGGCAATCCTCTCAAATGCAATGGACAAATCTGCAGCAAATATGTGATGCTGTCATGTCAGTACGGACCAAATCTATGACAGAATTTTTAGATAACCTTGCTGACTCTATTTCATGAAGAATTAGCAGTTTTTAAGGCAAAGGGGGGTCAAACAGCTATTACCTGTACCTAATAAAGTGGCAAGTGAGGGTAATTTTGCTCCAGTCTACTTGGATCAAATAGCAAGGTTTGGAGTTCAGTGTTCGTGCTCTGTCTCTTTATCCTGATCTTTTTAATGTATTTATTCCACACAGTCAAAGACACGTGGGTCTTGTGTAAATTTCTTGATTAATAAATAATATATACCTATTTCCAAGAGGGGGATTTAGAGATCTTAACAGTGGGACATGATTTTTAAACTTAAAATCGTATTTCAGACTGGAATAAAATCTTCAGTTCCTCTACCATGAAATCTGTTTTACATCTGATATCAAGTAAGTGTTTCAATAATGACAAAGCAGGGAGACATTTTCAAAGAGCGTCTGCTGCTGTTTTATCAGAGCCGCTTTTGTCCCCTTGGATGGTGTTTTAACTCTGTTCCAGACACTTTCTGCATTGTCCTAATTTCAGAACAATCCAGGGGGAGCACAGTCTGAGTCTTGACAGGAAAAAAAAACGCAGAGAAAAACAAAGAGGAAGATGGAAAAGAACCACGCGCAAATCCGCCAGGGCTGCACCCTTCTCCTCGTCATCCTCAAGAGGCCATCAACGATGATAAATAGCCGGCAGGAAAGGGAGGATGAAGGCGCGGCGAAGCCCGCATGGAGATCATACACAACACAGAGGATGAGGCTCGAATCAGGACAAGAAGGAAAAAGAACGAGCGAAGAAACAAATTGCTGGCAGACTGCGGTCTCTAATCTGTGATGCAGAGAAAACACAGCCCTTTTCTTCTCCCAGAGAGTCAATGAGCCAAAGAGGGGGGCTTCTAACATACTGTACACCCCCCTCGTCCCCCCACCTCTCCAATCCATTTTATTTCTGCCTTATTGCAGCGGCGGTATCTCAGCGCGGTGGGGGCCTTTGGCTGCAGGAGGTGGACATGTTGTTATAGCAAGATCACCCTGCCGTTTCTCTTTCAATTAGCCTAACATGGGACAGAGTAATGGACCCCCCACCCGGAGCTAAATCACCCAGGAGCAGCCGGAGCCCCCGTCCTTTGATGGCCAGCTGCTCCTGGGGGTTGGAGAGAGGACGTATGGGGATTGTAATGACAGGGACCATGAAGGAGCTCATGAGGTGAACCAGCGGTGCCAGCAGCTGATGTTAATGCAGCAAACGCACATACTCTCCAGTTCTGTGATGCAGGGTGACTTATACAAGCGTGCTGGTTTTTACACGCCATGTGAGCTGCAGAGAGGATACACAGAAAGTGCTGTGCCAGTTCACTCTTAAATTCAGAAAGGTCAGAGTTTGGCTCACATATACTAGCATGAACTATCCATTCACATATTTCATAATTTGGAAATATGACCTGATTTAACAGTTCAAAATAAAAGGTTCACATTCTTTACAATTTTTCTTCCATACGACTACTTTTCAAGAGAAAATTGAGGCTTTAAAAAAGGGCTGATTGAGTTATGCACACTATTTACATGCTAAGGACTGTTAATCAAAAGAAAACTAGTTGGACCAAATGTGTGAGAATGAGAGACACTTTGATGGATGGATGAAAACATATTGAACAGACAGGTGAGGTCAAGAATAAACAGCTTATAAAAGAATGCAAACCCTAGCTGCTTTCAAAAACTCCAAAATTTATTCTGCTTTGACTCCATTAAAACGATTTTGTAGACTAGCTACTCTGTTAAACCTTCCTATTAGGAGAATAAGTTCCGTACAATCTCAAAGTCAGTGATTTATTCCCAAAGGACATTGAAAATCAACATATTCAGGATGAGGTTCTCCCTTATGAATGAGTGAGTCAGCCTTGAAAGACCAATCTTACATCTAGTAAAGACCACCTGGTCCTTGTTCTTTTTCAGCCATGTTGGTCTTGGACCAACAAGGCCAAATTTCATAGCTTGTTGTAAAGCGACTTTATACCCTGAGCATTTTTGGCCCTGTTTTTGTAGTACATTTCTATCCATTTCTGTATTCAGTTACCATGTGATTGCCCTTAATGTTTTGTCTCTTCTTGTATTAATGCAGTTTAATGTTGGTACTTTAAACAGCACACAGAGGTGGTCTGAGATGCTTTAATTTGCATTGGTATGGTCATGTTATCCAAAGACTGACATACCTTAAACATTGCCCATCATCTGGCGTGACTGTTCATTTCGTTGACTAATTAATTTCGCCATAGTTTTGGTCAGCAACCTTTTTTCCCAGATGAAAAAAGACAGTAACTAAAAAAAAAAACAAGTGCACATGGACAAAAACTAAGAGTAAAGTAGAAAATCACTCTGAGAGCGCAGACCTCCCCAGCACCACGGTCCTCACCCATATTGTGATTCTCACCATAAATATTAGTCCTATCTTTATTTCATCTATATATTTGGAGTCCTTGACCATGAAAACACACTTTTAGCAACTGGACTCATCATGATATCTATTTTAATTCTGTAGTTATTCACGAAAATCACATTTTTCATCATTACTCCCAAAATCTAATAATTTGTTCCTTGTCCCAATCCGGACATTTCCTGAAAATTTCGTAATCCACCCTTACCTTTCAGTTATGTTGCTAACAGCGAAACAAACACACGTTACATTCACAACCTAGCAGAGAACAAGAGGGGAAGTGGCGTTTAAATACACACACAGGAGGTAATCAGACGTTGCTGTCACAGGAGGGAACACAGGTGTAGGGAATCAACAATCAGGGAGACACAGAAAAGGGGGGGCAGGAAACAAAATCTTAAACAAAAAACAAGGACGATTGCTTTATAAATGAAACAGGAATAACAAGACATGATACATGATCTTAACCCAGGGATGTGACAGAAATAGCTCATAGAAAGCAAATGGGAATGGCATAACCTTTTGTTCTGTCAGTAACATTCATTACAGGCCAACCAGTTAATCCTTCATGTGGTCCTTACTGCTGCTTCCCTGTAGAACAGTCAGCAAAACATGCCAGAAGTAGAGTGTAGATATCCTTCCTTTTGAGAAGTTTGTTGTGTTATTTGTTTTTCATTTGACAAACAAATGCAATCAAGATCTGATAAAACTGCCACGGAAGCTGTTAGCATCTATGCTAATCTCTGTACAATAAACTTTACAAGAGTGAGGAGTGTTCTTTGTCTTTTAAGCAATACTGTCAAGAGCTTGGTGAGCAGAACTGTCATATGATTGTGGGAAAATGACAGAAAAAATATTCAAGGTGTTGTTCATCAGTGCTTTTGTTGAAGTCAGTTTGCTGCTTGAAAGTTCAAAACACATATTAAGTGCTGATGCGCTGGATAAATTCAGTTTAAAAATGCTGGCTCCATTATACACTTTACAGAGAATCTTCCATGTTATGGGCAGGTACTGCATTCAACTTTTAGCAAAACAGTTGCATCTCTTTAGTGAGTAAATGATCTAAAGTCCATACTGTAATGGGCTTGTGCAAGTGAAAGTAGGAAATCCTGCCTGAAAATTAAATAATTCTTCTCTTTCTGCAGGTCATATTTTGTCTTGTTCCCATGTGTCTGGTAAATGTGGCGTGCAGAAATGGAAATGAAATTTGTACAAATGGCTGCTGAAACTAATTCATAGCTGCTGATAGAGAGGAAATTGTGTCTGTGAGGGAGACAGGCAGTAGAGAGGGGGGCGGGGGTAGATTAGAGCATTTCAGTCTGTTTTATTAGAAACATTTCATTAATAACTGTATCACAACGAGAGCCACTTCAACACAGTGGGACAAGAAGAACTGCAGCAAATTAAAAGCTGCTGAAAAATCCCCTATTCATCACGTCCAGAAGCTCCAGGAGACAAACAAGCGTCAATGTAAAAACTGCTCCATGTTATTTTTCCACATGAACCCTGTTTCAGTCTCCCTCAATCAAATTAACTCAAAACAGGACAAAAAAGTGCTTAGACCTTCTCCGAAACACAGCACTGTGTGGAAATTATATCAATTCAGACAGTAAATCACCACCAGACCAGCAATATGACCTACTGTTAACATGTTGCCCCTTCTGTTTCTCATGATTTTGTAACGCCCTCATAAAGTTGCAGCTCTCTTCTGGTTTCCTGTTTCAAGCTGATCAGGACTGCACTTAGCTGTGCATCACTTTAATATGCTTCCAGTGGGCAAGAAAACACAACTATGTGGACACTGCAGGTTATGCTGAACTGCCATATGCACATGTGTGATTGTTAAATTACACTTTATGGAGAATAAATGGAGAAGTGTACTATATCACACCTATTTTGACAGACTTCCAGCTATGAACAAGTAAACGTAGAGTTGCTTATGATCCTTTGGCTTTCCAAGTTGCAGTTCTGGCTTAAGGGGGCCTTCCTGGTAGAGTAAAACATTTTCCGCCCAAATTTTCTGTTGGGTAAGTACCCATCGCAAAAGCTTTATGCAAAAGTGGTGATCTGAGGAAACATTCAAATGATTTTCTGACTCTTGTTTTTGCAGGATACTCAAGAAATAAATGTCCTTTTACAAATTCAGCCGCGAAACATGCCAGAGGCCTTTAGTTTTCTGTTCATATCATAAGGTGAGGATAAAAGTTGCACTTCAGATACTGGCCTAGTTTCCAGCTGCCATCTTTTAAACAAAGTTTTCCACCTTGAGTTTACTGTCTGGAGTCCTGACAGCCCTGCAGATGTTCTTTATTTATAGCACAGTGAAATTTCCTTTTGCTAACAGAGACAAATGGTCTATTAGCGGTCTTGCATTTTACATGGACTGATGAAAAATAGATACATCTTCCTGCCCGCATGGACATCAATAAAGAGGCTGACAGAGAGGATTCATTTACGCCTCGCTCATCAGGCCTCGTCCAGAATAATCGGGCGTGACAGGCGGATGCAGGACGGGACACTGTGGGTGGGAAATATCCTTCAGTGGAGAAATTCAATTTCACACAATGTCACAACCTCTGTCACGTGGGAGGGGTTGTGCGCACTCAATTCTGGACTGCTTTAAGGGGGAATGGAGTCTGAGGGTTTTTGAGGTGTAAGGTAAAAAATTGGATATGGGATGGAGCAAAAATGCTACTTAGGCCAGACTTATACCACAACAACCTACTAAATATGGATTAATCAGTCTTTTATGTACGGATATAACTGATACAAAAAGCCGTTACAAAAATGAAAACAAAGGAAGAAACAGGTGTAATAGTTCCTTTAACCTCCGGACATACTCTGTAGCTACTATGGATGTTTTTGTCTTTTTTGGGACCCTAACAATGACATTTCCAGCATAGGTGGATGCAGTTAATTTACATGACTGCATGTGAGTAAGTTAGAGCTCACAGACTAATGGTGTCTCCAGCTCAGACAAACTTGGGTGTAGGAGGCTCGTATATTTTCACTATCTGGAGTGCATGGATTTTTGTCAAAATAGATTGGACAATGTTATATAGAGTGCCATATTTAACTTGTTTTAGCTGGTATGTATATCTACAGCTGCTGACTATGTCAATAGTCACGTATTAGCCTCAGCCATTGTGGAACACAGTACAGAGACGGGCAGCTACCACAAAATACCATAAAGAAGCTCAGATAAAGTTTGGTTGAGGTTATTAAATGTAACACAAAAAGTAAAGAAATATGTGTTGGATTATTTCTTGGTTGTGAAAATGCCTTTTTTCTAAATATATATAGACTACAGACAAGATTAGATGCACTTCAGTCACACTTATGCTGAGTTCACACCAGATGCTACTTGTACTACCTCAGCGACCACTATCCATGCAAAGTCAGTGTACAGCCGCAATGGGGCGGGGCTAACCCTCCCGCGATGCGACAGCCGCTATTCACACTACCACATAGCTTGTCGCGCAATGTCAAAGTAAAAAAAGTTGATCTTTTCAGAGGATGTCGGGTGTGGTTGTGTGACAACAGCTAATCAGCGGTGTGTGCGTGTGTGACGGTGCCCGTGCCACGACAGACTGCGGGAAACTCACAGATAATGCTGCTGCAGGGCATCAGCTGCAGTGTTTTGTGGTTGATAAGTGAATGAAAAGGATACAGCTGGAATAATGTCGGCTTATACATCCTATTATATGATATATGATAGGATCGCGGTGAAACTCGAACGGACGTGACGTCCCCAAGCGACGGCTGATGGCAAAATGAGGTAGTTATGGACACGCGATGATACGTCAGTCTACGACGCGATTTTGGTAGCTGGGTCGCTTGCGTTGTGAATGCAGCATTAGTCTGTGTCTTTCAAGGTAAAGCTCTTACAACTCTTCTTGTTCGTACAGAATCCCTTTTTTCCAAAGTTTTCTTGGGTCAAATATCAAAAGAATCACGTAACCTATGGGGAGAATGATTGTATTTCTTCCTAATATTCTTATCCAAGGTCTTTATTGAGGAAACAGAGAAATGGAGCCGAAAATGTAGCACGCACAAGGGCCTGGTATGAAAATCAGTGTTGAACGCATTCAGTGTGGAACTGCCATTAGAAGGTAAACTAGCTTAAGCTGCATGTGAGGAACAGGACACTTTCCCCATGCCTTGGCAGCTCTGCTTGTTCGCTTGTACCCTGTATTTAAGGCATAATTGTGTCATAAAAGCCCAGATAATGCCTGTAAGAGTTTAAATGACCTTTAGTGTGTACTTTATAATCCCTCAGTGTGATGGAGTACTTCTATGTACTTCTTCCTTAGTTTCTCACTCCCATAGCTCTCAACTCCAGCAGGTCTATTTAATCAAGGTCTTTAATACATACAGTTCTTTTTCCTTGTTTTTATCAATATGAGCTGGTTTGCAATCCTGTTACAGGGCAAAGACGGTAGAGTTATTACTGAGAACAGAGCTGGATCAGTGACACTCAGAATATGAAAACAACATATTTTTTAGTATTACTGGTCCTCAACTTACTGTAGGATTAATCAGAAAATGCATAAATGAAGCTGATGTAAGGCTCAAAATTGACTCTTTATTAGTTCTTTGCACATTGAACATTCATTTAGCCTTTTAATTTTATTGCAGAAACATAAGGTGCTTTTCATGTGCTTTTGTTTGGTTACAGAATTAATTAGTTCAATCATTTTCCTTATAATGTCTAGCTGAGAGCCTGTTTTTGTTTTCTTTAATTAATAATTTACAGCAGCACCCAGCAGTCCTTCTTCCCTTTGTATTTTTGGACTAATTAATAAACTAAGTACAAAATGAAGGAAAATTAGAGCTGGTTTGGAAAAGTTTTCATTTGGGGCAACCCACATACTATATTCAGCTCTGCTGCTCATGCCACAAATGCATTTACCTTCAAGATTTGGCACCTTTGAAAAGAGAAAAAAAGGAAGATGTACACACACTGTTCAGCTCCCAGTGAGACACTTTGGTCAATGCAAGGCAACATTTTGATCTGCAAGATCTTCCTTAGGTGCCAGTTGAATAAGGGAACAAGTAGACTTTCATTGTGTACAATTTATTGCCAAGATGCATTGTCACAACAAAGAAATAATCCAACAAACACGCATTTCTTTATTTTTAATAAACTCAAACAAACTTTATCTGGGCGTAGTTTTGGTAGTTTGTAGTAGTTGCCCGTCTCTGTACTGTGTTCCACAACTGCTGGGGCTAAAATATGACAGATGAGGTTTGAGAAAGAGACAGTGAAGGTGAGCAAAGAAGAAGTCAGTCTAGAGCAAGTATTGGACATACCCCTACACATTGGTTAGAGCTTTAAGAAACAACAGGCCACATGTGAAATTAGTCATCCTATCTCATAAAAAATTAACCTATCAAAGTGTCCACTCTCTGGACATCATCAGTGTCAATTTTGATAGCACTCTTTTATTTGTTTTAGTTGTAGTATTTTGCCTAAAATATCTATTAGTTTTAGTCATGATCTAATCATCTTAAACTGTTTTAATTTTGGTCTAATTTTAGTTGTTGAAAGTTCTCCACATTTCAGTTGAAAAAAATCGACTGGAACTTTAGTCAGCTAAAATAAGAAGTATTAAGTATAAGCCGTTTATTATGTTTCCTTACATTTCTGAAGTCGTGTTTTACATTTGAATAAAATTAAGTATCAAATAACCCTTTATTGAATGCTAGTACAGTTTGAGTTTATAAATTAACAGAAGCAATCTACAGCAGGAGTAAAACAGAGAAAACCCCAACCAATAATCATGCCGGGACACCTGTTTTTAAACCAATCAAATCCCATCGCCATTCTGCCCGCCTGCTGTGCGTGCATTTTCCCGGCGTGCACAGACTCGGTGCGTGTAGGTAGCCGAGCAAGGGATCAGACTCCGCTGGAGAATGCTTACCTTTCAAGTTTTGTCTTTGAAAATAAGGGAAGCCCGCCGTGAGCCGTCCCACAACCCCAACCAAGCTCCAGTATCCCTCGCATTTTAAGACAGATTTACAAGAAATCTAAAATAAACTTTGTTTTTCTAAGTTTGTTTTGCTGCTCTAATCTCGCGATAGCTGCCACCCAGGCTACTGCAGGTGGATGTTCTCGTGAGGCTTTTTCTTCTTCTTTGGTTTTACGGCGGTTGGCAGCCATCATTTTGGAGCATTACCGCCCCCTTCAGGCTAGAGACAGAGTTCAGTTTGGAGAGGCAGAGGAATGTTTTTATTATTATCTCGTCACACAGGAGGTTTCATGGCCAAAACAGGAGATTTGACAGCTATGTGGAGAATGTCAGAGGAACTACCTATACCCCGATCAACATCGGCTGTGAGTACTAACTGTCTGTTTGGTGTTTTCTTACCGCTGACTGAGACATGACTTGGTGTAGTGTAAACAAACACGTTGTGCTGAGGGTTTGGAGTTGAATCAGTCTTCTGGATATATCAGCCGCGCGCGTGCTTGTGAGCGGGGGGACGGGGGTGGGGGGGCTAGGCCGAGCCCTGAAGAGATGCTACTTTCAAATTCATGCTAGTTTTCCAAAATCGCCAACCCCAACCTTTCCAAAACCAAAGTAGCTGTGATTGGAAATATAACTTGTCCCTACTGTCTACATGATAGAATTTGGTCTGATTGGTCTCTGTTCAGGATTTTAGTCTAATTTAAATCTGTTGACAAAATCGTCAGTTAATTTAGTTTTAGTTTTTAGTAACTGTTTAGTTTTGTCAGGGGAAAAGGGTTGTAGATGAAAACTAAGACAGTATCATTTCTGAGCACACAGCATGTCCAGTCTTGAATTGGTTGGACTACAGAAGCAGAAGAATACACTTTGTGCCACTTCTGTTGGCTCAGAACAGGAAAAAAAGGCTACAGATTACATAGGCTCATCAGAATTGGACAAAATAAAGATTGTTACAATGCTGTCTGATCTCATGAGTCTGGATTTCTGCTGCCACAATTGGATGATCGGGTCAGAATTTGGTAGAAACATCATGAAAGCACTGATCCATCCTGCCTTGTATCAATGTTTCAAGCAGCTTGTTGAATCTCTGACACAAAGCATTGAAGCAGTTCTGACGGGGGTCTAACCCCAAACACCAGGTAGAGTTCAAGTTTTTAATGTTTGGTCGCTTGTGATGAAAACATAATGGGATTTTGACCTCCTAAAAACAGGAGATATATAAATCCACCAAGTTGATGAGCCACCACATTTTTTAAAATAATAAGTTTCTTTTTGGGGGGAAAAGTTAACAATGTAAGACAAATGTGCAGCAGGTTGGGTGTCATAGCACCAATGTAAAACCATTAACGTATAAATCATTCACAGGGTTAATATGGTGAAATTGACACACTAAGTCCAGACTTTGCACCACTTTCCTTTCTATTGCATCCAATCACTGTTATATTTCCCCCTGAGGATCATCCCATGTCTGTTTTCATGCCTCACAGACTCAACTAAAAGCCAAACCTATTATTGCCTGCTGTTATTCACACTAATTTCTGATATTACAGTAATTTAATGGGAGAATAAAACAATCAATTCTCCTTCCCTTCCATAATTAATTAAGAGAAACAATCCTGGTGCAATTACATCTCCATCATAAGCTAAAGAACAGTAGATACATGCTTGTTTTAAATTAATTTGTCAGCATGTCAATGGTTTATAATTATCTGAGGAGCAGAATGAGCTCAGCCATCTGCTGCTCCGTATCCCTGCTGAAATCCTGATGCAAGAGTCAAAACTGAGGATTATTAATGTTTTATTAAAAGTGACTGGATCAGAAAATTCTCTTTTCATTAGCTATGGCAGTGCTATGTTCTAGATAAGTTTGTGTGGGGAATTCATCCTACTCGTTTAAAATGAGCAGCTGTTCAGGATGCTTGGTCCTCGATTTAACATCACCGTGTTTTCATGGTTGCTGCACAATTCAAATTAAACTGAGCAATTTCACAGGCATTTTGACCAAAGACATATTTTTATTAAATTGTAGACTTGCTGTAGTTTTGACTTCTATTCCATGAATTGACCAATAAATCAGAAACTATGAATTCATTATTTGGTGCTACCTAAATTGTGGAATTTAAAACAACATATTAAAAAAATGCCAAATTTAAAATGCATTTTAAATCATAATACCCAGTTGTGACAAAAAATAATACTTTTAAGATTAATAAGCCTGTTGTACGTCCAGTTCAAAGGTTTTTGGTATGCAGCACAGGTGTCTGTCCTACTTTCCATATGACACTGGTATAATATTTGTAGCCAGCATCCACTTTTTTAAAGTACAAACAAGCATGCCTTCACTAAATACACAGGGGTGCGTTTGCCCAAAGCTTGTGTGTGTCCACTGACTCCTCATAAAACCATCTAAATGAAGTTAGAAACAAAACAAAGCCCAGAACAATCCAACTCAGAAAACACCTGCATGAGTAGAAACTAAGCACAACCAATTACAACAACTGAAGTGCTCCAGGCCTGCAGGGGGCTCTGTGACAGGGAAGGCAAACAAGAAAGACATCTCCTCAAATTAAAGTGCTCATGCATTTGAATCTTTACAGCAGGCATGTCCAAAGTCAGGCCAAATGCGACCCGTGTTCAAATTTTCGCTGGCCCGCAGTCTCTGTTATAAAATCAATTACATGTGGCCCTTTTGCACCGTTGAGTGATGTATAAAATACTTGTGTACAAAAAACCTATTTTACATTTCACCAGAAGATGGCAGTAGCGCTGTGGCCATGTTCTTGTGGCACTTGACACCTAACCTTTTGTCATCATTTCAGCCCATCCCATTTCAAACATGCCGTCTGTAGCTAAAAAAAGAAAAGTTGACAGCGAGTGCCGCCGATTCCAGAACAAGTGGAAATTGGAGTATTTTTTATGAAACAACTGTGTCTGCCTAATTTGCCAAGAGACTGCAGGTGTTTTCAAGGAATTCAATGTCAAGCAGCACTACCAGACAAAACATGCTAAATACGACAAGCTAACTGGGGCCAAATGCAGCGAAAAATTGAAACAACTGGAAGCTTTTTTAACGGCACATCAGCGATTTTTCACGAGAGCCCGTGAGTCAAATGAAAATGCCACAAGGGCTAGCTACGAGGTGGCAACGCTGATTGCCAAGCACAGCAAACCTTTCACTGAGGGTGAATTTATTAAAGACTGTGTGCTGAAAATAGTTGAGAAAATTTGTCCTGAGAGGAAGCAAGATTTTGCCAATGTCTGCCTGGCTCGTAACACTGTGGTACGGAGAACTGAAGACATTTCATTAGATGTTAAGACACAATTAGAGTCAAAAGCTGAATGGTCGGCCCCTGCACATTTTCACCTTAGTAAATCTGGCCTTCATGGCAAAAAGTTTGGACACCCCTGCTTTACAGTAAATGCTTAGTGCAAGAGGGGGGAGTGAGGCAGGCTGCATGACTTTATCACGTTCCTGTTTCCTTAACTATTAAAAGTGTGAAATATATGACCCTTGTCCTTAGGTTGGCTCAAAGATACCTCTCTTCTAACAGGAATGTCTAAAAGAATTTGTAATTCTATTTTATCAAATAAAGATGAATGCATGGTTCCTTTCAGTCCTTTTTGAACAATAAAAAAATAACGCAACCATTTTCTTATATATTTTTATGTGATGAAACTGGTGTTATTGTAAAGAGGACCTCCTGGACTATATTTGCAAGCAGGTGAAGTATTTTTGCTGTGTTCTTTTGGAGTGATCCATTTTTAAACTACATGATATAGGACCATGTCTAGAAGTTTTGCAAAACTTTGATTTCTAAAAAAGTACTTTTTGTCCATTCGAACTTCAAGAAAAAGGTACCATTGTAAAAACTGCCTCTTGAACTTGAGAGGGGTCCAGCTGCAGACCTCCACTCTCAGCCGGCCTACGGCTGCTCCAGTGTGAATCGGAAACCACCTCCAACGTGAGACGGACATGACGTAAATATAAATAACTATATAGCCCCCCTTCACACCGCCCCATTTGGGTGACGGGCGGCAGACGGGAAACATTTAACCGTGGCGGTAGGACAGAGAAGTGGTTGCCGCCCACGTGAGCGCGCACAGATTTTGTCATAGAAATAGAAATAGAAATTTGTCATATAGCCTACGTGTAATATAACATATACGTATAAAATGGGTATAATAGCGTCAGGAAAGGAGAAAGTGAAGAGTCCTCATGATGCCAACAATTTATTTATTATTATTATTTATTTAACCACGCCAAATACATCTCTCAACATCCTGCGTCCTCTCCGGGACAGAAGCACACACACCTCCGCTGCCTTTCTTGGTGGTGCATTCACTGAACCTCGTAATTTTGAACTATACAACAACTCGTGTATATAACTCATATAACTCACATAACTCATGTATATAACTCATAAAACAATAACACATTTCTCTCCAACATAAACAACCCACCCAATCCAATAGAGTATTATATACTTATGATATACGTATATACTGCCTATACACTTTGCCCTGCGGCACCGAAACTGGCAGCACCTGGCAGCAGCCAATCACATCGAAGGAGGGAGAGAATCCGGAAATAGCCGACTTCACGGGTCAAAGCAAACATGAAATGAGCTCTACCAAACTGCTCCACCTTCATATAAAGAAAAACTTGGCATGAGACAGCATTTCACTTCAGAATGTTTGAGGAGGGAGTGTTATGAAGGACTTTTGGGCTCTGCTGTGACGTTCACCGAATCACCTCTCCGTCCCTGCGGCCTCGGACTCCATGCTCGTTCCGGGGCGGCAGCAGACGCTTTAAAAATACTTTATATTTAATGGACTCATCCAGCAGGGAGGCTGTTTTTGGAGATGTTGTCGCGCAGCGGTGTGAAGGGGGGTGAACTGATAAAACCTTGAATTGATGCTGCCTTTTAGCTGTGTTTTTTAATGAAACACGACTGACAAATCAAGTTACCATGGTAACCGAAAACGCTGACACCATTTCCTTCTCACGTTGGAGGTGATCATGACGTCACTTCCTTCTGACGATGGAGTTGTAGAGTCTGCAAGCTAGTCGGCTGAGAGTGGAGGTCTGCAGCTAGACTGTCTTGTTGAACTTCAGCAGTTTGAAGTACTTTTACTGTTCTTTTTGAGCAAACTATTTTGTAATGTTGATCTTTATCTGTTTATTTTAAAGAATTAATTTATTCAGCTGGAAATTAAAAGTATTTGGAGGGATGTTTGCACCTGCTGGCAATTACATATAATTATCATTTAATATCGTATAATAATGGAACACAGAGATTGATTAAAATGCCCTAATATTGTGTGGGAAGGACATTCCCGTCATCAAGTGTAATTTCACTTTAATACAACTAAAAAAAACAGATAAATTAATGTTTTTTTTCATTTAGACAAAACAGGTCCAATAAATTATCTCCTGAATTGTCAGTCATTAGACAATAGATATATCTATATATATCTATATATATCTATATATATATATCTATATCTATATCTACTGTATATATATATATAGATATATAGATATATATATATATAGATAGATGTCATGTTGGGTGTTGGATGTATATATTTGTATTTTATATGTATATATGTATCTGCATATATGTGTATCCATAAAATGAAGAGCTTTATGCTCTATTGTAAAGTGTCTTGAGATAACACTTGTTATGAATTGGCGCTATGTAAATAAAGATTGATTGATTGATTGAATATAGACAAATGCTAAGGGCACTGAGGCCTCCACGGGGTGCCACAAAATTGGGAAAAGAAATCACCTTTAAAATATCTGTATTAAAAGTAGTTACTACTTTCAACTCTTCAAATGGAAAAGCTCACTTTAATTCAAATGTAAAGCAATACCAATTTAATATTACTACAAATGATAAAACCAAATAAGTCTCTGTGTTTATTTAAATAGTTTGATGTTGGTTATTGTATCTATAATTTTTGGTCATTATTTATTCATGTATTACAGGATTTTATTGGGGGGTAAGGGTATTTGTATTTCAGATTTTTTGTAGATTATGTGTAATTTGTTAAGCATGTAAACTGGGTGACATGTTACCTTAAAAATTTTAAACAATGTTAAAAAAAATGCTATTTAATTTCTTTAAACAAATCATTGATGGAGTTGAGCACCATATAAAATCTTGCCTAAAGCTAATTATTGGATAGGGACAGCTGTGTATCACCTGGAGCAACCTGAAATCTTCAAATCTGGAAAATCACAGGATCTGTAATAACCCAAAATTATTTGTGTTACAGTCCAACACAGCATCATCTGATTTTAAGGTAAATTGGTCAACTACAAATCCTGACATTGTTTTAAATCAGTACTGACTTAAAACAAATGTAGATGTAATAATCTTCTACGTCACCTCATTTAAAAACATATAATATCTTCAAAACTGTAAACATCTCCCAGCCCTTACCTACACAGTTTATATAACTTTTTCTCCAGTTCAGAGTATGTTTGTACGGAAATGAAATATGAAATTGCTTCTGTGGGTCATAAATTGCATGTCACCTCACACACTGAATAGCACAATGACATTTAATATGCAGTCTCTCTTTGTGGAGGCGGCATAGAAGCTTCCAGATAAGTCTGAATATTGACTTTGGGATGTTCTTGGAGCTTCCAGCAGGATGTTGAATGCATGTCAGAAGTGACACTCAGCATGTTCGAAGCATGCTCAGCTTGAGTACAATCACACACACATAGACACACACGCCGTCTTCCTGTCCGTCACTCTGCCCGCCAGCTCTCTTTTCTCTGCAGGAGAACAATAAGTGGCAACAGCAACTCGATGTGATGAATCCTATCTCAGCCAGCACATGCGCTCCTTCGCTGCAATCCACAAACACTGGCAGTATTGATCAGCCGCAGTTTCTTTCAGTTTTTCGGACAAAAGGCTGCAGAGGGATGGAGAGCTGCTGCAGGGACGAGAACCACGGAGGACATCAAGGAGAATTTCTGTGTTTGTGTGGGAAAAGTTTGAACTCAAGGTGTGGGAGCTCGACATTATGGAAGTTTACATCTGACCTTGTCATCATTCCCAAACATTGTTCCCTGATAACCTGATACACCAGATGGACAGTTCTATGTATCCAATGCTGAAATATTTCAGTAGTCCACCTGGGAAAGAGCCATTTGAAAATGTTTTTAGTGGGCAGAACCTTCAAAAACAACAGCAGCTGGTGATTGGATGATTGTTCTGCTTGTCACACTCACCACAAACCAATATCAAGCTACAGTGTGACCTTGAAGCTTGTGCTGTTAGCAGTTAGCTTAAACTACGTTTCAGTCCTTAGTCCTTAGACTTTTACATTATATTATACAACACAGAAGAATCATTTACTCTTCATCAGTGGCATGAACCTTGTCAAAGACAATCCTCACCAAGTTCCCCCCGTAAACTTCTGAGAAGAGCATATTTCGCCAAATGTTACTGAGTAACCATGATGACCATTGACTAAGAAAAAGGCAGCTGCCCTTCAAACGGCTTCCTGTCCTGAAAGTAGCGTGGTGCAAGAATAAGGCTACGTTTACATGGATACTCCTGACTTAAAGACGCAAAGATTTTTCCTTTTTTTTCATTTTAAAATTCTTCTGCGGTCAAACGACGACGCTTGGAGACGAGTTAATCCGCTGTGGTGTGCAAGCCGGTTCAGTAGATGGCGGTGTAGGTCTGCTGAGAGGCAGCGCTGCTACAACACACAAACGAAGAAGAAAAACTTTTCACAAACAACAATGGTGAATAGACGCACAGAGACGCAGGAGTTTCTTTTCTGGACAACAAATCAGTTTTGACAACAAATCTGCCTGGATGGTTTTGACTGGATAACAAACCGAGCACGGTAAGATGCTCATACGTTACTCGGCGAATGGCCGAAGCTGTTGTTGTTCCTGGTATGCACACGCAGCCTTCATCTGAAAAAGTACTGCGCATGCGGTGACACCGGCGTTTCACCCTGAAACACTCCGATGCGGGTTTACACGGGGCTGCATGGAGGGCATTTTGGAAACTTTCCACCCTGGAGCCTATTTTCAAAAGTTTGTGTTTTCAATGAGGCCAAGGCCAAAACGCAATGAAAACTAATCGGATTTGACCGTGTTCAGTACCATGTAAACGGCCCCTAAGTCCAAAAAATGCAGGAGTGAGTTTGCATTTTGCACTTCCTGGTTCCCATCCCCAAAGAGTAAATATGATTAAGTAGGACACACAGAAATGTAAGGACTATTACTGTGTCATATAAAATGAGGATTTGAGTCTCTGAGGACATAAAGACAGAGGGGAATAAATAGGATAATACATGGTTTAGATAAATGCCTGATTAAGGTTAGTGGTGAACACATGCACATTACACCCTCATGCTTCATGGTAAATAAAATGAATCCGCTCACCTGCTGGAAATGCATTAAAAAGGTTCTGCCCGTTCCTAAATGCTTTCGATGGATTGTTTGGCAGATGAACCAGTGAAGCATATTGAAATGGCTGTCTGGTGTGTCAGGTTCACACACAGCCTGTGAGTTATTAATTTAGGTATTTTTGTTTGTTTCTAATGTGTTGACTAATAAACAGCTTGTATTAACTGTAACATCATTTTCAAAAAAGTTCAAAGCCCAACTGTTGTAGGTTACCATCAATTCAACTGTGTGTGTGTTTGTTTTAAGATGAGATTTTCTTGCTGATCCAGCTTCTAGCAGCGACAAGCAGAGAATAGATCAGTGTCTCCAAGGAGAGGGGAGAATTTAATAAAGAAGTGTGTGTGTGTGTGTGCGTGGAGGGGAGGGGGTTGACTTGTTTTATCCTTTTTTTCTCTTTTTAAATCAATCTCTTGTAAACACCACAGAATAAAAAACACAGCAAAAGAGCACAAAATACTGTGTACCTGTGTTGAACACAAACACACACACACAATCATCTATCAATGTGTTTAAAGTCCAGCTTATAGCTCGACCTCAAATCCACACTGTAACAGCACTATTTGGCTCCACATCATCTTTGAGCTGCATTCACACCAAACTCAACCTTGCGACCATAAACGCGTTGCCCGCTGAAGTCGCGTCGCGTGTTGATAAAAACATCATTTTGGTCACTGTCGCCATCGCCCAGTGACGTCACGTCTGCTCCAGTTTCACCACGATCATATCACATATCAGACATCAGGATGTATAAGCCGGCATTATTCCAACGGTATCTTTTTCAGTTACCTACCAACCACAAAACACTGCAGCAGCACAGTGAGTTTTCTGCAGTCCCGTCTAGGCGGAACTGATGTCCTCACGAACTAATGTTCCCCACATGGGCATAGATTTATACTCTGTGAACCAGAATATAAACTGTCTGTCACTGGTTCTGTCACACACCCACACAACACTGACTGTTGTCACCTAAAAAGATCAGCTTTTTTAACTTAAGTGGAGCAACAAGAGACGTGGTTGCCGAGGTCGCATTCGGTGTGTAGGCGACTTATAATCCTGGTTCATGCACATGAGCTCCACAAACATTCTTCAACACAGTAGCTTCTATTCCAAATTTGCAGACTAGTTCCAGAGAATATTTTAAATTAAAATTGTGTGTTGTCTTTGTTCATTTAAACTGAGATGATTTAAAGGTGCTATGAGGAGAATCTATTAACGGCGACATAAAGACTCTGCTACCCATGAGCACGCGTGGCGACTGTCGTAATGCTGCGTTCCAGTAACCTCGGAACTGGGAGTGACATCATCTCCAACTTATAGGCGTTCCAGTTGAAGTCGGAAAAAAACATGCCGATCTACCAGGCTATTGTTAGCTGTTGTTAGCATGCCCTGCGTTGTTGTTCACAAATATCACATGAAGAATGTGATTATCGCTATGGCAGCATTTTTGTAAATATAAGCCTAACAATATGATGTATACAGCTGATCTAGAGCGACACACCCCAGTCAGAAGTGCAAATAAATTGATTATTACAGGAGCTAAATAACTGTTCACACTGGGGGCATCCAACTCGGAACTCGGAAATTCCTACTTCTGACTACAACTGGAACGCACCAAAAGACGTGAACATTTTTGGAAAACTTAGTATCGTAGTTTTGTAGCGGGTTATATATCGCTACTTACAGCCTGGTGCTCTAAGACGTGTCTTGTTCCTGAAGTTGAGTATCCAGGCCAGTCCAGTCCTGTCCGACCCGACCGTGAAGGCTAAGGAATAGCATTTATAGATAACCTGTTTTGATGCGATAAAACTCATCTTAAAGTGTGTATTTTGATCAGGCATATATCTAAAAGTGAGACTTTTTTGTAATTACTTAGAAACTCTTCATAACATCTTTAAACTGGTTGAAGACAAAAATGAGTTCTTGAAAGTACTCATATTTTGTCTTCACTCAGACTCGTGTATTTGATTTTGAGGTCTGCTGAAGCATGCTAAAATGTAATAAAAGGGCTAACCAATATTAGGATAAAAATGATAATGCAACATTTTGTTACCTTTCCAATTACATAGTAAGGGTCACACCATTAAAAAAATGAATTCCACAGGGCACAATAAACTCTCTTTATAAGGAAATACGAGGTTTTAAGTCGACTTCTGGCAAGATAAAGAGGGGAGAGGGAGAAGTCTGTATTTTTTTCTTGTGCATATACGTGCTCTATCAAAATAATGACAAGGAAAAGGCATAAAAGTGTCAAAAAGAGCAGAATTGGGGCTCTGAAATCACTAACCCAGACTCTTCTGAGGCCTTATACAGCCAGTTTCTTATTTCACAGGTTGGTGAGATCACTTTTAAGCAACATGCTTTTTTCTGTGAAGAAAACAGGAATCCTCTATGATTTGGAGACCCATTAATGAAATCCAGGGCTAATTTAGAGATAAAGGATCTTTAAAGAAGAATCTGCGGATGCACTAAAGTTAGAAAATCTGACCAGAGGGACAACGGCTGAAGAATCACATTTTCCAAAGACAGGCAGACAGCAGCAGAAAACCCTCTCAGTTCGCTCTTCTGTTATCACTGTGCTACAGGCGGAAGTCGGTCTGTCTCTGCTGTAGAGTCATTTGGGAATAAAGTCAATTTATTAGTTAATCAAGTATTTAAATGAAAGCAGAAGTCATTTTCCGTCTGACAGCTACAACCTATTTTGTTAACAAGTGATACAACACTCTCCACTTCAAGTTATCAATGACTAGAATACAGATGTTTTTCTACTCTTAAAGATGACTGCTGCTTAGATGTTACCTTCAACTTCTGCTCTGGTGGATCCTGTTTGAGATGTTTTTCAAGGTTTGAGCTAAATGTTAGTTAGTTTAGTTTAGCTTAGCTTAGCTTAGCTTAGTTTAGTTTAGTTTAGTTTAGTTTAGTTTAGTTTAGTTTAGTTTGGCTTAGTTTGTTAGTTTAGTTTAGTAAAGTTTGGTTTAGTTTAGCTTAGTTTGGCTTAGTTTGTTAGTTTAGTTTAGTTTAGTTAGCTTAGCTTAGCTTAGCTTAGCTTAGCTTAGTTTAGTTTAGTTTAGTTTAGCTTAGCTTGGTTTAGTTTAGTTTAGTTTGGCTTAGTTTGTTAGTTTAGTTTAGTTTAGCTTAGCTTAGCTTAGCTTAGCTTAGCTTAGGCTTAGTTTAGTTTAGTTTAATTTAGTTGAGTTGGCTTAGTTTGTTAGTTTTGTTTAGTTTACTTTAGTTTACTTTAGTTTAGCTTAGCTTAGCTTAGTTTAGCTTAGGTTTAGTTTAGTTTAGTTTAGCTTAGTTTAGCTTAGCTTAGCTTAGCTTAGCTTAGTTTAGCTTAGGCTTAGTTTAGCTTAGCTTAGCTTAGCTTAGCTTGGCTTAGTTTAATTTAGTTAAGTTTAGTTTGGACAGGCTAGACCTATTTTAACTGTTGCTTATTGTTCATTTGAAAATGTAATGTGTGGAACAAAGGAAAACTTGGATCTGTTTTTGGTGAACAGAGGAGCACAGTAACGCTGCCTAGAGGGCAACAGTGTAAATGAAGGGGCAAGTGGGTGCCTCTCATCATCATCATCACCCACAATGCTGGATGCCTTTTTTAATGTTCTCTGTTTATAGATGCAGTCCATATTTGCAAATGGGAGGCCTGTCAGTTTATTGGACACGGTTATCATTTTCCTGATGGACTTTTTCTGTGCTTCTGTTGCATTACCAAACCAGCAGATAATGCAGAAAGACAGGACGCTCTCAATAAAAGCAGAAGAAAAACACTGGAGCACTTTGCTGCCGACATTAAAAGGTAGAAGTTTCCTCAAGAAGAAGAGTCTCTGCTGGGACTTTGTGGTCAGTCTTTCAGTCCATATGTCCCATTTGAGTTTGTGATCAGGCACAATGCCAAGATACTTACACTCAGTGACAATCTGAATAAGCATGATGGTTTATGTGTAGGATTACCTGCCAGCATGCACTGCATCACAAGATATTGTTAAAGATTTGTCAAGATCGCGTTTGTCCATTTATCCCCCATATTTGTTTGAAACTTTATTTATAAGGGATTGATGTGGTCCTTCAGGGGCCATTTGTGCTTTAGACTCATAGTTAATAAGTGAGTAAAATACATAAAAGATAAATTACTTAAACAATTGATTCAATCCATCCATGAAGCTACCACAATTAAAATGATGCATTGTTTTAATTTATTTGTCTCCAAGTTTTAATTATATCGCAGGTTAAATTAATGCATTGTTGAGACACTAAATCAGTCCTTATGCAGAAAGAAAGTTGAAACAGCCTTAACCAGGCCCAGGGAGGCTAATCTAAGGAACAATTCCTGGTGAGCAGGGATGGTTGAAGGGTGTAATAGCTGCTGCACTGTGGATTATATAGGTTGTATAATTTCTGCATGAGCTCCAAACATATTGAGTGAACCCTAACTTCACTTCATCTTCTCCATCTGCACAGCTCCAACCTCTTTCTTCCACTCCTCTCTCCCTTGCTTTCTATCTTTAAGCATATTTTGCCTTTGTGTACTCAGGCACTCTTTCATTATGTGTCCAACAACAACAGAAAGAGCAGAGAGGCATCAAAATATTCAAATTCTCATGGAATAAAATAAAAGAATGAATAAATTCAGATCAGCTGAGAGCTTTGAAAATTGAACTTGAAGTAGCCTCACTTGGAAATTGTTGACCAATAACACTATTAACATTTTCTTGTTATTACTTTAGATGCTATTTTTGAACAAGTAAACTAACAAGCGGCTGCAGAAAATGAAGAGAGAAGTTAAAGGATAAGTTCAGTTTTTGCAGCTTTCACATTGTTTATAGAATGAAGTAGAACAATATACTCACTCAGAAGGCTTTCCTGATCCAAACAGTGCTTCGGGAGATATTTAGATCCAAAATCGAGCGGTGGACATCCGTATAATGGTAGCACACGGGGCATACAGCGCCGCTCCTAAAACTGCATTAATCGTCCAAAAACTCATTAGTTTCTTCAATATTTCATCATGGTCCGCTCTTGCTACTCCTCCATTACAGAAGTGGAAACTTTCTTCACGGCTCCCGTGCATGCACAGTACGGCTCTTTGTTTCAGGGGTGACCGCCGGGTACTGAACAACTTTCTTCATCCAGTTTTGTGCAAAATGGACGAATATCTATCGGATGAAGATGTTGTGGCCGAGAACTTTGAATATGATGGGTGTCCATACAGTTTTGAGCCAGAGTTTACAGATGAGGAGCTCATCGAAAGGAGGAAGCCGTACTGCGCATGTGCGGCAGGCGTTAAGAAAGTTTCCAGTTCAGAGGTCAGCAGTCAGAAAAACATGGGTGGAGCAACCCGGGACTGTAATGGAGGAGCAGCGCAAGCAGACCATGATGAAATATTGAAGAAACAATGAGTTTTTGGACGATTAATGCAGTTTTAGGAGCGGCGCGGTATGCCCTATGTGTTACCATTATAAGGATGTCCGCCGCTCGATTTTGGATCTAAATATCTCCTGAAGCACTGTTTGGATCAGGAAAGCCTTCTGGGTGAGTATATTGTTCTACTTCATTCTATAAACAATGTGAAAGCTGTCTAAACTGAACCTATCCTTTAAAGATTTAATAAACCATAAAAAAATGTGTGTTATCTACATTTTATTTTAAATTATGGAATCAAAGTGGATACAACCTAATTTTCATTTTGCAGCCCTGGATTTAACAAAATAAACAGAACTCCAGGATCATACTTTTCTACAGAGGTCATCTTCTGTTCTCCTGAATAATTATTCGTGAGAATTTTTACAGACAGTTAATATATGCTCAAATCTCTTTGAAACAGATAAAGACTACACGCACCAAGCAAAACAACAGTTATTGAACTAAATTTGATGAGTCAGTTTAGTCTTCTCATCTCATCCTTCATTTAAACAAAAATGTATGAACCACAGAAATAAATCAAATGTTGTTTACTGAATAAAGTAAATACTTTTTAATTTCCTGATACATTTCAGATTTGCAAGACAGCTCTGTGCTACAATAATACTTTTTATTTGTGTTAGGTTGCCTTAAATCTGTAAAAATGGTCATGAAATTTTAAGGAAAATAAATTAAACACCTTAAAAGAGTCTAATTATTCTATATAATGTTTTGTGTTTATCTATTTTATCTATTTATTCATTTTTTTATATATTCAGTATTTGTTTGCATAGAGGAAAAGTTTATGGGCTTTCAGGGTGATTATAACATTAAAAAAAGGTTTCAAGGGACCTGTTTAACTTGTTTTTTTTTATTTAATACTTCACATTAACCATATTAAGTATTGCCATGGATTATCCTGATCCTCAGATATAACTTTGTAGTCAATAGCAAATTCTTGTGATCTCATACTAGTGTCTTCATACATATCCTCATGATCTGTTTTTGCTCCATTTGTATATTTAATGCCATATTTGCATGAAGTGTTTGTATGAAATTTCGAGTAATGTACATTTATTTGTGTTAACTAATGTTCTTACTCTTGCTGTATTTTATTTTTAACTTTGTTTAATTGCTTAAGATGAGGTTTTGAGCTAAGCCCCCATGGGTGTCTACCTCACCTGCACATGTGATTTGTTTTTAATTGTTATTTTTCTCTCTCTCTTTGATACTTCTTTCAAAAATGTGCAAATAAACAAACAAACAAACAAAATGACCAAACAAGACTCTACAACCCCTCTTTGAATTTAAAAAAGTCATGAAAATGTATTTGCTGATGTGATTTGCAGGAGGAAAATGTGTTTGACCAAAGCTGTAATAACATTTGAAATGTCAAGACTTCAGTCATGAATATCAACTGCTCAAAAACGCTGAGCAGACAGAAGTTTTCATTTTTACATCTCTCTCAGATGTCATGAATGATGAGCGTGAACGACTGGATAGGATGACAAACTGACAGAAAATTCAACTCAAATGAAAAACTTGTTCAAATGAAAAAACTGACATGCTTCTAAATATTCCAAGAAACAATGTTAGGAAATATAATTTTAGATTCATCAAAGCTGCAGCAAACATCACTGATTTATCACACCAGATACTTTTTTAACCCTCCGTTGGCATCGTCTTACCTTGGTATCTGAGCAGGACTGATCCAGCTGCAGACCTCGGGCTGTGGAAGCGTATGGAGATCTGGTTGCTGTGGCTCCGGACGACCAAGCCTCTCATCAGGATAGACTCGTTGGCCAGCATTGTATTCTCCCCATGGCCGACATCTTCAAACACCACTTTGTCTCCCTCCGACAGGTTCACATTCATCACCTGGACACACAGAAATGTAAGGACCATTACTGTGTCATATAAAATGAAGATTTGAGTCTCTGAGGACATAAAGACAGAGGGAAACAGTGTTTTCGGTCTGGGGGCCTGGCGGCATCCTGCACAGACTATTTATGCTACTTTTAGGTACAACAAGAGATCTGCAACATTTACATCATAAATAAAAGCATGCATGTTTTACATTAGGGTGATAACATCATATAGTATGCATGTTTGTAAATTCTAAATCTCATTCAACAAGACGTTCTGAGGTGGGTTTCATACTTTGATCATTTGGTAGAGTTGACAAGTGGCATAGTTCATTTGAATAAACAAGAACCTCTATTTAAAGGGACTGTGAGGAGAATCTGTTATCGGCGACATGAAGACTCTACCCATGAGCATCCGCAGCGACTGTCGTAATGCTGCGTTCCAGTAACCTCGGAACTGGGAGTGACATCATCTCCGACCTATGGGCGTTCCAGTTGAAGTCGGAAAAAAACATGCCGATCTACCAGGCTATTGTTAGCTGTTGTTAGAACGCCTGCGTTGTTGTTCACCAATATCACATGAAGAATGTGATTATCACTATGGCAGCATTTTTGTAAATATAAGTCTAACAATACTATGTATACAGCTGATCTAGAGCGACACATCCCAGTCAGAAGTGCAAATAAATTGATTATTACAGGAGCTAAATAACTGTTCACACCGGGGGCATCCATCTTTGATTGTCAACTCGGGGGTGGCGAGGTTTCACCGAGTTCCCAGTAGGAAATTCTGACTTTGGGGGCAATCCAGTTGCAGTTTCCTACTCGGAACTTGGAAATTCCTACTTCTGACTACAACTGGAACGCACCAAAAGATGTGTGCAATCCAAAGCGTGTGTTTGTTGTTATGCAGATCGGACCTTCCTCAGAACTCTGCATTGCTTTACAACTTCTTTTTCAACAGCTTACAGGATGCAAAGCGACGAGGTAATGTATCTCTTTCTAGTTATGTAGTGGTAGTTTTTGATGTGTGACAACAAGCAATTTTTGGAAAACTTAGAATCGTAGTTTTGTAGCCGGCTATATATCGCTACTTACATCCCAGTGCTCTAAGACGTGTCCAAATAATATAAATTTGCTCCAGTTTTAATTGTCTTGTTCCCGAAGTTGAGTATCCAGGCCAGTCCAGCCCTGTCCAACCCAACTGGAAGACTAAGGAATAGCATTTATAGATAACCTATTTTGATGCCATAAAACTCATCTTAAAGTGTGTATTTTGATCAGGCATATATCTAAAATTTAGACTGTTTTGTAATTACTTAGAAACTCCTCACAGTCCCTTTAAGGTGCAAGGCAAGGATGGATGTGGTTGGACTCAAATAAACGGAGAAAAGGGAAATACATAGCCAGATTCCATGAGCACATGGAGCATGCAAACATAACCAACCCCCAATGATAACTTCAGTGGGATTTTGCATTCAAGTGAGCATGTTTAGTGTCACATGGTTTGGATTCCACAGCTGCTTCACTTGCTACACATCTAAAAAGCCTGAAAATCAGTACTGAAGCTGCAGCTGGACTCTTTTAAAACCGAGTGGAGCAGCTGTATCCAAGAGGAGGAACACCCAGCCTTATCTTTTCTCTTCATAATGTCAAAGAAAATCAGTTTCTTGAATTCTTAAACATATTTGGAGAAAACATTCGCAGATTTGAAGCCTAAAACTTGAATATTGCACAGAGAGAAACCAAATAATAGAGTGACCACTTCAGAGAGATGTGCTGTTTACAGTCGGAGCAGAGCGCTTCACACAAACAACCCGTCACTGCATGCATATGGAAATCAGATGGAAATTTATCTATTTACATAATATGTATTTGCAGTCACGGCCATTCATATCAAAATTGCGCCCAACTCGCTCACACTTTGCCGCAGCGGCTCCCACATTATTCTGGATAATTTCAAAATTGGCATAGAGGCTTCGTGCTGAGTTTATCCTTTCAGAGTGGCAGCCATTATTGTTTCCTTTTGCGTGCGGCATCGGGCAGAGAGACTCCTCCAAATTCAGATCAGATATTAAAAGGCTTCTTTTATTAGACTGCTGCAGGGCGCCCTCGCTGCAGATTAATTTTATCTGAAATTATTTGCACTTACGCTTTGTGATGAAAAGGTTATTACCTGCATGGTTCAAGGGCGTGTTTGCTTTTAAACTGACATGAAAAGAAACTCTGCGGAGAACACTGGCCTGCACTGAGCTTCCTTAACCTTCACATGCTTTCTTCAGTGATTAACATTTTTATCATTAACAAAACATCAGCACTGAAGGCTTTGTATGACACTCACACATATTTCAAAAAGAAGGAGGATGGAGAAAGGCGAGAGGACGGGAGATAGTGCAGTGATTACAGCGATAATTGTCAGCTTGTCTTCTTTGCTGACAGCTCGACTGTGCTGAAACATGCCTTTTATCGCAGCAGGTATATCTTATTCAGGCGTTAAAAGGAATGAGGCGTCTGGTATCCATGTGACCCTGGCAGATCATATCGACCACTTCCTGTCGCTGCGTGCCAGGAGACAAATCCACAGATCTCCCGAGAGGAGCTGCACAGGGAGTCTGTGAGGACGCAGATGAACTGACACCGAGGTCACATGAAGACGGAAAGATCCAGACCAGACTATTGAAAGATCCGAAAACAACGAGTGTGCCTGACTAGGCTCAAATAAAATGATGTTTTTTTATGCAGAAAATCTTCTGATATTTTTCTGTTGGTGCCAAAGGGGGGTTTGATTAAAACATGAAAGTGTCAAAAAATAATTCAGGGTTCCCACTCTTTTCAAAAATCATTTTCCAGGACATTTTCCAGCATCACATAACAAACTGAAGTTACAATGCTGGATTGGGCAATTTTTAAGTTGATCTAGCCTTCTAAAAAACAAGATTAAAAGTTGATGACCAATATCTCTAGCTAGCACTGCATCATATTGAACTTAAAATGTATTCATTTTAACTCTCGAGCATGAACACTGTCTGCAAGCTTTCTTTATAGTTTGGCTTTTATGCAGTGTCTATTATAAATTTATGGTTCATACTGTTTTTAAATCTTTATTTACTGTGCCTTTTCATCAATACATTTTATTGCTTTACTGTTTAAGTAGCCTACATTTTATTTTGTCATTTGTTATTATTTTTAGTCACCATTGTTTTGAGTTTTTGCATTTTATTCCTTAACTTGCATTATTTTATCTACTCATATTTTATGTCTAAGTGTGCGTCATATTTTATGGGCTAAGTGTGCATCATATTTTATGTCTAAGTGCGCATCATATTTTATGGCTAAGTGTGCATAAGTTATCAAGTACATTCTTACTTCATTTCCTATGTTTGATTTTGTTCACTAAGAAGGTAGAAAAAAGAAAAATAATTTTCCAAGAATTCAAGCTTTCCAGGTAGGGAAGGGTATCGAATTAGGTACTTTAAGAGGTACCGACTGAATTCTGTAGGTACTACTGAGTATCGATTCACGTAAAATCAAAAGGTACCATGTTTAGGTACCTAAACGCATCCTTGTGACTGTGAGGGGGTGGAAGAAGCAGGCATACTATTGGGTAGAGTAGGTGAATTTTCATACTGGACTTGAACACAGCACAGCAATAACATAATGACATCAGCAGCCGCGGGCTCAGTCAACAAAGCAAGCATGGCTGAGAGAAATTGAAAAAATTGAAAAACACTGAAAAAAATTTGAGATCTTAAACACACGCAAAAGTATCGAAAATTGGTACCGTTGAGTACCGATACCGATTCAAAGGTACCGGGCATCGTTATGGTATTGGTTCAAATGTGAAAGGTACCCATCCCTATTTCCAGGACACTTCCACTTTTCTTCTCCTTATGTTTTCCATGACTGGAAAATTGGTCAATCATTTTCCAGGTTTTTCGTGGGCATGTGGGAACCTTGCAACTGATTCTTTTGTCACCACAGACAGTTTACAGCTCATTTATGTTTTCAATTAAAAAGTGATGACGCACATCAAATCTTTTAGCATATCAATATATATTTTCCCATTTTGAAAACATCAAGTCTAATCCAACCAACCTAAAGTGCCCAAAATGGGCTCATGTATAGAATTCTAATCACTATTTGAGTATGCTCACTAACATTCACAAAAACTTCTAGTTTCCACATCACCTGATCCACCTCTATGCTCACTGTCTGAGCTGCTTTGTTGGAGCTTCTGCCACTTCAGAGTTCCTTTTCCCCACATGGACTGAAGGCTAATTGGCTGAAGGTCAGCTTAGCATGGTCAAGTTTTCAAAGGCTCTGCATCATTCTCTTTATAGTCTATTGCTGCATTCCATTTACCTCGGAACTGGGAACTGGGAAATGGGAGTGACGTCATCTTCGACTTATCGGCGTTCCAGTTGAAGTCGAAAAAAAACGTGCCAATCAACCATTCTATTGATAGCTGTTGTTAGCATGCCTGCATTGTTGTTCACAAATATCACATGAGGAATGTGATTATCACTGTGGCAGCATTTTTGTAAATATAAGTCTAACACTACTATGTGTCCAGCTGACTTAGAACGAAACACACTGGTCAGATGTGCAAATAAATTGATTATTACAGGAGCTAAATAACTATTCATACTGGGGCATCCATCTTTGATTTTCAACTCGGGGGTGGCGGGGTTTCCCTGAGTTCCTTGTAGGAAATACCGACCTCGGGGGGCGTTCCAGATAAAATTTCCTACTCGGAACTGGGAATGACCTGTGATGAAACAGTGGTTTGACATCACAGTGGTAGGTGTGTGTGTGTGTGTGTGTGTCTGGCAGCTACTGGTTCTGTGATGCTGTAGACTTTATTGTCTTTTAGATGGACAGACTCACATTAAGAATGCATGTAAAATACACTAAAGGCTGTCTAAATCTTAAAATAACATAAAATTATTTAATGAAGACAAAGGGTTAATCACAAAAGTCTATAAAATAAATTAATGCATTACATATTTTTTGCCTTTTAGTCTGCCATATTTATGTAAAGAATATTGAAACCCTTTATTAACTTTCTTCCAATTATTCCGTCTGAGGTATGATCTCTCTCTTTAATGCTTTCCTTAAATTAGAAATTGGAATGTTTTCATCCCATAAATTAAATGTGTTCATCCCAATGAACACTTTGTGGCTATTTTTTCATGTAGGCAGTGGTTTAAAGTCTTCCTCTGGGCTAAAACTGTAAAATGAGGGAGGAATTGATGACTGTTAACACTTAAACCCTCTTAATACGGCTTATATAATACTGTTCCCACAGTCCGTTTTTCAATTGCACCGCACTAGTTAACTCTGAAACTTTACTCTCAGCCCACGTTGAGCCAAATTCTGAATGCATCATGAGTTGAGTCACAGCGTCGGAGCTCGGCCTCTGCAGCGGCGGTGTATAACAAGTCATAATGTGCCGTTAATGAACTCATGGACACAGCATCAGGATAATAGTGCGCTGAACAAAGGGCATCACACAGTAATCACATTATGGCTTCAGCTCAGGGATAATAAAACACTTGAGGGAACACTGAGACGTAATCCAATTTGGCCTGGCACTGGTCCAGCCTGTGTATGACTGAAGCTCACAAACATAATCATGAGGGCACAGGGAGTCATTACTAACAGCATAATGGATCACTTTTAAATACGAATCACTTGCTGCAGGGAAAAACAACCTCAGCTATCCCAGGAAACAAGCCAGCACATTACTACAGTGAGGATATTTTGAAGCTGCGGAGATCAGCCTCATTATAAAAGGCACACCTGTTCAATTCATTTGTACCATTAGCTAATCAGCCAATCACGTGCCTGCAGCTCAACGTTTTTAAGCATGTGAACATGATCAAGATGACCTGCTGGGGTTCAAGTTTCAGAGAAGAGAAGAGATGTGATTGATCTGACTTTGAATGTGACACAGTTGTGCTAGCTGCTAGATGGCATGCTGGTCAGAAAACTACTGATCTACTGGGATTTTCATGAACAGCCACCTCTTTAGAGATTATGGTCCAAACAAGAGAACATATCCAGTGAGTAGCAGTTCTCTGAGCCATACTGATGCCAATGGTGGAGAATGGGCAAAAAAAGATGATAGAAATCCAACAGCAACTCAAATACTCGCTACAACCAAGGAATTCATAAGTCTATTTCTGGATGCACAAAACAACAAATCTTGAAGTGGATGGGCTACAAAAGCTGGAGACCACACTAGGTGCCAACCCTGTGAGCCAAGAACAGGAACATCCAGATGGTAAAGTTAGAAACATCATGAAAGCATGAATCCATTCCACCTTAAATGAACATTTCAGGCTGCTCCTGATGTTTTGGAGTCTGGGACCTTTTCTTAGCACACTTTGGGACCCTTAGTACCACAATCTTCATGAATATTGTTGCTGACCATGATCACATTGTAGCCATCTTCTGATGCCAAACTCTCCATCTCACAAAGCTCAAATCCTCTCAAACTGGCTTCTTCAACATGGCAGTGAGTTCAATGTAGTTAGTGGCCTCTATAGGAACCATACCTCCATCCAACTGAGCACCTTTGGTATGCGGTGGAATGGAAGATTCTGCAGCTGTGTAATGCTATCATATAAATGTGCACTAGAATCTCTGAGGAATATGTCCAGCACATTGTTGAATGAGGTGGTCTGAAGGCAAAAGGGGGTCCAGCCTGTACTAGTAGGGTGCACTTAATAAAGTTGCTGTGTGTAAAGGTACCTGTCGGGCTAAAAAAAAAAAAGAAGAAATTTTGGTTGTTTCAGTTGGTCTCATACACAGCATAGCAGTCGAAAATATCTAATATATAATATAATAGATAGGAGCATTAACTTAACTAAAACAAAGTAATATAAAATCAAATAAAAACAACAAAAAATGAAAATAAATGAAATAAGAATGAAAATTAAGTGAGCAGGTTGCAACACGCAGAGCCTTTAAGCAACATCAACTTCCTTATGAAGGACAGTAGAAATGAGACTATGAATGAAGTCAAGGAATACACAGTATTTACAGTTAACAATGTTTATAATAAAATATGAATATATCAGTGTCAGCACCATTTGTCCAAAGGTACAATTGACAGTAGATACAGCTTGTCAGTAAGGATGTTTTCTATGAATTACATTTGTGTATTTACTTATTAACGATTTGATATTACTTATTTGTTTAATATGTAAATCCTAATACACTTGCATTAAGTCTCTAAATTCCAAGGCTTTTAGCCATTCATGTTGGGGTTGTATTTCAAATCAATAGTGGAAAAAAGGTGGTGCAGGGATGACTTACTTTTGTAGGCCTACCAGGAAGTCAGCAAGCTAGACAACTGCATGTCAAAGTATATTTGTTCTACTTAAATTAAAATATGAGTCAGTACGGATAGATACAGATTTCCAATGATGCTGCTGCAAAGTGTGTTACTCCACCTATAAGCCCCTCTCTGACACACTCCTCTTTGTTCTATCATGTAACATGTTTACGAAGTGAATAACTAAACCCTCATGAAAAACAGCCTTGCCTCCCGTGGCGACGCAGCAGAGGAAAGAGACGAACGTGATGAGAAAAGCCTCTCTGACATCCGTTTATTTTATAAAAGCAACAAATGACAGCTGAATAATTCAACTGACACTCCCTCATTAAATAGAAGATGGTGAGTTTGGGGGGGATGGCGACGATGAGAAGAGCAAAACAGGGACAGATGGAACCCTGGGATACGCTGTTGACTAATGGATCAAAGTCTATGTGTGTGAGAGAGTGTGTGTAGATGAGTAAAAATAAACGAAGAGAGAGTAAGAAGAAGACCATTGGAGAAATGAGGAGAACCAGAGTAATGCAGAATCACGCTGAAAGTTGGCTTTTTACTCCTCTTATTCTGTGCTTTGTTGATTTTCATTCTGCAAAGATAAATCCAGATCCTGCCGAGAATAAAAGAGCTATTTACCTCTAATTGCTCGCCATACTGAAAACACCACATTTCCCATAATCCTATTTAATTACAGCTTGATAAACTCCCCAACCCACCCCTTAAAATCAACCCTATATGTCGAAAATATCCCCATATGAGATCCAAATACTCTCTGGCTTGCAAAGTGTTCCCTAATGGCGGTGTGCATTTGTGTGTGTTTGGTATGTGTGCTAATTAGCGGCAGTAATTAAGAGGGAGGTGAGTAAATGATGGAGTCGGGGGAACATCTGTTTGAGCAGGAAGTGGGTCACAGAGGAAGGAAAGTGGAGATAGACGGAGGCGTCGTGAGCCTGTCAGGAGAGGATGCCAACGATGAACACCCATTTTTTCCTGCTCATTAACTGTCAGAACTGTCAGGAAACAGAGCAGGTGGAGTTTTACTTAACAGAGAGAAAGGATTCACATTCCTAAGACCACTGAGGCAACGTGTACATGACAATTTCAGCCAAAAATGGAAACCTTTGCTGTGTTTGGCAGTCAGTTTACATGTCCTGAAGCAACAATGACTGCTGCGACAGACTGAGGGGGTAGTTCAGGATTTTTGTAGCAAGGTTGATGTAAATGGCATTAGCATGAACATTAGGAGTGAAGGAGATCAGCTCTGCGTCTGTACAGAAAGAGCCAGCATGGAAGCTAGTGCTGCGTATTACAGCGCATGGGCCACCTCTGCGGTACGTAAAGGTCCCGTGTAGTTGTAGTTGGGTTGTGTTTAATGTTGTTTTTAGGGGTTTGGGGTGCAGAAGAACACTTTTTTTTACTAAACTCTCAGTTGACTGAGGAATGTGCAATGCTTGTGTAATAAAATGCCCCTTAAAATGCGACTTTTGACTTCCTGGTGTTTGTTATATTCATTACGTCAAATTGTTACAGCTTCAAGTGTACTTTTAGCTCATCACAGGCAGACACCATGTCTCTACTGAAAGCCTGCCATATGGCCAGTGACATCCCCTCCTTCCTCAAATCAGTCATCATTTGGGCAACCAATCACCGAAAAGCCACTATCATAGCCACCGGTGGCCTGCTTGCCCAATCCAGTCTGAGCATTTCCAAAGGGGAAGGCAAAAAGAGCTGTATCTGATCCTCTTTAGAGGCACATTTTTTTGTATTTTTTTTCATCTTAAATATACTACCTCTACTCCTACTACACTAATAATAATAATGATAAAACTAATGATAATGATAATACAAATAATAACAATAACAACATTAATAATAATCATGAATTTATTTTCAAAGCACTTTCACAAAGAGAGGTTTACAAAGTGCTTTGACAAACAGAAATATACAGAAGGAAAGCACCCAAACTTAAATGTAAAAGGAAAATTTAAAAAAGCATCACTTATATCAATGAAGCCATACAGACATTCAAAAGGCTAAATAAACCAAAGCATGATGAGGACCGAAAAAGGGAGAGCGTCAGTGGTTCTGGTGTTCTTCAGATTAATGGTGCTTATGGAGTGGAAAAAATTTAAAGGAAAAATTGTAAAAAGTGGGCACCACAATCCAGATCCAGTCACTCAAAATGAAAAACACAGGAGACCCCAATCCATAAGGCCTGAAACGCCAAAGCCCACACCAATGCACATTGGTCCATGTGCCTCCAAGACACAGCAACACACAGAAGGGAGTAATAATTGGATGCGTGTCTACACTCACAAACCAACACCAGCGAAAAACTCCAGTGACTGCAGGCCCATGAATCGAAGGCCCTTTTCATATGTCATAAGAACCCAGACAACGCACAAACCTATAAACATGAAATGGGGCCATGAGAACCAAAATAAAAGATTAAAACAAAAAATCAGTAAGAAAAAGAAAAGGCAATAACAGGGGGTAGAAGCAGGAACAGGAAAACAAATAGACATTTCAGTAATAAAAACATTATGACATGAAAATTATTAACGTAAAATGACTGGAAGGGATAAAAATTAAAAATTTAAATAAAATTAAACTTGCTTAAGCATGTTGAGGTGCTACTGCAATAACTAGAGAACAGCACAGCAGAGCTGAGGCCAGACCTACCTTGATTTTAAGGTTTATCTCAAATATTACATTTTAACCATGCTGTAAACATCTTTAAAGATTACATATTCTTTTAAAGTGTTGTGACTTCACAGCTTTAGCCAACAGCCTGTCATGGGCACATGCAGAGCTGCTGTTTTTTTTGCACTCCCACACATTGGCTTCAATTTCAAAAAGGTTGCTTGCCAATTATGCACCTGAAACAGGTTTATATGGACCAGAAAGCAATCACAAACTCCCCTTTAAAGCATTTTTATGTGCAAAAATAAAGGTGTTTAAGCTTTGGTTTCAATTTTGCCTGATTTTCCAAAGGTGCAGCACCCTCAGCACTTTCCTGTGTCCCTGCATGAGACATTTCATACAGAAACATGATACTGATGACTATAGATGCACAGTTTATTAATGGACCATTTCCAGGTCACTTTCTGCCTCTGGCTATAAAAACTGCTGCTATCAACCATCGGCTAGCTTACATTAGTGAACTGTACGCCACTTATTAATTATAAATTAACTCGCACAGATGCATACTGAGAGTGCTGGAATTCTTTCATCATGTTCCCGAGAGTGATTGATGCAATAGATTGCACAAATGTTCCTGTTTTTAAAAAACGCTCTCAGAGTTGAGTATCTCTGCAGCTTTAATGAGAGCACACAGATAAGACTATTATTGCAGCATTTACTTAACACTCACTAATCTACTTTAACACGCACACATATCTATTTCAGGCCTTTCATCTGACACTAGAATCATTCCTTTGTCAAACAACACAAGATTTTACTGCTTACTCTATTATTCAACACATTGAGCTTTATTATCACAGCTTTGTTTTATATGTTGAAATTAATTCTCCGTAAAATCTGCATATGGGCTTGGTTTAGATGCTCTGGCTTCTTATTTATGGATCACAACTGGTAATCAAATTTAGTTATGCAAAGGATAGTATCATGTTTGATTTTAAAGGGGAATTCATGTAGGTAAAATAGAATCTAGGAAATACTATCAGCTTGTCAAACTCAGTCAAATAGGTCAGATTGGATTAAATTTGGAACATTTAATCATGACAATAAAGGAAAGACAAGCTTTTTTTTTTTTTTTTTGAGAAAATGGCATCCCATCAACCAAGTTGTCAACTGACCATCTGCAAACAGCTGAATGACTTGAGTTCTTTGGAAGTACAGCTCCTATCAATAGAATAAAAAGCATTTTAGCCCTTAATTACAGCAATAATGCATTTTTGAGGCACTAAAGCAGGCATGTCCAAAGTCCGGCCTGGGGGCCAAATGCGGCCCGTGTTCAAATTTTCACTGGCCTGCAGTCTCTGTTATAAAATCAATTACATGTGGCCCTCCTGCACCGTTGACCGTTGTATAAAATATTTGTGTACAAAAAACTTACTTTACACTTCACCAGAAGATGGCAGTAGCGCTGTGGCCACATCCTTGTGGCACTTGACACCTGACCTTTTGTCATCATTTCAGCCCATCCCATTTCAAACAAGGCGACTGTAGCTCAAAAAAAGAAAACTTGACAGCGAGTGCTGCTGATTCCAGAACAAGTGGAAATTGGAGTATTTTTTCGCCGAAATATGAAACAACTGTGTCTGCCTAATTTGCCACGAGACTGTATGTGTTTTAAAGGAATTCAATGTCAAGCAGCACTACCAGACAAAACATGCTAAATACGACAAGCTAACTGGGGCCGAACGCGGCCAAACATTGAAACAACTGGAAGCTTCTTTAACGGCACCTCAGCGCTTTTTTACAAGAGCCCGTGAGTCAAATGAAAATGCCACAAGGGCTAGCTACGAGGTGGCAACGCCGATTGCCAAGCACTGCAAACCTTTCACTGAGGGTCAATTTATTAAAGACTTTGCTGAATATAGTTGAGAAAATTTGTCCTGAGAAGAAGTAAGATTTTGCCAATGTCTGCCTGGCTCGTAACACTGTGGTACACAGAATTGAAGACATTTCATGAGATGTTAAGACACAATTAGAGTCAAAAGCTGAATGGTCGGCCCCCGCACATTTTCACCTTACCATCTATATATCATATCATATCATGGCAAAATCTGGCCCTCATGGCAAAAAGTTTGGACACCCCTGCACTAAAGCAACAGAGAGCATCATTCATACTGAACACAAATTTCACAGAGTCCATCAAATGAGTCTAGATGCCTTAAAAAGACTCACAAATAGAAAATCAATTGCAGAGACTGGACTGAAACACAGAAATCATCAGTTTTTGGATAAGCTCTGTATGGTGAGGCTCAGAAGAGGAAAAACAGCCACTGCCCAGCGAGACAATTTATCAGTCTAACAAGGGAGACACCGTTTCTTTTGGATACATAAGAACACTTGTATAAATAAGGAGAGCACGCAGCAAAAAGGTCTGCTGATGAGACTTATCCGATTTGAATCATAAACCCCAGAAACCTCAATGGGAATTGGGGGACATGAGAACAACAGGTGTACAGATTTTGGGCTTATGATGTAAAATTTGGTGAAATATCAGTGAAACTTGGGAAAAACTGCAAGATGTTTCAGGATCAGAGGATAGCAGTGGCTGATGTGTGTAAATCTGAAGGCTCTGGCACTCTTCATGCATATCTTCTTGCTGATAAGAACATTTTTACTGGTTTAGACATAAATCATCACTAGAAAATTTGAGGGCAGGATGAAAGTTTATCTGCAAATAAGTTAGTATTCAGTTCACACTGGTTGTTTATTGGATAAAGAAAGAGCCATGCTTCAAATGATGACTTTACCCATTGATTGCTAGCTTAAGCATTAGCCCACAAACTGTTTCTGTTGCATGCGACAGTTTAAGCTTCAAAAAATGACTCTCAATTACATAAAGTGACATTTAAAACCTTGTTCAAATTGCCTTTTACACAACAGCAGCTATTTTTAGTTCGGTATGTAGGCTTAAGTTGAGACATTTTCATTACCTCCGCCAAGGAGGTTATGTTTTCGGGAGAGCTTGTCTGTCTGTGAACAAAATAACTCAAAAAGTAATGGATGGATTTTGATTTTATATCCAAGATAGAAACCACAGGGGAGCCACCAGGAACTGTGGGCTGTCTTTGAGTGTAGTTTGACAAGAAAAGAAAAGAAAGGAAACTAAACTAAGCAAGCAATAGTAATGAAGGCAAAATCCTGGATGAGGAGTTGGCAAATTTGAGTTATTACCTCTGCCAAGGAGGTTATGTTTTCAGGAGAGTCTGTTTGTCTGTCTGTCTGTCTGTGAACAAAATAACTCAAAAAGTTATGGATGTATTTTCATGAAATTTTCAGGAAATGTTCAGCATGGGAAAAGGAAAAAGTGATTCAATTTTGGTGTTGATCCGGATCACCGTCTGGATCCGGCATGACGAAAAATGTGATTTTCGTGAATATCTACTGAACTAAAATACATATCATTATGAATCCAGTTGCTAATGGTATGTTTTCATGGTCAAGGAATCTTATTTACATAAAATAAGGGTAGGACTAATATTTATGGTGAAAATCACAATAGGCTGTGGGAGAGGACTGTGGTGCTGGCGGAGGTCTGCGCTCTCTGAGTGCTTTTCTAGTTTGCTTCTGTGTTTGTAAGTCCTAAAATTACAAAATACAACGTCATTTCGTAAATCTACCTCATGTACTGGCTTCCATTAGCTGTTGGTTATGTGTTGCAGGTAGCTCTGACCAGAGTTAGGACAATTAAACATGATTTATATTTACAATTTTCAGACTTAAGAGACTCTGAAATAAACTTAGGGTCACCTCCTCTATACTGCTAAAAGACAAACACTGGGTTCTAATTAAAGCTTAAAAAAGTTAAAGGTCCCGGCAACCCTCACTGGTGTTGTTGGAAAAGAATCCGTTGGTTAAGCCTCTTCTCAGGATTGTGTGGGTGTGGTTTAGGTTTGACTGACAGCTCTCTAACCCTGTGAAGTTTATAGAACTACTAACCTTTTTTTTTATTTCAGTTGTACCTTACAAATTGTGACATCAAAATATCCAACTTGTTTTAAGCCTCTTTCAAGTCTAATCAACCAGAGAGATTAAAAACTCCTGCATGGGTGACCAGGACCTGTAATTCTCACCCAGCATGAAGACTACTGCAAATGGAGACTTTTTTTAACAGTAAATGAAATTGCAGTAGAAGCTGTAGTGTTGCATAATGACAGTAGAAATAAAGCAAAAACTGAAGACTAAATTTCTCTATGACATCAATCTCACGTCTCCTTAGGCTGCAGAATGTTTTTGTGTAAATGGTGACATTATGTGTAACTGACAGCACTGCAGCCTTCACTTGGTGATGTGTTTGAAGAATAAAATGAAACAGTCAGAGAGGAAACAATTCGTCCAAGGTTTAATGAGCCTGAGTACCCCAACATTCCTGATGTAAACACTCATACTGACTCATAACAGACACATGCATGTGTGTAAAAAGCATGCTCATGTGTTTTATGGCAGGCTGGCGTCATTTGCATGCAGTGTCATCAGGCTAAACACATGAATCACGCTGCTGCAGCACATATTAAATCAAAGGCTGCAGGTTTATGCACACAGTGTATCTTATTGTTTGACGCTGTAAGATGGATGTAACGGACCAGAGAAGCAACTCATGCATTACAAACAAGAACAACATTTACATTTGCTAAAGGAGATTTTATATTTTTTGCTCATTTCTCTCTCTCTCTCTCTCTCTCTACATATATATTTTTCTTTCCAATTTTACATGATTATACCACATGAAACAGGGTCTCTATTTGGTGTTTATGACTTCTATATTTGTTGAAATTGTGTCAGAGTTTCTGTATATCTATCATCCATTTCCTCAGCTGAAAAATGTCAGCTTACGATTTCTGGTCCTTGTATACTAGCCCCAATTTGGAGCTAAATCTGCAACACTTTTACTGCAGTTAATTCAAAAAAAGAAGCATGAAAATACCTGCTGGAAACCTGCATGTGCTTGTTGAATCTTATTATAGTGTTTCGAAAGCACCTGCACAGGGTGGAAATGTTCTTTAGAAAACTACCTCATTTTGCAAACAGTGAGACGATTACTACATCCTCCATGACGCACTTCCACACTATGAGGACGGAAATTTTGAGCCTGTGTGAGTTCTGGTGTCTAAACAAACACTTGAGCACCAGCGCTCATGCTAATGGACTGGCAGAGACAACATGAGATGAGCTTCCTCTATTCGTTGAGCATAAAAGAAAAACTACAAAAATATCTCTTGTGCTTTCACTGCGCGTCCTTGAGTCGCCCTGCTGCTATCAAACCTGAGCCTCGGCTGCAAACACAAAAGAGAGAGGCTGCAGATTAGTCGGGCTGTGTGAGAGGAAATTGAACATTGTGTCACTGCGACCAGACGAGAAGAGTTCTTTCTCTCTGTTTTATTCCCCTTTTCTCTCCCGTGGGACAGCCAGGTAATCATCACTTCACGGACGGTGAGAATGCAGATGTGGAGAAGGTCATCTGAGCCGATGGAGGTCGCGACTGAAGAGCTTTTAAAGTCTGCTTCAGAAAAACAACGAGAGGAAGCTCTTGTGAGTTTTACAAATACTAAAGGGCGACTTTAAAAGAGACAGAGGAAACAGAAAAAAGGGAAAGTATCATCTATTTCTGGAGTGATCTTGCCTCTTAGTGAGTAAAATAAAGACAAACGATTATGTGTCATGATAACATTATTTAACAAAAAAGTCAATGCATTGGTGAATAATCAATACTGTAATTTGAAATATTTAACTATAAAACATATTCCCTTTCATTCCACTAGCCACGTTTAGAATTTTCTCTTAGTGTTATATTTGTTTGAGCAAGAGCGATGTAAATGATTTTCATTTAGCATATCAATGTATTGATCATGAAACCTACTTTTTAAATCCATTTAAAATGCTTAAGTTAATTAAATAAATACTCATTTGTATGACTCTCATGTGATTTAAAGAGCCTATAACTGGCTGTATGAGTTTCACATATATTTAACATTGTTATAGTGCACATCAAAAAATAAGACAAAAATTCTGTGGTATCTGGACTTCTCCTAACCTGACAAGCCAGATGGACAGCTCCATATATCTGCCACAGAAATATTTCACTAGTCCATCTGGGTAGGAGCCCTTTAAATTTGTTTTCAGGGGCAGAATGTTTAAAAAAAAACAAGCTTGTGATTGGACAATCGTTTTGCTCGTCACATTCATCACAGACCAATCTACATCAAGCAGGGTTGCCTCCTATAATGGAGCAATGTTTTCGTTGAATTTATCATTATTTTTTTCTTTTATATATACATTTTATTTTATTATTTTGTTTATATTGGTTGCTGATGCTGCTCAGTGATGTTTGAAGACTGTATGATGAAAAATGTGCCTGTTTGTTACTTGAAATAATACTGAGTAAAGAATTGAAAAAAAAAAAGTAGCATACAAAGCGGCTAACTTAGCCGCTAACAGCTAACAACAGTTAATGACCATTAGCCGCTAACTTAGCTGCTAACAGCTAACGACCTTATATCATCTTACACTAAATTGTACCACACAGATGATTCATTTAACACTTATATGTGACATGAACCTCGTCAAACACAATCCCTACAAGTAAACTTCTGAGGAGGGCAGATTTCGCCAAGTTTTACATAGTATCTATGAAGACAATAGGCTAATCGGCATGTCCGTTCTCAACTTCCGGTTTTCAATTTCCGGTTGTCGTCATGTCCGCATTCTACAGCTCCCGCCTCTCTTCCCTGATTGGGCCGTCAAGAATTCAGCCGCGTGAATTCGTTGGACAACGGAGGCTTGCATGACAGAGCTGCAGGATTTCAGAATCAGGCAGGTCTGTCTGCTCTGCAAGGCTAGACTTCTCCCTCTCCCCCTCATTATGCTGCCAAAGGTTGCTTTTACATTGAATCTGTTAGATTCGGACCAAACAAACCTGAAGACTTTTTTTTTTGCAAAGTTTGGTTGATTTGGACTGGTGTAAAAGCTCACTAATTCTGATGCAGACCAAAGAACTAAATTCTGATACACCAAAAAAACAGGGTCTTGATTCACTTCCAAGCGCACAAAAGCTCACGATGAGACAATGAACCAAACAACAAACAGACGAGGCAAGGAATCTAAAAAGCAGGGCCCTGTGTTCTTGATTTAGCTGAAAAAAAAAACTGTCAGAAAGCTAATGTAGCACACACTGGCAAGCTAGTTGCTAGCAGCAACCTCTGGCACTCTAACAGGTCTACAAGTTAGTCTGGAAAATAATTCATTACCATGATAATAACTAGAAATATTGTGACATTCAGGATTGAAAAACAATGAAGATAAAAAAAAAAGAGATGAGTGTGCTGTGGTTGTGTGTGTTCAGGTTCCACTGGTCGTTCTCAAGACCTCAAACATGTTGATTTATTTGACTGCAGTAATCTCACAGCTTTGGATTTCTCCCAGTAAATATGGGATTTTCTGAGTTCACTTGTATACTCAGACACTGGGTGAGTCTGTGTTATTTGGGGACAGTATTCCTTACTCACAGCCTAATATTTTTGGCAGGATGTGCAGAAGTGGAGGTCTGTCTCTGCCTCATTGGTGTCACAGTGGGCTAATGGAATCCAGCTCTTTTTGTGCCTCTAAAAGTAGGCTACATCTATCATGATTGTGTTGCTGTTGTAGACTATAGAAATATCTGCAAAGTACATCATAGAGTCCCTTACAGTCACATACTTCTTTATCAAAAGAGAAACCATTTAAAATGTTTTCCAGTGGTTCCCAATTTTTCTGCTGGGCCCCCTTTGGCAGATGAATGTACGACATCAGTCACAGACCAAACATTGAATTCCATAACCTTTAAAATTAATTCTTAACAGAAAACAAGTCTGAAATAGCAGCTGAAAAAGTTCAGGCCAATTCTACAGAAACCATTGTGTGTATTAATATATCAATAGTGTAAGATAAAATGATCAATTTGTTAATCTTAAAAGTTAAGATGAGACAAAATTTGTCTCCTTAGAGTCCTAAAATGAAGAAAATCACACTGATATTCAAAAAATGTCAATACTGGGCTTTACTCAAAAACAGTTGCAAATGAGAAAAGAGGTTTGCTCCCAGGAAGCTGCTCCAAAGTCCATTTAATCAAACTCAGCAGAGATGTGAAGTTTTGGGTCCTAGCCCTTCATCAAAAATGAAGGGCTACAACCGGAAACGTTGATTAAATTGACTTTAGAGCAGCTTCTGGTGTGCAGACCTCTTTTCCCTTTTTACCTAAGAGTCCTCTCACAAAAGTGTCTAACCTTTGCTGAAAGCTCAAATTATCATATCTCTGAATCTCTCCTAACTTCATATGTCCGTGAAGGTGATACAGTCTAATATAAAAGAAGAAGAAGAGGACAAAACAATATTTACCTTCACTGCTCTCTATGTAATGTCACAAACAACGCTGGAGATGCATACACTTTTGTAGAAAGCACTATAAAATTACTGTTCAGTGCTGAGGTCAAAAAAAGGTAGAAAGAGGGTTTCCAACATCATCCGGTTCATGTGGATATGCTGATTGAACCACAATGAGAAATCAAAGAAGCATTATTGTTAGTATCTTCTCAGTGCATGTACTACCGTATACCAAAGGCAAAGTGGATTGTCCTGCAGCACGGGTGGCTCTTAGTTTTCATGATACAATTGTCATTTTTAAACCTGTGTTAACATTATTTGAAAAGCAAATGCATCCCTGTTACCAATTCCAAGGGTGTGACTGACTATGAGTCTATGATTTTAACTGTTTTTAACTTATTTTATTTTTATATTTTTATGGTTTTACTTCATGCTTAAATGGTTTTTACAGTTTCCTTATTATGTGATTATTTTGGTGTTACATGTATGTTGGGTGGTTGTTGTCTATATTGTACACTGGGATTGCCGAGTTCCCCTATCTGTCAAACAAATTCACCGTCTGGTACAAATAAAGAAACCTTGAACCTTGAGACGAGAGCATTCAGGCACAATGCATTTCTTCCTTAATGATGCAGAAAGTGATGACAGATTAAACCACCTAAAATCTAAAGTCTGAAGTGCAAAAATACAGTCCTAATTTTTATAGAATGAATGACAAATATCTACATGCATTGAAACAAATAATCCAAAAAATTACAGTACAGTTTTGTAAATATGAAAGCATTTTACTGTGTAACACTGTGATTTTTCAACACTTTACCTTCATTTGTAGTGACCTGACATAGTATTGACGTAGTATTACAGTGAAGTGTTGCAAAAGCACAGTAATATTACTGTAAAGTTACTAAAGATTACTCTGAATTCATAATTTACCATGACTTTACAGTACTTAAAGAGGCTATGAGGAGTTTCTAAGTTATTACAAAAAAGTCTCACTGTTAGCTATATACCTGATTGAAATACACACTTTAAGATGAGTTTTATAGCATCAAAATAGGTTATCTATAAATGCTATTCCTTAGCTAAGTGGTCAGGTCAGACAGCCGGCTACAAAACTGCAATACCTAGTTTTCCAAAAATTGCTTGTTGTCACACATCAAAAACTACCACTGTGGAACTAGAAAGAGAAACATTACCTCTTCGCTTTGCATCCTGTAAGTTGTTGAAAAAAGAAGTTGTAAAGCAATGCAGAGTTTTAAGGAAGGTCCGAGCTGCATTGTTATTAGCATCACAACAAACACACGCTTGGCTCACGTCTTTTGGTGCGTTCCAGTTGTAGTCAGAAGTAGGAATTTCCAGGTTACGAGTAGGAAACTGCAACTGGAACGTTCCCCAAAGTCGGAATTTCCTACTGGGAACTCAGTGAAACCTCACCACCTCCGAGTTGACAATTGAAGATGGATTCCCCCAGTGTCAACAGTCATTTAGCTCCTGTAATAATCAATTTATTTGCACTTCTGACTGGGGTGTGTCGCTCTAGATCAGCTGTATACATAGTATTGTTAGACTTATATTTACAAAAATGCTGCCATAGTGATAATCACATTCTTCATGAGATATTTGTGAGCAACAATGCATGGTGTGCGAACAACAGCGAACAATTTCCGAGGTTACTGGAACGCAGCATTACAACAGTTGCCACACGTGCTCATGGGTAGCAGAGTCTTTATATCGCCGGTAATAGATTCTCCTCATAGCACCTTTAGCTATAATTTTTCAGTGCTCTGTAGTGAAATTACAGTATGATGCTGTGTAGTGTTCACAATAGTGTCTCATAGTTTGACATCATGACTGTATCCTCACATCAACTTACTACCAGTGAGTTCCTCTGAATGTCACAGTATCCATGCCACAATGAAGTACTGTAGTTTTACAAACATTCAACTGTGATGCACCACAGAAGCCTCATTTTGTTAATCTACAGCAGAACTTCACAATAAAAACTTGTGAAACCTCGGGATTTTTAACAGTGCTGTCTAATGTGACGAAATTTGATGACTACTTTGACCCAAGGGTTTAAGAGAATATTGGGCTGAGCCGCTCTTTTAAAGAGCTCTTTAGTGCACATATTACAAATGGCTCTCAGGGTGATTCAACCCACGCTGGCTGCACAAAGGCCTCAATATGTCAAATTCCATGTTGAAACCCACTTCCCCATAATGATACCCAAACACCTAATCAAGTATTGCCATGCTCAGATTGAGCCATACCCATAACATTTGTACACACACTTATTAAAGATCCTGATAATTGAGCTCTAAGAAAGTAACATAGGCTGTCCAGTGTGTTAAACACACGCAGCAGTGAATAAAACTTAGAGAAATTTTTTAAAAAGTGTACACAAACTGCTTTTACCCAATGTCTTGTCATCAGTTAATAATTCCAATCATAAACCTGATCCTCTCTTTATTATCTGGAGATTTTCATTATGATTAAAGTGTCCTAAGTGTCTTTTTGTTCATACCTGATGTTGCAGGAATGCTCTAGTGAAATATAACTTTATGTCCCAACTTTTTGTTTTTATATACTCAAAAACATATTTGAAAATGTCAGCTTGGTCAAAAATTCCTTCTCTTTGGAAATTCCAATAAGTATTGTATTTAATATTGTTGAAAATCTGATCAGTCTCCTTTACAGTGAGGTCAAACTTATAAGGATCAGCATTTGTGGAATGACTTTGAGCTGGTGGGGATTTTGGAGCAATAAAACAACAAAACAATATAAATTACAATACTAACGGCTATTATTAAAACAGAGAACTAATTGACTGAAATGCTTCCAAACTATTTTAACATGAGTTTATAGTGTAAAGAGGCAGCGTATAGGATCGGAAAGATGTAAGGGAAAGCCTTAACAAATATAACAACCAGGCTATAAGCACCAACAGTGAACTATAGCTTTAGACTGAGCCTCAACATATTTCATACAATGCCCTGTGTGTTGTGTGTTATGTGGAACAATAGAGGGGGGAATTAAATGGTTATGACAAAGTTTAGACCAAATTATAAAATCTGCCATATAAATGGTGACACTATGGTATGCCCAAGGCACACTGACGTTCAACAGGAACAGAATTCATCCTCTTGGTTTGTGCTCAAAATCTGGATCCTCAAAACTTAAGAGATATAAACCAACATGCTCTAATCACTCTACACTATGCGCCTAGGAGAAGGTTTCAAGCTACCAGAGCAGGGCCCTTAATGCTAATGTGAAGCTGTGTTTGTATGCAGGGCTGAGAAATCTTCCACATATGCATTAAAATATGTATCATACTGTGTCCAGCTGAACATCCTCTCATTCCCAGTGGGATAAAATCCTCATTTTCAGATAGCAACAGAACATCCACTCACTTTACAGCTCTGCACTTATCTTGTTTTAACATTCATCTCACCTATTGCTGTTTCATTATCACCATAATCCCAACACGCCCGTCACTAAATTGGTTTTATGCAACATGCCTGAATGAGAGGAGGAAAAAAAGACACAGGAAGACAGGATATGCAAGGAGGTGTAAATGAAAAAGAAAATAGATTCAAGCACAGAGCAGTGTTCAGTATGGACAAACAGAAACAGAATCAGACACACTCAGACCTGCTCATCAGCAGATGAGAATAAACTGCAGAGGAGGGAATATGATGTGGACTCTGGAGGTGTTTGTGCAGGGATGTGCCTATCTGCATGCATGCATGCTCTCCAGAATAAAATATAAAGCCCAGTAGAGAAGCATGATGGAAAAAGTGATACTCGGAAACTTGAAATCATTCCTTTCACAAGACACAAGCCGAGCACTGATAATTTTCATATTTTGAGAGATTTCTGTCTGCAGTAGGCTTTACTTTATCAGACAGACAGACGGACACAGATTCATTTTCTGTTCCTATTTTCTACGAGAGATCAAAATCTCAATTTTCCATTATTTCATTTTGAGATAAATCTCAGCAGTATGATTCAAACAACGTTATTGTGCAGCTGAAAGAATTCAGAGGCAAACAGATAAGTGATGAATTTCTGAGTTACTCCAAGTCTGGTGTGCCCTGTGACAAGTCTTCAAGTCCAAGTCAAGTCTCCAGCCTGTGGGACAGCTGCAATGAGTCAAGTCTCATGTAAACTCCTGCTAATATGACTACAACAGACATAAAATAATGTAAACTAGAATAAAAGGTACAAATTCTTTTCACTGTGTAACCTACTGAACTAACTTTACAAGTTTGAGTACTGTATAATTGCAGTGTAAATAAATGTTCTTCAATGGGAAAAACCCTTAAACAGCACAACAACAAATAAGGCTGGTAAAACCATATTGCTAGATTGCGTGGTAAATATTATACCAATCACTTGTACCTGTTTTTGGATAATGCTAAGTGTTATGGTTTCATTAGATACTCCTCTGTTTAATAGTGTCAGTATTTAATAATTTGGGTGATCAGCATTACAGATCTTTTTTGACATTTTTTAAATATTACTTTAACACACTGCTGTCAACTTTTAAAAAAAGGAACACAAAAAGTACACTGTGATGCATATGTGAACTCAACGCTCTAGCATGCTTTGTCTCGGAGGAATTTAGACTATTTTAACAGCGGCCTGTTATGTCTGTTCCCGCTCTCCCATATTGCAACAGGCTGGTTTTCAATAGTGGTACACATTCTGCACAGTTAAAGCAGGGTAAGGCTGCAATTTTTTACTCTTTCAAGTCCAGCTATGATCTCTACTCCATCTTCTCTTCTTCATACTCTGCTGTCTATCTGCCTGTACACCTGTCTGTTGCATCCCATTTAATAAAGATAAATATGTGTCATGTTACAAAAGCAGCTTTTAATGAAAAGTTATGGTTAAAGATGAACTGGTAAGATTTTGCAGGGACAAAGTTTAACTTTCTTGGGCCTCATGATCATTCTTAGCTCGTGAATGTATTAAATCAAGAACTTGATTAAGAGCAAAATGTGTACAAATAATCCCTCAAACCTTTTGAAGAACTTATTATTGAAGAGGTGTAAAGTCATAGACAAAGGTCATTGGGTCTCATCTTCATCCTTTTTTATGAGATTAATTTTGAACCTCTTACAGTATCACAGAAACTACTCTGACTCTTTTTCAACAACACATCAGTGGAAAATATCTCAAGCATGAACCTCATATTTGATGCTCACAATGACTAAACATTTAGGGCCCTCAGGACATGGGGCCCCATATATTTACATACCACAGTTTGATGAAAATAATTAATATATGTGAACTTGTGTGTGTACATGACTCTGTCTTTTGCCTTAAAGGTGCTATTAGGTTCCGTACATAAAGACTCTGCTACCCATGAGCACGCGCGGCGACTGTCGTAATGCTGCCTTCCAGTAACCTCGGAACTGGGAGTGACATCATCTCCGACTTATTGACGTTCTAGTTGAAGTTGGAAAAAAACATGCCGATCTACCAGGCTATTGTTAGCTACTGTTAGCACGCCCTGTGTTGTTGTTCACAAATATCACATGAAGAATGTGATTATCACTATGACAACATTTTTGTAAATATAAGTCTAACAGTACTATGTATACAGCTGATCTAGAGCGACACACCCCAGTCAGAAGTGCAAATAAATTGATTATTACAGGAGCTAAATGACTGTTGACACTGGGGGCATCCATATTCAATTGTCAACTCGGGGGTGGCAAGGTTTCACCAAGTTCCCAGTAGGAAATTACAAATTCGGGGGACGTTCCAGTTGCAGTTTCCTACTCCGAACTCGGAAATTCCTACATCTGACTACAACTGGAACGCACCAAAAGACATAACAATTTTTGGAAAACTTAGTATCGTAGATTTGTAGCCGGCTATATATCGCTACTTCCAGCCCGGTGCTCTAAGACGTGTCTGAATAATATAAATTTGCTCTAGTTTTAATTGTCTCGTTCGAGGAGTTGAGTATCCAGGCCAGTCCAGCTCTGTCCGACCCGACCACGAAGCTAAGGAATAGCATTTATAGATAACCTATTTTGATGCTATAAAACTCATCTTAAAGTGTGTATTTCAATCAGGCATATCTAAAAGTGAGATTTTTTTGTAATAACTAAGAAACTCCTCATAGCCTCTTTAAAGTAAAAATTTATACCATTAGACATTTCTCAAGGAAAACAAGCAGAGGCATGTGAGGGATTTTTTGTAATAAAATAAAAAATATCTTGAGAAGATTGAGTGAATGAGGTCCCATGCCCTTTAAAGTTGAGTATTTTAATACTCTTAGTTTGTTTTCTGCTTTTCTACAAAGTTTTGAACTAAGACAACAATGCTCAAGTGTTATCTGAGAAAAGTTTCTATCAAGTAGGTTTCAAATATTCCAATTATTCCTGCGAGCCTCAGAGCTGCTTCTTCTCCCTCACGGCGTCAATAAGATAATAACCCTAAAAGAAGTTTGAATTGATTGAAGAAGATGTTGCAGAAAAAAAGCCTTTAGGTCGTTTTTCAATACTCTGATAATCTTTTTATATGCCTCAGTGCCTTGGGATTGCTAAAGTTAGAGGTATCAGCTTAACAGGTTGTCTGTCCATCCATCCCACAGTTCTGTTGAACAAATGGCAAAAACACTTGAGCATGGATCTCATCTCTGGCTCGTGAAGTAATGATTACATTTGTCAAAAGTCAAAGTCAAAATGCCCTAATATAATGTGGGTATATTTGGACCTGAACTTTGTGCATCCGTTTTGGCTGTGATAATTGTGTGGCCTTCGTAACAAATATTGATGGATACATTTATAAAGTGAGGTCTGTATTTTTAATAAAATGTGATCACAACACTATCTGCCCTGCCTGTCATGTCGTGGGTACTTCAGTGCCTTACAAGTTTTGGTTTATTTGGGCTGGAGAGAAAGTTCACACCAAAGAACCAAACAGCCTTTTTTCTGTTACTGAGCCACAGAACTTACTTTTGTCATCTGTCTTCAAAGTTAGTCGGTAAATTGGTAGAGGAAGGTCAAGATAGGCTGCTCATGCAGACTGGAATCTGCTGCAGGAAAACCTGGTCTTAGGCCCCATTGACACGACAAGGAAATGACAAAAAACAGAGTTTTCATTGCGTTTGCACTTTCCATTTACACGAGAATGATGCCCAGGTGCCTGAATCTGCAAACCTTTAAAACCAGGTTCCAAAGTGAAAACTCCTGAAGGGTATTTGTATCCATCTCTGTAAACAGGAATCAGCATTGTCGGTAAAAACAATGACGTTCAGCATATATTCAGTACCCTTTCAGATGAAGGTTGTGCTCGCACCATAGGAGCAACAGGAACAACAGCTTCAGCTGTCTCCCTAGCAACATGTGTGTTGCTTACAGTTTGTTAGCCAGACAAAAATATCCAGACAGATTTGTTGTCCAGACAAGAAAATCCCGTGTCTTTGTGTATCTAATTGGTATTGTTGTTTATTAAGTTTGTATTCACTGGGAAGAGTACACATGCTAAAACACCACTGTTTCTCTACTAACCGATATCGCTAACTGGCCTGGCATGCACGCTACAGTCATTAGAGGAAGATTAAGCAGCTGTAGATGCTTTGACTGATAATTTTTTCCCTCCGTAACTCTTGTTTGGTTAATATGTGTGTATCTGTGTTTGTAATTGTTTCATGTCTGTAACTTTGCTGCTGCCTCTCTTTGCCCGACACTCTTACAAATGAGATTTTTAATTTTATCTCAGAGAGGTTCTCCCGGTTAAATAAAGTTTAGATAAAATAATAAAATAAATCCTTTTAATATGATCATCATGGCTGTTGTTATATTTAAAACAAATAAATCTGTATGTTTAACTAGATGTCAGTTGGCATGCCCATCAGGAGCTGTTGGTGATGGAGGGAGATGATGGGCTGTCATGATATAAAGGAGGCTTGTACTTGGTCAGTTTGAACGTTTAACACTGGAGGGTTAATTCCAATTAGTTTGTTCTGTTTTACTTGTTTATTTTTGTAGGGTTAAAAAAAAGAAGAAAAAGAGATAGCTTAAATTTAATGTTGTGTCGGATATTGAGCCTCTTTTGCTTCATTCTCTTTTCATCCCACTTTATAAGGCTTTTTTATTTATGAGTACAAGCAGTCATATAAATATTTGAAAGTGCCTTTAAAATCAGTTTAAAGTAAAATTTCCTCTTCATAAACTAAAATAAGTGTTTCTATAGATCTAATCTAGATGTTTTCTTCCTCAGAAACGAAACTGAAATTGCAGACTCTGCAGGATTTATTTTTTTATTGATGTTGTCTTTACATGGATACAGAATTATCTGTACCAGCATCATGATGTATCGATGAAATGGTTATTTTTCCACACCTCTGCAATACATGCACATACACCTAAAAAAAATACTACCATTTAAAATGTTCTCCTCCTTTTCTTCATCCACCTTTTCTTCTTTCATGATCTACGCTTGCAACAAAAATGGTCGCTCTTCTCTTATACTGTTGTCTTCTGTTCCATGAAGAGTGAACCATCCGTGCAGCATTTAAATGTTGGTTTGTATTTAGGCTTACTTGTATCCCTACAGTCCACCTGTGTGAAAGCTAAAGAGGAGGAGGAATTACCTCAAAGTGAAAAGTCAAGGGCAGGAAGGAGAGCGAGTGTTAAAGTGTGTGTACCTGTCCTTCTTTCTACAGGGTTTACCTGATTTTATGCATCTGAGTGTGTGTCAGTAAGCAAAGGTGTGTGTGCCTTTGTGTGGTGAATCAAAGGCCTTATGTGGCGGGCTGCACTGAGCTGATAGCTGACCCATCAAGCGTGGCCCACCTGAAGCTGAATAAAAAACACCCACATCAGAAAAAGCCCCGACAGAGGATTTCTAAAGTGCAGCACTGCAGCGTGGACATCTAAAAGGCCTACCTCAGCCACAAACGCTCGCCTCAAATCCTCGGCCAACAATGAGTGCTTACAAAAGGCAGAGCTAAGGGCAGAGAGAGCGGCCGAGCAGGAGAGAGAGAGTATCCCTCTCTCTTCAGCCTTTCATGCTCCAGCTGTATACTTCCTGTCAGAAACACTCTCTCACCATGTGTCTTCTGCAGAAGAAGAAGAGGAGGCCAAAGTGCTCTCTAGTCTGCCTGAGGAGACCAGTCGAGTTCAGTGCGACAAAAGCTGAGACCTCGGTTTTATAAAGACTTTGAGCACAGCTAAGATGGATAACATAGTTTTTACTGATATCATTACTTCACCATATCAATAAGACACCGATGTAATATGGATCAATGATATAAAAAAGAAACACTTGAGCACAAAGCCTCGCCAAAAGAACAGAAATGTCCTAAAATACGAATGAGCAGGGGTCTCATTTATAAACATTGCTTTCTCACAAAGCATTTCCTGAAACTGGCATATGCCAATTTACACAAGTATGTGATCTATGAAAATAAATCTTGCAGTAAAATCTGCAAACCTGTAAGCAAACTCTAACCCATACATAGGTTCTTTTAAGAGGCAGGGGAGATGGCAACACACATATGAGGGGTGGAATGAAACCACTCAGAACGCGGATGCCTGTGACGCATTTAGGAATGCTTAAAGCAAAGGTTCAGGAGCAGGACCACAACTCAATCAAGCGTCTTCCTCTGCCCCTATAAATCCACAATCATTTGCATGAAGCAGCCCTCCTTCCCAGCCCTTTTCTATTTTGTCTTTCCTCCCATCTGTAGGATCCCAAAAATAGTGTTCAATAAATAAATGTGTTAAGTTCATCTTGTTCATCGTGTGGTCCTTGCTAGTGAAATTACGCAAAATATTAAACTTTTTTCCACCGTCCACATTACCAGTAGCAATAAAGCAGACAGTTTTAACAATGTGTACACAAAGCAGGCTATAATGTACTTCTTAATAATTCAATATATTCATATGAATTAAAATAAACCTGCTGTAATAGTCAGCAGTGCTGCAGTACATTAATTTACTCTGAACAAAGATGACCAGACTGAAAATAAACATCAATAGGCACAAAAAAGGGAAAAACCATGTGCCAAGAGCCAGTAATTTTTTAAGTTTTCTCCTTATGAACTCATGGTGTAAAGTTTGTTAAAAAAAATAATGTTTCTACTCCACACTTAGCCGTCACCATATGTCTTCATCGACTACACTTTTGTTGAGAATTAAAGTGCGTACATTATCGGTTACATAGCAGATGGCTGACTTTGCCAGGATAGAACAAATTAAGTGAAACTTCTTTCATTGATCAAACTTCTCTGCTGGGAGGAAGAGGTTCAGTTTAGAGACTGCAGAATTTCATCAGTGCTGTTTGCAGATGATGTTTTTCTCAGCAGGTATTGGAGCATCTGTGGATGAATGCCCTTGGATTAGGGTCAGCCCTCGAAGTCCGAGCTTCTCTGTTAGAAAAAGATGGATGGCTCCCTTCAGCTGAGGAATGATTCCTTTGGCCTAAGTCAAGGAATTCATGTATCATGAATAAGGGTAAATTTGATTAAGAGATGGGCAAGAATAGTGGTGGGGCATCTGCAGTGTTACAGACTGTTGTAGTAAAGAGGGAGTTTAGCTGCAAGGCAAGGCTCTGTTTAGCACTCCATCTTTATTCCAGCCCTCACCTATGGTCATGAGCTCTTGTTTGATTGAGATCGTAGATACAAGTGGTTGAAATAAGATTCTTCATGAGAGTGGCTGGGCTCAACCTTGATGATAGGGGTGAGGTTGCTTGGACATCTTGAGGGAACTCAAAGGAGTCACTTAAGGTGTATAGGGCATCTTATTTGGATGCGTCAAGGTTACCTTCCTGCTGAGGTTTTCTGTGCACACCTTACTGGGAGGAGCCCCTGGAGCAGACCTAGAACATCTGGCCTGAAAACACCTTTGTTGTTGACAGAGATGGGGAATCTGGGCTGACCGGTTTATGTTGCTGCCTCCATGACCAAGCCTCAGGTTAGCAGTAAATGACTGATGGGTGTTTGGTGGAGTTTTTCCAAATAAAATCAAGCCCTGTAGCGTCCTATAAGTCAATACACACTATACTGTGTGTCCTATACACACATAATGGAGAGCTGTGTTGGTCCTGTATTAACCACAGGCTGTAGTTCTTTAAGTGTATGAAATTATGTACCCCCTCCCCATAAACCACAGCACCCCTTGGACCCCAATGAACACCTTTAAAGGCCTGTCCCTGTGGCAGCTTAAGTTTGGACTCAGCAATTCTCATTAGTAAAATACATACATTTTTTTCTAGAATATGAGATAAACAACTGACCATTGAACAGGAAGCAGGGTTCCCCACACACAGGAAGTGCATCCGTTTAATAAAATATTAGGTGAAATTTTGATGCTCCGTTGCTTAGCCAATGCAGAAGAAGTAAGCTATTAAGAATATCAACTAAAGCTTGAAAGCTTCTTGAAACCACAGGTTCTGACGGGACCCCTAAGGGCTCATGTCTATTGACCTCCCTCTAATCCGACACAACAGCTCTAGTACTGACTCAAGACTCTCTCCCTCAATGTTCCCAGCACAGAGCTGATGAAAATGCAGAAATGTCTCCTCAGTCCCATTTCTCCTTGTAGAGTTTGTAATTCAGAGGTTAGGAAACCCCAATCAGAGTTTCTTGTGTTTTTTTCACACCACCGCCCGGGTCGACAGTTACAAGAACAATCACAGCAAGACAATACAGTCGTGACTTTCCTGCAGCAGAATTAAGTGCAGCTCTGTGTTTGTGTGCTCCCTGGAGTGATGTTAAGTGACGCTTCACGTAGAAATACGATAATTGAACCTCTCGCAGCTAACTGATGGTTTTTCTGAGGAGTGTGCTGAAAAACAGAAGGAGAAAACACAGCTGGGAAGGGAAAAGTGTCTTTTTCCCATCTACTTCTCTATCTTCCATTTGCTCTGGGTTAGAGTTTATTTGGGTTCAGTTCTGTAACTATTTCAATCAAAAGCCAATGAGAGTAAAAATCAATAATCACACTATTATTGAACGAAGACATGGCACTTTGATTTCGAAACGGTGACCACACTTCCAGCATATAATGCTACACTGTACCCTCTTGTTTGAGAGTTTCATCTTGTCTTCTTGTTGTCACATATACCCCTTTCCCACTGGCCAAAAAACCTGTTAGAATTCAGTGACAATCGGCTTCTGTCGGCATTAAGAAAGAGTGACAGGTTTTTATCAGCTGGCGTACACATGGCATAATATTGCGCCCTTCCCTCTGTCTGTAACTTACAAGACTCTTTGCCATCTTAGAAACAAAGTCCATCCACCTTTGTATCATCAGCACTTGATTGTTGTTCAGTCTGAGCCAAGTTTGTACATTTTTAAAGAGAGACAGTTGACCAACGTGTCAACTTCGGGTTACTTGTAGTCCTTGTCAGCTTTTCATTCGTGAATATTCTTTTAAAAACACAATGATGCTATCAAAGTCAAATGCAGGGCAACGTCAGATGCATTAATGATGCAAAGGGAATGTTGTATATGTGTGATCACCATGAACTTAATTTCAGCTATTTATCTGAAGGGACTCTAAATTCCCATTGAATTTCAGACGTATCGTAAATGCTAAAATGCTACGTCACCTCTGTTTTTGGAGTCATAGCTGCACCAATCTATTGTGGAGTCAATATCAAGGCCAATATGACCTCAAATCTTGTTCTACTTTATTAAATTAACAACACTACCAACCACAGTCCAGTAAACCACTCTTTTTGGAACTACTACTGTGTTTTCACCTTAACAAGTAGTAGTTTTATTCTTTGTAATTATTTTTATGGAAAATTCTGAAGTTATTCTTTCCAATCAAACGTTTTCCCTTTCTGCAGCATAGCTATGTAATGAACAACACATATCTGGCCCTTCTTTGGAAATGTTCTTCCATCACCAGGGGATATTGTCTCGACTTCCACGCCCATGGCTGTGCCTCTCCGAGGGCTAGCTCTGAAACATGCAGCCTACAGAGCTGATTTGACAGCCGCTGTCACCTGTTTACGTGGCTACAAGTCGGGCTGTATTAATAGTAACCATGCATTCACAGACCACCACCACCAGATCAGCTCTCATTCCCCAACAGTGCCTGGTGTCTGAATCCTCCCTTGAAATCTGACAGGGACTGATGCGTGTGGCATGATGTTTGCATCCATGGAAGACAAAATCACACTGATCAACAGAGATCTGAAATATTAGCTGGCGGAGACAGAATACCTAATTTGATTTTATATCTTTCCGTGACACCCCTCACAGCAAAATGGATAATGTATGAAACAATTACTCCCTGCGCTGTGACCTAAATTCTTTCAGCTCCAGCATCACGTTAACTTGAGTTTATTGCATCACCGGTTGCTTTAGAGACATTGCTCTGTGGTTCCTCCTGTGGTTTGCAAGGCGCTGCAGCAGAACATTGTATATCTGTTTAAACTCCCAGAATGCTCTGCTCATGTTGAACCAGGCCGATCTGTCTTTCATGTGTGAAAACGCCGCCTCATCGTCTCCCTCGTGGCTCTGTGTTTACACTCCGACACCGAGCGACTCCATGAAGAGCCGTCAAACAGACTGCAGCATTCGATAAAACAACCTCTGACTCCTCGACACAACACCAGAAAATTCTTACTCCCCTCTACACAAACAAACATAAATATAGACTTTTGACCTCAATGTTAGCTTGTGTCTTTGTTTCATTTTATGTTATTTTTGTAAAAAAATGAAGAGACTGTTTTTGACCTCGAAAAAAAATCTATGGCCTCTACTTTTGAATGCAAATGTTGACTCATTGTTGCATCTTCATATAGATTAGAGAAACTGTTTGTGTGGCATCTGACCATGACAGGCCTGAAGTGTTGCCATTAATTTGCATTTTACATTATATAATAAAAACAAAATAGCTGTAAAGCAAAGTTGTAGAAAAATGAAGCCATTATGTGTTAAGAATTCAGGGAGTGGGATGCACTGGCAGACCTGAGTTTCTAAAGTTAATTCAGAGGCATAATCCCTGTTCCAACTGTTTTAAAAAAATAAAATACAAATAAGATCACTACAAGCCAGTAATCAGAAGCTCCAGCTTTAATGTACTTGAAAGAGGTAGTATATAGATTATAATAAACAGCAGGAAACATTACTTTTAATTAGACTGTTGCAGGTGTAAGGAGCTTTGTCCTCGCTGGTCAGTTGGACTGCTTGGCACAGGAGAGACAAAGCCAACAGTTTTATATTTTGTGAGGATTTAAGAGAAATACTTTAGTTCCTGTGAACTTAGACTTCCTTTGTTTCCTTCTGTTTTTCTTTTCTACCCTTTTAATTCACTAACTCCTACTCCATCTTTTATTTCAGGACATATTCTATCACCCTCTGTGACCTCCTTTAAGAAAGTAACGACTCCAAAACTCTGTCACAAGTGGAGTTTCTTTGGTTAGTTTCCTAAATTGCAACCTGGTCTTAAAGGCCTGGTAGCCCACTCAAGTGTTTGTAAAAAAAAAAAAAAAGCACTTGATTACACCTCTTCCCAGGATTGTGTGGGTGTGGTGGAATTGTTTGCAGCCCACTAAGTCACTCACCAAAGCCTCACCTGTTGTCAACCTCCCCTGCCCTTTTTGGTGCACACGTACACACACTGTCAATATGAACCTCGACCACTACTGAGGCAAAAACTGCCCCATTTTCTTGAAAGACTGAGTACTGTAAATATATTTATCAATAGGATATTGAAAAATAAGCTGTTTTAAGCAAGAATGTGCCAAGCAAAACTGCCCACTTCGGTTCTCTTCCTGCCTACTCTCATTTAGCATTCAAGGCCCAGCCTTGTTCCTAATTCTTAAAATCTTGTGTATAGAAGTAACTTTCTGGTGTTGAATGTGAATAAAATCTTGCACATCCCTGCAGCTGTCAGAGAGAAATAATCCCACGTGGAAAGAAGAAGACGAAGTTCTGATTAAAAAGGGAAATGTAGTCATTCATAGAATGATGGAAAGAAGAAGACGAAGTTCTGATTAAAAAAGGGAAATAGTCCAATGGTCAGCTATGTCTGTGGATGGGAGCACCAAGGAGGTCCACATGAGGAATCACCTGAGCTGCTGCTATCTAATCTGTACACATCCAATCCTCCGACCATAATCTGGACCTAATTTCCTCCTCTGAAAGGCAATCACAGAGTGGAGCAGAATCTTTTCTAGATACAGAATGCACTTGAAGGCGCTGTGAGGATCTTTCATTAGATAAATCATCTCTGTGATGTCCACTGACCTTGTTCACATATATATACTGCAGATATATGATATATATACTATATACATAAATATATATATATATATATATATATATAAGACATATATATATATATATATATTATATATATATATATATATATATATATACATATATATATATATATATATATATATATATATATATATATATATATATATATATATATATATAGGTATGAGAAAGTGAAATGTGGTTCATATCACCCATCCTGCAGCCAGCCACATGGGCCAATTTCAATATCCTGTTGACTTCCTGTTTCCATCACTGGATTTGACTAGAACATACCTGTACTCAAGATTGAGTATTACCTAGTAATGGCTAATGGTGGATTTCTGTGACATATCAAACATGAGGTTATTCCTAATAAAACTGGTTCAATGTAAATTGTTTTGTGGGTTGCATTAATATGTGTAGATAATTTCAAACAAAAGCTACCGTTAAAATTACAGCATAATCTTAATCACATTCACACATTGATGATTAGGAAAATTTTTGTCAGCATATAGCAAAGTGGAGCCAAATCAAGCTATTTCAGGCCAAGCACCACTGAGTTAAAGTCAGTTTTGAAATACTGATGTTAATCAGGTCGTCAACAAAAACTGTATAATGCATGCTAAAAAATGATCCAACAGGTTTGTAAATGCAAGCAAGTGCTAATCTTTGCTAACTTCAGTTTCAGCTGAGTTCATTTCTGAACCACTAGCAGGCCCGCAGGACCCCAGTAGGACATTGACTGCTGCTGAAGGACTTGAGACGCCTCTTTAGGCTTTACACTGAGACCAGATGCACGTGTTTAAATGGCATATGCGTCCGCTTTATGTTTTTTGCTGGGAGGTGTTGCATATCTTCATAACTAACCATGTGAACAGGCTAAAGAACAAAGCTGTTTGCTGTGTCGTAAAATGATGCAAAACCTAGACTTTCTGGGGGGAAAAAAACACTGACATTATTTGTCAAATTGAACAATCAACTGAACATATTTTTTTGGCTTGTATCACGCAAAACTCAGGAGTTTTGGAGGAGAGGATTTCACCTTTTACCAGATTCATTTTGTACAGCTTAAAGTGAATTTGTGTCTTGTTTCACCAAGATCTGCTCTTTATGCTTATTTATCTGTCCCTGCTACTTGGTCAAGTCTTATCATCACGGCCGTCACTCATGACTAGTGACTCCTTTTCTCATATTGATGCCAGTTTGACATCTTGAGCCATAACCTCAGACTATTTTATCTTTAACATTTCCACATCATCCATCTCCTTTCTACTCTCCGTTTTCTCAAGTTCCAAGTACTTACATTTTTGGGCATGGTGAATGTGCATGAACCAATCTGAGGCCCCATCCACATGAAGACAAACCGAGGTCTAAACGCATAAGTTTTTTGCCGAATCTGCGTATCATCCATACGAAGACGGCGTTTTGGGGGTCTGTAAACGATCATTTTTGAAACCAGTTTCCAGAGTGGAAAGATTTTGGAATGCCGGATACGCAGCTCCGTGATTACTGGCTCTCTGTAACTTTTCAGATATGCTTACGTCATAGTTTCATATCTTCATTTACACACATGCGCCTCACACGACAACGACAACAACAATGGCGGGGTACGGTGTCGCATATGTGCTGATGAAGTTCGTGACCCTACTGTCCCTGTTGCAGCAAAATCTCCTTCTTCTCAATCACCACCAAGTTGAACAAGCAACTTTTTCGTCTGTTTCCACTTTTTTTCCGTCATATTGTTACAGCACCCCTAGAGGTCTGGCATGTGTTTTACAGCGTTTTCATGCATATCCAGTGCATTTATGTAGACGCACACATTTTCAGAGACGCCTTGGTCTTTATGATGATCGTTTTTGAAACTGTTAAGCCTTTTGTCTTCGTGTGGATGGGGCCTCAGATCAATCCAGATTCAGGCCCCAAACAGTGGGCATGCACACTTGCGGCAAAAGTTGTAAACAGAGATTGTGATAAAGTGATCATAAAGTGCTGTAATGTGTCCTCAATTAATTTTTGTTCAACTCGGTGGTGATTGAGAAGGAGATTTTGCTGCCACAGGAATAGTAGGGCCACTAGCTTCATCAGCACATATGCTACACCATACGCCGCCATTGCTGTTGTTGCAGCGTGTGGCGCATGTGTGTCAATGAAGATATGAAACTATGACGTAAGGGTATCTGAAAACTTGCGGAGAGCCAGTAATCACGGAGCTGCATATACGGCATTCAAAATCTTTCCACTCTGGAACCTGGTTAGAGAAATGATTGTTTACAGACTCCCAAAACGCTGTTTCGTATGGATTATACGCAGATTCTGCAAAAAACGTATGTGTTTAGACCTCGGTTTGTCTCCGTGTGGATGGGGCCTCAGAGGGGTTGCTCATACACCACCTCAATATTGAAAGGAATAAGTCTGGTCTCACAGTCAGGACGGAAACATGGGGATCATTCATGCAAGAATCAGTGACATCAGAGTATCCCTGGTAACAGTTAATGTAAGACTCACTACAGCCCTTAAAGAGTCATAGATCGAAAGTCTGTCCTTGGAAACCTTTTTATTTTCATAATACTGCAAAAGTTTAAAGTGCAAATCTGACAGAAAAAAACACTTGACTTTGAGGCATGGCTCCAGTCCAAAGCTGAAGGTAAATGCTCCCACCCTCACTTCACTGTCCTGTATGAAGGTCCCAGTGATGACGCTGCACTCTAGCTGTCATTTCATGTAAATCTGAAGAATATCTGCATATGGATGTGCTGACATTGTAAAGGTATAGCTGAAAAAGGGGAGAACTGTCAGGCCTGTAATAGCTTTCAATGACTTAACAGCTTTCCTTTTCACAACTGGCTGCTCAGCTGTACACACACAGCAGAACCAACCAGAAAATAAAGAGTGCCCTTTGCTGCTCTGCACACAAAGTTTAGCTCGCGGCTACAGCCTTAAATTTCTTAGCTCGACTTTTTTTTTCAAAGTGTAACCATAGCAATTAAGTGTTTGAAGGAAACCTAAGTCGACCTCTTCCTCTCTGACGGTGCAGAAAATAATGACGGAGCCAAAGGGTAAAGAAACGCATGTTTATGCTAATGAAGCTCATGCATAATGTAGCACCGGCGTGCAGCATGGGTCGAATTAATTATCCCCCTGCTTCAGGTATCCTTTCTAAGTATGTCGTTTCTCTCCTGCTTCTCTGTCATTTAGCATGCGTTGGATTATTAGTCTGGGTGACATGACGATAAACGGGCCTTGGCGTGCATACAGGGTTCAGTGCTTTCACTTCAACAGAACGCAGTCTGAAGCTCTCACAACACACACTGATGCCTCATTATTACGGCAAGCAGTAAAAGAAGAGGAGGTTAATCTGTGAGAGCTGGGCAATATGGACAAACTCATATCAATCCCCACTGACATCGTATTTTATATAATTGGAAAACCAGATTAGTCACCCTTATAAGGTACAACCTGTGGTGCTTCATAGCATAGTTTCAGGAGCAGGACCACACCAACACCACCTCTCCGCATTTTCCTATAAATTCAAACCTGATCTTTTCATCCCTTTGTTTTATTCACACGATGCACCCCTCCCTTCCACCCCTTTTTCTACTTCATCTTTCCTACTGTCCGTAGGGCATTAAAAAGGGGAGTGTGTCTTGTTTAAGAGCTACAGCGGATCTCACAAGAAGTTTCACAAAATCATAATCTGCTACATATATCTGCTATTTATCTGCTCATTATTTGCTAGATGAAATAAATCCTTTAGGACAAGCACTTGAGCACTTGAACTACATAAAAAAAAGTCTTGTGTTTTATTATAAAAGTGAAGCCAAACATTTTTTTTAGCCCCATGTTTTATGAATCATCATCAATACATTACAGCTCAGTATGATCAGCCCAATGCTTGTCCTTAACAAGGTGGTTTGAGACCCCTTTTGTTCATGACTTCACAACTTCCTAGCTTAATGGCTGTATTAACCTCATTAAAAAAATCTTTTGATAATTGATTAAAACAGACAAAAAACGGATCCACTTGCCAACTCTAGCAGTGAGGACTCTGCAAAGGTTATAAATAAGTAGAAAATCCAGTGGAATGACTGACCAGCTGCTCCAACAGGATCTGAATGTTACCCGTTTCTTTAGAAACTGTCTTAGCATTGACAAACACTTCCTAATCAATCTCTGCCATCAGCTGAACAGGGACTGGAGATAGAACTGTGCGTATTGAGCTGAGGTGGAGTCTGGCTCAGCTAAAGCAGTTGAAGTTATTGATCGGTCAGTCGATACCCTGCACTATTCGTGGCCGAACCTTTGCTGACTGTTGTTTGTATCTGTTGGAGCTCTCTTTGGGGAGATTGCTGTTTGGCCTCCACGCTTGTCTTTATACGGTCAGTCAGGATTCGTGCTCGGGCTGCACCCACCAGGGAGGATCTCATTAAACAACAAGACCTAAAGTAATCACAACACAGTGTCACAGCAGTATCAAGACTGAGGCCACTTTACTTGAGCATTTAGAGACAAAGAGGAAACTAGAACTAAGGCTGGGAGGTTATATTCCTCTGTAAGGCACACAACCGTAGGGCAGAGTTAGCCGATGGTTAGTTGGTTAGCTCAGTGGTGGGTCAAGGAGGCCTGAGGGTGCTTTTGTATGGAAAGGCGATTGGTCAAACTTTATTTATTTCATGTTGTTAGTGAATATTTTGTAATATCGTGATCTTGATTTTGCACCTATTAAATATAATCAGTTCATCCTGACTCAAGGTGAGCACTTGTGCAAAGTTTCAAGCAAACCCTTAAAACATTCTTGACATTTCAAGTGAACAAGCAAAAGATGTACTAAATGTCCAAGGACCTTGACATCAGACCTACATCTTCCAAAATCTACCTTTTTAACCCCTAAGAAAGAGGGACATTTGCAGACTCTTTGAAGAAAGTCTTTTGAGGCAATCCTGCCTCCAAATAAGGGGCAAACATGAGGCTCCAAGACCTTGACATTTGACCCCAAAATCTAATCAGTTTATCGTGAGTTAGTGACCATTTGTGCAAAATTTTGACATCCCTTAAAGCAGTGGTCAGACACCTTGTCATACTCATTTTTTCTGATGTCGTCTCAACATGAAGATATCTATAAAAACACTATCTCTTATGATCTGTACACTATAATGGTAAGAGCAATCCAAAACAGGCTGTAATGTTCCTGGAAACTGCCTTTTCTGAAATCCTGCAGGTCCGTCTTGCCAGCCTCCATTGTCCAACAAATTCACTTGGCTGAATTCTTAACGGAGCAATCAGGGAAGAGAGGCGGGAGCTACAGAATGCGGACGTGACAACAACCGGAAGTTGAGAACCGGAAGTTGAGAATGGACATGTCGATTAGTCTATTGTCCTCAGGGCTAACTAGTGAAACTTGGCCAAATCTGCCCTCCTCGGAAGTTTACTTGTAGGGATTGTCTTTGACGAGGTTCATGTCACATATAAGTGTTAAATGAATCATCTGTGTGGTACAATTTAGTGTAAGACGATAGTAAAAGGCAGTTAGCTGTTAGCAGCCAAGTTAGCAGCTAACAGCCATTAACTGTTGTTAGCTGTTAGCGGCTAAGTTAGCCGCTATGGCTAGCATCCATGAACTGTCATTAACTGTTGTTAGCCATTAGCCGCTACATTAACCGCTATGTATGCTACATTATAGAAGGCAACCTTGCTTGATGTGGATTGGTCTGTGATGAATGTGACGAGCCAAACGATTGTCCAATCACAAGCTTGTGTTTTTTTTTACATTCTGCCCCTGAAAACAAGTTCAAAGGGCTCCTACCCAGATGGACTTGTGAAATATTTCTGTGGCAGATATATGGAGCTGTCCATCTGGCTTGTCAGGTTACTTGGAAACATGATTAGAAAAGAAAAATCATTAATCCACCAACCATCTCTCAATCTTTCTCTAATTGATAACATGGAGAATTGTCACACAATGCTAATAAAAATTTGGATCCTTGCTTGTATTGGTATCACTCTACCTATATCTGATCCTTCTTCCTTTTGCCACAACCATCATTCTGTAAAATATGTAATCAGAATCTGCAACTTTTTGAGTTATTGACAAAAACGTGTAGTAATGCCATGTTGTGCAATGTTAACAAACTCTTAAATGTCTTGGATTTGCGTTCAATCACAATCTAATCACTTCTTGTGCCATGACCAGCATTCTCTGAAATTTTCATGAAAATATGTCAAGAACTTGTTGAGTCATCTTGCTCTCAGACAGAGGAAAAAAAAAAATGCCGACAAAAACATAACCTCCACGGTGGAGGTAATTGAATTATAAGTACATGGAAACAAAGCATCATGCAAACCCATATCTGCATTCATCTATGTCTGTTTGAGCTGCTCTGTTTCCGTTTGTGTGACTTGAGGTGCATTTCTGAAATGGTGCATACATCCACTTTACCTGCAACTTTATCTGAAATTTCAATGTGTTTGTACATTTAGCAGTGCCAAGCCACATTGGGCCAAACTTCCCCTGAAATGATCATGCTAGTCATGTAATAAATTCATGTTTGCAAACATTTAAAATCTGTTCTCAAACAGCAAGTTTCTCTCCCCATTTGATGCATAGACCTTTGTTGAACACAGCAAAATTGATGTGAGAAAGTACTTTCAATGAAATTTCAATGGCTTCTCAACGTCAGTCAACACATTATTGTGTGAATGGGCCCAAGGATGACTAAAGTAAATGCATATTAGGGATGGGATGAAATATCGTTTGGTAATATATCGCAATACAGTACATTACGAAATGCATTGAGTTTGAAAAAAATTGATTGCGAAATAAAGGCGTCACGTCCGGTAATAGCGCATGTGACCAGAAGTGACGACAACAAACATTAGCACCAACTACCTTGCCTCCAAAAAGCCTAATGATGGAGTCGAATGAAGTCAAAATTGAGGACGCTCCTCCTGGATACGAGTCATCTGTCTGGCAGTATTTTGGCTTTCTCATTAAAAAAGACGAAGATGGCGAAAACGAGCCTAACGCTCGTTAACATACACCCTCCAACCTCTCTAGGGTTAGAGAGAGTGTTATTGTTTGTGTTTGGCCTGTTAGGCCTTGTGTTTTCCTGTGTGCAACTCAAACAAAAACAAATAAGTTGTAATTACACAGTAACATTTTTTCTTTTTTACTTTTTTGATATTGTATCCTGACGTATCGTATCGAGACTCGGGCATATCGAGGTGCAGCGTATTGTGAGTTTAAGTGTATCGTCCCATCCCTAATGCGTATATATATTTGCTAAATTCAGTGGTACTAGAAGCATGTAATTATGGATATACATACAGTATGTATGGTTGTTCTACATTGCTGAAGATTTGTTTTTTAAATAACCAATCAGCTGGCTCTTCTGCTAGCTGGTAGACCATTTTTTATTTATGGTAACAAATGGTAACAAATGACAAAGTTGCTGTCCATCCAATGTTGTATTTGCCATTGGCTGTTTTTTTTTTGTACAACATTCTCATACTATGCACAGGCTTTAGATATTCATTGTTTGTTTATAGGAGAGCTCCAATTAAACTAATCGGAGTGTACTGTACATAAGGTGTGATACTAGAACTAGGAAAATGAATATGTCCTTCAAACTGAAGTAGAGCTTTGGCCATGGCTGTAAATATATCCTCTTATAAGCACAGTAACTACCAGACAATCATGTACATACTACTTTTATTAAAGGGTTGCAGCCATGGAAACCTTCCTTACAAGAGTCTGAGTAAATGTTCAGACAGATTTTTTTCATCCTTATAAAATATGTTTCTGTATTTGTACACAGTGTTTTCATTATCCATGAGTGATGAAGAGACATAGTCTGAAATGCTGTTTTCTCCCTCCATCCTCTACAGCGCCCTTCTCTACACCACCCTTGTCTATCAGTCACAGTTCTTATTACCTCCTCAGATAAGAACGGCGACCTCGCAGCTTGGGCACGTTCTCGGAGGAGCGTGGCCAGATGATGCGGAGGAGATTGAACAAAGCTCACCCGGGGGCTATCTGCACGGTCGAGGTGATGAACTCCTTTTTCTCTTTTACCTGAAGCACTTTTCACTTATTCGGAGTCCAGCCCGGTTCACGTCCATGCAGCCAGAGTTCAACATTTGCACCCTGAGGAGCTGCAGCGAGAACTTACTGAGTGTATGAATTTACTGGAATAAGAAATCACCGTCTCGGTTAGTGAAGCATTTCCCCAAACAGATCTGCGGTCCATCACGGACGGAAAGAGTCATTTCTCCAGACGGCAAGGAAGGAGGAGCCCTCGAGGAAAGATTCAGATTCAAAGCTTCATCCTCCTTTGCTGCACTCCTAAACAGTGAGTCAACATGATTTCACTGTGTTGTTTAGAGAGTTTCAAACACTGTAAAGCTCTCTCAGCGCAGAGCACTAACATATTCAACATAATTACTGCAGTGTGTTTTAGGATGTTCAAATACGCAACAAAGTCTTTATTCCAACAAACATCATGTCTCAAGAGCTCCAAGGATATAATGTTTACATATTTGTGACTGTTCAAGCAGTTGACTTGAAGCAAACATTCTGAGTTTACAATGAATTTCTTAAAAGATGTAGTTCCTTGTGTGCCTCCAACCAGGCCCATGGTTCAAAGCTGGATCAGGCTGGGGATCTGTCCCTCCATACTTGGGTTGATTGGGCTTTCATTTTAGATTGAGTGGAAATAAGCTAAGGTGATATTCATTGATATATGATGTATTTAGTAGGGATAATGAAATATCGTTTGGCAATATATCACAATACAGTACGTGACGAAATACATCGAGTTTGAAAAAAATGGATCGCAAAATAAAGACGTCACATCCGGTAACAGCGCATGTGACCAGAAGTGACAACAACAAACATTAGCACCAACTACCTTGCCTCCAAAGAGCCGAATGATGGAGTCGAATGAGGTCCTGAATGAGTGCATCACTGAGGCATATGTTATTTCACAGAACTAGCTGAAGCTGCTCCATAACTCTTACTTTCCTCCGCACTGGGACAGTGTTAATTCTCCAGAAAAGATGTCTTTTTGCATTCTCAAACTTCATTCTCTTTGTAATCCGTGCACTGTGCAATGAAATGCTCCCAATGATGCATGAATCTAAGCGCACACAAAAAATAATCTGTGAAAACTTGGTATGTATGTGCTGTGCACAGTGTATTATGGGTTTATAGGGTGCTTGCTAAATACTAGGGAAGGGACGATACACTTAAACTCACGATACGCTGCACCTCGATATGCCTGGGTCACGATACGATACGATACGTCACGATACAATATCAAAAAAGTAAAAAAGAAAAAATATTACTGTGTAATTACAACTTATTTGTTTTTGTTTGAGTTGCACACAGGAAAACACAAGGCCTAACAGGCCAAACACAAACAATGACACTCTCTCTAACCCTAGAGAGGTTAGAGAGTTGATTGGGCTTTCATTTTAGATTGAGTGGAAATAAGCTAAGGTGATATTCATTGATATATGATGTATTTAGTAGGGATAATGAAATATCGTTTGGCAATATATCACAATACAGTACGTGACGAAATACATCGAGTTTGAAAAAAATGGATCGCAAAATAAAGACGTCACATCCGGTAACAGCGCATGTGACCAGAAGTGACAACAACAAACATTAGCACCAACTACCTTGCCTCCAAAGAGCCGAATGATGGATTCGAATGAGGTCGAAATTGAGGACGCTCAGCCTGGATAAAAGTCATCTGTCTGGCAGTATTTTGGCTTTCTCATTAAAAAAGACGAAGATGGCAAAAACAAGCCTATTGCTCGTTAGCAAAATACCAGTTATTGTTTGTGTTTGGCCTGTTAGGCCTTGTGTTTTTCTGTGTGCAACTCAAACATAAACAAATAAGTTGTAATTACACAGTAATATTTTTTCTTTTTTACTTTGTTGATATTGTATCGTGACGTATCGTATCGTGACCAAGGCATATCGAGGTGCAGAGTATCGTGAGTTTAAGTGTATCGTCCCATCCCTAGTATTTAGCAAGCACCCTATAAACCCATAATACACTGTGCACAGCACATACATACCAAGTTTTCACAGATTATTTTTTGTGTGCGCTTAGATTCATGCATCACTGGGAGCATTTCATTGCACAGTGCACGGATTACAAAGAGAATGAAGTTTGAGAATGCAAAAAGACATCTTTTCTGGAGAATTAACACTGTCCCAGTGCGGAGGAAAGTAAGAGTTATGGAGCAGCTTCAGCTTGTTCTGTGAAATAACATATGCCTCAGTGATGCACTCATTCAGGTCAAACCCAGTTGGATTTCAGCCATCAAGGAACTGGGAAATTGCTCTTACAAGCCTTATTCATTGAAGCTAGAATGTTTGAAGTGCCGAGCTTGAATCAGTCTCAGGCTCAGTTAAAATTTAGGAATGGGTCGGACATAAATGCCCCGTTTCCACCCAGTGGTCTGTTTTGGTACAGCACAGTTTGGTACTGTTAGGAGCTGTAAGCCCTGATAGTGTTTGTGTTTTTACCAGCTTTTTACCTCACTTGTGGGTGGGGATGTGAGTCGAAAAGTGAGGGTGGCACTGGCTACACAGATGTGTGATGTCACAGACAAGCAACAGTGCAGCAGTCTGAAGGAGAGCGCTGTCCTGGTTCAAGAATAAATAGTTGAATACTAAGGTGGAATTTATTTCTCTACAAATTGTCTGGTTTTATTTTTTTAAATGTATTTTTTGGGCATTTTGGGCCTTTATTGATAGGAGAGAGACAGCGGATAGGCTTGTGAAAGGGGGTGAGAGAGTAGGGGAAGACACTCTGCAAACTGGTCACAGGCGGGATTCGAATCTGGACCGGCAGGAGCATGTACATGGGGTGCCTGGTTGCTAACCACTCCACCAAACCAGCACCCCAATTGTCTGGTTTTATTTAACAAAGACTAAAAATTATGCGCCGGGGTGCTGCCAGTAATGAAACGATATCACTCTGGGGCCTATTTCAAACACAGTCTCTAACTATGTATCCATTATACAGATAAAGATCAACAGGGTGTTTCAACATTTTAGAAATAGACTGTTTAAAAATATTTCGGCCATGTATACCTGTTGAACAAAATGAGTATGTTTCAAACCTTTGAATTTTTAACAGAAAGAAACATGCATTAAGTATTTTACATATTCTACAAAAGCAAATTATGTTACTTTGTGACATTTGGACCATTTTTAGCATCCAGGACATTTTCGTGTATAATTTACATTGATGGTGTAATCAGTCGTGATCAACATCTGTTTGATAAACACTCATAAAGATTAGATTTTTGTGCAGAAATTACATTTGTCTCATTCCATAAAACATTATTCTCAAGAGGCAAATAATTTAATGTGCCAGATAAACATCATAAAATATACTGTAAATAAAACTCTTTCTTTTAAGTGTTTCAAAGGGCCTCTTTTATATTAATGCTGTCATTTAACAGGAATTAAGCAGTGCAAAAGATGCTTGAATAACTTTTTTAAATTAAGACAAGAAAAGATACCTTTTTTAAGGTGAAGAGTACATGGAATGTTAAATAGATTTTGTTAACGCAGTTGTTGTATGTGTTCAGCACATGTTATTGACTTCTGATGTCGTGTGAGGTCTTCAGCAAAATCAAAAATCCACTTTAGCCTGCAAATAACATATTTAATAGTTTCCATTGGGTGTTTGTGTGCTTGGTGGCCCAATGACAGGCAGGTTCTTAAATAAAGCAACCACTGTTTGGTCCTATAAGACTGAAATCTGCCTTGTTGTGAGCAACGTGCCAGTCTGCTGGTGCAACAAGCTCTAAAGAAAATGAGAGCTGACAAATGAGAAGTTGATCCATGTTACTGAAATGACATTCTGCCCCGGGTTCGCACCCTCATTATGTGTTTAGCAAAGAGCAAAATGTGAGCAGACATGTCTGAAATCACTTTGCACCACTCACTTTGGACAGCAAGCTTTATGGTGTCAGAATAAGGCCCTTAAATGTTTTTTTACTGAAACAATTTTCTCAGAGTTATCAGAGCTTCTTTGTAGCTGCATTTTTAAAGGGCTCTTTTTACCAGGTAAAGATCCGACTTAACCAATAATCCCTTTAATCAGAGTCAAGCATCGGGTTAAAATCTCTTATCTTGTTCAAAAAGACAATCAAATTAGTCTGCTGTGATTTTGCAGGGCTAATGAAGACTCCCGGAGGTAGATTAATGAGCACGATTATGTGATAAAACAAATTAGGAGCCAAATCCTGAGAGAATAAAACGCTCTTGTTGACCTCCTTGGTCCACCTGACATCTTTGATGCTCGTCCAGCGTTATTTGGATTCCACATTTGTTTCAGTGCGTCTATCCGGGGAGTGAGCCTGTCCAATTTACTTAAGAGGAGCTGATAAGACGTTTTAGCCAAGGCACTTTTAAAGAGGTCCGTAAACAAACAAAAGCAGAGGACAGATAATCCATGAGCAATTAATTAACCACTGCTGCCGCAGCTCTGCAACATCCGGACACCAGAGCCTTTTTTTAATAATGAAAGTAAAGAGAGGAGGAGAGAGGACTGCATTTGTTTTATCTGAGGTGTAAAGTCAGCTTTTCACCTCCCATTTGACTCCTCATCCCCACATCTTCATCATTTCTGTCCTTAATTATCCTCCCCGACTATTTTTGTTCACGTTCAGGCCTTCCCGTCCCTCCCATTTTCCTTCATCTGCTCTCATCTATACTTGTTTTGTATGTTTCTCGTGCCTCTTTCCTGCCATGTCTTTTTCTCCCTTTACCTCCTCTTGTAACTTGATCTCTGCAAAGGAATAGGATGATTCATTTTAGGTTAAGTGAGTATTTTAGCCAGCTTACTGCACCAGAGCTCCCTTATTGCCTGCATCTTGTTTGATGTATCTTTGGCAGCAGGCCTTGGAGGTTCTCTCTTAGGAAGTAAGTATAGCTTTTCGACTTTCAAGTCAACTTTAAGATAAAAATAAGTCAGTTAGCCAGTCTTGCTACTGTTTGATTCATTGGGGAAATAACATTCACATCCAACCAAATAAAATACAGGGTGCCAGATGCGAAAACAGCTGCAGAAAGGGAAACCGAGGAAAAAAGGTCTGTGAACTGGAAGTTTCTCTAATGTCTAAGATGGACATTTAATATTACTGAGTTATATTCTTTTTAATCAGTACAATTTACAAAAGAAACTTAGAAATATTTACATAAATTACAAAATGCTCGACGCTCATTACAACAATTTTATTGTAAATAATGAAAAAAATTTCAGTCATATTCTTCGACCAAAAAAGGGAACACTTTCTAAACTTGTGGATATGTTGGCAACATTTAATATAAAAAGAAAACTAAGCTTCATCGTCGAGGATTTACCTTAAATTTATTTACATGAAATAAATACAAGATAGATCAAATATACAGCTCAGGAGCTGTAAGGGTGCCTGAATCAAGTGAACCATCCAATCCAAAAGAGGGCACTCTCAGTGCAACCTATAAAGCTTACCTCTACATCGGCCTACAAAAATTAGTCATTTATATTTGGTTGATACTGATATTTGGTTTTTGGAAAAAGTGACAGCCCTATAATATTGGGTGCCTTTGACTTGTAGTTTTGTGTCTGTGGTATCAAACAGAACAATATTACTTACTTTTTTACTAGTTACAAAAAAGCTTCTTCAATTATAAAACAAAATGCTTCTTTCATTGTGAAAAAAATTCCTTGTTTTAAATCATTGTCTTTTGGTCAATATACATATTTGTGTTAAAGGCCCTCACTTCATTGGCAAACTTTCTACTGACACCTTTCATTTATGAAATCTGACTAAGCAGTTTTTTCTAAACATATATATATATATATATATATATATATATATATGTGTGTGTGTGTGTGTATATATATGGAGTGAGAGAGAGAGAGAGAGAGGGAGAGAGAGTTTATGTCTACTTGATCACATCTTAAAGACTAATTATATTGCAAGTTCCAACTTTCAGTCACGTGTTTAAATGAGCTCCAAATTGCAGTGATTAACATTCGAACATAATGTTACTTTAAATGACTCGTTTTTATAAATTTAAGCTCTTTTGTCCAATAAACCTCCAATTTTTCAGTTTCTTCCATTTTGCCCCTCTCTCCTTTTCTCTCGTTGCCTCTTCTTATTTGACATTTCTCTCCCTCCCTCTCTTTCATTTCCAAATCTACGACAGGGAGCAGCTGGGAGACATCATTGACAATGATTTGCAACCACATATTCATTTTTTATCCTAAATATATTAGACCAGGCATCTGGAAGGTCAGCGGCTTAATGGCCGTTGTATATTTTATGAGCAGCAGGAAGCAAAGCTCTCGGAGTTAATCATGTGGACGAGGTGGTTTTCAGGTGGAGACAAGGGCGCGACTTAAATCATCACACACGCCTCTGCAAAAAGGTCAGACGCTCGAAAACGCAGCTGAATGCCCTGGAGTGGACAGAATGGCTGTAATCATTCGGAGCGCCTGCCACCGTCTGCGGGCCAAACACATTTGTGGAGGTGACTTTGGACTTCTGCAGAGATTTTAAGGCCAGCTGAGTGCTGGGATGTGAAGTATGTCTGCAATACACAGTTCAGTCTTCAAGGAAAGCCATATCCTTCTCACCCCTGTTCCCGTTTCTCTAAATCTTTTCAATGAAAACAACAATCAGCTTAAAATGAAAAAACAGAGACGAATGATAAGTGTGAGAATATGTAGCAGGTCACATCCATTTAATCTGTCTAGACGAGGAAATCCTCTGTTGCTTGTGTAAGCTGTTATCAGGGATTCAAAAATTCCCTCTGATGTTAGAGCCGGAAAAAAAAAAAAATAATGTATGACCTAAACATCCATCTCTTTATCGATCCATCCACATATCAACTGTGTTTTCCCAAAAGAAGCAAATCATAATTAAAATGACTATCTATATCACATCTTTAAAACAGAAGCTGAAAAAGCTTTGAATGTTACAGTCATAGAATTGACATTAACAGATTCAAACGAAAAGTCAATAAGGTGAATAAACAGAATTAAGGTAATGAAGTGGAAGACTTTACTATATGAAACATGACAGTCTTTAAGGTTGATTTTTCACCTGTAATAAAAAGTAGTGCAGTTTAAATTATGTATTTCTAGTAAAGATAAAAGACAGTGATTTTAATTGTGGGTAAAAAAATAAAACATTGAACATGAAGATGTGTTTCAGGCAGCACAGGAAGACATTAACATGTAAATCCACCACCATGAAAGACCCGCTGTCCAGAGGGAAATTATACAGCATGGATATTGGCAACTTATCCACCATGAAGGACAGCAGCTTCTCTTTTCAATTAGACTCAAATAAACACACACATGCGCGCACATATTTATTGGGCTCACAGCTCTTTAAAGATGCATATATGAACACTTCCAATCTCTTTTGGGTTTGTGTATTTCAGAATGAACATTAAATGCATTTTCTTCCTATCAGTTATCTGTCCTGCATCATCTATACACCTGTTTCTTTTAGGGGTCACAGGGGCTGCAGCCTATCCCATCTGAAATTAGGGAGAGAGGCTGCCACACAAAGGGATGGACAGCCATTCACAAACTCACGCTCAGGGCAATTTGGAGTAACCAGTTACACCCAGTGAGCATGTTTTTGCTCTGTGGGAGAGGAAAGAGTGCCCGGTGGGAACTCACACATTTAGGCAGAACATGTAAACTCCACACAGAAAGGCCCTGACACACAAGGGGTTTGAACCAGCAACCTTCTTGCTGTGGTTGCTGTGAGGTACATGCACTACCTTCTGCACCACCATGTGCCCTGACCAAAACATAATGATTTTAAACATATAATTATTTAAAGATTAAAATAGCATCTTCTGTTTCATGTTATTTGAGGATGATTTTCATATCTCGGTGATATTGATATTGATGTATATATCTTTTTTCATACCACAGAAACATAACGAGAAGTAAAAGACAAGTTTTTGGTCCAAGAAAACAAAACCCACACAGGGAGTTAAGCCAGAAGTCTCCTTGCTGTGAGGCTCTTGCACTAAGCTGCTGGGCCGCCCTGTTGCCCCTTCTCAGAATATACATAGCACAATTTATCCTTATTTTGCCCGAAATGGACTCTCAGCATCTTATCAGAAAAACTTCAAAATCTTTGCTTGTTGACTCTGACATTTCTGTATAAAAATTGTTCATAATTCAAATTATTACTAACCATTAAAGCCCTCTGGGGCCCACACAGTGTTAGCAAAGACATGATCAATTCTTAATTATGATTACCTTTTTTATTCACTTATAGATTTGTTATTCTTTCAGTTGATCCCATGTTGGGATCCATGCACTCTAAAAGAGCATGTCCCTGCAAGTCCTGAACCACAGTTGGCAATCTCAATTATAAATGATAAATCATGGTTCCAAATGGATAATCAGTTACCTTTATGAGACTTTCTTTATAATTTTGCTATCATTACCCTTTATGGGTGATGCCCTGAGGTAGATTTAATGTAAAATCCTGATATTTAAAGGTGTAGTCAGCGATCTTCTAATCTTCCAATCTAATGCAGTATTTGTAAAAATCACCATCCACAAGATGTCACCACTGACGGCATGTTGAAAAAAAGTCCAGTTTCAATACACAGCCTTGGCTCTGAATTTCAGCAGGTAAATACTGTGGCTCGGGCTGAGTAACCAAAGCAGGGTACACCCCCCCACATCCAGGGGGCGATCATACTCATGCGCAGATCAGACCAGAGGGGGGAGGGGGAGTAGTAAGGTGCGTAGCGTGTGCAGTTAGCGTAAGAGAGAGATACAATATGTGCTGTAGCCATGACTGAAAAACAGCCCAAGAGAAAAAGGTCAGAGGAGCAGAAAGTGAAAAAGAAGGGCTATGACCATGAAAGAGAAGACCCGGGTCAACATTGGTGTTGCTCTTCGACAGTGGAGGGAACTCCACGAACTGAAAGACCTGAAAACGGACACGGATGTCGCCGTCTTTCTGCTGGATAGGTAAGCAACATTAGCTTTTGTGGTGCTTCACATAACAGTAACAGCCGTCGGGCATTCATCTTATTGTCTAATCTGTTAAAATGTACTGTTGTTGTGATGTTATCAATAATGGAAGTTGAGTTGTCTGACGAGTCGGGGTTACCTTAGCTACGTTGGTCAGCTACGCAGTTTCTACGGCCGTTTCCATGACGATGCTCAACCATCAGCTTTGGGGAGGCGGGTCTAAATTCGTTTATCAACCACCTCTCCCCTCGTTTTCTTCCACATCGGTCACTACACCTTTAATGTGAATAACTATTTCTGATCATCAATATTATTAAGTGACACAGTGAATAGTTGTCCACTGATCATAAAAGCACAACACCTTCTAGAAAGAGCTGGACTGACTTCTGGGAATTAAACTAGTTTTTGAATCAGCTGATGTTGTGAAGTCCTGTGGTAATCTGCTGTAGAGACAGGGAGTAACATTAATCTGTTGATATTTTCATGATATGTTGTGCCTGTGCACAGCCAATGACTCTGTTGGATCCAAAACATCATTATTATTAAGTGGTGTGGCCATCATTCATTTATCTTTATCGCCATTACTGCTGCTTACAGTACTGCAGCAGTGTGTTGACGTAACTTGTCACCCTGTTTTTGCCAGTTTGTAGGTCCTCACTGCAAAGGAACTGCTTCAAGAGATGTTCAGATGAAAGGTGAGACATCTACGACAGGTGAGCTTGTCATGTTTTTTTGTATGGAAACAAGAATCAATTGCTGTTTTATAGCATTTGTTTTTTATTCAAATGGACTGAGCTGAGCATGAAATGTCCACTTTTATCTGGACAACTCTTCCAAACAATGTGTGAGTGACAGTGACCAACAGGATGAACTCTAGAATAAAGGAACAAGTGGTGCTAAAATGATGGATTATTTTAATGTTGTAGGTCTTATCACACCAATCTATTGCTGAAGAGCCTTTCGGATATTGCTGAGTGATCCCAAAGGTCCCTGTCAAACATGAGGAACCTCCTTTTGTTAGCAAGTCATCCATGGCTTGCTGGTTTTTGGCAAGCATGGTGCAAATTTAACTCTAAAATCCAGTTGATTGTAACCCTAATCACATACATAAAGACCAGCTGTTTGTATTTTTTGGGACATTGTCAAAGATTAGACCTACAAAAGGGTTTAAGAACGAAGATGAGAATGGATTGACTTTTTGCCTCGTGGAATAAAATCTTCTGACGGACCAAAAATAATCTATATATGAGGGAAAATGTCCTAAGTGACCCCATAATCCTAAACCCTTTCATTGTGTTGTACATGTGAGGAGACATAAGCTGCAGTGTCACAATTGGTCGGCCTTTAAAAGCATTTTTTTCTCTGTATATCTGTGACGTACTTCAGCTGAAATCCTCTTATAAAGTCCAAACATATGGAGGAGGGAGAGCACACATAATGGAGCCGGGTAGTGAAATGAACAGTGAATTGCTGTGCTGTCAGAGCAGCTGCTGTGTAAGCTGTATATCTCTGCTCTGCTGCACCGAGATGGCCGCCCGACTATTGTCCGTGAGAAATTTAAATGCTAATTGAAGCTGTTCATGTGACAATAGGCCTGCACCATGCTCACTGTTTTAACAGCAACAATTACTAGGATGCAGACGAACATAGTGGGAGAGTGCCCATGGTCATAACACGCAGTAAGAAAAACGTGTGAATGAGACAGAGCCTGGCACAGGTCACACTATTGATTGTGATGTCAGAATGCAGCAGAGGGAAATCCATTCAAACGGCTAAACGACATGTCCATAATGACCACAGCATGGTAATCACAACATCACAAGCCTTGAGTATTAAGCACCTTGTAAAAAATGATATTTAATCGTATGATTCTGACTCTAAATATCTCTGAATCATCCCCAAAGTGGTTAACATTTGCCACTCTGTTTTTTTCAGCATCAATACTACATTTCAAAAAACAAACACAATAACTTGTAATCTCAAAAAGGTAAAATATCTCAATACTGCCCATTTGCATGCATTTTATTTCACCCCTTGTGCAGGTCTGCCCTCCTTGGTTACAGATGAGATAAAATATCACAGAATTTGAGAAGGTTTATTTATATTTGGGACTGGGGGTGTAGATCTGAAGCCTGGCTATAACCCCATGCATTTGCATGTAAAAGTTCATTAATGTTTACTGGCCCATTTTAAAAAAAGGAAAATCTCAAATTTAACTGATAAATACTTTGACAAACTTGACCTTAGTGAGTGTATAAAAGACAATGATGGCTTGTTCAATGTATATCACTTTTCCATCTCGGAAAGAGCCCATAGCAAGGGTTTGGTAATGGGAAGAACCTTGAAAAGCAAATCCAACAGGTGACTGTTTTGCCAATCACATTGATCACGGGCCAATCTGATAACATAGTAGGCCGGAACTACTGCTGTGGTGTATAAGATAGAATGTGAGCTGCTCATAAACAAACTCCGAGCAAAGCATGTTGGAAGTGGAGCAAAAACATCTCTTCTGTCCTTTCTGTTCAAATTTACACGTCACTTATGCAACAGTGGGAGCAATTTGGGGTTAAGCAGGACACATCGCTATGTGAGAGCTGGAGCTGGGCTGGAAAATGCAAGCACAGACCTAGGAAACTATCAGACCACACCACTCTCACTCCCATCCAGGGTGACAGTGGCGTAGTAAAACTGATTGAAAGCTGATCAGGTCATCCTGCTTTGGACCACTCCCTATCACTGTAGATTAGAAGTTGGCATTGTTGACCTGCCTGACAACAGAAATTAAAACATACTGATCCATCTGCACTGCAAAGTTAGCTGACATCGGCTCAAACCTATACTGTACAATCATGTTTCTCTCTTCTTCCACTTTGTCTTGCTGTCTTTTCTGCATAACTGCCACCTTCTCCCTACAAACCATAGGGTTTAGTGTGACATTACCAGCTCACTAATGCACATCTTTAAATGTTGCATGAATCCGTAAATCACATATTTCCAGTGTATTCCACACTAATGATCAGGTACTGAGAGAGCAGTGTTTTGTGTACAGGAATAGATCTTTTATTGCATCTCTTACCTGGACCTCCACTCCGTATCCCATATACACGGTGATGATGTAGCTGCAGTCCATGGTGGAGTGAAAAGCAGAGCTGGATTGAGGAGGAGCCTCGATGAATCCCTCCGGACCGGTCAAGTTCAGCTGGCAGGGAACTGCAGAGAAATTAAAACACAGAAATGATACAGCACATGGAGACAGTAGTGTTACGATCAAGTCTGTCACAGTAGTAGATTTTCATCTCACTATCATAATCAAAAAATATAATGATATCATCGCTGTGCTGCTTTGTGTGATCATGTTTGTGTGTCTGCTCCACCCTGCTGTCTGTGTCAGAGAAATCTCTCTACTGCCATTATGTGTTCAGTCCTGTGGCTGCACGGTCAAGTAGTCACCCAGTTATGAATCAAACAGTCACATCATGTTACTATATGCCTACTTTTAGCTTTATATGATCACCGAGTTTGACTAGAAGTGCTAAGACAGCACAAACCTCTGCCAAGGCATTTCCGGCATGGTCCGATGAGTTATTGAGAAAAATGTGGAAAAATCCCTTTTCGTGTACTGTCAACAATCCTTAAAGGTCCCATGTCCTACAAAATCTTTTTTTTTTTTTTTCAAAGCTGTAAGAAGGGGCTTGGGCAGCAAACAAACATGACGACTTTACTAAACTTGGTTCACAAAGAAATTTTCTTCACATCTTTAGCGAACGTGCCCCTGCAAACTGTTTTTTACTTTCTGTGGTTTTTAATGTAATAGCATCAGTGTGTTTCCAATCATCACAGGCAGACACCATGCCTGTTTTGACAGTCCACTCTGCTGCCTGTTACCCCTCTTCCCCTTCTCCGAGCACATAGTCATATCCTCTGGTGTCTCAGATGATCAGCCTCATCTGATCATCTACGGGGACTAAATTGTCTTTATTTCCAATCAAATTAAATCAAATCCTTACCTAATAGACCCCCTAGACATGATCTAAAGGATAAAAATACACCAGGACACGGGAACTATAGAAATTCCTGGATCCCAATTTAGGTCACCACCAAAACCTAATCACTTCTGCTTTTTACCATGACCAACAATTCTGAGTTATCCTGTTCATAAATTCATTATATACTGGATGAAGCGCTGCAGAAACAGTGTTGGCTAATTTCTTGATTTTTTCAGGCAAACTGGAGTCTTTTCGTGTCTTTATTTTAATAAATGAAGACAGCTGATAAAGTCAGAAAATTGGGCAAAAGAATGTGGGAAGACATGGTGAAGGCGAAAGGATGTACTCGTGCTCATCCTCTCAAACCAAAAGGGTCAACCTTACAGTGCACTGACAAACCGCTCAGCTATCAGTGACCCAGCACTGCTGCAATATCTGTTCATCTTTAATAAATCACAGTTCTTTATTTTCCCATTAACAAGTCTGCTGGTCAAACTCTGATTTGATGTTATTTTTTAACTCTTGAACTCTTTGACTCATAAGGCAGTGGGAATCCTGTGAACGGTGCCTGTGTTTTTAATTGTTATTGTCCTCAAAACTGTCAAACTTACACTGTCAAATTGTTGATTTTTTCCTTATTCATTGTTCGTAATTAATTGCCTAAACTCTCTTGAATTTGTATTTATCATGACTGGTGCTTCTGGCCTCTTGGCTAGGTCATCCTTGTGAATGTTTTCAATGGGACTTATCTGGTTAAATAAAGTTTAAAATAATGATAATAATAATAATACAAGAAAGCACATTTTTATTGTGGAAAAGCTCAGCTTTACATGATGTCTGACACTGACCTGAATCAATCATATTAATAAGCCTCATGGAGCATGGGGCCCCAGACAGTGGTCTAATTTGGCCTAATGCGAGCATCACATGTGATTAAATAAACCAGTGTTACTAAATGCCATGTGCTGTACAGTAAAGAGCAGACTGACTGCAGTATTTTTAAACACACTCCGACTGAGTCTTGAGGTTTTCTGCCTCTCTGGTTTCTTTTCTAAGCAGCTCGGCTCTGAGATGGGATGGCTGAGGACAGAATATTTCACCATGGCCTTCAGGGGGTTTCACTCCACCACCTTAACCCCCACCCCCCTTCCCCCTTACTCTTAGAGCTGAAAAGTTAACTTTTTCTGAAGTGCTCCTTCATGAAGAAGAATCTGGTGTGTGTGTGTGTCCCTCCTCTCTCCACCTCAGGGAGTGTCCACTCCAGAATTATTACTGCGCTTCAGTGTTGTCATTCAGCCCGAGAGTGTTACAGTGTGATATACTGTCCTATCTGTTTTTACAGTCTATTGTGCCAGTACATTAAAGTTGCACTAAACTGTCTCAGTTTTAAAGCAGAAAAGCCTGTTTAATATTTATATGTTTTAGTTGATGCCCCATTTTCACAACACTGAATCCATTTCTTTAATTATCTTAAAACTCTTGCACAGGACAAAGCAGCAGGACTCTCCAGAGGTCATCAGGGAGATCCACCTAGCAAAGCACCGAGCTGAAACATTTATTCCTAGACAGAAATGGATCAGGCCAATACTCTGAGAAAAAGAGGTGTCTGTCCCTTCTCACCTTATTTACAATCAATGACCTCTGAAATCAGGACAAATGTGTCCTGACCTCCATTCCACCTTTGCTAGATTAAAGTGATGGTACCACAGGAGGGTACTGTGGCTTAAAATGGGATGGTGGACAGGGCTTATGGTATGTTACCGAAATTGAGGTATGTACTAATGGGTGTCTTTCTCACTGCTTCAATGTGAAGTATTTTATTGATCATCATATAAAAAAAAACAATCTGTGGTAATTGAGAAAACGATTATGAACTTGATTTCTCACTTTATCTTTAAAACTTTTTGTTATAGTTGTTTCTGTGGCTGTGATCAATCTGTCATCTCTCCTCTACCTGTAGACTTGTCCCTCCGGTCGTGTGTAGATTTCAGCTCATCTCTGAGGCCCCATCCACACGAAGCCAAACAGAGGTCTAAATGCATACGTTTTTTGCCGAATCTGCATATCATCCATACAAAGACAGCGTTTTGGGGGTCTGTAAACAATCATTTATGAAACCAGGTTCCAGAGTGGAAAGATTTTGAAATGCCGTATACGCAACTCCGTGATTACTGGCTCTCTCAAGTTTTCAGATATGCTTACGTCATAGTTTCATATCTTCACTGACACGTATGTGCCACACACGGCGACGACAATGGCGGCATAGATGAAGCATATGTGCTGATGAAGCTCATGACCCTACTAGCCCTGTTGCAGCAAAATCTCCTTCTCAATCACAACCGAGTTGAACAAACAACTATCAAGGACACATTACGGCACTTTATGATCACTTTATCACAATCTCTGTTTACAACTTTTGCTGCAAGTGCGCATGCCCACTGTTTTTTCATCTGTTTTCGCTTGTTTCCATCATATCCTTACAGCAGCCCTAGAGGTCTGGCATGTGTTTTACACTGCTTTGATGCGTATCGAGTGCATTCATATAGACGCACACATTTTCTGAGACGACTTTGTCTTTATGTCGATCGTTTTGGAAACTGTTAAGCGTTTTGCCTTCGTGTGGATGGGGCCTGAGTCTCATTAGTTCTGGGGGACGTGCACAACTGACGGGCCAAATGAACAGAGGACATTTAGTGGAAATTATCCGTCCATGTAATTCACAGCAAGTTTATCTCCGACTTTAGTTGGTGTTTCTATAACATTGGCTAAAAGTAAAAAATTAACATACTCAATCATTAAACTCTTACACCGACAGATATGATGCCACCGAAGGAAAATACTGTAGAAACGGAGTACAGGTGATACTGATGAACAGGTCTGATCACTGGTCTTCAGAAATCAACACAGTTCTGATGACGACATTGATTTTTTAAAATATTTTTCTTGTTAATTCTACCCTCAGAATTATCATCATTGTTGCCATGTATGCTGTATCTTCTCATCCAGCTATAGAATAGAATCCTCCTGTAATAAGGCTTTCACATTCAGAATATAGGCTCTTGAAGGCTTCCAGTTGTTTCAGAATCTCTATTGTCTATGTTACAGTCCTACACTGATGTTGAACTGCCCTCTCTGGTCAAACAAATGATCTAATTAATCAACCATCTTCTCTCTGTCCTGCAGAGTCCTCAGTGTAACAACTGCCCTGATCTTTTTTTCATCCTTCACTGTCTTCAGAAGCGAGTCTCCCCGGGTGTTTCTCTGCCATCCCTGTTTGGACCTCTTGATTAAGGGTTAGTGATGCACTGATGCTGCTGTAATTGAGCTCGGCCCCGTGGCAGTGCGATCATGAGGTACGCAAACAGAGGAGATATTAGTGAAGGGTGAGGAGACAGCGGGGGGCACTTGACAGAGAAAAACAATCTCAACATGCAAAGGAGGTAGTGATAGGTCCTTAAAACAAGTCAGAAGCATGCTGACAGGAATCAGTGATTTATTAGAACACCTTTATTTATTCATTCATTCATTTCTACACCCCTTTATCCCTGTCAGGGTCAGGGAGGGCTGGAGCCTATCCCAGCTGTCATTGGGCAAGAGGCTGGGTACACCTTGAACTGGTGGCCAGTCAATCGCAGGGCCACATAGAGAGACAGACAACCATTCAAACTCACACTCATACCTAAGGGCAATTTAGAGTCACCAATTAACCTAATGAGCATGTTTTTAGTCTGGAGAAGGAAGCCGGAGTGCCCAGAGAGAACCCACGCATGCACGGGAAGAACATGCAAACTTCACACAGAAAAGCCCCTTTCCAACCCAGGAATCGAACCGCATACCTTCTTGCTGTGAGGCACGCGCACTACCTGCTGCGCCATCGTGCCGCCCCACTTTTATTTAGTTAAGTCTAAAAATTTTAAATACGTTGATTATAACTCTACTTGTCCCCGGCACCAAATCCCTATCTTTTATGTTAAGCTTTATTTTTATGATTTATTTGTGAAAATTCCACAGACAGAGGAGTCAGTAGGGCTGGATATGTCAGTAAGAGCGGGTGAGAGAATGCATGAGGAAAAGGAGCCACCAACCCTATTTGACTCTATGCTTCCTGTGCAGAGGTAACAGCCGGTGAACATTGAGGGCCCTAATTTCGTGGCACAGCGCAGGGGGCGTAGAGCCAGCGCACCCTGCGCAGTGTTAATTTGTCCGCCGCACCGCCGTGCACTGCCAATTTGACAATTTGGTAGACCGTCTGCGCAGAGATGGGTATGACGGCGCACCAGGGGGAGGTGCCGACAGATTCAAGTTGACAATTTCGTGCCAAAAACCTGTGCGGAAGGTGCGCTGAAAGCTCGCCAACTCCAACTTGGTCTATTCCCGGTGCAGGCGAAGCTCACATTGCAGCTGCACTTTGGTGACAGGCGCACATGAGCGCACACATCAACAAAGCCTCAGAGGCACGTTTCCAGAGTGTTAGGCACATTTTAATTAATGCAATAAAAAATCACAGCAATCACTATTTAATGTAACATTCTGAACCAGCATATACATTTGTATCTATATTAATTGTCCCGTCACATCTGATGTCGGATTAAAGCCGTTTGTCATAATGGAAACTTAACCTGACGGCAGCTGGAAATTTGATGCACATCTTACAAGTCAAGAATAAACAGCCTTAACATTCGATACTGAGTCTATATCTGGCTTCTCTCATTTCATGAAATTCAAAGAAAAGAGGGAGAAAAAAGAGAGAAAAAAAATGTATGTCACTTAGGATTTACCACTTTCCTCTGTTTTAGTCTTTATTTTTAACGTGATCTAAAAAGATGGAGTAGGCTACATCACAAGATCAGAATTTCAGTACAAAGTAGTATTAAAAAAAAAGAAGAAAAAAACGTAAAACCACTGATAAAACTGGCAATTGTTTTGTTCCAGCCATGGTGGAAGAGGAAGGATTCTCCAATATTGTAGTAAATAAACATACCTGAAGTGATCTTCTGCAAAGGCTTTGCTGTTTTAATTAACTTAAAGCCATTTGCACTGTATAAGGGTCTGAAGAGTTTTAAACTTACAGTTTGCATAAAAACCCATATTTTTTGTAATTTTAGTAGGATGTAAACATGTCATTATGTAAACATTATGTTAAATGAAAAGTCTTGTACTTCAGCTTCACACAGTGGTCAATACCATCCAGCACTCTTAGCTGGTCACTCAGCTGAAAAATTACTCGCTTCTTCTTTTGCTTCATAACCTCCAAGATAAAACTACAGACATGTTTACTTAACGTGTTAATAAGACTCTGCCTTCACTTAAATTGATCTGAAACATTCAGCTCCGCAGCCCCCTCAAGTGTCCTGGACTTTACAGCCACCACTGAAGCAGAGATTTGTTGAAGAGCTGATAAACCATCCCAAAGCTAATTTGAGACCCTGGCTCCTACTGTTATGAAGTGCTCTCACCTGGACTCTGCATGGTAGTGATGATAGTGGTGGTGGTGATGGTGGTAGTGGTTGTCTCTTCTTCATCCCTATTGAATTTCACAGCAGGCCCAGTCTGACCATTCCTCTCTGTGTCTGCCTCCCCTGCAGCAGATGACAAGGATGGGGGAGCCTTTGTGTGTTCTGAATCTTTTAAGACTTCATGTGTGACCGGCACATTGCTGCTGGAGTGAGCCGTGGGAGTAGACGTTTGTGTGATGACAGTTGTTTGCACAGCAGAACTCTCGGCAGTCTTTTCTGTGATCTGGGACGTTTCAGGTTGGGGTGTGGACCCTCCACTGTCCTCAAAGTAGTTTGGGCTGAGCGGAGCGTGTTGTTGATTGGGATTCCTGTAGATCGGGTGGTGGTTGGGGACGTTGATGGGTGGCGCAGTTGTAACCACAGGGGGCCTCCCTCCTGAATCCTGGGTGGTGGGGTGCACACCGGACTGGCTCTCCTGGGAGACCCCCAGGGTGATGGAGAGAACATCCTCAGAAGCTGCAGAGAAGAAGGAAAATATTAGATCAGGTCAGGTTGATTCATATAGCAGTATCAAAAATCAGCTAGACGTGTAGGTGCTCAGACTCCTGGATCCACACACTGTCAGAGCTCTGCCAATCCTGTTTGCTGTGGTTAATGATGAAGAATACAATGACTGTGAGCAACACGTCATGGCAACAACACTTCTGCTGCATCCAAAGCCAACACGCTAAAAAACATGAAAGTGGAGAAGCTGCAAAATTCAGCCAACACTTGTCACTGTTTATTTACCCTAACAAAATAGCGTTTATCTTGTTTTTTCCTGTTTTAATAAGTTTAGTTTTTCAGAACTTCTGCAGGGGTGTGAACAGCTTGGGGCACATATAGAAGATCAAAAGACCTGTAGACCCTATGTATTCATGGATGTTATGAAACCTTTGCTGTCTCTCTCTTACCTATCCAACAGCAGCACAAAAAGGCCCAGATGTAAACTTTTAAAAGTTAGTTTGAAGGAAAAAAAGAATCTGCTAACCCAATTACACTGAAGTTTGGAAACACAGACTAAAAATAATACCTTAAAAAATAGGTTGAATAGCAACATATGACAGACACTCACTGACTACTTCAATAGGCATACAAAATAAAATCTTGATATACTGAATGAGTAGGTAGAAACATCTTAAAACTAAATGACAACAGCTGTATCTGTACTCTCCATAGTCTGAAAATGTATCTTGCTGTTAAAAGGATATACCAGGAGATTTTAGGTGGGGTTGTAGGACTAGTAAGGACTCACAGGCTGTGCCATGTACTGAAGTAGAGCCCACACAAAGAGACTTGGTAGTAAACTGTAAGTTGTTGTAATGCACTCAAGCCAACCATGCTACAACTCCTTAAATTACAGAGTGGTTGGGACCCTATCTGTGGCAATGTGTAGCTCTAGCTTCTATTCTGGCTCTGTCTATACAGGTGCAGAGTTGGTGTCTTCCACTGTGTCTAACTTTCAGGCCAATTCTAGGTGCCTCATTCAAACTCACTTCAAAATTTCCAAACTTTTCTTTACACCAAAAAAATAGTCCAAGATCTGAACTCTATTCATCTGAGAATTTTTCTTCTCAAAAACCTTCATCCATCCGTCCTGATCTGTGCTTCAGTTTTACTTGCAGCTGTGCTCAGGCTACAGAATCTTAACAGACTTAAAAATCATGATGCATTATTCACAAAAAAGATGGATATTCTTCTTCGCAATCTCAAACAGGCAGACACTACAAGCTACAGTTAAGATTATCATATGAGCCAGAGGGAGGAGCAAAAAAAACACAATCTCTTATGATCTCGATCTCATGTAATCCCACTGGAAGGCAGATTTATACATTTTCGGAAAGTTAACATAGTTTCTTTGTTGCAGTGAATTAATGAGTGCCTGCTGTGCTGGCTGCTGATATCACTCACAGCACATAGAAGTGCACATGGCATCTACATAAGCTTCATAGATAACTACTTGGTTTGAGGTTCTTGCCTCACAGAGTTATTGGCAGTCTAAGAGAGGGCGTCCCAAATACTCTAAATACTAAGAGCCTATGGTCTATTTCACACAAAATCTGTGATCCAGATCAATTTAAAAGTGGTTTGGCTCCCATCATGCCCCATTCTCTTTCCCTGCTTTCCAATAAATGATAATAAACAAAAATGTTCAGTCACAAGGTAATTTTAACAGTCGATGATAAGCAAGCTTCCACCATGCTTCACTGGCTGCAAAAACTAATTTTCACATCCATCAAGAGACAGCAAAATGATAAATGAAATTTAATGACAAATAAAGATGTGCCTGCTGCTACTTCCAACCACCTCAGGATAGCAGAAGGAGAAGGATGGGTGGATAGATAATTGAAGGGCAGATGGATGGCTGATGAATGGTTGATGGATTATTGATTATAGATACTTCAATGGATGGATGAATGGATGTTAATATGGGATAATACATAGATGAATAATTGGAGTGCATGACTGGATGGATATATATATAAACATAAATATTGATGGATGTGTGGATAGACGGACCAATGAATGCTCAAACTGATGAGGGGCGGAAAGATGAATGGGTATACAAATGTATGGATAAATACTTGGATAGATTAATGACTAATTGATTGATGGATGGATGTTGTAATGCTGTGCGAAATAATGGACGCATGAATATACAAATGAATGGATGCATAGATGATTCAATGGATGCATGAATGGATGTTAACATGAGTGAATAAATGGATGGATAGTTGGATGGCAACTCCCATGAAGAGACGGAAATAATGATGATGCATGTATAGTTCAACAAATGAATGCATATATTGATTGACAGATGAACGAATTAGCAAATACATAGACAGATTGAATGATCCATGGATGAGTGGATGGATGGATGTATTGGTGTACATATGTTTAAGTGATGGGTGAATGAATGAATAGATAGAAGGGAGCAGATATGGTTGAAAAGTGGACAACTGCATGAATGTATGGTTTGTTGGATGGCTGGGTAAATGGAGGGCAGATGGATAGCGGAATGAATCCATAAATGATTAATGGATTACTGATTATGGATGCACCAATAGATGAATGAATGGATCTCAAGATGGAGAAATAAGTAGATGGATGGTTGGATGGGTGCATTAATGGATGGAAATATTGATGGATGCACCTGTAGATGATCTAATATATTTATAATTGAAGTATAAATACATGGGCTGATATGTCAATGAGTAAATTGATGGACTGATTGATGGATGCATTGGGGATCATTTGTTTAAAGGGTGGATGAAAGAGTGGATAGATGGATATGAGCATAAGTGGTTGAATGCATGATGGATGGACAAATGCATCGGTGACTAGTTTAATGGATGGGTGTATGGGCAGATGGATGGCTGAATGAATGCATAAATGGTTAATGGATTATTGATAATGGATAAATCAATGGATGGACATATGTTAAAATGGACTACTACGTGGATGGTATCACTGATTTTCATCTAGATGCATTGACGTATGATGGATTGATCAATGGATGAAGGATGGACAGAAAGATTGATGGATAGATAGATGGGTGGACAATCATTGGAGGAAGCCAAAAGGCCTCTTAATAATGCTTCAAACAACTTCATGAGTAGCCAGCCTAAATAAGACCTTCCTTGTTTTGTATTTTGTTATTTGAAATGCATACAAATTTAGTTTCAGAACATTGTAAGTTCAAAACCTCAAATTTTCAAACATTTATGAACAGCAGTTTTTCCGATTTTTGTCCCTGATCTAGCCTCCTTGGAATGTTTTAGTTCTCGGAGCTGCAGTGATTTTGACAGAAAGTATAACTTCATAGCTGGGGAATAAATCTGAAATTCAGTCACCCTCTTTATCTCTCCATGCTCGCTCCCTCGCTCTGCTGTACCTCTCTCTGACATGAAGAGGAACCTGTCGGCTGCTTCTGCACTCAGACACAAACGTTCGCTAGCTCAATCCGCTCCCTAAAGCTAACTCCATCTTTCAAAGAAGACTTTTTTCCAGATTTCCCATCAGCACTTCTTTACTTCACACCTTATAAAAACTTGGAGTGAAAACGCTGAGCGGTACAACCCAAACAATCCCCCTAAATTGCTCACATCAGTGGCTCCTTCCCTCCCCGTAATAAGACTTAATATTCATTCCTGAGGAGATTTGATGAGCCGCTATAATTCTCCCAGCGTAATGATCAGCGCTTCCCTCCAAAGTGCACCTATGAGATCTAATCGAGGCCCTTCAGGAGGCGATCATCCGCCGAGGGAAGTCTTATGTTTCTTTAACAATGCTTCATTTCCACCATAATGGTTCCAGCTCTCTGCTGGCTAATAGCTATCTGCTTCAAACAATCAGGCTTTATTGTAGCTGTGCCACTTCACACCCAGCAGCACCTCGCTCTCTAACACACACACTTAGCACACATTTCGACACATTGGCGGGTAAATCTACATGAAACAAAATGAATAAGACAGAATGGTAAATGAGTAAGTAGAGGTGTGCCATCAGCCTGTAGCTACAACGTTTGAAAGCTAACATATATTCAAACACTTGAGGTCAGCTGTGTGCTCTCAGATTCACTAAATCAGAAAAGTGTGTGTGAAACATGACAGGAGGCATTTGTTTTTAACACACATCTGAGGGAAACAGAAGCATAATTCAATCAAGGCCTCCATATCAAGGCAAAACACTTCAATTGTACTTAGAAAAATGAGCTTCATGGTAGATAGGACTATGTCCTATAGGTAGGAAAAGGTTTGGGAGCTGTTGTAAATGTGGGGCTCCTATTTGACGGGAGTGAGGTGCATTTATTAAGGCAGGCCTAACACATTCATTTTGGTGAATCCAGTTTTTGTCATCCAAAGCAGTGGTTTTAAGGCCCTGTTTGCTGAAGGACAATTTAAATTAACATTCATTTAGGATGCCATCTTTAATCCTTCTTATGGTATCGATTCAGTTTGGTCCATATAAACTCCTGGAAAACAGTTTGGAAATATTGCAACCCTTAAGTCAGTGGACAAACACACACACCCTCACACACACACATATATGATTGTACAGCCATTTGTTTCTCTTCAGATTAACTTTAATAAAAATGTCAGTTTCATTTTATTACCTCCATTCACAGAAACTCTTTCTCCATAACTCAGTCCATCCAGCTCTGTCTCTCTGATAATAGGGTTACATTTTAAAACTACATTATTTTCTCCAAGCATCATTATACTGGCAAATATATGATTTAATTTCTGAGTGGATTATGCTCAGAGGAGCCTATTTCAATGCATGAATTACACGTTCTTTTTCTTTTCTCACCAGCCTCTCGGAAAGTTACACAGAACAAATATAAAGGTCTATTAAATGCAAGACTGGAGATTTTCACACAGAGTTCGAAAAATATTCACTTATTAAACTTTTGCTTTATCCTGAGATGAATTCAAAGGTTAAAAAATGCTTCCTCTTGACCAACTACTGTGCTTTCACTTTCTGGAAACTGCACACCTCACATAGCCATAAAACCACTATGGCATGGTTGTCTTTGTGCCTGTCTTGAGCTCTACTTTACAGAATGAAACCACTGAGCGTTTTTGTAGCAAGTGAAATCCTCCAACTTAAGAGGCAAATTCTGAAACAGAAATGTTCCACATTTGGCCATATTTTCAGAAAGAGTGTGGTTGAGGCTTGATTTCATGAAGCTTCATCCCACGTCTTACAGATACTTTCACACCATTCTCAGCACATGTGGGAGAGATTTTTTCCTCCGCTGGATGATCAGATGAGCTGCTAAGGCAGAGACTCTCTTCTCGGCTGATGAATTTCTGTATGTTGGCATAATATTTTTCCATTTTTGTTTCATTGCTCAAGCTTGTAAGATCAACTTTGCATGAAAAGTAAGTTTCACAAGCTAATGGAGCATCACTAAGATAGGTCTATGTGCAGTATGTGCATCAATCCAAGTTCTGCAAGACAAATCATGTTTATAGGTTTGTGTCTGCTGAAACATTTATTGCAGAAACAGAGCATGTGTTCAGCATCCGGGCTCTGACTATTACTCTGCATATGTCTCAGGACTGATAAGAAAGCTTAAAGCCTTGCAGACATGTTGGGATTGAGGTGGGGCTGACAGCAGGAGCGTAGCACTGATGCAGGTCAGAGATGGCAATGACTAAACATGAGAAGAGAATGGAAATATGTCTAAAAAATTATTTCTGCTTCATTCATACATCAGTGTTACATCAGCTGTGTAGGTGAGGCCTCAGTTAAACCATTGTGAGAATGCTGCAGTGAAATATCACTTTGACATGAGCATTACTATATTACAGTGTTCTGTTTTTTTAACTGAGTAATTGGCACTGGTAATTATTAATGTTGAAAATTTACTCTTCATTTCTCATTATCAATAGATGGTAGACCATGCTTTTTTTCTGCTCTAATACAATATTAGTTAACAAACAGAATATACGTTTGCACCTATAAGCATTAACACTATTTTACTTCTAAATTTGTTTCAGTTTGCTTTTGTTTTGTGCCCTAATGTGCAAAGAAACAGTCAGCAAATCCTATCTCTGCTACATAGACTCACATTCGTCTTAACCAGGGGCCTATCAAGAGGTAGCCAGGGCCAACTGAAGTCCCTTAAAATCTAATTGGCCACCACAAATGTTGATAATAACTATGATGACTGCCTTTTTAAGCCACTAACAGAAAGTCATAATGTTTGTTTTGTGGATGGTTTTCTTTCTCTTAAGACACAATTATAAACCTCATAACAAACCCACTTACAGGAAAAACTACTCCAAAACTGCATTAGTGTGACAACACAATACAGTAAGATTAAATATAGTTTTAGTCAGAGGATAGTAAGAGGAAACAAAAAAAAAAATACTAACACAACTTACTGTTTACTACAAGCTTCAAATAAGTTGGCAGGGGAGCTGGGTGGAGCATCTAAGGCGTTATTCTGGTCCTAAAGGTGAAGGGCAGGCAGATGGAGTTTTACAGGGCAACAAAATGTACAGCTGATGTCAGAGAATGATAATTGTCCATTTACAAGTATCAGCATGATCATTAATGAGATACAGGAACAGCAGCCTCTGATACAAGTCTCCATCATGTACCGTAGCTCTGCCTGACAAAACATCATGAGCGCAAAGTGGCAATAAACATCTAGTATAACAAAATTCTTTCCATTTCAATTTCGAAATAAAGTATTTTTCTATCTTTAAACATGGATAAATAAACAACATTTGATTTTGATTCAGACATTTCAGTGCAAAAATACTGCAAGTTGTGCCTTTAATATCTGTCCCCACAAAGAAACCAGTTTTCTTTATTCTTCTCTTCAGCCGCAGGTTTTATGTTTCTCTTGAGTCTTTGTGATGCAGCAGGAGGACACAGAGAACGAAAAAGGCCGCAGCACCTTCAGGGACACTTTGATGTTTCTTCTCCCCTGGGCTGTCACACCGCCACAACAGAATTTAAGCCCTCTGCTGAATAAAGCATGAATCCGATACAAATCCCAATCATTAAAGTTCAGAGGGATACAGTCGGAGACAAACGGGGAAGAAGAAATGATCCTTCAGCTGCTGCCAAAGTCTGATCCCTGGATTATTCTCAAAGTCTCTGCAAGGATCATTCAGCTCAAGAGAACAGTATATAACAAACCCTATTCAACCAATAAGAATTTATCAAACAGATTTGATAAACTACCAAAATCCTGAACAATCAAAACTCCCTTTTTTACATGATTGTAACCTGGCACACCAGATAGACTGTTTCACGTATTCATGGAAAATATTTCACATCCCTCGGGGCAACCTGCTGTTTATAGTATTTGGATAAGGCAAAGGAATGGAGGAGGACTGATCAAATAGTTGACTTGTCACATTCATATCAGGCCAATTAGAGGTGTCACCTACTGCTCAGCACAGCTACACCACGCTCTTAGGAACACCTGTTTCTTCTTAAAGGCTGCTGATTGGCTTGATCACATTCGGATCTGGAACATACGTGTTCACTTTAAACATAAAGAAAACATGTAGATATCTGCTGTTTAGGATTTTAACATCACTTACTCCCCACAGCACCCCACACAAGTACCATATGACGTGAAAGAATCCAGTAATTCTGCCATAAATCCATTTATCTACTTTCTTCTGCTTGTCACGGTTGCAGTGGCAGCAGGCTCAGCAAACTGACCTCAATGTTCTTCTCCCCAGCAGTTCCTTCTAGGTCAGACAGATATATAATACCCGGGAGGGGGGCTCCACCACTTAAACTATTGAGTAAAAAGCACAGTGATATACTCAGCCATAAAATCCTAGTGTGGGATCTCAAATAAGCTCTAATTAGTTTGTTGCTTCTTTTAAACAACTGTAGTTAATGTAGAGGGCATAAATCCTTGCTGGGACCAAGACCCTGAAATTCTTGGGAGACTTGGACATAATGTCCCGTATTATGCTCCTTGATAAAACTTTACTCTGATATCAGATGTTCAAAGAGCATATTGTTTGAAGAATCCTGTCTGAAATCTACTCTGACATTGGATTTTGGCATGTCAAGGAACTAGGGCTGACAATATGGGCAAAATTTAATATCTCAATATTCATGGCAAATATATCGATATGGATATGATACAATATGACTATTAGGGCTGCAACAAACGACTATTTTTGTGGTTAGTCACATCATGGATGAACTGCATGGGTATGCAGCTGGTGGCTCAAATTGCTTATAAATGAGCAGACCAGGCAACTATGGCTCCTGCATAGTTGAGTCTGTTTGGGGGTGTGCTGGGTTAATTCCTGTGGGCATGATAACCAGGAAACGGCTGTGAGGAAAGGACGAACTACTGACCACACTCATGTCTTACTTTGTAGTGTGCAGCTGAGTGATAATCATGTGGGACTCACACGAGCAGAAGAGCAAGCCCAAAATCACTTTTAATGAGCGGACTTGGCAACAAAATTACTGTTGTCTTAGTCTGTGCTCAACCTGCTCCCTTTCTGCTTCCCACACGGCTGTAGTAATAACCTTTGTTCTAGTAAACACACAAAAATAAAACACTGAAATCGGGCACATTTTCAGGGACAGCTTTAACCGGGGACAGGACATCCAAAACGGGCCGTTGCCGGAAAAGGAGACGTCTGGTCACCATACTGTTGACTCTATTGTTAGTAGCTAACTAGCCGATTAGCTTATCGAGACGACTGTCCCTCTTCGTCAGAAACTGAATCAGCCACTATGTGCTTCCTTTTCAGATGCTTATGCATCAACATCATACTGCCAGGTAAGGCAAGTTCCACCTTGTAGACTTTGCGTTGCACATTCTTCTCTTTTGTTTAGGTAAAATGCTCCCAAACTATCAAGCTCCGTTGCCTGACAGCGATGATGCTGTTTACTAACTCTTCCGGTGACATCACGGCTTACCCAGATTACCACTACTGCGCATATGCGTCAAGCGGTGCATTGAAGGGCAATCGTAAAAATGAATTTTATTGTGACTTCCAGAGCTGTACATGCAGGGTGAGTGCGAGGGGAAATCTATGTTATTTATATCATTGCTTTTTCTATATTAATATCTTGAATGTTCATATCTCGATATCGATACGATAATGATATCTTTTTTAGCCCTGCCCCTTCCAAGCAGATTTACAGATTTGAATACTTCACAGTTCTCTGTTTAATTTACATACATCATGCAGTGATGCTTTCTTTTAATAGAGTCCTTGAAATACTGTGTAAAGAATAGTAAACAGTGAAAGCGGTTCCGGGTGACTGGGTCACTACATCTTGAAACATTGGCAGTTGTTTTTTTTTACTTAAAAGTCCATTGGAAGCAAAATTGTACATATTGTACCTTTAAAAACATGGCGGTGAAAATGATAAGATGCAGGAACCACAACTGTTATGCAGGCAAAATGCATGAAAGTGAAAAATGCTGCTAAAGGTGCTGCATAACACCTGTAGTTGAAAAAGCCAATGGAATAACATCACTTGCAAAAACAAAGATGAAACTTCTTATGTCTTCAAACTAAAAACCGTCTGCTCTGTTTGATTTTTGTCAACAGGATCTTGAATTAAGGCTGCAAACCGAACGACAAAGGACAACCCCTCATGTAGGCCAACACAGAAGGAACATGTTTGGCTTTTCACTGTTGCATGAACATATATAAACACTTTTGAAAAGCAGTGACTCATTTACTGTTCATTCAATCAAGAGGATGATTGATGAGCTTTTACTATAATTCAGTCAGAGGGAGGTGAATAAAATTATGAAGACGATACATTGCACATTTTTCTCCAATTTGCTGAACCAGTGTGTTAGAAGTTCTAATTTCTAAAGATAAACTCCTCATTAACTTAATGTTAATGCGAGGTAATTTCCAGGTCAGTCTGTTTTAGGAGGGGGAACCGTCTGTGAATAATTTGGTTCATTTCTAAAGAGCCAGGAGCTTCAGACGACAAAGAAATCTTGACCTAAAAACTGGCAGAGGCTCTAACAGCCTCTTGAAGCTGCTAAATGCAGTGTGTGGAGAGGTAGTTTAAAGAGGTGTTGGAAAGAGGGTCAGCTCTTACCAACAAACTTCAGATTTTGGTCTATTGTACTGGTTTATCACTAGAATTACACTGTTTGCTGTATTATGGATCCCCATAGAGAAAACGGTTCTTGCAGAGACTCCCAGAATTTGATACATACCAATAAACAATGAAAAAAAAAATCATGCCGTGCCATATTGCACAAAGCCATCTTCACTGTAAGAATCTACGAGTGAAAGGATTTTATTCCTTATAAGTTTGCTTTTTTATTTGTCTCCTGAATAAACAGCAGAGCACCAGTTCAGTCAATCGAGCAGCATTTGAATTTTTCTGCAGAAGGACCAAAAATCATGAAAGGGAGAGGAGAGACAAGCTCCCTCTGTGCTTTTTAATAGCATTTCTTTGATTTCAGCTCCTTCACAAAGACTGACCGACCGCTCTGTGTGTGTGTAGCAGCAGACAGCGCCAGAGAGAGAGAGAGAGAGAAGAGAGGGATGAAGCAGTTGAAAGCCGCAGACATGACGAGACGCATACATCACAGGGAGAATGTGTGTGCTTTTTTTTCTGCTAATGTTCCTTTTACTCGTGGAGATAATGCAGAGAGGAGGAGGATCCTTTTTGTCCTGATTAAGTGTGCTGAAAAGAGCAGAAACTGAGAGTAGAAGAGAAAATATATATATAAAAAATCAATAGTGTTGCAGGTATGATGTTTTCTTCAAGGCCAGTGATTCTCATGTAGTGAAGTGCAACTTGCCTGGGTCGAGCAGGATAAATATTGGGGCATGGGCTCCATGGAATTTTGATCGGCCAGCCCATAAGCCTATCCAGAATTTTTACTGTGATGGAATTTATGTAAAATATCAATGAGGGTTGTGTAATAACAGATATTAATGGCTTTTTATAGATTGATGTTGTTTAATTTGAATTCTTTTTAACCTGATATGCAACATAGACCGTTTGAGGCTCATGAAAGTGTTTAGGACTGAGCAGAAACTTTCAAACGCATATATGGCAGGTGATTGGACAGTTGTTCCATCAATCAAATACATTACGAGTCAGTGACATGAAAAACTATGTCATGTTTGCAGTTCTACATAAAATAACAATCAGTGTTTTCAGATTTTAACAAACAGTCTGTGTTTTCTAATCTTTTAGATAAAAACATAGAGCAGCTGCCGGGAAACACGATGATGAAAACGAACCCTTCTGACATCATTAGCAGCTTTCAAGGCCATGAACATAGTCTATAAAATCCATAAAATATGCAGATGAAAACATGGACAAATTTACATTAAGGCCAACTTTGAATAAAAACTCCTTTTGAAATAAACTCCTGGATCTCAGTGCAGTAAAAGTGAGATTAGATTGAGCAGAGAGAGCAGAGCATCATTTCCAGCACCCTCTGCATGTATAAACAGAATATCTGCAGCCTGTTTTGGATTTTTATATGAGGCAGAATTGATTGCGAGGCCACCGTCTCGCTCCTCCTGAATACAAACCAGACTCTTAATCCACTGTTGCCTGTAGCAAAATGTTACCCACTTTAAAATTTCCCTCACCATATTGATCGAAGCTCCCCACACCCGCAGCCAGGGACGCTCACTCGCTTGCTCATTCATGCAAGCTTAATAATGGCAGGTAGAGAGAGAGCCACTATTATATCCAAATACACACACATACACAGGCTGCTCGGCCTCCTGTGGATCTGAAAACACTGAGCAACACCAACAAGACGGTGTTTAGAAACCAACACTGCCTGAGCAGCTGAATCTTTTAATGCAAACATGCTGCAGAAAAGTGAAATGAAAAATGTGTTTTGGTTGAGGCACAGCAGGTGGTTTCAGTCTTGTTTGAACAGTAAAAGCCCTATAAACATCTAAATCATAGATTAGTCTGAATGGGATATATATATACGGCTCATTCAGCTTAAAATGTTAAACAAAACCACCACAATAACAACCTGTACTGATTCTTCTGCTGATATACTGCCACTGCTGCAATAAAAAGCAAACATTACTGAAAAACGCAGCAATTGTTGACTTTGGCTGATAACTCTTTGTGCACACCATTCTTTCACGTATAAAACAATACCTCAATACGGCAAACTTTCTATTCCTTCATTCATCAACAGAAAGACAATGATGGGTACTTACATCATTAAAAAAACAACTAGAAAAGCACTCGGAGAGCGCAGACCTCCGCATCACAGTCCTCTCTCATGTTGTGATTTTTACCATAAATATCAGTCCTACCTTTATTTTAGATTCCTTGACCATGAAAACATACCATTAGCAATTGGATTCATAGTGATATCTATTTTAGTTCAGCAGTTATTCACGAAAATCGCATTTTTCGTCATGGAGAATCCAGACGGTGATCCGGATCAACACCAAAATTGAATCAGTTCTTCCTTTTCCCATGCTGAACATTTCCTGAAAATTTCATCAAGTCCATCCATAACTTTTTGAGTTATTTTGTTCACAGACAGACAGATAGACAGACTCTCCCAAAAACATAACCTCCTGGCAGAGGTAATGATATTAGCTTTGACTACAGGATCCCATTAGATCGACAGGAAACAGCATAAACTTAGTCACCTTCATCATCACAAAATATCAGGATACCATCCTGGTTCCCATAGTTGAGAACACTCCACATAACACACACAACTCCCAGGACTTTGCCAGAAAGGTAAGTAACTTCAGACTATATTCAGAGGAGAACATGGTTTCCTCTGATGTCAACTGTCTTTTCATATATATTACAACAGAACAGTCCACGCCATCAGGAAACAGCTGCTGCTGGAAAGGGACAGAACAACCCTCAAACCAGACCACATTTGTGCAATAACGAGGGCTTCTCCAGATAGAAACATGGCTGTGCCATTGGCTCACATGTGTCGCCCATTGTAGCCAATCTCTACATGGAGGAAGTGGAGAACAATGCCCTTTCTTCTTTCAGAGGGGTTACCCCAAGTCATTGGTTTAGATATGTAAACAACTCCAAGGTGAAAATTCAATCAGACAAAGTAGAGGCTTTTTATCCATGCACACCAGATAACCCATGAAATATATGATGAGGAAATTTTTGATCTGCCCATGGAGAGTCAGAAAACAAGACTGAAAAGTTAGCAATGCACCAAGTCTTTATTCTCATGAGAAGAGACAATACAGAGAAGCACACGGCAGAAAGCAGTTCAGAGTATTGTCCCACATAAACAAATGGGACACTGCCTCATATACCATCTCAAGAACACCTCTGGTTTTGGGAGAAGGAGAAAAAAACATCTTTACAGAACTTCTTATCAGCTGTTAATTGGGGTACAATCACACAGCAGTACAGTTGAAGTTACAGAATTAATCAGGTAAATAAGTGTATGCAAAATTTCCACCACATATATTTCACTAATCCATCTGGGAAAGAGCCCACAAAAGTGTTGGGCAGGGCAGAACATTTCAAAAGCATATCTATAGAGCATATTATTCAGTCACCACAGACCAGTTAGATCATGTAGTGGGCTAACTCTACAGTGTGACAGAACTTGTGGCACTTTGTAAAACAAATTCTCATCAAAACAAGTTGGAAGTGGAGTGAAAATGTCATTACTGTAGAGAAGTTTATAGTGTTGACAGCTTTTCTTCATTTAAAAACAGAAATGTGTCAAGATCTGATCTGACATAACTGTGACTGAAGCTGTTAGCATCCATGCTAATCTCTGTGTAAGCAGTCACTCCCTGCTGTAGTATTGCTTATAGCACCTGCCCTAAAAGACCCTGTTTTAGCCGTGCTGCTTTGGTCCACTTACAATCATTGCAGATTTGAGCTTTGTAATACAGATCAGTCTGATCACAGACATTGAATCTGACAGGTCCATCTGATGCACAAGGTTAGAATGTTTCACCACACACCTCAATGCAGTTGACAACAAGTTCATGTAAGCGGACATAAAAGGAGACAGTCTTGCCACTCTGGACGGCTCAATGCACAATAAGGGAGACAGAAGTTTGACAGAAACCCAGCCATACAGACCAGAGCTGATGGTTTGATTCACACATCTTCTGAACCACAAACTGTGTGTCATCAGGACCTTAAAAGCAGAGGGCCCAGAAGATACCTTAAACAACAGAGCGTAACAAGAGGGAGGAGAAACAAACCAGGGAAGCACTAAAAGACTGTGGCTACCCTAACTGGGTCTTTACCAAATCTTCAAGAAACAAGATATCAAGAGAGAAGAAGAGAACAAACAAGTTTCAAAACATTGTAATTCCCCACTGATCTGGAAATCTGAAGAAAAAAAAAACTCAAGAGAATCTGTCACATAGCTCTGAGACAGAAGCTTGTTCATCCCAACAAAATACCCAAACAAGCAGATCAATGTGGTCTATGCCATGTGATACAACATAGACTGCAACAATCTGTACATCAACAAATAACTTTTACACAGATAAGTCTTTGTTATCCGATATAAAATAGTTTTTGCATTAATACATCAGCAACGCATTAAGGATTATCACTTGGTATCTAAAAGCCTTACACAAGTTAATTTATCATAAAAACAAGGCATTGAAAATAAAAGTACACACAGACACAAGTACAACATGCCAGACACTATAGCAGACATTAACATCAAGATTCAGTCTGTAAAAACAGACAAAAAAAACACATATGAGCCTGTGAGTAACATCCTTTGGTGGATGTACATTATTACACAGCAGCCGAACCCACCCCCAACCCCCTGTCCCTGCTGAAAACTGAAGCCACATCTTGGAGCAAAACCAGCGTAGGAAAGTCAGAAGACCTTAGGCACTGAACCAGAGATACAAGAAACATCGTACTCTATGGTCAGTCTGCAGCTAATAAATCCTTCTAACCATAGGAACAGCGTCTAGATGCCAGTGTGTCCCATTGTGTTGAAAGCTGTTAAACAGTCTCCTTTCCTCTCTGACACCTTTGCAAAAGGTCGCTCTCTCATCTCCATAATGACCGAGGACAAAGATGAGCCAGAGTGGATCAATAGGCAGCTCAGGCCCGTATCAGTGCAGATCCATTGATCTGCTCAGAGAGAAGACGAGGGATGCTTTTAGCCAACTCACGGATCTAAATGTTTTTCTAAAGGCAGATGAGAGGAATCAAGAGACAGCTGAACAACTAAAAATACTTTCTTTTGAGAAACAGTGAGTCGAAAACACTGAACAACTGTTAAAAGAACTGTACACATGTAAATATGACAGTGTACTGAAGCTTTATGGGATTGTAGTCTTTATGCCTGGATGTAAGATGGCTATGGCAAGTGTCGATTTTGGATTTGGGATGCATTTTATGTAGGCACACTCCGCCCTGACTTCTTTGCGGGGTGTAATTAAACTGTTGTCCTGTGTGCTAACCAGACTGTTAACATGATATAATATATATTTTCTATATCTCCATCACTATGCTGGCATAAAAACACTGTGACGACACAAACACTGCCAACATGTTGGGCAGTAATTTCTACATCCAAGAAAATCCTTTTCTCTTTTGCAAATCCAACTGGGATATGGCTTTGGGTTGTGCATGGAGAGTAGGACACAGCTCCGCATACACACAGAGGCAGAGACACACACTCACAGCACTTCTGTCCCCAGTAGAGTCTTGGAGCTGAACTGGTAAATAAGGCAGGGAGTCATTCACAACTCTAGAAGTTGTTACTCTGGAAAAACTGAAATGCAGTCCTGCCATTGGTCTCCAACATGGCTGCCTAACATAGCAATAGGACAACCTCTTCCACAGTCCTATTTAACAAGACTTATACCCAAATATCTGAAGGGACAAAACAAATAAATCTATTTCTTTTAATGATGTCAAAAAGATTCTTATGACAAACTGGGTTTGGAATGAATTCTCTTATGCTATTGGAATCATTATTTCCTTCATCTTCTAAAATACCACATGGCACATGACCGCATGAGCTTCAGGATTGTCCTGCAAAGAACAACTTGAATGACATTCAGAAGATTATTGATATAATTTATGGATCAACAAAGAAAATACTGAAACAGTAAGGCAGTTATATTTTTTTTATCTCTGGAAAATCAATAAAAAGGGAAATAAAAAAATAGTAAGTTCCTGGTTTCTTTTTTAATTTTCAAATATTGGAATTTGGTTTGGACATACTGTCTCATGTTCCTGTAAACTTTATAAATTCATCTGTGAAACACACATTTCTACTCTTAAAACTGCTCTCAAACTTGAATTTTCCAACAGTTATTAGCATGTTCCTTTTCAGAAACTCAAAGGTGGTAAAATGTGTATTATAATTTTTAAATAAATAGGTTTCTCTTTTTTATTGGAAGGTTCAATTGTTCAGTAAACTATGACTTTTCGATACCAGGTGTTTGGGCTAAACGTGAAATGAACATAGGCACTGATTCATTACCTAGGGTACGGCCTAAATGTCAAAATATTTTGGAAGGAAGTTTTGGGTTTAATTTATGTCATGTCCTAAATTGTGTATCTTGGGTATTCTTCCAGAAAACTAAACAAATAAGAAAATGATTATGTTTTATTTACAATTGTACTACAAGCAAAACACACGTTGGCCAAACCTTGGAGATTTATCTCGAGCTTTAAGGTGTTGCTTAACAGCAAAATTTTCTCAGTCTTGAAAAACTTACTTTTATGTTTAAGGGTAAATTTTCTGTTTTTGATTATAATTGAGACAATTTCTTATATTTCTTTGAGGGAAAAATAATAGAGAAGTCTTCATGACTTATGTTTTTCTAGGCTGATATTGTGGAAAAGGCCGATGCTAACTCTGGATTTGTATTTTAGAGCTCTGTTAGAAAAAAACCTTAAGATGTTTAGCCGTGCTTGATATCTCGCATAATATGTTTTTGTTTTGTTTTGTTGTGGTGTATGTGTGTTATTATTGTTTGTTTGATATCGTCTTCAGCATTCTCCATCGTAAAATGCCATGAGATAACACTCGTTATGAATAGCACAAATAAAGATCAATTGTTATTAGTGTTTTTTGTGGAAGTAAGTTGAAAAATATTAATAAATACATTTCTGAAAAAAAACTTTGACCATTCAATACATGTAATAAAGGTAAAATACATTTAAAATACATACATTTAGATGCTCACGCCATCTTGAGCATACTCAAGGTGAAGACCCATGAAGGCCTGATTTAGTCTGGGGGCCTGGCAGTTTTTATTTTTTTATTCATGAAATTTTTGGTCCACCTTTAAAACAACGTGATATAAGTGAAGTAAAATTGAAGCTTTCTGAATAAAACTTACAGACCCACTTAGTGATAAAAGAGAAAACAATCTGCTTTCAGCTAATTGAAACTGTGTGTGTTCAAATCCTCCCTGGAAAGCTTTTCTTCTTGCACCTCTCTTTACATCTCGTCTTGTTTCGTCACAAACATTCACCTCGCAGCTACAGATTAGCGACGCCGCCTCTTTGTGAAGCCGTACAAAGCCCGAGCAATTAAAGGCTCTTCTCTCGCTTAACAAGCTCTAATCCAGACATGCTTTTATTGCATTTGATTTTGCTCGCTGCCGCTGCCAAAAGTGCTGAGAGACGGGGGCCCCGGCTCCTGCTCGAAGTGTAGCAATAATCAGAGAGGATTCAGACTCGCTCAGGTTCTGGCAGCTGTCGCTTTCCCCGCCACGGATGGCAAACAAATTATTGTAAAAAAACAAAAGAGCCCCAGAGAGGAGCCTGGATCCACCTATCAAACAACAGCAAATGGAAATTGTTTGGCAGGCTGGCGGTAAGGCGATGCCAGGAATAGTGATTTAGAGGGGGAGAACTCGCTGAGACGACAGGAAGAGGCGTTCTTGATGCTGCATGTGGCTGACCCTCAGTACGGTTGGTCAGACCTGAGGAAGTAACTGAGCAAGCATGCAGGTGAATGCCTTTAACAATGGTGTACTATACAACGAGCTGCAGAAACAATGTGTGTGTGTGAGGATAACTGAAGTAAGGAACCCTCTCTCACAATCTTAAACTGAAACACTCAGGTTATAGGCTGCAGGACTGCAATATGCTACACATTAAAATGTCGATAAAAAATGAGCCAGCACAGGAGATATAGCTAAGTAAATGCCAATTTAAAGTGTAAACAGTTAATCAAAATTTGATTGAGGTCAGAAATGAACCTTTACAGTTTCTAAATTAATTCATTCCTGGTGCATATTTCCTATCTGTTGCACTGTAATTCACCCACTGTGGCATACAGGGTGCCAAGATTATATTTCTTTATAGACCTGTCAATATTTAAACTATCATCCTTTTCCCTATCCTGTGGAGTGTGTTTTCATTTTCTTAAATATCTGCAGAAAAAATCACTCTATGATTTGACCTCTGATACACGCAGTCACAGACTTTTCTTTGCCTGTGGATCATCAGTGAGTCTTGAATGGATCAAGACTCAGTTATTCAAAGCTGCGACTCTGATTGCAAAAAAACAAGAGAATTATCCCCGTATTATGAAACACTTATTAAAACATTCAATTCTTATTTCATTTCTTCTATGTCATGTTTTATAACCATCATTGTTTTTATTTTTGAGGAGAGACAGAGAGAGGGGGCGCTAATGGGCAATCAATACAGACTATAAGTGAAGAGGGTGGTTCATTGTACTATTTTGTCAACATAATATGTGACAATTTAAAGTTGATCCAACCAGATGTAAGCTTTCAGCACAGCCGCATGTTTAGCTTTTGATATTCTAAAGAAATATAAGGCAGAAAGTTGAACATACATTCTTGAATAACTCTAATTTTACTGTCAGTGTTTAACCTTGTTCTTCACCTGCAACTTCCTCACTCTCTGTTTCTAATGGATCTGTTTTGTTTCACAGCAATGTCAAATGATGAAACAGGTTTCTGAAGCCTGAGTTGCATAAACTCACCTGATATGATCAGTCAATTAATGAAACAGAAATAGACGGCAGTCTTTTCTTTTAACAAAGTTTTCCATCTATCCATCCATCCTTTTTATACTCTGCCTTTCTCGTAGTGGTTGGATTGGATCCCATCCCAGCTGTCATTGGGCTGTGTACACCCTGAACCGGTCGCCAGCCGATCGCAGGGCTACATAGAGAGACGAACAACCAATCACACTCATACCTAAGGGCAATTTGGAGTTACCAGTCAACCTAATGAGCATGTTTTTTGATTTGTGGGAGGAGTGCAACGATAAAAACCCATGCATGTTTGGGAGGAACATCCAAATTCCACCCACAGACCTGACCTTGAGATCTAGCAGTGACCTACTTATTGTGAGGCAAGCGCACTACCTGCTGTGCCACCTTGCCACCCAAGAAGTTTTCCTTAGCTGTTAAATAGCATTCATAGACCATTTAAAAATCAATTAAAATATGATCATGAAAAGGCAGTTATATCCCAGTCTCTTCAAGATAACGCTGTGGCTGCACATACATACGTAAACACAACTCTCAAAATAGTGGCCTTATTGTCAGTTGCAGCTCCATCCTGTAGATAAATCAATTAGATTGTGAACTGAAGGATATTTCTGGACACCTTTTTATTGTTTGTGAATCATAAATTAATGAATTATATATGATGTAAGATATTCCATATACAAACTTTTCAAATAATGAATTAATCTTTCCAATCTATAAAATAAGACTAATTGGACATTGAAATTTTTTTTTTGGTCGAGCACTTTTTAAATGAGCCATTGGCCTCTCTCTGACATGTCATTCATGTCCTCCTCTTCCTTTGCTCCGCTTTCTGGATCCATTTACCATCTCTTAACCATCAAAAACAGTATAATGAAATGGAAAGAAATATGTATGTGTTGAAAAGCATTAATGTACACAGAGGAGGTGGGCAGAGCTGATCAGCGCATCTTAACTCAACTTGAAAATCTCTGTTTGGCACACACTGATACAGGGCAGGTTGAGTAGTGATGGGTGTAGTTTTTTTAGCATTGAGCAGGTCTGACGTGACATTAACAGTGTTTCCATGGCAACAATAAACATAACACTTCTTGACAAGGAAGCCCACAATTACTCTGACTAACAAATGTGAATATGATGGTTTTCTTTTGCTTTGACACCTGTTGAATACATTTAAGGTAAATACTCAAAAACATCAGCCAAACTCCCTGCTTGGCCTTGCTGTGACTTCCAGACTTTACAGTATCATTTTAAATGTCGGCAGAAACTTTGTGGCAGGCTGAAGCTATATTTTTATCTCAGACTGAGACAACAAGCTCAAACTAGCAAAAACACCAGGAGAGTCTTATTTCTAAAGGCCTTTTAGGACAAGCAATTACCATCAGGGCCGGTAAACACTGGCTGACTCAAACTAAATTGGCACTTTGGAAGCTTCAAATGGAGGAGAAAGACCTTTGATGGTTTGAAGTAAAGATTTGAAGTCCTTGGTTTCAGAAATCGAGCTTTTATCTGATGTCTCTACCTGCTGCATTTGTCCTTTCTGTGAGCTGATACTGAAAAAAAATTAAGACTGAATATACGACACAAAGGGCTTCGAAAAAGTATTATTTCACCTAAAGGACACTCAGTTGCACCATTGATGCCGTCATTTAGAGTCATAATATTCATGCCACTGTGACGCTCACCTCTGAATGGAATGGGAGGAATGAATTGGCCCCCATCTGTTACGTCTCCAAAGGTAGAATCAGAGGCATGATAATATTAGCAGAGGTATACAGACTCCCATGTCATGCCAGATTTGCCCTGTGAGCTGACAGCTATTTCACCCTCATAGAATTAACATAAGTATCTTGGGGTGCTATAATGATTTGTTGTGGCACTTTTGCATAAATGCATCGAAAAAGGACTAATTACTGACATTGCACTTAAACTTTTAACACTGATGTTGACATGCAAATCTCCTAAAGTACAATTTCTTTTCTAGCAATTCAAACCAGAAATGGGGTTAAAACTAAAAAATATTTTCTGATATATTAAATTGTCCGATATATTCTTAATTTCTCATAAAAGATTCCAAGCTGTGCAGAATGATGACGTGACCAAAGATGGCGGTGCGCGTTGATGAAGCAGCTCTGAGCTTGACTGATGCTGTGTGTATGGATGATTTACCTACACTCACACAGAGCTGCTCTTTTTTCAGCCTTCAAGTCCAACATAACATGCGACTTTCAGTGGTTGCACTATGTGCACAATGTACCACTTTTGCTGGATCATAGCGAGATCACTGGGCTATCTGTTAGTTCAGCTGCCGAATTGGACCTTCTGATGGCAAGGTATCAGCTTATTCATTATGTTCTACGGCGTTAAAACAGAAACCGAGCTTCATTCACACAGCAGTTGACCTGACTAGCAAGCTAGCAAACTGTTGTAGCATTAGCATGGCGCCTTGGAGCTCTACAACATCAACAGCTGGCTTCAATAAGACTTCAATCAGCCTGTTTAAAGAAGTTTGTTTAATATGTGCAGTGTCACACAAAATATTTTGATTTCCTTACGAATAATGCATCATATGTACAATAAAAAAGTTGTTCTACCTGCAATAAAATCTACTTCTAATGCGCTAATGAGGATTGGGACTGAAAGACAGATGTGAAAAAGTGTTCATAAATAATCAATATATTTACATTTTATGAAAGGTTATTTATTTTGTGGGAATTTACTGCAGTTTTGCATACTCCTATTATTTTGTACTGGGAAGGTGCAGAGAAGAAAAAACAACAGATGTCTATGAAAAAGAATTTGTTGCTACCTCTCACAGTTACCTGATTACAACTTTTTAAAAAGTTGTTCTACATGTATTATAACCCACCCCTAATTTCCACTGACACGAAGTACAAAATATAGAGTGACTCTTTTTTAAGGTTATATAATTCATTTCCCTGAGGTTTAATGCTTTTCTGCATGTTTTTTGTACTTTAAATGTCCTCTCTGTTGTAAAGTTAAACAAATACTAAACAACAAAGTATTGTAAAACCATTGAACGTTCTGCCTGTAAACCATTGTTGAATTCATGTTATATATACAATATATATATATATATATGTATATATACAATATTATATATATCTATATATATCTATATCTATCTATATCTATCTATATATATATATATATATCTATATCTATATATATATAGATATATATACATATATATATATATATATATATATATATATATATATATATATATATATATATACATACATACATACATACATATTTAAATTAATTGGCTAATTAATCTGTAATTGGTATTTCTTTCACTGTAATTGGTATTTCATCAAAATATCCATATTGGCCACCATTAAATTAAAAAAGCAGAACCGGAACAGCCTGTGTCAAGACACCTATCTCCACAAATAAAAAAAAAACAAGAAAAAAAAGACAAACATTGCAATGAAGACCATGAGAAGCTTTTGCGGATGATTTAGGCTGCAGAGTAAAATATAACAATGAAGAAGGAAACGTTTTGATATACATAAGCTTTGCATTTAAAGGTTAAACAAATAATACAATAGCAAGTAAATAAAAACCATTTAGAGAGTGACGTAGTATAGTAGAAATGGAGAGAAGATGAAAAAAGAGGATAGATGGATGGGTGAAGGGATGGGAAGAAGTATGACTATGGTTAGAAAAGAATAAAGAAATGAAGAACGGCGGTAAGGAATGAAGAATTGATGCATGGATTGATGAAAGGGTGAATGGGTGGGTTGATGTTGAAAAGTACTGATGGCTGAACGGAAGAGAGGAAGGATGACTGGATGGCTGGATAGACAGATAAACAGATTGGTTGAGTGAACAATGGATGGAAGAAAGGAAGAATGAATGTGGTTACAAAAGAATTAAAGGTGGAATGGTGTAGTGAAGGGTGAATGGATGGATACATTGATGAAAGGATGAATGTATGAAAGGAAAGATGACTGATAGATGCAATTCATTTTGGAAGGAAGGATGAATGTTGGCAGAAAAAATAGGGATATATACTCATAGATGAACAGAGGGGATGAAGGATGGATGGTAGGATAGACAGAAGAAAGGAAGGATAACTGTGGCCAGAAAAGAACAAGGAAAGGTAAAATGGCTATAGGCCTATAGAGTCTTTGGGTCGTGGGAACCAGGGCTGCTAAAATGCAAACTTCTGCTTCACTCTGTCATGGCAAGGAACATTAAAATGATACATTAAATAATTAATTTGTAGAGGAAGGAAAGGATGAAGTAAACTGGATGTATGAGGAGAAGGATGGAGAAAGAAACTAAGAGAGCTAGTATAAAAACAGTCATGTTAATGCTGGTGTTTTCCTCTTCGTCAGCACTTTGCAGCAGAATCGTCATCCTAAACTGTCGCTGATTTATTGCATTTTCAGTAGACTGAGGGAGAGTCTACTGATCTTCTCTGAATCTGACATCTTCAGATCAAACTGGTGTTCTGGGCCTCGCTCTGACTCTCTGGTGTTCTGCGGACTGAACCACCTCCATGTCCTGCAGCTCTGTCCATCTGTCACCTCTGATCTGTCCACCTACCGTCTTTACTAAACCGAAAACAAGCAGCATAACTGAACAAGATGTCCCCTGCAGACAAAGTGAAACAAAACAGCATGCAGCCTCGCCCGAGGGCGGAGAGACGCTGCATGACTTCATCGGGGCCAGGGGGGGACACAGGAAGGAGGAAGAGGAGGTAAGGTAGATGGATCCAGATGAAGGACAGCAGACAAATATGAGCAGATGGGAAAATTAGAAAGCAAAGTCATTACTGAGGTTGTGTCAGGAAGCCCGGAGCAAAGTAATCAGCGGCAGAGTGGCGTAAACGTGGAGGAGGAGAAGGCGGGCGTATACAAATGAGACGCTGACAAGCTGCAATCCAATTAGATGAAGAAATATGAGGCTGCTGCTCCGAGACGAGGGACCTATCAGCAGCTCGCAGCTTTGGGGAAGATCAAGCACTTCTCCACCTCAGCTGCTTACTGCCCGCTAACGTGATGGATTACCTGACAGGCTGCAGACACACACAAACACACTCACAGCCCTGCAGTTTATGCTTTTATGTCATCATGTAAACTGGTAAAATATGACTGTAGCTGCCATTATCTTCAGGAGGGAGTGGATGGAGATTTATTTAAACCACTAAATAAGATATTTTAATGAAACACTTTCTGATCTATGTTCTGGCAACTGGCAATTATGGCAACTCAAACATGGAAAAGTGAAGTGGATTAGGGAATGCTAAAACTTTTTCAACACCAACTCTTTTTTCAATATTGTTGATTTATTTTTGTAAATAAGGAGTGCTCTTTGGTGAAAAAATGATCAAGGATTATTCAATTTAACCCTATTTGATATCATCAGTCATTAAAAAAATAACAGAGTTTATCAATTTGAAACCCCTGGTTTAGGAGCAAGCCAAGTTTTGAAAACTAAAATGTTAAGAAGAGTTGTAATATTTGATTACAGAAATAACCAATAATAAATATTGGCAGTTTGAGACTTCAAACAGCAAACATGTATTAGTAACAGTAAGGAATATGAGGAAAACTTAAAATCTGAAAAGTGGGTGCAAATAATCAAGGTCCAGTCACTCAAAATAATATAAACATTAAGATTTATAGGACTGGATACATTAAGAATCAAACTAATGCATACTGGCTCGCAGTGTCTATGCATTGTCACTACCCTTTTTTACATTTTTAAATTATTGTCAGTGCCTGCATGTGGATTTTTGCACCGACTTTTTGGGTTTAAGTTTTCCTTGTTACCCTTGACAGATCAGTACCATTTGATTTTTACTCTGGTCTTATAAAAGTTTATACAACCAATAAGTATTTCTCTGGCAAATGGCTTTTCCTGTTCAAAAGAATTTTCTACATCTCAGTGAATATTACCCAGCCCTGTAGTCTGTATCTGCTTCAAGCCCCCTCGTCCCTGTTCATCGTCCCTGGGCCCCGTTTCCTGATCTTGATGGCTTCCCTTATCCAACGCTGATGTTTATTATCCTCGGTGCGGATGACTCTGGCCTTGCCCCAGTCCATGAGATGATTTTCCCTTTAGCAATGGTCTGTTATGGCAGATTTGTAGTTTTCCTGTTGTGCTTTTTCTTTTATTGATCTTGTTTGTCTTGTTGCTGTTTCTTTTTCACACTCCTTCTGATGTTCTGTCTGTCGTGTGCTGAAACTCCTCCCCGTCTCCCCGATGTATGTTTTATTGCAGGATTGGCATGGTATTTCATATATGACGTTGCACTTATTGTTTTGTTCGATTTTGTCCTTAGGGCGTACCAACAGTTGTCTCACTTTGATGTGTGGTTTGACTGGTGTGTTATTGTGGTATTTCCTCATGGTCCTCTGGATACGTTCGGTGACCCCTCTGATGTACGGCAGCATCACCACTCCTCTGTTCACTGTTTTTGTTGCGTGTGTCTTCCTTGCCCCCTGCGTGGTTTCTTTTCTTTTCACCTGTCCTGCCCCTTTGTTTATTGCCCATTGTGGATACTGACAGTTTTTTAATGCTTGCTGTATGTGCTTCTCTTCCTGTGTTCTGTCCTCTGGGTCCGTGATTGTTGTTGTGCGTTCGTATAGTGTTCTGACGACTGAGAGTTTGTGTGCAGTGGGATGTTCTGATGTCCATAGTAAATATTGGTCTGTGTGTGTGGGTTTCCTGTGTATTTTGATTTTTATATCTCCAGTGTCCGTGTGGTGGATTTTTATGTCCAGAAAGGGTATGGTTTGCTCTGTTTCTTCCTCATGTGTAAATTTGATGTTGCCTGTAGTGTCCATGGTGTTCAGATGGTCTGTAAGTTTTTGTGTGTGTCCTGCCTTTACCTTCTCGAGGATGTCATCCACATACCTTCCCCAGAGTGTGGGTCTGAAATCCTCGGGTGCTGATGCAATGGCTTTTGATTCCAAGTCCTCCATGAAGAAACCGCACATGATGGCTGACAGTGGGTCCCCCATGGCGAATCCCTCTTTTTGTTTGTATACTGTATTCCTGAACTGAAAATATGTAGATGTGGCGATGAATAGAAGAAGTCCTGTAGTATCCTGAACGGTCAGTTTTGTGCGTTTTTTGTGTGTCCTGTCATTCTGCAGCCGGTCCTGAATGATTTTTATTGTAGCTTGTACTGGAGTTTTTGTGAAAAGTGAGACAACATCATGTGATATGAGGATTTCATCTGGTTCTACCTTAATTCATCTGCAAGCTGTTTGGAGTTTTTGCAATGCTGATCTGTTTGGCCGAGGAGTGGTTTTATTATTTCTGTAAGTGCTTTAGATAGATTGTAGGTGACTGAACCTATACTGTCTACGATGGGGCGTAATGGTGTTCCTGGTTTGTGTATTTTCGGCGTGCCATAGATTCTGGGGGTGACATTTGCTGTGGGGATCAGGTGACTATAGGACTGTTTGTCTATTTTATTTTCGCTTAGTAGTGGCGTAATATTGCCTTGAGTTTATTCTTCTTTTCTTCTGTTGGGTCTTTTTAGAGTATTTCATATGTGTTTGTGTCTTCCAGCATTTCTTTCATTTGTTTCTCATATTTGTCAGTGTCCATTATAACAGTGGTTCTCCCTTTGTCTGCCGGTAAAATTGTGATGTCCTTATTTTTTGCAAGTGATTTAATGGCTTTTGCTTCCTTCTTAATAATATTGCTGGGGGGTAATTTGGCTGATTTTAAAATACCTGCAACTTCGTTGCGCAGTGCGGCTTTTTCTCCCTGATCCTGTAATCTCTCACACGCTAACTCCGTTGCTACGATGAATTCCTCATGTGGGATACTGGCTGGTGTAATGGCTAAGTTAAGTCCCTTTGCAAGTATAATGCGCTCTGCCTGGGTAAGTTCGTGGTTAGAAATGTTGTGTACCCACTTTTCTGTGGTCGGTGTGCTGCTGCGTTGATCCTTCCCTTTCCTTCTAATCAGGTTTTCCAGTTTTCGGACGTGTCATCTTTTTGTCGTTAAGAATTCATCCTCGTGTATGTTGTTCAGGTGGCGTTGTACAGTTAATTCCATGTCCTTGTTGAGCAAATATCGGTTTTTGGAATGTTCCTGCTTTTCCTTCAGCTACGTGGTTATGTTGTTTAACTTTTCCGTTGTGCATCGTATCCTTTCTTTTATCAGATTCATCCGCACTTTCTTTATCATCCGCTCCGCGTTTTTCGTTGGTATAGGGTTTTTGATGTTTAAGCTGGCCGGTATTACTTCCTCATCCCGGCAGGGCAGGTTAAACTTAAGATGGTTTCGTTGCTGTGCCCGTTTTTCTCGTCAGCTGTTCCAGATGGCGAAGCTCTCTGACGCACGTTTGTCCATAACTTTCATTTAATAGTTGAACAGTGTTCATTATGCCTTTATGTTACATAGATATGGTCACTTTTCTTTTATCTCAGGCATGAATATTCTTCACGTACCTTGACATGTTTCGGCGGAAACTTCCGCCTTCCTCAGAAGTGTCACCAGATGATAGGTGTGAAGTGTTAAATCAGCTGGTGTTACGGAGGTGTGACCCTCCTGTCAAATTTTCTGACAGGAGGGTCAATGTCTTGAATACGTTTGAATGACAAAAAAGAAAACTTTAATCTTGAATATCGACTAATTCAACAGCCATTAAATTCATCTACTCCAACGTCTCAGCTATTTTGTTTGTTTCTTTAATTAAGATTTCATTAAATCAACTGTTGCTCATTATTACCTCCGCCAAGGAGGTTATGTTTTCGGGAGAGTTTGTTTGTCTGTTGTCCGTCCATCTGTGAACGAAATAACTCAAAAGTAATGGATGGATTTTGATGAAATTTTCAGGAATGTTCAGCATGGGAAAAGGAAGAACTGATTGGATTTTGGTGTTGATCCGGATCAGCGTTCGGCCACCATGATGGAAAATGTGATTTCTGTGAATAACTACTGGACCAAAATAGATATCATTTTGAATCCAATTGCTTATGGTTTGTTTTCATGGTCAAGTAATCTAATTATTTCGATTACATAAAGGTAGGACTAATATTTATGGTGAAAATCGTAATATGGGTGAGGACTGTGGCGCTGGCAGAGGTCTGCACTCTTCGAGTGCTTTTCTAGTTAATCAAAGCAATACTTTGACACAACATCCAGCTCAGTCACCAAAGTTTCTTATTCACAAACAAGCAGAGAACAGGTGACGTGTTATCTTATAAATTAAATACAATGGTGAAAACGATGCTATTTGATTTCTTTTGGAGGTGAAAATTGCCATGGAGAGGTTGCACCTGAATTAATTTAGTCCAAAACGTAACCTCTGAGCTGTGTTTACCCACAAAACAACACACTATAACCAGAGCTGTTTCTTGTTGCGTTCTCATAAAAGTTGATTCACCCTTTAGAGAAAATTACACAGACTGAAAAGTAGAGTTGCAAACAGCCAAGGCCTCTGCCTCTGACAGAAAGAAAACACAGGGTTGGCGTCTTTATAGCTATTACATAGTAAATCTCAGGAAGTAAAAACTAAACATGGGGCATTTTATTTAGAGAAGCAGGAAGCATTTCTCTGTGAGCTGAGAGTTCAGTATAGCGTGTCATATTATTCTGCTCCCCACGACTCTTCTAGCAACATTAAAAGAAAGGAAAACCGATTTTGCACGACATGAGGCCTTAAAAACTTTAAACATACAGTATATTTTGCAGGCATCAGATTAAACCAAGTAAACACCACACAAAATATAAGTATCAACCACTGTCCCTGACTTTAAAACATTAATTTATGCATCCGTTGAAGGTTGAAGTCCTCTTCTTCAGTAAATGTTATTCATAGACATTTTAAGAACACAAAACTTCACAGCCTGTTTGAAAGCCTCTGAATCTGGACTGAGCCTTCTTTGCGTTTCATCGTCCTCCTCCTCATATCATCCCTGCCACTTTCCAGGGTCTATTATAAAATAATTCAAAAAAGCAATCTGAAGAAAAAGAAATAAAAGGATTTTGGAGGACAGTTTGAAAAAAGGGAAGGACAGGAGTGTGAGCAGAAAAAGAAGCCCTGCCAAGTTATTCCAAAGAGAATGAGCAGAGAAATCCATTTGGAGCACAGTAATCCCCCCCACACCTCCCCATGCACCCTTCATTCAAACCCCCATCGTCCTCCACCCTCCAGTCCATAGCATGATGGAGCTGCTGTCATTAATTCTGTAGAAAGGGCTGAGGATGAGAACCACAGCGAGTCACAATCTTCACAGCCACATATATGGAGTCCGGCCCGCTTTCATCTCGCCCAGACAAAAACACAAAGATACCATCTGTATGCCTGAAACCCATTTCTCTCAACCATTAGGAGCTGAAATGGGCTCCTTCAGAGGACCTGCAGGCCCCCAATCATCAAAGCTCATGTATGTTACCCAGTGATTCACCTGCACGAGTGTTTTCAGCTCACAATGCAGAGAAATCCACCAGAGCAAAGTGTACACGGCGGTTTGAGGCAGAAAGAGGAACATCCTGCACATATATTACAGAAGTGAACGCTTTGAACCAGACTGTATTCAATCCTGCATCATTCAGTTTCAACAAAACAAAAACATCCTGGTTATGTAGCCTACAGTGTTGGGCAAATCACTTTAAAAAAGTAATGGTAATGTTACTATTTACTTCCCAAAAAAAGTATTTGAATTGCTAACGGAATTACACCTTCATAAATGTAACTAGTTACCAAGGAAAGTAATTGATGCGTCACTTTTATGAAAAAAGCTATTGCTGATTGAACGGTGCTGCTCCATCTCTCTCCTTCCTTGTTGCCTGGCCTGCTACAGCAGCACTGCCGTTATCAACGGTTTAATGTGGGTTTTTCATCACTAGCTTTAAAGAGTCACTCACAACGGACCAACAACACTTTGCACTGGGACATAAAGTACACTTCACACATGTGTTCTTGCCTTTAACTTCTTGTACTTCCATCCTGAAAATGCCAGTTTTGCCTTCATAGACCACTCCGGACTCATGCATCTAGCTGTATTGCCAGATTTTGTGCCTTAAATAAGCACCAGGTCAATAAAACAGGCCCAAAACAAGAGACCTCCAGACTCCAGAGGCATGTTTTTCTAATGCGACATATTATATTTTGTTTTAGCATGTTTTAATTTATATATATATATATATATATATATATATATATATATATATAGTAATGTATGTATAGCCTGATCTGTTGTAAAGCGTCTTATAAAATTTTTTGAGTTGGTTCTATATACATAAAGATTGAAAATTCAGATTGATATTGTTCATCCCTAATCCCTGACCTTTGGCCCAACAGTGCATCCTCTTACTTCCACCAATCTCGGGGCAGAAGGTCAAGCAGGAAAAATTCTGTGTGGTGTCTGCATGTTCTTCCTGTGCTTGTGTGTGTTCTCTTCAGGCACTCCGGCTTCATTTGGTTGATCAGCAGCCCCACTGCCGAAGGGAAAAAATGGTATACAAAATGGAAGCTTCATCATTTAAAAAGTAATTAATAAATAAATGACAAATTCATCACATTGTTGGTTTGTCCTTTGCAAGTGACATCTGTCATTAATTGTCCTCACGCATGGGCTGAGTTACATTTCTTCAACAGATGTAAAATTAGTTTTTTCTATCTATCTATCTATCTATCTATCTATCTATCTATCTATCTATCTGGCTGTCTGTCTGTCTGTCTGTCTGTCTGTCTGCCTGTCTGTCTGTCTGTCTGTCTGTCTGTCTGTCTGCCTGTCTGTCTGTCTGCCTCTGTGTCTAACTAACTAACTACACATAAGTACTTGCATACATGCATACATACATATATACATGTTTAGCTTTACATGAAGGTTTTGTTGTTTTACCTTGAAGGTCATATGCACCTATAAAACAATACATGTGTATTGTGATTCTGAACAGCAAGCACAATAAGAAAACAGTGTAGAGTAACATGTTTCCCCACATGGACACAACATACTGACATGTTTCTGAATAGAGTGAGAGAAATAGAAAACATAACCTTTAAATCAATACGAAGCAGCTTTAAAAGTGCTGCCATTGTTCCCAGAGAGGGAAGGGAAACGAGGGAGCAGAGTGGCTCTCACAGCCTTGAAGCCAGCTCTATTTCCACTGCTGAGGACGCCGCTGATGTTCTGCACGGCTGCCCACCTTCACCAAACTGACAGCCACAAAAATGAGTGTTTACTGCTCTCCGGCAGAGCAAGATAAGCCCACAGATGGGCCTCTCCACTCCAACAGGTCGAGAGGAGAGCCGTCTGAGAGAGGCAGAGGGCTGGATGAAGGAGGCGAGGGGGTGTTGGGGTGATAGAGGGAGGGGGGTACAGATAGGGAGATTTAGAAAGCAACTGGCAACATCTCAACCAGTTCAACACGGTGTGAGAGCTTTGGATGGAGGCGCAGTTATCGTGTGAGGGCATGCTCAGTGCTGTAAGCTCCACATTATCTGCTGCTGTTCGGGCTCCCATTCAAATCAGACGACAATACAGATGATTCATAATGCATCTCACTCAAAAAGCATGAATTAAAGGTTAATATTTATGGATTGGAGCTTCAAAACAGCATGTAGTAGTGAGGATTCAGAATACATTTCACTGAGGCACATGAATTAAAGGTTAATATATTTGGATTGGAGCTAAAATCAATAACACAGACTTTTCATGATGCACCCTATTTATACTGTATGATTCAAAGGGGAGCATATTTAAATTAGAGCTCCAGTGAAACATACTGTGCTAGTTATATGCATGTTGTTGTTTTCAATGCCCAATTTCACAGTGAAGTAATATAATATTTTAGCAATATAACTACTCAGTTTGATAAGCTTACCAAGTCAGAACTTTCTGACTGCTAGCATCGGTCACATGTCTCATTCCCCCCAAAAGTCATGAGAACAGGAGGCTTTCTTATTTTTTTTAACACTATATTAACCTTGAATCAGCAGACCCGTACCATTGTTACATGTGCAATGACAATGAATTAATTGATTGATAATATGTCAAAAGACACAGTTCAGCTTAACTTCCTGTTCGTGTTTTTCAAAGTAAAAGGCCTGTTTTCATTTTCAATGGACACAGTTAAAACCTAGCACATAAACACTGCTTCTCTGTGAAGATTCCTGGAATCCATTTTACAGTGGATTAATTCACTTCACTTGTATGGTGTTTTATCTTTGCTCTACCTAATCCTATTTTTATTCATTACTCGGGTGAAATCTACACAAAGAGACACCAAAATTCAAGATAAGTCCAACAGAAACTTTATGATCAGGCCACTGGACTATTGCAAAAAATAAATATTTTTAACATTGTTTCATTCATACTGAGATCAGATCATTAAATGTGATTACTTATTGATTTTACAATAATTTAACCAGATGAATAAATCAAACCCAAAGCTCTTTAATCCCATGTCCATTTTTCTATTTATGGCTTTTTTTCTTGTCTGGCTTTTTTTCTTGTAAATGCATGTAAAGCTGCAAACCTGTCAAGTAAAATCAAGTTAAAGACATCTCTTTTTTCAACACAACCCTGGGTTATCACAATATTTGTGAAAAAGTGATGTCATCAATATCAATCAATAGGCATTTGCTGAGAAAGACAAAACTGAAGTTACATGTTACGGATATTTGTACAATCACACATGGATCAGCATTATGCTACGGCAACACCAGACGCGAATTCACAGAGACGTGCATTCAGATTACAAACAAAGTCATTACAAAGACGCGTTTGGACTCAGATTTGCCCTGAGCGGCACGTTGGACGTGTTTGGCGCGGCGCGTATGGAGCGTCCGGCGCATTTGGGGCGTCAAATGCCTCTACGCTTGAGTTGAAAATATTGAACTTTCGAAGCGGCAGCCAATCAGCGATGACATTCCCCCCCCCCCGACGTCATTGATTTGATGACGTGTGACGCTCTGGCCACCGGCTCCTGCTCTAACCCCTCTGAAAGATGGAGGAGAGGTTGATCTGCGCTGTTTGCCATTATCCGGAGCTATACGATTCGACGTGTGTACTCTACAGAAACCGGAACAAAAAGGAGTATGCTTGGGTTAAAGTCGCTGAGGAGACAGGTTTTGAAGGTAAGTTCTGTAAATATTCGTTTCCAGCTGGATTTGCCTGCACGGGTCATCACTGATCCGACTGGCTCCGGCTCTCTTCTCCGCCTGCGCAGTGACGCGTGTCGCCCCTCAGCTTGTCAAAATGGTCCAGCGTCCAGCCTCAGGCGTTACGCGTGGCGCTTCACAGGCACTATGTGCGTTTAAATACGCAAATTCACTTCCGGTGTGGCCGTGGCATTAGAAGCCTTTCCACTACCTTTCCACACTAATATGGTTTCCTTAATTCCTTGGCTATCAGACAATAAATATCAATGTGCATGCATGCAAACTCGACCAAAAACTAGTCAGATTTTTACATTTTTCCTCGAAGCATTTTAGAGTACTGTTGTTTGTGTCACTCCTGGAAGGAGTTTCTGTCAGGAAGAAGACCGCATCAGATTGGGGCCACTTCACATTTCTCTCACCTCTAGTGGGTGGGCTAGTTGGCTCACATAGCCATTTTGCACAGTAAGCATTTAAAGAGCCTGACACTCCCATACGGAGTTCCATTTAGTCTTGACCTTTAAGTTACCATGTAGATTCGTCCTGATCTGCCTCTATTCTTGATCTGTCTGACTACCTGTCACTTTGAGGCCCCTTTATCCATGAGGGCCCATTTAGTTCCAGTTGGTCAGCTGCTCTGGTCTGCTCTGCATTGTTACTGGGTGTTGTGCTTTTACCAATTCAATGTTCTGTCTGTGGTGCTGGGAGTCAGTCTCTTTCCAACGTGGTGGCCAGTCAAGAGTTTATTATAAAGAAGCTGCAGCAACAGTTAAGACCTTGCCCGTCTGGCCAGATATTTTTGGGGTGGCTCTGAAGGATATTGAGGGAAGACTTGGCAGAGACTTCATACAAACGTCTGAGGGGGATTCCCACAAATACATACCAGAAAATCAGAGCTCAGTATGATTAATGAAGATATTTCCTTGATATATGAATCAGAAGATTGGTTAATTAAAAATGTATGAGGGGGAAAAGGGGGCCAGTGGTGGTTTTTCACCTGAAGCCATCAGAACATAAGGGGGTTGAGGTGGGGGGAGGAAGGGGAGATAGGGGAAGTGTGTGCCCTCAGATGTGCTTGTAGCTGTTGGAGGAATCAGGCAGCCTGACAAGTGTGAAATTTGACTGAAGCTGGTGGAGTGGAACGGAAAGGACTGTCAACAAACAGGCAGTGACTCAGGGAGCGAGGAGTGGGGTGGTGGGGGGGCACGAGATGAAACACTGCTGCTGTAAAGACCTCTGAACTTGTAGTGGGAAGGGACACTGGCAGCAACAAGGGCGCTCAGCGGGAAAATAAGCCCATACGCCGATGTCTGCGAACGTTTGGGTCTGGTTTCAGCAGCAGCAGCAGCCGGAGCGGAGGCGATCCTTGATTTCCCGAGTGCAATCTTTAATCAGTGGAGTGTGAGAGGAGGACAGCCGCAGGGATTCATCTCTGAGAAACACAAACAAACACGATGGCGGTGGGACGTTTCAGGGTGAATGTAACCATCAGCTCCGACTGTAGAGCAATCAGAGTTTGTTTAGCAGGGGAAATATCTCACACTACACTGCATGATTAAAATACTCCCAAACTTACTAATCTGTCAATCAGTGCAGTGACCAGAAAAATCTTAATATATCTGAGCATATTTTCACAAGGACCCTGCATTGGACACTGACATCCAAAATTATAATATATAAAGCGAGAGTCCTCAGTGTTTGCTGTAAACCTACTGAACACAATGTAGTTCAGACTTCATACAGAGGTAGTTTGGTAAGTTGTCTCCCAGAGAGCTTTAATATCATCGCCTTCATGTGCCCTGGCACACATTGTGTCAATATTTTAGAGCCATTCTTGGAAAAAACACATACATTTAAAAAGAATATCAAAGTTGCTCTTTTTCAGTCTTTAAAAAAAGACAAATATTGTCAAAAAAACTGCAAGCTTTTAGACTTTATGAAGTCACAAATTTCCAACAAACTTATAATTTGCAATTTTGGGACCTGCTTAGTCCTCGATCTATGACTAAAATGTACAGACTTAAAACTCAGGACATTTTGAAGAGTCCATACTCTGCTTCTTTGGGTTTCATATGCTCATTAGTGTGACTAACATGTCTCCCCAGTGTAACAGAGCACCACTATGATCAAGATAAAAAGCAGCAGTAAGATCGCTCCCTCCCCCTTGTTGTTTGCAGTGCCGGCAGCTGTCTCAAACACCTCATTGTCCCCCACCATACATGTCGAATGGAAATAGAAATACTTTTGTGATGTTCTACCAGCGTTTTGTTGCCTGTTCAAGCCCAGTGGATCATGGCAGTAAGCTGAGTGCAGAATAAACACATCAGAATGAATGCAGAGTTGTTGAAAACATGATCTCAAGTGAACAGTCACCACAGAACCAGGCCAGTTGGCCAATCAGAATGACTGGCCCAACATGGGGAAGCAAGCCTTCAGGGTAAATGAGCTCTAATAGAGTTTAGAGAGAGTAAGAGTTGAGGTAGATCAGGATTTTTTTTTTTTAAATTTATGAATGACTGTAAACATACTCAAGCAGTAATCAAAAAAATCTATGAAACCAAGTTAAGCAAAAATTTGGGCTCTTTAATTCTGTGGGGGATTTGTCAGGTCAACAACTTTGCATTCATTCTAACATTTGTCTCTGTAATGGGTATACTTCTGTAAGCCAATAGGATTAAACTGACAAGGAAACAATGGTAGGATGTTACACTGGTGGGTCTATTCAAGAACCAAGGGAGCAACATGTTTTAAGCAGAAGACTTTTGTCTTGTTCATAGAAGTGCTCTATCATGCACAGGAGGTATGGTTAATGTACTAAGTGCACACAAAGGTCAAAAAAGCAAATCAAATTTATGGTATGGAGTATGGTAACACCCTGACTCAACACGGCTTCTGGTGTTTTGAGTTATGACTTTGTTGACTTAAGTCAAAAGTTTAGACTTAAAAAAGCCATGAGTTTATTGCTTTAAAGGAGACATATCATGCTGATGCATGATTTAATACTGACATATAATAAATTTGAAAACAAGACCTTACACCCCCTTAATTTTCAAAAAATGAGATATTGTATTTTTTCTGATATCCTAGAACGAGTTTTGATGCGAGATGTCTGCGAGATTTCAAACGTCATGACGACACGAGGTACCTTTCTTTTTATTGGAGTAATCTGATAAAACACTTCCTCCTCTGTGATGTCCGTCAGCCCCAAACCCTCACCGAGGAACACATCCACCAGCAGGAGTATAAAGCTCCCTCACTCACACTCCCTCATTACCAGCTCTGGCCTGTAGGGGGACTCAATACGCAGTCGCTGCTTTGAGCCTGCCGGAAAATACAGTAGAAGAAGAAGGACAGGCTGGCTCTACTCCCGACAGAACTGACCAATCAGAGCACAAAGGGCTGTGACGTTGCGAGGTAACTTTAGGTCAGCCTTGAGACCAAGCGTTTCAACAAGCGCTTCATAATGGCCTAAAATGAGGATTTTGAGAACGCTATTGTGGGGCAATGAAGGAACTAAATGACTTGTACTGAGGGCAGAAATGCTTTACAGGCATCCTAGTCTGGCATAGTGAAAAGGAGAAACAAGCATGATATGTCTCCTTTAAAGTCAGTCATTAAAAACTTTATGACCTTAGAAGAGTTGTATTTTTTCACTTAAATGTACAACTTTATAATCTAAAAATCTAACTTTTTGAAAACAATAACAAAACTTTTTTTTTTTTTTTGTAGGTGCTTTAATACGTTGTTGTTCGTTCAAGACCACTTCATCGACTAAAGTCATATGTAAATAAAGCATGGTCAGTGATTTATTGTCAGTGCTTAGTAGGGACTCAATTGTCTATTCTTGACCTTTTTTTACGTTTATGTCTTTGTTATTATTGTTTTTTATATTGGTTTTATTGACTTTTATAGGTTTTAATTTTTTTTATTAGGTTTTTCTGTCTGTTTTACGGCAATGTACTTTGGTTGGCCTTTAGTCGTCTAAAATGTACTATTTAAATAAAGCTGACAGTGACATTGACAATTGTGCACTTAAAATACAAATGCTGACTGTGAGAATAAATAAAGGGCATAAATGTCCCCAAGAGTGGCTGGTTTGGTTTGAGTATTCCTTATATGTCATAAATGTAAAAAGGGACAATTTGAGGCTTCATTCATGTTTTTTCCAAGGAGCAACATGTCAGGATCAAGTGTGCCACTTTCTGTTTTGTCTTATCAGAGCAACAGACCCGAGCAGAACTACCTGACGATTTCCCCACCATGCCAGAGATAACTGACAGCTGATTCAATCGCAGATGGGCAGGCAATCTCGCCCCCCTCGAGTCGCTCATCTCACAGCGACAGGCAGCCACACCGGGGGGAGATAACTCTGCTGCAGCCTGGGAGGATCCATTTCTCTCTACAGTACAGATGCTGCTTTAATCAGACGGAGGGGAGACAGAAACAGCTGAAACCAAATGACACAAGGAGGCAGAAACAGCTGCACCAAAAACAACAGAAAATAAACAATTGGAATGAAATACAGATGAAGATTTGTGAAATTAGATTTTGAAGAGTTTTTTTAACGTTCTAGTTTTTTCCCAGTGTTTTTCCTTGTCAAGCAGAACTAGATGGACAGGTTTTCTTTAGTTGTTCGTTAAATGATTATTGAACAAACCTGAACCATTTGTACCAGTCAGCTTCAAGATTGAATCACAGCACTAACTACAACTATACTTGGGAAAGTTGTCAATAAGTTGTCAAGCTAACAAATCTAATATCTTTCTATTTTGGCATTGAAAGATCTAAGGTTTGTCTTTGGCACAGCTGACCTTAACATCCATTACAGTGAGCGATTATTTCCCAGCTGATTTTGACTCGTCCTTCAGAAATACAAAGGAGAGAGCAGACATGGTTTCTCTTAGCGTTTTTCTCATCTGAAAAGAACTAATTTTTAGGTGCCTCAAGATATAGTTCTAGGTCCACTGTGATTCAGCCTCTACATGCTCTTTTTTGGTTCCTAAATCAGTTGTCTCCTACTATTCAAATGCAGGTGACATGCAGGTACATGTACAAAAGTAGTTCCCCCAAGAACTTTGGTTCTGCACCGTGCTGGGTCAGATCCTTGACTGTACAAAGAACTGCATGAAGCCCTGTGATAGTTGTTCGATTATGAAAGGAGGCCTTGGAATATTGTTGATGCAACTCTGTGAAGTCTGCCAAACTATGCAAAGCACCAAACTTTAGATCAACTTAAGCCAGGCATCCACTGTACGACTTTTTCGAATTGCGGTGTTCAGCTGCTGCTCATACTGTTCGAGTGAATCGCAGGTGTTAACAGTTCAAAGCTCACGATTCTTCTTCTCACACGTTACGACCCGATGCTTGGATGCGATCTGACTGCTCACGCTGTACGTCCATGTCCGACACGTCGGACTCTTGTATCCGGAAATGCAACGTAAAAAGTAGTAGAAGAAGAAGAAGTAGAAAGTGGTCGGATGCTCACAGATGTGAATGAATAACAAAACTAAAACACATTGCCCACATAGGCTCCGCTGTGCCTGCCACAGCTCAACAAGTCGACCCTCCATTGCTTGGGTCCAGGTCCGCTGTGGTTCCATGATGCTCCGTCTTGTGCATTTGTTTTCTCTTTCGTATCTACGTTTGCACATGTGTAGCGTGACATAGCCTCAAGAGGGGCAACCAGGATTTCTGACAGGTTTCATTTTCATCCGATCGATCGGGAGGTGGTCGTGAGGTGTTAATCGCTTCTCGTTACCTCGTATATACTACACAATGTGAGACGCACGATTGAGCCAAAATTCAGCCCGATCCCCAAAATAATTGCACAGGTGAAAAATCATGTCAAAAAGGGCCAAAAATCGCACAGTGGATGCCCGGCTTAATCATTGACAGAAAGACTGTTGATGCAGGACTTAAGGTCCATCAATAATGACACACAGGCTTGTAGTCATGTCAGTCATGTTCTAACTTTTCCAAAACTGGAAATCTTTGACAAAACAGAAGTGATATTGAACTTTGAGAGCATTTAGTTAAAATGAATAGTTAGACAGAGGCTGATATTTCAACTAGGCTGTTAAGACATTCTTTTATTCCTCAAAAACTCTCCATACACTGCACACAATATAGACTGCAAAACAACTGGACAAAGCAAGCCGCCCGTCTTTTGATTTTTAAAGGGGCCTCGTGTGTGTAATGTGTGCTGCCATAATGTGCGTGACATCTCAACCGAAGCTCAGATGTACTTATTCTCAACTTACTCTTTAAGTATGCTCATATCTGCGCTGATTTGTAGCCTTATCAATCTTGTACCTATGTAAAAACCAGAAATCCTAAAATACATAAAACCACAATATAAACCATTTTGCGTCTCTACTTAAAGAGTATTTAGGTTTCGACAGAAGCTGTTTCTAGAACCAGGTGATAAAGGTGTATATTTAGACCATAACAGCTCCCCCCGCACACAGTCATGTAACCTCCAGGCTCCGGCCGGCCTCAAGTGGAAACTCAAGAAGCTACAGCTTCCAACATCTCTGCATGGGTCTCCTGTTTTGCCCACAGAGATCGCTGCATGGCACTCAATCAAGCAATTCCTGAAGCCAAACTGAAGTGGACACGCGAGGAACTGCAGGTTTACATTTTGGATCTGGCTTCATTTTCAGCCCAAGAGTTTGCTGCTAAAGTTAGATGCGCAACTGAAATAAATATATTCTTATCATTTATACTGTCTGAACTCAATCATGGTCACAGTTAAACCTGTGCTGAAATATTTGAGGATATTTCTGTATATCTTACTTCACAGCTTCGTTCCTGCTTTCATAGAGAGTTTGTGGAGTCACAAATCTGTGCAGTAAAAATATATTCATGCTAAAAATCGTCTGTGAAAGTAAATGGAGGTAGTGACTGCTTTCACTCTCATGTCTTGGTTGTTTTAACGTTATTTATTATAAAGTTTGAGAATGGGCTGTGGAGTGCAGTTATGTATCTAAGATTTATTTTACAACTAAACCAAAAAATTGTAGGTAGAAAAAAAAACAGGGGCAAGAGTTCAAACTACTTTCATCATTTAGTGTTATTCACAGGAGGCACATCAGGATCCTAGATGTTTCAGTTACATAAAGTTCAACTTCAAGCCTCATTCAACAACCACAACAAAGACAACCTACTTTAATTCTTATGGTTTGTTTTTAAGGAATTAGCAGTATAGATAATGGATAGTTTTTTCCGTGTCCTGGAGTTAGCTGAACAAATCAATCTAAAGAGCCTCAAAATCTTGACTATGCAGAAGTACCAGTATTTCACCTTGATATAACCTTCGCGGCGTGTGTGTATCTGTGGTTCTGCACTTATGTAACTTGCAGCAGCAGCAGATATTTGACATTCACATGGCGGGGCTTCAGCTGCTCTCACATCGTCTCTAATTCATGCCTGCAAACTTTTGGGTCCGACTCAAGAAAGCAAACACAATTACCAAATCAATTATGTTCCGCTGATTACTCTTGATTTATAATTACTGAGCCGGGCCCCGCTCTGCGTTTTAACATTAATTCAATAAGCTTGTTTGTGCTGCTCGCAGCAGCAGATTGCAGGTTTTATGGCGGTGCAGGTGCAGGTGTTCTGTCTCTGTTTTTAGAGTGGAACAGGGAGGAAGAAGGAGGACAGTTAAACAAACTGAGAGAGACGGACGAGCAGTCAGAGGGAGCAGAAGAGTCCCCAGTGGGACGTCTGACCTGCAGGGCAGCATTGAGACAAAGAGGATGAGACTGAGGAGACAAAACGGAAGCCGGCTGTGTGTCAGAGCTGCTCAACAACTGCTTAGACAGGAGTGGAGATGTGAACAACAGGCTGCAGAAAGACTGGGATGATGTTTGTTTAACAAAAAATGTGTGGTGGCCCTTAACTGAAAAGCAAAACCACAAATAACATCAAACAAAAACAATAAATAAAAAAAGTAAAAGAAAAAATGAGACAGCAAATTTAAAAAGAAAGAGTGAAAAGGAGGTGGCACATTGGTGCAGTAGGTAGCGTGCGTGCCTCACAGCAAGAAAGTTGCTGGTTCAAACCCTGAGTCTGTTAGGGCCGTTCTGTGTGTGTAATTACTCGCGGGCATGCTTGGGTTCTCTCTAGGCACTACAGTTTACGGAGACCAAAACCATGCTTGCCCCTGTGACCCTGACAGGGACTAGCATTATGGAAGAGTATTAGATGGATGAAAAGAAATGGAGAAAAAAAAAGGACAAACATAAAATAATATCCAAAAGCATCAAATAAAGAGCACTACAAAATCCCAATGACAACACTATAACTAAACAGTGATCAGCTGTGCCTTTACGTCATGTTCAGCATTAGCTTAGCATACATAAAACCAAGAGAAAAAAAAAGACTCCCAGTACTATTCCTGATGGTAAATAAAAAGTACAATGTAAAATACAGATGAGCCCAGCCATCAAGTCTCATTAGGAATGTCTTACTTAGCCATGCAGTTAAGATTTGGAGTTGAGGTGCATGGAAGGGTGGAGGGATGGTGTTACAGTTAGCACAGCATATTTAAAACAGTTAAAAATTGGGGCTTTTGGTATTGAGAAGCTTTCTTTTATTAATGAATAAAATAAACATTAAAAACGACAAATAGAAATAAACCTGACGGGAATTGTTGAAGCCCCTACAGTCATCCTGCCCCTTCCCTATTAGTGGGCAAGTTCCAACAGATGCCACATGCTCACGGGATTAAAATGCATGAGCTTTTGGCCATATGATACATTTACTTAAGAATGCTCTAACCAAACCTGGTATCTTTGTTTCAGCTTATTTTCCCCATGAATGAACTGTAAATAGTTAAAGCAATGTTTACTCTTTGCAGTGTTAATACTCACAGCTGATAAGTTCTCTGAGAGAGTGCATTCCTCCTGACGCTACGTAAGTTTTATATTTCAACTCCTAAAAGTCTCAACAATAACACTTCATGACAATGAAAGGGGCAACTCTCCATAAAGAGCACAACAACACTCCGTGATGTGAACCTGTACATGCAAAAAAACAAACAATGTCCTGGAAAATTCCAACTACTAATACAAAATGTGAAGCAGAAAAGCCAAATGCTGAGGAAAAATGGTTTTGTTTTTAACTAACATAAAAACAGGTTGAAGAAAAATTAAAGGCAAAAAAAAGCATAACTTCAAGAAAAGTGTCTGTCAACAGGAAAACACGGAAAATGCTGTTGTTTTTCCAATATGCCCGTTCTGTAAGTGTCGCTTTAACGCCACCTCCAACATAAAACCAGAGTAAGAGACACGGCAACATATTCAATGTAAACAAACACTGGTGGATGCTGTTCTCTCTGTCCACTTGTTTCTCGTGGTGATAGTAGAGGAACAGAAGTTTTTGTTGTAAAAGCCACAACAAGCCCAGTAGCTCCTGCAGCACAAACATAACACCTGATTCTGTCATCGTTTCTGTTATTATCAGGGTTTGCCACGCCGTTGAGGAGTCAGTGGAGTTATGATGTCATGGAAACACAAGGCCAGTGTTTTCAGATTCATCTACTCTTGGACACATTTTCTAAAATGTGCATTCTCAGGTACCCAAAGTGCCACATCCCTGTGGATGAGATGCACATACGATTAAAAACTTTTGTGGATACCCCTGAATTCAGGCAGTCTCACAGTGTGCGATGTCAGAGAATAATTGTGGTGCATCGCAAGTAAGCAGCACATGAATGAAGCAGGAACAGAAGGGCAGCTTTTTGTATCATTATGTAGCCATCTTTAGCGTAGCATCTTCTGTTTCTGCAGCAACAAGAAGCATGTGTTTATGCCATACTAAAAAGAAACCACTGATTGTGTAACAATGGCTCCCCTTGTTTATATGCAGGATAAAGAAAAAGGGATTTGCCATTTTGTAAGCTTCCTGAAAGAAATTAAATGTGAAATTTAAATTTAATGCCATACATTTTGAAGCACTAAATCAGCATTTAAAAGCTTTCTTTCCCCTGTAAAAGTGCCTTTAATTTACCATATAAACACAAAACTTAATATGTTTATAATCACATCAGTTTGCCAGTGAGCGTGCATGCCTCTCAGAGCTGCGGAAAGTAAAGGCTGATGCAAAACATGCTGTAATAGCATCAACTCTGCCAAACACTGTTAGTTTATGGACCGGGCATAAATCTGAGAGGTAAAGGAGTTCATGATGGAGCGGCTGAGTGAGAAAAACAAACAGACGTCCTCCTCTTCAATGTCAGTCACAGGAGAAGGACACACACCGGTACATCACAACCGGAGAAGAGGAGGAGGAGGAAAAATGTAGATTAGTTTCAGGCTGAATAAATAATTCAGATTGCAGCATCAGCAAAGAGGATTTTTATGAAGCCTCAGAAGACAAGGTGACACCTGCAAGGAAAAAACACACCTCCATCTCTGCAATTTATGGGTAAAAAAGGAGCTGAATAAATTTTTACTCCCTGGAAAATAAAGAAAAAACCCACTGAGAGAGGAGGAATTCTCCTACTCACGGCTTAAATCAGGTCACACAAACACACCTGAAACTTCACACTGGAATATTTTCTGTTTTACATTCACGGTAGAATGAGGCAGCATATTTCATGTGGTGTGGATCAGAGCTGCCGTGGGGTGGAGAGCGCTTCACATCAAACACGCAGATGACATGAGAGCAGATGAGCCCCGATTGATTTTCAACTTGACGGAGGGATGACCTGCAGAATGTGAGACCTCGATCAATATCGGAACGTTTTTTTAAAGACACAAAGACGGTTTAACCTCTGCACAACAACTCCGACATTCTTCAATGAGCTCTCTGAGGCTCAACTAACGGGCTGGGACCCAAACAGGCCCACCCTCAGCAACAGCTGGTCCCCTGAAAGGCCTTGTGAATGAGCCCATGATGGAGTTTGACAATACCATTGCCCCAATGTTGCACAAGTAGCATTCTGCCTCCTGGACCTTGCTTTAGTCAGTTTACAGTTATACTAAATATGGCTGTTTTTAAAAGTTTGTTACAACATGATATTATTAACCTGAAAGCTCAACTGAGTGAGTCCACCAACAATGATGATACAGCAGAAATAAAGACTTGCATCAATTTAGTGGTAGGAAAACTCTGCTATGAAACAGACAGCCATCAAACATTACAAACTTTTAAAACACATGTTAAGCAGTGGCTAAGAGCAAACCAGTCCTGTAACCATTAACATCCAGGGTTTTAGAAATGAACTGTGATGTGTTGTGCCTTTATTATGATCTATTGTCCTGCTCTGTGTCCCGCTTTTGTGTGTGTTGTGTCTTTGCCAAATTGTTGTGTGTTAACCTGCCTCTGGATGGCGGATGTAAAATTAGCTTGATGCTATAATCCGGCATATTTACATCTATTGTTTTTTGAATAGATGTTCATGTGCACTGTCCCTATTAAATAAATAAAATAAAATAAAATAAATACACAACTAAATCATAAGAATTTGATGTTTTTGCCAAAGAAACACAGATAATAACAATAAGATAAACAATATCTCAAATTTAGGATGGGCTATGTCATTGCGCATCTTTTGGGGCCCCTCAAAGACTTGGGCCCTGAGCATTACACTTCAAATCCGGGAATTCCTGTGGGTCATGTGATTCCCAAGGGATGGGAGTCATTTTTTAATTACTCTCGTGATCGGGACGGGACGGGACAGGAAAAAAATCAACGGGAGCAGGCAGGAGAGGGAACAAATGATCATTTTCAGCTGTGTTAAACAATCAAATGAACAGATGCATCCATTTTTGTAGTCAGCCAGCATTCTTGACCACGCTAGCAACACAGAAGAACTACAAAAGTGGTTTGACTTCCTGTCACTACTGGAAGTGACTCCGAGCGGCTGCCGGTGACACACATTATTTACACCGACCAAATGTCAGGCATGTGAAACTTAAAGACAATGCCTTTTATATGCACTGCACTTTTACCTAAAATAAAAAATGCAACATTTTTTCAACATATTTGGTTTTACTCAAACGGGAACGGGACAAAAGTGGGAGTAATTTTGAATGGGAGCGGGATGGGAGTGGGACGGGACAGGATTTTTTTCTCTGCGAGTGGGATGCTCTATTTCACACCTGCTTTATGTGTGACCTTTGGTCCCAAAGACTGTTGTGGAGCTGCTTAACTGCGTTGTTGGTTCCCAACTTTGCTGGACAATTACAAAGCCAAAGCTAGTTGGGTATGTTCCTCTGCAAAATGATTTGATGGCTGTGAAAGTGTGTTGTTGTGATTGGCATCCTGATTAGTTTGATCCATGGACATTACAAAATACACTTACAATAAAAGCACAAAATCCAACCAATCAGTGCTCTTCACCTGTCTTTGCAGCAAGTTTATGCATCCTCAAATTAACAAAACTTTGTTAAAAAACTGTTCATGCTGTTGCACTGGATCCAAAGACTTAATTCAACTCCCTCTATAGCAAGGATCTCAATGGCGGAGACACTGGAGATCCAAACCCAGGAAAGAACAATTGAAATCAAAGACTGCATTCACAAAAACAAGTAATATTCTGAATTCATCAGAGCCTTATGTCAGCTCTATCATCTGAGTATACTTCAACAGGCCTAAACCCTTTAAGCCTCTCATAAAACTTGCTGTAGAAAGTCTATAATCTAATTTTTAAGTCTTTTAATTCTTCACAGAATTTCACTTCATGAAAGTTAACCCTCAAGTGCAGACTTTTAAAAGACTTGAACCAACACAGTTTGGGTTTAAAAGCAGCAAACGGGGTTAAAAATTCTGACCAGAGATCTGCCTGCGGCTCTGCAGAGCATGTCTATTTTAAAATAAGGCTTCTCACACACACACACACTCACACGGCCCTCACACCGAGGTAATGGAGGCATTACGGTGAGTGATGGGCCACGGCGGGCGCCTCCACTCCATCACCTGCCCGTCTGCAAGACATCTCCATTCGCTCATCACACCGCAGGAACGGACGTGAATACAGGCCGCAGGAAATGGAAAAAACACCGCAGAGGAAGAAATGCTGCTCTGCTCTATGGAGCAGTGTCAGGGTGGGTAAAGAAAGAAAAAGTTAGAGGACAAAGATGTGTTTTAAGACTAAGAGGGTTTCAGAAAAAAGGCTGTAATGTTTTTAGTAATTGAAACCAAATGATGAGGCTGAAGAAGAAAAGACGACGAGAAAAGTCAAAAAGTTAAGAATGTTTGAAAATTGAAGAGAGCTTGAAATTGGTAAAAACATCTAAGTGTTGAGCAAAAAACATGATGAAGTAAAAAAATTATAAAAGGTCAGTACAGCATGTAAAAAAAAAATAAAGTACTGGCTTTTTAGGAACCAACAACTGGTAACAAAAATCTATACAGAGTAGATACACTTCTTAGAAAAAACCATTAAAATGGTGTTAAAATAATGTTAAAAGTGTTAAAATAATGGTAGAAAGTTCTTCAATTTTTAATCCATGTCGTCACAAAATGAATCTTTGTAAAGTGGAAATGTATAGACTTGATTAGTTTTATCGTTTTGTAAATAAAGATGCAAATGTCAAAGAAAAAGTCAAAAGAAAGAGAAAAGGTAAAATATTAAAAAAAAAAAAGTTTAATAGGGTGAAGACAGAAATGTCAAGAAGACCAAAAAATAAACAATGTCCAGGAAAATTCCAACTACAAAGATAAAATGTGATAATGAAAAGCCAGATGCTAAGGAGAAATTGTTTTTAAATGTGCTGTGAGGAGAATCTATTACCGGCGACATTAAGACTCTGCTACCCATGAGCTCGTGCGGCGACTGTCGTAATGCTGCGGTAGTTTTTGATGTGTGACAACAAGCAATTTTTGGAAAACTTAGTATCGTAGTTTTGTAGCCGGCTATATATTGCTACAGCCCGGTGCTCTAAGACGTGTCCGAATAATATAAATTTGCTCTAGTTTTAATTGTCTTGTTCCCGAAGTTGAGTATCTAGACCAGCCCTGTCCTGTCCGACCCTACCGCGAAGCTAAGGAATAGCATTTATAGATAACCTATTTTGATGCTATAAAACTCATCTTACATTGTGTATTTAGATCAGGCATACATCTAAAAGTGAGACTTTTTTGTAGTTACTTAGAAACTCCTCACAGTCGCTTTAACTAAAATAAAAACAGGTTGGAGAAAAATTAAAGGCAACAAAAAAGCTAAGTAAGGATAACCATTCAGAGGTTTTTAACCTTTAACACAGTCTTGGTGAGTTTTTACCTGGTCAAGCTCTTGTCTTCATGTCTTTATCTGTCTTTTACCCTGCTTTGCTATCCACTCTGTCTTCTTAGCAAAAAATACAAAGTCACAGCCCCAAAATCCTATTATATATTTTTTTTCCAATAAAGAGGAAAAATTTAAAGAAAAAATCTACTCACAGAGGGGAACATGGCAGTATATAAATGTGTGGATATACAGTACATACATACATATATATATGTGTGTGTGTGTACAACTTTGACTTATGTTATTGAAAGTTAATGCTTACAACCTTACAAATGCCTAAGCTTTCTTTCACATTGCCCTCCTGATTCTTATATTCTCGTCCTCATTGTTTCTTCCTCTGAGTTATAGTTATTTGACTTTCCTGCATGAAGCAGCATTTTCAGACATTTGAGCTCACCTCAGTCATTTCAGATTTAGAAAAAGCTGCTGTAACGGGTGGAAAACTGCAGATGAAGCACATCATGAATGGAAAATAAAAACGGGTATGGCCATGCTTATAGGCTTTATGGATGCTTTATTTATTCATAATGCAGTATACTGGCACTTACATCAGGAGAACAGTCACAATGTGCTGATGTATCAGAATATGTGAAAAGAATCATGCCTTCAGCAGACATGACACATCTTTTATTAATGATCTCATGATGCAGGAGATGTGAGAGCAAATCAGTACCAAAAAATACTGTTTTATTCCTAAATTATGAGGGAGAATTATTGTTGCACATTGTTCCATCATAATTAACAGAAGGTCTTGCGGTTCCCTGCAGCTCTGTACACCTTCGCTCTCACACAGGAAACACAGCAGCGTTAAGTAAGGCCGCTGTTTTGTCTCTGTAAATACAAGGGGCTTAATGGGATTTCACCATCATCCTCCATAGATTCTGCAAATCTCCCACACAGACCCTTGTACAGGTGAGGAATATTAACAGCAGAAAGTAGGCTAAGGGGGTGTTCCACAGATCCGGTAAGAAGGTAAACATGGTGATGCATAGAGTTGGTTGTTTTAAAAAATAAAAATGTGGTAGAGATGTTTGACTGAGCTGGCTGCAAAAGGCAGTTCTAATATTCCGATGTTAACACATCTTAAAAAAAAACAACAATCTAGATCCACATTTGTGCTTGGATCACCACCAAAATCTACTCACTTCCTGATGACTTACACTCCCTGAAAGTGTCCTCAAAATCAGTTTAACAACTTTATTTTGCTCACAGATAGACACAAAAAACAAACTAGAAAAGCACTTTGAGAGGGCAGACCTCCCCCATATTGTGAATTTCACCATAAATATTAGTCCTACCTTCATTTTATCAAAATATTCAGATTCCTTGACCATGAAAACATACCATTAGCAATTAGATTCATAGTGATATCTATTTTAGTTCAGTAGTTATTCATGAAAATCGCATTTTTCGCCATGGTGGATCAATACGGTGATCCAGATCAGTCCCAAAATCAAATAATTTTTTCCATTCGTCCATAACTTTTTGAGTCATCTTGCTAACAGAGAAACAGACAAAGAAACTAACAAAAACAAACGGACGCTGGCAATAACATAACCTCCTGGTGAAGGTAACAAATGGACTGTAGGCAAAAACCACTTTGGTAATGAATTACCTTGCACTGCAGCTGGATCAGATCCATCTTGCCAAATTCTACATTACAAAGATTGTGAGCGGCCTGAAGAGGCACAGCCCATTCACCCTTTAGAGGAAGAAAAGGTGGAAGCTAGAAGCAAGATCACAGCAGAAAGTGACTCATTGATGCTAACAGCTGTAGACCACGTCCTCAGTAAATGAAAATCAAACAACATCACCTCAGCTGGATTCCACAGGATGGTCCGGTTTGGTTTAACACAGGTCAGTATGGTTTTGATGGGTCAGGCCTGATCTTGTTTGCACTTTCACTGCCAGCTGTAGTTTTTCTTGATGTGAGCCAGAAGAAGAGGGTCCCACAGGCTATGAAAATGCATGATGTCACAGGGGCACGACACCGTGAAGCGGTGTCTGAGGTAGCACATGTAGCAAAGCGCAACTGTGGAGGACTTCCAGCTCTCCAGTACTATGTGGAGCATCTTTTTTTACAGACTTTCTTTACTGCAACAGCAACCAATCAACTCTTTAAAGCTTAGTTTCTGGGCCAAAAAGTGAGACAGTGAGGGTCAGGGTATTTGCATTCCTTTTCTCCCAGTCCACGATGGACGTCAGGAATTGTGTGCCATACTGAGCCATACTGATGTGGACTGCTTGGTGAAAACACAGGTTTGAAGCATATCGTAATTTTGCTCCACTCCAAGATGTTGTGACGATAGTTTGTTCCTTTCAAGTGGCTTATATTTTATTGTATTTTACACCGCAGCAGTAGTGCCTGCCTACTTCATTATCTAATAGGTCAGTAATGACTGTGATTGACAGAATAATCATCCAACGACATGCCTGATGTGCTTTTGAAAACTTCAGTATATTCCGAAACACTTTGTTTGAGCTGCTGCAGAAGTGAAGTGTAATAACGACTAGGGGTGAAACGAAATTTCGTGCTACCAAATTTTTCGAAATAAAAAAATGACTAAATAAAATTTAAAGACGCACGAAATAAAAAACGCAAAGGGGCACACGCACGACTGGTGATGTTTACCCTCCTCGCCTACCATAGCAAAACACTCACTTCAACAAGGAGGGAGACGAAGTGGAGGAATTAGCTGATGCTCCTTCGTCAAATAAATTGGTTGTGTGGCCCTTTTTTGGCCTCCTATGTAAAAGACGAGAGAACGGTGAGAAGATTGCGGGCAAAACAACAACCATGTGCAAATATGCCGCTACAGTTCGCCGTATACTGTAGCGAGTACAACTACCAACTAAGTCTGCATAAAAAACAATATTTGATTTGTGCATCTACTGTTGAGTTGACAGAATTTGATCATACTTGAAGATCAGAAGTATATGCACTGCTATAGGCTAAATATTATAATTCACAGTTCAGACATTTATAGGTCTAAACTGCAGCTCTGAGGACTGCAATTTGTTTTTCTTTTCATTTAAGAATGTAGTTCCTAATTGTTACAACAATAAAGCACTTTTTATTGAGATTTTATGTTTGTATTTGCACTGTCGTCTAAATTAGGGGAAAAAAATACAAAAAAATTTCAAAGAGCATTTATTCTGTATTGATGCAGCAATATTTTTTGTATGTCTGCATTAGGAAGAAAATAAAGAAAATGAGATTTTTGCACAACTTCCTACTGTTGGGGATTTTCTATAATCTCTATTTTGTTTTGTGAGTATTTCGTATCGTGAGCCCTGTTTCGTATTTCGTATCGTTTCTTGAGTTGACCATTTCGTTACACCCCTAATAACGACCCATCTGGAGTGTCGAGTTAGGTAATGAGCACAGAAAGTTGAGAACAATGTGAAATCAGGTGTAAAAAGGTCTCAAGTTTACAAAGCTGTAGATACAGTGATGTCACACAAAGTCAGATTTTGAGGCGTTAATTGGCCAGAAGCCTTTACTTATGTGAAGCTATAAAAAATTGTACTTCTGGGTCTTGAGAATTTCAGCTCTACAGCACCCTCTGTGTTATTGGATTAGTCTGATTGAGGAATCAGGATGAAGGATTTTTACATGATAGTGAGACTCATTTTATGCTCAGCTGCCTTCTTTAAAATCTGCACACTCGCATCCTCTCAGATTAAATTCTTCATCTATTTTCAAAAAAGACTTCTCCAACAGCCAGTCAGCTGAAAACTTCCAAATATTCCTCAAGGTGAATAAAGTCTCCTCCTCGTACAACTTCATGTCAGTCCAATCCCTGAACACGTCATAACTGAGAGCAGACTTTGTTAACACCTCCTACAGCAGCTTACAAGGTGATTTAAGGAAATACTCAGACATTAGCCAGCAAACATTCCTCACATAATCCCCGAAAGGATTAAATCAAGGTGAATTTAGAAGATCCTTCCTTATTGGAATGCATGTTTAAGGACAAAACACTTTGATTTCTCAGGCATGTTTGAAGTCCAAAGCTTTGCATTTGCGAATAAACAGATGGTGCAATGGAAATTTTTCTCCACTTTCCTTGACTGAGTTTGGGCTGGTTCCTGACTGGAGCCTGCTGCAACCAGCCCACCATCTTGACTAAAGATCCCCTGAAGTGGTAAATGTTTAAAGTACTCCAGTAAGGGCAAAGATCAAAACCCACTGGATGTGTTCATGGGTCAACCCTACAACTGCCTGACGGAGCAAACTTATTTCATTTAGGCACACACCCAGAGAGGCTGGGGGGACTCCCAGTTGGCTGGAAGTTTGCAGGCATTTGGCTGTAAGGGGAAAATTAGAGTGGCTGCATCTGAATACATCAAATTCACTCATGCACCCTATATTTTGATTTTGGCATTAAAGGAGACATATGCTGATGCATGATTTAATACTTACATATAATATAATAAATTTGAAAACAAGACCTTACACCCCCTTAATTTTCAAAAAATGAGATATTGTATTTTTCCTGATATCCTAGAACAAGATTTGATGCCTCTGAAAATAGGCCATTGCGAGATGTCTGCGAGATTTCAAACGTCATGATGTCACAAGGTACCTTTCTTTTTATTGGAGTAATCTGATAAAACACTTCCTCCTCTGTGATGTCCGTTAGCCACAAAACCGTCACTGAGGAACACATCCACCAGCACCAGTATATAGCTCCCTAGCTCACACTCACTAATTACCAGCTCTGGCCTGTAGGGGGACTCAATACGCGGTCGCTGCTTTGAGCCTGCCGGAAAATACAGTAGAAGAAGAAGGACAAGCTGGCTCTACCCCCGATAGAACTGACCAATCAGAGCACAAATAGCTGTGACGTTGCGAGGTAACTGTAGGTCATCCTGAGATCCGAGTGTTTCAATGAGAGCTTCATAATGGCTTAAAATGAGGATTTTGAGAACGCTATTGTGGGGCAATGAAGGAACTAAATGACTTGTACTGAGGGCAGAAATGCTTTACAGGCATCCTAGTCTGGCATAGTGAAAAGGAGAAACAAGCATGACATGTCCCCTTTAAACTACTCCAGTAAGGGCAAAGATTGAAACTCACTGGATGTGTTCATGGGACAACCCTACAACTGCCTGACTGGGCAAATTTATTTCATGTAGGCACACACCCAGAGAGGCTGGGGGGACTCCCAGCTGGCTGGAAGTTTGCAGGCATTTGGCTGTAAGGGGAAAATTAGAGTGGCTGCATCTGAATACATCAAACTCACTCATGCACCCTATATTTTGATTTTCGCATTAAAGATCCATCTGGGTGCTCTTCTCTAACAAGCCAACACTCACATAGTGAAAAGTAGCAAATTAGGCAACTTTTGAGGACTCCTCTAATGAAAATGGCACTCTAACAAGCTGCACGTACCAAACAGTAAACTGCTGTTCTTGTTTCTTAGATAAATTTCCCATAATGAGGGAGAAATGCTGATTAAAAGGATGCTTTGAGAGGAGCTTGGGATGCTACGTACAAACGACACTTTTAACTTAATCCTGCTCAATATGAGAAACTGCTCAAAGCAGCTTACTTCCCTTTTTAAGTAAGCAAACCGTATGGAGCTTAGTTTAGTTAGTTTCTTGTAAAAAATAGTCGTCAATTAGAGAATAATTGAAAGAAGATGGGTACAGCTAACAGCACATTATCATTTTTGTTTTGATTGAGAGCATGTGGAGGTAGACTTTACATACAGAGTGTCCAAAAGGGGACCTCTATTCTTTTGTGCAGAATTATTTGGTTTGAGGTTATAGTTTAAATCAAAATGGAGGCCGCCGTGTCTTATCTGTGCAGATTTTGGACCTCCTCCTCATGAGCTCATATAGGATTATAGCTGCTAAAAGGTAATGTTGCAGGGATTTGGAGAATGTCAGAAAGGAGCTTTATCTGGGATGTCTTTGGTGCAGGCTGCTGCGATCAAAGCTCAGTATGCACGCTGGCATTTCCTTGTTGCTCTGGGATTAGCGGAGCTAGCTACTTCTGGAGGGGCTGCTGCGTTGTGGCACTCTAAGCCTGCTGAGTTTTCAACAGACTCACCTCCCCTCCTCCCTCAGCCCGTCACGAGTCGACGAGCAAAGCTTGGAGTCGACGGTGGGATCTGCAGCACATGTCCGGGGAAATGAATTAACGGCCTCTGCAGCAGCAATCATAGTGTCACTTGACTGAAATGTGGCAGAGGTTTGGCTGTTCTGACACTAAATTGGTTTACACGCCACAGCACAGACGTGCCAATGAGGATTTTACAGACTCATTGTGGAATAACAACTATTTTCTGTTCCACTCTGTCTGGTGTGAAAAACACTCATTTCTGTAAAGCACAGTGATTTTTTAGAATCTCGTGTTCAAAACTTAAGTTCAGAGATGCTTCGTTTTTTGGTTTGATCATTTCTTATTACAGGTGATCCATGATTAGTCCATCTTTGGACATTTTATGGTCAAATTTAAGGGACACAGTGGATAGAGTCAGAAACTAGAGACAGAGAGAGCATGAAAAGAGCCACAGGGCAGATTCAAACCTTAGCCACCCACTTCAAGGAAAACATCCCTCAAAATGGGTTGTGTGGACAAAACACCTAGGGTCATGATGGGCATCAATGTCCAACACTTAACCATTAAAAGCCTGTTATATCTGTATAATCCATTTGGACAGGATAGAAGTCTGGATAATGTTCCACCCAGACTTCTTGATTGACCTTTGGTCAAGCCCCGCCTTTTACAGGAAGTGATGGACTATCAAGCCGTACCCTCCGTGATAACTATTTAGGTAGTTAAAGATCATCTGCTGTTGTTAAACTCTCTCATTCAAAGTTTAAAAATTATCTAATTTTTTACGAACTTTTAGCCATATCTTATTAATCTGTTTCTTTTAAAACTGTGGCCTGAGTGAGAGAATAAAGACAAACTACATTCGCTTAAGAAGAAATTTAAAAATATATCTGTATCTGTTAACTTATTAACAAACATTACCAGTTAATGGTTGTAGTAATGTCATCTGACATTGGCTGTTCACACAAACAAATTTATTTAATGCTTTTGCTAAATATTTCTAGAACACCAAATACAGTCCTGATCAAAATCTTAAGACCAGTTGAAAAATTGCTAGAATATGCATTTTGCACATTTGGACCTTAATGAGGTTTTAAATAGAGCTACAGGATGCAAAAGCAAGAAGGGGGGGTGTGACAAATAGCACTTTGAAAAAGTAATTTATTGAAAACAACAAGTAAACTGAAATAGGCTGTTTATCACCTGATCAAAAGTTTAAGACCATCACTCAAAAAAATACAAAAAACTCTCCAAACCAGAACAAAAGTTTTTCTCAGTAGGACTCAGTAATGAGTAGCTCCACTAGTCTTGTTAATCACTTCAAAAATTCGTTCGGGCATGCTTGATGTGAGTGTTTCCAGGAGCTTCTGGGAACATTACTCTAAGTGGTGAAGATGGCTTCATGAAGGGCATCAACTGTCTGGAACTGACGGCCATTTTTATAAACTTCTCTTGCCATCCATCCCCAAATGTTCTCTATGGGATTTAAATCAGGGGAACATGCGGGATGGTCCAAAAGAGTGTTGTTGTTCTCCCTGAAGAAGTCCTTGGTCAAGCGAGCATTGTGAACTGCAGCGTTGTCCTGTTGAAAAACCCAGCTGTTACCGCACAGACGAGGGCCCTCAGTCATGAGGGATGCCCGCTGCAACATCTGCACGTAACCAGCCGCCGTTTGACGACCCTGCACCACCTGAAGCTCCAGTGTTCCACTGAATGAAAAAGAAGCCCAGATCAGGATGGACCCCCTCCACTGTGCCAGGTAGAAAACATCTCAGGTGGGATCTCCTTGTCATGCCAGTAACGTTGAAGCCATCCGGACCATCAAGGTTACATTTTTTCTCATCGGAGAATAAAACTTTTTTTCACCTTTCAATGTCCCATGTTTGATGCTCCCTGGCAAAGTCTAAACGGGCAGATTTGTGGCGTTGAAGGAGACGAGGTCTTTGAATTTGTTTTTTGTTTTTGAAACCCTTTTCCCGCAGATGCCGTCTGATGGTTATTGCGCTGCAGTCGGCACCAGTAAGGGCCTTAATTTGGGTCGAGGATTGCCCTGTGTCTTGACGGACAGCCAATGGGATCCTCCGGCTCAGTGCAGGTGTAATTTTTGTGGGTCTACCATTTGACTTTTTTGTTCCATAATGCTCAGGATCTTTCAATAAATTTAGAATGACTGTCTTACTGCGTCCAACCTCAGCAGCAATGGCACGCTGCGAGAGGCCTTGCTTATGCAGCTCGACCATCCGACCATGTTCAAGAAGAGAAAGCTTCTTAGCTTTAGCCATCAGGAGGGCATGACTGTGTGAATGCCTGACAGAAAATGAAAATTTTGAGCAGATTTTGGTTTTAATAGCCTGTGGTCTTAAACTTTTGATCAGGTGACAAACAACCTATATCAGTTTTCTTGTTGTTTTCAAAAAATTACTTTTTCAAAGTGCTTTTTGTCACACTCCACCTTCTTGCTTTTGCATATTGTAGCTCTATTTAAAATCTCATTAAGGTCCAAATGTGCAAAATGCATATTCAAGCAACTTCTCAACTGATCTTAAGATTTTGATCAGGTCTGTATCAGCAGTTTTGAAATAGTTTATTTTAATTTTGAGGGTAGAGAAGTGGTTTGTGGTTTTCAATATTCACAAGGATGTAAGCTTAACAAAGATGGATAAAACACACACCTCAAGCACTGTACACACACCGTATCACAGTATTTTCATCATGTTTAAAAGGTGCAGTAGTTTTATACATTACCCATTATAGTGAGTGAGCAGAGAGGAAAGATAAATTGTGATTTTTTTGGTTCTGAAAGTCATCAACACTGACAAGAGCAAGTCAGTGTAGTTTTCAGAATAGCCTGACAAAGTCCACCACACTAATAGCAATGTGTGCACTGTCCTATGCAAAGGATCCCAGCACACAGAAGTTTAAAAAAAATCAGCTTCAGCAACTCAAAAAACTGCAATTCAGCGACAAAAACCTGAAAACAGAGCCTGGCAGTGACAAGTCTCCTCCACATGCCAATTTGTCTCACCTGAAGCCGCTCTGTGAGGCTGTATCAGGAGCTCTGTTTGAAATCCATCCCATATTATTGAGCTGTGTTTAAGGTATTAAGTAAAGCCCTGTGGATCCGTCCACTGTGCAATGATTCCCTTTAATTAAAGAGAGCGCTGAGCCGACTGGAGGTCTCGGGGGAGGGTCCGCTGGTCACAGCACGCTCAAAAAGTCAAACACTGCCACAAGTCAAAGATCCACTTTAAAGCTCATTAATCTGGCTCGGCCTATTCGCTGGCACTGCCCCGAGGGACCCGCGGGGATTTGGACTGACCAGAATTCCCCCAAAGCAATGCTGAAGCCGAAGTCTTTGGGGAAAGGTAGAGCATCCCCTGACTCCAATTTTTACTCCATTAAGTCATGAAGAGCTCCCTGCGTGAAGCCGTTCAGGGTGATGGAGACGTAGAGGTGAGAAAGAAGTTCATAAAATTACTTCCCAGGATGGAGCTCAGAGAAAGTCATGCTAATGTCTGCTTTTCTTACATTGTACGAGGAGAAAGTAAAGAAAAGCTATTGAGTAAAATAAGAGCTTGTTTAATAAATGACTTTATCAAAATTCACAAATATAAAATACTCAACAAGGTTCTGAGTCCAATTTCCCACCAAAATATGGGGAAAATGTGATTTGCCTGACTCTTTGTGAAAGAACAGACTATAACGAAGGCTTTTGCAATAACAATAGAATTAAAGAATTTTAATAATAATATGGAGGTTTTAAATCTGACAGAACAAGTGAAGGACTCATTCATGTGGACAATGCAGTTCATTAACATTTTTATCATTAATATAATTTATACACTTTATCTTTTCTTATTACAACCTCTTTCTTGAGCATTTATCTTAATCATTTACTCTATTGTTTGCTGATAATTTTCAAGACAAAGACAAATTTCCAGAGCTGAAGTAAAATCCTGCAGCCTTACTCGTGCGGGTGCCTCACAGAAAGAAGACTGCCGGTTCAACTCCTCAAGTCAGCTTGAGTCTTTCTGTTTGTAGTTTATTCCATATTGTCATGCATGTCAGGATTATGGTCTGCATGGGGGCCTGGGTTTGGAATACTTCTGAAATTTAGTCTTTTGTGTGATAACGCCAAGTTGACTTTAACTAGACACTGATGATGAACAAGAAGAGGATGTAACAGCCATGTATGCACAATAGAATGTGCATAAAAGCATTAATAAATCCATTCATTATCTGTAAAAAAAAAAAAATCCTTTTCAACATCACAGGGGTAGTTGTTTTCTCTTTTTTTGATCCCTTTCAGGCTTAAGGAAGCTACAGCCTATCCCAGTTTTAACTATCTCTGAAGGATTTTGCATTTCGTTCCTTTTTTAACATTTATAACATTGGGCAACTATTATAAGATTCAGACCAGAGTTGGAAATTCTCAGCTAGAGACTCCTCTTATTTAGAAAGACTTTTTTTCAAAATTAACACTGCACACTGAAGATGTATCTAGACTAACAACTAAAAATGCGAGACCTTGGATTCAGGCACTGATGGTGTGAGGAAGGGAGAAATAAGCCAAAAAATATGGCATAAATCAGGCCTAAAATCATAAAAAACCAGACTATTAATACAACTATATGCAGCAAAAATTAATAAGAATATAAGGAGTTTACTGTGATGATATGCAGAATTTCTGAAGAATAATGTAGAGGAAAACAGCTCTGTAATTTGAGTGTCTCTTCCTCCTTTCCAGTGAAAGTAGAAATGACAGGGATTTTAATTTGTAATTTGTCAAAGGAGCAGAGGTTTGCTGTGTTGCTGTGTAGGCAGGAAATAAACAACAGAAATATTCCTCTTTCTTTCTGTGTTTAATTTGAAACTCTCAGATTGGTACGTGAATTTTACTTGAGGCTATTCTGTCCTCCCACTAAAACTACAGGGCACTAAATGTAAGAGATACAAGGCTCCGTGTGCTGTTCTATTTACTGTGTGTGATCTATATATCTGCTGTCAGAGGCGATACAATCTGAGGTCATAGGTTAACTCAGCTGCTTTCATATCCAACCAGGAGGTAAGATGATAGCTGCCCTGATGCTGGAGGCTGTTCTGACCTGATATTAAACATATCTGACAACCTGCTGTCCTTCAAAATAAAATACAGAGTACAGGATGACCCTGCGCTCAGCTGTTAAACGATGGGTTGGGTCAACAATGAAACACAGTGTGAGTCCAAAAGAGAAACACAAACAGCAGTCAGATGGTAGACGGATGTATCATGGATGTTCAGTGTTACTCTAAAGAGCACAACACAAAATGGGTGCAACACAAGAATTAAAACTGTGGGAAAAAAATGAACAGAGCATGAGAGGTAGTGACTGTTTGAAGCTGAAGTGCTAAGGGCAGGTCTCCAGACTAATTTTTTGCATTGGTTGCAACGATGCATCGAAAAAAAATTTCTAAGGTGCACCAGCACAAAAATTAGGTGCACCTAAATTTTTTATAGTGACTCCTTTGACGCCATAAGGTCACCATTTTTTCACTCTCCAGAGTTACCGCTCCGTGCTGAAACCTGACACCACAGTCAGGTACCATCTGGGCTCATTTGCATACTAACAGCTGATTGGATGATTACTGAAGGCTGTGTGTGTGTGTGTGAATGTGTTTGGGTAGGTCATTTTCGGCTGAGTTTTCCACTGCCGCAGTCACTTTTGTCAACTTAAAGACACTGTGAGGAGTTTCTAAGTAATTACAAAAATGTCTCACTTTCAGATATATGCCTGATCGAAATACACACTTTAAGATGAGTTTTATAGCATCAAAATAGGTTATCTATAAATGCTATTCCTTAGCCTTCCAGTCGGGTCGGACAGGGCTGGACTGGCCTGGATACTCAACTTCGGGAACAAGACAATTAAAACTAGAGCAAATTGTTATTATTTTATTATTTATATTACATGTCTTAGAGCACTGGGCTGTAAGTAGCGATATATAGCTGGCTACAACTACGATACTAAGTCTTCCAAAAATTGCTTGTTGTCACACATCAAAATCTACCGCTATGTAGCTACATAGAGATACAGTACCTGGTTGCTTTGCATCCTGTAAGTTGTTGAGAAAAAGAAGTTGGAAAGCAATGCAGAGTTCCGAGCAAGGTCCGAGCTGCATTCATTGACAACAAACACACGCTTTGGCTTCAGTCTTTGGTGCGTTCCAGTTGTAGTCAGAAGTAGGAATTTCCGGGTTCCGAGTAGGAAACTGCAACTGAAACATTCCCCGAAGTCTGAATTTCCTACTGGGAACTCTGTGAAATCTCGCCACCCCCAAGTTGACAATCGAAGATGGATGCCCCCAGTGTGAACAGTTATTTAGCTCCTGTAATAATGAACTTATCTGACTGGGGTGTGTCGCTCTAGATCAGCTGTATACATAGTATTGTTAGACTTATATTTACAAAAATGCTGCCATAGTGATTATCACATTCTTCTTACAACAAGGCAGGGCGTGCTAACAACAGCTAACAATAGCCTGGTAGATCGGCATGTTTTTTTCAGACTTCAACTGGAACGCCGATAAGTCAGAGATGATGTCACTCCCAGTTCCGAGGTTACTGGAACACAACCTTACGACAGTCGCCCCAAGTGCTCATGGGTAGCAGAGTCTTTATGTCGCTGGTAAGAGATTCTCCTCATAGCACCTTTAAATTTGTAAGAGTGTGCCCAACAGTTTTTCTTGGTGCACCAGTGCGCCCAAGAAAAAACTGTTAGGTGCACTGTCACAAATTTTGGGTGCATGTGCGCCCAAAATGGTTGCACTCTGGAGCCCTGTAAGGGGTACATGAAGTTGATATTTAAGTTTAAAGCACACATTAATTGTAATAAAGTCACCTTCAAGACACTGTCTGGTGAAAACAAGTGCTGGAATGTTTTTTTAGTATCATTATTCTTCAATAGCATTTTTATACTCTGACATGACCCCTCCCCTTAGTATTACAATTGTATAATAATTTGCAGAAAGACAAATTCACTCCTCTGGTACTAGTCATACAGAGTAAATCATTAAATTAAATACCTAAAACATCTGTTCAGTCAGGTGAAAAGGTAAGAAAATCTAATGACCTTATAATCTAAAATAAGTTTAAAGTTATCTTAAGTTATGCTGCAGCCCTACTGTCACCACTTGTTGAGTCTGAGGCAGAGCGAGAGGATTCACTGCAACAAAGATGACAATTTATTCAGCATAAAACTCATCAAGGTTGGAGTGATGGACACCCCCGCCTCGGTGTCATTCCGTCAGTCAGTGTGGCCCTCGGAGAGAGCGCAGCTGTCACTCCGTCCCTCAAGGGGCCGATTGAAACGCTGTGACCTTGAGAGAGTAGATTGAACTAATGTGTCAGCCGAGGGCCGAGAGGGGATTTCACCTCTCTAATGGAAAGCTTCCCGAGAGACGGCTGAGTGATGGCTCGGTACGAGGTGCCACCTATTTGGATTAATAAAAGCCTGAGACATTAGGAAGGAGGCTGATAGCTTCTCCCCACGGTGTACAGAGAGAAAATGTGAGCCGAGACGCAGACACAGAATAAATGCTTGAAGGACACAAGAGAGAACAGATATTATTTAACATCTAAGTCTGTAGAGAAACATGGTGAACCAAACTTAACACAACAGCCAATTAAATTGATAATAAAGTTTTCTAAATCTAAAAGACAGATATCGTATTACGTTTCTGTGTATGTGAAAGCAATCTTAACAAAACAAGGACTAAACACAGGAAGCAAACCAAAAAGCAGTGCAATGCAGCTTGAATTTGGTTGAATATCACAACAGTAAGCAAGTTAACTTCGCACTGAAAGACCAAATCAAGCAGAGTGGGGCTAACAATAGCTGCTAGCATTAGCCGCTCATATCCTTTGAAACATCCTAAAGTGTTATTACGACACACTGGTATTTCATCAAATTTGACAACATAAGCCCAAATTTTGTACTCCTGCACCCACAGGTGACCTGCACGTTCTCATGAAGTGCTCAGATTGAGGTTTCAGCCATTTACATTTCAAATCTGCTAAATCTCTATCAGCAGATGTTTCTACTGTGTGAACTCCATGTTCATACAAGTTTCTTAATGTATCCAACAAAAACAGTGTTCACAATCCCCAGGAATATTTCCAAACTAGAAAAGCACTCGGAGAGCGCAGACCTCCGCCAGCACCACAGTCCTCTCCCATATTGTGATTTTTACCATAAATATTGGTCCTACCTTTATTTCATGTAAATATTTAGATTCCTTGACCATGAAAACATACCATTAGCAATTGGATTCATAAGGATATCTATTTTAGTTCAGTAGTTATTCACGAAAATCACATTTTTCATCATGGCGGATCCAGACGGTGATCCGGATCAACACCAAAATTGAATCAGTTCTTCCTTTTCCCATGCTGAACATTTCCGGAAAATTTCATCAAAATCCATCCATAAGTTTGTGAGTTATTTTGTTCACAGACAGACAAACAAAAAAACTCTTCCAAAAACATTACCTCCTGGCGGAGGTAATTATCTTGCTTTGCAGTGGTTGTTTTTCCTCTTTTCAGCCTCACTCTAAACAGTAGATCCACCTGCTGTCTGACTGCTGTGTGGTAGCTATATTAGTCTTCTACTTGTTAGTCTTAAGGTGTCCAAACTCATAATAACAACATGTTTTCAGTTTACATCTAACACAACAGGTAGTTTCTTACAGCCTGTCTTTTGCTGCACCACGGACTTGATCACATACAGGAAAGTATATAAACGAAAATGCTCATGATACTATCATAGGCAAACGTAAACTCAAGGACACACTCTGACTATAGATGGATGATGCATACTGTGTTCAGTGCTTTAAAAATGTGTCTGCAAACTCAGTCAAAGAATATGAGCAGCTGATGAAAGCTTTTCAACATTTGAAGGACAAAATCCTCCAGTAAGCTTTTATTTATTCAGTGAACCTGCAGTAAAATTCTCACCATGCCCCCTAAAACTCATCTGTCCTTGTAGTCAAGGTGACTCAGAGTCGGAGGTGACCGAGCTGCACAAACAGCTGATCCTGCAGCCCCGCCCCTCCTCTCTTTGACAGACACAGTGCTTGTTTCAGTGACGGGCGGCGCACCAAGACATCCATCCATCAGTGCTAATATGTTTGACTCATCCGATCAATAGCTTCGTACAGTAAATGTGAGCTAAGAAAAGAAGCTCTTAAATGAATGTGAGGCAGACAAGAGTGTAACTGCCTGGAGCAAAGAGAGGTCTCCTCGCTATTAATATGAGCAAAGCAGACATCTCCAGGAAGACTCTGTTTAATTTATATCTATGCTCGCAGCCATTATGGACTCCACTTCAAATCCACAGGGAAATGAAAGTGTGGATAGTGCTACTGACTGTAAAATATTCTAAATGTCAATAGAATTAGTGTCTTTGCCGCTGTAGCGTTGATGTTGATGCAGCTTTTTGCTTTAGGGCGAGGTAAATCTGGTCCTCCATCACAGCTGATGATGTTTTCCCCCAAACATTCTGCACTAAAGCGATTTGAAGCCTCTCAGTAATGATAAAGCAAATGGCTAATGGTGATTGTAGCAGCATTACCCGCAGCCCCACCAATCATAATCAAGACGGTGCTGATTAACACGCCACGCTCCTGCATAAACAAACCGCGGTGTTGGCTAACGACTGAAAGAACTCTGCATTAAATAACAATTATACTCAGCAGGATGAATTCAGCTGCTCTGTCTCATGATATTTTCAGAGTCAAAAACCAACAAATATACTTTCTTCTCCAACTTCAAACCAAAATGTTCATGTGTTTCACTCTTTATAAACCTCCAAAGTCATTCTACCAACTCTAAAGTTCATGATATATAGCAGAGATGACTTGGAGATGCCTCAACAGCGTTGCCAGATGGGAAATATGAAATTATCATGCCAGAATCTCAAAATTATGGTATTTTGGGGGAAATTATCATCAGAATCAGAATCAGAAATACTTTATTAATCCCCAAGGGGAAATTCGGTAGTTTCAGTCATCATACACCTGACATGACCCTCGTCCTGTCCTGCGGTGCTCATTTTTCTCAACTGACTTCCTGACTGAGCTCCTACGAGCATGATTGGCTGTCAATCGTTCTGAGACAAATGACACTCAAACTATGATTGGCTGGAAACGTCACGTGATATAAGATGCATTTAGGGTTTACAAATAACTGTCCGTCAGATTGGGGTAGATCTATACCAATCACATGAAACTGTTCAATTATCGTACATTTAGCATTTTTTGGAATTATTAATCGTACATCGTACAGAGGGCTAAATTATCGTACAAATACGATAATTATCGTACGTCTGGCAACACTGTGCCTCAAACACAACATAAAAGGCACAAAGGAACTAAGGATGGGGCCAGTATAGACAGTTTTTAAAAATCTCAACATATCTGGGTAAGTTAATATTGTTAATTTTCATGTAATCTTTTTTTCAAGCCTAATATTCAGTCGAATGAGTGGTTACATGTATAACTAACAGTGCTGATAACAAGATGGTGTCTTTAAAAATCTGATTTACATAAATATATAAAACATTTAGACTAAATTCTGACCCAACAACCTGAATGCAGCAGCAGAAACCTAGACTCATCAGACCAGGCAATGGTGCGCACCAGTGTTGGTGTGCATTGTTGCCTAAGTTTTATGTTCTTAGCTGACAGGACTGGCGCCTGGTGTAAACTTCTGCTGCTGCAGCCCATCTGGTTCATGTTGTATTTGAGTTACTGTTACCTTTTTATCATCTCCAACCACTCTGCTCATTCTCCTCTGAACTATAGTACCAATAAAGTATTTTAATCTTGAGAACTGCCACTGACTGGATATTTTCTCTTTATTCAAAGGATTCTCTGTAAACTCTAGACATGATTGTGCATGAAAATCCGAGCAGAATAGCAGTTCTTCATTGGTCAGTCCATCTGGCGCCTACATCCACATTGTGTTTCTTTCCATTCTGATGCTCAGTTTGAACTTTAGCAGGTCATCTTGGCCATTTTCGGTCATGTGATTGGCTGGTTATTAATTTTTATTATGTGATTAAATGGATGAGCACAACTAAGTGAAAGGTGAGTGTGTTTTCCTGACTCATGCAGTGCTCTCTCTCCTCTGTTGGTGATGGTGAAGCAGCAGGGCATGTTTCTGCCTCTTGGCAAGACGGTTGCTGGATTGACTTTCTGGTTGGACAGGGTCTGTCTACTGAGTCCAAGATGTAAATGTCTGCTATTAAATGTAATTGCTGTTCAAAATGTACTCTCTATTGATCAGTGTTATTTAGCAATATAATCCCCATCACTCTTGGCCAACTTCCATCCCAAATTGCCTTAACTGCCTTGATTTTTCACAATCTGTACGACCTTGAACAAAAGTACTGTAGAATTAAAACACTGTGATTAGAAGTGAACTGGAAGACAGATTATCCCTTGATTTTGGACAAAGCAAACTAAAACTGATTGCTACTTCATCAACTGCTCTTCATTCACCCTGCCTTTTTTTGTTGCAAAACCAGTGCTTATTTTCCAACTTCCCTTCTGGTTCTTTTTACCGAGCTGGTTCTGCATTTTGTGTCCCTTGTGTCTCTTGCATTCATTGCATTGTTTTGTAGTCAGTCATGCATTAATATATTTATTGCACTGTCTCGTGTATAGCATTGTTAGCAACTCGAGCAGCTCTCTCCTCTGTAAAAAGGGAGCTGGCTGTAAGTCTTTTAAATCCTGCCTGTTGTAGTGCTCATCTAGTATTCACATAATGTTTAAACAATACTTCAGAGCGACATGCTGAGCTATGAGGCAGATACCGGGGCTGACAGTGTGTGACTGCTGTATTTACTGTATCCTAAAAAATGTTTGCAGAGCTAATGCTGGGTAAACAGTGGGGTAAAATGGATTAAAGTGTAGAATTTCCTGTGTTTATACATCTCTGAAAATTAAAGTTTTTGCATGCACAAGAGTATTTGAGAAGTTAGCATTTACCACTTTGACTGCCAACAGTTTGGGTAAAGTTGGGGGTTTGAGGAGCTGAACAATACTAAAAAAATCGGATCTCAATATTTTTGTCAATAGGTGCTCATAAATCACCTCAAGCTATCACAATACACTAACAGTGTCCTATGATATATATTTCAAGGTTGTGAAAAATCTTCTATACCTCTGTAGTCCATCTACAAACCCAAATTCCAGTGAAGTCGGGACATTATGTAAAACAAAAACAAAGCAAAAAAATAATTTGCAGATCCTTTTCTGGCTACACTCAATTAATACACAACAACTAATAAGCTTCCTTGTTTTTTAATATATATTTAGTTATTTTTTTATTTGACAAAGGCAGCACTTTCCAAAAAAGCTGGGCAAGGACTACAAAAGACTGAGGCTGTGTCCGAAATGGCATACTAACATACTACATACTACAAACTCATGTGTATATACTGTTTACTACATACTATAAGTATGATTAGAATGCCAACCGTTCACACTGTAGTATAATACTGAGTTTCCCATAATGCATTTCAAACCTCCTACGACAAAAATTGGAAGCACACCAGGCTATCAGGCTATCAAATATCTCTGTTGATTCGCCACATTTGAAAGTTCAGACAGCATTTTAGACGAGAAAGTCACCACATAGAATACCAAAATTTTGTCATTTGAGCCATAAAACACACTGAAACAAATTTAATTTCGGCATTTCGGACATTCCATTATGCACGCCATTATGCTATCGAAGAAACTTCCAGACGGCTCCAAAACAAGAGCCCATTTACAAAAGTGGTAAAGAACTAAAAGGAGATAATAAAAGATGCGTTTATTTTGAAAACGGAAAGTTTGCTAGTGGCTGGTTTTTAGCTGAATACCAGTCGGTTGCATGGTCGGTCGGCAGCATAATGTATACCGCAATGCATTATGGGGCTCGCAATGCATTATGGGGCGTTTAAGTGTGACTAGTATGCCCACCTCGCATACTTACATTTTTTTCTGATATAGTATACATCCGGGTATTTCTCACACTCAATCTTTTCATACTATCTAATGTGAACGCACTACATACTCATTTTGACGTCACACTTAGTATGAGTAGTACGTTAGTATGCCATTTCGGACACAGCCTGAGGCCATGTTTACACGGACACTCCTGACTTAAAAGCACAAAGATTTTCCTTAACGTTTTCAAAGTCGTTCTGCGTCAGACGGCGATTCTGGAGGCATATGAACCTGCTGTAGTGTGCATGCCGGTTGTAGCTCTGCAGAGCTGCTACAATACATGTATGAAGAAGAAAAACTTTTCACAAACAACAATGGTGAGTGGATGCAAAAAGATGCAGGAGTTTCTTTTCTGGACAACAAATCAGTTCGGACAACAAATCTGTCTGGATAGTTTTGTCTGGATAACAAACTGAGCATGGTAAGTGGCTCACACGTTACTCAGCAGATGGCCAAGTAACTCGTTGTTCTTGGTATGCACGCGCAGCCTTCATGTGAAAGAGAACTGCGCATGCGGAGACGTCAGCGTTTCACCCTGAAACGCCCTCAATCAGGTTTACACGGAGCTGCATGAGTGTATTCAAAACTTTCCACTCTGGAGCCCATTTTCAAAAGTTACAGTTTTCGGACAAAACGCAAAGCGTTTCAATGTAAACACAAGGCCAAAACACAATGAAAACTTATCGGATCTGACCGTATTCAACCCTGTGCAAACACAGCCTAAGAGTAATGCATAAAAAACAACTTGTCACTATGTGTTAAAATAAACTAACAAAAAACAAGAATAAGTACGGTGGCGTACTGCATTCACTTGAAAATAAATTTTAAAAAACGCCTGTTTTTATGAGATACTATGTTGTAAAAACAGGAATTTATTTATTTTTTAATTTCCTGTTTTTACGAGATAATATCTCGTAAAAACAGGAAATGATTAATTTTCGAGTTTCTTGTTTTTATGAGATACTAAGGAAGGCAAAAGTAATGAACATGTCGCGCATGTTAGACCATATTCAGTTTTATTTCTTGCTTGGTTTGAAAAATTGGGAGATACTTGTGTCTATGAGCGGTGCAGATGGCATTGTTATTGGTTTGTCCACATTGCACAGACACCTCGGGAATTTGCGGTTGTTCCGACACAAAGTCGGATCTGCTCGACATTGCGGTTTTTGTACCTGTGTTGACCACGTACCTGGTTGATAAATGCAGCAGCCAGTCTCAAAGCAAAGCGTCAGGGGCATCCTGTTTTTATGAGATAGTATCTCATAAAAACAGGAAAATCAAAAATAAATAAATTCCTTTTTTTCCGAGATTGTATCTCATAAAAACAGGCGGATTTTTATTTTTTTTCATGTGAATGCAATACCCCACCATAGATAAGGACCCAAAATGCAGATTAAAACAAAAATCTTTATTTACAATAAAGCTCAAGAAGACCCAAACTAATCCTTAACAAAAATAATCCAAGCAGAAAAGAATCTTCATCAAAATAACACATCAACACTGGTGGAACAATGAAGAAGCTTTTGTAGAAAACTCAAAAGTACAAATAAAAGTTACCAAAAAGATCAACAAAACACAAAGGACGAACACTGGGAACATCAGCAACAAGTTACTTACTCAGGGAATGTGGAAGGAAGACGAATGACCAAAAAAAACAAGGGAAACATTGAGACTAAATACACTGAGGAAAGATCAAGCACAGGTGAGACAGTCACACAGGTGGAGAGAATCATCATCAGAGGCACAGAGAGGGGAGGGCTGGAAAACACCACATGGAGCAGAGGAATTTCAAAATAAAACAGGAAACACAAGACACAAACACAAACACAAAAACAAAATTGGTAACTTAACCAAGACCAAGAACAGGATCATGACAGTAAAACAGGAAACACAAGAGACAAGAAATCTAAACGAGGAACAAAAGGAGAAAAGCAAACAAAATAAAACAGAGCAAGCAGCATCATGACATCTGTTTGTATCACTCCACAGGTTGACTAGAAACAGGTAAGTGTAATTATGGGTATAAAGGAGCATTGATGAAAGGCTCAGTCATTCACAAGCATGTGGCAAGGTTCATCACAATGTCTGTTTCAGTGTCCTTTTAGCCTCACACTACAGCATCTTTAAACAGCTTAATACACGCACTCTCTACACATCAACCATTTGAAAACAATGACCAGTCTACCCAAGTATATTTCACATATAAATATAATAATTATCTCTCTTTTCAGTTTATATACACTCAGTGGCCATTTTATTAGGAGCACCCAATCAACCGCCTGTTTATGGACATAGCTAATCCGTCAATCATGTGGCAGCTTAATGCATACAGGCATGCAGACAGAGCAACAGAAACCTTTCAGAAAGAGAGGGGATTTCAGTTCTCTGACCAAGGCATGGCTACTGGTGCCAGGCATGCTGGTCTGAGTGTTTTGAAACTGCTGAAGCAAATGGACCACAGCAGTAAAGGGCCACATCAGGTGCCCCTCTTGTCCGCTAAGAACAGTAAATTAGGTCATAATTCACACGGGCTCACCAAGATTGGTTAAAAAAAAGTTGTAAAAACATGGCCTGCATGATTTAATGAATCTGATTTTCTACTGCAACATTATGATAGGGGTCTGAATTTGACGTGACCAAGTAAACATGGATCCATCCACGCATGTTTGCTTACTTTTATTATGTCTGTGGTATCTGTTTGTATACTTTCACTCTGATGAGTAATATTGTAAGAATGTGTGTTTTAAGTTCTGTTGCAAACCAATTGCCCTTAGGGGACATTAAACGTTTTCAAACGAAAATCAAATCAAATCCTGGTGTTGGTGTTTTGGTGTGGGGGGTATTTTCCCAGCACACATTATACCGTTTAATAAAAAATGAGCTTTCTAAGTGCTATTTCTGACCATGTCCATCCCTTAATGATCAGAGTGGACCCAAACACTGATGGCTACTCCCGACAGGATAACATAGGCCTAAGCTCAGATCTGTACTCCAGTGCTCTCCACAGTCAACAGATCTCAATCCAGAGCAACGTTGGGGTGTGGTGAAACAGGGGATTCTCAACATGGATGGGTGCAGCTGACAAATCTGCAGCAACTTTATGGTGCCGTCTTGACAGTATGGACTGTTTCAATTTGTAGCATCTATGTCATAAAAAATCAAGGCAGTTCTGAAGGCAAAAGAGGATCTGACAGGGTCTACCTAAGAAAATGACTCAGTGGCAGTGTAGCTTATTGTTTGATAGTTGTGTCTTCACCTCCCTCTGAATGTCAGTAAATGCAGGCTGACTGTAAGGATGGGCACTAGCGGTGCTTGTTTTGACAAAGCAGTTACACTCACAGACCTCCAGAGGCCACTATACAGTCATTAACACAAATTCTTACATATTTATTTCTTATTTATTTATTAACATATGTGACTGCAGTTTCTCATAGAAAAACAAACACTTTTTGGTGTACAGCACTTCAACATGAGACACCCTGCATTGACACCACTGGATAAATCTGATGCTGCTTACTTGCTATTTTTGTTGAGCTAGTTACATCAGCTAGTTACATCATCATCTTGTGTTTGCTGTACAAATTGCACCCTGAGGTGTTACAGTAAAAATCTTTTCAGTCAAATTAACAGAGAATGTTATAAGTAGGGGACATCAGGGCTGAGACGAGATAATACTCTGAAGCTTTTGTACTTTAGTCTACTTCCATCCGCCCTCAGCTATTTACCACATGCTTATTAATGACGGCTTCTTGTTTTATTTAGCACCTACGATGGCTCTAATTGCCTTTGTATGTCGTCCTGCGAGACTCCTTTTTATCTCCTCATGTTTGGTTCTATCATCTATCAACCAAAAGAAGCCCAGAATATCATGTACAGCATGGCAGTATTTCAGTGTGTTCCACCCCCGTCCCTCTGCAAACGATAAGCGATAGTGACCCAGGTGAGGCCGATCGGTGGCTCAGCTCTAATGACATTTTAATGGGAAACTAATGGGGGTTTCTGCAGACAGAGCTCACTGGGTTCAGTGTGAGGTCAATGAGGCATGAGAAACAGGCTAATTGCTGCTTCATAAAGGCTGTGTATAAAAACAGTTATTGTTCTGCCCAACCCGCTCGGGGGAGGTGTTTTTGCTCGGGGTTGAAGGTTTTTACACTCGTTTGTGTCAGGCTGTGCTCACTGATGCAAAAATTACAGTTTACTGCATGTTCTACAGCAATATGCAAATGGATCAAAAAGAGGTTTAATGGTTGTTACAGGCAGGGTACCTCTAAAAAACAATCTGTCTCAAATAAATCCTGGTTGTTTCTTTTACCATGAAGAGGATTGATAGTAGGTATAAAATCATCGGATTAAAGTCTAACAGGGCGCCAAATTGATCATAAAAATGTGTGTAAAGGGGTGAAATAATTGACCTTTAAAGCTCTTTTTAACATAGAAACAACCAGCAAACGCATTACTCCCTCAGAAAAACCCTGATCTTCCCTGGAAAGTAAAATTGAGATAAATGTTAAGGTCAGATGAAATTCAAAATCAGACATGACAGATACTGTCTATATAGCTGAGGAACAAAAAGTATTGTGAGTCCAAATGTGATTAAACTCGGAGCTCAGTGATGGGCAAGCAGCTTGTAAAATGTGGCAAGCTGAGTTACAAATTTCTCATGAAAAAGATCAGCTTCACTACTCGTAAGCTACACTCTGGTAAAAAGTAGCAACAGCAACATGAACAAGTAGCTCACTACAGTTCAGCGGCTTTCGTATATTTCAAGTGGAAATATGTTTTAAATATTTAGCGTACTTCTACTTTGACTACTACAACTAATAATAATAATAAAATAATGATAATAGAAATAACAATAGTAATAATGCTATGTGTATGTTCCTATTCTATTGTGATGTGTTGCACTGCAAAGTTTTAGATCATTTTAAAGCTCTGCAGTGCTCAATGTCTGCTCTTAAAAATAAGCATATGAATGCACTCCTCCTCATGAGGTTACTCTTTTGATTGAATTTTGGTAAAGTCATTGAGATAAACCACTGATTAAAAACATTTCAACATTACAAATGTAATTAAAGAACTGTTGACAAACTTACATCATTGGTTTCATATGACTGTTATTCCTTATTTGCTGAAATACTTCTTTGGCATTCAAAGTAACGCACTGAAAATTCTCTAAATAGAGCGTGAATGCAGACCGATATCAGACTTTTTCGGTGGGAGTCCGTTTATTTGTGTTTTTGGTCAAGTAAAATATGGCCCCGTCTGACTACAGCGGATTCAGCAGACGAGCAGATGCGAAGCCTGAAGAGGGAGTTAGGTCCAAGCGCCCTGGGTTTCTTCTCCACAGAAACACTGCTGTAGAGGTAATTTCTGCCCTAACCCTTGTGATAGTACCCAACTTGTTCAATCCCGGAATATCACTTTAAGTCAATGGCTCACACTGTCCTTGTCTCCCTACCCTGTAATCCAAATTGTCCATTGTTACCTCTTCCACCAGCTTTGCACGTTGTTAAGTTGTGTTTTTATACACGTAAACCTTTAGTACAGGAATCATCAACCACATTTTTACAAGGGCCAGCTTTTTTCTTGGCATATGCTATGGGGGCCAGAAAACTGTGATAATAATTATAAAACAATTCAAATGTAACTTTTTTGTCCACTTGTGATATTATTTGCTATCAGCCTCATTCAACAGACCTGACACACAAATAGTGCTCAATTAGTTTGGGGTATCTAGAGACAAAATCTATCCTTACAACAGCACGTTTTCTAACCTGTGCATGTTTTCATTTTGGTTACATGGAAGACCATAAGGGCCAAAGTTTGAAAAAATTCCAAATTCTAAGATTAAATATAGAATTATGAGAAAAAAAAGTGAAGGTAAAAGTTTGAGAATCACGTAATTAATTTAATTTTAGAATTCAAAATTTAATTCAAGAGTTCTGATGTCTTCATAAGATTTGACACGGAGGCAGGTAGGACCCAGAAGCAGGACAGATTTTGCATTTCACAATAACCAGCTATACTGAACAGACACAGGAACAGTTGGGTAGAGAACGGAGATCGAACCCACGATCCTTGGAACTCACGGCAGTGTTAAAGTCCACTTGGCCACGTAGGAGCCACTCACTCAAACTGCCACTCAGAGTGTTTAATATAAATCAGGCTAGGACTCGCTTTGTCTTTCAGAGCTGGAAACGGTTCAGATTGCCAGAGATCAGGCTGCCACCACTGATTCTGGCTCACAGACGGGTACTCAGCGTCACACACAGGCAGAGGGGTCAGATACCAGAGAACAGATGGCCACCACAGATCAGGATTCACTACCTTGTAGTCAAGTCGAGGATCAGACGATACAGGCGGAAACAGGAACAGAACAGGTCGGCAACAGGTGATCAGTCTGGATAGCAGGTCTGGAGTTCTTGGCATGAGAGCGAAGACAGTCTGATGCCAAGTGAGTGTGGAGCTGGGGTTTAAATAGGTGGTGTGATTGCAGCAGATGAGGTGCAGTTGTGAGCAGGAGCGTAGGTGACAGGAGTCGAGCTTGATTAGGCTGAGGCTGGAATGTGGCAGACTGAGGCCGAGACTGAGGTTGTGACAAGATTCTGATTTCTTTTAGTCATAAAAAAAGTATGATCCTTAAATAGATGATCATAATAATCAAGGGGCTGGATGGAAAGCTTTGAGGGGCCTTTAGTAGATCAGGCTGTATGTGTAGAGACGTTACCTAAGAGTCAGTAAACCATGGTATAATAAACATTTCAGCACCTGCTCCATTAATCACAGCACACACCAGCATTTGAAGACTCTGCAAAGTAAAAAAATGTCTGAACAAAATCGATGTCAACATGGTAAGCTTTTAAGCAGGAACATTCCTGCAAGTGAAGTAAGGACCTAAACAATAAGCACTGGAAGGATGTTTCTTTTAATGTATCTGAAGAACATTGCAATTTTGCTCCAAGGTCAACATGGACTTCGAGCATTCACAGCACAGCGGCTGATAATCCCCTTTTCTGTTTGGGGTCAGGGGCCGAAGAGTCCCCCTAGAGTGCAGTGTATGTGTCTGCACAAGTGTGTGTGTGTACGTCTGCTTGTGTACCTGCGTTAGTGTGTTTTCAGCTGCTTTGGCGTGCTTTTCTGTACTCCAGCCTTCCAACAGTAGTTAGCACGGCCATTTCTGTCAGAAGCTTAAAGCTGCAGCGCGGGGTCAGAGGCCAGGCTGCGGTTAATGCTCTTCTAAATTGCCTTTCCTCGGAGGTTTGCCCCCATCGAGACACCTGAGAGAGGTGGGAAGGTCATGCTGAAGGAAGTGGAGTCTCAAAGAAGCAGGCGCAAGGCCGCTGAACGTGTCCAATATGCTGAGCATCACCCTGCTGATAACCTGGGTGACAATGGAGTGGATTCTGCAGGCTGCACTATTATCTGCTGAGTTTTCTGATACTGTTTGTGTCTTTTTCTTTTGCATCAAGAGGGATAACTAAGGAAGGGCTTCTGTTATTGCCAAAGGAGGTGAATTTGTTACAGTGAAACAAAGGGACAATTTAAAGATACTACAGAGCAGTTTTATTTGTAGGTCTAAGTTTCTTTGCTAATAATCTGTGATCAAGATGCAGTTTCATGCTTCACTCTATTTGTAATGAACAAGACCTTTAATATGGTTTCTCATCAGCTGCTGTACGTCTTTCCCACATTTCATAAATGTACCCACCATTGTTTTAAAGGTCTCGTTCAAAATGACTTTTATGCAGATTGTGTACCCGCACTTATTTCTCCGCATATGGCGCAATAGCCACCTGAAATTGGTTGTTCCCCTCAAATCCCAGTCACATCAGAAAGAAGAGCTGAACAAAAACATGTCTGCAGCTTGTGAGCCTTTTTATTGGACTGAAAAGTTACCTTTAGGTATCCAGGTGTTAATAATAGATCCATGATGAACCTCTGAGCCAACAGCCTGCAGCAGAGATCAGACAGGGCTGAAAATGTCTTAAGACCCCCTACCATCACCACAGTTTGATTTTCTTACCTCTAGACTCACATATATGGAACAGCAGTAACCCCGAGATTATTATTCCTTCATTGATATCTGAAGGACGTTTCTTTGCCTGTTTTTGTTCATTCTTGGGGGCCATGTGAATCATGTTGTGAGTGCAAACTTCTGAATCACAAGTGTTTAATAATCAGCCTTTTTTAGTTAATCTTGATTAAACTAATGTTTTTGATCCTGAGATTTTACCTGTTCACCTAATTCTAAATATGTATGATGACTCATAATCTCCATCAAGTGCATGCAAACCATATAATAATCTCCCATATTTAAGAATTGCAGAGCCCCATGTAACCTCTCTAATGCTTGTTGCCTCTGTGGACCTGAGCCGCCCTCTCTCTCCATTCACTTTGAAACTAACAGAATCAGGTCTACACTGTTTAATATTTCATCGCACCTTTCTATGTAACTGTTATCCAGCTACAGCAGCCATGAAAAGTGAAGTAAAAGCAAGAGAAGGCAGCAAGAGAAGGAGGTACCTGGCTGACATGCATTTAAATGGAGCCGAGGTTGTGGGAGTGTGTTTACCGCTCTGCACCGTGCACGCTGCACCGTGCATGCCACCAAAAGCAACAGAATTTCACAGGCTGGGAGAGCGACTTTTATTCGCCTTTTCATTGAATTTGAAGAAATGAAGTGATGATTGGCCTTGTACTCTATTGAAGATGTAAGAACTGAATGGTGGATCACCTGAAAGGAAGCCTAGAGAAACAGCACAGCGGTTGACCTCGCTGATGTGGAAATGAAAAGCAGACCGGGGACTCTGATCCTAAGTGCAATTTGAAGGAGGGGCTGCAGGAGAGAGGGTGGAGGAGAATGGCAGAGCACCTTCTGTCTGCACGGTAGAGCAGAGGCCATTACTGGCTTTAGTGTTGTCAGCCGTTCGGCATCAGCTCCTCTGAGAATGAGGCTTTCAATCAATGTATGAAAAGACGGTATCTGTGGGGACAGAATGAGGCAGAATCAGTCATGACGGGGGCCGCGGCTGCACTCCAACGAGCTGCTTTTCAGAAGCAAAGCAGCTGTCAGGGAGGAATTGTCTCGTTTTGATCCGTGCCATCAGCCGCGCTGCATTGTTTGGAGTAATGATGGTTTCTCTGCTGCTGTTGAGGACGGCACACCAGGGAGGGGTTACTGTGACTGAACTTTATTGCTTGCCTGTTTTAACACGGTAAAGAAACCTTGCCTCTGCTCGAAGTAAGAGTCAATTTTGTTCCCTCTCTAGGGTTACTAATTTGATCAGAAGGGTTAGTGATATTGTTAAGGTAAAAGAGCAAATGTTTAATTCGAAATAAAAGCTGTATGAGTCATTGAGCAGAAAAAAAAAACAGTACAGACAAGGGGTGCATCAATTCTCAATAAAATACTGAACTGTTTAACAGTAGGTTCATGACTCAATGTACAAAAACTGAGGTACCTCCCGAACTGTGGCCTATGTGAATTGTTACACCCCTTGTATGGAAGACAACAACGGTAATCATCTAAATATATACGTATGCATGCAATTAGCTTTCTAAAACCAGGGGTCCCTAACCTCCTGGGCCATGGATCATTTTTACGACAGAGTAACAGCTAGTTTAAAACACCTTTATGGAATAACTGAGACTAAACAGTGTTTTATTTGGACAGTATGATCATATCCTTGTATATCTGCCTGTGTAAATTGAGTGTGAAGACTTTATAATTAGTCTTCCAGTCTCTGTTACTGCTGTGATGACTAAAAAAGTACAACCTAAGATAAACTCACTGTTAAAACCTGTGCAACTGTGCTCTGGATGAAGATTTAAAAATATTTGACTGTGCATAATGTGTGAAACCAGAGGACAGTGGATTGGGATGCTCAACTTCTTAACAAGGCGGGATTCAGCTCAGAGGTAATAACTTATACCCATCAATTACTTTTAGACACATCAGATCTGCTCAGACTTATGACTGGTGACCACATGAACACTATATGTACAGCTTTTCCCTCTGAACAAGTTAGTCACCTTGTTAACTGCACACTAAAACAGCTGGGTTACTTCATCTACCCAACCAAATGTTCTACTCATTATGGGTATTTGAATGGGATTTGGGTTATTTTGCAGAACTTATGCGCTGAGTAAAAAAATCTATCAACCCAACATACACCGGTTTACTCAACCCCTAGGTTGTTTGTGCTTCGAAAGTCACCACGGTGACAGACACGCTCCACCATGAATCCACACACCATGCCAGTTTACAACAGAGTTTACTGTCAATTTCTATGTCGACACATATTACCACCAGAGAGGTAGGATTTTTCAGTTATCCTTGATAAATTTAGCTGTTTTTTGGTCTCACTAAAGCGGAGGCACCAAGTTACCTTGGTTACCCGTGGCTTTGCACATTCACATATATTGACAGGGTATTCCAATTCTCCATAAGGTTAAGGGTAAGGGCTTAACAGCCCTTGAAATGAAGACAAACCACGACCTCACTTGAAAGGAGCACGATAAATTACCCATAATACACCATGCCTGCTGATAAGATAGTGGAGCGGAGACCGAAGAAAGCACATAAATGTCAGAAATTATGCAAAATCATAGATTTTCATGGTAATGATGCTCATGCTTTTATCAGATATTCAGTCCTGTGCTACTCAATGAAAATTTTAACCATGATGCAAGACAGCATCTTGGAAGTACATAAAGAATTGTCACATCTATGTTTAAGAAAAACTAGTGTGCAACTCAGGTACTGGGGTTGAGTCCATCACAACTGCATGCAGCTGAAACCACCCAGACTTTAAATTCATTAGCCCAGTACATGGGAATAGTGTGGAGTGAATGTACTGTATGTATTTGAAACAACCCAGAATAGAATGAATTTGACCCAGCATTTGGGTTAAGCATATAGCAAATATGTGTGTTTTGTATTTAATTTGACCCAAAAGTTGGTTAAAATATTGAATTCAACTGTTGGGTTAAAATGGGCCAACCTATTTTGCTGGGTCAAATTAAGTACTGCTGGGCTGGACTAGGAAGGAACATTTCCATCCAGCCAAAGATAGAGCACACTGAAGTTTGACTGGTGACTTTTGGCAGACAGTGTCACAAAGGGACAACAGTTGTGCATAATTAAGAAAGTGACTGATATGAAAGACCAGTGTTCTGCCCTAGACTTGATTTAAAAGCCCCTCCAGTGGTCCAAACCGTTGACTTCATACAAACTTCTTTCCAATATGCTCCACAGGCTTTGGCTTTAACTCAATCTGTGAACAAAGTGCACCAAATTATAAGTTATTTCAGTCAAACAGTTGAAGTCAACCATTTTAGTCCATTTTCCTGGTATGCCTCAAACATTTGTGTCCATTAAACACAGCAGGGGGAGGGGCAGTTTCTCTCTCCACTTGCTTTCTCATTGATTTTCCTGGTAACCAATAACCATCATCACTTCCAGATTATTTCATGTCTCAGCAGGAATTATTCTTCCATGAATTTCTTTTCGGACGTTTTCTCCTTTTCAGACATTTTGTACGTGCGGGTTTTGTCCTCCTTCCTGCCTCTTGCTTGCTGAGTAATTCCCTCCACTCCCCGGGAGGAACCAGCCCGTCTGTTATTTGCAGTGTGGGAGTTTTGAATAGCATCCTTTATGAAAAACAGGTGCCAGTTACTGTAGGGGAGCAGAGCAATCTAACCGAGTCCTGCCAGCCTTTCAGAGCACACACAACAGTCCCCTCCACCACACCCGCCCACCCAATGCCTGCAGCTTTTCCCCCAGCTCGTAATTAAGCTTCATTCAAGAAAAATCCATGACTAATACAGCCAAATTTTACATTGGGCTGTGCACAAATGCGTCAGTGAATGCAATTCTGCACTGCAAGCTGATGTGAGGGAGCACAGCACAAATTCTGATCGCAAGTCAATGAGAGATCTCAGCATGAATACAGCATGGGAAAGAGCCAGGTTTGTATGAGATGGAGAATAAGGGAAAGAAATCATCATACTGAGTTATTGTGCACAGAAAACCTATTTTACATGTTCCTAACGGTTTTATAAAGACGTTTAAAAAATATGACACACTATTACAATAATTGTTAATTTTGATTCTTTACTGAAGAATATAGTCTTTGGTTTTGCATATTGAGCAGATATCTCTGATTTTGGTTTAGTTGTTAATGTCAGAATAAGGTCAAGCACAACTTTTGGACAAAAAACTGATCATGGAGTATAAACTATGCCAAGTTTTTCTCTGTTTGAAAGAGTCCATATTTAGCTTTAACTCAAGGTCATATCCACAATTTCAATGGCTGCTAGAATATCTTTCCAATCCCTGAGTAACCTGATCCACCACTATTCTCTCCGTCAAGGTGCTTTGATGAAGCTACTGCTCCTTGAAAGGCCTCTTTCCCATGTGGGCCAATTCTAATCTGTTCTGATTGGTCAAACCAGTCTGTTCTGTGTTAACTGGGCAGTTCAGCATTGTAGAGTGCCATGTTTTCAGAAATTTTAATGCTTCCCACTTGCTACCCCAAGCCAACTAGCTTCAACTGTGGACAAAAAATGATAGGACATCATCGTAAGTCATTTTAGACACCTATTGGTACTTTAATCAGATGAGAGAGAAAAGTCCTGATACCACTTACCACTAATATGCACACACCAGCCAGACTTAACATTATAACCACTCACCGTGCACTGTGTGTTATGATCTTTAAACCTTATGATGACTTTAGCCTGTACCTGAATGTATTTCCTCATTTTCTTGGTATCTGAAGTCATAAGACATTGAGTCTCTGCCTAAAGAATAAACTTTTTCAAAAGGTTTAGAAATGTTGTTTAATTTGATAATTTCTCCCCTTAAATAATTTATTAGGCTGTACATTAACTTGTTGGAAAAAGTGATAAGTCACCTTTACAGGGTAGAGGATTATGCATCCGTGGAATGAGCGAACACTACAGCCTAGCAACTTCAAGCTGGTGTTGTGCTATGCAGTAGTTGCAGCGTTATCTGGTGTCAGCCCTGGTACGACTTATGGCCCTTTTCCATTAGCCCTACTCTACTCTACTCGACTCTACCCGGCTCTACTCCACTCGCCTTGTGCTGCTTTTCCATTAGCCCCAGTCACCTGGACAACAGGGTGCAGTGTCGCTATAAACAGCTGAGCGGCACTGCTGTGACGTCATTTTGAGTGTGACACGACAATCTGTGGCTTTTTGTCGAAAACCGAGTAAAAAAGGAAAGCAGACGAAGGCTGCAGGTGGTAAGAAGAAATACCCCTTGAGAAGCACAGGAGAGTTTTGGAAGCTATACAACAGAATGAAGCCAAGGACGAGAGCAATCGAGCTGCAAAGAAAAGACGTATGAGGGTAAGCCAACGGTCGTGCTCATGACTCATCGATGACATTGTCAGACCAATCAGTAGCCAGCAGTCGGTGATGTCATCTTTTAGTATTGACTTAGCTCACTTGGAACCAGAGCAGAGTAGGCACTAAAACCAGCTTGTTTTAGGAGGTTTTTTTACACCATGCTGTCAGTCTCTGGTAGAAATAAACTCCTCAAAATCACCCACACAGCATCCAAAATCCTCCCTTCGCCCACACCAAATATCTCAGAACTCAACGACAGAGCAATAGCCCGGCTTTCCAGGTCAATAGTCTCAGACACTGGTCATCCTCTCCATCACTTCTTCCAGCTCCTTCCCTCTGGACGCAGGTACAGGACTCTTAAACATAGAAGGGCCCGTTTTAAGAGGAGTTTTGTTCCATCTGCTCTGGCTATACTGAACAATCTACCTCCTTGACTTAACCTACTTGCCAGACAATGTTAAGTTCTGTCTTGCTCTTTATTTGTACACTTCTTTTTGTTTTTTTGCGTGATTGTCCATTGTTCTGTTTGTGTTCTGTGTGATGGTGTGCTTTGGCAACATGATATGGATGGCTGTGGGAAAAAATTACCCCTTTTTTTGAGACAATAAAGGTTCATCTATCTATCTATCTATCTATCTATCTATCTATCTATCTATCTATCTATCTATCTATCTATCTATCTATCTATCTATCTGTACCAGGCTAGTGGAAACTCGCTGCAAATCGAGTAGGGCCGAGTAGAGTAGGGCCAAGGCGTAGTAGTGGAAAAGGGACATTACAAACTACCAAATCAGTACAACAACAATTGGTTTAACAGAGAGGGAGTAAAAATTGACAAACTCCTTTTGAGAAGTGAAATTATTATCTTATGGCAAGAATCAACAATAACATAAAGCCAACTTATTGGAATGTGAGTGATGCAGTTCGGAGCTGCGCAATGCAATGTGACGCAATGTTTTTCACTTGAAGCCCAGTTCCATTTTTGTCTCTGATAAGAGAAGACTTGGGATGATTAGATGATGTGCTGGAAGGATTTCATAGATTTCTTTTCATTTTCTTCCTCAGCAGAGCTTGTTAATCAGTTTGAGATGGCTAAAGGTAGTGGAGCATTCATCTACTCCCATGGGTGAAATGTTTCAGTTTCATTTTTAACACTTAATTCGACTCACAGAGAGTGGGTTCTGTAAAACTGTTGTCAATAAAAGCACAGCACATCTGTTTCTCCAGGAAAAGCTCTTGATGTTCTCTCAACAAGAGAGATTAAGGTTATAGACTCAATGATTTAATGCATGCAGTATAGACAAGGGGCATGCAACACAGCAATGCAACATCTGACTCTTAACTCAGAGAGAACACAGTAGCCAAATTCACACCTCGGATTCAAGACGAATTATTAACACTCCTGTGATGCTTAACCTCCACTGTGAACTTTGCGGAGGAGTAATGGGGGGAACAAGTTAACCTTCTTATTTGCTCTTTCTCCAGAAGCAGTATCTGAGGCTTAATATTGGAGAGAAGAGTGCAGCAGAAGACAGGAATGAGTGTCACTGCATTTGTGTGTATGTGGGGGCATGTGCCAGACCACACGCATACAAGGCAAATTGCGGTGTGAAATTACACAGATATTACGGCCTCATTAAATTAATACGAATGTTCTGAGAAGTATATATGATGGTGCATTTGCTTAAAGACACTATGAAAAGGCTGAGTGACTGGGATCGGGGGGCAGGATGGGATTTCAAACTTGTCACAGTAAATGAGGAAAAAAAGACAAGTTTCCCATACACAAAATGTTACTTGGATTTATTTTTCTGTATTAGCATAGTCTAGGACAGTTCAACGATTACCAACAATTTATCAATAGATTATTAAACAACAGCTCTTCAACAAAATTCAACTATCTCTTTGGCTCTCTGGTCAAGTAACGTGATGCTCCGCTCACTGTTGGCTTTGTTCAAGTAAAAGAAGTACTGATCTTGCTCTCTTGGATCTGCTCCTTTGTGTTGTTTTCAGTATTAGCTCCTAATGCCTTTGCACACAAGGAGCAAATGTCAAAAACTGATTTTAAGCAGGACAAATCTCTTTAAATATTACATGAACCAGAGTCTGCATTCACAGCACATTTATGTGTTTTTGTTCTGCTGGAGTCTTGGCCAGTGGTTTTGTTTTTTTTAATTTGCTCCGGGCAAAGCTCTGCAACTCACGTGACAAATGTGGAGGTAAATAATGATGCAGCTGATTTCTTCTGACAGCATTCAGTGTCCCTGCCCTGCGTCTGAATGTTTTATGTTTATTACAGCGAGAAAAAGAGCCTTGGGGCATGCTGTCAGTGGCATTTTTCTCGATCAGTTCATTATGTACACGCAGTGCCTGCCATCACATCCATTGGGGTGTTTTAGCTCACATTTCTGCTAAAATCTGATTTCACAGAACAATGTTTTCAACTAATAAAAGAAGAAATGTCTATTCAATTAAAAGATAAAAACACAACAACACCTGACCTGTGTTTGAGAAAATGAATGTTTAAAAGAATGACATATTTTCAAAGAAATTATAAGATCAGATAATATCTTTTAAAATAAGGTCCCCACGTGCAAAACACAACAGAATATTTCGGAACACAAGAAAATAAAAAAGGCACAACAACAATGACGAAGCAACAGCAAGTTGTTCTACCTTTTCATTAGTTGTGCTTTTTAAATGGTGTTTGAATTTTTTTGTCAATGTCAATCATTAAATGTTCATGTTTGCTGTTGTGTTTCTTTGATATTCATTGTTTTCTTTAATTTCTTTATATTTCAAGTTATTACTGTTCTTAAATTTGTTTTTTGTTTTTTTTTGTTCTTTTGTGAATATTTTCCCAGCAATTGTCAGTCAGATCCATCCGTCTTTTTAGTATCATTCCATGCTATTTGTGTTTAAGGTTAAACTTGTTCATCAGTTCTTCCAGCATTTCTTTGCTGCTGCACCATAAGACTGTCTGTGGTTTCATTTGTATTTGTGTTTATTTGTTGTAGATTTTCTTTTTCATTTTCACATCTTTAGTTGAGTTTTTCTTTTCTTCGGTGCATTGCTGTATGATATAATTTCACTTAGATTTATGTCTTCATCTCTCATACTTTTTGGTAGTGCATTTCCGTTTTGATTATGGGATTTTAATTTATAATTTGTTTATGTTGTATTCCATTTTCATTTGGTTGCATTTTTATTTGTCGTTTCATTTTCTGCAGTAGGTGTTACATTTTACCATTCAAAACTGGGTTATTTACTTGTTGTCTTCTCTTTTTGAGTGATGTCTTTGTTTGTTTGATCATAATGTGTCTACATTTTTATTTTGATGCTTTACTCATGATTCTTGTTGTCGGTTTTCATTTATATTAAGTTTTTCCGGTTTTCATTTTGAATTTTAGACTAAGGGTTTTTTATGAAATTAGTTTTTGCAGTTGTTGTTTCTCATGTTTCATTTAATGTATGTGGTTATTTGTTAGTGATTTCATTTATTGCTGTGGTGTCAACATTTTAAATTAGGTTGGGGTTCTTTATGGATGTTGTGCATTTTATGTACTTGATTTTTTACACCATTGATATGTCTGTCCTGATTTGTTGTTGCATTTAGTTTGCATTGTGCTTTTTATTGTTAAAATTGTTTTGTTGTTATGTCAACTTATCTGTTTTGTTTTTATCTATAGTTGTTTTATGTGCTTTTGTATATTTACAGTAACATAATTTTGGTTAAATTAAATATCTTTGGTTATTCAATTGTAGTTCCTCTCTGTCTTGTTATATATATATATATATATATATATATACATATATATATATATATATATATATATATGTATATATAAACATGTATATATATACATATATATATACATACAAATACATACATATATATACATATATATACACACACACACACACATATATATATATATATATATATATATATATATATATATATCATATATATATATATACATACATATATATATATATATATATATATATATATATATATATATATATATATATATATATATATATATATATATATATATATTAGGGATGTAACGGTATGAAAATTTCCTGACACAACAATTGTGTCAGGAAATGTCCTATAAGTAAATTTGTTAAAAAAAAATTCATTACAAATAAAAGTAAACAATTTTTGCAAGCATTTGTCATTATTTTGTGATAAATGCTTAAACCGTGTGTAATTACAAGAATAGAAAAAAAAGAATTTGTACTTCATTTGTACAACAAGCTATGTATGCGCGCCTCTGCGGCACACGGCTTCTTCATCCAGGGGCAGACGCACAGAATTTCGCCTTTTTCAGGCAAAGAGCAACATCACCGTGAGTTATTGACACAGTGTGGTGATCAAACACAGTATAATGGTAAAATTAAAAGGACACAGTAATGATTACCGTGGGAAATTTGCCTTGTCTTCTTTCTTGTCAAGTGTTTTTATATGCTGCTGTGTTCGCACACAGGGCTTCTTTATCATTGTAGTTTTGCATTTAAAATCAAACCTCTGCCAGTACTTTACCTCATTCTAATCCACCAAAAATGTGTATATTTTTTGTTAACAGTAAAAACCAAATGATACACACCTGTTTGATAGCCCAACAAAAAGAAACATAGAGGTTGATAACAAGCAATATCAAAGTATTAATTGTTTGGATAAAAGAATGCAGACAAACTTCTTGTTCAAATGTTTCTGTTTCAAACTATTTGGTGCAAAATAGTGCTTTCTCTCCTTACTGGTTATTATAATGTTTCTGAACTTTTTAAAATCACTGATCTTCAAAAACACGAAGGTTGATCATTTTGAGAAGTACAGAAAACTTTGCCAACCTCACTCCACAGAATTGTTGCCCATATTTGGTCAATTTCAGAAACTGTGCAGGGGTAAATGCTGGGGGTTTTTATATACCAAAAGCTCAAAGATAAATACAATGAATCCCCTCTCATTTTAAATATATCAATATTTAATATCTGCTCCATGTTGCTGTCCCTAACCAGATTTTTCTTTTGCGACAGAGACACAGAACACTTGTTTGCAGTGTGAAATAAAATCAGCATAAACATGTCCACAATGGCACACTGAGTGAATAATCGTTTTAGAGTCCATGAGGAGAGAATAAACAGCTGAAGCAGCAGAATGTGTGCAGAGAAAAATGTGCGTGTCATAGATTCATACGAGTGTGTGTTTGTTTTCTAGCAGCAGCTTGTGAAAGTCTCAGCTTTCATTTCATCGTCGGTTTAAGGCAGACGACTCGGCTCAGTGTTAACGATCAGCAGCTCAGTGTGTGCAGACTGTTCTAATGAGAGTGTTACAGGAGAGAGAGCTGCAGGGACTGAAAGATGTCACTGCTCACTCTGATCCACACACAGACGCACAACAGCGCGGAAGACTGAAACTATCTGAACTGAGGGAGGTGTGTCCAATATTTGAGCTGCACAAAAATGGCTGTTTCAAGTCTTTATTGTCTCATTTAAGTAAATCTTTTATTCCATTTAAAGCAATTAATTAGCAGAAATATATTAGATTAAACAATGGCCAGAAGAAACCACACCTCTCTTTGAGCCAACTAAAGCACAAAGAGACAAGATGCACCAAAAGCTTCAGTATTTGTGTTCCCTTTATTTCTTGAACACTTCTGAAATTCCGCAAGAAATGTGACTGCACGACTACTATCTGATGTGTTATAGAAACACACCTGTTACATTCATGAAAGAACATGGAAATATATAGTAGATACAATCTGCTGTTTTTGAGGTAGGACCATTAAATAACAAGACTGCACTTACAAGGATAAAACGTGGTACACGGCAGTGGCGATTGCTCTAAGACTGCAAGGGAAGCTCAGCTTCCCCTAAAATGTCCCCAAAAAGTGGTGATATGTACTGCTGTGTGTACATTTCATTGACTAAATATGCGTTAGAATACCTTCATCTTTTGTTTAGAATCAGCTACTTATCACAGGTAACTGGTGCGACTTCCTTCTCATTCATCCCCGCAGCGTCTCAGCACTTTAACACAGTCGGACGCTGAGCGTCTTCTGACTTCGAAGCATAGAGTGAGTTGTTCCACTGTGGAAACTGGACGGTCATTGGATAAACGCTGGTCTTTGTCCCGCCCATCGGATGCTCAGCGTCTCTGGGGGTCTATGAGGCAGTGGGCTGGCCTGGACGCTCGGCTTCTGCATGATGATTGGATGATCTGTCTGAGGCCAAATCCCTTTTTGATTGACATTGAAATGAGCCAATCAGCGTTCTTGAAATATAACCCTCCACCGGAGCATCTTCTAAGTTTTACATTCAGTTGTTCTGGAGAGGAGCTTCTCCTGTTTAAAGCGGCTCAAGTCTTACACCTGCAACACAATGGGCCAAGGCCATTGAGAGATAACTGGTAAAATCCCTGGAAAAGACACCTCGGTCCGACAGGGTCACAGATCATTTTCTTGAAAAGGAACGGAGGCATTTACGTTTAAATAAATAAACAAATGTATGATGTAGGCCGGAAAAAAATGAGCTTCCCCTCCTTGACTGACCAGCAGCCGCCACTGGTACACGGTCACTCAGTGTTGTGAATTAATGGTTTGAGTATTCATGCATAACTGCTGTAGGTTTCCAATAAGTGGCGTCATTAGTTTAATGCTAGCCACTGGTTAAAATGGGTTCTGCAAAGGCATCAGAAAATAGTTAGATAAAAGTTAAGCGACGGAGTAACCTAAAATTTTTGGTAAAATTAAACAAAATATCTGGATCTTTTGAAACGTAAACTTGAGGCATGTGGGGGAAACTGCATGTCACATGAATGTGTGTCTGAATGGTACAAAAGAATTTGTGAAAGAGGATGTCCAAGACGATTAACAACCAAAGTGTCCAAACAAATCAAAACTTATCAAAAACATACAAAAACTGAAACAAATCATTCAAAATGATTGACAACTCAGCATAAAGATGTGTTTACATCAAATTAAAAAAAAACTACACTGTGTGACTGAATTCGTGAATGTATTTGCTGTTCAATTGGTTACTATTGTGGCGATTTTTTTTCTTTCTGACCCTTAAAGCAATGAGAGAAGGTGGAAATGCATCCATTTGATGATCCATATCCTATGGAGCCACACACACAGAGTTTCACCACGATGTCTGGGTGATTATCCCCCTGTGGTCAGGTCATGAGTTGATATTTTCTTTGGTGAAAAGCATATCAAATCTTTAAAATTTGAACTTGACAAAATTGTGTGCTAAAGCTCTTTCTAAACTTCTTACTCCTGATCAAAAGGAAAAATACAGGCAACTTTGTGAAAACAGTTAAGAACAAATGGAAGGAACCCCAACTTCTTTAGGAGTTATTACACGCAATGAGAGAAAACAGCAATTAATGCATCAGAAGACACCACCGTCGCCAAGGATGTAGAAAGCATGACAAAGCAAGTCCAAACTCAAGGTCATGTTTGTTTATTTCTTTGACAGTAAGGGAATCATTTCTGAGGAGTGGGTTCTGGAAGAGTCGACAGTCAATCAATTATAAAGAGGTTCTGAAAAACTGTGGGGTAAGGCAGAAGAGAGGGAACGCAACAGTGGAAAATGGTTAAACAAACTGAAGGGCATAGAAGACTTGTAAAAGTAGAATATGGAGTCTTAAATACCTTGTTCTTATTTGGCGGGGACCTTTCCCTTTTCCTGTCTGCGATAGTTCATAACATGGGGGTCCTAGGCACAGCAGAGTTCAGTAAACTCTGCCCTTAATTACTATTACTACTCTGCTCTGGTGTATTCTGTGCAGATGTGAGCCTTAATAAAAACATCTGCCTACTGTAATAAAATCTGCTCTCTAACTCCTCCTGTCTACTGTTGACAGAGACTTTATTAAAGTTATTTCACAGAAAAGAGCTGCCTGCTGCTGCAGCAAATTACTAACACTGTTACTCCAAAGTGATTCCATCCCACATCAACTTAAACGGATGATTTGTCACAGCGGCTCATACAGACATACACAGCTGAGTCAGATATTTCCTTTTTCCTGCTCCTTCCTTTACACAAACTCAAAAAACAAACTGCAGTGAAGTCTCAAAAAAAGACAAAAGCCTTCCACATGAACTAAAGACTCCAGAGAAACGACAGTGTTGGGACTTTTGCATAGAGCTTCATGCAGGGTTTCCTCTACAGGAGGTGTATGGATGTAAAATACTGCAACAGAGGGACCAGGGCAAACATTTTTTCAGACTAGCATCACTCTTTCAGCCTGAATTCAGAGAAAAGAACATCACAAACCACAAAAATTAAAAAGAGAGGTGTTCCTCATTGAAAAGCAGGTCAGTGCCAACTTTGATTGCTTAGCTAGCTTGTCCAAAGTTAAGAACACATTCATATAGTCATTACGGAGCATTCGTAATTAAGCACAGTTTCAGCACGATACCAATGTGAAGCAGGTTTGCACAATTCTGAAGTTGAGCTTTTGTTAAACAAGTCCTGATTCATGCCTTACTTCCAGGAATATACGTCAAAAATAATGTATTGAATTGCTTGTAGTGATAAGTAAATATGTATCTGCTTATGAACAGGTACAGTTTTACTGAGTGAGGGTCTTAAATTAAGTTTTAATGACTCCTCTAATAGAACTTTACATTTAGGACAACCTTCAAGGTAAATTTCACTCAACTCATTGACAGATCATTTTTAATTATTACAAGCAGTCTTATATTTAGTTCTGATACCTGCACATAGGATGTTAATCCAGACATGTTAGGGAACTGTGCCTTAGAAGAGATATATTTTATACTAGAAACTGGACAAATACAGTGCAGGCGGACTGTGTGGAAACTTGGGGAGAGTCAATAGCAGGGCTACTTGCATGCTGTTGGCAATGCTCTGGCAAAACACTAACCAGCAGTGCCTATTGTGTTCCAGTTCACTTAAAAACAAGCAGAAGCTGAATGTCATGAAATAACCACAAAAATGAAAAAGTAAAAACACATCTGAGGAGTTGACATTTATGGCTGCATAATCACTTGTGGTACCCATTTGGGCAAGTAAACTTTGTCTCATTTATTTTGGGGGATTTCTGTCTTAATACATCCAAAGTAAACATAAACCCTAATATACTCTATAACAGTGAGTGCCATCCTATATTTACACAATTTTGATATGATGGTAAATTTTCTGCTAATAAGTGGGATGATTATGGACCAGGGAAGATAGTAGCAGCATGACATGACCTGGAGGTTGCATGTACAGAGCCTGGGTTTGTTGAGTGATACATGTTGTTATGCCATTTGTGGTAGTGTGGTTGGTAAGAGAAAGTTGTGATAATTATGACAATAATCTGTAATTTCAAAAATATGATGTCATCTAATATCAGCTGTTCACGTACATATAGTGTTGAATTATTTTCACAGAACTTTCCCAGAACACGAAATACAGTAATCTCAGTATTTAAATGTCTCCTCTTTCCAGTGAATGTAGGTAAGACCTCATTCAGATTTTCAAGTTTAAGAAACAAAATGAAACAAGACATTACGTCTTGTTTGTTCTTTAAAAGCTTTGTTGAGTATCACCAGGACTATCAACTAAAGCATAGGAATGCACAATATTATTGGTACAATATCAGTTTAGGCTGATATCCAGATTTTTGCAGATCCTCACATCCAATCTGTATCAGTGACACTGAGTTTAGAAATACCAGCACATCTGCAATTGGCAAAAAATAAATATCATGTATCCCTAGTTTGAATTATAAATTCAAAACTTACACTCCTATGTGGATCCACAGGTCCCTCATGGCTTCTGTAAACGCATTAAGTCACATAATCTGTGCATGATGCTCCATGAGGCCTCACAAGTCATGAGTATTTACAGACATAGTCCACTTGTTGGTCCAAAATGGTTTGCTGTAAAGTCCAGTTTCACTTCAAGTCTGCAATCTAACAAAGAAGAGCAAGTTTTCAGCTTTTCTAGGTTCATTAAATGTGTAATAGTGGACATAAAGCAGATGCAGGCAACCTGCAGGCAGGATAATCTGTTCTCGAAGGGAAAATTGTTCGGTCTTAAAGATTTTGCACATTGTAGTTTTTGTCCATTTTGTTTCTACTCCCATCTTATTTTAACATCTATCTGGCAAACCTACTGTCCATGCAGGCAACAAAAACAACCAAATTTTTCCTTAAGGGTTGATTTAAGTATTTCAGATTCAGACTCTTAGGGATAAACAACATCGGTTGGTGCAATGCCACAGGGCAAATGTGTTGCTACTCACAATGCAAAAACTCATATCTTGGCAAATGAGTTTGTCTAATCTCAGGCCAAAAATATCTATAGCACTTATTTTTATTCATATGCACTCAACAAGTCCTGATAAAAAGGAAACAAAAATAGATACTGAAGTGCTTGTAGTGACAAGTAAATATATGCCAATTAAACAACTAAAGTTTTACTGAGTGAGTGTTTTGAATTAAGCTTTATTAACTCCTCTGTTACAGAAAATTACATTTTAAAAACGCTTCAAGGTAGATTTGTCTCACCTCATTGGCAGATAATTTTTGCTTATTACAAGCAGCTCAAGCCTTAGCCTTTAGTTCTGATATCTGCAAATAAAATGTTAATCCAGACATGCCAAGGAATACTGCCTTTGAATCAGTCTAGAGAGATTTTTTTGACTAGAAATTGGACAAATACTCACACCTGGACTTTTTGCAGTGTGATGACTGTTTATGAACACAGAACACTCTGAATCTTCAGCAGCTATTGGATTGACTTTAAATCTGCATTGACTTCTGAAAAGCACATTGACCCAAAACAGGAAAACATGTTTTTGGAGTTTCCTGAATTTCAAAATACTGTGGGAGTAGTGGAAATAATTTACAACAACACTATCATAGCAAATGACAGGCACATGAACCTGTTGTTTACGTGTTGTTTTCTTTGTTATCTTGTGCTATCACAATGACTTTGTGAAGTTGTGGTTCTCTTGTGATTTTATGATCTTGTTTTTCGAGTCACTAAGGGCTGCACATCAAATACGTACCCAGAGAGCAAAGACATTCAACGTCAAGTGGAGCAAGGTTGCAGCATGGATGTAAAGCTACGTAGACGGACTCGGTTTAAATTCTGGGTTAGCCCTTAGTAGTCAACTGGTTGTGCTGGCTCCAATGTGGCTTCTGAGAAAGTAATCTGTTTTTCCAGATTTTCGTGATGTTAATGAAGCTGATGCGCAACATTGTGGTAGTACACAGTTACTTAAACATCCATAGATCATATGATTTTTCACTTTTAAGGTTGATGTAACCAGGAGAATCTCCTTAAGATTAAAGATCTTATTTCCAAGAGTGTCATGGCTAAGATGAGCAGCAACACATAATAAATTCATACACTAAACAATTACAGTCACAGATCAACAGAAATAATCAATCATTACATCCATGATACTGCTTCAGTCAAGACCTCTGGCTCCTCGTGTGATGCTCTTGTTTGTTAATTTCTAGTCTTTCAATTTGTATTCTTCATCCTCTCCTGCCAAAATAAGAGTCTGGGCTTCTCTGGCATCTTTTCAGCCGAGCTCTGTCTGCTCCTCGCTTTTCTTTGGAGCACAGATCCGAGAAAAAGGACATGAAAGACAGATTAAAATCAGAGCCTTTTACTGACAACTGTTGTTTATCTCTCCTATTCTATTTTGTAGTCGCACAAACACACATGCACACACAAAATGACCAGCTCTTTCTACTACTGACAGCAAGTTTCAACCTCCCGCCACCCCCCACCCTCATGGATGTGGAGCTGCGGACTAAAAGAGAGCCAAGCCTGTCAGAGTCCTAATCGTTGTGGAGAGGCCCTTGGCTCTGTATGCACAGCAGACGCCAGCCCCAATTAGACAGGTGTATACAGTCTGCCAGAGCGTGCGGGGAGCGATGGGCCCTTTCCCTCTGCACAAACACCCGTTCTGCACCGCCGCTCAATCGATGCAGCCCTGGGACTCTGAGGGGTCTGACTGGGGGGATGTGCAGCAGTCAGAGGTGGCAGTGGCTGAAAATAAGCCCGAGAAGGTCGGATGGGATGACGACAGAGGAGGAAATGAGTGTTGGTCGAGGAAATAAGAAGCAGGCAATGACACTCACAAATGCGAAACTTCAAAGACGGTGGGCTGAGATGTTTCCTGAGCAACATTTTGACAGTGAAAAAACAATCACATGACACTCTGATCTGTCACTATGAAAGAGTAAATACAAAATCACAAAGAGGCAGCTTCTATCAGTGTCACAATCTGTCTAAAGTTTATTTTTATTACTTTAAATATCACAAATTTTGACTTTTAAACATATTTATCTTATTCATGAATGTGTCTGAAGCATTGTTTGGGAAGAGCTGATGAATTTGGACCTTGAAACATATATTAATGTTCTATTTAGCACAATGACAAAGCACAGTATAAATGTCTTTAGACTGACGCTAGGGGTGGGCGATATGGCAAAAATATCATATCACAGTTTTTTTAAAATAAAATCACAATCACGATTTTATCACGATTCTTTTTTACGTTGATTTTTCTAGACTAATTTGCATGTTTGACCATTTTTCCCTATGTTTAACAAATAAAACATGTAAAACCCTAAAAGAAAAAAAATACAATTAAAGCCAAAGAAACCTTCTGAACAGGTTTTAATTTAAAAAGTGCAGTTTTTATTAAAAATGTGCAATAAATGTAAACATAAAAGGTAATGAACAACAATATCAACATTATCTCTTAAAGTGAAACAATTTAAAACAAATGTTATCTAACTGCAATGTCTATAATCTGAGTGAATAATACAGCTGCCTTAGAGCAGATTTTTGTTCAGACATCTTCAAGCTTTTATCTCCCTTTCTCTTTCCACCATGGCTTCATGCTACATAACCAAACAGGAGATCCCACCATGCACTGCGCATAATGTGCTACAACTGGCTCGTCGGGTGCGCATCAAAGTCTCTGTGCCCACAAAGACAATCTGACGATCTCTCTGCTTTATGAGATCATCCCCACGTTATAATCCTTAACGATTTAATATCGTCATATCGCACACCCCTAACTGACGCCATGTCCTAGCTTAACACGAGTGTCATATGTCTTGTTGTGTTGCATTACACACCGTCTGTCACTCTCTGTATACATTGCGTCAATTAAATACAAGGATTTCCATATTCTTTATTTCCCCTTGCAAACAGTATGGCAATGCTGTTACTGCACATGTGGAGAAACAGACGTGTGCTTTGTACTGACTAAGGCTCGTCAGTACACAGCTCTCTCTGAGCCAAACAAACTTTCTGTCTTTAGAGTTACATGTGTGAGAAAAAAATAGTTTCTCTCACTAAGATTGCTGATTCAAATCAGCAAGCTCTGCTGAGGGATAAAAGAAATCATCCTCAGACACTCTCCCTGTTTGCTTGCTTTGTGTCCATGTGGACATGAACAACAGAGGGGGCATTAAAAAACAAGATTGAGGCAAAGATGTCTGGGTTGGTCTTGGGTTGGGATGCTCACATATGATTCCATGCACTTAGCCAGATTATGTCACTAACGTTTGCTTGATCGCATTCAGATGTGAGACAATTTTTGGTGGGATTTTTTTTAAATCTGTATTAAAAAAATAAAGATTTAGTTTATAGACATTTAGATACATCAAGCTTTTGCATCACAGTGTTGAGTTTTGGTGCTCTAAAACTAATTAGAGAGAGAATTTTTTTAAGTTCAGTTTACCATGTCTTATATGACCGGTAGCCCACATTTTGGCCTTATCTTATTTTTTTTGTTTTTTCGTTTAAATCAACAGAAAACAATCAAAAATCAAACCTGCTCAACAAATGGCAGTCAAGAGTTTTGAAGTGTGGCGATCTTACAGTGTCCATTCATCTAATGCTAATGCACTCTGTAAATATCAGGATCACATTGACTTTACACTCGAGACCAGGTTTTAGGGTCTAGGGTGGAGTCATCCGTGGTTATCACATTGTCTAGCTGCATAGCATCTTGTCTGCAGGTTTGCTCCAACCACTGGCTCATGTCCTCACTCAATGGAAGCAGTGGTGTGCAGCCCTTGGCAACTTCAAAAATGAGATCACAGGATCATAAGACATCTACATCTCATGAGGTAACTGTGAGATCACATAGGAAGAGCAACACATAAACAACACAGTACATTGCCTATCTGATTGTCTCTCTGCATCAATGGTACTTCTTCATGGTGGTGTATATTGAAATTATTCAGAAACTCTGGCACTTGTTTTCCTGGTTTTGGGCCATCTACTACGCAAGGATTGATACGGATTTGAAGAGCCCCCCCACTGAAAACTAACCTGACACGCCAGAAAGTTCCATATATCCGCCATGGATATATTTCACTAGCCCATCTAGAGAAGAAAAAAATGATTTCAGAGTGCAGAACCGTCAAAAATAACTGCAGCTGGTGACCGCACGATTGTTCTGCTCATCACACTCACCACAGACCAAACATATTAGGCCACAGTATGACATAGCAGCTCAGCCCTGTTGTTAGCTGTTAGCTTAAACTACATTTCAGTCCTTAGACTATCTTAATTCAATAAATTGTACCACACAGATGTATCATTTACTTCTTATATGTGACATGAACCTCGTCAATGATAATCCCCACTTAGTTCTCCTGGTAAACTTCAGAGGAGAGCACATTTCACCCGGTATCGTGACCATAGACTAAGTGCCATCGACCACGAAGGATTACCACATCTCTCCCAGTTTCCTAGCAGTGACCCCAGAGCTAAAACATGATTTCCTATAAGAAAGGCTTTAAGTGACCTTTTTTGCTCCTTTTCTAAGAAGAATTTAAGTCACTTTCTCATAAAACCACAGATATTGCCACGTCCACGTAGGCTGCCTCAGAATTGTTGGTTCAAAACATGCACTCACTTCCTGTTGTTGTCATGTCTTTAGTTTCCACCTCACCACAGCTCTGTCATTTTTTATGTTTTCACTTCAGTAAAGAATTCTCACAGAAAGCTTAGGAAGAACAAGAGAGGCTCGTTCCTTAAGTGATCTTATTTATTGAAATACTGACCAGGAAAACTTCAGAAAAAGAGCATTCTATATGAGGGTTTATCCACAAAATTTGGCAAATTTAGCTTTTACTTCTTAAAGCACAAAACTAAAGTTTTATGTTGTGTTTACTTTATTAAAAGATGTATTCTATCAATGCAAGCATTTATTTCTGCCAAACCATGCACTGCAGAAACTCTGATCTAGCAAGTGTGCTTTTCTATTCTCAAATAAGAAATATCCAAAACACTTATTCTAATCCACATTCACATAATCAGGAAAGATAAATATCTCACTTTAAGGAATGAAAGGCAAAAATACAGCACTGAATTGCTTGTAATGATGAGAAAACATCTGCCAATTAATCAAGGAAAAATGACTCAGTGAGGGTCTTAAAGTTTAATATCTACTCAAGTTAAATTTGTCTTGTCTTATTGGCAGAGAATTTTACTTGTCATTACAAATAAGATCTTCTTACAGACATGTAAGGACATTGTGGATTAGAATAAGTCTAGTGAAATTTTTTATCCTCAAATTGGACAAACACTCTTACTTCGATCTGAGTTATTTCAGTGTCGTTAATATGGTGCTATATTTGTCATATTGCGATACATTTTGGACAAGAATCATGCAGAGCTTTAGGTAACACAAAGTGGTTTCCCAATCCCCAAGATATTTTGGAGTGTTTGACATGTGTGAGTCACACATGAGCCCCCATGTCAGCAGACTGAAAGCTCTGACTTGATACATGCATGAAAAGAGAACATTACCAGGTATGCACAAACCCTACATCTACCTGGTTCAGCAAACTATTGTTTAAAAAAGGTGTTAAAAACATCCTGCAGCATATTTCACAGGAAAACAGCTGCATCTGGTCCTCAGTTATTTATAATAATAAGGAGGACTGGTGTTTAAATAAAAATGCTTCTTGAAATGTGTCCGCTCTTTCAGGGATGCTAGCATACGTAAAGGCTAATAATAACTGAGCCTGAGTTGTGTAACTTCTTTTTAAATAATCCAATTAACCCTGGGGACCCTGCAGTTGCAGCACATTTCATTTGGTTGTAAATCTCACTGCCTGCGTCTGATCTGCTCTGGTTTGTGTCAATCAGCCTGAGCACGGAGCGCCACTCAGGCCTCGGCGAGGCCTCCAGCCCAACACGTTTCTGATTGGACATTGATTTGCAAGAAATATCTTCAGGTGCCGCGGGCATGATGCTGAGTGGCAGCTGCAACATGACAGCCATCAATTAGAGCGTGCTAAGTCTTAATGCAGCAGCCAGGGCATGATTGTGAGCATTAAGGTGGAATTAAGTGTATCCGTGGGCTGAAATGGATTTAGAGATTGTTCTATTGTCACATTTTATACCAAATAAGGGATGTGCAGCTCAGCTTTGGAGACTATTCACGTCAATGCGTGTTATTCAAAGTGCAATACACCAGAGAGCAGAAATGATGTTCAAAGACGACAGGCGGTGGGATGTGACGCTGACACATAAAGCAGGTGCAGTTCAAAGCACATCACATCCCGTTCGTTGCGTCTTTAATTTCACTGTGAGGCTGTCAGGATGGATCTCAAACAGGGAGGAGACAGAGATATTGTAAAGCAGATGAATGCAGCCTTCAGGAGAGCAGCTCTGACTGACGGAGACAAGGGTAAACACTTCACAGGCCCCGCCGCTCGCTCCGCACGCAGGCTCTTATGCAAAGAGGGGGGATCGAGGGAGAAACGGGAGAAGGAGTGCGCTCCACCCTCCACCCCCTCAGCACCGTGTGTAAAGAACCCAGCGCCCCCGTTTCCTGTGAGAGGGAGCAAGCTGAATTTTGATAACACTCATTTCCAATTGAGCGCTTCAAAGAGGAAAAGGCTCGGAGACAATTAGAGTGAGAGCGCAGCCTCGGCAGCCCTGAATAGCCCTTGATGAGAGCGGCGGGCGAGTTTGGATAGGTTAATCAGGCGTAATCGGTGAGCAGGTGTCGAACACGCCACCTTACAATCCTCTGCCCCAAATTATATGATCGTCACATTCACAAAAGTGTGTCTTTTAATTAAACACAGTGTCCCTTTTTGCTGTCTTTCGCTCATTCAAGAGCGTGAAGCAGCGCTGATTGCATCAGATCGCTGACACCAAGAACAAATTGCTTTTCTGCCGTGGCAGCGATGATGAAGGGGGTGGAAACAGGGTGTGTGTGCATGTGTGTGTATGGGGGGGTGATATGGAGAGAGTGTTGATTATCACAGAAGAGGCACAATGGAGACTTATCAGAAGATGATGCAGAAATTTCTCTCGTGCAGAGAAGAAAAGAAGCTGAAGTTTCTTGTTTGATCAAAATAGAGGAAATAGAGATGCTCACATCTCCAGACTGTTTTAAAGGGCATCAAATGACAAGAAAAGGCATTTTTTAATGAAAGTTATGCTTCTGCTTTAAGGTTTGTAACATTATCAGGTACAGATCATGTTCTTTAGTTTGAATCAGGGGCCCCCAGACTTTCTTGGTTTGGGATCAAAATATGAATTGTGCCTTCTTCCTGAGACCCAAACTACATTATTTTATGGAAACTAAGTCAAATTTATATTTTACAGGAGATCAATTCACATTTCTTACCCAAAACATGTACAACATGATATATAAATGAAAATATATATTTCAGACAAACACACAACACTTCTTTCAAAACCTGTCGCTTTACAGTTGAAGTGAATAATCAATTGTGATTATGATTGTAATTACAAAACACAAAACCAGTGAAGTTGGCATGTTGTGTAAATCATAAATAAAAACAGAATACAATGATTTGCAAATCCTTTTCAACTTATATTCAATTCAATACACAGCTAAGACAAAATATTTAACGTTCAAACTGAGAAACTTTATTTTCTTTTGCAAATAATCATCAACTTAGAATTTAATGGCAGCAACACATTGCAAAAAAGTTGGCACAGGGGCATTTTTACCACTGTGTTACATCGCCTTTCCTTTTAACAACACTCAGTAAACGTTTGGGAACTGAGGAGACCAATTTCCAAAGCTTTTTGGATGGAATTCTTTCCCATTCTTGTTGATGTACAGCTTAAGTTGTTCAACAATCCGGGGTCTCCGTTGTTGTATTTTACGCTTCATAATGTGCCACACATTTTCAATGGGGGACAGGTCTGGACTACAGGCAGGCCAGTCTAGTACCCGCACTCTTTTACTATGAAGCCACGCTGTTGTAACACATGCAGAATGTGGCTTGGCATTGTCTTGCTGAAATAAGCAGGGGCGTCCATGAAAAAGACGTTGCTTGGATGGCAACATATGTTGCTCCAAAACCTGTATGTACCTTTCAGCATTAATGGTGTCTTCACAGATGTGCAAGTTACCCATGCCTTGGGCACTAATACACCCCCATACCATCACAGATGCTGGCTTTTGAACTTTGCGCCTATAACAGTCCAGCTGGTTCTTTTCCTCTTTGGTCCAGAGGACACAACGACCACAGTTTCCAAAAACAATTTGAAATGTGGACTCGTCAGACCACAGAACACTTTTCCACTTTGCATCAGTCCATCTTAGATGAGCTCAGGCCCAGCGAAGCCGGCGGCGTTTCTGGATGTTGTTGATAAATGGCTTTGGTTTTGCATAGTAGAGTTTTAACTTGCACTTACAGATGAAGACGAACTGTAGTTACTGACAGTGGTTTTCTGAAGTGTTCCTGAGCCCATGTGGTGATATCCTTTACACAGTGATGCCGGTTTTTGATGCAGTACTGCCTGAGGGATCGAAGGTCACGGGCAGTCAATGTTGGTTTTGGGCCTTGCCGCTTACATGCAGTAATTTCTCCAGATTCTCTGAACCTTTTGATGATATTACCGACCGTAGATGATGAAATCCCTAAATTCCTTGCAATAGCTCGTTGAGAAATGTTGTTCTTACACTGTTCGACAATTTGCTCATGCATTTGTTCACTAAGTGGTGACCCTCGCCCCATCCTTGTTTGTGAATGACTGAGCATTTCAGGGAAGCTGCTTTTATACCCAATCATGGCACCCACCTGTTCCCAATTAGCCTGTTCCCCTGTGGGATGTTCCTCAACTTTCTCGGTCTTTTTTGCCACTTGTGCCAGCTTTTTTGAAACATGTTGCAGGCATCAAATTCCAAATGAGCTAATATTTGCAAAAAATAACACAGTTTACCAGTTTGAACGTTAAATATCTTGTCTTTGCAGTGTATTCAATTGAATATAGGTTGAAAGGGATTTGCAAATCATTGTATTCTGTTTTTATTTATGATTTACACAACGTGGAAACTTCACTGGTTTGGGGTTTTGCAATTACAATCACAATCACAGCTGATTATTCACTTCAACAGCATAGCGACAGTTAGGTTTTAAAGGAGTGTTGTGTGTTTGTCTGAAATATATTTTTTCATTTATATCATGTTGTACATGTTTTGGATAATAAATGTGAATTAATCTCCTGTAAAATATAAATTTGACTTAGTTTAACTAACTCTAAGAAACAGTAACACTTGAAAAGTTTTCCAGCTCTGAGCAGAAGCCTATATTTCTTTGAAATCATGAAATACCTGGAATTTAAAAAGACTGAACGCATTCCATTATTCTATTGACATTCTCTGTATTTTTTATATCTTCTTGATTATTTATGTCGGTGAGTGTGGGTGTGTGTAAATGTGTGTGCTTGGATGTTAGAATGGTTGTTTGTGAGGCATGTATTTTTTCAGCACTTCACAGCCGTAGCATCCACACTTTTCTTGTATGTTTTTGAAACTGTGCTATAACATGAAACCTTGAACCTTGAATCTTAAATCTTTAAAACTAAGCTTCATCTCTGCACACAAACAATCATAAAATACCATGTAGCCTCTCTGCTTCCTACAAAAGGCTCCAGTGAAGCTAAAGTTCAATAAATCATCTTGATAATGTTGCTATGGCATCTTGGACAGAACAGTCTTCAGTTTTTACTCGCGCTCTCTCACTCTTACTCTTGTCGAGCCAGAGGGCTCATGGAGATGTGAAAGAACAGGGTCACACAGAGATAGGGGAATGGATGGGCATGGCCGCTCCTCATTTTAGTGAGATTGGTGTGACAGTCCACAACCCAATAAAAACCTGGGATGGGACCCAAACTGTGATAAAGGTTGATTTAAATTGTCTTGATGTCCCAGCAACAATCAACAGATGTGTTCAGAAACAGTTCTGTCATCTGTATCAGCAGAAGCATAGGATAATCAAGACCAGGGGTGTCAGACCTCTGGTCCTGGGGGCAACTGCAGTCTACGGAAACTTTTATTTGACTGTCAGCAAGTTACAAGAACTAATGGATGTTCAGATTATGTTGGTCTGTTTGCAGACATATCTTTTCTTTAAACAACCACAGCTGGCTCCAGTTTCAGAGACCAACCTGTTTCTGTTTTTCTTTTCTTTTTCAGAGCAAAATACATTGAAAAACCAAAATGTTACCAAATGACTTGTTTGTTTGAATGCAGAGAAACTGACTCCCCCCTGAGCTGACCCAAATGATCCGTTCATTAAAAGACACTTAAATTCAAATTTGCCCAAACGAGGCTGAACAAACTTAAAAATAACACTTGTCAACTTTTTGATATGGCAGACTACTGAAGGTTATATCTGGCTGGTGGGAGTGTATTATGTCTTGATCTGTTTAAATGTGCAATATGAACATGGCTAGACTGTAGTGCTGCCTGCTAGCCATTGGTGGCAATGGGTGATGTTGCAACACTATGAAAGAAACCAGATTCAACAAGATGCATGCACTGCATATAACAGAAAAGATAGACGAGTTTATCCCATATTCTGACACTTAAAAATGACCCTCATCTGATGAAGAATATCAAATTCTGCTGTCCGTTTAGTTAAATGAATATTCAGATAACACTGACAGTTATAAATATTGTTTATTAGTGTGTCTGTGGGCATGTTTTATGTCTACTTAGGCTGAATATTTTTATGAGGCTATGAAGAGCCTGTTTATATAGAATCTGACGTCTGCGCTTTGTGTGTTTTTTGTTGTGCTGACTTGTCCTAAAATAAATCCCCTTTAGCCCCGTCAGCCCTGCAGCAGCCATTAGTTTGAGGCGTCTCTCCCTGCAGAGTGCTGACAATGATGACAGCCAGCGAAAAAGCCAGCAGGGCCTGGGGGCGGGACTCCAGGGGCATCGCTCGCTCAGGGTCGGCCAGGGTCAACGTATTTATCTGGGCTGTAATCTGAAGGAAAAAGGACAGAACAGCTGACCTCTAAACCTGTGGGACATCATCAAAACAGCTCCTATTTCAGGTTGGACAGAACACGTAGCATCGATCTGTGGATGATCTCTGTTTGTTGAGTGCAATATATTGATGTGTTTTTCCCTGCTTTGCATTGTATTATGTTTTACCGCCATGTTCATTCTGTTTATTAATTCTACTGCAAAGGCAGAAAGAGGAGCGGTACTTGGAGTGTCTTCGAAATTTCCCCCATGAACAAGTGCATCATATTTTATCCCTGTTTTCATCTGTAAAGCTAAAAGCCTTTTATATAGAATGAATATCACTGATGCTGGTGTCATATGATGCAAACATGCTTCTCTTTGTATGGATGGGAAATTCAAAGCAGCTCCACAAAGTGTTTCGTAGTGACTGCTTCCATCCTAAGCTTATGCCCTCCAAACTTCTTCTTTAGCCATGTGACTAAAGCTGTCAGCTGTATTTTACTGTGCTAAAAGTCTTTCCACCCTTCTGTATCATATCATATCCTAGGACATTAGATCACATCATACCGCATTAAAATATACTCTACCAGAAAGCATATTAAAGGAGTAATCATCATGGGAAGCTTTAAGAATCAGTCTTCCTAACAAGAGATACATGTGTAACTTTGAAGCAGACGTGATTTTGTTCAGTAAAATGATCAAACTGCTTGACCAATGTAGAGAAGATGCCATGATTATCACAGCAGTTGTTCAAAAAGAGTAGCAGTAGAAAAACAATGGACTCAAATGGAGAGAAATATGGAGAAGCAGATTGGCAGACTAAAAGTAGAGTGATGAATTAAGAAGATGGGCTGGGGTGATGAGCTGTAGTACCTTGAGTATTATTTAGAAGGAAACTCTTAATATTTTCTCCACTACCTATATATAAATATATAGATGTGCTTGAATTTATAGCCTCATCCTTTTTTTAAGATGTTGTTTTTGTTTGTGTTTTCTTTAGTCTTCTGTTCTGGGTGCCTGCATTGTCTGCTGTCTACATTGGCCCTGTGTATATTGTGCAGCTGTTTGTCGATGAATGTGAAATAAAAACTTAATCACAGATAAATGCTTTTGTTTTTCATCACTTTAAATTGGCAGATGATTTAGTTTTTATTTTCAATAATCTGATCTGACAAACAAAAATATCTGTTTTTATGTGGTTTGTCTTTGTTCTGTTGCCATATCTGGACTGCATTACATTTCTCCATAAAGCACTGAAGATAAGACCTGGTAATCTTGCGATGCAGTTTGAACCTAATGATTTATAATCTGTAATCAAGTAGATTCATCTAACCAAGCTGCAGTTGACTTTGCTCGGTCAAAAGTGTGGCTGCCCAACCAGGGTCCTTTAGAGAAGGAAGAGGTGGGAGTTATGAGCAAGATGACAGTGGGATGTAGCTGTCTTACCAGATCTTGACCACATTTTCTTATTAAATGAAAACAAACAACACGGAAAGCACTTCTCAACAGAAAGGATATTTTTGCTCCATTTATGATGAGAACTAGTTCTGACAAAAGGCTTATGTTTAGTTTTTCCACAGCAGCATAGCACCCACCTGTTTATTATTTGATTGGCTCTAATGAATGTGACTGATGGAGCAGCCGTCCAATCACCTACTCGATGGGTTTATGAAACGTTCTGCTCATTCCCAAACACTTTCTATGGGTTGTTGCCTGCATGGATTAGTCAGATATATTGAATGGTCCATCTTGTGTGTCATGTTAAAGACCTGGTACACACTTGATTTTGGTGGATTTTGGAACCCACACAAGCAGACAAATAATGGCAGATTTTGTCATTTCTTGTAGTCAAGTGTAAACAATCATGGTGAAAAACGTCAGGAGAAATAGAAGATAAATGCTGACACTGAGCTACCTATGTCATCCTTTGCAGTTGTGATTTATGTCCAGCTCCTTTTAGGTTTGTAATGTTTAATGTATAGGCTGCACCATAGAGAAGCTCATGTTTTGCCACACATCAAAGTTTGACTCTCTGCTTCTGATATTTGTCTGTCTTTATGCTTCACTTTTAATCCTGTTGCAATGGCTATACCTGCTGTCTGCTTAAGCTAACTTGATTGGTTTCTGCTTCTGCCAGCTTGCCCCCTGATTGGCTTTGTTCCTGGTCCATGTGACAAAACATTTAACTTCATTGATAAGTTCAGTTTGAACTTAAAACAGGACAGAGATCAGAGAGACATTCTGGTTATTTTTGCAGCTCCTCAGTGTGCTATATCCCTGCGCTTACATGCTTGTAGTATTCCCAGAGACAAGAAAAATACACAGTAATAATTGAAGATTTGTACATAACATTTCACAGCCACATTTCTATAATCACACACACCCATGGCTGTTGACAGTTATTATGTTCACAAATAGTAATACAGGCTGCCAGTGTGTCTGTAATTTGTATAAATCCAACAGTTATTTGATGCTCACTTAAGAGTTCAGTCATACGCATAAAGAAGTGTGGTCCTGTCAGTTTAAAGGGACTGTGAGGAGAATCTGTTTCCGCCGACATTGAGACTCTGCTACCCATGAGCACGCGCAGTGACTGTCGTAATGCTGCGTTCCAGTAACCTCAGAGCTGGGAGTGACATCATCTCCGACTCAACGTTTAATTCCAGTTGAAGTCCGAAAAAAACATGCCGAGCTACCAGGCTATTGTTAGCTGTTGTTAGCACGCCCTGTGTTGTTGTATGAAGAATGTGATTATCACTATGGCAGCATTTTTGTAAATAGAAGTCTAACAACACTATGTATACAGCTGATCTAGAGCGACACACCCCAGTCAGAAGTGCAAATAAATTGATTATTACAGGAGCTAAATAACTGTTCACACTGGGGGCATCCATCTTCCATTGTCAACTTGGGGTTGGCGAGTTTTCACCGAGTTCCCAGTAGGAAATTCAGACTTCGGGGGACGTTCCAGTTTTAGTTCCCTACTCGGAACTCGGAAATTCCTACTTCAGACTACAACTTGAATGCACCACAAGCCAAAGCGTGTATTTGTTGTGATGCTAATGAATGCAGCTCGGACCTTCCTCAGAACTCTGCATTGCTTTACAACTTCTTTTTTCAACAACTTACAGGATGCAAAGCGACGAGGTAATGTATCTCTTTCTAGTCACATAGCGGTAGTTTTTGATGTGTGACAACAAGCAATTTTGGAAAACGTAGTATTGTAGTTTTGTAGCCGGCTATATATCACTACTAAAGCCCGGTGCTCTAAGACGTGTCCTAATAATACAAATTTGCTCTAGTTTTAATTGTCTTGTTCCCGAAGTTGAGTATCCAGGCCAGTCCGACCTGACCGAAAGGCTAAGGAATAGCATTTATAGATAACCTATTTTGATGCTCTAAAACTCATCAATAAGTGCGTATTTCGATCAGGCATATATCTAAAAGTGAGACTTTTTTGTAATTACTTAGAAACTCCTCACAGTCCCTTTAACTAGAGTTTTTAATGATTAATGCTTTTATGATCATACTGAAGAGTCTAACTCTTCCCTCTGATCTTTTCCAATGCACTTCCATGAAAAGTGTAACAGAACCAAACTGGCTATGAAAGTAGCAAAGTGCCATCAGCCCGCAGATTCTGATTCAAAGGGAATGAGGGATGACTCTGATTGGTTTGATCTATGAAATCATGGCACATAATCCATCCTTGTGATTGGCTTAGTGCCTCGGATGAGTCTCAACGAGACAGCAAAATATACAACATGCTTTAAGGCGTTACACTGAAGCCCTAAAAGATTTTAAACCTTAGTGACTTTGATCCATGAGAACCGAGAGAGCTCTGCATGCACAAAGGCCACAAGTCTCACAGTACCAAATGTAGTTGAAAATAAAGACAAATATTTGTGTCTGAACTAGAGACAGAAGGGGAGTTTGCAGAGCTCTGACAATCTTTCTGCCTGTATGCTGTGTCAAGGAGACAGTGCCACTATAGAATGAGTAAGATAAAATGACAGAGCAGATGTACTTCAGCTCCCAGGAGAGGGACTGCTTGCATTTGTATCAAACTAGTGCATCATTCATCATAACATTTGTATTGACAAATGAAGCCAATGTGCTTGTTTACAACTTCCTTTCCAGGTGCTTTCTAACCCAAAGTCTCTTTATTCTTACTGGCAGGGTATCACCTTGTAGTCCATCATTTCTGTCCATCACCAAATCATCTGTCATGGCACAGTGAACATTATAATGGACAAAAAGACCTCCAAGCCCGAACTGTCTAAATATTGACTCTGTTTGTATCAAATGTGGGTCAGAAAATAATTTTTCATTAGTGTAAGCAGGACTAGTAAAATGTGCAAGGCAGTTTAAAAGCAAATTTTTCCTAATGCATTATGATCATGATTTTTTTTTCCGATTATCCTTCATGAACATGTCAGTATGTATCAGAGTGCTCTGACCTCTCTAATAGCTGCAGGGCGAATGGACTAAAAGTCACAGCTCAGTGTTTACTTTGCAGATCCCCAGAGATTATTGTGATATATTTCATTATGATGACTTATTACCATTTTAAACACACTCCGCTGGAGGCCTGACTCTAAATGAGTCAGAGGTCAGAGAAATGTTTCTTAACCAGTCAACCCTAAAGTGCTTTAAAATGCTTTACATAACTTATAATCATTAAAATCATATTCATCATTTTTTCATCACTTTAGAAATCTGATTTTCAATGAATGTTTATCTTTTAAGAAATAAAAGCATGCATTTAAAAAAAAACATGCCGTGCAGATTATCTGCATAACTAAGAGACAGTATAAGCATAAACATTCATATTGTATGAAATACAGCAGTGATAAAAGCACAAGTTGAGTTGGTGATTGTTTTATTCATGACTTCATGTATAATGATAATACTAAGCTGTGATTAAAGGCACAGCAAGTACAAATCTGCTTTACCCTGTAGCTAATAACCAAAACAATAACAAGAGAATGCAGCTAGAGACCAAATGTTTGAATTGATATGGGATGACCGCTAATTAGCACATAGTCCGCCGTGCAGCAATCTGTTCACACTGCACACTTTACAGCAAATTGCCCCCAGTCTTGTAAGTCAGTCTGTTTCCACAGCCTGTACCTTGATCTGGAGCATTCCTGCAGTGCACCTCTTTGCAGGAATATACACAGCAAGTCTATTTTTTTTTTTTTAATGTATTTTTTGGGCATTTTGTGCCTTTATTGATAGGAGAGAGACAGCGGATAGGCTTGTGAAACGGGGTGAGAGAGTAGGGGAAGACACTCTGCAAACTGGTCACAGGCGGGATTCGAACCTGGACCGGCAGAAGCAAGTACATGGGGTGCCTGGTTGCTAAGCACTCCGCCAAACCAGCACCCCCAGCAAGTCTATGTTAAGTAGGAGTTGCTTCAACGTTGCATCAATATCTGTGAAGTAGATTGACCCAACACGGACAACAAGTGCTCAGAGTTAGCGTCTGTTCAAACTACAGCTGAAATGGTGAAAATAGCGTTGATACAACAAATTAATATCACGAAGGAAATCGATAACTTTTGTTTTATTCTGCTTTGAATACACAACCTGTGGGTGAGGATATGCTGCCTCAGACGGAACTAAGCCATTATGAGGACATAATGATGCTCCTCAGGCAAACTATGTGGAAATTCGGGGTGACCCGCTGTCACATTTTGTCAGTTTTAGCTGGGGGTTTTTTTGTTGTTGTTTGCTTTAAATCGAGGACCCCATTTTTAAAAATGCACTCTATGAGGTGTCTTTTCCAAAGAGCAAACCAGTGTTTGTGTTTTGTGGGGAAATTTCACAGAATTAAAGGGATGTAAGGTCAAAAATGGACGTCTTGTTTCACACTGTGAGATAGTTTCCTAGCAAAATTCCACATTAAGGATCTTTCTTCCTAATTATGTGAAATATATCCATAAACAGAGGCATTGGTGTGTCATTTATCGAATACAACTCATGGACTGACATTTCTACTTAATTGAGTACTCAATTTAAAACAGGAATAAGCAGTGAAGTGTTTGTTGGTGAAAGTAGAAATATATTTGACTTGGAAATGATTCAGTTCAGTTGTGTATAGGAGGAGGAGTCGTGTTTTACGGGGAGAGTTCGGTAACAGAGCAAACAGAAGTCTAGAATAATGGTCCATCACTGCAAGCACCAAAACATGAATCCGATACAGAAACAGAAGAGCAGATAAATGTTTCAGGTCCTGCTTGCTCATGCAGCAGCCTTTATAGTATCATGAGGTGTTTTCATGATGTTGAAAACAAGCTGTGTCGGTCATGGCGGCTCAGTCACGACAAGATCTAGTTTAGACTGATCAAATTAGGAAAGTGGTTTGCCATTTTTCCCATTGTTACTTCTTTCACCCCTACTCTCTCTGTGGTCCCACTGTCTCTCTTCTCTTTTAACAATATGATAAGGCATAAAAAACCCTTGAAAATACAAAAATACCTGTCTTTGAAAATCTAAGTAATTTTTACGCAAATGTTTGGGTAATGTAAGTACTTAACTTAAATATATATGGAACAACAAATAAGTCATTCTTGTCATTACTTCAGAAAATGTTCTGCATATCATAACTTCAAACCTGTGAAATTCAAGAAGCTGTTCTACACACTACAGACAGAAAAATCAGGTGAAAATATAAAATGAGGGGAGAAATGTTAAAGATGCATCAGCCTAAATCTTTCTTAAAGCCATAGAGGTCTTTCAGGGGTATGCAAATACATTTTTGTAATGTGGCAACAACAAATGAAGACCCATGTGATTAAAACATGGCCTTTCAACCCCTGTGTTATGGTTGCTTTTCAGACTTTTTGGTATTGTTAGAGTCAAAATGATCCTGGTCATTATCAGGGTCTTACAGCCTCAGAGAAACTAAGCAGCCAATAAAATCATGGACATGTTTAGTCTTCATCTAAACAACAAACGATGCAGATACCATACGTGACAGCTGTTAACTCCTCATAGATCACATGAAACTATGACAGTCATTCATTCATGTGAAATAGCCTTATGTTTTATAGACTATATTGATTGTTATGTCCCTGTCCAGTAGGATACCATATCGTAAAATGTTTGTCATACTGGCAGCATCGAACAAAAACATCAGGCTGTTTTCCACATTTGACAATAACTTATAATATGTAGGAAATAACCCTGCAGAGGTTTGTTTTCTCAGGGCATTTGTAGTTTCTTCCGTTTGCATCACCTCTTTGTCAGATGATAGTGATTGAAATCATTTTTTAAAAAGTGTTCGTAGTTTTGTTTCTGCTAACAATAAAATGATTTTATTAAATGATTGTTAAAAGTAAAGAAGCAGCATCATCACCTCTTAATATTCAGTCCTGGTTAAAAAAGTCCATCTTCAACCTCAAGGCTTCTGACAAAACAACAAGTCTGAGCGGGCTCCATCCATGCTAAAGATTAATCTTCTGCCTTTTTGCACACAACATGTCAGCAGCCAAAGCCGACTGCACAAAGCCAGTCAACACTTTGTGTGATGTGCTGGCATGGAGGGGTGATTATGCAAACACAAACCGAGGCGTAAGCATCCATCACGAGCTGAATTACACCGAGTCAGCTCCACAAACACATTACATTAACCCGGGAATGAGCACCGCTCTGTCCTTACTCTGACTGTTTCCGTTTTTATTACACACACACAGAGATGAGTGTGTGATTATTGGGGTAGTAGTACAAGAGGGAGGGGGGATTGACTTCATATAACCCTCTGACTCCACCAAGGAGGTTATGCTTTGCAAGGATTGTTACTTTGCTTGTTGGTCTTAAAAAGTTTTGATTGGATTTCACAAAACTCTTAGAAAATGTTGTTCAAGGCCAAAGGAAGAAGCGATGAGATAAGATTTCGGTGGTGATCGAAATGTGGATGCAAATCCAGGATTTATTTTCAAAGATCTGAGCTCCACAGCTGATGACATAATTATTTCAAGTGTAAAAACAAGCAAATATCAGGCTTTTTTAGGAGGAAATTTCCAAAAAAAAGAGTGCATTTCAGAGCCTGAATGAGCACATGAAAGCACTGGCAAAAAACTTCAATATCAAGGAGCTTTCCAATTCATGAATATGAGGGCAGTACCACATTTAGGACAATAACTCTCCCCACTATGTTGGAGTTATTGGCGGAGGTTTATGAACATTTTTAGTCCCCTCTGCGAAGTAAGTTGTCTTTTAACTGACGTTTGATAGATTATAAACAGATTAACTCAAAACGTACTGAAAGCATCTTGATGAAATATCCAGAAATATTAATCAGGCACATCGAAGAAAAGACAAGATTTTGGTGGTGATCTGGATGTGCGAGTATGTTACTGAAAGGATTTCATAACATTGCGAGATAGAATTAATAGTGTAAGAAATAAATTGGCGGAGGTGTGTGCCCTCTGAGTTACAAGAGGGAGGATTGATTTTATATAAACCCTCTGGCTTTTATTACCTCCACCAAAGAGGTGGCGGTGCCAGCTTTTGCTAGTATGTTAGCCTGCGAAGGATATCTCAAAAACCACTTGAAAATTGTTGACGGCACTTTCAGAAAATGTCGGTCAAGGCACAAGAAAGAAGTGCGACGATTCTGGTTATCTGAATTTTGGTGTGAATCCAGGACTTTTCTTCAAGTGTTTGTTAACAATGAGAGAGAAGGAGGCCAGTTTTTTCCACATTTTTGATATTGACTCACCTCACGGTGTTGGAAATACCTTGGCAGAAGTTCGTGTTCTGGAGGCACTTCTTGTTACCTTCACTGAGGATGTTATATTGTAACCATAATTGATAGTTTGTGAACAGGGAAACTCAAAAAGTGATGACATTTTCAGGGACTGTTTGTCATGACATACTGAAGAAGTGATTAGGTTTTGATGGCGATCCAATAGCATCTAGGTAGTTTTCTTTTTAAGGAGATGGGTCAAATAGTGTCAGAAATGCCTTAGTGGGGGTTTGTGGTCTTCTAGTTGTCTCGTTGTGTAGCTGTAGTTACAAGAGGGAGGACGATTTTATATAACCTCCCTGACTTTATTTGAAGTGTAAAAAAAAGTAGAAAATATGAAATCCATGCAGGGAAACAACTCTCTCAGACATCTTCTATGTTGTGGAGCCATCTCTGTTTAGTCAGGGGAGATGAATAATGCAATAAGGCTGGAAAAAAAAAAAACTATCAGCCATTCCACTATTGTGACAAGAGCAGCAGGAGAGATAGGCTGCATTCATTTCAGCACTTCTGCTTTTGTCCAAGGCTGGAAAATTACGTTGTTATCAGCCTGTTTGCCTCCTTGACTTTCCTCTTTTTTTTGCTTTTTAAACAATTGAAAACTCCAGACGAGGGTGTCACAACTACAAAGAGGGAATTTAAGTAGTTTGAATGGGAGTCCCTGTCTCCAAATTTGATTGTTATATGTGCGTTTTTCTACCATTATCAAGCTGTAATGAGCCCCAAAACAAGCAAATATCGCCTAAATTATGGGCAAATTCTCCAAAAAGAGTGCGTTTCAGAGGGCGTATAAGCACATGGAGGAACTGACAAAAAGAAAACGTCAGAATCGGGGAGCTTCCCGGGCGAAAATCAGCCCAAAATCCCTCACAGAAGAATCATTTGCGAACAGAGAGGCTGGAGAGATCCACCAAACACGAGAATCCAAACAAGCCAGTGATTATGAGAAACAATTCTTACCTTTGGTGCTCATGTTCGTCCCCACTGCCAGCAGAACCAGCAGCCCAGCTAAATAATAATCAGCCTTCATCGTCCCTGCTCGCGCTCCTCCAGCTCTCCGTGGTTACCGTCCTCTGGTTCGGTACTTTTCCCGGGAAACTGTGGACCCTCCTCGGTCACCTCAGCCCGGCTCGCTGTGTCTGAATCTCCTCTCTGACACAAAGACTGAAGGTTTCTTCTAGTTTCCGTTTCCACAGACGCTCCGTGGACTGACTCCTCTCTCTGTGCGCGCGGAGCCTCCTCTGCTCGCGTGCATCGTTCAGCACCGCGGACAGCTCCTAGCGTCCGTTAACGGAACTCACCCTCAAGCTCAGGGTTTGAGTTTGGGGCTCGAGCACCTCAGCTTTGGTAAATACATCAGAAAGGGATTTAAGGTGGCATTTAAAGTGTTTTGTGAAAGTGTGTTGAGCTATTAAAGCATTTAACAGACAAATTTAATTAATTTGAAGTGATACATTTTGGTAATACTCTATTTTAAGTCAAAATACCCATTAACTTGCTGCTTCTTAGCATGCTGGTTCAATAGCCTAATAATGTCCTGTATTATTGTTAATGGAATATGACCTTAACAGTGGTAGAAAAAAACATGTAATACTTATGAAGAAGTAGCTTGTTAGTACTCGTACTTTTACCTACAAACCCCAATTTCAATGAAGTTGGGATGTTGTATAAAACACAAACAAAATCAGAATACAATCATTTAAATATTTTTCTACCTTAATTCAACTGAATAAACTACAAATGTATGATATTTTATATTAAAACTGATAAACGTTATTGTTTTGTGTTAAACATTTACTTATTTTGAACATGATGCCTACAACATGTTCAACAAAAGCTGGGGCCGGCATGTTTACCACTGAGTTACAACATCTTTTCTTTTTTGGCCTCTGCTTATCAAGGGAAATTAAACTGATTGAGATTTAAAACTCTCTTTTACAAGATTGTCCTGGCCAAGACAGGCAGCAGCAAAGTTTTCACAAACAGTCAATCAGTCTTTATTACCTCCGCCAAGGAGGTTATGTTTTCCGGAGAGTTTGTTTGTCTGACTGTGAACAAAATAACTCAAAAAGTAATGGATGGATTTTGATGAAATTTTCAGGAAATGTTCAGCATGGGAAAAGGAAGAACTGAATCGATTTTGGTGTTGATCCAGATCAGCGTCTGGCCGCCATGGCGAAAAATGTGATTTTTGTGAATAACTACTGAACTACAGTAGATATCATTATGAATCCAGTTGTTAATGGTTTGTTTTCATGGTCAAGGAATCTAAATATTTCAGTGAAATAAAGGTAGGACTAATATTTATGGTCAAAATGACAATATGGCTGAGGACTGTGGTGCTGGCGGAGGTCTGCGCTCTCCGAGTGCTTTCTAGTGTATAGCACCAACTCAGAACAAGTGTTATCTTAAGACACTTTTCAGCTTTACAACAAAGCAAACTGAAGCCGTACTCATCCTTTAATATATATAAGAAAAAATCTCTGTTCAGCAGATTTGGACATCTTTGAGTTCATCCAGTCTCATGTTGAACAGCCATCCATTGCTGCTGCTTTAGTGTTCTGGACAAGAAAGAGAGGTGGGCGGAGACAAAGGGATGATAGTAAGAAGTGAAGATTGTGACAAAACCATGGGCCAATTGCAAATCTGTTGTTTTTATTATCTCTGCTGAACATAAATTTATTCAAGACTAGGCCATTGGCATACTACATTTTGAAGAGGGTTCTCGTGTCTAATATGGTTGTAAAGGTATCTATTTTATGTAGGTATAATTAATAACAAACCCTGATAGAGGGGTGATTCTAATATCACATCTATAATGTTCAAACTGGAGAGAAATTATATTGCTTCATATAGCAGCAGCTGAACTGCTATTAAGTTGGGTTTACCTGGTTAAAAGTTTGAATTTCTGTCCAATAATATCTTCTCTGTCAATGGTTGATGTAGGATAAAGTACTTAGAGTCAAGCAGGTCCACAGCAGCAGGTCATCCATGATTGTTACTCATGGCCATTATAACATATGCGCTGTTTCCAGGAACTTCCATGGATTTAATTTTGTTGATATGTCTATAGTTAATATTAGGAACTGCAATGATAATGGAAAGGGCTAAAGGAAATGCCAAATATTTGTAACTGTTGTTAATGATCCTAATTAGCTTACAAGACAAAAATCAGAGATGAACAATGGAACAAAAAACAGCTATGCACACAAAAAGGTTAGACAAATGAAATTTAACAAAAGACAATACTTTATGGGAACAATATTTGTATTTTCTTTTAACCCCAAGATCAAGAGTAGTATCCATTCCCACAAGAAAACCTCTGCTCTGTGTCATATTTGAATAACTTCCCATATTTACCTCACGGAATGCAGTTTTTATGATTTATTTTGTTTTGGTTCAGAGACCCTGGTGGCATATACTTACAATGTCTCCAGTTGCTGATGGATAGAGCAATACATGAATGGATGGATGGACTGTTGGACAGATGTGTTGATGAAAACCCCACAGAGAGATCCAATGGGTTTAAAGCTCCTCTAAAGAAGACTCAGCTGACCATCATCTCCATGATGAGGAGCTCATTAGACCATGTTGTGCACCTTGAATTCTTTGTCTGAATTTACATATTCAGCGTGAAAATCTGAAACATGAAGAAACATGGTAGCCAGCATAATGGAAATGAAGTGCTTAAATCAGAGATTAGCCATACAATGACCTGCTCATCAACATGTTTGCTCTTTGGAGAAACCTCTGTCTGAATAATGAAGCATTCATGAGAACAGACAGAACCTTTAGGGGATTCATGCAGGCCTGTTGAAGGCACTGCTGAGCTGTTTGTCTGGATGATAATAAGACCAAAGTGCTTCAACTCAGAGTTAAGTTTTGGAAGTCTACACTTCCTGTTTTTCTCTCCATGCCTCGACTCCAGTATGAGCTGGATATTTCATCAGCAGCTCCATCTTGTATGTCTGCTTGTTTTGAGTCATCCTGCTGCTCCTCAGGCTCCTTAAATCTCCATTAAAACCTCTGGAGGCTGAAATCAGAGTACTGGAGCTTTAGCAGCCAAGGTGCTCCACATCCTGCGATGTGTGTCCGGCCTTCAGCGTCCGCTCGGTTCACAGAGGGAGAGATGAGTCAGTACATTGATGCAGAAATGTCTCCACCACAGAGACTCAGCACTGAATCTCTTCGACTTATTTGCTGTGATTTACGCACCTTTGCCTCACGGCAGAGAAGCTATTCATAGATTCCACACTGTGGACGAAGCAGGAGAGTCATGCAGTGGCATTACTCATCTCATTAAGGGCCCGGCCTGATGGGAAACATTCTCAGCAGATACATTCACAGAATAGAGGGGAGGGAGTATGAGATCAAATCTCCTAGTTCCTGAGTTCAAAGCTGATGTTTTTGGTGCTTCAGGGCCATGTACTCTATATCAGTCAGTCAGTCAGGATTTTATCGCACTTTCCATCAAACATATCACAGGGCAACATGCTTTTCATAAAAAACACAAATGCAAAAATGGACTAGCTGTACACAAAAAACCTTAGATGCAGAAGCAACAGTTGTTTTATGGTTCTTTTATATCAGCCATTTACTCAAAAGGTCAAAGTATAAAAACAAAGAAAGAAGAATGATAGCATCAATTTGGAAAAACAGTAGGAGACTGAGTTACAAAGTGTGCCTTGTTAAAATATCTGTTTATACTATTGGGAAAAAAATCATTTATACACTTAAAGGTAGACAAGAACTATTCTGTAGTATTTGGGATTCATTTATTTTATATCATAGGGATTGGGACTTGTCTGATTAGCAAGCTGAAAATGGAGAAGAAGAATATAAATCTGTAATGGAGGACGAAACTCTTCAAGTGTAATTGTCCATGATGATGAATTCTTTAGTCTTTAGTCTCTTTTATGAATGTCTTTTATTTCTGTGTCATCACAGGGTATCTTTTCTTTTTCTGAATTATTTTATAGATAATGGATTTTTCCATATTTTGGAAGTAACTAACTACAGTAACTAAACCTGACGGCATGAAAAGGTTTTAAGTGTCTAGTGTGCTCAAACTATTTCTTCACTGCTGCTCAAGGTTAATTTCTGCCTTCCTTTGTATGTGATTTTTTTTTTCTTGCGTATTCAATTTATCATTTATTCATTAAAATTTCACATGTTTTGTGAGCGTAAGATGAGGTTCAAATTTCATGCATAAAATCTGCCGACTATTATTGTTGGCTAATTAAAAGGTCTTAATCTCTCTTTCAAATATTTCTTTACTAATTTCAAAAAAATAAAATGTTCTTTTAGTGATTTATCTCAAGCAAAGACAATTATACATTCTGTCTGAATTAACCAGCATTCAATTTTAAGGGGAAAATAAGTAAGTTTTGTGCAACTGATCAAACAGTGACCAACAACCCTGAAAGAAGGGAGAAAAGGATAAACTAATTTATTTAAGAGGGTGCAGATCATTTAAGACTTGTTCACTGGGTTTTCGTCACCTCTACTCACTACTTCTTGTTGGTAAATAAACCCTTAATAAGACTCTGCAAACTCCACAAATACATGAAAAGGAGTAAAAGCATAATTGCCTTACAATAGCTTAGGTACAAAAGATTTTCAAAGATGCTGTTTCATGAAAATGGATCCTCATCTGGGTGAGGGGAGGGGACTCTCTCTACTCCATCAGTAAGACAAAGTAAGAGTTCAAAAAGCGATGTCGTAGCTGGAGTCACACAGAGAGGAAACACTTAAACTTGGGTCTTTCGGAGAGGGTCATGTGCCAGAGCTTTGAAGCTGATCCTGTTACATATAAGACCGTCTTTATTCATCTTCATGTGCCACTGTCGACATTACCACTGATGTTGTTGCAGCCGCTGTCTGTCTGGGTAAATGATGGGTTAATGTAAACAAAAGACAATAACAATGAATACAGTGCATTTACTCACATTTATGGTGTCTTGGAAGAAATGCTTTATCATGTCAAACATGCTTTCCTCCCCAAGTAAAATGTGTTCAGCTGCACATGCTGTCACTTTACTTTCACTTTCAGCCAAACTCTTGCATGCTGCAGTCCAGCATGATCTTCGTCTCATAACTCTTCTTCTCAATACTTTCACTGTAGTTTAGCCAAACTAGAGAGTTCAGACAGTTTCAAACAGAGGCACCCAATGATACACAATATCTTCTTTTTTACCAAATCAAAGCTTAAAAAGGAGATTAAACCGTTAAAATGACTAATCAGCTTCCAGCTTTGCTCTGAATTGGTTAGTAAATGCAACTGTATGGCCAAAATATTAAACTAATTAGAAATCTATAGACATGTCATGGTCCACTGATTAGCTTGATATCACCATTGTGCCCACCAGCACACTGAACAAGGAATAGTGCAGAGTCAGGCTGAAATTTGTTTGTTAGAGCGAAAACGATCTGTAGCAGATTCTGCAATGTTGCAGGTGTTGGACCGGACTGTAGTGGAGAGAAGCAAACTAAGCCCTAGGCAAAGCTTTCAGTTTCTCAGTTTAAGTGCAGTTCCCTTTTAGCCCTCCTCTATAATCAAGAATACAGTAGTGACCAAAATATTGAGATCTCAGGTACAAGTGTTGGGAGTGAGGTTCCTCAGGAAGCCAGGCAAAAGGAGCCAGTTAAGGCGGTTTGGGCACCAGGTGTTGTGGAAAAACTTGGCTGTGTTCCCCAAAAATGTGACATGAAAGATCTTGAACCAAATACTGCCTTTGTGAATATTACATTTAGAATAACTACTATCTTGCAAGAATGGAGACAATCAAAATGATCAGTGACAGGCAGTCCATCAGCTGTGAAGAAAGTCTGACACTCATAGAATCAGAATGGAAGAATGAAGAACTATGAAGAACTATGAAGAATATATAGTTTAGTGTATATATAGTACATCTATGAAGAACATCTAGTGCTGATTCTTCCGACTCAAGTTCATAGGTGATGTGTAAACCAAATTCTGGTACCTCAAAAAGCCATATGTGACTATGTAAGTGATTAGGTTACCTTAAAACTCATTACTAAATGGTGTAAATACACTGCCTTGCCAAAAAAAAGTCTCCACCTGGATTCAACTAAGCAAATAGGTATGAGCCTCCTATTGGATAATCACTGCACTGGCGTTTATCTTTCAGCTGACAACAAGTTATTTAACCCCAGCTGATGCAATGTGTAGCTTCTCACTTCTTAAACAACCATTTCGAAAGACATCCTTTGGCCGTGGAAAATTTGTATTCTGTTTTAGAAAGGTCAAATAAAGCAGAGAAAACATCTCAGGAGATTGCATAAACTAGTAAAATTGGGTTCAGAACTGTCCAACACATTAATAAAAATTGGAAGGATAGTGGGGAACCAGCATCTTCGAAGAAGAAATGTGGTCAGAAAAACATCCTGACAGATCTGTGTAGATCTGTAGCTGTGTAGCTGTAAGAAAACCACTAATAAGAAAAAAAAGCTTCAGCTTGCTAGAGAGCATAAAGATTGGACACTGGAGGACTGGAAGGTCATTTGGTCTGATGAGTCCAGATTGACCCTGTTCCAGAGTGATTGGCGCATCAGGGTAAGAAGAGAGGCAGGTGAAGTGATGCACCCATCATGTCTAGTGCCTACAGCACAAGCCTGTAGGGGCAGTGCTATGATTTGCGACAAATCTTGTGACATTGCAGAAGCTTATTGAAACAATGCCACAGCAAATGTGAGTTGTAATTAAAGCTAAACATGGTCCAATGAAATATAAGAGTGTGTGACCTTGTTTTTTGTTGGCAACCGTTTTTTGTTGTTGTTGTTTTCTTGTTGTTTTTGGCCAGGCAGTGTATATCAAACATTCATAAAATAGTAAATATCCACAGAACTGGTTAGGGTGCTTTCTGGACACCTTCTTGCAGGTATCTTCTAGGACTGTCCAACTGGGAGGAGGAGGAGAACCTGGTACAGAAGAAGAACTTGCTAGAGTTTGACCTAAAACACCTTGAAATCCCCCAGGTGGAGCTGGGAAACGTTGCTAAGGAGAGGGGCGCCTGGGTTGAACTGCTATGCCTGCTGCCTCTGTGACTTTGCCCCTCATGATCAGAAGAAGATGGATAGATGAATGGTTGGCTGGATGGATATAAAATAAACTTCTAACTTTAATGTAGCTTGTACTGAACTGAATTGTTGAACGACTGTTAACAGCATTCCTCTGGTGTTTAGTAAACCCACAAAGGCTGGGTACTTTGCATTCACAGCATGTAGATGAAATGCAGTTGACTATTCTACTCATCAAATTTGTATCCCTATATGTATATAAATCCAGAACATAGTCCAAGCTTAACATACCAGAATTCCACCACAAATAATTCCTCATTAGAAAAGTAAGAAAGGTTCATGTTCTAAAAAATCTTGGAGTCCAAATTCCCACTTCTCAAACATAAGGTCAGTGGAGACGTTAGCGGGTCTTCAGGCTCCACTTCTTCAAAGAGTCTGAGTTCAAACCTACCTGCCTGAACTTCCTGCTTCATTTCCTCTGAGCTGCCAATCAAAGAGTCACTCTGCGTCTCAGCTTTTTAATACAGCTGCTCCTCGTTTTCCTACTGCAACACTTTCATATATCTGACAGAAAGAATGGAAGAATGTAGACACTGAGACTGACAGAGAGTGTTTTCAATTGATATCATACAATGATATGAAACACAAATAGAATGAAATGTTTAATAAGATCTATTGAGGCTGTGCCACATGACAGGTCTCAAAGGAGTTGAAAATGAATAATTTTAGATAAATTATATAACACTTATAGAGCTGTTACCCAATGCATTCAAATTGTTAATGTCATACTTTGTATACTAAGAACAGTGTTAACATTGTGATAGAAGGAGTACAAGTTTAAAAATGAGTTGAAGAAAATGTTTGGCAGTCCAAGAAATCTCTAAGAAAACTTTAAGCCTAATGGGAAAGTATAAAATAAATAATGTTTACAAGAAAGGCAGATCAAATATATGTGTTATGGATTAAAAAGATCCCAAATCAGTATGCCTCAAGCATTCCTGTTTTTAAAGTCTCAGCAAATATTCAGATTTAAAAACTTGAAGATTAGTCAAATGGAAAGGGGGGATATTTGCATTGAAGGAATTGCAATTTCCTCATGTATCCTTAATGCGCATTTGCATACATTTACATATATTGCAATAAAGGATAATCAGACTTTTATGTCTGATAATCTATATAAAAATAGTAATCCAAATTATGATTATGAATCAGTGTCTTTGGTTAGTTTGAGCTTCTGATAAAAAGCATGAAAAAGGAAAATGCCTCTGGAAACATGACTTGAAATGTTAAGAATTTTAATAGAACATGAAAATTTAATGTCATTAAGCATTCCTTGAAACCTTCAGAGAGAAAACATCTCTAAGTAATAGAAAGTCTTGTTCTAAAACAGTCTGTTTTTTAGTTGGGATGATTACTCAGAATGGTGTGGGTGCAGTCGCTATCACTTTGACGTGAAGAGGCAGATTGAGCGGGAGGAAAGTAGTTTTGTTGAATCTGAGTAGGTGGGACCTGGTGTTTATTTTTTTTATTGGCCAAAATATTTTATCACATTATAAATGAAGACTCGAAAGCCCACTCGCTTTACATTCGGGTTTCTGAGCACCCTAATTTAACGGCTGGTATTCAAAAAACAATCAAAATCAGTCCTAAGGTTTTAGATTGATATGTAAATTTGACAAATAAACATGTTAAGAGGAAAGTTTTTTGCTGATTTGTGTTCTTAGGTTCTTTAAAATGAAATACTGCAGTTTTATTACTGTCCACTAGAGGCTGGCCCCTGCAGTGTGTCTGTTTCCATGGAGCCCTATGCTAAAACGCCCAACTTTACAACAGAAATAGACACGTTTGCAGTGCACTAACAATCTGCTTTGGAAATACATAGTACATCATATGTCATAAAATCTAATAATTAAAGTTTAGTCGAGTTTTAAGTTTAGTTTGGAGCTGTGTTTCTTGGGTTTGCAGTTATGTTCACAATACCCTGTTTGTTTTTCTTTTTATATAAAAATTAGAACCATGTGTTATAGAAGCAAGAGGGTTGCTAATACAATAATAATACATTTTATTTAAAATCGCCTTTCTTAGCACCCAAGGACACTTTACAAAATACATAATAAAAGCAAAGTGCATTAAAATCTCAATTAAAATAAATAAAAACAACATACAAGAGTGACACAGTCAAATGAGGGTGGAAAATTAAAGGGTATATGCAGTTTGAAACAGATGGGTTTTGAGATTTGATTTGAAGTGGGGAAGGGAGTCGATGTTTCTGAGGTCCGGGGGGAGAGAGTTCCAGAGTTTGGGAGCAGAGCGGCTGAAAGCTCTGCTACCCATGGTGCTGAGCCGGGCGGAGGGCACAGAGAGATGGAGGGAGGAGGACGACCTAAGGGAGTGAGAGGGGGTGGTGATGTGGAGGAGATCAAACAGGTAGGGGGGTGCGAGGTTGTGAATGACCTTGAAAGTATACAGCAGGATTTTGAAGTGAATTCTGAACTTGATGGGGAGCCAGTGAAGCTGCTGGAGGATGGGGGCGATGTGATGAAAGGCGGGGGTTCTGGTGATGATCTGGGCTGCGGAGTTTTGAACCATTTGAAGTTTATGGAGGGATTTGTGGGGGGCACTAAAGAGGAGTGAGTTGCAATAGTCAATCCGGGAGGTGACGAGGCTGTGGACCAGGATGGCTGTGGTGTGAGGGGTGAGGGAGGGGCGGAGACAGTTTATATTACGTAGGTGGAAGTATGCAGACCGGGTGATGTTATTGATGTGAGAGTGAAAAGACAGAGAGCTGTCGAGGATGACACCCACACTCTTAACCTGAGGGGAGGGGGACACTGTGGAGTTGTCTATGGCGAGGGAGAAACTGTCAACTTTGGATAGATTGGATTTTGTACCGACCAGGAGGAGTTCTGTTTTATCGGAACTCCTAGTTTTGCTAGTTCAAACCAGGTCGATCAAGGCTTTCTGTGTGGAGGTTTTTTTGTGTGTGTGTTTATGGGTTCTCTCTGGGAGCTTCAGTTTCCTTTCAAAGACCAAAAACTTGAATGCTTGTGTTGCTTCATATGACCGTGTGATTGGTTGGCCAATGGCTTAGGGTGTTCCACCCATTGTCAGCTGGGATAGACTCCAGCCCTCCACAGCCCCAAAAGGGATCAGAGGTGTAGATAATGGATGGATGTATGGATTAATAACCCAGGACAAAACCACTGATTGTAGGAAGAACCGGATGAATCTACGTGATGTCATATATTTGATTCTCAAAGGAGGCTGTGAACGTTGTTATCTGTGGACGCTGCCGTACTGCCCTGCTGTCATACCTAAAAGGTTAAGCCCCTGTCAGAGAGGCCATGTTGAGGTAGAACTAAAGGCCATCTAAACCAACGGGGACTCAAGGCATGTCAATAATGTCTGAAAGCCCTACTTATAATAAAAACATGCACAACATAATTTTATACTACTACATGTTGGAAAGGTTATGTTGTGCTGATGTGACAAATCCATCATGTTGTTTATTTCTATGGGAACTTAACAATGGGCTGCACCTCCAACCTCCAGGGGACTTCAGTTCAGACAAACAACATCCCTGCTTTATAAAAGTTGTTTTGTTCATTGTTTTTTTCAGGCAGCCATCGGAGAGTGAGACAGTAATTAGCGGGATTTAGAACAAGCGGCACACGGCAAAGTGACAAATCTATCCATTCCCTTCAGATCAGAGTGGAGCAGCTTTATTGGATGTGTTGTGGAGAGCAGCATCACATTAAGGCTCCTCTGCACCTCGGCTCTGCAGGCACTGAGGCTTATTTGTCTTAATAAGAAATAGTATGGAGGCTGCTCCTATTAGACATGCAGTCAGCCTGAATGTATTTCCCCTCAGAGCCAGGATAGATGGCCCCCGTGGCCCCTCCTCAACTTATTCTTGGATGTGTAGACCTGTCTGCAGGATGGGGAATTAGGGAAAAACATCTAATCGAGGTTTATTTTTCACTCTATGCTCGGGGTATAAATAGTAACCACAGTGCTAGTTTTCTTCTGTTCTGCTTCAGTGAGGATGGTGTTATGAAACACAGAGCAGTATGCAACAAAAGTTTGTGCTAAAAACATGATTATAGGGAAGTCAGGCTGCATTAATATGAAAACTGGACATGATACTTGCAAACAAAATATCAACACCTGTCCACATCATGTTAAAATGGATGTATAATAATAGACCCTCATGGTGGTGGGTCATCATCATTGCAATTTGAGAAGAGGAAGGCCACGAGTGAGGTGGGTCAAAGGGAAAGCTTTGGGCTTTAAATGGTTCAATATGTCAGAGCAATGACATACCACGTTTAACTTAAATACTCAACTTTACATGCAGAATCAATAAAAATACATTTTCATTTTTTCTTCTAATTTTGTTTGCATGTTTGTGTGTGTTTTCTCACTTTTAATGTTGTGGGAGTTACTACATTAAGTAATCTGTTGGGCCAGTTATGCCTGATTGATTTAATAATACTAGTACCTGAATATAAATCAGAATGCCAGAAAATACAAAAGAGGAAAGAGAGAGAGCTGTTGAGGGTTTTGACCCAAACAACAACCTTCCAAAGCTTTTTTTTTTAGTCAGCTTCAAAACTGACCATGCAGGAGCTAAATCAAGCAAGGAGACAAACAAGCAGCAGAGGCAGTTAGCACAAGTGAAAAAGCTCACACAACATTCCCTGCACAAAAGAACAGGAGGGAGCTGATAAGTGAGGGGCATGTGTCACTTTAATCAATCTCATACACTGAGGGGGCCCATTCCTCTTGGCTCTCAGAGGCCCAGCCATCTCTCTGAACAGGCCTGGTGCAGCATCTAACTCACCATAACACAGGACCAGAGGGAGCCATGGGCCTGTTTCTAAATTCCACATAAAAGGACTTTCACAAGCACTCACTTTGTTTTTATCAGCTGATCAAGTCAGCTGAAAGTCACCTGTTGACATGGGAGCTAATTAAGCCACTACACTTTTTGAGTGTGGAGGAAAATACCATTAAAACAGCACTTACATGGTGCTGACAGTGTTTTTTATCCGTAGTTCATCAGTCAGCGCTTATCTGATGTTTCTATTAGTTATTGATGGGTATGTTATTGGTTCTCTCCTCTGAACTGAATCCTTCCACATCAGACAATGGTTCACACTTGTGTGCCTAAACTGTTCTCCAGCTACACAAAAGGGTTCCTATGAGGCAGAACATTTTCAGTAATTTTCTGGAAACTGTCCAGAAACAGTCAATGTGGCATTAGGCTGAGGAATTTTAGAATTAAATTGGACAACTTGCCTTTAAAATGGAAACTTTCCATGGAATTAGGGGATTTCTGGGAGTTTTAGGGACTTTTTGTGGATTAACTAGAAATGAGGGGCAATTTCAAATGAACTTTTTAACAATCAAAACAGGTACAAACATTTTGTTTCGTCATGTGCAGACATCCATGCAAAATGCCATAATAAGAAAGCCTCAGATATGTGGTTTCAATAGTTCAGGGTTCCATAAATCATCTGAGTATGTGATGGAGGACTGCACGGTGCATGAAGGAAGAATGGCCTCGAAACTCCTGCAGTACGCAGTGCGTTATGTGTAAAACGATTTAGGAATAGCATAGATATCCTTCAAGCTAGGTTCTATGATCTGAAAACCAGTTTGGCTGTTGAGACAGATTTGAAAAACACAGCCTGACCCCCCTTCACTCACCCCTCCCCTCCATGTTCCAAGATTCCGCCCCCCAGCTCGTGTCGCCTCCTAACAACACGCCCCTTCCGATAGAGAAAGAAGCCGGCCGGCAGAAAATATTTGTTAGCGTTGAAGATAAATGAGATTTCTCATAGCTGACAGTAACACAGACCACAGTCATCCCCCTTGTAACACACAGTAGTAGCCATTTCAATTGGACCGGCGGCGAAGCAGGTCTGGCGTCGCCACTGTTAGCCGATCAGAGCAGAGCAGGTTGTTGGCGAGGATTTACGTTTCTCAGCGTGTCTTCACCAGCTCAGTTTTGCTAACGATGAGTGGCTAACTTATGCTAAAATCTATTGACAGAGCCTACCCGTTCCAGAAGCGGCCTCCCGGTTTCTGTGCTGGTCTTCTCCGGCTCCATGACGCTTCGGTAGCTGTGCAGCTAGTTGCTAACCGGTACATGGGGGAGGTAGTGGGGAGGAGGCGGGACGGTGCGCAGCGTTGGAGACAGGGGATTGGATGGACATACGGACCAATCTATTATGCTGCTTTGCAGCAGATATACTGAATGGCTTTTTTTTTTCATTCTTTTTGGTCTTTATATTGCGTAGATCAGACCATAGGACCATAATGGCCTTATAAATGGTGTTATTAAGATGTACCAAGCTTCCAAATCGTAGGCCATAGCTTTAAGCACAACTATGAAATGTCACTATTTTATTTCAGACTATGTTAAAATTTATTTTTCTTAGCTTTATTTAGATTCCTGTTTAAGACCAACCTTCAGTTTTTGAAATTCGAGGTTTATTCCCATTATCATGTCAATTCCTTTCTAATTCCTCTGATTCCCATGGAAAGTCTCGAACATTGAAAATTCCTGGAACTTTGTAACCCAAGGTACACATCATGCAGACTGAAACATACTTACAGCTGCATCTACAGCATAGATTAATGAGTACAAGGTTTAACCAGCAGTTAATCTCTACTTGTACTTTTTCATTCATCGCAGCAGTGACAGGGTCAGACAGCGTGTGTGTGTGGTCCACACATTAAATCTACATGGGCTGATAAACAAGGCTCCAGTCATTCTTTATTAAATATTAAACACCCTTTAGTCTCTATTATTCAACAAATGTCTGTTAAATTAGTTATTTTTGTTTCTCTGTGGCCCAGTAGAAAATGTTCTATGGCCCTGTAGTGGTCCACAGCCCAGCTGTTGGGGACCTGCAACAAACCTTCAGCAAACCAGTGAGGGGTGGCATGGCTGTTCTGGAGACAGAATGGCAGTGCAAGATGTGGAAATGGACTGATCAACAACATTGGGGGTGATTTGCTGCTAGGTGTACTGTGTGTACAGTGACTTTAACAAAAAGAGCATGTGCTCATTTGGGATACTGTTTGACTGTAAACCTGGTGAAAACGTGAAACTACCAGGTGCAAGTACCAGTTCCTCTAGCAAGAAAAAAAAGGAAAGAGAATCTTCACTGTCATACAAATCTATTTTGTATTTAAACTAAAATGCACGAAATAGAGATGCTGTCTTTCTAGTTTTAATCTCAGTTTCTGCCCTCTGATGGGCTACTAATTCCGTCCATACTGAGTTTGTTGTCACTGTTGGTTTTCATCCTGTGGCTCTCCTCTGCTAAGTTCTAAGGCCTGGCCTGATAGTAGCAATCAGTTATTTTCAAAGAAGATCTCATTGAGTATGCGCCCTCATGCTTTGTGCCTCTGCTCGGTAAAGACAGGTCAGCTAATTCTCCTCCCTGAGCCTCGACCGGGTGTGACCTGCATGGCCGAGTATCTCTGCGGCCATGTTCAAGAACACGTCCCTGAAGATGTTGTTTTTCCCTTATGTGGTGCAGATCTGATGTTTGGGATCAGTCTGACCTGTATGATAATGCATTAAGAATTTAATTCACATGCTTAAATTTTGTTTAAAATGTCAAGGTTTAAAACAGAGTATGATTATGCAGAGAACAAATAATGGAAGGATCCAGTACAGTGAAGGACACCTGAAGTGCATTATTATATGTTCTGATGTTCTTGAACAAGAGGGGCTCTGTACTCCATTCTCCACTGTTGAGAAAATTAATCTGCAGTAAAGTGGCTCATTTATCTGCTTCTAAATGAGGTTTTTCTGTTCCAAGGTTTTCAGATATAAACCAAAAATTAACCGTCACTTTCTTTGATGTTCAAATGGAAGTACTTGATATATATATATCTATATATATAGATAGATAGATATACATCTATATAATGTATATATATAAACATAGATATATATACATCTATATAATGTATATATATATATATATATATATATATATATATATATATATATATATATATATATATATATATATATAAAGCCATAACCATTGCACATCATTACCAACAGAATCATGACCTCTGATATGATTCAAATAAAAATTACACGCAGGCTATTGATACCATTTGAGTACCATAGTAATCCATGTAAGCATTGCAGACGTCCAGTATTCTAATATTTGACTTTGTCATTAACCAAAATTTGATCCTAAACCTTTGGCAGCATTTCCCTTAATCAATGTACATGGCTGGCAAAAGTCAAGTTCAAGCATTATTAAAATTACTTAAGTTGAATTTTGCAAATTGCACTGTAGTGAATTCATAATGAAAGTATTAAACCCATTACATTTTGAAAGCACCTTTTAACAAAACGTATTGCATGTATGAAGACATCATTAAGGTAAACATGCATAGAAACATCTGCGAAATTTTCTAAAAAGTTGTTAACCCTTCCATCTCCACGGGAAACGCCAGCACTTCAAAGCAGTAAAAGTGGCGTTGACTTATATCTCTATAAAGATACAACGGATCTTTACAGGGAGAAATGTATTAAAGGCTCACTGTTTTTTCAGGCTTTGGGAGGCTTCAGGTAAAGAAATAAACTTCGATGAAGTTTGATCCAGTTCTCCAAAACAGTTTTGCTGTCTCATTGTGAATCTAGAGTGACAGATCTGTTACTAGCAATATTTTATTTAAATCACATTTTCTTGATGAAAAATTTAGCAATGCTATCATTAGATTTCACAAACAACTTTCTGACAGTCTACTGACCAGTTGGAAGTGTCTTGTTTTCTTTATGATAGTGTCAAATGAGGAGCAGCCAAAGGTCATCAAGAGACAAGACAGCCTACCATTTGAGACAGAGACTGCATCCAGGAGCATCCAAAATCCAGGGGACTGAAAATAGTCCAAAAATAATAAATAATAAATGCAAAGCTTGGAGTTTTAAGGGTTAAAGTTGGGTCATGTATCCTGGATGTGACTGCAGTAGAAGCAATTTTATCCACCCAACATGGTTGTGTACAACCAACCCACTGTGTTTGTCTTTTGTTGCCCACATGAAATTATTACCTGTGCAATTTTAGCAACAACTACAGCTCATTTAGATACAACAAGCACAAATACCTCAGTAGAGGATCTAATTGGAGCATTGCACTGAGCTGAGCCCTGATTGGCCATAAAGTGGGACTTTCTAAAAGGCTTATTGCAAAGCAAAAAGGGGGCACAGATGTCTAATGATCTCTCATGTGGCTTCAATTAAAGATGTTGATGGGTAATAATACTCTGTTGTGGCCAGTACTCAAAGTTTAAACTGCAGACTGCTGCTTGAATGCAGTCTTGCTGAATGACTGAATTGAGGTGCTTTAAAGGCAGGGTTGGTAGTCACAGAAAACTAGCATGAATTTGAATGTAGCATCTCCTCAGGTCTCCCTCTGGCCTAAGAGCATCAAGGTGTACAAAGAATATTTACTGTAATAATTATATTCATCTTCAAGCACCAACACTTGAAGTTTGACAGTTTTGTGCAATTTGCTGTTGTTTTATGTCTGAATCTTGGGATGACCTGCCAGTTTCTCCTCTGCTGCACGGGGCTCTATTATTATCCCAACTAGGGACTGATCTAGTTGAAGTAACTGGGGCTCCCTCAAGTTTTATATGGAAAGGGGAATACGTTGGAACAAAGTCTAACAGAGGTGCCCAAAATATGATACATCAACAGGACAGAAATGTAAACCGCAACATGTTATCTCTTTTAATCAGAGCATCAGTGATGTTTCAACATTTACAACCCAAAGCCCACCCCGTGTCTCAATTCTTACTTGTTTGGAAGATATTTCATCATAAACTGAAATTAAGTCTTTGTGACGTACAACGAAAAAAACGAAAAATATACAGCTGTGAAAACAATGAATTTTCACGCCAAAATGTATCATCATTCACCCAAGGAAATGTATAAAAACATCCACCCTGGCTAGTTTTATCCTCCTAAATTCATATTTGTTTGTGAAATTCATGGTTATCCACACAGTGAGATGAACTGAAATAAATTCTGGGATATATACAGAAAACATTTTATCTTTCTAATGCATATCCAGTTTGCTCTGAGCAGTTATCAGACTCAGAGTGAATACGTTACACAATCAGCCTAACATTTGTCATAGGATTTTATCATACAGCCATGCTGCACAGAGCTGACAATAGATTATCTTATCTGCATGTTTCAGTTCTATATCAAGAGTTAGAGGGTAAAATCCACCTGTTTGCTCCCAGCACCGCTCACAAAGAGGGGATTGCAGAGAATAATGAAGAGGATGCAGGAGTAGATATGAAAATAAACTGGAAAGATAAAAACATTAAACTTTACAAATGTGTTGGATGAATGGATGCATTCCCACAGCCATGTTCATGACTGACCCCCAAATGTCAAACAGCAGCGTAGATCTGCTCTGACTGTCATGTGATCTCACCCACGCACTCAAGTGTAGCACACAGCAGAGAAAAGAAGAGCAGCTTGAAGGCAAGATTATTTGGAAATATGGACAAAAACATCCAAACAAAAAGCTTCCTTCCATGTCAGCGGATGATTTTCAGTTGGTCAGCCCTCTGTCAGGCAAAATATCTTAAAAGTAAGTTTTTTGGGCTTTGAAAATTTACAGCATGCTTTCATTCCACTGTCTTTCTGTTTGGGTCGATCTGCTCAATGGAGATTGTTGCAAGCTTGAGTGAATGGACTTACCACATACTTTTGCCAAACCACTGGGGAGTAGTGCTTCTGGCGGAGCTGGTGACTGTGGTACAGGATGCAGAAACAGAATGAACAGAGTTGGAGTGTTCTGCAGGAGTGTGAAGGTTGTGGAACGATGGGCAGATGTTCTCAACCAACTGTCACAATAAACAAGTCTGGACTTTAACCTTCTTTTTCAAACACAATTATCATACTGAGCTTATGAATTGGCATATGATAATACCGTGTGATAATAACGGGCCTTAAAATCTTCTAACTGCTGTGAAACTGTATTTACTAAAATTCTACCTTAACATTAAAGACACTTGAAGGTGAGTTTCACAGAAGTAATAGCTTCAAATTTAAGCTCAATTTTCTTGAAAATATTGCTGTTCCAATGTTGTCAAAGCAGAATGTAGAATTTTTTTCCCCTCAACATAGTTTTAATGTTTCAACCTGACTACAGGGCCAAATACAGTAGGTGGGCTGCATGCTAGTTACTCACTCCGAGTATAAAGCATCTTAAATGAGATGAACAACCTAAAGTGAGTGTTGTATCTCAATCTTAGACCTTCAATGAGTTCAGCAAATGAGCAAATGCAGTACCCTACTCTTGCTTTCTTTATATGAAATAAGATACTGTATTTCCCCCATGAAATGGATGTAAACAAAATAAATAGTCGTTTCAACTTGACTTTACAGTAAAGAAAACACACTTGGTAAGATCTGAGTTTTTCTGTAGTGATGAACTTTGAAGAATATGTCAGGAACAAGAACAGCAGTTCCTTAAGTGTCCACAGAAGACTCCGTTAGGTTGAAAAAATTAGTTTGGTCAAAGCAGTTGGTAATTAACATGACACAAATGGATCATTCAGTTGTTTTAGATTAGATTAGATTGTACTTTATTAATCCCTTTGGGAGAACTCCCTCAGGGAAATTATGATTCCAGTTGCATTATATTATAAATAATAGATAATACTAGTTGGCTACTGCTGCTGCTCCTTCCCCTCCTCTGTCTTCCTGTTACTCCTCATCCTTCCAATTGAGGAGTTATACAGTCTGATGGCCTGAGGGACAAAAGAGTTTCTCAGTCTGTTGGTCCTGCACTTGGGGAGGAGCAGTCTTGTGCTGAACAGGCTCATCTGGTTGTTGATGGCCATGTATAGAGGGTGATTGGCATCATCCAGAATGTCCAGCAGTTTGTCCAGTGTCCTCTTCTCTGCCACCGTCACCAAAGAGTCCAGCTTTATGCCAACCACAGAGCCAGCCCTTTTTTATGAGTTAATCTATAAAGGAGCCCATAGAAAATGTGTGGGAAAAGGCAAAATCTCTCACACACATATTTAACAGGTAACTGGATGGTTTACCATCAATCAAATCCATTATGGGCTGATCAGATAATGTGGTAGGTGGGTGCTACTTAGGGATGGGAATTGATAAGATTTTATCAATACCAATGCTGTTAATGATCCTGCTAATCGAGCCAATTCCTTAACGATTCCCTTATCGATTCCCGCAGATTTTGCATGTGGGCAAATGTTGGTCTGATTTTCAGTGGCAACAATGTCAAACACACTTCACAGCATAGATATCTGCTTCTGCAAGTTGCTGGTGTTTCCGCTCACTTAAGGTTGTGCAGTAGGTGCAATGAAAATTAAGCTACAATTCTGATGCTTCTGAACCCTGTCAGTGGACGGAATTGATAAGGGAATTGATAAGCAAAAAGATTAATGATATCGATCCTTTGATGGAGCTGTTAACGATTCTCAACTGGAATTGGTTTTTGATTCCCATCCCTACTGCCACAGTACAAAGGACAGAATGTGAGCCACTTCATGGAGCAGACTCACCAAAACATGTCAGAAGTGGAGCTAAAATAAATTTTCTATAGAGAAGGTTGTAGTGTTTGTTTTTCCATTTTAAAAAGAAATGTGGTCCAGATCTAATAAAACTGCTACTGAGGCTGTCAGCATCTATGCTAATCTCTGTAAAAGCTGTCACTTCCTGCTCATGCCTTGCTTTTAGTTCGACCTCCTTCTGCTGTAAAGGATGCTGATTGGGCCATCCAGCTTTCAGCCAGTAACTGTCATCACCACCTGATTACAGGCAATGAGTTCAGCTGATCTATCTGTGCTGCAAGGTAAGTTTGCAGTGTGATGTATACACACTGTGCAGTAGGTAAATTTTTCTATTAGCCTTTGAGTATTGGTTTAATTAAAGATTCACATTACAACAGAAGATCGGCCAATATAACACCAAGCTATTGTAGCAACTTGCCAGGAGGTTTGAGGCTCACCTTGTGTGCTTCTAGGCTGATCTAAGGATAGTTTGAGATTTAGCATGGACTTGAATTAGTCCACACCTCCACCTTTATTCCCAATTAGTTACAGGGGCTAAGCGGCCCTAAATTAGCCTTATTCATTGACACTGCACAGAGCTGCTGTTCATATCACTGTCTGAGTCTGTAAAACAGACATTTTCATTCTGATGGGAAAGCAGCCATGTCTTTTTCATTAGAGAGACTCTGCCTGTCTGCATGCTCCGTAGGGAGAGGTATCGACAGCTGTCTCACCAACCCCCAAAGGACACTACAGTCTAAAATATGCCACAGTATCCAATGAGCTTTCTCTGGCAACTCTTTTCTTCTTATTCTCAGAAAAACAGAGATAGGGGCTCATCAGTTGGGAGGCAAGGCATCTGTAACAGGCCTAGTGTCCAGGTTTAGTTGTTTGTTTGCACATAAAAGGATTACCTGGTAGCAGTCGCTAGTGCAGAGATGGAAGTTTCTACTGTACACAGAGATAAAGAGAATAAAGTGAGCGGTTTGAGCTTTTATCCACAAACAGTGTCCTGAAGCAGAGGTAATCCTGTTCCCCCTCACTGAGCACACATCCATCTGACCGGCAAGGAGCAACCATTAAAATTGGCAGCAATCAAGGCCACAGTAGGAGAGTGAAGAAGCTAATCCTGCAGCCATTCATGCACAGGAGTGAGCGGTCAAACCATGTCATTAACACAACAAACGCAAAGAGGGGAGATCATTCTTCAGGTCAGAGGCGTCCCCATCAAGAGCTACAAATCATCAATGCAACAAAGACCACGCTGCCTACCACCTGTACCATCTTTGAAGAGAGAAAGTAGCTCTGTTCATTATTCATGAGGTTTAGTTATTCATTATGTGGTCCTGAGAATACTCTGGTCCTGTTGGTGCTGGAAATCGTCATGAATATTTACAAGAGGTGCTTGATATTTAAACATGACTCGGAATACATTGGCAGCAGTAAATGCCAGGTAAACAGCAGCGGAGTGCCACTCGGGTCTTTGGGAATGCTGTCTTTTTTTGCATGACCTTTTCTCAAATGAAGCTTATGTCACAGGGTTGGATTCCCTGCCAAAGAATTTATTCAGGCAGAGAGAGAGCAGGCAGTCTCTCAGTCTGACATTAACATTTGTCTGACATGTCAAAGTCTGAAAACAGACGTGCATTAAGACACAATCCTGTGTTTTATATCTAGATACAATTATTGTTTTTTGTCATACAGGGTTGTAACAAGTGCCCTACTATATGTATACAGGGATTGTTTTTCTTCAGATAATTAACAAATGGCTGTCCAATACCAGAAATATAAACGCTGCTGTGATTCTAGTAACAAAATAGTTTATATTAGTGTCTATTAAATACCACAGCAAGAAAAAGATACAATGGTGTCCAAAATACTGTAATAAGAACACCTGACAGACCTGAAAATATTTACCTTTCTTTTGCCTTAAAACATGAATTTTAATTTTAATGCTCATAAAAGATGCAGCTGGTTTCTCTGAGAATTAAAATATCTGATAAAATAAGTTCCACTGTTTTATCCAATTTTAACTTTCATAAGCATATCCACCTTTTTCAGTGATTACAGTAGCATATCTCCCCGGCATAGTGTCAATATGCATTTCCTGAGAACCTCAATGCTAATGTTATCGCATACCTTCTTCAACTCAAGCCAAGACTTTCTTTTGAATTTATAATTGATCTGCTCAGTTTATTTTTACACTCTGCCTTAATTGCTTGATGGGGTTAAGGTCCAGAGGGCCAGTACATCATTTTCAATATTCTAGCAGATTCCTTCCACTACAGGTAGCCCTGGTAAGAGTCAGTAGAATGCTTTGGGTCATTGTCCTCTTGGAAATTAAATCAGACTCTTGGAAATTAAATCAGACTCAATATGACAACTTCCAGGTGGTATTCCGCCCCTTACAAGAGTGTTATGGTATACTTTCTTTTACATGATGCCATCAATTTTGAATAAGTAACCTATCTTTAAGATGGAACACCATAATACAAAGTTTAACTGTAGGGAAGAGACTGTTTTTTATCTCTCCCACTTGCCCCCTTGAACATATACTCTTCATTTATTGCCAAACTTTTCAAACTTGGACTCATCAGTCCACAACACTTTGTCATTTTTGTGTTCATTTCCAAATTTTAGGGGTTTCACTTTATTGTTCTCTTTCAGTAATGGTTTCTTTGCTGTTATTCGCCAACTAGACCCAGTTTTCAAAGCACATTTCTTAAAGACACTGTTGTACCATTGGTCATTGTGGTGTTGATCTCAGCATGCAGTTTTTGGAAGTTCTTTCTTTGGACCCTAAGACTAAGGCCCCATCCACACGGAGACAAAACGTTAAACAGTTTCCAAAACGATCGTCATAAAGACGAAGGCGTCTCAGAAAATGTGTGCGTCCATATGAATGCACTCGATACGCATCGAAACCCTGTAAAACACATGACAGACTTCTTGGGGCGCTGTAACATTTTGACGGAAACAAGCAGAAACAGACGAAAAAAACAGTGCGCATGCGCACTTGCGGCAAAAGTTGTAAACAGAGATTGTGATAAAGTGATCATAAAGTGCCGTAATGTGTCCTCGATAATTGTTTGTTCAACTCGGTGGTGATTGAGAAAGAGATTATGCTGCAACAGGGGCACTAGCTTCATCCGCTCATATGCTTCACGTACGCCGCCATTGTTGTTGTCGCGTGTGGCGCATGCGTCTCAATGACTATATGAAACTATGACATAAGCGTATCTGAAAAGTTACGGAGAGCCAGTAATCACGGAGCTGCGTATACGGCGTTTCAAAATCTTTCCACTCTGGAACCTTGTTTCAAAAATGATCGTTTACAGACCCCCAAAACGCCGTCTTTGTATAGATGATACGCACATTCGGCAAAAAACTTATGCGTTTAGGCCTCCGTGTGGATGGGGCCTAAGAATTCTGAGATGCTTTACTTGTCCATCTCAAAAGTTTCTTTTTCCACCTCTCTCCTTTTGGTTCTGGTGTGAAGTGGTGGTATTATACAGTATCTAGAGTCAATGGCTATGCAGTGATCACTCCAGCCAGCATCAAAAAGGGTCTTTACTCAAACCTGTTGCTCACTAATTAGCTCCTTCTTCACCATAGCCATGTTCAAAGACCAACAAGGACTTTAAGACTACTTCTGAAGCTTTAAATTTATACCAATTTGTGGTCAGGCCTCAGTGACAAAATCATGCTGTTACCAACCACTTAATGAGCACGATAAGCTTTGTGCTTTCAAAAGAATAACACAGCTGTTTCCTAAGACTCTTTCATCACCTTTAATTTAACCATGATCAGACCCGGCAATGATTACACAAGATATTTGGCATCTTCTGTGAAGGACCATGATAGTGTGACATTACAGGTAAAATAGCCGAGTTTGTGTTTTATAAGGAAAATGACCTAAACCTTCTTGTGATGGATCTATTCTATGGTTTATAGATCATAATTATGACTTTGTTAGTATGTCATTCATTTAATGTTTTTTTTAAAATGGCAAATCCAACAAAAACAACTGAAAACTCATTGATATGCCTGGTATACTAATAGTTTTTGCCACTTCTGTAGGTCATAGACAGTGTTGGGCACGTTACTTTTAAAAAGAAATTAGTTATAGTTACTAGTTACTTTCCCAAAAAAGTAATTGAATTACTAACGGAATTACTCCTTCATAAATGTAATTAGTTACCAGGTACAGTAATTTATGCGTTACTTTTTTTAAAAAGCTTTTGCTGCTTGAAGTATGTGTCTCTGTCTCTGTGTCCCTCGTTGTTACCTGCTGCATCAGCTCTGACATCATCAGTTCTCCAACGCGGCACCAACGCACCACAGCGCATGCAGTGGAATTTGCCTGATGGACCAGAATAGGAGCGAAGTGCTCTGCAGTATGTGTCAAGGGCGCTGCACCCAGCAGCCCTGCGTTGGTGAAGCACCGGGGCGCGCCAAGGCGCTGGAGATTATCTGGGTCGGTCGCTTACTCGTAAATTCACTGTCGTTAAGAAAGCACCAGACAGGAAGTCAATGTGTGGAGTATCCGAAAGTTTCAAAATTAGACACAATGCGTGGACTCTCGAACGTAAATTTCCTCAATTCTTTGTCACTGTCAAAACCGGAGGCACAAGCATCAGGTCAGCAGTCCGTCAGAGGGTCTCAGAGACAACACAACACCATGGACGAAGAAAAGTGAATCGTAGAGGTACAGAAATATATAACATTGTATACATGACAACAAACAAGGATACAAGGATACAGGATATAGGCGGATAGAAGTTGAATAAATCACAAAGCTGTGTGGTTGAGACCAGCAAAAGGACCTTAGAGAAGTGAAGTGAGGTGTTGTTTATTTCTTTTCTCAGTCTATAACATGCTTTATGAGCGTGTGACATCGCTATTCTCATGAGAGCCTGTGGCTCTCCGGGGATCAGCCCTCCCCCTACGGGGCTGAGCACTGTGGTGCTGCTCGGCGTGCCACTTTAAGTGGGGTTTGTCTGTCAGAGCAAGACTGCAGCACGGTGGTTCCGCGTACCATGGAATTTGGGGTTGAGGCAGGTTGAACAGCGGCTTGACATCGGTGCAAAGTAACGCGCCACATTTCACTGTCAGTAATGGTAACGGCGTTGTAACGCATGAAAAAGTAATTCATTAGATTACCCATTACCGGGAAAACATAATGGCGTTGGTAATGCCGTTATTTCTAACGCCGTTACTCCCAACACTGGTCATAGAGATCTGATAATGGGCACAATTTGGTTTTCTATCATAAAGACCAGCAAACAAAAAAAACAGTACAGTACAGTCGTTGAAATACACATAATGGGTCACCAATTGTTGATTATTAGGATTCCACCCATATCTACTTAATCTTTTTTATACATATATATTTTAACAATACAAATTTCAGGAAAGCAAGCCAACAATGCTAAACTCTATCCATATACAGTATGTCTTTCTTCTGAAGTCACACATAAGCATGTAAGCTGTTAAAGGTTCTCGTCTGAAATTATAAATGTGTGATCAGGCCGTCTCGTGGAATCAACTTTTTCCCTACGACAAAATGGAAGGGAAATGCAGGTCAGTTTGAAGTCAGTCTTGCTCATAAAGTTGGCATGGTTTAACTTGTCACATGATGCACTAAGATCATTGCCATTGATTCACATTTTGCCTCCAAAGTTTTCCTCATCAATCTCATCAACCTGCAGCAGGCCCGCCCACCAAAATGGCTGGACCCCTGAAAAGCCTGGTAAAGATTTTATGTGATTTAATAGCAACAATGTGCAGTAAATGCCTAATTTTTGATGAGCACACTTCATGTATAGGCTGTAGTCCTTGAAGTGGCTTGCATTTGATTGCTGCCTGTGGCTTCTTTAGACCTAATCAGTCCACTATCTTGCTCTCTCTACCCAACTTTGAGCTCTGTCACTCAATTAAAGCCATTAAGACTTCAAAAATTATAAATAGTATGAAAAAGACAATAATGAGATAAGATTAAGTTCTGTATGCTGGGTGAAAAAGACTCATGCTTGGAACAGTTACCCTCTGGACATCGTCAGGGCGGCCCTGCCGTGAGGAATGTTTTTTCCCTCCCCCATAGGTTTATTATCAGAGTTATTTCTGTATGACATGATCTATCTGCTCTGTAAAAATGTTCCTTCTTGATCTACTCAAAGGTAGCAGATATAGGGTAAGTTTTCAAAGACCTCTCAGAGTTTAAAAAAGTTCATCTGAAGCTTATATAAGGTTTCAGTGGTCCAAGTTGGACGAGTCAGATGGGGATCTTCATAAGTGAACAGTCTTTATGGTGTAAATGTGACTCTTTGTAGTTCTGCAGACACAGTGTTCATGCTGAGCGACGGAGGAGGAGGAAGAAACACACAAAGAGGAACTCTGGAAGACTTTCACTGGGTTTGTCAAGCTTCCACTGATGAAACTGCACTTTAACTTTTTCAATATTTTAGACAGGATGAGGAGTGTGGACTTTGCCACCATTAAAAGATAAACTTAGAAAGCTTTTCTTAAAGAGTATTAACACTGACCAAACCCTTCAACAGTATATTTAAGGCTACTGGAAACTGTCAAGAACACTAAATGACTACACTTAAAAGAACCCTGTCCAGTCCCTTAAGTACATTTCTATCATTGAGTTAGGCTTCTTTTTTACACTATCCTCGGCTGGTTAGAAGAGGGAAGTGGGGGTATGAGCCAGTCGCTATCACAGTGCTGTGGAGTAGACAGCAGTTGCTTGGTCTCCTGCACAATTACTGTTTGCCTTAGACACTATTTGCCCGTATGTATTTATATATATGTATGTATGTATGTGTGGATGGATGGATGGATGGAACTTTTATGAACATTATAGCATAGGCTCTATAAAAAAAAGTTACAAGCATGCAAAAGTTATCTTTTGCTCTGTGATAATATATCACAGCTTTTGCAGCCATTCTCAGATTGAGAAAATCTACTAAACAAATTCCAAATGTGTTTGAAACAATCAATGAATATTTGCTGTGTGGACTTTCTTCCATTAGGATTACCTTATATTTATGTTTTCCAGGGCTATACATAGACATTAGTTCAACATCTGTTTCAGCTGATATCAGCCCTCTTCTACATAAATTGTACATCTGCAAATTAAAGTTGAGCTAACCAAATGTTTTTCTTTCGTTCCTCTGTTGTGCTGTCAATCTACTGCCAACATCTTGCATGTTTTAGTAATTATTCAGAGAAGATTTTTCTGTAAAAACCTCTCAGGAAAAGACTTAATTGATTTAATGATCAAACAAGAAATGAAAAACAGGCATTTGTGGGGAACCTGCCTAGTTGTAGATATTAAATCAGACAGAGCCATCTGCACTGCAATGTTAAGGACAAAGCCACAGACTAAGATCCATCTACACTATCACCTCATGGCCTCCACTCTTTTTGTGACGTACCATAACCTTGCATGGCAGTTGATTTCCTGATTATAATAAAACAAGTGCCTGGTATAAAAACCAAGTTCAGTGAAGCTAAGGTGAGCAACTGTCACCTATGAGAAAGTGCCATGAGTTTTCTGATAAACAAAAAACTATCTCTAATTAACTGAATGTAAGACATTTTGCAGATTTTAGGTCAAAGTCTTTCCACAATCACAGAAGTCTGCCTGAAACACCACTAATGTGCACGAGGTCTTGTTTAATAGCTTGTCAAAGCCAGCCTAACACGGGCTGATGGTTTTTTTTCTGTTGGGGGAACATAATTTGGTCAGACTGTTTCCAGGATCCCTGATGTCAGGGACAGTGGCAGTGCTTAGTGAAAATGCCCTGACGCTGCAGTTTTCTCCCTGCTGCAGAGCACAGTGCTGTTTTAGCAGCTCGCCGTTCATCATATTATACACAGCTGAGGAACAGGGACTGCTGGGGCCTGAGCAGAGAGCCCGAGCCATGTGCACACAGGGAATAAACTTTCACTACCAGCAGATGGGGATTTCAGCGACTCAGTGAGATCATAAACACACTCTGACTGCTGGTTTTATCTCTGTGTGCAGCTCTGTGGATGCTCTGAAAAGGCCCAATTGACTCATTTCTGCTAATCAGATTAAAAATGAACCATGAAATTCAGTTTGCACCATTTTTGAACTAAACTATTACCCCATTACAAACTAAGTGAATGAAGACTTTTCTCTTAAAGAGAGCATTTTGGCTATCACCAGCAGGGATGGGAATTGTTAAGATATTATTGATATTAGTTCATTTATTGTCTCTTTTCATCAGTCCTGACGATTCCCTTCTTCAGGTGCCTACAAGCTAGTGCTGGCCCCTGATTGATATTCATTATGTTTAATCTTATTAAAAACGCCCAAGAACTCCCCTCACACCTTTTAGGAAATAAAACAGGCAAAAAGCACACTGTTTGAGTATCCTGATTGAGGATGTTGAGCTTTGATTTGTGGTTGACGTAAATGTTACCATCCCAACACCACCAACCAAATATGGCGAAGAAATTCCAATTGACATGATTAAAGAAGAATCTCAGAAAATGACAAGCATGAATCTTTCAAGCCCTGTATCTTTGGCAGACCTCTGCCTACAGGGATAATTTTTCCTTCCAAATGCACACAAACTTCTCAGATATTCAAACATGATTAATGTTTGTGATGTCTCTGAAAGTTTGTCACTGATCCATGTCAAAGTTTTCACAGATTTTCTCTGTCAATTGTGGTCCGTCTGTTAAAGTATGGCTAAGCCTAACAAATACACACAAGTTCTCAGAACAGCTTCTAGTCTTGACCAAAAACAAACTTTTTCCTAGAAAAATTGATAATTTTGTAAATTAAAAGCCAAACTGGCCTTGCTTCTGTCGGTTGGTTCACTGAAGCAAACATATAAGATTTTGACACGAAAAACTCAAATGTAGAGTGTACTTCCCCAAACTGTCCACTGACCCCCAATTAAAGTTTGGTCTTGGAAACTATGAGTTTGTTGGTTTATTAGAAGTCCATCTATCACTAGCCTGACCCTATTTCTGACAAATCTTAGATAAAACATTGAAACTCAGACATCAAACTCTGTGCTGTTGGTGTCACTGTTATGAAACTGAAGGAATATTTCAGTATTTTTGTGGTTGTGCTGTATCAGATACCTGAAAATAGTCATTAAAGTGGCAGAAAAAGCTTCTAGCAGCACATCATCTTAAAGAGAACAAGCTTAGACAACCAATATGGATCCTGCTATTGACAGCATCATTTATTTTGCATTGTTGCTTAAGTTTTCCATAAAAACAAGCCATTAAACTAACCATGTTGTATTGGATGTATGACTGGGTATAAAATTTCAGAGCACTTTATTTTTCTTCCAGGAGTCTGTGTTTGGTATTAAGCAGAAAATGCCTGTGTTCTTCCACCTGTAGATTGACAGAATCAATACACACAGGCAGAAGAACATATAACCTTTGGCTGCATTGTAAAATAGTGCCAAACACAAAGACTTCCCATAACCGAGATCACATCGCCCACCCAAGTTGCATTGCCTGTCTATGCAACTTGTAACCATGGCATCGCTCAGTGACGTTGCACCTGTTGGATTTTCATATTATATATTATATTTTTGAATGTATTAGCTGATATTATTCCAACTGCATCCTTTTCACTCATCTACCAACTGTAAACTGCAGTGGATGCAGATGAGGAAGAACAGGACCACAGAGAAACACCACTTCTGTTGAATAAGGCGGAACGAATGTACTTGCTAGCGTTCCCACACAGACATGGATTGTCACTCTGATGTGATTTGGAATAAAAACAGTTGTGAATTGTCATGGGTATCATCTCCCACCCACACAATGTTGTTTGGCTATCACAGCACAGTCACCTGAAAAGTTCGCATTTTTCAATTTTGCCGACCAAGCAATGCAGCCAAGTTGCCCAGATTGAGTCCGTCGCGTCACGGGAGGGCTGGCCAGGCCCCATCGAGGCTATACAACAACTTTTATGGAGGGTAGTCACCCAGGTCACCCAAGTCTTGTTCAGTGTGAATGCATTTAAAGATAAAACACAGAGATTTTTCACTCAATTGTTCATCAAACCAAACATAGTTTCAAGTCGGGTTTCTATATGAAACTCAGTTTTGCAAATTAACTGTACCTGTCAACAGCAGGAACCTTACTGGTAGTCTGAGCTTGCTCTCCCCAAAGATAAAATGCTGCTGAGCCCCTTTCAGCCATTTCAATGACTTGTCAAATACCTGATACTAGAGCCTCACATCATCATTTGCAAGGCACAGGAGCACGTGGTCAGAGCTATTCTAAAATTAAATGCATTAATGTGAGACCAGTCTCATCTCAACAGGGACGTAGATGCTTGCAGCCCTGTCTTTTTTCTGTTTCTGTGTCAGATTTGTAACAGATTGATTCAGGGATTATGCCGATTGATCCAAATGTTTCTAATCCTTTGAAGGACACACCACCCCTGACACAAAGTCAACAAACTCCATGTGCAGGAGACTGTAAACACATTAATGAGCCATTCAATGTGCTCCTTGAGGAATGATCAAAAATGGACGTCTAAATAAAGCTACAGCACTTTAATGGAAACAGTCAAATCAGTGCAGACTGCGGAGAGTAAGCGCCTGACACTTTGAAGTTAGACATACTGCAAAAATAAAGATAATGGCTCAGACCTGACTTCACACAAAATCCACTCCAACTGCCCACGTGTTGTTTTCAAAGAAGTAACAATAATTTGGTGCTGTTAAGTGTTGAACAGTGATGAACAGACAAGTGATGATAGTTGAGTAATGCAAGTAAATTTCACTTTTTAATCACTTTTATATCTAACTTTCTCACTTTGACCACAAGATATGTTAATTCACACAATGTATCAACGTGTTGGGATTTATCATCACTTTTTGTTATTTTCTATGAACTCTCTTTGAATTATGAATGAAAAAACATACTGTAAATATCAACTGATGATTATGACAAAATTAAAGCAAAAACTTTGCTTCTTTTTATCAATTCACAGCATATTTCATCAATTCCTTGATAATTTGATCACGTCACTTTAAGGTTAATCTCAGCATCGTTTTTGTACCAAGTGTATTTTGTTCACTTCATTTTTAAATCTACACATTCATACCACCTCCTCTTTCATCACTTAATTTATGTCCCTTATACCCTTCACCTTTGCGTTTTCAGTCAGAATGGTTTTTGGGTTTTCAGTTTTTCAGGGTCTTGCCACCATCTTTTTTCCTGCATGAATGAATGATAACAGACCTTTTAGTGAAGCAAGCAATAAAAACAAAAAAGAGAAACTGATCATCTGTTGCCATGCTTAGGTTTTCATGGCAAAAAAATACTTTACTAAACAGTAAAAATACTCAGATCAGCTGGTTGCAGCTTTAGTTGACATCAATAGTTTAAAACTGTGACATTTATCACAAGTGATATTTTCAGACACCATTTCAAAGAATCCAAACACTGTGACATCCTTCATAAACTGGTTATGGACACAGAAGCATATGCAGTCAGTAGTAAATGTGCTGAAACATGAACATTACAGATAATAATGTAGAACAGCACACAGAGGGGATGCAGACGGTGTGTGAGGTTAATGTTCTGTGGCATGATGAAGCAGGAAGGAGGCTGTGTGTATGTGTATCTGTGTGTTTGTGTGCTGTTGTGTGTGTCTGTGTGTGTTTGGGGGGTTCACACTTGCTGTGTGACACGATGGAACAGCGGGGTGTTTGACCAGCTGACCCTCTGCAGGTCTGTCCAACCTGGACATCCATCTGTTCAGCCGGCTGTCCTCGTCACACCCTGAGGACGGAGTGGAGACAGCCTGCAACCCAACCCACTGTTTACCCACAATGCATTTCAACCAGACCCACTCCAGGTGGTCATGTATTTTGTTATTAAAGACAGAGGGAATGAAAAGTCCAGTAAAGTTCAGTTGCATTTCTTTAAGGTCCCATCTTGCTGCTGTTGGGCAGAAGTCCCACATCTTCTTTTTGACCTTCTCCAAAGAGGTCATGTTTTTAACAGCATTTTTTGTTTGTTTGTGAACAGAACAACTAAAAAAGTCAAAAAGACTTCTTTCTTGAGAAATTCGAACCTGACATGCCAGATGGAGAGTTCACATTGGAAATATTTCACTAATCCATCCAGGAAGGAGCCCTGCAAAAATGTTTTCAGGGGCAGAACCTTCAACAACAGCAGCTTGTGATTGGACGATCGTTTGGCTCATTACACTCATCACAGACCAGTCCATATCAAGCAGTGCTGCTGTGACGTAGCATATGTAGCGGCTAAACATAGCAGCTAACGGTTAGCCATAAGCCGCTATGATTAACTGCTTACAGAGGCAAACAACAGTTAATTGCCATTAGCCGTAGCATTTTAACTGTTAATAGCAACTAACTGTTGTTAGCTGCTAAAACTAATGGCTAACAGCTGTTAACTGTTGTTTGCCCTCGCTAGCCGTTGGCCGTAGTGGCTAATGGCCATTAGTCGATAGCTTAGCTACCTTAAGACTATCGTTTCACATTAAATTATACCACACAGGAGAATCATTTAACACTTGTATGTGACATGAACCTCGTCAGAGAATCCCTACGAAGTAAACTTATGAGGAGAGCATATTTCGCCAAGTGCAACTGAGGAACCATGATGACCACAGGCTAACCGACATTAGCGCCATTATATGTACAACAGGAAGTGACTTCACTTCCTGTAAGTTACTTCCTGTTGTCGTCATTCCCACAGCTCCCGCCTCTCTTTCCTGATTAGGCCGTTAAGCATTTAGACGAGTGAAACCGTTGGACAATAGAGGCTGGCAAGACGGAGATGCATGATTTCAGAATCAGGCAGGTCTGTCTGCACTGCAAGGCTAGAGAAATCCACCTTTCAGATTTTTCAACCAGGAGAGAGAAGTCAAACCCAGTGATTGACTACTACAGCTTGGCAGCTCTTAAATGAAGTAGGCAGGATCTCTAAAAGGGCCTTGAGTGGCAGTACAGCTGATAGGGACTGATCTCACTTTAAAGAAACGATACATTCAATTCAGAGTAAAATATTCAATTCCATATATGACTTGGACCAAAATATTATTTCAGTCTATTTTAAATTTGTTCCTTGTGGTGTATGTTAAGGGAATAATGGCCCTTGAACAAATGTAGTTGATGATCTCTGATGTAGATGTTTGGCATGTGTACAAAAGCCCACATCTTAAAAAGCTGTTTTTATGTTCTAAGAAGACTGTGTTAAACTGTAACCGGAAAAATAAACGGGGTGGGCACGCACATCTTATGTAGGGTGCTGGATCCAAAAGAATCCAAGCATGAAAAGTGTGTAAGGAGATTAGGTTTTCCCTAAAACTGAATATAATGTGTATGTCTGACTTTAAAAATATCAGGACATTTAACACATGAAGCATTTATTACAATAACAAATAATCTTGCTTCAAGCTAACAACTACCACACATCCCACACTTGATTGATTTTAACTTTTCTTAATTTGCTGTGCATACAGTATACAAGTGTTAACCTCATCAACACTGACCACTTTTATATAACAAAAGTTTAATTCATTAAAGAACAAATTAATGTATTTCTTGCTTCACAAATTTTTTTAACAGGACGAGACTGTCACCGTGAGAGTAAAGGGTCAATAGGTCAGTTGTGGTTTTGTGTTCTTGGCTAAAATACCTTTGTTATATATCGGTATCAGGGAGAGAGAGTTCAGAAATATCCACATATCAGTTATCCGTAAAAATCCAATATTGTGCATTCAATGATGAAGATTGAATGAAAGGTCTAAGTGAGACAACGTCATGGTAAGATTTTAGGACAGTGCGTAAATTTGTCCTCTCCTCCGTGTGCTCTGCAGAGGTTGACGGCGTTCTGCAGATGTCGGCGGGGATGAGCCTCCTCTGCGCTGATCGATTGCAAATGAGAAGTGTTCAGACTGGAGCTCCAGCTGTCCGCAGAATGAGAGCAGGAAAAAAAAATCAATGAATGAAAGCTTGGATCTCTCAGCTCCCATCTGAGAGAAAAAGTCTGGTGCATGATGGGAAGAAATCTGTTTTTTACCTCAAATTAGCAGGAAAGAAACCAAAAGCTAAGCAGCCAAAAACAGCAGAACAACATCTGTTAGACGGCCGGGGAAGATTGTTCAAATATGACGCAAGAATAAATCAATACATGAATTATTTATGGGCATTTCAAACCATTTGAAAACTATGATTCTGAAATTTCTGCAGACTTACAGCTTCCTCAGATGACTAATCCTGTTAACACCAAGTATCCTTTTCCTTATGCTTCACCAAAAGTCAAACTTTTTCTAGTTTAAAATTGTCATAAACTCTAACAACTTACAATTTACAAATGCCAGCTTACCAGCCATACAAAACTTGAGGTAGATAATTTTGTTGTCTTGCAAACTGACGAAACAATTTTTGGACGTCAAGGTGTAGCTAGAAGACCGCAAATAGTGAGCGTACCCTAAGTTATTTAAATCCTCATGTTCCTGCAACTGTGAGTTTGTTTGCCAAATATGATTCCAGTTCAGCCCCTGCCTCGCAGACAGCATGTTGCTCCCAGCTGTCTATAAAACAGGCTGCACCCCTAATTCTTCAATGCTTTAATCCAGGGCACCCAAATGTTTTCATTCAAGGGCTATAAGCTGTAAAATAAATATGTAAGGAGGCCTCTTTCTAATACCTCCCCTTAACCCTCCTAACTCCATGGGATTCTGGTGCCCCAAGCAGTAACACTTAGATTGTTTTTTTATATCTTTGGAACCTTAAAACAAATTTTTAAAGGGGAAACTGTGAAGATCAGATTTTTGTCAGCTCAAAAATGGCCAATGGTCAGATATATCCCCATTAAAAATAACTAACTTTGCCTCAGTGCTAATTTTGTTAGCTATTTATTTTTGTGATAATTTTCATCAACAACCTTTTCTCCCTGATGAAAACTAGACTATAACTTAAGCAAAACAACCGTGTGCATTGACAAAAACTAAAACCAAATCATTTTTGTCAACAGATAAAAACTAGACTAATTTGTCAAGCAGTGTCTAAATCAAATAAGATCTATTTCCATCATGTAGAAAGCAGAGACAAGTTAGGAATATATAATAATCAAGTAATCAAAGGAAACATACGAAGATTGACTTAAACTTACACTTCATATTTAAATCTACTAAGTTCACAGTAGATTTTGTCAACTAAACTTGTTAAATTTCATCAACTAAAACTGGACTAAAATCAATTTAACAACAAAATTATGACTAAAACTTAAAACTTAAAGATATTTTTGGCAAAAGACAAAAATTAAAATCAAAATTATCACTGCTTTTCCTTAAAGTGACATTTTGTATTAATGGATCCATAATTTAAAAAAATCCATAGTTACTGATTTATCAGAGGGAAAATGGATCAATAATGTTATAAGATCTCTATTTAGACCCTTAGATTATGTGACAAATTCCTGACCGTCCAATAGACCAGTCAGATGCTGTAAGTTTCTGAGCATATATTTGTTTTTTTCCATAGTCAAGGCTCGAATGAACCATATTCAGATGTGAAATATGTGCTATGTATAACCTTCTATGAGAGTTAATTTTTGTTTCATCACTAATGTCAAACAACTTTTCAAACATAGACCTGACACCAATTTGGCCAAAACATTTTGATAACTCAGGTTGTCCTGAAACATAAAGCTTGGTTGTGCTTTGCAGATTTTAGGTTTACATGCATTATCACCAAGAAAAAGTCCAGGAGGACTAAAGGAAAGCAGGAAATGGCTTAGAGTTAATGGGTCAATGCTTGAAATATTTTGGGGTGGACAGTCAGATTTCAGGTGGGCAACTTTAGGTACCTGTCTTCCTCATTTGGGTTAAGAATCAAGAGAAAAGCTCTGTTCAATAGAGAAGGACGGTGCTAGCATGTCACATTCATGTTCAGACACAAAACAAGAGCAAAATGCATTAAGATACCAAGTTTGATTAATGTTGGTGCCTTAAGATGGCTGGCACTGAATTTTTTTTTGTTGTATTTGACCTTAAGAAAGTGCAAGTCAAGCAATTTATGTAATCAGCCTCTCTTTATTCATCATTCAAGCAAAACTTTGAGTTTTTAAAAGGGCCAAATTGAAAACGTGCACAGCAGCTGGCCCCTGGGTTTGGACACCCCACCGTTATGCTGTTCCAGTTTTATACACCGTTCAGTGTTTATGTGTCTCCCCTACTTTACTGAATACTTCTATGTGCAAGACTAAGGGTCCAAAGCAGAAGTTTCCTTCCACTCCCCCAGTGCAAGTAGCTGCCTGAAACAGCTAATTTCCCTGGCCTCCTCCACCACTGCATTATCCTACCACTGTTATATACCAGCCACTGGACCTGGATGGCAATCGGAGTGCAGAGCATTGACTGTAGAGTGAATGCAGAGCTGTTGAAAACATGGTAATGAACCACTCTGTCCTGACCAATTACAAAAGGAAAGACTGGCAAAACAACCATAGTGGACTGGACCCATGTGGAGAACAGGGCGGATCGGGGGGATCAGGGTAATTCATATTTGAAATCTCTGCAGGGTTTTTTGAACATTAGTGATTTTGCCTAAACACAAGCTGTCATTAATATTTAATGTATGTACGTGAAGCCAAGATAATGCAGTAATGGGCCACCAGTTAAAAACAGTGTTCCATATGTAAATTAGACTGTACAGGTATCAGGACAAAACATGCTTTTGTATCCGCCTTTAAGCAAGTTTATTTTTGCAGATGAACATTTAAACAAAAGGCTCTATGGAGACTGACACACCGCAGAAGACAGCCCCAAGTGGACATGAGAGGGACAAGAGCTTTTTGACTTTTTCTTTGAGTCACTTCTAAGCTGGAAACTACAGCCCGAGAATGGGGCATCATCAGCTTTTGGGTCATTTTTATGTAGATTAGCAGAATTTAAAGCTGATCATCATTTATGTCACAAGATGATAATGTTATGCTAATGTTTAATTAGCATGTTAAGATTACGTAAGAAAATTACAAATTCATTAATGCAGTAAAAGGCTTCTCAGTCTGATTAATGTCCATGCAAAGCTCTCACAGATGAACATTAATCAAGACTTTGAAAAAGAACAAGAACAAGAGACATTTTGTTCTGTGATTGTTAAAAAATCTGCAAAAAGAGTTACAAATTTTATTTTTTTAGGTGCTTTTTAACCATGCCAGTAAATCCTATGGTACTTCCATGGGGACGATGAACATTTCCTGATTTGCATTCATGTTATTCTTTCATTTTTTTTACTTTTATCCTTTAGGTTTCTTTTATACTACATAAAGTAGATTTGCCTGCAGCAGCCCCAACAATGAAATTGCATTAATTTTCTGACACACGAGGGACTAATAAAGGAAACTCACAGTGAAGGCTGAGTTGTTCTAACTTTTAATCCCCATTTACATCACTGTAATCTGTGACTTTATTATTAAGATGTTTATTATCTGTTTATGTAGAGTTTTATGACCCTTTTGTCTGCAGGGAACCCATAAAATGATTATATGTACACATTCTGTGCAGTGATATGTGGTTAATATATTCAAGCAAGTTGTTGAGGCTGCAGGGGAGCAAGCCTGGATTTGCTTGTCATGGTTATGTAAGTGGAACAGGTGAACTTTGGTCTCCACCGAAGAAAGAAGGACATTTCTAAATAAAGCCAGATGTGACTGGAAAGAACGTTACCACAGATGACCCCAAGGGTGACAGGAAACAGACCAATATGCAGTATGACCTACATCATGCACATACAGTAAAACAGTAGCTTCTGCATTTCCAAGGAGACTAAATGATCTAATGTAATGCAGTTATTTGTCATTGTTCCTTCTTTTGACAGACAACTCTGTGTATTCATTTGGTTTTACTGTGAAGTTTTCATCAGGTTGATTTATGTTAGGTTTGAGCTCTTCAATATGATCAGTCTTTCTGTTAAAGGTAAATATGTGTCTGAAGTAAAACTTAAATGTATGTGTTGCCATTGCAGCCACGAACAATATAAGCTTCCAGAAAAAAAGCTGCATGTACTGAGGATGAACATGAAGATCTTTACATTTAACGGTGACAAATAATGAGTGCATAGTAGTTTTGTAAGTATTACCAGCTTTACACCACAGGTCACACCTACCCATTCACACCGAATCACTCCCACATTCACTAACTGATGGTTGGAGGTTGGTGGTCAGTCGTCCATCAATATCTACTAAAACATTCATGCAGTCTCATCTCCATTTACACACTTTTGATGCAGCAGTGGGAGCAACTTGGGGTTAAGTTTGCCCAAGGACGGGCTGCTGGTTTGGTGGAGTGGTTAGCAACTAGGCATCCCATGTACTTGCCTCTGCCGGTCCAGGTTCGAATCCCACCTGTGACCAGTTTGCAGAGTGTCTTCCCCTACTCTCTCCCCCCTTTCACAAGCCTATCCACTGTCTCTCTGCTATCAATAAAGGCAAAAAATACATTTAAAAAAAAAAAAAGTTTGCCCAAGGACACATGGTAAAGTGACAGCCGGAGCTGGGATCAAACCTGCAACACTCTGATTACTGACCAAGTGCACTATCAAAGATCCAAAAGAAGCAGTCATAAATTGTTATCACAGCAAACAGAGTTTATTAAACTCAAGGAAGGCTTTCAGAAGTCATAAACCTTGCAAATCATTGTTCCTCTAGGAACATATTCAGTATCTACTATCCATCTAAAGATGTGTTTTGTAAAACGTAGACTTGTGTTTAATGCCCTATTTTTTGACTGTCAGGCTTTGTGACCTAATGTGCTCCTTGCACATTTAATTCCTCTCTAATACTTGTGACTCCTCATCTGTCTTCATAATCACACACATCACCTCATCTGAAACAGGAGCATGTTAATAATGAATTTTGATCATTTTATGAATGGTGTGCACTCCTAGCAGGCAAGACTCAGGGGATTAATAGCCATGCTCCTGTGCTGACCTCCCCCTTCCCCAGTTGGTGGGCGTTTCTCTCAGCTTTATTGGCATGAACTGAAGTGAGTGTGCACATTGAACTTGAAGCTAAATTTAGAGAAAATGTCTACGCAGGAGGAGCTGTATGACTGTATAGTGATCGGTGCAGGAGTGCAGGGCTCCTTCACAGCATACCAGCTGGCTAAGAAGAACAAGAAGACCCTGCTGCTGGAGCAGGTGAGTAAACACAGTCATTTATGCACTGAAACTTTAAACTGTATGCAAGCTGAGGGTCTGCAAGGCTGCATTTACACTGCAGGCCAGACTGACCTAAATCCCACTCTTAAGCACTTAGGTTGAGTGACTGAGTAAGTTTTCTGTCAATGGAATTAAGGAGGCTCAAGTGAAATGGATTTCTGATCACTGAGCCAGATTGTGGCCTCTTTCAAATATTAGTCAATCAATCATTGAACCAATCAATAAGTCAGTCTTTATTGGTGGAGATAACAAGTGTTATCTCAAAACACTTTCCAACAGAGCAGGCTGAAGCCCTACTCTTCATTTTCAAATACACATATATACAAATATAAAATACACATTTTATCCTAACTTAACATGAACCCACCATGGGTGCAACACTGGGCCAGGCTACAGCAGGTGCATCTATAGGAGGCTTACAGTATGAATGGTGAGGAACAACTTCTGTTTAGTAACCTTAAGCAGAACCAGCTTCATGTTGAAAAGCCTTTGGGTAAGTTGGGTGGGCAGAGATAAAGGTCCTAAAGCACTGAAACTCCATAGACCAATCATAAGTCTGTCCTCATCATATTTTACTCTGCTGAATTTAAATTTATTTGAGGTTAGCCCCTTGAGATGTGGTGTCTTGTTTTAGAGAATTTCTCCTGTCTACATGGCTTTAAAGTTATTTATTATGGAGGTGTAATCAGTAACAACCGGAAAGAGAGAACAATCTATCAGCATTAATAACCAAAATTATTATAAACTGGAGAACACTGATGTTGATTAATATCAGCATCAAGCTGAACTGCCATTAAAATTGGTTTAACTGCCATTTCTGTTAATGGTTGATGCAGAATGACAACACTTGGAGTCGAGCAGGTCCATGACAGCAGGTCATTCAGGATTGTTTGTCAAGATCATATGACTATATGTTTGTGGGAACTACCATGTACTTGATTTTTTAATCTCTCTGAACTTAATATCAGGAGCTGTAGAGGAAAGGACAAACAATTGTAATTGTAGTTATATTGAAGCTTTCTAGGTTTAGAGTGATAGACTGTCAACACCAATGATGCCAGGCAGCCTCCAAGACAAGAATCAGGTATGATTATAGCAGTAAATAAAAAGGCCAAAGACACATAAAAAAGAGAATGGAGAGCGAGTGTTAGCAAGTCTAAGCCTATTGCAGCTAAACTATGAGTTGGTCCAGGCCTGAGGCGGCCTTAACTTAAAGTTTCATTTAAATAAAGCCTTAAAGTGAGAGAACTTGTCTGAATTCCAAACAGAGTCCAGCAAATGGTTCCAGAAAAGAGGAGCCTCATAAAGGCTCTACCTCCCTTACTACTTTTAGACACTGATGGTACCATGAGCAGGTCAGCATTTTGGGAGCATAAAATTCTCCAAGCTCTTTAAGATAAACTGGTGTCTGTCCACTGGGAGCTTTATAAAAGTGTGAAGAATCTTGAATTCTACTCTATATTTTATGGGAAGCCAATGCAGAGAAGGAGTAATGAGATCTCTACTCCTATTTCTAGTCAGTACACAGCCTTCTGAACCAGCCGAAGCTTCTTTAGCAACTTGCTGGGACAGCATGACAGAAGAGAAATACAACAATCCAGTGTAGAGGTAACCAAAACGTGGACTGATTTTTCAGCATCACCTTGAGACAGGATAGGTCTGATTTTTGCAGTGTTGAAGAAAAAAGGCTGTTCTTGCAGTTTGCTTTATGTGGGAGTTGAAGGACAAATCCTTATCAAAGAGTATCCCAAGCTTTTCAACAGCAGTTCTTGGTGCCACGCTAATGCCATCGAGGGCAGTTTTATCACTAAAAAGGTTTCCTAAGGTGTCAGGGGCCCAGTATAATAACTTCTGTACTGTCTGGGTTAAGACAAAGAGAGTCTCTGGCCATCCAGATCATGATGTTCTTTAGACACACTTTTAGTTAACTGATTTGTTCACCTTGTTTCATTGAGATACAGTTAACTATTATCAACAGTTTCCACACGCCATCACCAAGGGGAAGCATGTATAGGGAGAACAGAACTGTACCTAGCACTGAACCTTGAGGAACTCCATTACTGAGTTTTGTGTACACAAAAGACACTGTTCATGTGTACAAACTGGTGTCAACCATGTAAGTAGGGCTTGAACCAATCTAAAGCAATCCCTGTAATCCTGAATAATTCCTCTATTCTCTGGTGTCAAAAGCTGCACTGAGATTTAGCAAGACAAGTACAAAGATCCAAGAAGTTCAAACAGCAGTCAAACCAACAACAACTGATATACAAGCAAAAGCAACTATTCAAAACATGTATTCAAGAAGACATCAATTAAAGAAGTTAGACTTACTGTGTAAATACATCATTTAACCTAATGTCAGACCCCGTTTGTTACCATAGAAACAAAAACAGAGGCCCCAGACAACCACCTCTGCCATGGAGGTTAAGTTTTTGATGGTAATTGTTTGTTTATGTCTTTGTTAATTTGCCAACAGAAGAATTTGAAACGTTGTGGAGAGATTTTGATATCTCCAGGTAATGTATGTCATGGCACAGAGAAGATGTCCAATCAATTCTCATCCCGTTAGGCACATTTTTGACTCTAAATTTCCCCTAATTCTGAGTCTGAGAGTGAGTGATTGTGTTTTAATAATGGCCTGACTGATGCAGGGTGTACCCCTCTCTCTTCCAACATCAGCTGAGATAGGCCACATCCCCTGTTACCTTGAAATGGATATGTGTGTGTGTGTTATTGCAATAAAGCATCCTTCTGCATAACTTTTTCAAAAATGCATCGCCCAAAATGACAACTTAACAAAACTTAATGTTTGAACTCTCCAAGAGGGTCAGCCAAAATCCAAAGACAGAATGGTTCAGTCTCCACCTCTGAGACAAGAAGTTAAAACCAAAAAATACCAAACACAATGAAATGTGAAGGTCATCTCTAACACAAGTACATCAAAATGATCTGAAGCAGTGGGAAGTAGTTTTCCTCTGCCTATTTACATAATTATAAATTAGCTGATAAATTGGTTCAGCTTATTAAATTTCCTAAACATAAAGATGTTACCCTGAGAGGGAAGGCGGGGTTGTCCTGATTTAACAATCTCATTTAGAGACTAAGTTTGACTTGTAAAAGTAAATTGGGCCATAATAACTAATCATTAATGTGTTTTTATGATACTAATGCATCATATGGCCTTTACTGATAGGTGTAGAGACTGCGGACAGACTTGGAAAGGGGCAGAGAGCATGAAAAGACACAGCCCCAATATGTTTAACGTTGGAAGTGTGGTACTTCTCGGGCAAACTGAGCTCATTTCTGCCGAAAACCTCTTAAATTTGGACATAATTCTTCTCAACATTGCAGTGGACAACCACAAAAACCTTTTACTGGAAGTGGACGCATAATTATCTCAGCCACAAAAATGCCCCACTTCTTTCCAGCTGTTCGCAGATGTCTAAAATGTGCACAACTGCAAATGTTTTTGATAAGTGTATTTTTTTACTTTCATACCATTTTTAATAGGACAGTAAATATAGTGTCTTTTAAAAAAATTTTTAACGCAATGTCTGTAACATTTGCCCCAACAGAGGGACAGGAAACAAATGTAGAATGGTAGCAGTCTGTACTTTTACTTTTGCCCAACAGTGGAAACGCACCATTTACACACAACAATGCAAAAGAGAAGAAGAGAGAGCGCTCTCTGTAAATTGCAAAAAATATGCTGGTCCATGTTGGAGGTTGGATGTGACTGAAGGGTTGAAGGGAACTTGCTTTGCACCTCACCTGAATTATGCACTGTGTAAATACAAATCCCAGTTTCAATGAAGTTAGGACATTGTGTAAATGTAAATAAATGCAATGATTTTCATTTTCTGCATGTAAGTCGCAAGACTAAAAAGCAACATCTCATAACTGTGAACTGGAATCATTCTGTAAAGGATATTATGACGACTCAAAAACACTAAAACTATTGTCAGTTAACACAGTTTGATGCTGCATTTACAAGTGCAAGTTAAAACTCCACCATGCAAAGGGAAAGCTTTAAATAAACAACAATCAGGAATGTTACGAGGTTCCCTTGGCAAAGGCTTATCTGAGAATGATGGACATAAAGTGGAGAAGTGTTTTGGATATCATGGATGTTGTGTCCTCCAGGCTAAAGAGGAAAAGGACTATCCTGATTGTTATTAGTGCAAAGTTTCAAAGCCAGCATTCATTGGAGTCTTCATTGGAGTAAGGGTCTGTGGTTAGCTGTACTCCATGTCCAAAATCACTGCCTGTCACACACTCTGGACATCACATTTTCTACCATTAATGTTGGGCTCAAACTTTCTGCCATGCCAACATGCTGAATGATTCATTAGGTTTTATACATAACATTTTCTGTTTTTCCTCCCTAGTTCGTGCTGCCCCACACCCGAGGAAGCTCCCATGGCCAGACCAGAATCATCCGCAAGGCCTACGACCAGGACTTCTACGCCCACATGCTGGACGAGTGCTATGAATTGTGGGCCGAGCTAGAGAAGGAGGCAGGCGTCCAGCTGTACAGGTACACTCAGCACAAACACTCGGAGAGAGAAAGAGAGAGAAAAGCCATTATAGTGAACATAACAAAACCCCGACCACAACACGCAGATTTGTCACATTCAAGGTGCTGCGAGCGCACAGGAGCAGCGACTCAATCTGCAGAGCCATAAACGCATGACTTTCTCATTACCTCCAGCCTCGCTGAATCACCCAGTGACACCTCCCCAGCCTTTGGATGCGGAGCAGGGCGGGTGGGGGGCTTTTTTCATCTGGTTGAACCTTTGATTTTCCCTCACAGAGCGAGGAGGAATTTGTGTGTTTATAAATATGACAGTGGCATCAAACTGCGAACAACCTGCAGCAGAACTTTAACGTCCCTGCTCCGACTGAGACGACCTGTTTGTTTCAGCATTAAAGAGACGGGAGCTCAGCAGGGCAAGGGCAAAAAAGTTTGGTTCAGACGACTGGAATATACTACCAACAATACACACAAACCATGAAGATAATAATGTGTACAAATAAGACTATTATTCGCCAAAAATAGCATGCACTTTCAGCATGCAGGGGTCACTTATTGGGGCAGCCAAGTTATTCAGATCATATATGTAACTGCAACAGGATTTAACAAAATCTTGAAAATATATTGTTCAAAGACATGGACTAGATTACATAATTATAGTATTTTCAGGATGACGACAAACATGTCTTTTTAAATAACTTTTTGCATTATTTTCAGAAAATTTGGTCTGTATAGTTCAGGTATCCATCAATCAAACTTTATTTTTAATGCACTTTCAATTTAAAGAAATACATTCAAAGCACAACCAGATACGTGTCAGACAATGGAAAATAAAATACAAACCCTACCCCCTCTCCCAACCCACTTTAAACACACACACACACAAGGACACTGAGGACTCTTCAAACTGCAACAAAAGACTGAGGAGACACATGACCTTAGACTAAGCTGATAAAACCATGATAAGGTATAATAAAGGTAATAAAGCATTAAAAGTTACTTAAAATAAAACAATCTTAAAACCAAACAACTTACAACAATAAATGAATAGGGGCAATAAAACAAAAAATAGTGACTGAAACTAAATTAGAGTAAGAGACATTTAAAGCAGGAAGAGTCTAAAATGAAAACTCTTTGTCAGCATGTGTGCTGCTGAATTTTGTAGAAGCTGAAGCTGTAAAAATGTTTTTTTAGGCTGACCAGAAAAAGAGTGTAGCATTTTTGCAATACACCACAAAATCCCCACAACACCACAGCTCCCTTTTACTGAATGTGTCTGTAATATACAACATGTGGCAGGGTCTGCATCAGTTCACTTCCATCTCTGAATACTGTCTCTCTCCGCTCCAATACAACAAAACATTTAAACAATATATATCAAACAGGAACAAGATGAACAGCATGAATTTAAGTGATCATATAGTGGTTATATATATTCTTTCCAAGCATACCTGTAATGATCCATGTGACAGGGACTGCATCAGTTCACATCCTTCTCTGCTCTCTGAATACTGCAAGGATGCATAAAAAAGTGGAAAATTGAGAAAAGAATAAACAAACACGTCCCTCTCACATTCTTAATTCATCAGAGTAAGCGCATCATACTTGTGTGCATTCACACACACATATATATCCAACATTAGACAAGTGAAAATACGCTCTCCATTCATTTGCACACAAACTGCATTTCCCATAATACCTTCCGTCGCCCAGCGTGATTCTGTCGGCGCGAGCAGCGGCACTTGTAATTGTGGAAACAATGCAACTTCGGAGGCAGCGTCAAAACGCTCTGCAGTACGCACTTGGGCTTTAAACATCTTATATAACTCTTCTAAATATCATTACAGTGCTGCTTTTATAATGCTGGGACAACTTTTAGAAGCTAATTCAACTTTTAAAAGCTAATTCCCTACATAAACATACCTGTCCATCTGAGCTCCAAAGGCAGACTGACAGATCCTCTAGTGCGCATGTACCACAATACGGTAGGAGGCGTTCACTGACCAAAATACCCGTCATGTTCTCATGAAATAAAGGTACATAAAATATGACCCCTTTGTTTATACTGAAAACAGCCTCACACCAATGTTATGTTTTACCTACTATAATCATTAAGCGTTAAATAAAATGATAAAAGTATGATATATCTGTATACACCCTCCCATCACTGTCAACAATGGAAACAACCCACTTATTAAACAGGGGCTTAAAGTTACCTGGACTAAAACACAGTTAAAGAAGGGCTCTTCAGTAATCAATTCTACAGGAGATAAAAGCATGAATAGGAGTCTGCTTTGGCTTGAGAGAAAAACTGGCACTACGAGATTTTCTTTAAATGATAAAATGCTCTTTTGGTAACTCCTTAGGTTTGTTTTTCAGAGCTTAAGATATGTAACACCTTTCTTATTTGCAAGAATTAAAAGACAGTGCTTGGGATATGTTGTCCAGTTTCTCTCTGTGGGCCTGCACCAATCACTAAAACCTGAGTTTTGTCCTGGTTGAGCTGTAAGAAGTTGTCTGACATCCAGGACTGGACCCTGCTGCTATAGTCATAGTATAGTAAAATCTTTTTAGTGATTAAAAACAATATTTTGCTTAAAAATATCAGGTTGGATACAGATCTGTAATTATCTACTGCTGTATCCAAGTTGTTTCTCTTCAGAAGGGGTCTGGCATGGGCTGTATTAAAAGTGGTGGGAAAGACACCTGTCTGAAGAGAATATTTAACAATAATTAAGATCACCTTCAAATCTCTGAAAGATGTTTTAAAAGGGGATGAAAGAATGGGGTCATAAACACATGTCACTGGTCTAAGCTGGGAGACAACCTTTTCAAGCACTGCAGCATCAACCAGGACAAACCTCTCCAGTGTTTTCATTGAAAAGCACTGACTCAGAAAAGTAAATATTAACAAGCTCACAGTTTGAAAAGTTTGAGCTAATCAACTTGAGTGGACTGGGGTTTTGTTTTGGTGAGAGTTTGCTCTAGCAAGTGGCTTGCATTTTGTATTTTACATCATGGCAGTAGCTAGTTGGTTTGTCAGGTTAGGAAATTCTATGACGAAGGACAAGATCAAAATCAAAATGAAATGTAAGTGCAAAACCTTGATGTGTCATTTTAGACTGCTGTGTCATTTCAGCGAAACACAGTTTTAAGTGTGCCTACTACAGTATGTTTCTGCCTAATTTATTGTCAGACTGTGAGCACATTGGGGTCATAAAGGTTATCAAGACGAACTTTTGTCATGGAGCTGCAGAGTCAGAGATAATTGGCCATAAACTGAGCTGTAGAGTTTGCAAAATTTAATTTCACCATACTGTACAGTTGTTTTCCGTGCAGTTTTATAACCTGACTTAGTAACGAGGAGCTGAAGAGTTTTAATTTGTTGGTTATACAAAGTTATTCCATTATTTTGCTCCAGGAATTTGTGATGCATGGATAAAGTACACTCAATTTAACATAGTCAGTTTAATATTTCAATCAAGGACCTTGATTGGTGTATAAAGGTGTATAAACCAGATTTCATTCTTATTTCCAACTTTAATTTCTGAAACGTAAGTGACAGTAGATTAAATACTTAATTACGTAGAAATGTTGCCTCCCCTTGAAATGAGCAATTACAGTAGCTGTTAATATCATCCTAATAGGTACATATTTTTTTTCTTACTGTGTACTGATAATAATTTGTCTTTTTACGCATTCACGTAAATTCATTTTCTAACAATCTGGGTCTGGTGAAAGCAAATCAGCAAACTTCGACGTCAAGCTACCCTGTCCTATCTTAGAGAATTAGTCTTTATGTCTTACAAACAAAACCATCCACCCTGCTGCTCCATCTTGTGGGCAACAGGAAGCACTTGATGAAATTTGATGTGGCCAGGGGTCAGTAATATTTTCGACCACAGCAGCTAAAGTCGTGAAGTCTCAAAGTGAGACGTTGTGAAACATGCCTCCTACATCGGTGATCTGCCTGATGGATGTTCGACTCGCCCTTTACCAGCAGACTTTTCCAAAGGCTGCTCCGACATCTGTCAGCCGCCATGAGGCACAGACGACCCAAGCTAAAGGCTGCGTCCATTTATCACCACACTTTATGGCCGTCTCTGCTGTGTACTTGCCTGTTTACGAGTGTGTGACGGGGAAAGGAAAAACCGTGCGGGTGTACGTCGGGTCGTAAATATGATGCCTCATCTAGTCGTGGCTGTCAGAGTGGGTGATTGGTGGCCCTAGCTTTCTGGGCAGATATGCACACATGTTGACACGTATGTGGGAAAAATAAAAAGGTTTGTGAGCAGGTTTTTAGTCGCTCTGGTCCTCTTTTCGATGGCTTCATCAGTCCCAGAGGCAGCGGCAGCAGGAACTGGAGGCTTTGCTCAGGCTCGTTTCTCATCGAGATGCAGACATTTTTTTATGGGCCCAAGGGCGCAGGTGGCCTTCGATGTGGACGCATCGGTCATGAGCTGTAGACAGGTGCACAGGCAATGGAGAGGTTGCTGTGTTTCCAGGGAAATATTATGTGGGTGGGGCTTTTTTCATGAACTGCTACCTGAAATATGACTAGTAAAGCCATGAAAGGGAAGAGCAGTCTGTTTCTGCAATGGTGGGGAGTGAATGAGGTCCTTAAGAGAAAAGTCTGAGCACAGGAGAATCATTTCCCATACAGATGCATATTTGCAGTGTAAATATATTGGGAGGTTAAAGCTTAATAGAGCTGGAACAACACAGACCACAGTTTGGTGTGCACTTTTGATTTTTGGTCAGATTTGGGTGTGAATTTGGCAAACAAAAACTACAGTGGCACAGTATAAGATTCAAAAGCAGGCATCATCAGATGCTTTTTAGTATTTCAGGTCAAAGATTAAATATTAAAAATATCATGTGCATGTGCTCACCACAAACCTGATTTCAGGCATTTATATGAAAGCAATATCCTCATCCTATTTACTTTTGAGGGTTGGGAACCAGGGAGTCATTTCTGTGTTTTTGGACTCATTTAAAAGTACATTTACTACAACATTGCTTATATTTTAATTATTTTGACAGCTAAATAAAATGTATAGTTTTATTTATATACTCTACTGTAGTTGTGTCTTTATTCTTTCTAAGAGGCCAGTTTTACAGCAGGTAGAATTAACTACCTATGATTTCAAGATAATTAAAAAACAAGTTATTGTGAGTTGCTTCAAAAGGGAGAAAGCCTAGCAACATCAGATTTTGTCAACCAAGAAACAGTTGACAAAGAGGGCAAGGCTTGCTAAAGGATCACTTCCTGAAAAAGGCAGGGCTTGAAAAAGGGTCAGTGTGATACACAGTGCTGAAGTGCTCACAGTTTATGTTCCCACAGAAAGACCTGAAGCATGTTTGAGCAACAGAAGTTTAATAAAGTTACATTCTGTGAAAGGACACACGTGGCTTGATGGCCATATGGATAAGCTCAAACTAGGGCTGCTTGATCATGCAAAACATAATTTTTCTAAAGATATTAAGATCACAATACTGGTTTTAAACATGCATCTAATGCATTCATTTAACCTGACTCACAGGCACACAAAGCAGAGCAAATAAAGGGAGAAAAGTGCAACAGTAATTGTGAGCTGCAAGTTACATGTTCATATTGATTCACTGACATCGTACCAAACAGTTTAATATTTTAGAGAGATTTTTTTTCATCCTTACAAATTAAAGTTAATCATCACTTTTAGCAGATATGAAACATTCTGCTTATTTTCAGCACATATAAATATCAGAAGAATTTTACATGGTTTTAAAGCACATTTGATATCTGTTTCTATTACAAGACCTACAGGTCATCTCAAGGTCAAAAGTGACTCTGCTGTTCCTTTAAAATAAAAATACAAGTCATGTAAGCCAACATGACTTCTCCTTGAGTCTTTGAGCTGCTATCTCTGAGGACAGGAGCTGTTTTTCCTCTATGACACAATCCCTAACTGTCTTTTATCAAGTTTAATAGTTTTTTCAAGGGTGCATGTAAAAGGAGGGGTGGGGTTGTCTGTGAGTGAACCCTTGGTTTGAAGACCCTGAGCTCCAGCTGCATGAAGGTAAAATAAGAAATGACTTTATTTTCATTTGCCTCTCACCAGCTGCATTGGCATGTCCTTGAAGTCTGAGTTATGCGCCACGTCCTGACATTAAGGTTAACAGAAAAACTTTATACAGTGCAAACTTTCAAAACAGCAAAGAGGAAAATAAAGTGAGAAAAACTATGGCACAAGGGTTGATTACATATAAATAGGACTGTGTCTGAAATCACTCCATATTCATCATGTAGTGCTCTGTAGAGTGAACGTGCTATTTGGCAGTATTGTCCATAATCTGAGTAAGCACTGACGGGCACTTAAACATGCAAAATATACCATAATTTACTGAAGATCAGAGATTTTGACAGGTAGAATGTGCAATCAGCTGTTGTCAGACAGGCAGGGGAAGTATAAAGCAAGAATATGGAACAAAAGCACAGAAACAAACATCCAGGCAGCAACATCTGGGGCAGAAATTGGAGGCCATGTTGAAGTTCTGTAGTTTCTCGAGTGTCCATTTCAGACTTGACTGAAGGTTATATAATAGTGTGCAGAAATTTGATGTTTTTTTACATCAGCCTAAACAGACATCTTTACAGGCTGGATCAAAAACAGCCTATGATCTGTATGTGCCGTCACTGTGAGGAAGGTGAATTCATTTCACTACTGTATTTAATTTACTGAAATTTCTAGATTTTTAAGGGACATGAATGACAAGACTACACATCCATGTGGTGTCAAAATTCCTCAGACGTGTAACTAGGGTTAACTAAAGTTGGATTGAGATGACATGAACCGTAGAAAAGGCTCCAAAGTAAGACATTAAACTTAACAGTGCATTCACATCAGATGCAACACGGGGATATTGCGTTGTTCACATCAGTGTTGCATGTCCACGAATTCCTATTTTTGTCACCATGGCATTGCGTCTCTCAGAGCGGTCACACCCACTCAAGTATCATACATTTGCATAAATAGGTTCAGCTGCCATTATTCCAACTGTTTCCTTTTCATTCATCTTCGAACTGTTAACCACTGAAGCTGATGGCCCTGCTGTCTCTGCTGCTGTCTCAGCATCGTCTGTCAGCTGCACCTCAAGTTGGGAGTTCTCTGCGGTCCCATCTTCCTTGACCCCCTCCGAGCCTTGTTGCTGCTCGTCTCCCTCGGGCCGATACACGGGTCAAGGAAGGAATGAACTGCAGAGAACCACAACTTCCTCACTGGCCCTCCTACTGACTCACTTCTTCCCCCTTCTTCTTTTTTCTCCATGTCAACATCCTGCAAAACCTTCCATCTTTTCCGGCATAAATCCACCGTAAAATAAACTCACACTTACACACACGTTATCTACAACAGCTGGACTGACAAGAAGAGTTTGGTTTCCCTCATAACTACCCCCAACCAAGCAACCAAGTCATCTGTCATGTTGAGGGCAGGTCATGTATCATTGCAGCTGTACATCAACTTTGCATGGAAAGCGGTCACTCAGGTTTTGACAGTCACAGCTGGTGTGAACACACCTTTATAGACTGTACCAGTTTCCTGTAAGATTCTGCTCTGTTCTATTATTTGTTGGAGGGGCCTTTCCCATGTGTAAGAGATAGAGGCAGCAACAGACCGGTGATGCTGCTCAGAATTGTCCAGTGATTCACTGCAGTGCAAAAAACACCAGTAGAAGTTAGCTGTGCATTAATGAAAGAAAAATCAGAGCAAGTTACAGCTCTGTGAGTTACATCACAGCAAGTTAAAGCCTAACAAATCTAAGTAAAGACCCTCATTCTCAGCTGTGTTATGAGATACTGTCTGTCTCTTGTGCCTCGTGAGTCAAGGAAGAATTAAAGGTACAGTAAAACCAACATTTAGTTTTCTTTATTTCATACTCAGGAGGATTAAAGTGGCCTTAAGGCCTTAAGACTGAGCAAACATTAGGTATCTTCACTTCATGAACAGTATGGTAGCGTCTTTTTCAAATGTTTTAAAGGTTCTTTTGTTATCCAAACAGCTGATGTCAAAAGACTTGGTCCAGTGTTCTTACAGTCTGTGACCACCACATCCTGAACAATATGCCATCTTAACCTGTTCTTACTCTTTTCTCTCAGACAAACAGGTCTGCTGGTGATGGGACCAGAAGGCAGTCAGTACTATGAGATGGTAAAGGCCACCCTGACAAAGAACAAAGTCCCCATGGTGGCCCTGCCCAGGGAGAACTTCAACCAGCACATTCCCCATGTCAAGCTGAGTGAGGGTCATGGAGCCGTGGTGGAGGTCCCTGCTGGAGTCCTGTATGCTGACCGTGCATTAAAAGCAGCACAGGTAACATGCACATAGGCCTGTCACGATAACAAATTTTGCTGAACGATAATTGTCCAAAAAAATTATTGCGGATAAATATATTATTGTCAATATTATTTTGAAACCTCATTTTTTTCATTCATGTAATTACAATATATGTCAAAATAAAGTGAGTACACAAAAGCAATCAGAAGCAATAAACTTTCATTTCTTAAGAGTATTTATTAACTGTAATTGAGCTTTCAAATAAAATAAATTAAGCAAACAACATAACGAATTTAACAAACAAATAAAGAGGAAAAAAAACCCAATGAAAATTAAATGGACTCTTTTTTTTGGACAAATTGCATGTAAATGAAAATAATTATATTAAACAAAAAGAGTGAAAGAACAAAAAAGATCCAATCTCTGTAAAGAAAAAAAAACAAAACTCCAATAAAAACACACACAACAATAAAAACAACAAATAAAATTTAGTTTATACAGTTCCAGAATTGTTTGTGACATCTACGTTCTCCCAGTCAATTCGATCTCTCTGTCAGAAATCGGGAACATTTCCCAAAATGCTGGCTTTTCAGCGACACTGTCCGTGAGCATGCACCATTTTGTGCTTTTATTTATATTTTCCAAAGGCTCCGCTGAACCTCCCCTTCTTCGTCGCCACTACTTTCAAACAAAGGCGACATATCGGCTCGTCAGTGTTCATGGGCTCACACCTTGTTCATTCTGTTTAAAACCAAAATATTCCCACACTGGGGCTGTGGCATATTTGTGTTTGTTTCCTCATTACTCCTCAGGACGCTCACTTCAGCCCTCTCTGTGTGTGCGTGCAAGTGGCTCATATCCCCCCAAAAGATTCAATGAGTGACAGATGCTCGCTCCACTAAATCCACTATAGAACCAACGCAGCCCGGTGTTGAGAAAGTTGCACAGAATGAGCCATCTTCGCATCCAGCCTCTTTGGTAGAAAGAATCGTGCGGTTAATTGATATATTGGTTATTGTGACAGGCCTACACGCACATTAATGATATAGTCAAAGGTGTGTATGCTTTAACACCTGCAGGAGACGACTTTACATAGGCCCTTCATTATAAGGGTAAAAGAGCCTCATGTAAATAGTTTAAACTGGTTCAATCTTTTGTGGCCCAGTCAGCTCTGATTAATTTTAAGGTCAGTCCTGTGGACAAGTGCTTTTGTAGAGGGTAGCAAATTTTTGTTTTCATCATGGATATGCTCTATCACACAGGAGAGATATAATAAATTCACTAAAAGGCATTTGAAACTTAAAAAAGGTATGGGCTTCAAGATAATTCTCAAATAATCATTTCAAATGTTCTTTTTTTCCCCTTGAAAGATTAAATTTAACATGTATTCCTGTATTGATTTCATTTGAACATAATTTGATCAGAAAAACACACACTATATTGACTGTACACCTGAAATCAGCCTTTCAGCTTTTTTCTGTAATAAAAGCTGAAAGAAGCAAAAACATTTTTTGACTTCAGGAAGAGGAAACTGTTGGAGACTTCGCCTAAATAAGATGAGGATAATCGAACATATTTCATGGCCATTGTTTTAATCCAATAATAGCTCATGCCAGGAATATCTTTGAGCAATAAATTCACATTAGTTGAGTGTGTCAGTGTTGAGAGGAAGCACTGAAGGAGAACAGACTCCTCCACGGCTGCTGGGTCAAGCACAAAACGCTGCTTTGTTATAACAGGGAGGTGCCATTTTCAATCGGCTGGACAGATTGTTGGTGCACCTCTTTGTGAAGCAGCAGTCCATTATGTATTAGAGCTTTAGGTGATAGATGTGTGAGGGATCAGGAGATTATTGCTTTGTGTATTTTCATGCCATGACTCTTTAATAGCCTTGTCCTATAAATCTATGTCTTATTATATGTTGCAATTGATCTGTCTTGTTGAATTACTCCAGAGTGGTACAGCTCTTAATCTTTTATTTCTCTCTTTCAAAAACACAATGCTGGTTTACTTTTGTTGAACATTAAAATGCCTCAAATCCGGCCTTGATTTGAGACAGGCATAAAACTACATAATGTTTAAGACTATTTTCAAACTAAACTTATAATTACCAAAAGAAGAATGACTACAGCCTTTCAGATTTACACCAAAAATGATAAAGCTTTGTTTAAAGTCTGGGTGTCAGTCCACAAACTAAACTGAAAACCATTCATTTGATCTTGTTTTGTAAGACTGATTTTTGAATTTTGTCTTTTTAAATGTTTAAGTCAATCTTTGTTTTTTTTTATTTCTGGCTGTTTTTCTCCTTAGATTGAGGCAACAGTTAAACACACGTCAAACATACTTAGAGGCCTCTCACCATGATCTTGATCACTTTCAAACCTTCAGTAACTATGGTTACAGGGGGGTGGAAAATTTCCAGAAAACCTTTCATGGGAAGTTAAGATGGGATATTTTGAAAAATACTCCATATGAGAGACTTTCCATTGGCATTGTGGGAATTCACGGCAAATTGTGGGCAATTTTTTCAAAACTGCATTGTATAAAAACGTAAATATGAACATGTTGTTTTGCTATAGGCAGACATTCATCCAAAATAATATAATTAAAAACATTACATCTGTATTCAAATTTTATCAAGTTTTAATTACTCTGCTAAACAAAGTAATTTGGACTTCACTTTATGTCTTTGGGCTCAAAATTGTGGCCTCAACAGACCAGAGTTCTTGGATCATCTGTGCATGTGATGGAGGAGTGCATAGATATTCTCAAGTATACTTGCATGAAATCTGATTGTTTTCGTCAAGATCATGCCAAAATATGTTTCTTCGACAATATTTTTGTTTCAATTTTGATAATGAATTAAAGTGCAACAGTTAGCTCTTTTTGTTTTGTTCTAGTGGGATCATCTACTTAAAAGTCCAGTTTGGATGTCAATAAATAACTATACTTACTACTTTTTGTAAGACTGATACTTGTTTATCTTTCTTGAAAAAATGTTTAATCTTGTCTTTGTTTTTGTATTGGGCTGTTTTTTCTCCTTTACTTGGAACAACATACTTACATGTCTCTTGAAGCAACACCTGCAGCAACACCAGATTAGCTGGAAAAACAAGCTTTATTAGGACCATTTGACAATAAATCACAGAGTTGTTTTGTTGGATTTAACAATTAGATCTTGGTGTTCTGTCCTTGTGACATCATGTACAAAAAAAACTGGAGGAGGCAACTCTGCAAGAGCATCATTCATTAAAAATTCACTCAGAAGTCAAATCATCTTTTGGTGTTTTGATATATTTCTGTATCTAAAAGGTATTTGCTTTTTGTTTTTTATGTCAAGAGTAAATCAGTTGGGTCAGACCCTTTCATTGGGTCTATCTGAAATTAAAATTTAAAAGTACATAAACACCTGGCAAATCTTGGTGGCTCTCATGGATTCTGACTTCGACTCTTTCTTTCTCTCACACAGGACCAGTTTCGGAAGCTGGGTGGAGTCATTCGAGATAACGCCATGGTGACAGACATAAAGCCTGGTCCTGTTGTAACTGTGGTTACTTCATCAAAGGTTTATCGAGCTAAGAGTCTGGTTATCACTGCTGGACCGTGGGCCAACAGACTGCTGGCTCACACTGGAATACAGCTGCCACTTGAGGTAGTAAAACCACTGCTGTAAACATGTTTTTCTCCTAAAACGAAATTAAGATAAAGAGGAAACACACTAAGCAATTTCAGCATCAACATTGCGTCAATTTTGTAGGTACTTGTGCAAAGAAAAAGCATATTGCAAGCGGAAACCCATGTCAGTCCTAACTAGGGATGGGATTCAAAAATAATTCCGGTTAAGAATCAAATAACAAATAAGGGGTTGATATCACAAGTGTTTCTGCTCATCAGTTCCTTCCAATTTGTTCTGCATGCCTTGCAAATCAAAGAAATCACACTCTTATCATCAGCAACATACAGAAATTATATCAAAGTTGCCAAACATCATGACAGAAAGGAGGCAGAAATGGTTAATTGTAGCTTAATTTTCATCAAAAGACACTGAAGACTGCAAAACTTCCAGTAAGTGGAAACACCAGCAACTTGTTTAGGCATTTATCTATGCAGCAAAGGGCTGAATATGAGAATTATCATGTGTTTTTGACACTGATGCCACTGAAAAGCTGTGTAGGCTGACCTTTGCCCCACAAAAATGAGAAAAAATTGTTTAGGGAGTCATTAAAGAATCTGAGAGAGATAAGCCGAACTATTAATGGCATTGGCATCAATAAAATCTTATTAATTTCCATTCTTTGTCCTAAGTTAAAATGCAAAAATTAAAAATGGATAATGATGAGACATTCCATCAAGTTACCAAGAACACAAACCTTCCCCCAGGCATTTCCAGCAAAGTCGAGTGACTTGTGCAAAATGTGGAAAGCTACCCTATCTCACACTGTTAGAAAGTCCTTGAAAAACTTCCTGAATCTGTGGTCAAATTTGAATCAATCACTTCTTCTTTGTGCAATGACTACTATTCCCTAAAATGTTATAGAAAGCTGCACAGAACTTCTTGAGTTGTAAGCAAAATTGTGGAAAAGTGAGCGATCTCATAATAAATTAGGCTTTATTTGTATAGTCGTTTTCATACAAAAATGTAGCAAAATTGCTTTGCGTGGGAAATGTCCAATTTACAATGTTAAATCATTGAAAAAAAAAATCCCAGATATGTATCCAGATTCACATCATCACCAAAATCCAATCTCTTTTACATTCTGCCTTGTTACTCATTCCCTGAAAATGTCATGAAAATCTGTTGGGATTTTTCAGAGTTATGAGCAAATATTTGGAATGTTAAGAAATCATTTAAAAAACCATTCAGATCCCAACAAAACCATAATCACTGGTTTCTTGTGCCATGACAAACAATCCTTAAATTATTCATCAAAATTAATTAAAAAAACTGAGATGCTGTTTTGGGGGAGTGGTTAGTGACCAGGCATGCCCCATAGACATACTTCTGCCTTGCAGATCTGACTTGCAGAGTGCCTTCCCCTACTCCTTTGCCACCTTTCACAAGCATATCCATTCTCTCTTCAATAAAGGCACAAAATGCTCAAAAAATTAATCATAAAACTGTCATTCATAAAACTGTTGAGTAATCCTGATCACAGACCAATAAACATTGGCAAAAACATTTTCTACTTGGCAGAGGTAATGAATCGACTCATACTATTTGTATGAGTGTATTAAAAAACATGTTTGGAAAGAAGTTTAATTGGTAGAGCCAACAGCTTAAAATTTGTCTTTAAATTAATGCGGTAAAGAACTATGATTGTAATTCTTCCTTTGAAATATTTACCTCTGCCAAGGAGGTTATGTTTTCGGGAGAGTTTGTCTGTCTGTCCGTCCGTCTGTAAACAAAATAACTCGCAAAGTAATAGATGCATTTGGATGAAATTTTCAGGAAATGTTCAGCATGGGAAAAGGAAGAACTGATTCAATTTTGGTGTTGATCCAGATCAGCGTCTGGCCGCCATGGCGAAAAATGTGATTTCTGTGAATAACTACTGAACTAAAATAGATATCATTATGAATCCAATTGCTAATGGTATGTTTTCATGGTCAGGGAATCTAAATATTTCAATGAAATAAAGGTAGGACTAATGTTTATGGAGAAAATGACTATATGGCAGAGGACTGTGGTGCTGGCGGAGGTCTGCGCTCTCCAAGTGCTTTTCTAGTCTTTTATGATATCTTTATTACATTTAGTCTAATTCCAATTTTGAGAGTAGAAGGCCTTCCTGTGCTTTAATGAAGATCTTACCTTCATCTTCTTCATCATTAACGTTTTCCCTCACTATTTGTTTACCATGGGATTTTAGCCTCCACAACACTTTAATTACAACACATAAAGGCGCCACAGACCCAGAATGCATCTCTCCTCCATATTTTAACAACCCAGAGGCCTTAGTCAGCGAGACTCTCTCTTATCTCACAATATGCCCGAAACGAGGAGGCGATGGAGAAACAAGCAGACAGCTGTTTGAGCCCAGGATTGGAGTTGATATTGAAGTTGCATTATTCAGACTGCAGAGGGCTGTTGGGGGGGCAGGCGAAGCGAACACCATGCCTGAGTAAACGGGTGGAAAAGCCTGGCTCGGAGCTCTGCCTGAATTTTATGGTCCGTGGGTGTGAGTGCACGGACGGTTAGTTCATTACTCTGAAAGCTCCTGGACAATGTATCCTTATTATCGGCTCCTTCAGATGGACGGGGTTTGTACAACTGTGTGTACATTTCATTAAATTCTCATTCTCACTTCAGCACTGCCGAGCTGCTTTTGTAATCGCACTTCCATTAGACGGAATAAAAGAGTGATGAGGAGGTGGTGTTAGGAAGCTTTTTATTTCTGGAATTTTCCTGAAAGCTGCTGATATTAAAACCACCATTCATCTGTGTATCATTTATTATTCCTAACCTTTTATATTTAACTGAATAATATTAGATTGTGTTTTACTTTGAAGGGGGAAAACAAATTCAGTTAAACCCATAGAAGCAACACACTAAGTTTTTTCATGTATTTTAAACTGCAGGTGGCAAAGATCAATGTGTGCTACTGGAAGGAGAAAGTCCCGGGACTGTACGACGTACAGAAGCGTTTTCCGTGCTTCATTCAGACTGAGAGTGAGGAATCTAAGGAGCACATCTACGGCCTGCCATCAAATGAGTATCCAGGACTGGTGAAGGTACATCACTCAGCTAGGTTCTGTCTCAAAAAGAAATTTGGAGGTTGCATTGATTTAAAATGTTTACAAAACCTTGTCTGTTTATATCTGTTTCATTAGTGAGTTCTTTATTTTAATTTAAAATGTTTTTCAAGAGCATCATGTTAGCTGACTCTGGTTATAATCACTTTACAGCTGTGGGTTTTTGTGAGTCCGAGCACTTATTTAGTAGTATTTTGATAGTGTTTTAACACTCCAAAGCTGGAGATATACCTGCTGTTAGCTAGGTAGGTAGAATGCAAGATAGCCACCATGTGTGCACATCTTGCAGAATTAACAAAACAAAGATTGGAGCTTCAGTCCACATGGCACTAGTCTGCGGAGAGATGATGGACTGATCACAGCAGCAGAAACAACTATGAGAGAAAGTTCAAGAGACAAACTGATCAATCAAGACACAATCATCAACAAGTGTGAGATGGCTGATACATAAGCACATCAGTTCATGTGCCTAAGTAATTCTCCTTTAGAGGTCAGGAAACAAGAAAATAAGTTTGGTGTATAAATTCAACTAGTGACCATGCACTTGGGTGACTTGGAATTGATAACATGATTGACTTTGTTCATGGGTATGCGTTAGCTTGTGTTAGCTTATGTTAGCCTGATTTCTTTGGCGGTATGTTCTTACGTATATAAACTGTTAATCCATCCATTATCTATAACATTTATCCCTTTTGAGGTCTGGAGCCTATCCCAGCTTACATTGGGCGTGAGGCACGGTACACCCTTAACTGGTCACCAGCCAATCACAGGGCTACATAGAGAGTGAGAGACGCTGCTCACACTCACATTCATACCGGGTTCCCACACGACCTGGAAAACCTGGAAAACTTGGAAAATGATTGCCCAATTTTCCAGTCATGGAAAACAAATGGAAAATGAGGAAAAAAGTGAAATGTCCTGGAAAAGCTTAAATTGTCCTGGAAAACTATTTGGCTTCCTTCAAGCTTGAAACATAGGAAATGAAGTAAAAGTGTACTAGGTAACTAATGTACACATAGGCAGAAAATGTGAGTAGGTAAAATGATGCAAGTTAAGGCATAAAATATAAAAACTCAAAACAATGGGGACAAAAGAAATAATATAAAAAATGACAAATTAAAGTTTGGGCTAAATTAACAAGATCTATTCATAAAAAGCAGAGTAAATATAGATTAAAAAATACGTATAACCATAACTGTATAGTAATTAGACACATAAAAGCCAGACTAAACAGAGAGAACCCACTCATGCAGGGGGAGAACATGCAAACTCCACACAGAAAGGCCCTGACCAACCCGGGATTAAACCAGCAACCTCCTTGCTGTGAGGCACATGCACTCCCTGCTCAGTCACCGTGCTGCCCAGCTAATGAGGTTTTATTTGATACATTGATGATGAAAGTGAAGCGTTAAAGAGTACACCCTACGCTTTCCAGTGGTTTGACCATGACATCTATGAGCACAGTGGGCCACAAGTCATCACTTAACACGGTAGCACATTACACCCATACACCAAGACAGTTCCAATGGTGCACAGAGGAAAACATCGTTCAAATGGAGTGCAGACGATTGATGACCACTTGTAATTAGCTGTCAAATATTTTAAAATGTTGATTACTGATGTTTATTTTTTGTTACTTTGACTCTCGAAACTATCACCATGTTTCCAGTTCAGCTCTCACACAACAGGCAGTTATATACAGCCTGAGGTCTTCCACTTCCTTTAGCTGCATCCTCCAATAACACTCATCCTATACAGGCATATGTACTGACAAAATGCAATTGACATCACCACACACAAACTACAAGCACATCTCTGGCTTCAAGCTTACCTGTTGATAAGAGGGGTCTGTGTTCTGTTTGTTTCTGTTGCATAAAACCCAGTTTTATCAGACATTTATTCTACTGTTTCTCTAGCATAAAAAGCATAATGTATTTCCTCTACATGTTAATACAGTCTGAAACAGCTGTGCCCAAGCCATAGCTACAGGGCCAACTGCAACCTTGGGTTTGCTTTTAGTTGGCCACTGGCAAGTTCCAAAAAACAACATAAAATTGTGCAACACTAGAGCATGTGCTTGTCTGATGAATAAAGAAAAGTGATTATGGCTAAATAGATAGCAAATGGTAATGTTAATAGAATAGAGCTCACTCTGATAATGATGGTTTATGATGGTTTTAATATTATTCCACATTGCTTCCTTGGGTTTATTATTAATAATCAGGGTGTAAACCGGTGCTGTGGGAGCACTGAAGCAAACAATATTCATCAAATTAAGAAACAAGCTCACACTTCCCCCCCTGCTTACACAATGAGGTGGCTAATTTTAGCTTTGGCTGCAGTGGATGCAGTATATGGTGAACCATACGCTTGATTCATGGAGAATAAGCTGTAAAGATCTCATGACTAAAGCCGCAGTAAACTTTTCTGCAGAATTTTCCGGCTAATGTGATTCAGAGTGTGAAATTTTTGTGTTATTTGTGCGTGTTGCGAAGCGTCTGATGTCATGAGATGGCACCTCTCTATTCTGGGCATTATGGTGGAGCAGCAGGAGCTCACAGCCTAATAGCAGACCACATGCACGGGAGAGAGAGGGGACAGATGGCGCTGACACGTCCCATTATTCACACAGAGACAGACACCACACATACTGTATATGTGGAATACTTGGACCACTGAATATTCCATAGAAACAAGAATGTAATAATCAGTCTTTTTGTAAGCTGGTTTTGGTTCAAACAGCATGTACCCATTAGAAAGTTTTCCACAGCAGACAATTTGACACAAGAAAACAAAAAGTGTTTTGAATTTGTCAGCCTCCTGCTGTTTGAGTCTGTTTGTGGCACTAAAGCAGTTTTACGAGTAAAGTGTGTGTCACTCCTCTTTTGTCCCTTAGCTTTAAAGCCGTAGACCAAGTAAGACACATGACTTATTTTTCTTTAAAAACTATGAGGATAAATCGGACAGACCTCAATCTAAAACTGTGAATTAGTGATGGTCTTTAAGACAAAAGCTGAAGAAGGATCAGTGAAGGTAACCATCCCCTCTATCACCTCTTTGGGACCAAATCAGTCGAATATTGCCGACTGAAGCATGTATTTTGCCAAATATCCAACATACAATCAAAAGATTCACCACAGTAATCAGAATTATTACAACAGCAGCATCAGACACCTGCATCATCACAACGTTTGGGAGCTTGTTACGACCAGTGATTTTGAGTTTTGATCCCACGAGTTTGAATCATACATCTACAACTTAAAAAATTCACAAATATTTAACATAAAAACAACATTTGATCATATTCCCCCTGTGCTATGACCAACACTCCTTGAAAATGTCATCTAATATGTCAAGGACTTATTGATTTATGAGAAAAAATGTGGGAAAATTCCCAAATCTTGTCAACAACAAATATTCCCAGATCCACATCTGGATTTGGATCGCCACCAAAATCTTATTACTTCTTCCTTGTGACATGTTCAACATGCCCTAAAAAAGTTATCAAACTCACATCCAAAGTTTAGATATTTGAGCAAAAAATGTGGAAAACTTCCTTGTCTCACAATTTAACAAATCCTTGACAAAGTTCCTGGAACCATGTTGGGATTGGTCATCACCAAAATGTATTCAGATTTCCCCTTTACCAAGCAAATGACCAACATTTGCTGGAAATATCCTCAGTCTATATATATATATATATATATATATATATATATATATATATATATATATAATTACATATTGAGATGTAATTTAGTTAGAAAACTGCCCTATCTTACAAATATTTGTAAATATTCCTGGATCCACATTTGGATTTAGATCACCACCAATATTTAATCATTCACCCTTGAAGCCATGACCAATATTCTTTGAAAATGTCATCAAAGTCTGTTTAGAACTTTGAAAAACAATTGCATGGAGTGCTGCATGGGTTTTTGGAAAGGTCGAAAACTTGCTTGACAAAAATATGTATCTCTCTGGTGCTCATCAGTAAAGGGATCCAACTTCAAGCTTTAAAGAAAACTGAGGCACTCAGAGGTACTAATTAAAAAAGCCTTTATTCTATCAGGGCTACAAGATCATAAAAAACATGCTTCATGTTTCAGCCATCTAGGCCTTCATCAGGGCTGTTACAAAATGGCTGCCAATCTGCTTCCTTTATAGGTTTTTGGACAGGTCACATGGTTTTGAATTGCCACATGATCAGACTCAAAGTTATTTCATTCAATGCAGTAAAGCAGCCAGTTAATCAAACTCAACAATAGTAAAGAACTTTTCAAACTTTACATCTTTACATCTGTTTAGAACTTATCAATATGTTGGCAAAAATTTGGTAAAATATCCTCTCTTGCAAGATTAACAAATGCCTTGAAAAACTCTTGGATTTGTATCTGGACTCAAGAATGTCTTCCTTGTATAATCTCAAACTTCCCATGAAAACTTAAACCAAATCTTTTCATTATTTTTTGAGTTATCCTGTTCACAAACTGTAAACTCAAACAATATAACCTCTTTGGTGGAGGTAAAAACACATACAGGGTCTTAATATGCATTGCGTAAGCATTAACTAGGAAATAACTTGACATTGTTGACTATTGTTGGGTGATTGTGTTTTCTCAGGGATTTCCTTTTATTGAAATGTGTTTCATCCTAAACATCTGCAGGGCAAATTTGAGGAACTAATATTTGCATTCACTGAGACTGGACTTAGCAACTGCTCTGAAAGTGAAATTGAGGATACAAAAACATGTTTAATAAGTGCTACTGTTTATAAAGTGTGTCTGCCGTTTTCTCTTTAACATTACGTGATTAATGTCCCACAGAGGTTGTGCTGAAAGTTAAACAAAGCTCACAGTGCAGCAGCTCCATTGAAAGAATTGAGTCCACAGGGGACGTCAGAGTCTGTTTGTGTTAATTTATTCAAAATAGGGAAGGTGGCAGAAAATATCAAGGTGGAAATTATTCAAACAAGGAAAATAAATAAGAAAAGTACAGAGACTTTGTGCTTCAAGGAAATAAATATGTGAATAATATATGAATAACATTGCCACAGGAGGCAATTAGTGGGATCCAGCACTTTCAGTTGAAAACAGCAACACGCAGGTTCAAGAATTCATGAAGTTCAAAAAACATTTCTTTTGGCTTGATTTCATTAAGTTCAAGGACGGATTGAGGGCTATCAAAAGTTCATGTTATCCTCACAAAATCTTCAGAATAACAGCATTAAATGGACGACCTGTAAGGGATTAACAGTAAAGGTGTGTTTCATTCAGAGATAATAACGAGTTTACCTGTTTGTTCTTGCAGATTTGCTACCACATGGGTTCTGAGGCCGACCCGGACCAAAGAGACAAACAGACGGACCGCTCTGACATCGACATCCTGCAGCGTTATGTCGCTCGCTGTTTGCCCGGCCTGGATCCTGAACCTGCCGTGGTGGAGAGCTGCCTGTACACGGTCAGTACAAGCAGCATGCCAACACTGTTGATGTCACCTGGTTCAGTTTTTATTTAGGTTTCAAAGGCATGTTAAAACAGCAGTGATGTTACTTTTAGACTTTAAGGTAATGAATCTGATCTATACAAAATGCTAGACACCAGAATATACTGTATATTCTTTTGGCCCTTCAGCATTTTAAATGTTAAATGAACATTAAGTTTAACATAATATTCCAGCTCCTATGTAAAAGCAGCTTGACATTTAAATGGTATGCAAATTGTCCACACTGTACTCAAGGGATTTTTGAATATTATGAGCAAATTGCCATGACATTTGAGTTAATATAATCCTCTGTTGTTAAGACCACAACTATCAGCCTGTTGGTGGCTCTGTCTAGAGTGGTGTTACTGTAGAAATCCTACTTTTAAATGAGTTTAGAGGGGTGGTTCAGTATCTTTAAAGGAGGTTGTAGCAGGTACTAGTCAATAATCAGTGAAGAGGCTGACAGGGCTCACAGCAGTGCTGCTGCCTCAAGGAGAACAAGCTTGGCCAGGTATAGTGTCGTTGATGGGTACAGCTATTTCACATAATTGTTTGAATTTTAGGTAAAATGAGCCAAGAAACACAATTGCTTTAAAGATGCTATGAGGAGTTTCTAAGTAATTACAAAAAAATCTCACTTTTAGATATATGCCTGATGGAAATACACACTTTAAGATGAGTTTTATAGCATCAAAATAGGTTATCTATAAATGCTATTCCTTAGCTTTGCAGTTGGGTCGGACAGGGCTGAACTGGCCTGGATACACAACTTCGGGGACAAGACAATTAAACCTAGAGCAAATTTATATTATTCGGACACGTCTTAGAGCACTGGGCTGTAAGTAGCGATATATAGCCAGCTACAAAACTACAATAATAAGTTTTCCAAAAATTGCTTGTTGTCACACATCAAAAACTACCGCTACATAACTAGAAAGAGATACATTACCTCGTCGCTTTGCATCCTGTAAGTTGTTGAAAAATGAAGTTGTAAAACAATGCAGAGTTCTGAGGAAGGTCCGAGCTGTATTCATTAGCATCACAACAAACACACGCTTTGGCTAGGGTCACGTCTTTACGACAGTCGCCTCACATGCTCATGAAATCTAATGTACGTTTGTTTAGCACAAACCTTATTCAGGCATTTATCCAAAACTGTTATTCAAGGTCCCATTTAGTTTTGAGCTTGAGAACTGAAAGTGCTCCATGCTAACTCACTTCAGTATGTTTGGACACATGTCTGCCCCACTCTATTACATTTTTAAGAGCTACTGTTTTTAATGTTGTATCTAACTTATGGATTTACTGTGTGTTTATGTTTATTTTCACCGTCTTAATAAACTTGCACTTGCAGCATTGACCGCTTAATTGTGGTCACAACAGTACACATTTCACCAAACATTAATAATGTATTCCCCACCTGGCAGAAAAAAGCTGTTATAATTTACCACTGGATGGTACTTCCAGGTGTAAGACTGTATCTATGCTGTGTTTGTGTGTTTGTGTGTGCTGCTGCGTGGTGCCTCTGCCCTCCAGCTCCACAGCGAGCAGCTTTCATCGCCATCACACGCAGCGGCTGGAGGAAACCATAATTTGTGTGACCTTGTCGAATGCCCCTGAAATGGTGACGGTCACGCTCTTTTCTCACATCACAGCGACCGTTTGTTCCATTAACAGAGACGATTTAAACACCACAAATGATTGAATTGCACACCACGTCTCTGTGGTTTGGTAGAAATATTCTCCCTCTGTCTGAGGTCATAATGGGACTGTATGATCAACGTTATAATCCAGTTTAACACATTTTTAACTCTTTTTTATACAAAGACAGGGACCGTTCAGAGCCCACAAGGCCACTGACAGGATGCGTGTGTGTGTGTTTGTCTGTGTCCTTGTTCAATGTTACCACAAAATCCACTATTGTCCAGAAACTATTCATGTCTCTATTAAGCCGAATGAAGAGTGTGAACTCCTGGCTTTATGAATCAAAGTGTAATTTTGCACATAAATGTCTTAATGAATGAAAAATGACTAAGCCAGGGTTATTTATATTTTTATGATAAGAGATGATTAAGTGTTGTTGGGTGTAAGAGCTAAGCCATTTTGTTCATCTTTGCCCCATGAGGGAAAACTGAAGCAGGATTATGCTATTCATTGTTACAGATGGGGACAAGAAATCCCTGTAATTTACTGAAGTTTATGTTAAATAAACAGCACTGAGGTCATTATATTTACACTTCGTATTGTACCTGTTCTTTCACCTGGTGTGAACTCGAACTAACAGCATTAAAATGAAGCACTGTAAATGTGTTCAGTACAATGAACATTCAGTCCAGCATTGTTTTTCAGTTTGTTCTCACCCAAAATTCATCAAATAATGGAGAGCTCTTGGCAAACGATAGCCTAAATTCGCCAAGGGGCAAAGTTGATCACAATCATTGTTGCCACTGTATACACTTTGGAAATGAACTTCAAGCAACCCCACTTCAAAAATGCTGAATTTTCCCCTTTGGGTATCTTTATGTCCAACATTTTTCAAGCCAGTGACACCCCTTATTTTTACCCTTGTAAGAGGATATTTCTTGTCATAGCAGATTCAATGACAGACGCAGCTTGTGGAAAAATGGTTCAGCACTGCAACTTAATAAAGCAGAACAGCTACTTGAAGCTATTCTGTATGTCATTCATTATTCTTTTCTGACTATGGCTGCTCAGTCTAATAACCAAACCTCTTGTTTATCTTCTGACCATGGCCCACTCATATACATTTCAATAGAGAGTTTAGTTGAAGGGAAACCAACCCATGATGCTCAAGCAACCTCAACATCCTCTTTTTTAGTGATCTAAAGGCTGGTTGCAAAGTGTACATTTTGTGTGTTTTTTTGTTTGTTTGTTTGTTTGTTCTTTTTAATGCAGGTTATTCATACATCTTTTTCCTTTTTTTCGGTCGTAGCTAACACCAGACCGTCACTTTGTGCTGGACCGCCATCCTGCCTACAGCAACATTATCATCGGAGCAGGGTTCTCAGGTAACAAAATGCAACACAACACATCATACCACAAAACACTTTTTGCAGATCCAACCTAACAAGCTAGTCAAACCTTGAATATTGATACAGACTGATCCAAGGAGAACATCAACAAACAACACATCCAGTAACTGATGTGACATTTGACCTCCAAAATCTAATTATTTCACTCTCTGGTCAGGGAGTGGGCTTTTGCAAATGTGACTAGAATTCCTAAATGCATTATTCTTCAAATAAACTCCTCAAAAAGTGTATAAAATAATATCAACTGGCATTGTGTTTTATATCATTGAGAAGCCTGATTAGTGACCTATACAACAAGGTACAGCTTGTAAAACGTCAGCATTTGTGGAAGAAGCAACACAACTAAATGTAAGGGTAGCATCAACATACCAAGTTTGTGCAATATGACAACTGTAAGCTGGGGTTCCTGTATGTAGAGTGGCAGCATTACTTGTTCTAAGCCCTGGTACCATTTACCAATTTAGGACCAACTTCCAGTGAGACTGGGGAAGTCAAAAACAGACTGTGAAGTGGGTGACCCAGGAGCCCAACACTCTTAGAAGACCTGTTCCTCTGACTGAGAAACCTTAGGCTTTCTTCCAGAGATATGCAGTCCAGATTTGCATACAGACTGATCTCTGGAAGAACAAGGAACTGGTCTTCTTGCAGTGTTGTCAAAAGTTTATTTCCCAAAAAATATTGGCGGTCACAGTGACTTGTACCTTTGAACCTGGCAATTTATTTTCGATATCCCCAGACAAAGACACTTGTGTAAAGTTTTTAGACAATGTCCTTTTAGTCCTTTCATCCATCCATTATCTATGTTGCGTATCCTTTTCCAGTCATTGAAGGCTAAATTCACCCTTAAGCGGTTGCTGCATCAATGAAGGAACAGCCATTTACATCGACTATTCTAATGCAATTTGGACTTACCATTTAACCTAATAAGTATGTTTTTAGTCTGTGGGAGGAAGCCAGAGCTCATGGAGAGAACCTACACAGGCATGGGGATAGGGATGGGTACCGAATTCGGTACTTTAAGAGGTACCGACCAAATTCTGTAGGTACTACCGAGTACAGATTCACAGAAAATCAAACGGTGCCATGTTTAGGTACCTAAACACATCCTTGTGACTGTGAGGGAGTGGAAGAAGCAGGCATACTATTGGGTAGAGTAGGTGAATTTCCATACCGGACTTGGACGCAGCACAGCAATAGTGTAATAACATCAGCAGCTGCGGGTTCAGTCAACAAAGCAAGCATGGCTGTGAGACATTGCTCGAAAGTATGGCTCCACCTTTTAGATGTGATGGAGATTATGCTCGCTGCAATATTTGTGACGCCAAGTGTAAGGTCAGCGGCAGAAATACTTAAAATCTGAGGAAGCACCTGGTGACGCACAAAATTTTCCTTAAAGCTGAAGAGTGCACAATTTTTGATAGCCTCAGATCTACGACCACAAAGGATTCATTCAGCACTGTTAGCACGCCTGTGTCCAATGGAGACTAGTCGTCTGCAGCCAGAAACACAGGAAAAGAAATGGCTTTAACATTTGGTGATGGCAGCAAATGCGACAAGGAGGATACCTGGTCCAGGTAAATAAGCCTTGTGTTTAAGATGGTATTAGCTTGGCATTTTAATGTGCGTCAGTTATTATAAGGTCGGTTCCTCGTACTTTGTAACGTTAATTAAATGCTTTTTTTATTTACAGCTCTGTTGGACCCATTGTTAAACTGCCCTAAAGTTAAAGTGAGGGCTGCAATTAATTTATTAAGTTGTGGTTCATTTTAGTTACTGGTTTTCATGTTGAAGAAGTTTTTGGAACAACTACAATGTTACAATACAAACAGTTGAATGTTGTTTTGATATATATTGAGAAATAAATTTACATTGAAAAAATTTGAGATCTTAATATTAAACAACTTAATATTTATTACCCCATAAACACACGCAAAAGTACCGAAAATTGGTACCGTTGAGTACTGATACCGATTCTCAGGTACCGGGCATCGGTATGGTATCGGTTCAAATGGGAAAAGTACCCATCCCTACATGGGGACAACATACAAACTTCACACAGAAAAGTCGTTACGAACACAGAGTTTGAACCAGCAACCTTCTTACTGTAGGGCACATGCACTACCTGTTGTGCCCACATGCCATCCATACTTCACAATGTTTCCTCATAAAGCAACAGTTGATCTTCAGGCCCAATGACCTTGATCTTTGACCTTCATAATGTGAAACATTCTTTAAATCAGACCAGAATTCAGAGCAAATTTTGAAGAAAATACTGTGAAAATTTGGCAGATAATGAATGTACATGAATTACTCTGATGGGCAACATGGATGATCAAAATACAACTTTCATAAAAGTTGTCACCACAGGGAAACATTAAAACAAACATTTTTTTTAAATAGTGTCAAATAAAAGACACAAATGAATGGTCTGTTGGATCATGCATACCCAACAATCATTAATTAGAAGGCAAAATGCCATAGAGATTCTTAGAGCAGACAAAGACACAGTGTTTGTGGGTTTAAAGGGATGGGAGTCTGGTAGAAAACATGAACGTCTAAATGAAAATGTCAGCAGCTGGAGAAGACAAAGAGCAGAGAGGAGGAGATGTGACACCTCGTACACCAGATGTGTGTAGATGAGAGGGAGCCCAAACCCAAACAGCAGAAACAGAAACAGCTGAATAAATGAATGAATCAGCAACAATCGCTCCCTCCTCACTAAACAGGAGCACCGGGAAGAGCAGTCAAGTGAAGCTCACACATGAAGAGCTGCAGACACATGGTTGAAACTCTATGGGTTATAAGAGCGAGATCAGAGTGTATGAAGGAGCCAGAGCACTTACAGAGTCAAGGGGTGCAGAGAAGTAGGTGTAAACAGAGTGTTTATTGGGCAAACTTTAGATTAATACTCGATTTTTGCATCGTATAACCACCAAATGTATTCTCTTAGGTGGCTATCACACCTAAAATTCAGCTGACTCAGCTCAATTAAGTGATGAACTTCCAACTTTGTTTCATTTTCTTTTTGTTTGGTTTGATTTCACACTGCACCAAGTCAGGGAGACCAAAGGCCGTTAAATGTTGTGAAACTAGCCCCTTGCCACTAGCTGAGGCTGGAGTTGCCATGAGTTTCTGCCATCTGTTCTATTGTTGCATTGTGAGCATTACAAAATACACAACTGGCATCGAGTAAAAACATTGTTCTGCTCAAAGCAGTTTGAAAGTGTTCTCTACCAAAAGAAATAAAGCTGCATTTAGGCAGCATAGGGTGGCTCTTTCATGCTGACTGGAGCGAAGTGTAAACATTCTTTGCAGATTTGTAGACTTTAACTGTTTATTTTTAATTGAAACAACCTGTTAAGAGGACCCCAGTTAGCTTTTCTGTTATGACATGCGGCTAAATCCAAACCACAATTCTCTCCCAGTTGGTTTACTTGCCTCAATCAGTCAATCAATCAAACTTTACTTAAATGGAACTTTCACTACAACATATGTAACTCAAAGTGCTGCAGAAAAGGAGACAGGAGGAAAGCAGAGGCGGAAAAAACAATACCAAACTAGGCATCTGTCAGCACAGTGTGCGATTGGGAAAAAGCATCTCAGCACATGAGCAACAGTTTTTGTATGGTTCCGATTGCTTTCACATCCACCATGAACCAAAGTCTGGAAGTGCTACGAGATCCCTTTTTTTGGCAGACCAGAGTTTGGTTCTTTGGTCCGCATCAGAGTTTGTGTGAGCTTTCACACCTGCCCGAACTAACCAAACTTTCTTAAAAAGTGAACCAGAATTTGTTTGGTACAAGCTAAAAGTATTAGGTGTGAAAGCACGTTTATTGTTCCTGGACTTTATGAACCATTACTAAAGTAGAGCAGGTTTGAAACTGAAAAAAACAAAAAGTGTAACACGGGTCATCATGTGGTTTGGAGCTGGCAGGGGTGAGGGGGGTGTCCAAAAGGAGGAATCAGAGGTACCATTTTTGGTTAAAGGCCTGAGAGACAGCTTCCATTGGATGGTATCTGAATCAATATGGTAGCCATTTTAAATTGCTTTTGGATCAGTAAGAAATTAAGTAAATAACCTTTCTTTTCAATTTCAAACCTTCCCTACTCAAAGGCAGGGCTGGAAGTCAAGGAAAACCAGTATGAATTTGAATGTAGCATCTCCTCAGGAGGCCCATGCCCCTCTTACATGCACGAGCGCCACTGATTTGACCATATGCCTGATAAAAAAAACACAGACTCAAAATCAGTCCTCAGCACATTGTTTTTGTTTTGCAAAATGCCAAGTCATGTCTCACTCAGAAGTAAGAAAACACCAAAACATTGTCATAGCAAAGTTTAAAAAATTAACAAACACACACATGGCAAGTTAGTTCTCACAGCTGTCATGCTTCTCTGCCATTCTCCAGCTTACTTTGATTCTTCTTAGCCGGGCTATCGGCATTGAATAAGGTTATGTTTACACGGAGACTCTGTGACTGAGAAACGCAACGATTTTTCCTTTGCGTATTCAAGTCAATCTGCATTCAGACGGAGATGCTGGAGACAAATGAAACCACTGTAGTGTGCATGCCGGTTCAGTAGATGGCAGTGTAGGTCTGCAGAGAGGCAGCACTGCTACAATACACATATGAAGAAGAAAAACTTTTCATAAATCTCAATGGCAAGTGGACCCACAAAGATGCAGAAGTTTCTTTTCTGGACAGCAAATCAGTTTGGACAACAAATCTGACTGGATAGTTTTGTCTGGATAACAAACTGAGCATGGTAAGCAGCACAAATGTTACTCGGTAGACGGCCAAAGCTTGTTGTTGTTCCTGGTATGCACGCACAGCCTTCATGTGAAAGAGTACTGCGCATGCAGTGACGTCAGCGTTTCATCCTGAAACGCTCTGATTTGGGTTTACAAGGTGCTGCATGGAGGACTGTAGTGAAAACTCTCCACTCTAGACCCTGGTTTCAAAGGTTTCCAGATTTGAGCAATCCACATAGAGTTCCCATGTAAGGCCGAAACGCAATGACAACTTATCGGATTTGACCGTATTAGGCCTTGTGTAAACAGCCCCCAAGGGTTAGTGCACACTGGCAAAATGTACATGCAGAAGGTGGGCAGAATGGTAGTATGAGATTTGATTGGCTTAATAAATTCGGACTGAATCACTGTGATTGGTTGGAGTTTTCCCTGCTTTACTCCTGCTGTATACAGTGGCTATTTTTTGCTCTCTTTTAAGAACACATGCCTTGATTGCCATTGGGACATAATGATCATTTTAACAAGTATAACAAAAAGAGAATCTAAATCTGATCAACCCTGCCTTTGAGTAAAGTTTGTAATGTGTATCTAATGACCATGATGAAGGCCACAAGCTGAAACATCTCAGTCTAATGCAGTTTTTTTCCTGAACTACAAGTGTTGCTGGAGTTCTTTTGTTCTCTTCAAAACATTTTCTTTCCAAGCGCCTTGAAAACTAGGCGAGTTGTGCCAGAAATTCTGACCGTTGAACTTTATGAACCATGTCAGAAAGATGTACAAACTCACTTTAGCCCTTTTACATAGAAAACAAAGTCTGTGTCTCTTTTGTTTTGCTGAGATAAACCAAACTGTCTATGACCTTTAGGACTGAACGTACAAACATGAAACTGATATTATGCTCTGATGAACTTGGAGTCAGGATGGATCCTGCTTGAAGAAATATTGCCGAGTTGTGTAACAGTGTTCTTTTTCAATTTGTGTTAAATCAGGATCTCAAATATTTTAAGCTGCAGTATCATTGAACGAACACGATATTCAGCGATTCGTTTGTGCAACAACATTTTTATAAAGTGTGCAGTTAAACATTCAGTCCCTTTATCCTGATGAGCTCCTCTTTAGTGGCAGAGCATTGTGAGCAGGATATTAATTACAGATATAATTAGGTAAAGGACAGGAGTGCAGAAGGAGATGGAAAAGTGCCAGGAGACACTGAAGGTAAACTGAAGGAGAGGAGAGGTGGAGCACGCTTGGCCTTCTGGGGTTTTCAGCTGTGTTAATTAGGAGACGAACACGAGAGGAGACCCAGAGCAGAGACAGTCACCCTCACAATGAGCACCAAGATCTCATTAAAAGTTAAACATCTTTGTCCTTAGACTATGAGGAGGGTCTTGGTGGGTCTGGATGAAGATACTCTTCAGACTGTTTTACAGCTGTTCTGTTCTTATGCCCAAGCACGATCACTCTCCCACCCCTCTCCCCAACTGGCTGGCTCTCACATTAGTAATGTCACACTCTCCCCAAACACCATTTTTATACACATGCTCTCTCGCAGAATGTGTTGGAGTCCATGTAATTAACAGGAAAATCATTTGAGAGGAAAAAAGAGAAGGAAGTAGCAGATCCAACCAAACTATGTCACATAAATCATGTTCATAGTTGCCAGGTCTGCTCTTTATGAGTGACTTTGTAAGTGGGCTTCTTTTTGTGAAAAGTGACTTGTAAATGTTAGCAGTTGAAGGTTGTATTTCTTGGGTCTTGTTCCAAAAGTGCAGTGACTTATTTGGGCTTGTTCTGCTCCCAAGCCCAGGAGAGACATGTTGCATGCTCCCCTAAAAACTCAATTGACCCTCTGTTTGATTTTTGATTGGTTGGCTGGTCACCCAATCAGAATCAGAGAATCCCTGATCCAAACATTAAAATGGTCAAACTTGGTGACACAGTCAAACGCTTTCTGTGTAGGCAGAGTCTAAATTAATGCAGTTATATTCTTAAATATTTCTAAAGATCCATAAAAATTTATTTTTTCTTTATATACTTGGATGTAGTTTTTTCTTTTTTCTTTTACTTGGGCAAAATAAAAAAATTAAATTCATCAAATACAAATAAAAGACAGTCAAAAAGTGAGTATTTTTTAATTGTTTCAAATAGGAAAGAGATCAGCAACAACAGATCTTGTCCAACTTAGTAACAGTCACTAAGGAGGGTGGGGCTTAACTGAGCATCACTTCCTGGACAGGGCAGAGCTTGACAAAGGGTCAACTGGGAAGTTACACAATTGATTTTTTTCCATTCTAAACACAAATAAAAGGATGAAAAGAGGCAAACATTAAGTTTTTTACCAAAAACAAATCAATAAATCCGCAAATACAGCTGTTAAGGATCAACACAATAATAACAACAGACCACCTGATTGAAATGAAAATGGGGGATTAGTACTGTAAGCCACTCAGTGGTTCCACATAAAAAGAAAATGATATCCTAATTCTAGAGTATGGAGTGTTGAATAGGTAAATTAAGAGCCAAATAAGGAAAATTGAATTTTAAAGATGCTATGAGGAGTTTCTAAGTGATTACAAAAAAAGTCTCACTTTTAGATATATGCCTGATCGAAGTACACACTTTAAAATGAGTTTTATATCAAAATAGGTTATCTATAAATGCTATGCCTTAGCTTCGCGGTCGGGTCGGACAGGGCTGGACTGGCCTGGTTACTCAACTTCGGGAACAAGACAATTAAAACTAGAGAAAATGTATATTATTCTGACACATCTTAGAGCACCGGGCTGTAAGTAGCGATATATAGCAGGCTAAAAAACTACAATACTAAGTTTTCCAAAAATTGCTTGTTGTCACACATCAAAAACTACCGCTACGTAACTAGAAAGAGATACATTACCTCATCGCTTTGCATTCTGTAAGTTGTTGAAAAAAGAAGTTGTAAAGCAATGCAGAGTTCTGAGGAAGGTTCGAGCTGCATTCATTAGCATCACAACAAATGCACGCTTTGGCTTGGGTCTCGTCTTTACGACAGTCACCGCACGTGCTCATGGGTAGCAGAGTCTTTATGTCGCCAGAAATAGATTCTCCTCATAGCACCTCTAATGTACATGAAAATTAAAACATGTACTTATTTAGTTTTCTGTTTAAATAAAAGCAATAAACTGCACAAGAAAAAAAACACAATGTTATTTTCATCCAGTATCCCTCAGTCCTATTGTCTTATTTTTCCTCTGGAAAAACCTGGCAACACTGCTGTGCTTGTGTTAGTATTTGTCTAAAGCTCTTATCGCAGTAAGTGCAGCAGAATATGATTTGAGTTCATCATCAAGGCTCCAACATCATCACTTAATACCTTCCGCTATCTCAACCCCCTGCTGAAGACTAAAGGTGGATGTCAGAGTGGTGGAGGATTAAAAGCAAGAGCACAGTTCTGATGGAAGGTGGCATCACCAGAACAGAGAAACAGTGCGGACATCTTGCACCATGGATACAGGAGTTCTTGACTGATGACTTACATTTCTAAATATCTGGCTTTAGGAGAAGAGAATTTATTCACCGAAGGACTGGGAGCTGAATGGTGGAGGTATTTTGGTTGGGGGTTTGGTCAGGATTGATGGTGATGAAAAACATGTTCACTCCAAGTACATGGATGGCATCCCACATCAAAAAATATTTAAAATGACTTTATGATGATGAATGTATGATGAAAGTTAAACCAGAGGTTCAGGGCCATATCGGGAAAGGTCACAGGTCTTTTTTTCATGACAGGAAATAAACGTGCTGCCCCCTTCTCCGTCCCTCGCTGCGTGCACTTGTCATCAAAGTCTGACAGGAGAGCTGTAAAAGCAAATCGGAGCAGCTTACCATAGCGACAGTCATCCCAGGGGACGACCATCTATTGAAGTTTTTGCTTTATTCTCCATCTCCGGAGAGAGGGGGAAATTCACGTGGCCAAACTGTCACAGCCGAGCTTTTATGACTTCAAAGACATGCAGGATCGGCGGGGGCTCGGAGACCTTTGTCAGATGGCAATGTGCTGAAATTCTTCCAGCGATGTTGACATTCAGTGTTTGCCTCTCAGTATTCAGCAACAAGGACAATCAGCCCTGCAGCTATTCAAAAACACACACTGCTCTTAATTCACGGCAGGAAGGCTTGACAAAGACAGAGAGGGCAGGTCGCCAAGAATCCAACATCAGATCTAAGATCAGTGAAATGAACTAATGATGGACTGTTTGTTAGCTGCCCACACTTTTTTTGGTTTTATGCCAGATTTTAGCACCAGCTTCCTCCTCTAATGGTTTAGCAGGGCGTGATGTATTCTCTGGCTTGTCACATCAAGTTGTCCAATAAGTAATGTTTATTCCTTAAGTGTGGGCTCCTAATTAACATGACCGATGTATCAAACTAGTTGTTACGTTAAAAGTATAGTTTTTATTGCTCTTAACAATGTTATCAATATATTAAGTTTCATTCATGCATTTTTTTGCAATTAAAGCAACAGTGCTCAGCAGTTTTTTATCTAATATAAGGGCTGAGAAATCCAATCTTATCCATCTGCTGATAGAAATTGCAATTGTTCAATGGACTTTCTAGATCCAAACTGTAAATTATGTATCCCCTCATGTCGGACAGTGTAGAAAGTGAATTGTCTGAAAAGCCAAGGTTTTTACTTTCTTAAAGGTCACTACTTTGTTCAGCCAAGCGTCTTTAAATGTTGCAGTAAAAGCAGTTTTAATGACTGAAAGTATCTTGCCAGGTGCTTCTTCGTTTAGATGTTAAAAATGCCAAAGATGCATTCTGAAGCCAATCACTCAAACATTTCTGGCTCTGTATAAAACTGCAACTTTAATGGGACAAAGTCATTCAGAGACCTGATCCACAATAAAAAGAGGGACATTGTTCTGTTTAAAATCTTGATACTGACTTGCAAAAACGCCATCAACAGGGACTGGTTGATTATTGACCCTCCTAACCCAGCAAGTTGGTTTTAATGGAAATACTGACCAAAGGACTAAAGCAAAGACTCATGATCAACACAGGGTGTAACGGACTGATTTATAAAAAAGGACTGGTCATGTGACACACTGTTTTTGTTGTTGTTCTTTTGTTTGATTTTCTAACAATATAAATAAAACATTGCAAAAAAGAACAACAAGGAAAGAAATAATCAGTAGAAATTTTCCAGTTAACATGGGGGCTTTTGTTTCCATCAACCAACAAACAGTTGGCAGTGTGCCATGCTGAATCACATGCCTGACAATGCAAATTCTGCCATGTTACTGTGGCACATGTACACACTGAAGCTGACATGTCAAAATGATAATTTTATAATAGCCCTACTTTATAGGTAGCACTGGTTTGACTGCTTGATACAAGAATTTACAGATTTTTGACTGGTGATAGGCCAGTCCTCACAGGCATAGCAGGTCATCCTACCAATCCTGGACTCACATATATGAGTGATACATGCCACGTGCAAAGCAAAATTAACTCCAAAATGGCTGCTGACAACTGCTGTCTGAAGGATACTCACATCACTGCCAACATACACATAAAGTCACACAAACTAATATACATGTATGTAGTACATGCACTCATATACATGCACAATCAGTATAAAACAAACAGTATAAAAATAACAACACTGTGTCTTACTATGGTTCACTGGTTTGTCACAATGTCTTCAATGACTTGCTTCACTTTCCACTGTCCAAAAATGCAAGTTGTCAGTGAGGAGAAGGTGGCAGAATTCTTTACAACAGTGCAGTAACACTCAGAGGCCTTATATTTTTTCCTCTGTTAACTTCCTGGTCACCTGGTTAGTTGTAATGATGAAGAATGTAACTCCCACACAGGCTAAGTCCCTGCCCCAAACCAACCCCTGTGGAGCATGGGGACGCTGCATCCTATTTGAAGGCCCAGATTGCCTCAAGTGGACATTTGAGGAACTGCAGTTTCATTTTTTCGTCAAAAGTATTGTCTCTTTGGAAAAAATAAAACCTCCATTTAGTGAAAAAAGACTATTTAGAAATAGGTCTCAGCTCTAATCATTGATTGGCTCTCATTAGAGGACTGATCGATTGGCCAGGACTTGCTGACCTGTGTTCATGCTTTGCTCTCTGCATCGATGTCTCCTCCGCAGGTCATGGCTTCAAGTTTGGACCAATCATTGGGAAGCTCCTGAGCGAACTCAGCCAGGGAGACGTGCCCTCCTATGACCTTTACCCTTTCAGGATCAGTCGTTTCCATGGAAGCACCAAATCACGTCTCTAGATCCAGGACATGGATAGTGTGCATCAGGAGAACCTGAAAGTCTTAATTGTAGCATGATTGTCCTTTTTAATTCAGCATTTTGCTCTGTTTTATAATTTTATGAATGTTTTTTATTTTTTTAACCATGATATTTTTACAATAAATATAAGGCTAGAGATATAATATATATTTTTAAATAAATTTTACACAACAACAATTTAGATGACACAAATCATTGGTGCTCTTCGATTTTAATCATGGTAGCTTTTGGTTGATATTGTGACTGAAAACTTTTTTGTAAGTTGTGTTGCCTTTTTGATACTATCATTACAAAAATATAAGAAATTCTGCCTTTCTAAAGCATGAAATACTGATAAGAACTGTGAATGAGTTTGTTTTGCTCAGCTTCTTGTGCTGTTTGATAAAGGGACTTTAATGTTTTAAAAACCTGATACTTTTACAAAATGTTATATTCAACAGTTAAATAAAGATATCAAAAATAGCCCTGGTGTCTTGACTGATAGTTTTGTGTTGTTGGAAGGAAAAATAATCTGAAACTGACTTCATTAGAATTTATACTTGATTTGTAAGTGGAAAATATCAAAAATACTTTTCCGTTCATAAAGAATAGCAAATATAGCCTTATAGACCAGGCATAGCACCAGAATTTTAATGTTGAGTGGACCTGTCATTCAGGGCTATATTGTTAACATTTTAAAACAATTTCCAAAAAATATCACTGAAATTATTCCTAAAAATTTCAGAGTCAAACAAAGCACAGCACAGTTTCCCTTTTTAAAAGGTCTGATGACCTGCTGTGTTTGACCATGTCTTTGGTGTCTATTAAACATGGATTTTATTTTAGTTAAAAAAAATTCAACTGCATAAAGGATCAGATGGAGCTCTTTTCCCTCTCCTTTGGAAATGCTTGGATTTGAGGGGTTGATGAGGAGTAGTGGAGTGGATGGGGGGGCCTTACAGGCTGGAACTAAAATGTCCAACGAGTGACTCTCAGCAGAGGCAGAGTCAGGCTTTGTGAATAAAGGTGATCAAAAATCTTTGAATGATTGTTCTGCTTTAACCAGAGTTTTGACGATGGTCCTGTCATATTTACACCCTCTCCTTTTCCATTTCTGCCATGACTGCTGTGTCCCTCATGACTTCCTGAGATAAGAAGACCGGGCTGAGATTTATTAGCCAAAGTGTTTGAGTTAGTTATGTATTAAAGAAATTTGTGGCGTTGAGGAAACTTTGAACTCCTCAGCACACGTACGTGTGTATTAAACACACCTGCAGCTCCAGCTCTTAGTAGGTGAGCAGAAAGTAGTCACCCATACTGATGAAAAGGACACTCCAACTCATTCATCATATAAAGAAAAAAGTTACAGAAAGTTCAAGGGATGATTCTAAAGTAATCTGTATAGTGCTACATAAATCATTTCATCTTTTTCTGCTCCCTTTTACAGTTCGACCTGTTTTGCTTCAAGTAAAGCTGAGCACGAACTACAGAACTTATTTTTCCCTTCAATATAAAGACAGGCTTAGAAAGACAAGAGACAAAGTTGCCTCTACAAATGCCATACAAATTACAGAATAAAACATAAAGACACATTTCCTAATATAATCTCATATCTTTATAGATAACCTTTACAGGTTTGTTCACACAGAGAAATCAACTTGAAGTGAACTTTTGAAAAGTTTCAATTCTGTCACATCAACAGGATCCTTGGACATCACCCAGTCATTTTACACATGACTGAATGAACAGCAGGATCAAATAGTTTATTTGATGAAATAATGACTCTGAAGCTGCCCCTAAGCCCTAAGTCATTGTTTCAAATCATAGTTGTGTTTCATTAAAGCAACTGCTTAAATAAAATACATCTAAAACTAAACAACCTAGGTAGCACTTTCTATAAAGCCCACATTTATAAAGCATTATAACAGCATCCATAATGCATTATAATGCGTTCATAATGTCTCATAGCTACACTTATAAGCAAAAATAATGCTTCATGATGCTTTATATCAGCAGTCATAAAACATTATATTGACATTTATAATGAATTATAATGACTTGTTCCATGGATGCTCATAAACACTACATCCATAAGACTTTATCAGGTATGAAGCCCCTAAAATCACAAAGCATTATGAGGGCATTTATAATACTTCATAACTACACTCAAAATGCTTTATGATGCACTTTATCAACAGTCATAAAACATTGTGTGATAATTATATCTAAGTGATATCATAATGTTTTATGACGTTGATAAGCATCGTGAAGCATTATGTTTGCTTATAGCTGTAGTTATGAGGCATTATGAATGCATTATAATGCATAATGGATGCTGTTATATTGCATTTTAAATGTGGGCTTCATAGAAAGTGTTACTACAACCTACAATACATGCATTTATTTTTTAAAAAGAATTACTGTATTTATCAATATACACTAAACCAGATAACAAAGCTCATAAAAAGTAAAAATACCCTTAACTGTGTCATCAAATGTGATTTATTTTGAGTAATTTTTTTCAAAAGTTGGACATTAATCTTATTAAAATTTGTAATATCTTGACAGCTCTAATACATTTGGTACATGTGCTGCTTATATTAACATAAATGCACACAGAAAGTTGAACTATCAAGGTAAAATTACACAATTTCAGTAAATTATGTATTGTTTAATGGGAGAAATATTTTGTATTTGACCCCTCTTCACAGCCATTTCATGACAAGATTATTAACTGTGGTAGGAAAACTGAAAACTATAGGTACACGATATCATCTTACTGTGGAGTGGATCAAAGGAGGGTTGTTACCTCTTGATTAATACCCCAAAAATACAAGAAAAATATTGAAAATAAAGGTAGAGACTTGTCAGTGTCATTGCTTGAGTAAAAATCTAAATCCATCTGGTCAAATTTTCCTCCGAGTAAATGATGCCCAGTCCATTTTTAACTGGAGTCAAAGTACCTGCTTTTGAAAATTGTTGCACTGTTTCTAATACACGGGTGCAGTTCAGAGTACACATATGAACATTCTGTGCATCCATTTCAGCTCCAGAATATCAGAAGCAACCAAAAGTCGCTGATGATCATGACAAATATCATTCAGGATTGACAGGGTGAAAAACTTGTCTTTCAAAAGCACTTTCAGGAGGTGACGTCAACAGAGACTTTTGTCATGTTGTTTAAGTGCACCTTTTTTGAATTCTTGTACCAAACACACTTCAGTGGTGCAGAAAGGTATCTTATTCATCTCCTGGATGATCATTGGTGGTTGAATATTTGCATTTGCATGTTTAATGCTCTTCTAATTCTCAGTATTTGCATAATGGCCCTTTGCTATCCGTCTGAAGTCACTTAGAGGCGAGGGAGCAAATGGCTGGCTGCTCTCTGCCGCCTCGCTGCATAATTTTCTCATTCCCGCTGATGGCCTTGCTTGGTATCTATTGTAATAGGCCGTCTGATTAGTGATTAAAATGTTTACCGGTGCACGGGGAAATAGATCCAGGCAATCGGGCCGCCTGTGAGGCCGGGCATGCAGCTGTAGTTCACACACAAACAAACGCTGATGTCTTTTTAACCATGTACTTAGTGGGCAAAACGGGGGATGCTGCGAGATTTACCGATGCATGAAATCATACAAGCCAATATGATTATGGCCTTTTTTTAATTACTATTTTCCACAGATGGCTGAGTTTACAAATGTACAACGATGTCAGGGTGTCAGGGTTGATGCTGCGGTCAAAAATAAGACAGGATTAGGTTGTTTGGGATCCTACTGGACCTCTTCATCTTAGCCTTGTTTCTTCTTCGTATTCATTCTAATGCAACTCTGTTCATTGTAACTCTGCAGGTTTGGGTCAGAAGCAACAACCTTTTCATTCAGTACAGCTTTTTAGCACTAAGTTGGACCCCCTTTGGTTTTGGAACTGCCTCACGTCTTCATGTAATAGATTCAACAAGGAGCTGGAAACATTTCCCAAAGATTTTAGTTGGTATTGACATGATAGCATCACATAGTTGCTGCAAATTTGTAAGCAGCACATTTATGATCAGAATCCCCCATTTCACAGCATCCTCAAAGTGCTCTATTAGGTTGAAATCTGGTGAGTATAAAGATCACGAGGAGTAAAGTGGACTTGTCTTGTTCCTGAAACCAGTTTGAGATGATTTGGGCTTTGTGACTGAGACCGTTATCTGTCTCGAAGTATCCATCAGAAGACGGGTACTCTGTGATCCTAAATGGATGGATAGGGTTGGCAAAAATACGTAGTTAGGCTGTGGAGTTTTAGTCACGCACGGTAGCTCAGCGGCCCAAAGTGTGCCAAAAAATATCCCTTATTTCACCACCACCAACCTAACCTGCAAACAAGGCTCGATGGATCCATGCTTTTGTGATATAGCATTAGATGGTAGGGTCAGAATATCCTACTACCTTTGGCTATATCCACACATAGATAAGTATTTTTAAATCATGTGGGTTTTGGTATTCTGTCACCATGTAAACAGCATTTTAGGTCACTGAAAATGTCAGGGTGAAGGTTTTCAAACACTCAGATAAGGACATCTCTGTATGGACAAGGAAAACAACCTTTTCAATCCAAATTGTCCCACACTGATCCGTCCTTGGTACGACCTAACATTACACAACATTTTCACTGTTTATTATTTGCCTCAGCAGATGCTGCTAAGCTGTTGCTGCCTTGAGTGTTGCTAACTGGACTATTTACAGGCCAACACATCGTCTGTTGCTCTCTCGCTGCGATGCTGCTTTAAAAACACTCCAACGACACAAACAATGCCAATGTTTTTGACCCAATGTCTGTTGTTTCCATGGTTACAATAGATGTTGAAAACAAGAAAAGGTGTTCATAAAACCTTTTTTAACAACAAGGATATGTTCAAGAATATCTGATAGGTCTCAATTTGAAATATCAATAAAGAAATATTTAATCAGACTCCCTGTTACCAGTTAAGACAGCCACGAGTTAACTGTGACACCAGGAAGGCTTTTGACTGGAATAGATATGAAAATATTTTTATTATATTACTTAAAATTGTTAACAGTGTGTTTGTGTGTTTTTGCACTCTTGAATGGATGGGGATGATTTTAATAAAGCTCAAAGTGTCTGGATGGTATTACCTCTGATACAAAAAAGTAAACTTTAAGCTGACTAGCTGGACCAATCAATATATATAATGAGTCTGTCAGGGCAACACCAAATAGAAAGTGTTTGGTAATGAACAGAAGTTTTCATTTGCATGTTTGGCAGGGGATTGGATGATCTATCCAGCGGTCACATTTCATGCGGGCTAATCAGATAACGTAGTAGGCAGGAGCTAATGCAAATTATAAGCAACTACATAGAACAACTCTTATCAAAACTTGTCGGAAGTGAAGTGGAAATATCCTCCCATGAGAAGTGCTTTCAATGTTATTTGATTTCATTGAATAAAGAATTCCAGATCTAATAGAGCTGCTTCTGAAGCTGTTAGCATCAATGCTAATAACTTTACGGGCAGTCCCTTCTTGCTGTCATCTCACTTGTAGCTCTGGTTTCTTCCTGCTCTAAAGTACACTAATTAGGCTATGCCACTTTGTCCCACCAATGATCAATGTGGATTGGAGCTTGGCAGGATGGATCTGTCTAATTACAGATAAAGAATCAGGCGATACAGCTGCAAAGGTAGACCAACCTCAGTTTTTAGAAACAGCTCACCTACAAAGTCTGAACATAGCAGCAGAAATTCAGACTCCTTTGTACAATCTTACATTGTCCAGTTTTGTTGAGCCCATGTGAATTTTAGTCTCAGTTTCCTGTTCTCAGCTGACAGGAGTGGCCCCTGGTGAAGACTTCTAATGCTGTAGCCCATCTGCATATAGATACATGTTGTACATTCAGATAAGGCCTTATACGGTCACCACTCTGGACGTTCTCCCCTGGAATCAAAAAGGCACTAGGGCCCAAAAAATGATGCTCAATGGGTATTAATTCTTTTTCAGACCACTCTGTAATCCCTTGGGTTGGTTATGTGAAAATCCCAAAAGATTAGCATTTTCTGAAATACTCTGAACAGCAGAATCCATTTAAAGTTATTTAAAGTTACTTAAATCCGCTTCCTTCTCTGGTTGAACTTCAGCACTTTGTCTTGATCTTAGTACATGCATGAATGACTGAGTTGCTTCCATGTGATTGGCAAACAATTTGTGTAAATGCATATTTGAGCAGGTGTACTTAATGCATTAGCCTTTGAGTAGATGCCAGTGTTTGTTGAGAATCATTTGAAGGTCAGATTTGTCAAAATAAGCATCCCACTTTATGCCTCCTCTTTGACTCTCGCAGCAGAACGAAGAGGAGCTAAAAGCGAGCACCAGTCAGTCCCTGAAGGATGAAACCAACCCTTAGACCGTCTCTGAAACCACCTCTGAAACCGCGGCTGTCACAGAGAAAAGAAAAGAAAAACACAGCGAGACTAAAAAGACAGCAGAAGTGTTTTCCGCTCGGTCAAGCTCACACGCTCTCTCCTTCTCTCTGTTGTGTGAAAAGTCTGTCCCTGCTGTCATGAAGGTTTCAGGCAAACACAAGCCCAAGATTATAAGTGACATTTTCCCAGAATGCATCCAGACGGGAAGCAGCGATGAATATTTACAGGCTGAGCCGTGACCAGAAGGTTTCTCTGAATCGAACCCAGAGGAGTTCAGCGACATGCTGTCAGCGGTCACAGTGAGGGACTTGAAAATATACACACAGACACACACGTGAACACACACATTGACCTATGGTTTATGAACAGTGATCCACTGCTAAGATTTAGCATAGCTTCCTAAAGAGCTCATTAATTAATTTGCTCCAGGCGGCCATGTTTGTTTGTGGGGAAGGTTAAAAACACACCAGAGCATCATGGGGCCTTTTAGTACTCTGATGAAGCATTGTGGCTGTTTTAATGTTGACACACACACAGGAGAAATAAGGTTTAGAGGAGGGGTACCCAACAAGGTGCCCACAAGGATCTGGTAGCTAATGAGGAGCTCTCAGGAAGGTTAAAAAAGAAAAAGCTACGATTACAGAAATGTAAATACATAGATATTTTTAAATTTCAGTTGGATATTTTGCTGATAATCCACTCTTGATAAATATTAAAACATCAAATGTAACATGTGCATTAGATTTTAAAACTGCTTAATTTTCCAAAAGTTTGATCTGCATGGAGAATACATAATAGTAAAAAAGCAAATGTAGAAAAATCATTCTTCGTCAAATCATAACATTTTTACATCACTTAAGAATCAAATCAAGCAAGTAGCCCTCATTAACTCCTCATCCTAGGGCAGGGGTGGGCAACTTTTATACCAAGAGAGCCACATCAAACCATTTTTCCCAGCCTTAGGTCCGCATTGTTACATATTTTTGGAGATTTTCCAAGTAGAAAAGGATGTTGGATGAATACCATAAGAGAATATTAATTAATCCTAAAATTAGCATACCAATATTCACACATTACAACACAAATACAAGTTATTAGGCATACTTAATGAACTTGACACAGAATTCGAGCAAATTTAGCTAATATAAATGGAATTAAAGCCAACAAAGCTATTTTCAAATCAATGAAATGACTGTTTACAAAATTTTAAAGCTCAAAGATTTTACTGCTGCCATATTTTAAATGTAGTATTGAGTAATGCTTGATATAATGTTCCAATTCTTCATGAAAGCACTTTAGAGACACTATAATAGCAAAGTAAGGGGGCAAATAACAAAAGCCAAAAAAGATATCAGTAAAGATTTTATAGAATTATTCTGATTAGATATTTGAGTATTCTTCATATTTACAATCACTGATTTTTGAAAATGACATTTAGTGAGGCGGAGGGCCGCACGTGGCCCCCAGGGCGCCAGTTGCCCACCCCTGACCTAGGGTATTCCTCAGGCTCAAAGGGATTGGTGACCCCTGGATTAGAGAGAGCTTGGAAACATGATGAAGAAGTTTCACTTGTAATGGATTCAAGGCGAAAGAAAACCTCACTAAAAACAACAGAACATTTGAGGACCTGTCAAACTGATCTGTGGTGACCTTTTCTCCAAATATCATCGACTCAGCTGCAAACAGCAGGAACACAAATCACCTCCAGTGAGGCTGAACGAACAAAACAAATACAGTACATGTTTTTTTTAAAACACACTGAGGGCAGCAGAGAAGCTGCGTATACAATGCATTAAAGTGGGTGTTAATCTATGCTGGTCATTCAGATACTAATGCATCAATTACAACCTGCAATCAGAACTCAAGTTACCTGTCTCCATGTACATTATAGTGAGGGCTGTTTCGCAAGCAGTGATTAGGATAAGATCACTCTGTAACACGTTTCTCTTTTATTTAGTCACAAACACACTATGAAACACAACACTGATTTACACAGCACAGAACCCTTGTACTGTATGATTGAAATGGCCCTCAGCATAAGAAAAAAAGTGTTGATTGGTGATTAATAGGGTTAGGAATTGACAGTATTTTATTCATATCAATGCCATAATCCATTTTGTTCATCAGTTCAGTTCTTCAAAAAATCCTTTATTAACTCCTGTTGAGTTTCTGTGTGGACACACAGGTTTTCAGTGGCAACAGTTGCAAACACATGGTATGATTTTGATTTCTGTGCTGCATGGATTAACACCCCTGCAACTTGCTGATGTTTCCACACTTTGTGTAGTAAGAATCATTTTGTTGAACTAGAAAAGCACTCGGAGAGCGCAGACCTCCGCCAAGCAGCACAGTTCCCAGACGGTGATCCGGATCAACACCAAAATCACTTATCACTTATTCACTTATTTTGTTCACAGACGGACAGACAGACAGACAAACTCTCCCAAAAACAGGGGTGCTGGTTTGGCGGGGTGGTTAGCACCCCATGTACTTGCTTCTGCCGGTCCAGGTTCGAATCCCGCCTGTGACCAGTTTGCAGAGTGTCTTCCCCTACTCTCTCACCCCCTTTCACAAGCCTATCCACTGTCTCTCTCCTATCAATAAAGGCACAAAATGCCCAAAAAAAACATAAAAAAAAAAAAAAAAAAAAAAACTCTCCCAAAAACATAACCTCCTTGGGGGAGGTAAAAAAAAAAAGCCACAGTTTCGCCTGCCTGCCATGTTTACATTATTTACTTCTCATTTATTATTAATGCTGACTGCCTCTAATGAGAGCATGGCGTCCTTGATTTGCGTGTGGAACAAATCTCTTTCAGAGTTGCCAGGGGGTGAGTGGTTGGAACTGGTTCCAGCTGGTCCAGGCAAAACACACCTTGGACTGGTCGCCAGCCAAACACAAGGCCAACATGTAGAGATATACAGCTGTTCATTTACACACATACCCGAGGGTAGCAAGGAGTCGCCAAATAACCCTACAAGCCAGGATTAGGTTTGTGGCAGGCAACTTGCACAGCAGCTGGATCCACCTGAATCAATGTCTGCAAACAGACAGCAAAGCTCTAATCTACAACAACTGCACTTGACCCAAAGCGGCACGGTCACATCGGAGAAAAATCAGAGCAGTAAGGGGAAGAACTTATGAGCAAGACAGTGACAGGGAGTGATCGCTTATACGGATTAGCATTGATGCTAACAACTTCAGTAGCAGTTTTTCCGATCTGGGCCACATTTCTTGATCAAATGAAATAAAAAAACAAACAAAACTGAAATAATTTCTCAATAAAGCATATTTTTGACTCCAATGCCAACATGATTTGAAGATAGTAAAGTGACTCAAATTTTATATTTTATTCTTCAGCAGTAGCACCTCCCTACTACAGTAACTGATTGGCCTGTAATAAATGTGACTAACAGAACAATCACCTGCTACTGAATAGCTCTGCCCATTCCCAAAGACTTTGTATAGGCTCTTTCCTAGATGGACAAGTGAAACATATTAAACGGTCCATCTGGTGTGTCAGGTTAAAGAACCGAGTGTCAGGATTTTTCCCCTTACAGTCCTAAGATTGCTCAGAAATCCGGTTCGTACCACACCTGACATAATTCAGATAAAAGATGACGACGAGGCAGCTGGATGGATCAAAGCAATGTTTACTTGTTATAACAAGGAGGACAACATACATGTTACAACATGAAATGTTGAACTCAAGAAATACAATGTCTTCGTATCAAGAGAAAACCCACAAATGCACAAGCAGAGCATGTAAACTCTACACAGAAAGGCCATGGCTGACTTGGGGGAGTCAAACCAGCAACAGTCTTGTTGTAAGGTACATGCACACTTATCTGCTGCATGCATCCCATGGATGGATTAAGAACCTCTGGTAGGTAAACAATCATTGGGCAGTGAGGGTACAATGGGGGATCAGGAGGAGGGGCTGGGGTGGGCTCCTTGTTGTAGATCTTACAAACTAAGGTTGAAAACAGGGCTTGATGTCTTGTCATCAGTCAGAGATCACTCAAAGCATTTAAAAGATATCATATTAACAAGAAGGGATGAACATGACCCTCTTTAAATATCAAACTCAAAATCAAAGCACACCAAGCCTTGGAGAAGGAAATATGGAGAAAAGGAAGTAAACAAATTCTAGTGGCCTTGGACTTAAATCACACTCAGATATTATTTTGTTTTCAAGGAATACGACAGAAAGTAAGACTTGTTGTATCCTGCTTACATAAAGTTTGAAATATCCTGTTAAAACACCTTCTGGTTGCAGCACACAGAGCTGCAAAAAGATGTAAATATGCAACACATACACAAAGTCTGCTGTGTATTAACATGTGTGAAGTTCGCCGTAGTGCCCTTCAGAGGTCACAGCTGTAGCTCTCAGGCCTTTTCCAAACACTCCTACACACCACGAGAGATGAGCCATGACACATGAGGTCAGCCGGCACTGAGGCCTCGGGCTCACCTGTTCAACAACACACACATGCTGCATGGTATGTTCCGCCTGTGTGTGCAGCTGACCCGGACCTCTGCACTTCAGTCCTCCAGCTGGGCCTCAGAGGAAGAGCCAGACCCATCAGGTCAACACATGTTAACATCCATGATAGAGAGGAGGGTAGTTAAAGCTGAGGAGGTTTGACGGATAGATGCTAAATATCAGTGAAACACATTCAATATTTTCAAAATCCCAAAATCGTATTTCTTGTGTGTACTCTAGCATGACAGCATGATTTATGAACACTCTGATGGTCTTCAGAAACATTTAATATGTTTTTTTATTTACTTTGATGAAAGACTTTAGACAGCTAGGGCATAGTCCAAAACACTGATGAATGCAGACCACAGAAGGGAGACACTGGTTTAAACCAGTGTCTTGCTTTTTTAAGTCTAAAATGATCCATAGATGCTGCTTAAAATACTACAGTTTATCACCTCTTAATTAACAGATGTGAATCTTCATCAATGATAAATTGGACACTTGAATGATCCTGAACTTTTGACAGTGTCACAGATCAGTTCTCTCTCTGTTCAGAAATGCAACACATGCTGGTGTTGTCCATGGTGCCAAACTCCTAAGTAATTGAAATAAATGTAGGATAAAACAAGCCACAAAAACAATATTAGGTCATCATACGTCACAAACAGTTAGTTTACATCTGCTTAATTTCCCACCACCAAGCCACTTTGATTGGGAAGCACGCTGAGGTTGTTTTTCCCAGACAAACTTTAATTACATCCAATTTGATGTCATAAGCTCACAATTTATTCACCTGGATCAACAGGTATTGTGTGTTTCTTTGGCTCTCCAGATGTCAGAGCAGATTCATTCATTTTCAGCTTAGACCCGTTTACTTCACATTGACAGAAGTTTTTCCTGTGTGCACTACAGGTCATATATTGCAAATTATCCAAAGTAAATGGTGGTCATATTGTTGCAAAAATTGTACATTTTTCCTGTTTGGTTGAAGCTGTTTCATCTTGTGCAGCAAACCAATCAGCACTGATGACAGAAGGACACAAGGCTGTGCTGTGACTCAAAATAGTGCCTAATCAAAGTGGTAGTGGAAAATTAAGCAAATGTAGACAAACTGTAGCATGTGCTAATCCTACGATGTTTTTGTGGCTCGTCTTCTCAAATATGCTTTTTAATTATGTGAAGATGTATGGCAGAGAGAACTGAGCTGTGACTGTGGCACACATTCGGGGTCATGTTATTAGCCCTACACAACTCCATGTCAGTAAAACAAACTAACCTGTTCTTACCAATTAAAGGAGCAGCCATGTTAGCTGTCAAAGCGGGAGCACCTTTTCTTTCTCATCAGTCTTAGGGACAGAATGAATCCAGTTATTTTGTTCTTTTGCCTTCTGTTGGAGTAAGAATAACAGTAATATCTTTAACATTTTCTTGGGTTATATTTTAGCTAGCTAGCTAGCTAGCTAGCTAGACAGACAGACAGACAGACAGACAGACAGACAGACAGACAGACAGACAGACAGACAGACAGACAGACAGACAGACAGACAGATAGATAGATAGATAGATAGATAGATAGATAGATAGATAGACTTGCAGATAGATGTACTTTGTTTTTTTAGTATCTCAAAGGTCTCTCTCTCTCATAAAGGGTGACATCACTTAACTTGCTGATGTCTATTTACAGTCCATGGTTTGGACTTATAGCCTCTCTGTTGGTTGTGGTCTAGGGTGCATCCCTCCTCCGTGCACTGACCCCTCTCTTGACCTGGCCCCAACGCCCCCATGTCCTTCTTGTTCTTGTTCTGGCAGAGACCCTCTTGTGGCGGCTTGCTCTCCAAACAGACGACAGTTCATAGGAGCTGCCAGCCGGTGCTGACACGGGGTCAGAGGGAATGACGGTAGGTCGGCGGGAGACATGACTCACTGTCAGGTGAAGACCCGGTGTGTGTTTGTGTGTGTGTGTGTATGTGTGTGTTGAGGGGGTGGCGACCAACAGGCATGATTTGGAAGGCTAATGAGCCCAGAGCGAGAAGAAAACAGTGAAGGCATTGCATGTTTTTCCTGAGTCTGCTGTCACTGTCTGTCTCTGGGGAAAGGTGCTCGCTCGACCCTCTCTCTCTTTTTCTCCCATCTCTCCGTCCATCTATCTTCACCTCACTTACCCCCACCACTTCAGCAGCACTGAGGAGTTTCAGTGTCTGAAAGGCCAATTCTCCATCCTTTAGCTCATGAATACAGAGCGGCCTCGAGTACTTTTGATTAGAAGGTAAAAAGGTCACAGACTGAAATTTCCTCGGTCACAGAGGGATTCTGAGGAAGAAAACATGATGGAGGAAGAGGAGGGATTGAGGAGGGGGGATTTTTATATATATATATATATATATATACCAAGGGGGACTGTAGATTTTCCCTCTGAATATACGATAAATGAAAATTTCAACTTTAGAGCAATATTGATTCCAAATTGATACTAAGTCAAGATAAACTGACATTTCTATTTGCCCCTGGGATTCACATTTGGGATGTTCTGGTCTCCAGTTGCAGAGCCAGTCATCATCCAATCACAGGGCCACAAAGTGAGACAACTATTCATGCTCACACTCATACCTAGGGAGAAACTGGAGTTACCAATCGACCTAAAGAGCATGTTTTTAGTCAGTGGGAGGAAGCTGGAGGGCCCCGAGGGAACCCACACATGCACAGGGAGAATAGACAAACTCCACACAGAAAGGCCCTGACAAACGGGACTGAACCAGCTGTGTGGCCAATGCACCATCTGCCCAATGAAGTTGGGACGTTGTATAAAATGGAAATAAAACATGAAACAATGATTCGCAAATTCTTTTTGACCCGTGTTCAATTAAAGACACTAAAAAGATATGATTGTTATAGTCCAAACTATTAAACTTTATCTTATAAAGCAAATAATCACTTGTTTTGAATATGATGCCCAGAGCACGTTCCAAAAAGCTGGGACAGGGGCCCGTGGTTTGTAAGATACACAGATTTAACTGCATTTTTGATCAAATTAAAACTATGTAATTTGAAGGGCAAAGAAGCAGCCTGAACATATCTGAAGCAATTTTTAAGAACTTGCAAGCTGACATATTTTGTAACTGTCTAACATGTAATTGGGATCCAACCTGAGAACAGTTTATCCAAGTTTTTTCTTCTTTCTCTTTTTATTCCCTTGGTTTCTTTTTTGCTATTTTTTCCCCTCCATTTTCTTCTGATAAAGTCTTTCGTTTATTCTTAATAAGGCTGACATGGTATGAAATCTCAAAGCTAAGTCAAATCTGAAGCTGGTGGGTCAGGCTGATGATCTGACATCTTTCTGTTATTCTGTTTTGTCATTTTTTGAAGTATAATGTCATCAATTCAGCTTGTTGTTGAGTTAGAAAAATCAGAAAAAGTATTACTGAAAAAAAAACACATATGTAGCCGAACACTATCAGGGTTTATCTGGAAAAACTGTAGTTGAATCCTACAGTTATTAAAGTGGACATATCATGCTTGTTTCTCCTTTTCACTATGCCGGACTAGGATGCCTGTAAAGCATTTCTGCCCTCAGTACAAGTCATTTAGTTCCTTCATTGCCCCACAATAGCGTTCTCAATATCCTCATTTTAGGCCATTATCAAGCGCTTGTTGAAACGCTTGGTCTCAAAGATGACCTAAAGTTACCTCGCAAAGTCACAGCCCTTTGTGCTCTGATTGGTCAGTTCTATCGAGGGCTGAGCCAGCCCGTCCTTCTTCTTCTACTGTATTTTCCGGCAGGCTCAAAGCAGCGACCGCGTATTGAGTCCCCCTACAGGCCAGAGCTGGTAATGAGTGAATGTGAATGAGGGAGTTTTATACGGCTGCTGCTGAATGTATTCCTCGGTGAGGGTTTGGGGCTGACGGACATCACAGAGGAGGAAGTGTTTTATCAGATTACTCCAATAAAAAGAAAGGTACCTCGTGATGTCATGACGTTTGAAATCTCGCGGACATCTCTCAATGACCTATTTTCAGAGGCATCAAATCTCTTTCTAGGATACCAGAAAAAATACAATATCTCATTTTTTGAAAATTAAGGGGGTGTAAGGTCTTGTTTTCAAATTTATTATATTATATGTAAGTATTAAATCATGCATCAGCATGATATGTCTCCTTTAAGACAATCTTTAAGACCCTTATTTTAAAGAGCCTTTTGTTGTGATCGGCAGTTAGCATCCTAAAGGTTCCCGAGGCTTCATATTCATCAAATTTAATAATATAGAATTCAGAAAATTGAGATAACACTGTTGCTTTTAAGTTGCGGTTTTCCATTGTTTAAAGGGAATCCTTTTTCCAGATCAAAATCGATGAAAACGTAATTTCAAATGGTTTTGTTTAGTTGTCTTGGGGTAGACCTTAACATTTTCAGCCCAAATTATTTAAAATCCATATATCATGTTCAAAATATGAATGAAAACTGCACTCTACCAGTTGAATAGATACAGCTGTGACATTTTCCACTGAGAGATGCCATGAGGTACCAGCCATGTTCACCCTCTTCTCTTCAACCCTCACCAGCAGCCCGACAGACCGACGTATGTGAGCCACGGTGGAAGTTAGCATCACACTGGTTCTGTTGCCTTCAAGTCTGAGGGCTGCTGTGTTTTACATCATTATTTAAAATAAGTTCTGTATCAAACAAAAATAATTTCAGAGGATACAGGGTCAGGGACCACTGCTGTATGCTTGAACAAAAACTGACCCAGACTGTTATGAGTTTACTGATGGTTACCATGGTGATCTAACAGAGTGAAAGAGGGCCAGTTTCACTGCATGGACATGTCTGACTTAAATCCTAAAAGACAGGACTTACCCTCTGATTGGTTCAAATCCTGAGACAGATATATGTTTAATGTTTCTAAAACACGAGAGCAGAAAATAACATCCAGCTTCATTTGGTATTAAAGGTGAATAAAATTAGTTCATGCAACTTTAAAAAGACTCTGAATGACTGTCCTTTAAATTTCTGTTAAAGTTTGGAGTCCCTCTAATCAATAAAATAAACATTTGATTAAACATGAAGAGTTTGTGCTCTCTGCTGAGAAATGAAGGACAAATACAGAGGAGCTCATATCAAAAAATGAGATTGAATATTGATCAGTGATGGTGGATAACATCTCCTTCAAGGACACTTTGAGCTTTAATATCTGCACACCCTGCTGTTAAATCCAGCTCGAGCTGGTTAGCTGGTAAACAGCTTCACCAGCTTTAGCCTGGTTTTTGACAGCTGGTAGACCAGCTATTACTGTTGAAACCAGCTACCAGCTCCTCCCCCGATCAGTTGCCATTATGCATTCACAAAACAGACTACCTGAGTGATAACACAGATCTGAACAAAAAAATAAAACAAACAAAAAGTGAGTAAGCCAGAGGGTACAAATACTTTAACAAATAAACCCTTTTTTCATTTCATCATTTTTATTTCTCTCCCCACATTTTTCATCAGTCAATATAGCTTAATTTTTCATTATAATGATTGTCCTGAGTAATCAGTCAGTCAAATAGGAGAGAGTTTCAGCCCATAGTTTCAAGTTACCTCTGAGGGGTCAAATATTTTTCCCTCGATGAAGAGGAAGGGCCCACGGAAAGTTGCCTTCTTCCCTTCTTCGCAAGCTTTTTTGACAATGGGCCACAGCTTCTCTCGTGAGGCTTTGTCCCCCGGTGACAGTACTTCAGCCTCTTACTCTCCTTCTCCTGAATCATTTCCTGCCTCTTACTCTCCTTCTGCTCCTGCTTCTCAATCATCTCCTGCCTCTTACTCTCCTCCTGGTCCTGCTTCTCAATCACCTCCTGCCTCTTACTCTCCTCCTGCTCCTGCTTCTCAATCATCTCCTGCCTCTTACTCTCCTCCTGGTCCTGCTTCTCAATCACCTCCTGCCTCTTACTCTCCTTCTGCTCCTGCTTCTCAATCATCTCCTGCCTCTTACTCTCCTCCTGGTCCTGCTTCTCAATCATCTCCTGCCTCTTACTCTCCTTCTGCTCCTGCTTCTCAATCATCTCCTGCCTCACTCTATCCTCCTGCTGAAACAGATGGTTTAGATCCTTCCCTCTCTCTGTTCTCCCACAGCTCCTTTCTTTTTATCTTATCTTCTTAATTGCCTTCTCTTTCTTGTGTCCTTCTGGAAGCAAAAGAGAGTCGAGAGTGAGCCTGGAGTTCTGCTGAAAAAGACTCAACAATTCATCTTCTGCTCTCGATGCAAAACCTCCTCCATTTCTGAGCCTGAAAAGCAGACAGAGAGGAGGAGTGTATCTTACCTCTGGTCAGAATGCGAGTCCTCCTGTCTCTCCTTCTCCTCCTGCCTCAGAATCTCCTTCTGTTCCTGCTTCTCAATCATCTCCTGCCTCTCTCTCTCCTGTATCTTCATCTCCGTCTGCTTTCTTTTCCATTCCAGCCTCCGCTGCCCCTTCTTCTCAATCATCTCCTGCCTCTTACTGTCCTCCTGCTCCTGCTTCTCAATCATCTCCTGCCAAACTCTCTCCTCCTGCCCCTGAATCATCTCCTGCCTCTTACTGTCCTCCTGCTCCTGCTTCTCAATCATCTCCTGCCCCTTACTCTCCTGTTTCTTCCTCTCCTTCTGCTTTCTTTTCCATTCCAGCCTCTGCTGCCTCTTCTTTTCAATCCTCTCCTGCCTCAGAATCTCCTCCTGTCTCTGCTCTTGTCTCCTCTTATCCTCCCTTTGTTTCCTCTTCTTCTCAATCATCTCCTGCCTCTTGCTCTCCTCCTGCTCCTGCTTCTCAATCACCTCCTGCCTCTTACTGTCCTCCTGCTCCTGCTTCTCAATCATCTCCTGCCTCTTACTCTCCCCCTGCTCCTCAATCATCTCCTGCCTCTTACTCTTCTCCTGCTCCTGCTTCTCAATCATCTCCTGCCTCACTCTCCCCTCCTTCTGCTCCTGCTTCTCAATCATCTCCTGCCTCTCTCTCTCCTGTTTCTTCCTCTCCTTCTGCCTTCTTTTCCATTCCAGCCTCCGCTGCCTCTTCTTCTGAATCATCTCCTGCCTCTTACTCTCCTCCTGCTCCTGCTTCTTAATCATCTCCTGCCTCTTACCCTCCTTCTGCTCCTGCTTCTCAATCATCTCCTGCCTCTCTCTCTCCTGTTTCTTCCTCTCCTTCTGCCTTCTTTTCCCTTCCAGCCTCCGCTGCCTCTTCTTCTGAATCATCTCCTGCCTCTTACTCTCCTCCTGCTCCTGCTTCTTAATCATCTCCTGCCTCTTACTCTCCTCCTGCCCCTGCTTCTCAATCATCTCCTGCCTCTCTCTCTCCTGTTTCTTCCTCTCCTTCTGCTTTCTTTTCCATTCCAGCCTCCGCTGCCTCTTCTTCTCAGTCATCTCTTGCCTCACTCTCTCCTCCTGCTCCTGCTTCTCAAACATCTCCTCCTGCCTCTCACTCTCCTCCTGCTTCTCAATCATCTCCTGCCTCACTCTCCCTTCCTGCTCCTGCTTCTCAAACATCTCCTCCTGCCTCTCACTCTCACTCTCCTCCTGCTTCTCAATCATCTCCTGCCTCTCACTCTCCTCCTGCTCCTGCTTCTCAATCATCTCCTGCCTCACTCTCCCCTCCTGCTCCTGCTTCTCAAACATCTCCTCCTGCCTCTCACTCTCACTCTCCTCCTGCTCCTGCTTCTCAATCATCTCCTGCCTCTTACTCTCCTCCTGCTCCTCAATCATCTCCTCCTCCTCTCTCTCCTCTAGCTCAATTATCTGCTCCCCAAGCCATCTCCTACCTTCCTTATCCTGCACCTGTATCCCCTGCTCCTTTCTCTCCTCTCCTGCCCCCCAACATACTAACCTGATGCTTAAACATCTCCTCCTCTCTCCCTCTCTCTCTCTCCAAAACCTCCTCCTCCACTCTCTGCCTCTCCACCTGCTCCTTTCTGTAGATCTCCTCCCTCCCCTTCGTGCAACAACTCATGCATCTGAATATACCTGGCAGCCTCAGTCTCCATCTCCTTCTCCTTCCTTTCTCCTCACCCTTCATCCATCCTTGCTCCTTCTTGTTTTTCCCTTCAATACTTACCCATCTGTCCTCCTCCTCTTTCCCTCTCTCGCTCTCCAACACCTCCTTCTCCACTCTCTGCTTCTCCTCTTGCTCCTTTCTGGAGATCTCCTCCCTCCCCTTCTTGCACAGACTTCGGTCTCAATCTAATTGACTGCTTTCGTCTCCTTCTCCTTCCTTTCTCCTCACCCTTCATCCATCCTTGCTCCTTATCGCTCCTCCACTTGATATTTGCCCATCTTTCCTCCTCCTCTTCTCTCCATCTAGTCGCTCTATGCCTCTCCAACGGCTCCTTTCTGGATAACTCCTCCCTCCCCTTCGTGCAACAAGGAATCAGACCCCATCTCCTTCTCCTTCCTTTCTTCTCATCCTTCATCCATCCTTGCTCCTTCTTGGTCCCCCCCCGGATACTTACCCATCTGTCATCCTCCTCCTCCTCCTCTATTCCTGTCCCGATCTCGAACATCTTCCTTCTAAGTCTCTGCCTCTCCTCCTGCTCCTTTCTGTAATTTTCCTCCCTCCTCTTCTTGCTCCAACACATAGGTCTCAATCTAATTGACAGCTTCTGTCTGCTTCTTCTTCCTTTCTCCTTCATCCATCCTTGCTCCTCCTTGCTCCTCCCCTGGTTATTTCCCCATCTGTCCCCCTCCTCCACTCTCCAATTCTCCTCCTGCCCTTTTCTGTAGATCTCCCCCCTCCTGCTCCTGCTCCTGTATCTCACTGACTGCTTCAGTCCCATTATCCTCCCTCACTCTTTCTTCTTCCTCTCCTGGATACTTACCTCCTTGTCTTCCTTCTCCTCCTCGTCCTCCTCCTCCTTCTCCTCCTCCTTTTCCTTCTCCTCCTCCTTCCCCCTCTCTCCCTCTCTCACTCTTTTTCGTTGGTGTTGGTCCTCGATCCTTGTTTGTGCTTTTCTCTGGCTTTAGTTTTCTGTAAGATCAAACCAGAACAATGTCAGTAACACTTTCAAAACACACTAAACTAAAAGTTCACTCATATTTCCCTCAGAGTCCAGCACTAAGACTTCCTCCTCATCATGGAGGTCAATGTCTGAGTTTATAAGATCATGTCAGTGCAGCTCTACAGTTTAAAACGGGGAGGACATTGGCCAGGACAACTTCACAATCTGTCATCTTTCATAGAGCACCACTCATGAATGAAGATTCATGTCCCGATCTCAACATCTTCCTTCTAAGTCTCTGCCTCTCCTCCTGCTCCTTTCTGTAATTGTCCTCCTCTTGCTCCAACACATAGGTCTCAATCTAACTGACAGCTTCTGTCTGCTTCTTCTTCCTTTCTCCTTCATCCATCCTTGCTCCTCCTTGCTCCTCCCCTGGTTATTTCCCCATCTGTCCTCCTCCCTCCTCCACTCTCCACCTCCTCCTGCCCTTTTCTGTAGATCTCCCCTCCTGCTCCTGCTCCTGTATCTCACTGACTGCTTCAGTCCCATTATCCTCCTCATTATCCTCTCCTCCTCTTCCTCTCCTCCTCCTCCTCCTCCTCCTTCTCCTCCTCCTCCTCCTCCTCCTCCTCTCCTCCTCCTTCCTTTCCTCCTCTTCCTCCTCCTTCTCCTCCTCCTTTCTCCTCCTCCTTCCTCCTCTCTCCCTCTCTCACTCTTCTTCGTTGGTGTTGGTCCTCGATCCGATGGTGTCTTGTCTCTGCTTGTTTGTGATTTTCTCTGGCTTTAGTTTTCTGTAAGATCAAACCAGAACAATGTCAGTAACACTTTCAAAACACACTAAACTAAAAGTTCACTCATATTTTCCTCAGAGTCCAGCACTAAGACTTCCTCCTCATCATGGAGGTCAATGTCTGAGTTTATAAGATCATGTCAGTGCAGCTCTACAGTTTAAAACGGGGAGGACATTGGCCAGGACAGCTTCACTATCTGTCATCTTTCATAGAGCACCACTCATGAATGAAGATTCATTGATCCTCACAGAGTCAAGAAACAGTGATGACTAAAAAACATTTAAATACTTTGCAAGGAGCAAAGAAATAGTTGTTAAGTGCATGGTATGAAAGAACAAGAGAAGGAGAAGCTCATGGTAAGCAAAGATGGACCACCACCAAGTGCCGTTTTGCCAGTTTTGTGGAAAACATATGAGCCCCTTACAGTGGTTTTGTATGCCATGTGGTCGGTCTTAAGAGTTTGCTCACCATTAACCTCTTCTTCTCTTGTTCTTTCACAACTTGGCTCATATTGGCGGCTCTCTGTATGCACTTCTGGTTCAATGTCGGAGTTGGTACATTCCTTTTCTGGTTGCTAGAAATTTGGAAAAAGGGTTTTGTGTCATGTCAATTTGTTCCTGAAATGTAAATTTGTTTTTCTATTCGTAAAAGTGTTTTTTGTCTTGTTAATTTGTTTTCTGAAATGCACATTTGTTTTTCTATTTATAAAAGTGTTTTGTGTCTTGTTAATTTGTTTTCTGAAATGTACATATGTTTTGGGACTTGTAAATGTGTTTCCTAAATGTAAATTTGTCTCAAGCTTTGTAAAAGTGTTTTGGATCTTGTATTCTTGGTTTGCCTCTCCAGGCCACTTTGCAAAAGCTTTTTGTTATATGTCCTTTATTTAATATTTAAAGAAAAACATGTAATGTGCACTTTTTCAGATATAGATTTAAATTGAGGATGTCGACACCTTTATTGCACATCGACTTGTTTTCACAATGTTCCAACACAATTTTCATTTTTTAGTTCAACACTTCAGTAATATATTATAGACAAACCAAACAGAGGTGTTTTTCATATTTTATCTATGCTTAACTGTCAGGAATCTCTTGGTTTGTGTTTTTCCAATATACTGTACAGAAATACTTATTTTTCCCTAAGTCCAAAAGGAAGTGACATCAGTTTGGTTGGATTTCTGAGGAGCAACCTGAGTACAAGCTCAAGTCCCTGATTGTTAAAGAGACTGTGAGGAGTTTCTAATTGCATTAAAGTCTCACTTTTAGATATATGCCTGATCGAAGTACACACTTTAAGATGAGTTTTATAGCATCTAAATAGGTTATCTATAAATGCTATTCCTTAGCTAAGAGGTCGGGTCGGACAGGGCTGGACTGGCCTGGATACTCAACTTCGGGAACAAGACAATTAAAACTAGAGCAAGTTTATATTATTTTATTATTTATACTACACGTCTTAGAGCATCGGGCTGTAAGTAGTGATATACAGCCGGCTACAACTACGATACTAAGTCTTCCAAAAATTGTTTGTTGTCACACATAAAAAACTACCGCTACGTTATTCGAAAGAGATACATTACCTTGTCGCTTTGCATCCTGTAAGTTGTTGAAAACAGAAGTTGTAAAGCAATGCAGAGTTCTGAGGAAGGTCCAAGCTGCATTTATTAGCATCACAACAAACACACGCTTTGGCTTCGATCACATCTTTGGTGCGTTCCAGTCGTCGTGAGAAGTAGGAATTTCTGAGTTTTGGGAAGGAAACTGCAACTGGAACATCCCCCAAAGTCTGAATTTCCTACTGGGAACTCGGTGAAACCTCGCCACCCCCGAGTTGACAATCAAAGATGGATGCCCCCAGTGTGAACAGTTATGTAGCTCCTGTAATAATCCATTTATTTACACTTCTGACTGGGGTGCGTCGCTCTACATCAGCTGTATACATATTATCGTTAGACTTATATTTACAGAAATGCTGCCATAGTGATAATCACATTCTTCATGTGGTATTTGTGAACAACAACGCAGGGCGTGCTAACAACAGCTAACAATAGCCTGGTAGATCGGCGTGTTTTTTTCTGACTTCAACTGGAACGTAGATAAGTCAGAGATGATGTCACTCCCAGTTCTGAGGTTACTGGAATTACGACAGTGCTCATGGGAAGCAGAGTCTTAATGTCGCCGGTAACAGATTCTCCTCATAGCACCTTTATATGTGTTTTTTAAGGCAGAAGTAAATAAAAAAAACCTTGACATGCTATTTATTTCACTAAAGAAAGCTTGCCAAAATAATGCCATAAAAGCCTGTTGCCTTACTTGAAAATACACCACTCTTATTAAGTCGTCACATTTCGCTCAGCCCTAGATTCAGCAACTAAAGTGAATTATTAATGACAAGCTGACTGTCATAGTAATTCCAAATTTTTCCCACTTTCATTTCATGTATCTTCTGTTTTGGAGGAAACAGCCTTTTTAAACAAAACATGCAACACCATTCAATCTGTCTTTCAACAGATTATTTAAAAAAGACTAATCAAAACCCAAAAAGATGAATATTAAGGATTTAATGTCTTCATAATCCATACCATCAGGTCTCTTATCAGTAATCAAAACTCTTTTGTAGCATTATTTGATAAATCACACATCAGAGGGCCCTTGTCATCAGCAGTGGTGTTTGCCTTTTGTAGATGTTCGTGTTTGTTCAACAGCGCTCGAGACAGACTGTATCATCCGGCCCCTCTGAAATAGGTTCTTTCTTAACCAGCTGGTCCTTCAAGGTCTGCACCTTTGGACCTGAACCAGGATTCACCTGTGTCCATGATCCGATCCGCCTGAAGAGGACATATTCAGTCATATCAGAGAAACAGTCCCGCTGACAGCATTGTAAAAGACTTCTGTGTCAGCAATAAAGACGTACCTTTATCTTCTGGGGTTTTACCTGCATTAACCTACCAGGAGGTGCTTAAAACTATAGATATCAGATGTTTGGTGACATTCTGTGACTTTGGTGAGGGTTTGTTCTTGACTTCCATCTGCTGTGGTATAAAAGTCTCTTCGCTGGCACAATCCTCCAGTCTCCAAAAGAGCTGCTTTTTCAGAAAATGAAAAAAATACTGGACTACTGACACTGAAAAATAATAATAAAAAGATAAACACTCGAAATTTCGAGGTAAATGTCTGCACTGGATTTAAAAGTTTTGGATTCAACTCACAATTCTTAGCTGTGAGAAAAAATGATCAACGCAATGATGATCTCAGGCAGAGTATGAACCCTGGTCACCAGAGAAGCTTGATGATAAACCAAACCAGCTCTCCAGTGACTCTGGTCTTTATACAAACTGTACCCACAGAACTTGGCTTCACACTTGACCTTAAAGTAAATAATATATATATATTTATGTTTCAGCACTTTTGAGCAGGACGTGGTGGGAACTACAAGCCTGACAACAGGAAGTGACTGCTTGTACAGAGGTTAGCATAGATGCTAACAGCTTCAGAAGCAGTTTTATCAGAGCTTCACTGCATTTCTTTATTAAATGAAAAAAACATGCAACAACGATCAAAAATTCTTAACAGAAATTATATTTTCACTCTACTTGTGGCACGTCTTGGCCAATGTTTGTTTTATCAAGTAGCTTTACATTCTGTCCCATCTCCTACGACAGTAGTGCCCAAATATTAAAATATCTAATTGCTTTGTAATGAATGTGATTGATGAAACAATCATCCAATCACCTGCTGGATATTCTATTTTACTGTTTTGCCCATTCTCAAACACTGTCTAAGGACTCTTACCCAGATGAACTAGTGAAATTTACTGAAAAGGCCACCTTGAGGGTCAGGTTAGTGTAAGCCTACATGTTTTATGAATCTTTGTGTTCACTGCTCACTGTGTTTAGGTTATAGTTATCATGTCATCAAAAAAGTGTGCATCAAATCACTGTTGGATATTGGAATATATCTACAATTTCTTTTCTTTGTGATAAGATTACAAACTAAACTTCCTCTGAAAGTCAGATAGTCCATGGCCAGCCTGATACCTTCACTTCCTTTTGATCTGCGAAGAATTGCAAATTTATTAAAGCTATGTTTGTATTTCTGGAGATATTCAGTTCTGCTTTCCATATCAAAAAATAAATGAATAAATAAAGCAAAAGGTATCGTTATAGCCTCTGGTTCCACCCCACACAATTAGAGAGTCACAAAAAGAAATTTTTCACATCACCTTTTGAAGAAAGGAGCCAATACTCAGAGATGTGTTATTCACTTTCTGTAATTACTGAAGAAAAATGGTTTACACCAATATTTTTTTGATTGGTTTTTCATCCATGAGTGTAACAAAAGCAGTCTTACAAATAAATCTTCATGTAATTTTCTATTTTCTTCTAACAGAGAGCCTGCTGCTGCCTCTGGTTATTCAGCTGGTGTTGATATCTGGAGAGCTAATTATCTTTTTCTGCTCTTAACTCAGCTTTTGAGCACAAAATACAGAAGTTAACTCCAAATTAAAAACCAAAGACAAAAAGAAAACACTAACTGTGGGCTTTGTCTCTCTTTAATGGACCGCAGGGTCAAAACTGCTCTTGACTTTTTTCTATAATGATAAAAACACCAAAGTGGATCCACCAGAAAAACAACATTTGCTCTTTTTGTTTCATGCGTATGCCCAGTGGACATGTGTGAACAAAAACACATTTAACTTGAAAATGTTGGGACGTGAGGAGAAAACAAAAGAATCATGTGAGACAGATCACGGCCTGAAGGCGTTTTAAAACAGTCACCATCATTTATTTACAATATATTAAACTGTAATGCAAAATTTATAACAAGTGGTCAATTTGTTCAATAATGAAAATAAACATGAACTATTTTCAGAGCTAGCATGAATCATACACATATTTATATATAAATACTGTGTGCAGTCAGCAAAAGCATGTCTGCTCCATTTGTTTTGTTAAAGTCAGACACTTTAAGGGTCAAAAACACATTTCCACACGCGTGTCGACTGCATAGAGAGTAAAAATGAAGAGTCTACAGAAAGCATGAGTAAGAGAATCACCCAACATCCCCAACAACTAACTACATCCACTTTTCTTTTTCATATTCAGCTCCAAAATGCACTTCTGGGCTTTAAATGGCTTCTTAACAGACCTGAAGCCACTCAGTATCAGACACATGAGCACAGGAAGTGATGTCGTGAAGCTGCAGGTTCCTTTGTTCAGTTAGAGACGAGCAGAAAGGCGTCACACTCACACAGAGCAGGATTCACAGTATTACTAACAGGCTGTAGTGTTTCCAGTTCAGGAGGATTGAGTATGAGTACCAAACGGGGTGCTGAGAGAGCAGGATGGTGATTTTCTACATGATTCAAGTTTGCATCAAACCCAGGAGACGACGATCTGAGGCCATGTCCACAGACAGAAGGGCGCTTTTGCATGATCACATTTTTTTAATAGAGATTTATATCATAGAATAGGCACAACAGAGGTCCCTAAATAATGGGTCAGAGAGCCGCTCTAGAAAAACAAAACTAATGAATTTAGACTGGAAGGGCTTTTATTTTGAAGGATGGCCGAATCCTCACGTATCCGTATGTGTAGCTTGACTGTGTAGACTTTACACTCCAGCTCTCTGGCTCTGCTTCAACATATAAAAATGACAACCTGAGACAAACTCACTGCCAGTCCTTGTGCTCGTAATGCTTCAGATATAGTTATGCGTAGGTTATGCATAAGTAGGAACATGATTGACATGTCTACAAAGATGAAACTCCGCTTCTCTGACTGTAAGCACAATGATTCGTTTGAGACAGTGATCTGAGCAGCCACCATGATTGGACTCAAAAGCCTCCTTCAGTGATCAATTGAACCAATTCTTTTCACGGTCAATGGTTGGCTGTGATAATCAATGCTTATGTTTAATGCAGTGTATAATAGTGATTGACAACCAAGGCCACATCATCATAAAGCAGGACTGTTCAACTGTGTGGGCCCTGAAACAGTTCAATGAATAAAAACATTTTGATTACAGCAACAAATACCATAAATCACGCACATTTTATGCCTTATTTACTTTGCCAAAAGGTTTCACTTACAAAGCATACTGCAATATTTATCTTCAAGCTCCAACGTTCTTGCAGTTTACTCTTGTTTTGTGTCTGACAGTTAAGATACACTGTTAGTGCTGCTCAGGTCATTCTCTGCCTAAACCCTAAAACTTTAACTTAAATACACTGAATGTGAGGGGCAGCAAGTGGTTCAGTCAGCCATGTATTCCTCTTACGTGGGCCTCGATATTAAAGTTTCTACACCTCTGTCATAAAGAAGGAAGCTTATTGGTGCCTGGTTTTGTAGAAAGGCTCACAAAACATAGCTCAGTCTGATTTAGCAATGATTACCAAAGTTAAAAGCATGAACTAAATAATACTTGAAAAGACATTTGGACTCTTTAATGTCTCCTCCTTTTGATTCTTTTTATAAAAATGTTAACATGATGTGTAAATCCTTCAACCTTTCCTTCAGGCCAGTCATTCCAGACTTTATATAGGCGTGCCAGGAAGTTGCCAAAAGTTGGGAAACTGGAGAAAAAAGTAAAAAGCAACTATTTTCAGACAGCGCGAGTGTAGATCTGAGCCTGTCCGTGGAAACAATTGTTAGCCAGGTCTGCTTTAAAAAGGCAAATCCATGCATTTATATTATTGAATCACTCCGACAGAGAGTCATTTCATGATGGACCCAACAACATCTGCAAGCAGGCCTGATCCTGATAGAGAGTCTGACATATTTTTCTTTTTTTTTTAATCTGCCTTCTATCACGAGAGCAGCCAACAGAGGAGAAGACGGCTCTGCTCGGGCAGAAGCCATCAGCTGAACAGTAAATCAACAGAATCAGCGTAGACGAAGCTCTGAAGATGGCATCTCTGCTGTGATAACATGATGTGGAAGGATCACCTAAACTGAAAGAAAAAGGAGAAATGATGGCAATAAAGACAGGAACCCACTTAAAGGGTGATCACACATCAACATATAGTAGCCAATGTTGAGTAACCATCAAGATTTCAGTAGCTTACTCTTAATTAGAACAGTCCAATGACAAAAGTTCAGTTGCAGGAGAATTAATGTTGTTAAGCAGGTAAACAAACCTCTCTGTCTTTCAAAAAGAACCCTTTAAAACATCAAGATTTCAGTGAAAATATGTTCTTTGGATCAGTTTTGCTGCATTCAAAGTGGGCAGATTTAGAGAGGAAAGTTGAGCTGTTGGTGTGACTTTCCCCGACTAACTGTGGACAGTTTTAAAGAGTGTAGACGTAACACGGGGGTACAGACGTATTGTTATGTCACTCAGTGAACGCCATATAAGACAGTCACCTATGCTATATCACCATGTGCAGCTGCAGCTTGCTTCAGTATTCAGACACCATGCCTAAAGGTGCGTACACACCGCACGGTACTTGAACTACCTCGGCGATCACTCTCCATGCAAAGTCAATGTACAGCCGCGATGGGGCGGGGCTAACCCTCCTGCGATGCGACAGCCGCTTTTCACACTACCACATCGCTTGTCGCGCGATGTGAAAGTTAAAAATAAAAAGTTGATCAATGAGCAGGTGTGTGCACGTGTGCCGGTACCCTAGACAGACAGTAATTCATCCGGACCACAGAGTAACAATCCATGTCCGTGTGGGAAACATTAGTCAGTGAGGATATTAGTTCTGCCTAGACGGACCGCGGGAAACTCACAGATAATGCTGCTGCAGGGCATCAGCTGCAGTGTTTTGTGTTTGATAAGAGAGTGAAAAGGATACAGCTGGAATAATGTCCGCTTACACATCCTATTATATGATATATGATACGATTGCGGTGAAACTCGAGCGGACGTGACGTCACGGAGCTATGGCCAACTGCAACAGTGACCGAAATGAGGTATTTATGGACGCGCGACGCTACGTCAGAGGGCGACGTGATTTTGCTAGCTGGGTCGCTTGCAGTGTGAACGCAGCATAAGGATGACGGCTGTTCACAAAAGGTCGCCTCACGTTATGCAACAAGAGTCCAGGTTTGAGAAGGAAGCGTTTGGACATGGCTGAACCAATGGAGTGAGCCCCAACATTCACCTACAGAGATGAACGCAGCTGAAACTGACCGTAGCAATGTTAACGTAGCTCTGCGTGACCTGACTTAACACACAAGGCTCAATGTTTCCCTGTGCGATGTCAAAAGTTGGTCAGTGTCAGTTAAGTGTTAGTTATTATGTTGTTTGGATGGACAATGACAGTTCAGTCCAGTTTGTTTGTTTACTGGTGTTTTTAGTCTCTCTCTGTTCCATCAGTTTCTAAACTTTTTTGCTGTTGCAGTGACTATCAAGTGGACAGGCAGACAGTTCAGTCTGATCTGGGCATGTGGATAAAAACATCCAAAATTCACCCGAAAAGCGATGACAACAGATTGCTCTCTTAAGTCTTCCTCTATGATTTAACGCCAATACGAAAATCCGTAGAAAAACACCATCTTGTGCCTTTAACATGCTGGCTGAGGATCCCATATGCTCTGAGGTTTGTGTTTTTCTTTTGTTTGTGAGGAACCATTAAATAAGTGGCGCGTAACGTCGGTACATTCCCTTTAGAGAAGGAAAAGCACATCAAAACACTTAAAACACAGACGGCACGTTAGACACAAACACGAGGACAGAGGCTCGTCATCGTGGAGAAATCTGGCGAGTTTTTAGTCAAATAGAAATAAGACAAAGCGTTCCACAGAAGTAAATCTCAGGGAGGATAATTAGCCTCACTGCGGTCCTCTGCAAAACAAAAAGTGTCAAACATCAAAAAGCAGTAGATTCATACGGAGAGGAAAAAGCTTTGCAGCAGTCAGTGATGCAATCCTCGTCCCCTGTATTGAGGAGATAATGCGCCGACAAAAGGCAGAAATCTTCAAAGAATAGGCGAGCAGATGAAGATGAGAGAGCGTAAAAAAAAACGACAGCTGCAGACGAGCCAGCTGTGCAGCAAATGGCACTTATCCCCCCCCCAAAAAAACAAAGAGAGAAACAAAAGGCTGGGACTTTTCCCCACGACTCTGTTGGCAATGAGAGAGAGAGAGAGAGTGCACACAGATTCAAACAAAGGCTTTTTGGCAATACATTGTACAATAATACATGTAACTGTGAAGGATAATATGTGAAGAAGAGAAACAGAGAATCGTTTAGCACTGCAACCTCGAGTTCTTTGGCTCAGTTATGACCACGATAACTGGAGTTTACCTCTGCATGCATGACAGCAGCCACGCCAAAGACGGAGCTGCTGAGTGTGCAGTGATGGTTCGTTAAAAAAAAAAAAAAGGCCAAACCCTGCGAGGACGTAAGCATCTGCAGCGTCTGAATCTTTCCTGCAGGACTGTAAATGTCTGACCGACCCCACCTTCAGGTCGTCTCGTCATGCAAACAGACTCAAATGAACGAGTGTCACGGTCGGTGAGGACTACGACGCGCTCTCCTGAAGCATGTCCTCACCGTCGTCATCTCTCAAATGGCTGCCGTATTTGTATCTGGAGTGGTGGGAGCCCGGGGTCGCCCCGCCTTCCTTTTCTTCTTCTTCCTCTTCTTCATCGGATCCAAAGCAGTAACGTTTTCGGCCTGTGGGGCTGCAGTGAGAGAGAAAAACACTTTATTAACTGATAAGAGAGCGAGACAAATGTGCTGCTAAGAGAGCTCAATCCACTCCAACCAGACGTTCATGACTATATTCAACTTTGATTCCACTTTTGATTTAGAAATTAAACGAGTCTTCATGTAAGAGCTGTTGATAAAAATGCAGAAGAAAAAAAGGGAGAGGATTAAGCTCTTCGAAACTAACATCTTTTAGTGACTTGCATTATACCCTCTGCCCCTTTATTAGGTACACCCATTCATCATTTAAGCAACACTAACAGCTTATTAGTCATGCACATGGCAGCAACTCAAGGTCAAGAAAACTTAAGAAGGTTAATGAGCATCAGAATCAAGAAAAAAGGTGATTGAATTGACTTTGGACGCAGCCTGATGTTGGTGTCAGGCAGGCTGGTCATCTACTGGGATGATCACATATAACCATCTCCGGGGTTTAGAGAGAATGGTTCAAAAAAGAGGCAGTATCCAGTGAGCTGCACTTCTTTAAGTGCACATGTCTTGTTGATGCCGAAGTCAGAAGAGAAAAGACGGAGTGGCTGGAGATGACAGAAAAGCAACAGTAACTCAAACACTTGTTAAAACCAAAGTGCAGAACTAGGGCTGAACAATTCATTGCAAATTAAATTAAATCGCAATATGGCTTGTTGCAATTTTCAAATCGCAGACAGTGCAATATTTTTAACCCAAAATGTGTTGAACATTTTGCAATTTCATGCCTATTTTAACCTTTTTTAACCCAGTTTTTACAGCTTCATGTCTATCTTGTTCCCATTCATCTTTTTTTTTTTGGCCACTGTCAGACATGTTTGGAATTTTTACATGGTTTTTGAAATTTAATCCCAATTTTGCTGCTATAGTCAATTTTCCTTAGTCACTTTTGGATTTTTTTGCCTTTTTTCTTGCAATGTGATACCTTTTTTGTACCTATTAACTTTTTTTCCGCTTTCGTACCATTTTTTTTTACCCCGTTTTTACAATTTCATACCAATTTTGCTTCTGTTCTTCACTTCTCCACTTTTTCTCAAATCTTTTATCCTTAGATTGATTTAATGTCATATTGGTTATACTATAAAACGATCTACTGCTTATGTTTGTTTAAGAATACATGAGATGAGGAACATTAAAACAATCGCAGAGTAAATTGCAATATTGGGGAAAAATATCGCAATTAGATTATTTTCTCAAATCATTCAGCCCTATGCAGTACCACTTCTGCCAGCTTGGAACAGGAACCTGAGGCTACAATTAACCAAAAAGTAGACACCAGAAGATTGTTAAAATGTTTCCTTGTCTGATGAGTCTGGATTTCTGTTACTATATTGAGATGGTCGGGTCAGAATCTGGCATAAACATCATGACAACATGGATCCATCCTGCCCTGTTCCAACAGTGAAGCTGCTAGCATGTTGTCTTAATGGTGTGGGGGGATATGTTCAACCCCACAGCCTACCTGAGTGTTGTTCTGATATGTCATTATGGACCAAATCTGATGCTTTGTTGAAAATATACCACCACAGACGAAGGCAAATGTTGCCATTCATTAAGTATTAGCGAGGTGTACCCAATAAAGTGTTCTGTAATGTGGTTTCTTTTTGGTAAACAAATGTTTCAGCAGGGTTATAATGTACTTTACTTATCATTTCTTGTTCTTTATATTGTGCTGAGCTCTCTTACCACCACAGAGCAGATGTCCATTCATCCATGTTGTGAAGTTGACCTTTTCATTGGCATATTGTTTCTCACAAAATCTCATGCAGTGCAGTTCAACAACAGCATGCAATAATCTTCAGTAAAGTCCTCAATCTGAACCTTTCTATAACAAATACAGAGCTCTGTCACAGGTGTCACTTCATGGTCTTACGAGTAAAAGTAAAAAAGGAAAATAATCCACAGGACAGAAAAATAACCATCATTATTATCTTTTCATAGATCATTTCCTGATAGGAGAAACGTTCACTCCCGCTCAGCAGTCCGCACTTCAGCTCATCCAAATTATTTAACATTCAAACTGCTTCAATATCGCAAACTGGGGGTTAATTACTGTCAACTGTGCATCTCAGATGAATTCGCCGGTTGCTGTAAATCAATGCTCTGGGTCTAATTATGCCCGCAGTGATGGGGCTAGGAGGGAAAAAAATGATTACGCCCTCTTTTAATTGACTCCTGTTATTTTTACCTTTCTGGGGCCATAAATCAATGTGACATCTCAGGAGTAATTAAAGGCCGAGTTTACATCCACGTTGGTGCAGCATCTCACCAAAACACTCTCTGGTGGGGGTAAACAAGATGTTTTCTGCTCCCAGGAGGTCCTTAATGAGAGCAGCAGGACGGGGAATATGGACCAAAAAGTGTTATCTGAGTATTTCATAGTCGAATGAGGATCCGGGATTTACATCTTGATTATTTCAAATAAAGAATAGTTGTTACAACACCAGTCTAGTAAAAATCAATTAATACTGATGCCTGTTTGATTCTATGGCAAAAAAGCAGAAGTCCAAGACACCCAACACTGGGCAGTCTTTTAGTTTTAATCAACATTTGCAGATTACCTCCTACACAGTGCCATATCTGCAAAAAAATGGAAAGAAACTATTTGTATTGAGATTGTGGAAGACAAATTCCACATATTTACTGATCTGTCACACCACTTTATGATGACTTTATGATGATCCTAGGATGCCAGGATCCTAGTTTGCCATGAAGTTGCACTTATAATGTTTTGACTTGCATCTTGTGCGACCAAGTGCGCATTTGTCGCATCTTACCTGCTTTCTACCCCCATTTCCAAACCCATAGAAAGTCATTCTACTATCAATAAGGGTTTGTGAAAACCAAAAGACTTGATATCTAAATTAACAAATGTGTTTGTTGTATTTGGAAAAGTGAGTGAAGCTGGAGAGGAATGAAGGAAATCCTCAGATCTCACCAGTTCCACACACTTTTCAAAATGTTGACATTTTTGTCCAATTTCTAACATGTACTGTTGTTTTTCAGCAGTTTTTAACAATCTTACTAATTTATTACTAAATATTGGATGTTATGGACTTCTTTTTTAAAGTGCAATGATATCAAACAGGTATCAATATTAGATTTATAGACATTATTATTGGTAAACCATCCATAAACCTTAATAAAAATAATTCAGATGACTATCCTGGGTTGACACGCAACACTTCTTATACATTATTTTAAGGCTAAAGATGTTGTCTGTTATTCTTTTAACTGGACTGGCTTCAACTTTTGTATAAATCAACATGAACTATATCAACACAAACCACAGTCTTCCTCATATCTTACTGAAAATATCTATCAATTTATCCTTTAAACTGAACATATTTTCCAGTCCTATAATGAAAAGATACAGTAAAAATTGCAGATTGAAAGGTTCTTGGTCATGAGTGTGTGGTTTTGAGTTTAACATTTGAGATAAATATCAAAGTTTGTTAGCATGCCTATCAAAAGTCTATCATCCGTATTAGATTTCAAACTGTGGCAGCATCAAACCGGTCACACTGATTGGTTAGGTCACTCCATGCTTTAAACACACGTTTGTTTCGGGCAAGCACCACCTGTCCGCCTCAGTCACTGTCGGGCCGGTACAAATACTTCATCATCAGGCTGTCCACCTTCTTCTTCCTCTTCTTGTCCACCTTCTTGTCCTGTGGACTACTCTCGCTTGGCGGCCTGGCTTCCTCCTCCCCTTCTGGACTGGACATCTTACGAGATGGTGCCCTCTTTACGCTGTTGGCACTTCTGTAGGAAATAGTCGAAGCGCCTGAGCTTGATCCAGATCCAGAGTCTGATTCAGAATCTGAGGAGGAAGAAGATGACGAGGACGAAGAGGAAGATTGGTCCTTCTTCTTGGACTTTTTCTTGGACTTCTTTGACCTCCTGGAGCTGCTCCGGTGGCGGCGGCGGTTGTCTCCTGAGCTGTCGGACTCTGAGCTGTGGCTTCTCTTCTTCTTCTTGCCCTTTCCCTTGCTCTTGCTGCGATGGCGGCTGCTGCAGCTGCTGGAGCTTCTGGACGTTCTCAGACAGTCCACGGCCGATGCTGATCGCTTCAGGCTGCTGACGGGGCGGGTGCTGTCTTCGTCGTCCTTCTTGGATTTATCTTCATCATTCTCTGAGTCTTCCAAACTCCTGCGCTTGAACTTGATTGGTTTAAAGCTCAGCACCTCGTTGATGGCTTTCTCCAGGTCTGGGTCCAGATAGTTCCTGTGGCTGACTGTTTTTATATCCATGGTGTCCAGTGCGTCGTTATCTGTAGTTGATGATCTGGCTTGAGGTGGAGGCATGGAGACGCTTCTGCCGGTGGACGAGTGAGGACTGTACGCAGAGCGCTCCGTGAAGGCGACACTTCGACCGTCATCAATATCAACGTCAAACTCGCTCAGGCGGCAGCTACGAGCCAGTGACATGCGAGAATCTGCTCTGCTGACGCTTCCTGGACTGCGGCCACCTGATCGTCTGCTGAAGGAGGGGCTGCTGGGAGTGCTCGAGTACAGCGATCGGCCTCTGTCTTCGTCAAAGCGTGAGCTGGTTCGACGGCGTCCAAGAGGGCTTGACAGACCTAAGCTGATAGTAGACTTGGCATCGTCTTCTGGGCTCAATCCTACACGAGTGGAGGCCCGACTGGGCGCCGTGTACGAAATGGTCGATTCTTTGTCGAAATCGGCCCAACGGCTGTCCATGCCTTTCCTGGCTCGGCTGTTGGCTTCGGAATACGCCTGAGAGATGACGGATTCTCTGCCGTCTATATCATCGCCTACTTGAGACTTCCTCCTAGAGCTGATGGAATACGTGTCATCATCTGCTTTTGGTTTGGTTTTAAGGAAAGAGAGCGTGTCTTCTGAACCCGCGTTCTCCTTGAGGGCGCTGAAGAGGGCGTCTCCTTTGGAGTCATTGTTGGCTCTTTTCCTGTAGCTGAGGGAGCTCATGACCGACACCGATCTGTTTGACTCTACCTCTTTACCCTCCTTATTCGCCTCTTTCCATTCCTTACCCTCTTTCCACTCTTTCCCTTCCTTTGAGTCTACATTTACAGCAAATCTAAAAAGAAACGACAACGGAGAAGACAAAGGAATAAAGACAAAGGGAGAGGAAGATGAGATTCAGGGTCAGGAGCAGGTGAGTGAAGGGGGAGAATGAAAAACAGATGAATCAAAACAGAAATATGATGAGCTGGAATTTAACAAAGAGAGAGAGCAGTAATGGCATAAAAGAGGAAGATTAAGAGAAGTGCAAATGGAGACGACCTACAGGGAATAGGGAAGCTGTTTTCTGCTCTGAAATGTTAACAGCAAAATAATTTTACTGTCCACCAAGGACAAACAAAGGCCAGAGTCGTGATGAGAGTGGAAATAAAAACCTGCTCTTAAATGCCACGTTTATAAAATGGGATGTTTCAGTGATTGTTTCATTTAGTGCTGCTGCTGTGTACAAGGGCAAAGATAAAAAAATAAAATAAAAAATTGAAAATGTCAAAAATTAAAGCCATTAGCTTAAATACCTTCAGTAATTAATTTCAGAAGGCAACATTCATAAATGTATAAAAACAAGTCTTACATTTTTTAAAGAAATGTTTGTATACTGAGGCCAGGTTTACACAGAATTTCAGAGGCACTAATGCTTTTAAAAATATTTCTGTTAATCAGTCAAAACAAGAATATCTTTGCATATACAGACTGAGATTTTCATGATGAACTTATCTTATATACATAATACTTTATAAATCATTTGCTTTAAGTTTTCATAGAATCATTAATGCTTCAAATATTGACAATTAACACTGGGGTTGGGACATATTCGAGATATTTAGACATTTTTAAATGATTAATTAAAACTAATTACTAGGGCTGGGACGACTCACTTTTCTCCCGATTCGATTTATTGTGATTTTTTAGGTGCCAATACGATTTAAATTGCAATTCTACGATATTGCCAATTTTTGCAATCTTTAGTGAGCTTTTTTAAAACCAGTGAAAAAGATGAACAATGATGATGCCTACAGACTATATCAGGAAAAATACACATCAAATGTGAGTCTGTATTTTGGACTTATTCAGCGATGAGATTCAGGGTCAGGAGCCATGGAGAAGTGAAAACAGATGAATCAAAACAGAAATATGATGAGCTGGAATTTAACAAAGAGAGACAGTAATGGCATAAAAGAGGAAGATTAAGAGAGCCGCCTCCTGCTGCGCTGCACTCACTGCCAGTAATTGGTTACTGTCACTGGACAACTGACCGTCCATCCTCAGAGAGTAAATATTCTGCTCAAGGGCAAAGATTCAGAGTTGTGTGTGTTTTAAAATAAATATACGCCAAAAACTTTGAATAGAAGGCAACATTCATAAATGTAAAACAAGTCTTACATTTTTAAAGAAATGTTTGTACTATCTGCTGGTAAAAAGTAGGAACACTATTCAGCACTATTTTAACAGCTATGGCCTGTTTTATCCAGCAATGTCGCCTCAATTTGGCCACTTTAGCCCCTATAGTGTGTGTGTGTGTGTGTGTGTGTGTGTGTGTGTGTGTGTGTGTGGAATAAAAGTATCGATTTTAAATCGGCAGACAAAAAATCACGATACTTAGGTGGGACATATTCGAGATATTTAGACGTTTTTCAATGATTAATTCAAACTAATTACTGAAGGACACTGCAGTAATAAACAGTAATGACTTAAATCTTCATGTAGAACAACTTTCCTCACTTAAGACCTTGTTCTCATAATATTTACAACTTTGAATTAAAATTTAACACTTGTAACATTATTCCTCTATATTGCTTATATTCCTTTACATTTGATGCTTTTCTTGTCATATTACTACATTAATCTGGAAATCTACAGGGACTTTTTCCTCTGGTGTAAACTTCATAGACAAATAGTTGATTAAGTATCTGTTCTGATGTCCTAAATGTAGTACCAGAGTTTTCTTAATCTGATTAATGTTCACGTCTTAAAGGTGCAGTGTGAAGAATTTGGCATTTTAGCGGCATCTAGCGCTGAGCTTCGTGAATGAGCCTAACCGTAACCAAAACGTCACATCGCTGAGCTACACTGTGAAGACCAAAAGAGATTGTGAACTTTGCATTGTGTTAAAAAAATAGATAAAAAACGTTGCTAAATGTTAAAAGCCATTTGCTTTGTTAACTGTCGGCAATGTTGCTGAAATTGTTTTTTTTTTCCGATAAACAATGCTATTCAAACATAATAAACACTGTTACAAAACATTATAAAACCACATATTGCACCCTTACCTGTCCAGCAGAAAACAAGCAACTTCAGCATCAGTTTACAAACACAATTTTGTAAACAAGGCTCTCCCAACTTGTAAAAGCAACACCAATGTTTACCCTTGTTTTTGGACATTTCTATCACGGTTCCCCTTCATTTATCATGCTTTCTTTTTTTTGAAAGAAGTTGATCGGCTCTTGACTCTCGAGTGATTTTCAATACATGTGGTCCTCCATTCCCAAAGCTTTAACTGTAAAATACACACAGTTTAAATCCCTAGCAGAGTAACAACTGTCTATACATCCACCACCGTCTTCTCTCCTCTTTGCCTGCATTCCAGGTAGATTTCAGAACTGGCGGACAGATCCGCTTTTTGTTCTTTTTGCCCCTAAAATCCACACGTAGACAACATGGCGGATCGTTATGTTGGCCTACATGAACGCAGCCCGCGGTAATCTTATTTTGAAAAACTTTTTCCAACTAAATAAAAACAAAACAAACGTTTTATGGGGATGATTGTATTTTGATGGACTTTACATACAAATAGAAACATTATGTCCTATATTCACCGTTTCTGTTCGGCGAAATGCTGCCAAATTCTACACACTGCACCTTTTAACAATCACATACCTTCTAGGGGTGGGCGAAAAAATCGATTTACATAAGTATCAGGATTTTTTTTGACGATTTTCAAATCTATTTTTTGTTAAAAAATTAATTTTTCCAAATTTGAATGCTTCATTTTTTTCTGTGTTAATAAGCCACTTTTAAATGCAATCCAGGCTTTTGAAGAGAGAGTTTAACTTGTGATGTGTATTTTCCCTGATATAGTCTTTAGGCATTGTCATTGTTCATCTTTTTCACTGGTGTTAAAAAAAGCGAACTAAAGATTGCAAAAATCGGCAAAATCGTAGAAATGCAATTTAAATCGAATCAGGAGAAAATCGAATCATCCCAGCCCTAATGCCTTCAGCCTTGTTCTCATTTAAATAAATGCAAGATTTAAGATTTATAACAAACATACTGAAGCCCAGCCTCTGCATTATGTTGACTTCTGTGCCTTGAATAATGAGGCTATCCAAACAACGGAGGCAAAGATAAACTTCAGTAAGCACTCTCAGTTCAAACCAACAATTCAACTTTAAATCTCAAACTTTCTGCCTCTTTTCTTGAGCCTGTTCTTTGTCAAAGTTGCAGACAGAATTGGCGACAGCCCCTTTTTCTAAATATTCTCAGTTCTCTTTGTATTCAAGTCTCTAGATTTGGGAAGACGTTTCTAAAATGGGAAGTTCTTGGAGGGTCCATGAATCTTGTTTGCCTGGGAGGGACACGCTGCTAACAGAGATTTAAAAACTCCAAAAGTTTTTAAAGTTGGGAGTGGCTCAGCAGGAGAAGGGGAGTTAAATCTTCTACTAAGGAGACAAATCTGGGGCAATCGAAGCTGTCAGCCTGCAGACACATTCATTAATCTCAGCGCTCGGCTCAGGTAGACGACGCCAGCTGGCCATCGGGCATGTCGATAAATCTACCAGGGAGATGGTTTGTTTTTGGAGAAAGAAAGCCCCCTCCTCACCAAGCAGCTGACAACACAGACAACACAGCTAGAAAAGTACAATGGGACAAGCACACTCCTTGTTTCTGCAGAATATTTGGATCTTAAAGTGTCTAAATTTATGACTAAAAATCCTGGAACATTGTTTACTACAGCACTTGGTTTACCATAAATACAATTTTCTTATTCTTTATAGCTGTACAGTCTATGCTTTGCAGTGCTATGGTAGAGCCACCACGTTTAACTGATAAACATGAGTTTTCTCAGTCAAGGGGAGACCTGCCGCTCAGCTCGGCCCATTAGCTGTGTTCTTGTTGTTTCACCTGAAGGCTCTATTTGAAAAAATGCACTTCTAAAGGTGAATTTACTGAACATTAAACTGATGTTTTCAGTTCATGGATAGAATTCACTTTCTAATGGTAAAATGCTGTTGAAAGTAGCCTTTCTAAATCATTTAAAAATGGATCTGAGTAAGGACTGCAACAACTGAAGCTAGAATAAAACATTAAAATCATTTAAATGGAGAAAAAGACGTAAAATATATGATACCATAACTAATATGGTAACAGATTTGATTCAAAAAATTTGATTTTTTTGAGGTAAACTACTGCTTTTTATCTTTACAAACTCACTGACCAAACTTTAAAAGTACTTAGATGTAGAAAAGCTAAAAACAACTTAGACATAATGAAGTCACTAGCACTGCAAACCAGGATGTGTCCTTTTAACAGCTTTTCTCCTTCAATATGTGACACTTACCCTACACTAACTAGTAGAAACAGCATATGAAGTGCAGTTGTAATCGACAAGAGTCCTCATTTTAAAACTAAAAGAAGGCAAAAGTAATGTAATTTCTCAACTACAACACACTCAAATTTTGCCCAAAGCTCACTTTCTTAGGTAGCTTAAAAATGATCTTTATTAAGTTACCTTTAAGTTTTAATAAATGAAATTTCAGCATTTTCACAGCAAATACCATATATGATTTCCTCTCTCAAACAAATGCAGAAACACCTTTTGTTACATGCTACCAACATGCTGATGGTAGAGAATATTTTGGCTTTTTGTTTCAGATGTGTTGCAATTGTGATGCTGGCGAGACTAAATATAGTAAGTAATTTACCAGTACTCGTGTATAATATGCACCCGGGAACTAGGACTTATTTGAGAACAAAGAAATGTGCTTTATAATTTAGAAATTACGGTACACAACAAGCCTACCAGCATGTCCCTACACTCACATTAGGCTGCTGTTTAAAATGAAAGTCCCCTTGTGAGAGGATTTTCATGCTGTATCTTTAAAATAAATCACAACCTGCTGCAGTGACAGAACCAGCAGCAGCTTCAGCACTAACCTGGAGCTCTTCAGGCTGCCGTCGTCTGACAGGTTCTTTGCCGAACCTTTACTTTTGGACAACCAAGACTTCACCCCGTCCACGCGATCCTCAAGCTCAGAGTCTGTGTCTGAATCACCCTGACTGGAGAGGAGTCAGAGACAGAAGAAGCAGTCATAAAGGAGTCACTCAAAGACAGCAAAGGTAGAGGCATGTTAGTGTGAGAGCAGGGTCAACCCGGGCAGAATGGTTCCTGTGAGTCTGTTGCTGTGGAGGCAGAGGATAAAGAGCAGGCTGTAAGTGTTAGTGAGGCAGCGATGAGGGATTGTAGCGTTTATTCAGGATGAAAGGCAGCTCATGCAGTCAGCTCGGAGAGCCGCTGTAAACTCACAAACATGCCCACAAGAGGTGGTAAAGCTGTAAACAGCACACAGCATTCCCTCTGTTGTCATTGTTAGATGAGCACTTTATGTTTTGACTACAACAAACATTTTACCTTCTCTCGTCCAGAGCAGCTTCGGAGCTCAAGAGTAACCATGACAGAAACAAAAACCCAAACACAGACTGATGATTCTTGTTGTTGATTTAATGAGCGGACTTGTTTTTACAGCTTTGGTTCTCTAAACTGCCAGAGAATATAAATGTGACTGTGAATGTTTGACTCTTAATAGCCCTGTGACTGACCAGCAACTAGTCAAGGGTGTACCCTCCCTCTCCTCCCCTCTGATGACCCTGATAAGTGTAAATGGTGATAATAAAGGATGAGAGAATGGGGCCCTCTTTTGGGATGACAGCAGTGTTTTCTTTAATCATGTAGTAGGACACACTGCTGTGACTGAGGACAAGTCTTGGTGTGCCTTGGGAATAAGTTACCATTGACTATTACTACAGTTATTTAAATTACTCTGTCAGCAGTCAAAGATATAACGTATATAACTTTGTTTTCACTGAAGCTCCCCTCGTCCTCTCGGTCTGTTTACATTCGTCATTGTTGCACATGCAAAGCTCCCAGTAGGGATGGGACGATACACTTAAACTCACGTTACGCTGCACCTCGATATGCCCGGGTCACGATACAATACGTCAAGATACAATATCAAAAAAGTAAAAAAAGAAAAAATACTACTGTGTAATTACAACTTATTTGTTTTTGTTTGAGTTGCACACAGAAAAACACAAGGCCTAACAGGCCAAACACAAACAATAACACTCTCTCTAACCCTAGGCTAACGAGCGGTAGGCTCGTTTTCGCCGGCTTCGTCTTTTTTCAATAAGAAAGCCAAAATACTGCCAGACAGATGACTTGTATCCAGGCAAAGCGTCCTCAATTTCAACCTCATTCGACTCCATCATTCAGCTTTTTGGAGGCAAGGTAGTTGGTGCTAATGTTTGTTGTCGTCACTTCTGGTCACATGCACTATTGCCGGACTTGACGTCTTTACTTCGCGCTCCATTTTTTTCAAACTCGATGCATTTTGTCACGTACTGTATTGTGATATATTGCCAAACAATATTTCATCCCCTCCCCAGCTTCCAGAGCTTTCATTTGTCAATGCCTCTGACATAAGGCAAAGCATCGCAGAAGGCAAGAGATCCAACATTCCAGACTTCAATAAGAGGCTTGACTGCTCTTTTGATGTTTGCACTTCGACAAACTGCATTAAATGTAACAACCTATTTTGGAGGGGGATGGGCAGGGCTGAATGATTTCAGTAAAATATCTAATTGAGATTGTTCTGGCAGATATTGCGATATCAATTCAAATCACGATTTTCCCCAAATCAAGCTTCAGTGCAATATTCACAATGTGCAGTGATATTTGCTAACATGACAGAAAATACATCATACCATCAAATAATAAAATCTGTAACTCTAAGGATGAAAACTAAAGGTAAAAACTGCTTCCAAATATATTTGTATACAAGAAACATGCATGCTCACTCTTTCAAGTCCTTGACCAATGGCAGTTATTACAACTGAAGAACTGCAAGAGCCATCTGTGACTTCCTCTTAAAAATGTAGTGCATAAAATCCTTAGTTGTGCTGAGTTAAAAAGTTACATACAATGCAAAAAAAAAACAAAAAAAAAACAGTATCAAATACGTAATAACAAGAAAAACAAAATTGGGGTGCTGGTTTGGCGTAGGGGTTAGCAACGATGCATGTCCCAGCCTGTGGCCAGTTTGCAGAATGTCTTCCCCTACTCTCTCACCCCCTTTCACAAGCCTATCCACTGTCTCCATCCTATCAATAAAGGCAAAAAATGCCCAAAAATACAATAAAGAAAAATGAAATTCTCCAATTCCAATAAAGGACAAAAGCAGCCATACCAAACCAGTATGTCAACCTTTGATGGTTTTGGACATGAACGCTAACGTGACAACATCGTCACTAGCAAATAGGGTATTTCCAGCAACCCTACGATATGATACATATCCCGAAACTGAGGCCACGATACGATGTGTACCCTGATACATGTAAATTGTGAACACTGACTACACTTTTAATAGAATTCCCAGCAACTTTAATTTTCTTACAAAAAGAAAAAGAACAAGCGTGAGCTTTAAATAATTGTTCAACTTTAAGAACTTTAATGCAGGTCCCCAAAGATCGTAGACCTAAGCTTAAATTTGGAACATGTGTTTAATCATCCTGGCCTCTACTTTGAATTGTGCCATTGTTAATACTACCCAAAGTGTATTAACAACTGTCCAAACATTGAGGCCGTATTGATTCTGTAGAATCCGTATCGATACACGTATCCCAAAGAAGTGCATGACGATATTTTTTGGTATCAATATTTTGAGCACACGCCTACTAGTAAATAGTTGACACAACAGATCCTGGGTCAGTCAGGAATACTGCAAAGACTCATCTTCAGCAATCACATGATCACGCCGTCTGAAATCGCATTTTCAATTAGAAAGCAATAAATCGTTCAGCCCTAGGGACTCTACTTGGGCCATAATGGCAGATACATCACATAATCCAGGGTTTCTCAAACTGTGGGGTGGAGAGGACTTCAGAGGATGAGAAACAAAACAGGAAAAGTGTTTGGCTCAGCCTAATGCCCCTATGAAAGGATCATCTTGAGTACAATTTTGTTCATATACTGTAAATGGAGAGGAAATAGTTATTGAGTATGGAGAGAAAGGAGGAAGCACGCCTACAGCCACTGCTCTTCAGAGTTTCTTTTTTTCAGTTTGTCGTGATAAAACTGCACAGCCAGTCTGTAATTTACAGACTTGCCAGCTATATCAGGCTTTAGTTTATATTTAAAAGAGAAAAGAAAACGTATGCATAATTCTAAGGCTTTAAAAAGTACTGTTCTATAGCGAGACACTGAGACTGTGAGAATGCGTCTAAGATGGTCTGAATGTTTTTGAGGCAGTCTTTTGTTTAATTTTCAAAGAAGCAGACGAAAATGTAGCAAAATCTCACAAAATGTGTCAAGGTGACACAAAGATGTTTTAATTTATTTTGAATACTCCATGATTAAAGAGAAGACAAAGGCGGTTTTCATGCCTGCAGCCTGATTGCTTTTTCTGATTCAGCTGAAAAAAAACATTCAAACAGCCAGTTGGACTTTATTTAATTTCTAAGTTAAAGAAAATGTAGAAAATGACTTCAGAGCATATTGTAGCATTTCAAAGTATTAGTTTCATGTAGGGGTGTGTGATATGACGATATAAAATCATTAAGGATTATAACATGGGGATTATCTCATAAAGTAGATCGTCTGTGTGGACGCAGAGACTTTGACGTGCACCCGACTAGCCAATCGTAGCACATTAAGCGCAGTGCATGGTGGGATCTCCTGTTTGGTTATGTAGCGTGAAGCCATGGCAGAAAGAGAAAAGGAGATAAAAGCTTGAAGATGTCTGAACAAAAATCTGTTCTAAAGCAGCTTTATTATTCACTCAGGTTATAGACATTGCAGTTTGATAACATTTGTTCTAAATTGTTGCACTTTAAGAGATAATGTTGATATTGTTGTTCATTACCTTTTATGTTTACATTTATTGCATATTTTTTATAAAAACTGCACTATTTAAATTAAAACCCGTTCAGAAAGTTTCTTTGGCTTCAATTGTCTTTTTTTTTTCTTTTAGGGTTTTACATGTTTTATACGTTAAACATAGAGGAAAAATGGTCAAACATGCAAACTAGTCTAGAAAAAATTACATAAAAAAGAATTGTGATAAAATCGAGATCCTGATTTTATTTTTATAAAATCGTGATATGATATTTTTGCCATATCGCCCACCCCTAATTTCATGCAAAATATGATGCCTAAATTATTCTCCTACAAATAGACTTACTTGAATCTCCAATCAGGAAAGAGTCTCTCAATAAATTGGACATTTTTTGTGATGTTTTTTAAATGAATCAATGAAGAGAGCTAAAACAATAAAAAACTACCTCAGTGTTACAGGATCATCATCCCTCTCTGAAGAGAACAGCAGACAAACATGATATTTTCTGTTATTTGATAATTATTTTCCTCAGCAGTGTTTCACACACACACACTGATGTGCATCATCTCATCATTTCAGCCCCTGACAGAACGATTTGGTACACAGCTGGGCACTGTACTGTTTTTCCTCTCAATTATCATTACATGTTCACAAACCACTGCCAGCCGGGAGTAAAATAGAGGGCTTGTCATAAAATTTGACACGGATGAAAAGAGCGCCACACTCATTAAGTGCCGTCAGAGCCCAGTGTGTGTGGCGCTGTGAAATTAAGTTGTTACAGCTTAATAGTCGTGCAGAGACATGGCAGGGGCGGCTCGACATCTCTGCATCCAATTCAAAGAGATTTCCACCGTGAGCGGAGAGAAATGTTCTGCTCGCTGGCTCACTGAGAACCACCTATAATTAAAATCATTAGCAGGCAGAGACAAAGGCTGGCTGCATTTCAAAGGGAGATTCTGACCGGGGAGATTTCAATGCACGGCTTTTATAGAATACAATATCTACGGATGGTGGCAGAGGAAGAGGAGGGAGCAATGGGAGGGAGCACGGGGGCGACGACGGGCTCTTAAGCGGTAATTAGCTTTGCAGAACATGCCTCGACTATTTGACGATCTGGGGATTAACTGCTGCTGACTGTTCTGATGATGGAGCAGCGGAGTCTTAGTCTGAAAAGTCTGAGAAAACATCATTTAAAGAGCGGGGAGGACTCTCTGACATCAGGGGGCAGGAGACAAAATCCAAGCATGTTTTTTGATCTAACAGTAAATATGTACAAAGATTTGTGTGAGGGTCAAGCTGTCAGGGGGTCAAATCTTCTCTTCAGACTTCTTGAATCAATTATTAACCGGTCAACACTGAAAACACTTTACGCTGCAGTTAAAAGCCAAAATACTGTGCAAGTCTAGCCACTCTACTGAAGATTTTCAGCCCGGTTTCAGACATTTTTTTGCCTCAATGATTGGAAGAGGTTATGACCCAACACATGGCTCATCATATCCAATTAGTAGTCCTGCCTGTGTACTGTATCCCATAATTTGAAAACTATGAGAATATTTAAACCCTCTACAATGCAAATAAAAGGAGACTTATTTGTTTGAGCCAGGCCCGAACTTGTGGCCAACTTTGAATACAACTGATCATATCAAAGTCACCTTGATCTTCCAGCAGCGAGCAAACAGACACGGGAGCCTGACATTAATTTCAAGGAGCCTGGGTATTTATCGCAGCTTGAACTAAACAATCATTCCACTATTTCTCAGGGCTAAAAATGTTTGTATAAGCGCTTGGTTCAGGAAAATAATGTTGCTCAACACTTGGGTATCTCCTAGGGCTGAACAGTAATGGGGGAAAAATGCTACAATACTTCATGTGCAACAATTTGAATCTTAAACTTGTTCTTCCACTGCACACTGCATCCTTCAGTGAGTGTGATTCGCACACTTGTAGTTAACATTATTAGCCACTTCTGAAAGTGATTAAAGGAAACTATTAATGAGAAGTCCAAAGTTTTAACTTCTAAAAACCTTGGTTTCAAACCTGGGTCAAAGGGTCTGCAGGAGGTCATGCCCTGTCCACTTGGGTTGACAGAATTTAGTTTAAAACTGTATATTATCTTTGAAATTATATCACTCTAGACATATCTTCTGTAGAAGTTTCTGCACAAGAAAATGCACCCTAGTTATCTTGATTCCAACCATGAAAAGAAATTAAAGCTGGTGTCTATTTTGTTCAATAATTCCGTATTTTTTGTATGACGTTGTGTGATCTTCTAACGTAAAACTAGGGGAGCTTTAATGAATAGAAGGTCAAGGCCCCTTGGTCCACCATGTTGCTGAGCATCTGTTGTTGTCACAGTTTTGACTGCATTTTAAGGCATAAAGTTTGGTAATAAATACAGTTTAAAACCCATCAAACCTCACGCAAACAGCAGCATGACGTGCTCAGAGTCACGACTGACTGTTGAACATTAATACAATGCAATTACTATGTTAAAAGGATTTACTGTACAGCTCTAGCATCTACACTCTTTGTCCTGTCTTGGCAAAAACCTCCAGCTGCGTTCACACCAAGTGGTCTGGTTTGGTTTGATACAGTTTGACACAGTTCAGAGTGGTAAACCAAATCGTGTTAGCAGTTCTATCGCCATCTGTACCTTCAAATGAAGGCGAGGATGTAAGCTGATACGAGAGTCACACCACACAGTGTAGTATTCGGAGGAATAATTGCAAGCAACATTTGTAAGCGATAATGGAGGACTTCCAGTACTCCATCACTCTACAGAGCATTGTTTTGTGTGAACATTCTTTACAGCAGCAGTAATTAACAAATCAATCTAAATTGATGGCTACCGTTCCTACCTTTTCTTCTCAAGTGGCAGTTGGAACACCTGTAATTGCGTACTGTACCAGACTGCTTGTTGGAAACAAAGCATTCGTTCCAAACTTGGAATCCAGATTTCCAAGTTCTTTTCGCACATCTCTAGCCAAAGGGTGACACATTCCACTATGGCTACCAAGTTTCTGACCCATCTGGCAGTAACTCTCCCTGTAAATTGCTCCTATATGTACCTAATTTAAGAGAAATAATGTTTCTGTGTAAAAGTTTCTCTCATTCTGCAGCAGAGTAAACTTCTGACCATCATTATTCTCAGCCTCTCCTATCTCTGGACACTTTCTGATCTATCCACAGCACATAGAGTCCTCCCTGGTCCACACATACACACCACAGTGGTGGGCACCATGTAATTGAGCGCTTCACACACCGTGTCAACCACAATTTATGTCCTTGACCACCACACCATTAGTTAAGGCCTGCTGAAAGCCTCAGGGAGGCAAACAAACACAGTGCTGAGGAGACATTAATTGTCTGTGACACTGTGCCGCCATTGGTTGTACATCTCTGTTACACACTATTACATTCATCATTAGCTTGTATGGATCGTCCCCCTCTCCTCCGTGAGCCCTGGGTCTTATGGATGCCCTGCCTCTGCCCCCATGATAGAGAGCTGCGGAGCGGCTGAAGTCCCCGTGGCTCTGCAGACATATGCACCCTCTCAGAGAACATCAGCCAGCTCGCACTCTGAAAACGCCGCTCATTCACAATGTCACAAGGAAAGGTAACACCTCTAATCTCCCCCCTGCAGTGAGCTGGGAGTCTGAACTCGCACATACTCAAACAGTCATTTATTAACTGTGCAAAGAAGAGACTTAACTCTCTACTTCCAGGGCTGCTTGTCGTCTGATTTCAGGGCTGACACGACTTTTACGACGTGAATGTTTGACAGCAAGTCATCAGAAATATCCACTTGTCCTCGAAAAACTCGAGTGAGCAGCCTGGGGAAATATTTGACAGACAGAGAGGAAAATTTATCCTGCTCTTGAGACTGGTTTTGACAATTTTTGGAGGGTTTTAGTCACAGATAGTTTAGCTTCCCCCTGTCGCAGATAAAGAAGATTTTAGCCTTTTATTTTCAGGGAACATGGTAAATAATGCAGGGATGACTCTTTATTTCCAACAAGAACAATGTTTTTATGATTCTACTGAAATTTGGACAGTCCACATCAATAATTGGAAATAATAGGATTAGCCAATGAGTGGCTGACTCCGTGATGCTTTAGCCCATCTGTCGGTAGAAAACAAAAATAAAACACATTTCCTCTTTGGACAGAGTGTGCATGTTCAGGATTGTCAGACTGCTGTTTGCAGAAGCGTTGGGGAATAAAGGCCATCACAATTAGTGCATTAATGCAGCCATTACTGGCATTTAGAGGAATGTTCTGAGCTGTTTACTGTGCTCAAGAGGCACAATGTCTATATGAATGTTTTGTTACAGAGGAGCCTTTTATTAGCGATCAAAACATGAAAAAAGAGAGGAATTTTGGAGGGTGAAGTTAACATTTTTTTGATAAAAAATTTAACTTAAAGCCTTTTTACAGGGGTAAAAGCATGTTTAAACTTTTCATTGGTCTGCATTTGTCTATTCAATTCAGTTTTATTCAATTCAAAGAGCTCTATTGTGTATGCATGTTGTAGAAAGCAATTCATTACAAAAGAAGAAAGAAAAAAGATTTTTAATAACAGTGAAAACTGTTGATTGTAATGATATAAATTAGAAGTAATATAATAATAATGATTTTAAATCAATTTAATAACTGAATGTTTTCAAGTTCCGGCCTTTAAAATAAAGGCACAGCAATTTAACCAGCTGGACACAAAATTAAGTTGTTTTGTAGCTTGTTTAGTTTGCTGCCCACCTTTGCATTCTGCTGGTAATAATGCAGATTCCAACACTGTATAAGGACTTACATTTACGGGACTGTAAATAAAGTTTTAGAGGTTCTACTGGCTCTGTTTTCATTGTTAAGAGTATCAATTACAGGTGGTCCTATGGCTAAAGGCATTGTTTTTGATCAACAAATACTGTGTTTTAATAATTACCTTCAGGTAATGACCAGCATTCAATCAGGGTCCCCCTCATTTGTCTTGCTGTAATTTATTGGCTTTGACTGTTTTAAAAGGTTTGGTTGGACATTTAAAGCTCCTGGTGGCTTTAAATGTGCAATATAAATTGATTTGGATTGGATCTAAAAAGACAGCTAGTATCGATTTATTTTATCAATAATGGAATATGTTATTTTTGTATTTGCTACTTTATCATCAAACTCCAAAAGGCTCAAAAGCTCCCTGGTGACTCCATTCTGTTAGAGCTGCAATAACCTCAATATGAAATCAACTTAAACGAGTATTTCAAGAGTGGGCATTATTAAGTAGATTTTAACAAAGTTTTATTCAAATATTGAGTCAATATTTCTGCATTAAAATGATTTAATGATTTAATGTAAAATGCCTTGTCTAAATACTTAGAGAGATCACCTCATTTTTAACTTTTTGTTAAAGATTTTTTGTGTTTAACTCCCATTCTGTCTATCTCTTATGACCTTATTAACATTTATTATTATTCTTTAGGTTAGTTGGGTGTCTTACATGCCTCTAAGTGAAAGTGTCTTTCTTTTATACTCTTTAAATCAGGTTGTTTCATCTCAGCTTGGAACAAAATCCATCAAAATGATCTGAAATCAAACACTGACAGGGGCAGAAGCACTGTGATTCAGAGGTTAAAGATGCAACCATGCTCCCTGTCCTGTGAACAAGATCGCTTTTTGTAAGACATTTGAGAATCCTGCATTATTTAACAGGAAGGAGTCAAAGATTGATGAGGAACACACCCTTTTTTTTAACTGCTGTCAGAGGGGAGAATCACCGCTGAGCTGTGGTCACATCTCGCCCTGCAGCGAGATGATGAAATATTCAGAGGACCTGAGGAGCGAGAGGCCAACTCGTCTGCTCAAACACGACACAGTGGGTCCAACAAGACAACCTCGGAGTGACACAAGGGGGTAAATGATGCAGGATGTCGCCCCCAGGCTTCAGGAGAGGAAGATACCAGCCTCCAGGGAGACAACTGGGGAGAGCTGGGCATGTGTTTAAAGTCACAGTATGCATAGTCTTTTGCCCTGCACTTAAGACTGTATGTTTTACCAGTTTGGCAAACACTGACACGAGAATAGGCATTTGATTTTTAGCAGAATCAATAAAGAAGACTAATCGCATGTTGTTTACTTCTGTAAGAAATTATCATCACAGTTTAACACTTACTTAAATGTTATTCAAGACCAATTCAGGATCCAAATTTTGTGCAATGGAACAAGCTGATCCCCCCACTTTGTATGTTGAGATGATATCAGTAGCGTAAAATTGGTGAGAAGGGAGCACAAAGAGCCATTAAGGGAGCTCAGTGTTGTGTGTGTGTGTCCTACTGAGTGTTTATGTAAAACAAGTGCTGTGTCATGCTGTCTCACACTCTCTTAAGGCTGTATTTGTGTTGAAAACTGATTAACTTGGCATGCCACATTGACATGTCAATTCATCTATACAGAATATAGTTTACTAGTCCTTCTGGGCAACGGCCCATAGATAGTGTTTCAGGAGGGCAGAAACGTTTAAAAAATATCTGGAGGATGATTGGAAAACGACAATAGTAGTAGGTGGGCAATGCTGCTGTGGTGTAAAGCACAAAACTTGAGCCAAATAAGCACAGTAGAATCTTTAGTAGATGCAATGAAGGAAACAAAAGAACACTAGAACCCTCAGTACAGTGAGCTTAGGAAACCATGAACTTCCTCATGCTGTAAACACGTTATTCCTGCTGGAAACATCCACATCTTAATACAAACCTTTCAACCTGGGGTGTGTATGTGACATATGGAGCTTCTGCAGACAGCCTCAAGTGGACACTCGAGGAACTGCAGTTTTCCTGCAGCTCCACATTCGCCTCAGTTTTTAACCCTGGAAGTTGCTGCTTTTGTTGTTGTTATTGTTTTAACTGAGAGCTCCCAGCTGTGGCTTGTACCATACAGAAGTCTAAGGAAGATGGCTGTTTCATGCTGCAGGGACACACTGTCAGAGATATTCATGCATCTCAGCATGTGAGGGCATGCAATGAGGAGCGGAGTAAACAGGGTTATGAGGAAAATCTGTGCACTGGTGATGATGCATCATCCCTGAACCTTCACACATCAAACGAAACATCCCCCTCGGATTTCATGTATCTCTGCCTCTTTCATTACGGGTTTCTCTCCGTTTGAATTGTTGAGCATGTTTGGATCTGGAGCTGAGCCCTCGCTCTTTGATTCTGAGGGCCTGACACCAACAGCTGAAGTCTCAAAATAGTTGGAAATTATCCCAGGATTACTGAAAATTCTCAACACAAAACAAACATGTGCAGAATGTCAAATATCCCTCCTTTTCTTCATTAAACTGGAGGGATGTTTCCAGTAAAAAGTCGTCTCTTTTCTGCAGAAACAGCAAGAAGTGATGCACCGACTGGAGCAAGACTAAATCTCGAGAAAAGCTGCGACTTTAACTCTTCATTTGATGTGTAAGGGCTGAAAAATTCTGCATCATTTTCAGTGCTGCAAACTTAAAACAAAACAGACAAATCCTCACGTTCTGTTCTGTCTTTTCTGATACTTTGTCACCATGTCTTGCAAACTGGTCATTGATGAAGATGGAGATGAAGATGAAGAGGTGGACGAACAAGGAACAAAAAAAGAAACATGAAAGAAGAGTCAAAAATAATACAGAAAACATGAATGATGCTGAGACATATTGCCACAATAACAAAGGCAATGGTGACCCAGTTTTGTCTCCCAGTGGTGAGCGCACTGTGCTGTAACGTCATGTTAGTTTGGGCATTGACTCAGCACGCCGCGTTGGCCTGTGCGTGCATCTTGAATATAGAGGAAGAAGAAGAAGAAGAAATCCTGACAGAGTGAGTTTCACTGACTCACACACTGTTTTCTGCTGCTGCAGGGAGAAGATCTCATTGACTGAAAAACTCGTAAAGCTCAGCGGGCCACTCAGAAAGTGTGAACGTCTTCTTACACCGAGCTCTAGAGGAAACACAGGAGGCTTTACAGATTGTGAAAAAAACAGACTCTGCATCTGAAAAAAGAACTACTTTTAGACCGGGCTTACTAACACCCTCGGTATTTCACTTTGTCAACATGATGTCTTAGCGGAGTTGAACCAAATGTTGCCGAGATAGCTGTAAGGCTTGAAAATAAATCAAACTTATATTTTATTTTTACACAAGATATGGAGTCAGACACTATATTCGTACCATTCCAATTTAGTTTGTGTTACAATAACTTTCAAGGCTATAATCTGACTTAATCAGGCTAATGGTAAGTGCAATGTTGAATGAACCAAGTACAAACAGAACTACATGCCTCCCTAATGCTCACACTGTTTAAAGTAAGAACTACTAACAGATATGCATGATTGTCCACAGGGTAATCATTTTCAAATGTTTACTCTAAAATGGGAATTGTAAGCTAATTCATGTTTGTATTTATTACTTTTGAGAAGCATTATAATCACGAGTAAAATCAAATGAAAATTATACCTGTTTGATACCAGGGCAAGTTAAATGAAAGTCCTGAACACTCAGTTCTTTGTAATTCGTTTTAAATATAAAAAGATGCAGGCAAACTCATTTACACCATCTAAACTCATTAAAATTGAACAATAAAAGTAAATGCGACTCCCTTGTTCAGTTATTCATCCTCCTCTAAGGAGTTTGCCTGCATTTTCTGACTTTAAATCACAAAAAAGTGTGTTTGGATTTTTTTTTTTTCTCTGGTAGCAAACAGCTGTGAATATCATTGATTTGATGTTATTGTAAAGGCTTACCTCTTAATGATCTCTCAAAATAAAGCAAGATTAAATGAATGAATATGATGTAATAATAACTTAAATGCTCTGTAAATAGAAAAAAAATCACCCTTCGGCTATAATTAAAGACATTTAAATGACATTATCATCCTCTTTATCTCATTCAAAACTAATTTCCACATAATGGAGCCTCAATCTTTTGCCCTGTTCTATTTGTTAATAGCCTACAGTGAGATTAAGACTGGAAACATCTATATAAAGGTAGTCTGACATGGTCCAAACTGGTTGCCAGATAAGGCTGTTCTTGTTGTTATTTCTGTGTTTTTGCAGCACGGAGCATAAAGCCTCCCTGTGAATGCTGCAGGAACTCGGTGTGCACGGCAGTTTCTCATCACAGCTCTGCTCTGAACACAGAGGCACGGCTGACACTGATCTTCTCCTCTCACTCTGGGGATGAAAACAAACAACTTCTGAAGAGAAGACAGGGCACGGAGGAGACGACACGCAGAGCCGTTTCACCCTGGAAAAAGTATCGGGACACAGTGACGACATGATATGAGGAGGGAGGGGGTGACTGTGGATGATCCTGAGTAAAGAGAGAGAGAAAGTGCATCTCGACTTTGTGTCAGGGACTCAACTCAGCTGCATCCTCCTCAGACTTGGCACCAGGAACTTTGCTTTCTTTTTCAATGTATACTTTTCTAGCAACTTCTTCATCAAAATAGAGGCTTTACAGTATTAGCTTGGCTTTTTCACAATAAGGAGACAAGTTATTTTCCAGAGATGGTAACAAACTGAAACAGAAAGATATACTGAAAGTACTACTATGGGTTCAAAGTAGTAGCTAATGAATGAAACGGTGATGCTTACCAAGCTCTCCTCTCCCCTATAGAATCAGATGGAACCAATTAGTTGCTTTTCCATTAGAAATATAATGATTGTTTTGACTTTGCGGAATATTTTTTAGAGTGTACACAACACATACAGTTGCAAGAAAACGTATGTGAACACTTTGGGATTACTTATATTTCCGCATGAATCAGTCATAAAACATGTTCTGATCTTCATCTAAGTCACATCACCAGACAAACACAGTCTGCTTAAACTAATACAGCACAAAAATTAGTTTTCATGTTTCTATTGACACAATATGTAAACAGTCACAGTGCAGGGTGGAAAAAGTATGTGAACCTTTGGATTTGATAACTGGTTGACCCTCCTTTGGCAGCAAAAACCTCAACTAAACGTTTCCTGAAGTTGTAGATCAGCCCTGCACAACGGTCAGGAGGAATTTTGGACTATTCTTCTGATCAAAACTGTTTCAGTTTAGCAATATTCCAGGGATGTCTGGTGTGAATCGCTCTTTTGAGGTCATGTCGCAGCATCTCAACCGGAATGAGGTCAGGACTCTGACTGGGCCACTCCAGAAGCCGTATTTTCTTCTGTTCAGGCCATTCCATTGTTGATTTACTTCTGCGCTTTGGGTTGTTGTCCTGTTTCATCACCCATCCTCTGTTGAGCTTCAGTTGGCAAATAGATGGTCTTAAGTTTTCCTGTAAAATGTCTTGATAAACTTGGCAATTAATTTTTCCGTCGATGACAGCAATCCATCCAGGCCCTGAAGCAGCAAAGCAGCCCCAAACCATAATGCTTTACTTTCTTTTATTCAGTCATGATAACACCAAATATTGTACACAATATTGACTTTTTGCTCCCTAAGTAAATCATCCCAAAGGGTTCACATACTTTTTCTTGCAACTGTATATGAAAACACATTGCTTTTACTTGAGCAGAAAGGGATTTCAAAAACTGCCTCCAAAATATTAACAGTTTTATGCCACTATTTGCATCACCATTACATGGTGTGTAATGTCTTTACTCTGATGTGGACGATGATTGTAGCCTTTTGTTTCCTGCTCATCATAATGTTTCAACATGTTTCACACGAACACATTTTGTTGTCATGTATCTACTACCAGCAGTCACAGGGAGTTATTTTCAGACATTGGTTTGTACAGAGATATAATGCATGCAGATGGTCTCACACTGCATCCTAAGTGAACGCGAGCATCTGATGTCCATCACATTTCACTCCATTGTAAGCCTGCGGTCCACACTGTATGCATTAAAAACAGATTTTCATGTTCTGTGCTTTCCCTTGTAAACAGTATGTCAAGTACTTTTACTGCACAACTGGAGGGAAGAATGTAAAGTGCCTTGGACTAATGAGGGTTGACGCTAAAGGCTCATAAATACAGAGCTCTCTGTGAGCTTAAAAAGTTTCTCCCTTCATTTTCAAAGTGGAAATACATCTTTTTAACACAAAACCCTCCTTGTCCATGTTGGTGTGACAGAGAAAAAAGTAGAGAAAGAGCTTCAAGGCAAAAACATTGAGGTGTGTTGCTCATGGTTGATGAGGACACTCATCTATGGTTCAGTGTAATGAGCCTGATTTTGTTGCTTAGGCTTGCGAGAGGCATTCAGTTAGGACACAGTGTGAGAAATCTGAAGCTACACTGTATAAAAATCTAATATGCTTGTTATTGAATTGACAAATTAAGTTAAAAAGTCATATCTGACAATATTTTGCTTTGTTTGAATGTTACACTCTATCAGTTAAGACTAACTTTACCTCTCTGTGGTGCAAACAAAATAAGACAAAACCTAAATTAGACCATGACTAGTTTTAAAGTAGGGTAATTGTGGAAGACCAGAGAGGTTTTATTCCCATGTCAAACATCTTACTCATGACGCTCCTAATGATGATACTCTGATATTATGTTGCCAAAAATATCTTTAGATCACATTTTAGTTGTAGATCAGCTCGCTTGAAACCTCACAAGAGCTGGTAAGACATTAAGTACCAGACGAAAATCTTATTTAGAAAAATAAAAGGGGGAAGGGATAAGATAAGATAGGCTGAGCTGATCCCAAATGATCGAGGACATCTTCCAAAAAAATCTCTCTTTTGCAGTTTTGTGTAAGCAGGGCAATTTTACAGAGTATTAACCTCTAAATAAGATCAGCTGCCACAACAGATGTCTGATTTTAATGGCTCTAGTTTGCTAATTAAAAAGCAAAAATGCAAAAATGAGTGTTTTTGAGTCCCAATTTGTCAAGGAGGGTAATTTTTTACTGGCAACTGTGATTAATGAACATAAACAAAAAAAGTTCTGTTTTGCATAAAGTTATACAGAAGATAATTAACCTGTTTATTTCCATATTTGTGTTCAAGCTGCATGAGTCAGAGTTCACAAGTGCAGCTTCTGGCAAAGCTTGGATTTCAGTGGGGTTGGAAATTGAAAATCTGCACATTCAGATGGAGGACATCACCAAAACCAAGCAGATGTTCATTAATAAACTCTGTCTCTCTTTACAATCTTTGTGTCTTAAAGTTTCCTCAAGTAACTCAACACAGGTGGTATCTGAGCAACTTTTTGAAGTTTACTGCACACCGTTAAGAAGGTGGAAGAATCTTAAAGCTGTCACATCATCTGTGAGTGATCATCAGCTGTGACAACGGAGGTTGTGCTTTTTAACCTTTTCTACAAGTTGGCACCATCTGTGGCAGCAGCGACTGTAGTGATGTCCAGAGATGTACCACATGTGCTTCTGGCTTGTGTCTGGACTTGACTCTACTCTTGGTCCTTCTAATTTTCCAGACATTGTACCTGATGCTGTTTTTAGTGCCTCCCTTGATTAGGATTTAAGCATGTCATAAAAAGACAATGCCAACCATTAATAAGTCAGAGCGGATTGTCACTGAGAGTATCACTAGTAGAATGTCGAGACAGAATTGAACTCTACATATCTTTGGTTTCCTACTTGCATGTGACTTCCCAAATTCGCTTGTATCTCTCAAAAAGATTTAGGATCTGTCCCAATTGTACCCCTTAGCCCTTGTCTTACCCCTTACTCCTTGGTTTTGTGCGTTCACACCAAGTGAAGTGGAGTCCAAATACTCCGTAGGGCTAAGAGGAAGGGCTAAGACGAAGGGCTACACAGCCTTCATAACAAAGACAGACCTGGACCTCACTTGAAAAAAGGGGTAAGAGAATTTCCCATAATACACCGCACCTGCTGACATGAAGCACAGCGGAGACTGAAGGAAGCACTTAATTATAAGTAATTATTAAATCGTCAATACTAATCATGTTTTTAGTTGCTGGTAGCATTTTAAATTTCTTGTTATAATGAGCTAGCTTTCGCAGCCGTAGCGACGGCTATTGTCGCATCTGCTTACGTCACAGCCAGCGAGCGGCTCTGGGTGATGATGTACCGAGAATCTGGTGGCAGCTTGTTTCTCAACAGTGTGTTTCACCCCTTCCCCTTGGCCCTCAGAACAGAGGGCTAAGAGGAAGATGTAAGACAAAGAGGAAGGGCTTAGGGGTAGAATTGGGATTCATCCTAAGTCTCTGCTTTGTTACCATCTCTTGAACGAAACGTGCCTCCTTACTGTCACAGACAAAGAACCAGGGACAATATCAACTTCTTGTCCTCTATTGTTGTTATATGAGATACAACAGTAGTTTGACACAGGTTGGCTATGAAAGCCATAGTAGAATGGAATAGTCCAGTAATGAAGACAAAGTTCCTGGTACTAAATTTGAGTGGACCTGAGTTATATGGATTCATGGAGAAAGTTAAATAAAAGATGTAGTTACTCCACTGGATGAAATTCAAAATTGTAAAATCCAGATCTAAACAAATGTTCCCGCTTCTTCTGAATGAAAGCAAAAAGTTAAGGACCTGAAACAGGAACAAGGGGTGAGATGAGAAGTAAAAATAAACAAAATACCAGTCACTTTCTAATACCAGCATGGTTAATGCAACCTGAAGAAAAAGGAGGTTTAAGCATCTCTATGACGAGCAACTATGACATTTGGGGTAAAACAAACAGAAAAAAACCATTCAATTACATTCAAAGAAGGAGGGGTGGAAATTAATCATCAAATTTAATTGTACAAGAAAACTTCAGAAACTTTAAGATTCATTTAGTGGTCTTTATAAGCAGATAGTTTGCTCTTTTTTCACAGTGACAACCTTTAGTTGTCTGTAACCCCCTTTTCCAAAAATGTCTGCATCCAATCCAAGATGTCCGCACAGTTTAGTAACAGAAAGTATGTTATTCTGCACTAAATCAATTCTGACAAAAAGACCAGTAAAACAAGAGCTGTGTTACAATTTGCACTTTTGTCATGGGACTTAAGTTAATATGTTTTGCAAAAGTCCAACGTCTTTTTGACCTCCCTTTCTACAGTTTTTTTAAAAACAACAATAATAATTGACAAGGTGTGTAAAACATTCTTATCAGTGGTTTATTGGAAAAAGTTCAGTTTCAGTTTCTTGGGAATAACTTCAGGAATACCCTAGCTTTAAAAACCACACAAAGCTCCAAATCCCAGTATTTGGTAATACCTTACCTGTTAATGAGGTCTTCATTGTCGTCGCTCTCCATCTCATCCTCAATGGCTGCCTGAAGGTCTCCAATCCTCTTGAAGGCCAGCTTGAGGTCTGCCTGAAGGCTCTGGTTCGCGGCTTCTAAACTCTCAATGTCCATTTCCTGTTCGAGACGGTAAGGTTCATATGGTGAGAGTCGACGTTGGGATGGATTCAAGGGTTTTAATATTGCTGCTGTTGTATCAAATATGTATCTGTACTGTTTAGATGTTTGAAGCATTTAAATAAATCTGGTAAAGACAACCTTTATGTTTTTTGCTTAATGTTTTATTTTCTGTCCAGCCCTTACCAGCTCATGTTTCTTGCGGCTGGCCTCGGCCTCCTTTTTGGCCAGCTCACTCGACTCCTCCTTGATGTCTCGGATTTGTCTCTGCAGACGTTTGTTCTGCTCCTTCTCTCGGTTCTCACTACTGGAGCGCTGATCTCGCTCCTCCGTCAGCTTCTCCAGGTTCTCCTTCAGACGAGCGACCAGACTCTGCAAATGAGAACAGAGATAGAAAATTAAATACACAAAAATACATTCACCTGTTTATGATTTCATGCAGTTCTAACAGATTTTTGAGGGGTAGAGTGCCTGGATAGAGTGCTAAGCAGTTAAATTCACATATTTAACTCATTAGCACCAGCTTAAATACGTCATTTAAAATCTTTTTGTCATTAATTCCGGGAAAAATCCTGCTTAAATGCTTTGTCTTAGTTAAACACAGGCTCCAGTGACCACAGTTGCTGGCTGCACAAAACCTTGAAGTCAGTTGATTTGCAGCCTGAATACAGATCTTTGCAGCCTGGTTCAACAAATAGTTAGAGGTCAAATATCATTAAAATGTAAAGTTTTTCTTTACAGGCGAGATATATTTTCAATATCATGACAGCATGAATACACTAACACTATTGGACATCCTTTCATCACAGTTGTACTTGGCATCTTTGTTTGTCAATGGATTTTTATAAAGTTAGGATAAAATGGCTTTTACAGCTGGCTACAAAAGTGTTCCATGGGTTCCTCTCATGACTTCACATGGTTTCATTCATTTTTGAATGCAGCTACGGCCAAATTCACAGTGCAAATCACTGCTCCAGGCGCTCCAATGAGTTGCAAAACTGTATATTTTGGATTTGAATGTGCATTAATAGTTCAAGTAAAGACTTGTACCCTCAAGTTCAAATAAATATCGAGTACAAGGTGATCCCATCAGAGCATAGCAACTCTTTATCAGCTTAAATTGAAATAATCTGTCCTGAGCAGGGCCAAAACAGAGGGGTTTAAAAGTGTAAATCATTAAAAAACATTCTGCAGACATCTGAGACCAGAGACAACTTGTTAAAAAGGAGTAAAATATGCAGCTTTTGCCTTGATTTTTAACTAATTTTTACACAACAAAACAGAAGTGTGCATATTTCAGCTCAAACATGCAAGTATAAAGTGTTTCATACTTCATAAATCACTTGTAAAGGTAATGTGTTTCCAAAGTGGGATGAATAATTTTGTTGTTTTTTTGTTACATAGAGTATCTCCTTACTGTCTTTCCTAGTCCAGCACATTGTTCATAATGATGAAATAAAAATTTAAATACACACTATTCTCAGCAACGGAACAATCACAGATATGCAGAGCTCCAGTAAAAAAGAAAATGTATCAATAGCGATGTCAAATTATTGTGCTAATCATGATAAATGTATTACAGTCGCGATGGATGTATTATGTTTTTAAATCACATTAATCTCATTTTTAATCTCTTATCTATGTTTTGGTATTTTCAGAGGGCAGGACCTTAAAATACCAAAGCAGCTGGTGATTGGACGATCGGTCCACTCATCACACTCTTCACAGACCAATCACATCAAGCAGCAGCAGCTCGTCCCTGTTGTTAGCCGTTAGCTCAAACTTTGAGAACTTCAGTCCTTAGACTATCATCTTATCTTACATTAGATTGTACCGCATAGATGTATCATCTGCCACTTGCCTGTGAAATTAATCTCGTCAAAGACAAAACTCACCAAGTTCTCCTGGTAAACTTCTGAGCAAATTTCATATTGTAGGGTAACCCTGACAATGGCATCGTTCATGTGCCATTTACATGTCTCTCTATGTGGGGAAGAGGAAATTATAATTTCCCATGAGATGGCTTGAAGAGACGTTCTTCGCTTCTCTTTAAAAGGAGAAATCGAGTCCATTTACGATAAATCTGAGATCTTGCTGCATCCACAGAGATCACTTTTACACGCCACTGTTGTTTTCAAACATGCAGTCACTTCCTGTTGTCGTCACATCTGCAGCTCCGCCTCAGTTAAAGTTGGAGAGTTTTTATGCATTGGGCTTCTTGTGCTTTCGTTTTTGGGGGGGTGGAGAAAAATATTTTGATTTGCCACAATAATCTAATGAATTTCAATGAAAATACCTCAAGTTGAAGCTTTTTTCAGCAATTTTTAAAGTAAGATTAAAAAGTGATTAATTATATTAATTAACTCCAGGTCATAATCAATTAATCTCTGTTTTATTTATTCTCCTGACAGCACTAGTATCAACAATGTATCAGCCTTGTACAGCTGGATTCCTTTACATATGTTGGTTTTGAATTTTATTTAAGCAGGCCAGTGTTTTAAATCTGCAGCATGAGCATGACCGCCAGCAGCTCATTTTATCAGCGAGAGAGCTGTTACATTAGCCACCGGCTCCATCCACATTCCTCTCGCTGAGTGGGAGTTGTTCTGTGCCTCCTCATATCAGTATTGATTGAGCTCTGCTACCTCCAGCTTTGATGAGTTACACTACTCAGGCAGCTGTGCTTTTTAACATTGCCGAGGAGCCGTAACAACTCCACCGACAGGCAGAATCCGTCTAACCCTCGTGTCTGCTCTCCAAACTTTGCTCATTTCACTACAGGCTGGAGGTCCAGCTATCTTTGAAATAAATAATTAAATGTATTTTGGCTTTGGAGGGCAGGGAGCAGAAGGGAGTCTGCCTGCCGGTGACCACACTGCACAGCTAGTAATTACCAAACTGAACCTGCAGAAAAAAAAAAAGAGTGCAGGGTCATTTTATCTGCGGGCAAGCAAGGATTTCAATTTGTCCCGGGGAGCGTGCAGATGGTAACCTTTGTCCCTCACTCCTTCTTTTTTGTCTCAGGCAAAATGTGAAAGTAATTTTGAAAATGACAGAATAACAAATGGTATTGTCAAGTGAGAGTTGCACACGCTGGAGGACGGAGAATGGTGCCGTATGAATAAAACTGGCAGTGGTGGGAAGTTCTACGAATCCACAGCATAAGTTCAAGCATGTGCATGAATTTTTCCTGCTTCAGCGCTTGACCTTTGGCCCTGTTAGCAGGCATTCCCCCTCCAAACTCTCTCCACGAGTCTTTAGTTCTCACCTCCAGGCGTTTGACCTGCGTCTTCTCAAACTCCAGCTTGGTCTCCAGCTCTCGGTTCTTAGCCTCCTGCCGGCTCACCAGGGATTTCTCCACCATGGACTGCTCCTGGAAATCCAGCTGGCTCTGAAGTCCTTGAAGCTGAGAAAGAAACATACATGTGTTTGCATCACTAAAGCATGGACTGAGCTTTTCCTGGTCTTAATCCAATTTTTGAAGTCAAAGTGTTATGTAACATGTGGAGTACCGCAGTACAGTTCAGGGTCATCTACTTTTTACTCTTCCTCCGTTGCCATTTCACACATGAAACCACGACCCTGGATGAAGCTAGAGGGGGCAGAAACTGAGGGCTCAGGCAAAAGTAAGGAACCTGATTGTTCTGCCATGTCTTTAATCTCTTTAAGAAAGATATGAGCAATTGTATAAGCCATCATAAACACATTTTGAACTAAAAAGAAAAGTGCCAAAAGTGCTTGTTTCACCTTAAAAGTCCATGAGCATGGTATTGTCACTATTTTGATCCTTCTCAAACCATCAAACCCCGTGTATGAGTGAGAATTTCCAACTAGAAAAAAATTCTATATGTATTTACTCTAAAATAAATACATTTAATGGAATTAAAGCTGTTTGTCTTGAACTGAAAAGTGTATATAAGCTTTGATTTTATCCAACTGGAAAACTCACAAACCAAAATCTTTCTCTGTAGAAACATGAATGTCTGAATTTCTTAATATTCTTGGTATGGAACGACAACAGATATGAATAAAAAAATAAATTCCAATGGTATGTTTTCATGGTTAAGGAATCTAAATAGTAACATGAAATAAGGAATAGGAATAGGAATATTATTTATGGTGAAAATCACAATATGGGTGAGGACTGTGACATTGGTGGAGGTTTATTACTGTTGAATATGGTCATTTCACTGATGCACTATCTGTTAACATACAATGTGTCTCCATTGCCATATTAAATAATCATTTAGTTAAAATTTTGCCAGTTTAAAAGAGCCACATCTTGTAAAAATTCTTGTTTTCTCATTTGTATTTTGCCTTTTTCCAAAATGTGGAACCTCACAATAAAAATGGAAGCAATAGCTGGAAAAATATTTAAAAACAGATATTAAAAGTAAGTCCTGAAATAGCATGTCTTGGAAAGTAAAAGAGGTAACACAAAGTAAATATTTCATCTGTATGTGTATCTGACCAGACCAAATCAGACCATTAAACATAGGGCAGCATAAAGTTTGCCTGACATTTTAAAAGTTCGCAGATGTTTCATCTCTTGGCTGGACTTGATCCAGAGCAGAATATCAACCCCCCTCATGTTCAGAATGAATGCGGGGTGCAGAAATAACTCCTCCTCCTCCTCCTCTTCCTCTTCCTTTAATTTGTCAGATACAGCTGTTTGTGATGGAGGAACAGATTCATGCGGCAGCAGTCATTACGGGGATGACAGCACAAGCATGTTCAGCGTTATTGCTCGGCTGGTTTGGGAAACCAAGTCGGCCATCTGCGTCACACATTGCCAACACAAATCCTGCCTGAATGACACATCAATTACATCAAGGGTTGTATTTGTCAAGAGAGCAGAGCAGAGGCAAAGAAAATAGGCTGAGGCTGAGCGGCATGGAAATGCAAACTGGACGCTGCAGCAGAAAGAGCTCTGGAAACTTCTGTGGGTGGGAACGAGGAGGATGTATTATGAAGCTAAACTTTCCCAGGGTATTTGTTCTTTTCACTATTTCTGAAGCAGCAAGGTCTCCTGAATAAAAAGGCTTAAATGTGCCAATCACTAGAGGACTTATTTGTTTTGTAACTAATGGAATCAAAACTCAAAAGAACACTTTAAAATCTGTGATACTTTCTCTACAATGATGACAGCTATGACTCTGGTCCTTTAAGAGATAAAAAGGAGTTTCAAGATCTAATAGCATGAAGTAGAGTTACATGATCAGATCTGAAGGGCATATCAAGGGAAAGCTTTTAGCAGTCAGTGTTTTTTGAGGTATTATTACGATAAAATCAAATGGGATCAAGCATTTAATGTATGTTCCATCACTCTGCATCATTTTCCCTCCAAAACAAGACTGTAATGCAATAGTATGCAGACTGTTGTTGGACTCAGAGCAGATTATAGATCTAGACTTTATTTCATTCTGCTGGTAGAAAAAACAATAAATACAAAAACAAAATCTCAAACATGAATGAAAAGGAGCAATATGAAGAAACATCTAATAGATGTCATAACATATTAAATAACTAAACACATAACACAAAATACAAAATAAAGAAGAAATGCCTTTTTACAATTCAATATTTCTTATTTTCAAAAACAACAAACAAAAAAAACAAATAACCACATGCTAATTCACACTTTTCCACCAAACAAGACTTACATGAACACATTTCCCTGTATTTACTCAACATACTTGCTTTGATGCTTTTTTTGAAGATAAAATTTGACAGACTTTGTTTTTTTGTTCAAATTGCTCCAAGTCAAAACCTCATCCACAAGTTGCCTCTTCAGCAAGTTTAATAAACTCATTAGCCAGTCTGTATTATGTTTATCTACTAGTCTTTTACAATTAGTTTAACAACTGTATTCCTCATGAAAAATTACATTGATTATGATAAATTCAGTAACATTTATCTAACTTGACAGGTCAAGGGGTGACCAAGAAGTAATACTTCCATCACCTGCAATAGTTAAAAAGCAACTGATGTTTGGCTTGCATTCACTGGCAAGGATATTACCAATTTAAAAGTCCCCTTCTGATGACATCTGGGTGACATAAAATATGGAAAAGCATTACCTTGAGGCAATTATCATTCTGCACTATTCAAGGCATTGCTTTTGCCTTGTTTGTGCACATGCTCAAACAGTGGAAAACAGTATTTAAAAATTTCTTCTACAGCACTGATCATTGCGATGGAATGGTTTATTCAAGTTTACCACCAACATCTTGTAAACTTTGCAAGCTTTGGACAGCTGAGGATCTATGACAGAGCTGGCTGTCCCAGCTTCTGCATCAGCATGTTGATGCTCTCGTGGGAAAGCCATTTAGCCTTTAACTGCTCTCAATGTCAAGAACATGTGACTAAATGTGATTAGTAAATACTACCAGATAAGAAACATATCTGCTCCCACTATCACTGCACTGATAAGTGTGACCTGTGGCATGAAAAGTTCTTTTACCATCTACCAAGTTCACAAACAAACACTGCTTTTGTTTGACTGCACAGCTGGAATTCCTAACATTTCCTTTCTCTTCATTCCTTGACAAAACATTATGTGCAGGGAGGTTTTTAGTTTTAATTAATCCCCATATAACTAGAATTTTTTACTCTTCTCACTATAAATGTTAATGTCATTGTAAGACATGTGGTTAAGTGAGTTAAAAATATTCCAACACCTACCCGCTCCTGAATCTCCTGCTTCTCTTTGAGGGCCTCCTCCAGCTGGGCCTGCAGGTCGCTGATCTGGGCCAGGTTCTGAGCAGACTGAAAGACCAAAAGACAGCAAAAGGAGGGTCATTTTTTAAGAAGAAAAGCCTCATTAAAAGTATACAGACAGCATGAGCTTTAGCTGTAAAAGCCTGGAAAGATAAATCTAAATCCATTAGAAACAAAGCGATAAAAACACAAGCAGATCCAGTAAACACGATGACATCACAGCCACATAACCTCCACAAATAAAGCAGCTTTTTAAAGCGATGAGAGCACATCAATAAATCTCATTTCAATGTGACCTGTGTGAAGCGTTTGAGACGAGTGATTTTTTTTTTTTTTATTCACAGCAGATGAAGCTCTGTGCAGCAGAGAGTCCCACCGGGGATTCAGCCGCTTCAATTTAAAACGAGAAGGATGGATTCATTTGGAGCCGGCGGAGGCAGATCACTCATCATTCCATCAGCGCTGGAAAGGAAAAACGTTTTTACTCCACTTTCATTTCCACTTGCTGCTCATCTGCCTGTACAGCTACATTAATACTAATGCTCCCAGCTCCACAAATACACCCCGCTGCTCTGAAACGACTCAATCGGCGGGGATGGATGGCGTTAAAACAATCTGATGTAAAGCTTGATGCACCTCTGATTGCTATTTAAAATGATTCTGGGGCAAAGCTAGACTGGAAGAGATAGATTATATATGTAAGGGGAATTTAGCTTTTAAATAAAACTGACACTCCAGCAGGCTCATATCATTTATCTGTTGAATGATGGATTATTTACATTTATTGATACATAACCATATAATCTATTAAGCTGTGTTTGAGACTGAATGTTCCCTAATGTTTTAATATATAATTATCAGCACGATGGAGCTGATCTCGAATATTTTGACCAAAGCTGAAAGCACATCTCTTCCTTTGCAGTTAAAGTAAATACACTGTGGCCCTTCTTAAACCTAAGAGTCGTCTGGAGCCCACCAAAACTCCTAAAGCATTTACCTTTATACATCAATTTATATAAAAACAAAGATTTCAACCTGTCAACAGGCATTTACTCAAATAAAAAGCTCTTGATAATAAAAATTAATATGCGTCTCAATCTTCAGTCTGTGTTTTGTTATATATGAACATGATATCAGTTTTTTTTAAGATCAATTTAAATTATTTCAGCTCGACAAAAATGTAAAATTTTCAAGTCTTGTAATTATTATCCTTTGGAAGCATATCTGCAGTTACTGGTTAGTTAAGGGCCAACCAGGGAGTTGTGTCACATACTTTTGGAGGAGTGAACATAAATTCAATCAATCAATCAATCAAACTGTATTTATAAAGCAGTTTTTATACATAAAATGTAGCACAAAGTGCTGTACATTAACATAAGCAGATAAGAGTCAGGGGATAAAGGATAGTGTAGAAAACTCCACCCACTCTGCCAGTGCACATTTAACACAGACAGCCACGCACACAGGTACCCATGTGTGCACACACACATCAACAATCTCCAGATTGGGTTCAGGAAGTGATTTCTTCTTGAAGAGGAGCTATCAAAATGCCAATGTTTTGAGCTGTTTTGTGTTTGCTGGTCAAATTTGGAATAAAAAAAATAGATAATTTCAAGACCCCAGAGTAGCGGCGAACAAAGATGAAAATTATATTAAAAAACTTTTAAAGAAACAGTAATGGACAAGGATTAGGAAAATTCTCTTGTATGCAGTGTGAAAAGCATGGCAGTAATTGTTTAGTAATTATTTAGCTATCAATTTATACATCTGGCTATAAGCTTGAGAAATACATACAAGACTAGCAATATTTCTAGAAACATATAATCAATCTAAAAAATTCTCTAAAAGGTTTCCATTTCTGTTGAATTTACAGCAGCAAGATGTTCACCATAGTACCTCTATTTATATTTCCCACTCTTCTGATGAGTCTCAGTTCAACTGTTTGTTACCCAGACTTCACTCACTCTCAGTTCAATGGTTAAGTCCTAATAAAACACAGATTTTGTTATCTTCACCAGTTCAGCAAATAGAGATTTCTGAAGTAACATCTTCGTTAAGTTGAAAAGCAAAGCTTTGCCAAGTCTCTCAAACAAAAGACTTCACATTCTAAAGTCCAACGAATGGAGGAAAGTTTTAAGAAATCCAAACACTGACAGGCTTTAACAGCACATCACTGAGCAGCTGTATGACTCAGGTTTGTATATTTGTTTTATGATTGATGTGTACTAAGAAGAAATAGAAGCATTAATCCGACCTGGGCCACAGCAGCCTTGTGCTTCTTCATCAGCTCGTTCAGGTCCTCCTGGTCCTCCTCCATCCTCGACTGAAGGTCGTTCTTCTCCCTCTGCAGTCGGCTCAGCTGCTCCTCCAGCTGACAAGAGACACAGAGAGATTTTTAATACATAAACCAGCTGTGTTTGCAACATGTCCAAAATAATTTAGACACGAGGAAGCAGCTGCTTCTCCTGTTAAACTAGAAATATATTTTGAGGAGGAAAAATCCAACAAACAGGATGTGTGCAGCAAGAAAGTCCAAAAAGACCATCTTTAAAACACAAACTTGGAGCAGATTTTTTAAAAGATAAAGGTCATATATTTGTTAAAACAGATAAGTTTCACATCCATGATTGTGAATGAAGAGGCATGTCAAGTAATTAAAATGATTTGATAAGAATAAAGCATCAGATGCACTGAAGGTTAACAAGTGATTGACAATAATCTAATTTCAGAAAACAATCTTCTGCAGACAACAGAGAATTTAACAAAAGTTGATGCGTGATCCTGGGCATTGCAGACATTGCGACTTTTAGGTTTGAAACGTCACACTGCACAACAGTTTCATTTGGACTTCTCTGTTGTCATTTGAAATCCTTGATTTGTAAGGCTGGAGGAGAAAGTGGTAAGAAATGATAGGAAAGCTGTTAAGCACAAAGACAGATAACAGTTATTCCTTGGGCTATTTGTTGTGAATTTTCAACTGGAACTGGTTATTGATTCCCATCCCAACATCTGTAAAAAAAATGTGATATATACAAACTTCCTTTTCAAAATAAGCCCATTGATATGTGGACATAGCCAAAGAGAATGTGTCGAGTACAAAAGCCTCTGTATAAAAAACGATTGATAATATCACAAAGCCATTGCGAACCAAAATAATCATGCACATTTTTCAAGATCAAGCAATAATGACTGTGACAGATGAAACGCTGCATCTGCCCTTGTGTATTTCCAATGTATTCACTCCAAAAATCTCTGTAAAAGAAGAGTAATGGTCAAAACCCATCTGTGCTCTGACTGTTTAAGCTGTGCAGCCTTATGCAGAGCAGAGAAGAGCCCTTATTAACTCCTCCACGGCCCCCGCTCTGATCACAGGACCCAGCAGCATTTATTTTCAGGCCCGAGTCATCACATCCAGCACATCCAATTAGCAGCTAAAAGCTAACGGTGACTGCATCGCACCTCGAGCTGAAAGGCGGGTCGGTGCTGAAGTAATCCTGTTTCTGTAATGACTCAGATGATGCACAAAAGAGCGGTCGGGGGGTTCTGGTGAAGGGCGACACATTATTAAATGATGACTAATGCCACTGTGTGAAAAGGTTAATGAATATATTTGCACTTGGCGGGTGGGTAAGAGAGTCTGGAAGAGGTGAGGTGAGACTCCTGCATGTGGAAGTAAAGCCAAAATCAAACAATCAAAAGAAAGCTGCAGGGTTTATTTATCCTTTACCTATTTTTACTAACTCCCCCCTGATGAGACGCACCAAGGTGTTCTTGAGTAGCTAAAAATATCCAAGTGGAATCTGGGGCGTATTCATTTACATATCACTCTTTTCTTTTTTGGATCCACCGCTGGCCTCACCGCACTGAAACAAGCTTTGAATGCAGTGCCGTCTCTGCAGCTCAGGAAAACGTTTGACAGTCGGCTGCATCAAACTTTCATTTAGAACATTTAACAATAGGCTGTCAGAGCAATCTCAAGCCAATTACGTGTCCTGGCTTACGCTTTTTCCCTTTTTTCTCTCTTGCCTCACATTGTCATGCCTCTCAACAGGAAAATAAAGCTGTCTAAAACATGCGGGACAATTTTCTCAAAACACTGCAATTACGGCGATAGAACGGCGGGGGAATGGGGGAGAAAACGGCCGACCATCTGAGAGAAATGTTATTTGCATGATTTTATCTGTGTTGAATTGCAGAGCGTGATGTGACCGAGACCGCTTCAAAAAACCCTCCATTTATGCAATAACCGTTCCTGTCATCAGTGCACACAGGCTTCTGCTGATGGAGCTGCAGAGGTCGTTCTCAAAGACACGAACAGCTGCTGACACATCCATCTCCTCTCGGCTTTCAACCTCACAATTAACAAATAAGATGCATTTACTTCCAAGGTGTCCCAGCACATTTACATGTCAAGTTCAACACTCAATTTCAAGCATTCTTGGTGGGCTTTGTTTCATTTTATGTGACATTTGAGTGTAGGGAAGGGTATCAGTAAGTTTTTACTAACACTGCTATTAAACCAGCACTTTAAAGAGATAGAAAGAGCAATAATAATGTTTACTTCTGCCAGTAAATGTGTGGTAATCCCTTGATTGGCTTGATTTCTGTGGTTGGGGATAAATACCAACCAGCTCACTGAGTAGAGAAAGCAGAGTAGATTCAGCATCTTTGGCTCTGGTTCACAATGAATGATACAGAAAGCTGCGTTGTGAACTGGTTTGTAAAGTATCAGACCTGTTCATGCCAGTATCAAGTTTGTTTCCTCTCTAATAAAAAGTGTGGATAGACTGCTTAATGGCTGTTTCAGACTAGATGCATTTTAGTGGCATGAAGGCCGTGTAGTAAGTCTGCACAATATATCATTATACATTACGCCGTTATTTGTATTACATTTGATGGAAACCAAACTAAAACATTCCTCTATCCCGAAAGCTGTATAAACACACTGATGGTTTTGGCCAGATTTGCCAATGTAGTTAACATCAGCAGGGCAGCGCTTACGTTCATGGTTAAGGTGCCCTTTTGGGGACAGCTGTCTTTTGTCCTCTTTGTATGGTGTCCAAGTACTGAGACCAGCTGCAGCTCCACGTGTGAAAATGGTATACAGGTCTACTTCATATATATGTATGTACGGCATAAGTTGAGTGATGTCACAGAAACAGCTTCACAGAGCTACATCAGGAAAAATTAGTCCAAAGTTCATGGGTTACATCTAAATAGCGAATATCATGATTATGTACATTAAGGATGCAGCAGTTTTACAAATAACAAAGTGACCTTGTCAAATAAAGACTATAAACTTATTTTTACATCCTCAAGTCTTATTTGTTCATAATTTTGAAAATACAGTAAACATTGTCTTTGTTGAATAGAAAGAAGGCACATCATGTATCTAGAAATTGTCCATAAAATTTCACAATGATATCAAAGGAGGAATAACACTGAGACATCATCTCCTGATATTGTTCAACCCAACTTTGACGTATGCTTAATTTTACTTTGGCAAGCATATAACCAAGTCAGAACATTCAGATTGCTGACAGGAGCCACACATCTTGCACACCAGGAACATTAAGAGTAAGGGGCAGATCTATGTTAACACGAGCCATGAACTTTATCTTTGCCAAAACATACAGAAAAATGATAAATAAGTAGCCATGTTTACTTTGTTTCAGCAGAAACACAAGTCCAAATCAAAAGAATATGACACTGACAGGACAGACACAATTCAATGGCATTTCCTTTTGCCTTTCAGAGTAAAAGATCCTTTTGCCCTCGCTGTGAAGAAATTTCCATTGAATGCTTGTTCTCTGAAGTTTTCTCGGGTCAGCTATTCAGTGAATCAAGGTACTTTGAGGAGATTTATTGAGGTTCTAAATAACTTTTTACTTAAATTCTTTATTGAGGTAAAATGTAAAAACAGACACTGGGATATGGTGGCAGGGAGATACAGGAATAAGTTAGCATGCATATGTCCAGTCTGAAGTAACGACTTTGCCAGTCAAAGCTAGCTTGAGCATCAGCTGTCATGTATCCAGTGTGTTTGATTCTTAAACACATTTTAACCCCTTCATCTTAGACAAAATCAGTATAAATATGTTAAAGGACAAACACTAACCAGGAAATGTAAGAACCATTGATATTTGTCCTGCTTTTAAACTTTTACAAGCGTTAACATAACTCAAATAAACATATTAACATATTATTTTCAGGATATCTTTTTCTTTCCTGTAGTTGCAGTTCAAATAAAAATCATTTCCGTGGCCTCTTTTAACTTTGTAATCTTGCACTATGGCCAGTTTCTACAACAGCAGCTTTTACTCTGACAGTAATTATCTTCAATAAACAAAGTAAGTCCAACTTTTTCAGCACTCACTGATATTAAAGCAAAGACCTAAGGCAAAAATGCAGTTTGTCCTTGTTTGTGATTGTGTCTGCAGGCAGTATGAGGACTTTTGATTACATATTTGCATATGACCTGTCTCTGTAGTTGGAGCAGAAACCTGCAAAAGTAATCTGAACATGTACAAACACTTTGTCCCTCTTCCTTATGTCTTGACCCCTAGCTTGAGCACAATTAATTCAATGATATTCACCTCTCACTTTGCTGTGGACGTTGTATTCACCTTCCTAAAATACACACGCGTACATCTTAATGTGACAAGTTGTCTTGCTGAAATTAGCTCCAGCAAATTGCTAAAACAGGTTTGAACATTAAGTGATTTCTCTCTAACAGACAGGAGCGCCAGAGAGAGAGGAGTTTAAAGCTCCTCGACATGCAGAGGGTGAAGGAAGACGGAGGGTAAATTAACACCAGGAGAAATATGTAAGAGGGAAAAAAAGCACAGAAAAAAGGAGTGTTTGAGCGACATGTGGTAGAAGATTGCTATGGGAACAGGGTGGTGAGTCAGAAAAGCCGAGCCAAAAGGACAGAAAAATATAAAGGTCAGAAAAGATTAGAAGATCCTCCAGATAGAGACACTTTATTTTTAGGAATATATAGGAGGGAAAAAGAAAAGAAAGCAGATAAAGATGGAGGTGTGGACAGAATATAAAGTACCCTGGCTGTGTTTTCAAAGAAAAAATAAGAAAGATCAGACCCTGGAGAAGTTAAAAATGTGATAACAGAAGCAGAAAATGAAGAAGTGAGAAGTAAAAGAAGGATGGAGGACACAGGGAACAGATGTGTCCTCTAACCCCTTATTTCCGTCTGAAGGCGATGATTTGACATTTCTACCGCCGCTCTGCTACTGCCACAGATGGTGTGGACTTATAAAAAAAGAAGGCTCAAAAACACAACCTGCGTGGTCACAGCTGATGATCACTCCCAAATGATGTGACAGCTTTCGCTTCTTCCTCCTTACCAACAAACGGAAGTTCATTATAAAGCCTGAACCTGACGTCAAGTTATTGAAGGAAACTATAAAACAAAGATTTGAAAGAGAGAGGAGGAGGTGTGTACTGACCGCCTGTTTGGTTTTGGAGATGTCCTCCATCTGAACGTGCAGATCTTCAATCTCCACCTCCATCGATTTCCGAGCTTTGACGGCAGCTGCACAGGTGAACTCTGACTCCTCCAACTAGAACACACGCAAAGAAATATTAGTTTATTTAGCTCAAAATAAGCTTTTTAAAGCATATATTTGTGTCTAATGATAGACATACAGCTGATAGACTTGTGAAAGAGGGTGAGAGAGAGCAGAGAAGATGATCTGAAGTGGGCCTGAGGCAGGACTCAAACCCAGGCAGGCAGAAACATAGATGGGAGATGCCTGGCTGCTTACCACTCCACCAAACCAGCACAGCTCAAAATAGACTTTTTAAAGTTCATCAGTTAAAGTTGCTGGTAAAATACTCACCATCTTGGACAAACTGGGACTAGAATATGCTCAGGATTTTTACTTTTAATTAACAAACTGGAGCTGTTAAAAAACAGACATCTGCTGAGGCAGCTGATACTATTTCAAAGGCAATATATGAAAAATTCACCCACACCCACAAAAAATGAAAAAAATGTTCAATACTTCATGTTGATCTCAGTTTATTTAAAAAAAAATCTTCAGCAACATCTCCTAATGAAAGTCTTAATTTGCAGGTATAATGTGTCAGCATGAGAGAAAATTACAGTTACCACTATATTGGGAGTGCCACTTTCCAAGAGTATCATGTCCAACACAGGACTCAAACCCTTCTGCTGCTCTGCTTCATACTGTTATATAAGTTCTTAATCTCTCATGCACATTTGACAGCATTTTGTCTCTCTGCTTGTAACTGTCTCTGCAACAAAACCTGTCTCCTTACTGAGAAAAGGAACACACTAAGAACAAAGTGCACAACCAGCTCCATGTCCTTCATTATCCTTCAGTTTGATACAGTCTTCGCCGAAGAAGTACAATTAAAGTAATATGTTCTCTACTGGAAAACAAAACACCAGGTCCAAGGATAAGAATAACCAAGATTTATAGATACCAGAATTGTTGATTACCAGCAATTATCACTCAAAAGTCTCTGGACAAGCTGAACCATCCCAAAACTAAGACAGAAACACATAAAGGAGGAACAGCTCACACGTGTAATCTTTTTCTGAACTCTGTTGTCAGCAGAACACGAAGTTAAACAACACAAGAAAAACAGACTCCTCTGTGAGGAGTGGATAACGATGTAACTGCTGCTCGACATCACCAACATTTTTTTGCTGTCCTGCAAAATTTGAAATAAATGCAATATTTCACATTTCAGAATCTGTAGGAATGATTTTTTTAATTCAGTCCACGCAAAAACTTAACTCATAGCCCTTTCAGACTGCCCAAAAAAACAGTTTAAACCTGGTAGCAATCGGCTCCTGTTGGCAGTTTAAAAAGGTCTCATAGACAGACCCGGGTCGACTGACGCTGCAAGCAAAAACAGGTTTTATCAGCTCGCCTCTGATCAGCTTCAATGGGAACATTACGCCCTGGTCAACCTGCTAATTTACCGATGAAGCTGGCATAACGTGCCCACGGCATAACATTGTGCCCATCCCCTCCGTCTGTAACTTCTGTGACTCTTCGTCATCTCAGCAACAAACTCCATCCGCCTTTGTATCATCAGCACTTGAATATCGTTTAGTCTGCGCCAAGTTTGTACAATTTAAAAGGCCGAAATAAGTACAAAGTACAGAAAACCATGTCAACTTCCTTCATGCTCCTTTCCATTGTTTACTTGGACGTGTTTCGCCGAACTGATGATGTCATCAGCTTGACACACCAGAGTGAAAAAAACAGCTACGCAGCTCGTCTGCTGGCAGTAGGAAAGGCATCACTTTGCCTATTGTTAGCGGGTTGATCTGCGTTAAAAAAAAAAAACCCTGCTTAATTTAGTGTGGAAGCGTAGGGGTACTGGTTTGGCGGAGTGGTTAGCAACCAGGCACGTCCCATATACATACATGCCGGCCTGGGTTCAAATCCAGCCTGTGGTCAGTTTGCAGAGTGTCTTCCCCTACTCTCTCAACCCCTTTTACAAGCCTATCCACTGTCTCTCTCCTATCAATAAAGGCCCAAAATGTCCAAAAATTACATTTGAAAGAAAAAAAAAGGAGTGCAGTATGCCTTTAGACACCTTCTGCATCTCTTCTACCCTGATTACTCCCCAAGTTTCTTTTGTGCTGTCTCCCTCTCATGAGAGTTTGATCAGAGCTTGACATCAATGTGATGAAAGTTCTCTGCATGACATGTTTGAAGCAGAGTACAATAATGACCCCAGACTTGTATCTGCATGAGGTAGTGAATAATATACAGTATTTCCACTCTTTGGATCATTTAGTGAACAGCTTGTGTACCTGGTTCTTGAGCTGGGCTATCTCCCTCTTGCTGGGCGCGTTGTTTTTGATGTGGTCCAACATGATCTGAGCGTCAGCCAGAAGAGCTTTGGTTCTCTTCAGGTCCTTCCTCAGACGCTTCTCTGTCTCCACGTCGCCTCCTCTCACCTGGACAGAGAGCACAGAGAGGGAGCATAAGCAGTCGTCTATAATCCACTCTTCATTAGTGCTGATTCAACAAAAAGCTTAAAAATGTTCTTTACCTCAAACTCTCAAGGGAACTTTTATTGAACAGACAAAGCAAAAACCTGAACCTTGCACTGTATCATGCATCTTGAAGTCAAGATGCATGATATATTTATAAGTTATAAGACAAGTTATATTTATAGACAGAGTCTCTGTCGCTGTTCAGATAGATTCAGGCTAAAAATGTTTTGATGTCTAAGACCTTTTCTTTATTTTTTTGACAAAACACAGTTTATGTACCACTTTCTTTTGTTAGATTCCATTTCTATGTTGGTGTAATCTCTGGTTTGGGTAAAATGTATATGTTATTTTGTTTGTTTGTCTTTGATTACTAGGATTTAATGTCTTTTTTTCTGCTAATTTTATCTGTATTTACTCTGAGAGGAGGATTGTTAATAAGCCCACGTTGGCCTGCACATGTCACTTCATCCCATTCACTGCTTTTCTTTGACTTCTCCTTTATCAATGCGCAAATTTAAAAAAGTATGACTAAGCTTTTTATGTATCACCATGTGTGATTGCCTCCTACATAAAAAAAACTTGTATTTTAATTAATATTTTGGAGTTTTTCATGTCTAAAGCACACAAAAAGGTGATTTGGGGAACTCATGGTGTTGACTGGTGTTTTCTGTTGCTCAACATTTTCTCTAACTTTGCTTCCTTTTTAATTCACAGCAGCATGAATCTGGTTTGCAGATAAATGTTCCTACAATTCCGACTGAAAATTCAGGTGAACAAGTCCCTCCCTAATGATTTGTATGTGTTAAACAAACAGCATTTTCAAGGACACTTAGAAGACAGAACAGTAATTCTGTCAATTATAAGTAAAAACATTTGAGGTTACATCGCTGCATCAGGCTGCACTGAGGAAAGCTTACATTGTTCTGATAAAGATTTGTTTATAGAAAGCTCTGTTTGTTATGTTAATGTATTCTGACTCTTTGTTTTCAGCCAGCCTTGTCTGAAAGTCAAAGTCAGACCCCAGCTTGAACTTTGTCTACTCTCTTGGCTCTCTTTATCTCTGCAGTAGGTTTTTATATCAGATTGAGTCTGAATAAATGAGTCACTCTAATCATTTCAAAGCCCACAATCCTCCCACATGAAACTGAAACTTTACACCAAATAACATGAGCAACACTCATTTACTCTCGACACCACAAATATGTGATACACACAAAATAGCAGATCAATGACTCTAAATGTGCCATGTTACATGATTTTGTTAAAAATTAGACTTCCTAAAATCATAATGTGTTAACGCTGCTGTTACCTCATCATTGTGGACGTTTCACTTTCCTGCTGTGTAAAGTAAGAGCGTGAAGATGTTTCAGGATATAATTAAAATCAAAAAATGAAAAAGAAAACAGCAGTGAGATGAAATGTATGTATTAATCTTTTTACTCAATAGGTGGATGGGCTCGATCTGCTTTGGAAAACTCAATTTTAGCGTAATTATAAACAGAAAGAAAGTGGTGCAAGAATGATTTGTTGGGAATATGGAAGTCAGCATTTCTCAGATGCCATAAAATTTGTCTTATTCAAGCCGGCAGTGGATCTGTTATGTTCTGCATTAAAGCTGAAAATGCACCCGATAACTTAAAAAAATAAAGAACTGGACAATTTCTTCATCAAAATAACTTCAACTAAACATAAACTGAACTATTTTTGAAGTGTTCACACAATTACTGAAAATATCAAAGGTCTCATGTCCTGTAAACTTTGTTTTTTATGTTGTTAGAGGGGGCCTGAAAGCGTGTACAAGACTTTCAGTTCTCAGAGAAATGGGCAATGTCTCTTTAAATGCTGTCTTTTACATTTAGGGTCTGTTATGTCACAGTTATACAGCCTCCACCTACATGTGTGTTTTCTGCTTGTCACAGGAAGAAGTCATGACTGTTCTGAAGGTCTACTTCACAGCCTAATGACCCCATTCACAGCCAATCAGACACTGGGCCTCATGCAAGAACCGTTCGTACGAACAAATATGTTTGCATGTGTTGCATACGAATTATTTTGGAGAATTTGTCGCATTCAGCATTTTTTTCGTATTTAGAATTTTCTTTCAAGTACGAACACAAATCTCGAGTGGTCCAGACTTGTCATAAAAATCACGACAAATTAGTCTGCTCTTTTCAAATCAAGTTCCTTGCGTACTGATTATAGATTTAACTAATTTCAAGCGTTTTTAATAAAACAGCATAAGACGAAATAAATCTGAGGATCTCAAACCAGAGAATACATGAAAATCTATTAATTGAAGGTTTATTAGACTGGCCAATATAAAACTTTAAATGAGAGAGTAACCAGCTGCGTCATGGCTGAGCTTCTTCTTTTGGATGCCCTGGAACGCCAGGCACTTGGAAGAGAGTGTGTGTTAAGCGCCATCGTTATGAATGAACACTCCTGTTTTGAGGTGTGGGAAACGTATCCTTATATGGTATTCTTGGGGTGTTACTTATGCAAATATGCTATCCTCGTGCATACGCGCTTAAGTATGCACAGGTGGAAATGATCATTTTTCCGCAGGTCATTTAGACACTTTACTAAAGATAGAAGTGTTTGTTGAATCTGACGGAGCATGTTTGTATGAACGCAACATAAGAAAAGAGGTAAGAAAAACTTAGGATGAGAATACCAAAATGTTCTTGCATGAGGCCCATTGTTCAGAGAGTCAATCAGCACTGAACTCATTATCAAAGCCTTCTGTAGCCTCCCCGTCCCCTCAGATCTCCTGAAAAGAGCTTCCCAAAGACACCCAAAACAGGATACAAACAGTGAAACACACCAGGAAAGGGGACCTTCAAATGAATATTAGCTTGTAAAGGAATTACACCACAGTTGACTGTTTCAGTGTCAGGATCATAAAGTCCACATGGTAGACCTGGTGGGATTTAATGTGCCTGACAGACTCTGTAGTTCAGTGAGACACCTGCTCAAAATTCTCAAGTGGAGCTCTTCCAGGTGCTCGTCTTAGCATTATTTACACATATCTGCAGTGTTCTTTTTTAGTGACTTAAAAGTTAAAAGCCTTACTTAATAAACCCTTATGCACCTTTGATTGTGATATTAAATTGCTTTATGTCAGTGTGTGTTTTTTTCTTGTTCTTTGCTGTTATTTATGTCGTCTGTGCACTCACTAATGATTTGTTTCGGTTAATAAAGTCATAGTAAATCATATTGTACATTTAAATATTGCTTGTGCATTTGTTGCATTGGAAAATGCGTCAAAAGTTTATCAGATGGAAGCTGTTTCATACCGTAACAGTGGAGTTATAACCTTGAGTTGAACATATTGTGTACTGACCTTATCCTGTGCCGTCAGGAGCTTCGTCTCCATCTCTCTCTTCTCTTTCAGCACCTTCTGCTTCTCATCGTACTCCTCTTCCAGCTGCACCTCCATTTGCTTAAGCTGCAGGCACAGAAATAAACACACAATTAAGACAATTTATTAACAAGGTGCGAGCCAACCCTTCTGCTTCTGATATACCCCTCTCTCTCATAGTAACTCTTTATCCCCAGTGGGGACAGGTTTCATCCCTTCTTCTCCTCTGACTGAATGTGTTTCCTATATTTAGAATGCATGAAACATATCAAACAAGCATTATTTCTGTGTGGAACACACATCTGTATGATGCACTGGGTAACATTGGCTAATTAGTAACAGCATCAAACTATATGACTTTGATAACAGTCACAAAGACAGCTAAATAAGTCAGTTGGGTGATAAAAATTATGAAATATCAGGAGAAGTCCAAGCTAAGGAGGCACCTAAAACAGCTTTCTAACCATCTAACCAGGGATTAAAAGACAAACACGTCACCAAAGCTGTCTCGTCGGCTATTCAAGGGCAATTTCATAATGAATGGGCAAACTTTACTTTATTTAACCTCGCATGGCCTTTCGCTTACCTTAAAAATAGGGTTATCTTTTATGTAATTGGTTGACATTTTGAGACCCAGTTCCAAATGACACTAGTTATAAATAAAATTTATGGTCACTCTTTTGCATTGCATTATGGGTCTGTAATGTTTTTTAATAGCACTTTAGACCTTTCGGGTCAAATTTGACCCGGGATGATACTGAGTGATGTAATGGAGCAGTATGCCCAATTATTGTGATCCCAAGCACAATGAACACACTCAGACAGCCACCTGCACCTGCACCCCCCCGACACATCCAACAGCACCCCCAGCTCACCCCCCTACCAGCCCCAGCCCCACCTGTTCGGGTCAAATTTGACCCGCTAAGGTCATCCGTGGCAGTATTGTGTTATTTTTTCTGCCACCAAAAAAAATGAAGTGGCATTTAAAAAAACATTACATGGAACTTAGACATGTCCCAGTCTATGATAATCCATCATATAATTTCAAAAAAAGCTTGAACTGTATTTGACATAATTAATGATTTATGTGTTTTATAGCATCATAAATGAGGTCATATTTCATATTATCATAATAAAAATTACCAAAAATTCCACCAATAAGTTTAAATTTGGTGTCAATAGATAGAAACAGATAAAGCAGATAAAACCCAAACTTGTGTGATTTTGTTGTGTTATTAAGCTTTTATATAGTCAAACCTGTTCGGGACATATTTGACCCGCTTAGGATCTAAATAAGTGTAGAAAAGATAAGGACTGCCCAGGGTTAACAATCATTCTTGATATAGGTACTTTGTCATGTTGTTAAATAATCATTTTGCCTTTTCTAATCATTGTTACTTTAATTTCCTCCAAAGGTGACATTCATTATGCCAGAAGCTCAATGTCACTTCATGTGATCAGATCAATATTTCTTTATTTATCTTTAAGACTTTCTGGGTACCACTGGCTCATAGTGTCCTAAGAGTGAAAAGCTTCACTTCTGATGTCTTGAGATATTATTAGATTATTTTTTTGAAGATTTTGGGTTATACAAATAAAAACTGACTGATTGATACTGCTAAATTGCTGTTTCTCTGCATTTGTTGCATGACTCAATGTAATCACTCACATTCTGTCACTTACATTGCCACAATCACTTGACTCTTTATATCAGGTCTATTGTCATTTAATGCAAAATATGTCATTTATTTAACTGATTGAACATTTATTACACATTTTGTTAATTTTACAGAATATATCATATTATCCTGTAACAAAATGCAACCCCTTTGTGTAATCACTGTACTTTCCTGCTGTTTTATATTCAGAATATCCAGCTGTATCCGCCTTTTTTAACTTATTCCTGTTGTTGTCTGTGTGCTTCTTTGTCTTGTGTTGCCGTTACACTTAAATTTCCCCTCGAGGGATCAAAAAGGATTCATCTATCCCAAAATACTTACACAGACATAAAGTTCTAGCACACTCCTTCATTTACTTCTTAGAAAACAAATCAGCAAACATTAAATCAGTATGTCAGTGTTCATGTTAGACACAGTGCAGAGGACAAGCTCCTGGCCGGAGTAAGAGCAGAGAGACTTAATTATGTGTGGGTTAATGAGGGCACAACGGGTGAAGAGGGTACAGGCAGTTGGCTCCAATTAAACAAACAAAACAGCATTAACATTAGCGATAAAAACAAACAGAAAAACTCCCACTCAGACACCCACACATTAAAAAACACCAACAATCAGCTGCTCAGCTGCATTTTAAATAATCTGACACCAATTAGAGACCGTATGATTTTTAAAAAACAAATATGACTAATTAAAGGATTGAATAATTTATATTTAAGCGGGCTGCTTTTTGACTGTTCTGTGCTATTCAGAAGTTTGTATTATTGTTATTATTATAATCATGATTTTTTATTACAGAGCTTCATAAAAACACATGTTTACTATCTACAAAACACTGGAGCTGTGCCGATTAAGGTCAGATGCTGATACAGTACAGAGGCTGATTTGCTTTTGTTATGGTTAAAATTCAGCTTTAAACACACTTCAAACACACACAAAGTCAGTGGTCCCCAAAGTGGAGCTCTTGGAAAACAATGCCTGCTGTGAGGCATTATTAGCAAAGCCTTGGCAAAGTTTGTAGGATAATTTTCAGGTTAACCGAGGCCAACATGTTCCAGGGATTACAACTACTTAAAACAAAAAAAAAAGACTAAATCTGTGACTTCTTGAAACTCTTGGAAATGTAATGCTTGCAGTATCAACTATTTGATATTTCAGTTCTGTATAACATGAATAAAAATGATGTACATGGGCCCTAATGTATGGGAATATGTGATCACCAGTCTGGGCATTGATTTATATTTTTTAGGTGACGGCCTGAGAATGTTTTCATCTGTTAAAGAGGGCTCAATAGAAAAAAAGTATGGAAACCACTGTTTCTGGTGTTTGTGTTGGAGAGCATCTTTTGTGAAAACAGTCTTTAGCCTCCAAGATGGTAACTTTTAATGACATGTTACAATAATGTTAAGTTAATTCAAGAACATAAAACAATACTGAATGATAAAAGGCATACCTTTGCTAAAAGATTATTGGAACATGGCCAAAATGTTTGACCAAAAAGTCAGGATAACTCAGTACTTGGTGTTTCAGTTTGGATCAGCCTAATTGATCTTAATGCAGTCCTGATGATTCAGCACAGGACTTCACAGAATCCACTTTGAGTGTTTTATCTGCCTTCAAGCAATACAGCACCATACAGCTCACTTTATGCTTTTACAGGGGAAACATTTATAAAAGAATTAACTCATATAAAGGAGAATGAAAAATAAAATTATGAAGCATTTTTAAGTGTTTCAAGTGGACAGAAGCAGAACCACTATATGCTACTGTCCCACTTTAAAACCAAGGAAGTCAGCGGTCATATACTGGTGGAGGTAGAACTTAAAGGGAACATGTTGCATTTTTGTACTTCTATTCACTAGACAACCAAGTCCACAGAATCTAGACTTTTACAACAGTGAGCAGCACCAGCAGCTGTCCTCCGCCTAAGAGACCCATCACTTAGATGTCCCACGACTGTTTGGTAGTTCAATCCCAGTGCAGAGTATAGACCATGGAAAGTATACAGAGTCATTGAAAACATGAAGCTAAACTACTCTAAACTGATCATTAACCACAGAGTCTGACTGGGCAGGCCCATTTGAGGAACAGGTGCTTGGACTGAGCTCCAACAGAGTGTTACAGACAGCATAAGAATAGAGGGGTAGTCAGTATTTGAATTTTTAATAGCTATTGTGAACACAGTGGCACAAGGGTGACGCATTTTTGCAGGCCAACTTGGAAGTTAGCATTGTGCAAACTACCACGACTAAAAGCTGATGGGATTTTTTATTTTGTTCTCAGGTAATTGCGAATAATGCAGATAGTGGCAAACAAAAAAATCATGAAACTGACACAACTTGTTATTCATGATGATCTCCACAAATCTTGTTCTGGCTCTTCAGGCTTAAATGCAACTGAGGAGAGTGCAAAGCTATTATCAAGCTAGTATGGACCTTCAACATGGCAGTTTAACTCAAATGCAGCTACGACACTTATTCCGCGCAATGTTTCATTGTAACTTCCTCTTAATCAAACAAACTGCATAAGAGCCATGACTGTGATTATGATGTATGTGTCATTGTTTATTTAAAAAATACAATCAAGGCCCCCTATGATGCATCAGGGTCCTCGGCCATGTTTATTGTCTCTGTTAGCAGTTTGTAAGTAAAAATCCCTTTAAAAATACATGATGCTTTCAGTTTAAAACCAGGACAAACTCTGATGCATTTATGTTGAATTATTCAAGTCTCAAATGCATGTTTTCCCCATGGACCTTATTTAAGGTTATAATGTGAAAAGCTATCTAAAATCCCTGAAGACTATGCGACGTGGCAACTGTAAGTGCCAAAATGGTTACTCACTGCCATGTTTTGAGACTCATTCCTGGGCCGCTCTGTATTCTAACAGTCATGAAAATCAGATATATGAACCCAGTTGAAGGCAAATACGTCAACTTGACAGTACGGCCAATTTGGAGCAGAAGGAGTCAGATTATGTCCCATTCACGCTGCTATTTCAAGCTGTTACATTTACACCCCTGTGGCACTATGCCTTTACTACGAACCTCACACGATGGACTGGGGGAACAAGTCGAGCCCCCATTTGGTCCATCTCCAGAGGTAGTATCATAGGCTTATTATCAGCAAGAGGAGGACATGCAGACTCAGCAGGAGACAGAAGCACTCTAACTGAGGCTTCTGTGTGTATGTGAAGCATGGCTGATTATTTAAGTCGTATTACACAGTGAATTTGTCAAAGACATCACCAGCCCACAAGTTTAATGTGAATGTTACAGATATAATAATGAGTTTTGCTGCAGTGCTTTTGCATAAATGCCCAGTCAAAATACGCTTTATGTCCCTGTTGTGCTTGACAAAAAGCTTCTCTCAAGTAACTTCAAGTGACTGGTGACTTTTGTTTGTTGCCACTCCTAAAAGTATCTTGAATAATTTCATTTTTTCTCCCTCTGTTGGTCCTCTGTGATGGCCCATAGTTTTGCCTCCTTTAAACCTGCATTAAACCAAACATAAAGAATAAAGATTTATCAGCCTGGTGGGTGCAGGTATAATTAAGTTGGTTACCTTCTTGCTGCAGGACTGTCGGATCTCCTCCACCTCATCGTCTTTGCTCTCGATGTCTTTGGAGTGAGTTTGACGCAGACGCTCCATCTCCATCTCCAGACGCAGCTTGGCCTGAAAGCAAAATAAAAACATGTTACACTGTGCTGTCAACATGGTTTAAGGGCATGCCGCTGATTTCCACCCTTATTCCAATACATTATTCATAGGCAAGTGTGTGTCCGCACCACTCGCTGGTGTTTCTTTACTCTGCTAATCGGCTCTGACATCTGCTCCGAGTGCAACGAGAGCAGGGAGGTAGATAAAAAAAAGAATTACACGGCTTTCTCCTTTCCTGTCTGTTAGAATCACAACAGCTCAGGCTGCTGTGTCAGCTCACTGTTTTATAAACCAAAAGCTTACAAAAAAATCCCACACCAGTTTAAACGACATTAGAGCTTAGAGGGACAAAAAATGAGACAGGTTTGCAGAAATAGAAGCCATACAAAATGTTTTCATGTCATTATTCATCATTGAAATGAAAGATTAACTCCCCAAGTATACTTGTATTGATTTCAAATCCTGTTTACAATCTAAAAAATGAATAAAACATATTCAAAACAAATTCAGATTCATTTTTTGGGCTTTGTTTTAAACAAATGTATGCCTGACAGGACATCTTTAAATAAAGCATGAAAACCCCCAAAACATCATTTTGTTTGTTTGTTTCCAGATTTTCAAATGGGCAAATTTGTAAGAGCAGGTGAAATGAGACAATAGTAAGATAACTGGGGGACAGAACTGTTGATTATAGTGGTGCAGAAATTAAAAGTTTAAGAACATTTTGAGATTACACCATAGGCAAATAAAATCTTTCTTTATTCCAGAAAGTAAGTGAAATCTCAGTGAAAAAAAATAAGGAGTATTTTTCAATGAAGTGTCTCAAAATACTTATAACAGCCTACCTTTTAAAATAGACCCTTTTTGAGGTTTTGCACTGCAGTAAAGTGACTTTGGTACAACTGCAGACATTAAGCAACATCCAATTTTGTATTAATTACAAAGTTGAATGTCTTTGTACTACTGAGCCAATTGCTATTTTTGTAGATAATATGCTGTAGTTAATTTGTTTAAACTATCACTTTTCATGGTGCTATATTAATAAAATATCCAAATGTACCAATCATATTTTCTATCACTGTGAATTTGAAATCAGATCAGTAAAAGCACATTAAAGAGGGCTTCTTAAAGTTTGACAAAGTGCTTTATTATTTTCAGCAATTCAGCTAGTGCTAGTTTATCAAGCTATCAAAACACACCTAAAAAGTGTAGCAAAGCAGACGTTTTGATCTTGTTTCTTTTGTGTTGCTGTAAAGCAGGTCTTGCTATGTTGTATTTTCATTCCTTATATGTTGTAGCGAGATTCTGCAATTAATTTCTGCAGTAGTTCATATCTAATTTATGCATTGGAGCATGCAAAGGGATGTTCGCACATGATGAGGGGGATGTAAATGTTGATGTTCCCTATCAGAAAACCCAAACACAATGCAGCTAGCCTAGCACAGGAGCATAATGAAGGCTGTACTGAGAGGAAACAGTTGGATGTATGAATTGGATATCACCTACTAAATGTGAGAAAAGTAAAAATAAGCACAAATGAAATGACAAAACCATACAATTTTATATTTGTGCTGAAGGATAAATGTGAAATACATGTCTTTAAACAAAATTACTATGTGATTTTATGTCCCATGTGGGTTTGCCAATCACCAAAATGCTTTTGGGCATGAAAAGACAGAAATCTGTAACAGTGATGCTGTCATTTATGGACTCTTGTTGCAGGACCAGCTGAAGGTCCTGCTTCCCATGGGTTCCATCTAAAGTACAGTTATTGTGCTGCCTTACTACATATGTTAATTAATTTCTACTAAGTAGCAGGGCAGGGATAAATAGACAGTTTTATGATATTACTTAGGTCAAAAATGAAACAAAAACAGCCTTAAATTGTAGCTGGATACTCCCCTGTGACTGTTAAACTCTGCTTTAGATTTACCTGCTCCAACATCTGGATGGTTCCGGCCTGCTCATCAAGCTCCTCCTCCTGGTCCTTCACCTTTGCCTCCATGTCCCGGAGTTGCTTCTTAACCTGAATAACATAATAAAACAAAAGAAAAAAAATCAAACTAGAGCTTATTTTCAACATGCTGCACAGCGCACTAAACAATTTATTCAGCATTAAAGGCAGAAAACAACTTCTTTTCTATTATGAGACAACATGCTGGCTCACGACTAAAATGGGCATCAGAAAAGAAAGAATCACAGAAAGGAGGACGAACAAAGCTCCAAACACAACAACTTTCAAAGAGACATCATAAAAAGCGGACCTTAGCCAGCGATGCTTCATCCTTGGACTCCTGGGAGTTTAGGTCCATCAACTCAGCCTCCAGCTGATCCACCTTCAGGTTGACCGCACAGAGCTCCAGGTCTTTGTCCTGCAGGAGAAAACAGATGGAGGAGGAGGAAGAGGAGGCGGTGTGAAAGTGGAGCAGTACCAAACACACACATGTAACAGGGAAAGGCAGGGCTGTATTTACTCCTAGCAGCAGGTAGCTACAAGGTGTACAAACATGAACATACACTAAACAATGTTTCCACAACCTGGACTCGTAATTACACAATCCTGGTGTGTAGACGGACAAAGCAAACCAGAAAACTTATTATGCATGTAACCCATTTATAATAACCTGATTCATAAGACTCAATAAGGCCAAATTCATAACCCTCCACCCAACATTAATTAGAAAGATTGGTGCTCCTCTACAGAAAAGTTTTGTAAATATATCTCGAGGATTTGTGACACAAACCTCCAGCTGCTGTCGGAGGCTGAAGACGTCTCCGCTCAGCATGTCTTTCTCTCGGGCCAGTTTCTCCCTCAGGCTCCTCTCCCTCTGCACTTCCTCCTGTGCCGCACTCAGCTCGCTGTCAAACCTGCGCACACAAACACACGAGCTGCTGATTAATTTTGTCACAACATACACATGGGAGAAACTAAGGCATCGGTTAGGAACAGTTATCCCCACGTAAATATGGACTGGTTACTGCTAAAGTACTGAACAGGTCACAAAGACGATATTAAATATAAAAAATGTCATTCCAGTGAACAGACACACATATACACGTCTTTGACACCTTCAGAGGACAAGGGTTTTTTGCATGTCTTTGAGTGGACCACCATTTCTAGTGAAGATGAAATGATGAAAACATTTCATCAATCACCAGAAAGGAGAAGACATTTAGAATAACTTGAAAATTCAGAAAACTAAGGTGAAAAAAAAACTTCTTCTTTCAGACTTGTGTGGACCAGTCTGCTATGTCCCCAGTGTTTTTATGTCAAGGCCTCATGGGACACTGGATGGACAGTATTGGGATGTAAAAGCATTTAGAAGAACAGTGAATAACTGAATCTCTGCTGGTTTTGAAATTAATAAAGGATGTGAGGTACAGTCAATCAAACGCAGATGTCCTCGCAAGAAAATAGCTTTGTAAAGGGTTTGTCCTCACAAGTGCATAAAGACAAGACATCCTCCACACACCCAGTTTAGCAGTAGAATAAATGAGCTGGAGACTTGTCTATTCTCTCTGCACAGCGGGATGCTGTAAACAATCTGGAGCACAAAACACGTTTTTCTTCACAGCTTTTCTTGTTACTACAGCAACACTGACGGACCTTAAACAGCACACAATGAGCTCATGCAGGAGAGGGCTGGGCAAGACTTCAAGTTTTAAGATACACTGATGCTTTTTCAAAGGAGAAGATAGGTAAGACAATATTGTTTAGATTGATATAGTTTTAATTTGGTTACAAAAACATTATTTGTTTTTCTTTACGTTCATTGGTGAGTGCAAGGCTGAAAGGACTGTTTGGAAAATTAAATGGATGAAATACTCAGTGAAGGACTGTTGACAGCAGTTGCTCCCAAAGATGGGCCCATGGCTTCCAAGAAGTATAATAACAGGAAGCGGATGTCAATTTCTAATAAATACTTGAATTAAAACGACCAAAGAATGGTACATTTAGTGAGAGGACTTCTGGGTAATATCAGATCAACATAAGGCTGCTTATGAATCTACATCCCATCACAGCTACTTAAATAAGGACAAGGACATGGGAGGAATCAAAACTTGTATGGAATTCCTTATACTAAGAAACAATAACAGCAGAATATTTGGGTCTTAAGACCTTTTATTTTATGTTTTGATACTGAGTCAGCCCATTCAGCTTCAAAAATGATGTATTAGTTTCAATCTGACTTTCTCAGGCTAATATTAAGTACGTGAGTTGGCCTGTATGTGTGTCTGGTTGTGTGTGCTTTCACTGACTTCCTCTGCTTCTTCTCCAGGTCATGGTTGCGGCTCTGCTGGCCCTCCAGGTGAAGTTTAGTGTCCTGAAGCTCCGCTGTCAGCCGTTGTGCTTTCTTCTTCAGCTGTTGAATGTTCCTCTGGGATTCCTCATTATCATCCTGCAGGTCACTGATCTGAAAAAACATACATGATGCTCATGAGAAATCAGGTATGGACAATTATGTTGTTGTTTCTACAAAAGTTGGGACACACTGTAGGTTGGAAAATCCTTTTTGACCTACAGTGTGTTCAATTGGCCACACCAAGAAGACAGGAACATGTAACATTTTAAGTGATACTGTACTTAATTGATAGCTTTATTTACTTTTTTAACTTTCAAATTAGTGCTGTCAGACGATTAAAAAAAATTAATCAAATTAATTACCGGATTTATAATTAATTAATCACATTTTAGTCTCATATCTGCTTAAAGTACCCAAATAAAGAATTTGAATTCTAGGATATTATAAAATTGTAGTGCAGGACTAATCAAATTTATACACTAAGAAGTGAAGATTTGTAGATCCACATTTTTATTGGTGACAGAATAAAACCAAAGTCAGGGCAACTTGTCCAGAAAATTCTAAGCTCAGTCAGGTAACTCAAATTACACTTTAAGTGTGTTTCATAAATCAAATTTAAAATAAGAAAAAGGTCGAGGACATCCAGCAAACCAATTAGGCTGATGCATTGTTAAAGAATTCAGTAAATATAGATAAATGAATTCAAAAATAAAATAAGACTAAGTTTTAAATATGCCATTCCTGTTGTCATCTGGGCTTTGTTTGGTTTGACTGGAGACGCATGTGTGAAGTGACGTGCCACTGCCATGTACGGGTCCTCCAGCTGGCCAATATCAAAATGTTTGTGTGCTATGATTAATCGCAATTAATTTTTTTAATGCATTAATTTGCAGTGTAATTAATTAATCTAATTAATGCACTAAAGTGACAACCCTCTTTCAAATGTAATGCTTGCTACATGTTCCAAAAAGGTGGGACGGGGGTTTATTTACCACTGTGTAATACTACTTCCCTTTTTAAAAAAAAAACATAGCTTTTGGAAACTGAGGCTATATGTCTCACAGTTTGTATGGTAGACTTTTAACTTTCACTTGGAGATGTAACGATGAACTGTTTGAACTGACAACTGTTTTCAGAGGTGTTCCTGACTCTATGCACCCTTCACAGAATGATGTTCATTATCAATGCCTGGAGAATCAAAGGTCAAGGGTATTCAATGTTGGTTGTTGTTGTCGCCCTTGCAGCCTCTGTGCAGACTTTTCTCTAGAATCTTTGAATCTTGAGATGAAATTATAAACTGTGCATGATGAAATCCCTACAAACTTTGTTCATAAACTTTTGGACTATTTGCTCGTTCAATTGTACAGAAAGTGGTACATCTCTCCCCATCCTATTCTTGTAAATGACCCAGCCTTTCGAAGACACTCTTTTTACCCCAAGTGAATCTGTTCACCTTTTCAATGTTCCAGATTTTTGATCATTCCTCAACATTCCCAGTCTTTTGTTGCCCTGTCCCACATTTATTCTGAACATGTTACTGGCATCAAATTCAAAAAGAGCAACTACCTGAAAAAATAAAACAAAGTTTATCAGTTTGAATATTGAACAAATTGTGTTTTCAGTGGAAAATAGGTCAATAAGGATTTGCAAATAATTGTATTCTGCTTTTATTACCTCCACCAAGGAGGTTATGTTATTGCCGGTGTCTGTTTGTTTGTTAGCTAGTTAGTTAGTTAGTCAGTTTGTTTGTTTGATTGTTTCTCAGATTGCAATATAACTCAAAAAGTTATGGACGGATTTTGATGAAATTTTCGGGAAATGTCCATTTTGCAACAAGGACCGAATTATTAGTTTTGGGACTGATCCGGATCACGGTCTGGATCCGCCATGACAAAAAATGTGATTTTTGTGAATAACTACTGAGCTAAAATAGATATCATGATGAATCCAATTGCTAATGCTATGTTTTCATGGTCAAGGAATCTAAATATTTAGATGAAATAAAGATAGAACTGATGCTTATGGTGAAAAATCACAAAATGGGTGGGGACTGTGGCGCTGGCGGAGGTCGGCCTTCTCCGAGTGTTTTTCTAGTTTATATTGTAACAATGTCTCCACCAATAATTAACTTTAATTTTAATGAATTATTGTTTTCTTTTAGTGCTTGCCCTCACCAATCATCCACGCATGTGACAGGGCAATACAACTTTGCCATAAAAGGTAATCAAACCTGGAACATGACTTAATGACGTTTAAACTTGGCATCTTCTTACATCAGAAATCATAATTGGTATGTGCATCAGTGAGAGTGTGAAGTGTGTCAGCTCACCCTCCTCTCCAGCTGCCGTTTGTTCTGCTGCTCCACCTCCAGCTTGTCGTCAAACTCCTGCTGCAGCCTTTTTTTGGTGAACTCGATCTCTCTGATGGCTCGCTCGTATTTCAGCCTCCACTCTCCTCCTGTCACAAACACCACTAATGTCACTGACTCATTCATCAAGTTTGACAAATGTCACTTTTTAATGGTCCAGTTACCTTTGACAACACCAAAGACTGTTAGTATAAGCATAATGAAGTCACAGCTTGAATTATTTTCTGCTTTAAATGTATTTTAATGGTCGTAGCCTAGCAACACTGAAACATGTGAAGTGTAGTACAGTTCCTTTTAAAGCATGATTGTGTAAAGTGTCACATAATTTTATTAAAGAATGTGTTTTTGCCTCAGCTGAAAGCATCAAGTTTCTTGGGAACCCAAAATAAATCAATCAACTTTCATGTATCATAGCTGTACATCTAGATATTCATATAAATGGGACAGATTTAGTCCATCCCAGACTGACAACTTTAGGTCACTTCATCCCTAATTTGGTCAAATTAAAGTCTTTTTATGAACTTTTAAAACCCCAAACCAAGAAATGATAACTATTTTACCTCGCCCAGGATGTTATTTTGGCAGTATACTGTATGTCTTTGTCTGACTTTAAGGGAGATAACTCCAAAAGTCATGATGATTCATGATTTTTATCACATTTTCCCTAAGAATGTTGGTACTGGCACAAGGAAGAACATGCTGATCTAGCTGCAGTGTGCTGCACCAGATGCCTACTTCTTTAATTTCCTCAAAGGTCACATATTTTACTCATTTTCAAGTCTACACTGGCTCCTTGATGTCTCCAGAACATACTTTAAAAGTTTCTTGCCTATTCATCATCTAGATATTTGAATCTGTGATGCCTATAAATCCCTCTTTTTCAGCCCTGCTCAGAACAGGCTGTTTTAGTAAGGTCTATTTTATGCTGTGTCTTACCACATCTTCTCAGAAAGTAGATGTGACTTAATCTCTTTAGCTTCATGCTCTAATATTTACTGTGGCTGAACAGACTTGTTTGGCAGTGTTTTATTCCACCTGAGCTATCTGTTATCGGAGCAAACACCTGTCTGAGCAAATAGTTTCTGTAAGCTGGAGAAATGGAAAAAAAAGAGGAGGGATTTTTTTCTCGTGTCGAGGGTTTGAAAACAGGCAATGGCCACACATTTCTGTTCATACATCATTTAAAAAGCGTGTATTGGATGAAATAGAGTACTTATCCATGTCTCCAGCTTAATCGGCACTGAATGCATTTATATTATTTCAATTAAAGCTGCCGAAGACACTTTGAGACATGAGGCATGTCATCTTCCTGAATAAAAAAGAAAATATTTCGAGTTGTCTTAAAGGTCCAAAGCCCCACAAAATACACTTTTTTTGCTTTTAATGTTGTTTGAAGGGGCTTAAATAGCAGAAGAACATGATATAGTTTCCTAAATATGTAGTTCACTGAGAAAAGAGATATGCTCATTTAAAGAAAATACCCCTTAAAATGCTCTGTTTTCACTCCCTGGGGTCAGGGATGTGGAGTATTTTCTACTAACATACTACTGACTAAGCTAACAGTTAGCCACTACGTTTAGCCGCTACGTATGCTACATTATAGCAGTGCTGCTTGATATGGATTGGTCTGTGATGAGTGTGATGAGCCAAACGATCGTCCAATCACAAGCTGCTGTTGTTTTTAAAAGGTTCTGTCCCTGAAAACATTTTCGCAGGGCTCCTCCCCAGGTGGATTAGTGAAATATTTCCAATGTGGAACTGTCCATCTGGCATGTCAGGTTACATCACAGAGGGACACCCTGACTGTTTTGAAAGTCAGCTCTGTGATATGTAACCCCTCTTCATCCTCCAAACAGATATTATTTGGGCGGTCAAGTAGTGCAGAGCTCAATATCATCGCTTCCTGTAGCCTTCTCAACCCCTCAGATCCAAGCATTTTCAAAGGGGAGGAAGAAAGAGCTGCATTTCATTTATTTTTGTTCAACTAAAATTAAATCCTTGCTTAACACACACCCAAAACATGATGGAAATGGTCAAACCAGGACATGGGATCGACTTTTTGAGGATCTGCAAGAGCCTAAATGAGATTAAACCTTAAGGTAACTCCAAACTGCTGACATTTTATTTGTGACAAAGATCATCACAAACAAAAACTTGAAGGTCTGTCTGTCATTTCAGATTCCCTTACTTTTACAAAGTCCGGTCTACTCTGTCATTAAAATGTTTTGAAGTTTCTTTTAATAGAAAAATCATCAAATATCAGCATGTAGTTCCATCCTGACATAAAAAGAAGTTATTTCCCTTCAGTCAAAGCTCTGCCGAGTACAAACAGCAGCCTGTGTACCCGTCTATACAACATGAATGAAGACACTTAGAGAAATCGATGGTACATTCACACAGAGAGTCGGCCGCACAAAGACAGCTGGCAGCCTGCCTGCAGGGCGTCGCACTCTCACTCCTCGCTTCATTTTTCACTTTTTACTGATCCATTTCTAATGCACTTCTTCACATCGGATTTCTCTCCGCTTTTGTCAAAGCATCGATCAAGCACACACCCTCCTGGAGCTCCTGCAGCTCTTTGAGGAGATCACACAGAGTCTTTCAGAGAGAGAGTTAGGACTGCTTGGACATCAGTGTGTGGGACAGAGAGTGTGTGTGAGTGCATCTGTGGACAAAAAAAATCAAACAACACCGGCTGATTTCTTAGGAACAAATTTAGAAGATGTAGAAATCCAATATTTGGCAATGCCATTTGTTAGTTTTTCATTACGTTAATGATCAAGAACTGCAGACAAACGCCTTCACGCTGTTAAAAAGTTGGCAACATTTCTTTACTTTGAAGATGCCAAACATATTCTTTTCTTTTAAATGTCTTGAATTTTTAAAAACTACATTATCAAAAATGTTCTTTGATAAAGGAGAAATGCTTATTCATCACCAGGTCTGCCCACTCTTCCAAGTGTTGCCAACATTTTTGTGCAATTTAGACAGCGCTCCCTCTCTTTGGATTTGTGCTGTCTCACAGGAAGAAGTTTGGGTTTGTATCATGGTCAGGCAGGTCTTCTTCTTAAAACCATTAACATCCTACTTTGGGCATTCTTTTGGTTGTACTTCAGAAACTGTTTGCAATTCCGCATCACCTTTATGTCCACAAAATTAGAAAAAGCAAGAACAGCAACTGAGCAGCGAAGGTTTCAGATGTCACTGACGCATTCAGACAGGGCTCTTTCTCTGTGGTTAAAATCAAACTGAAGATCAATAAAATTCTTCGATAATATTTTGACAGCACTGATTATAAAAGATTCCCTGAGAAAAAAGTACTGAAGTAGTGAATTCTAATTTTTAACCTGACACGTCAGATGGGCCGTTCAATACTGTATATGCTATACAGAGTATCTTTCACAAGCCAATATATAAAGTAAAACACAAGTAAAAAATATATTTACACCACAAATTTGAGGATTTATATACTATTAAACGGCCGGGACAATCTTTGAATCCCCACTCTATCGAAAAGTCTGCAGTGCATTTCTGACCTGTGTCATCATCGTCCATCTCTCCATTGAGCTCAGATGCCCGGATTAATCGAGCCTCCATCACCTCCATCTCCATTGACTCCATCTGTTTCTTCGTGACGTCAAACTTTGTCTGGTGGACAGAGGAGACAGAGAATGTTGTTATGTCATGGGAGTTAGTTTGATAAAATGAAACATTTGACAAAAATAAATAAGAGTTAATTGGTTGATGTGAAGTGTAAGACTCTCCAGATGCTGGCTTGTCAAACCTGGCTCTCATAAAAAATGGTTATTTCTTACATTTGTTATATTCTGATTTTGATGGTAATTTATTCTTTTCCATGTGACTTGAATTAAGATTGTTCAGAGAATTTTATACATCAAGACTTTTGTAGAAATATTTCTCATTACAGACATAATGTTATAAGGAAAGCAAAAAGACCTTTTTTATTTCATTCTTAATGTATTAACTGTAATGGAGCTAAACTAATTACAAACTTAAAGTCTTCAACTGGGTTCAATATTTTAACTGTGCTGTCTTCATACCGAAATCAGAGCCAGCTGGGTTTGTCGTTGCATTATTACATAATTGGAAGCTAATTACTTAATTGCACCTCACTGTGCACCTGTGAGGAAGCATCTGCATCCATTATCTCCCCCTCATTAATTCTACTCACTCTGCTCCATTCACCATTTATCCATCTTTAAGTTTCTTCGGCAGTCATCCTGTTTTTCTCTCTAGAGAATTTGTTTTTTATTCACTTGTTTTTTTTTTTTTGTTTTTTTTTTACAAATCCTTCCCCAAGACTTTACTTAAAAGAAAGGACTAATTAAAATACATTTGTAAAAAAAAATGAATATTTGCTCAAATCTTAAGCATTTATCAAGACAACAAGATCCCAGCATTGAGTGCATTCCCAAATATTTAAACTTTGTTTTAACCCTTGAAGGAAAACAGACCTGATCCTCTGAACAACTACCACAAGCTTTGAAACAAGACTGCTTCAGTTTCAGATGGCTTAATGACCTGCTAATGATATACAGTATATATATATTTTTAACTATTCATTTAGTCATTGTTTTTTCGATTTTACAAAACATATCATTCAGTCATTTTGAAAAACTGACTGAAAAACAAAAATAACAATTATAAAATACACAAAATTAAACAGCAACCATAAGGAACAATAAAGAGGTTAAAACTGAATAACAGTGAGCAAAAAATATATCAAAAGTTACAAATAAATAAGAGAAACCATAAAATAATGAAAGAGACATTTCCTGCTGGGCAGAGTTTATACTATGACAAGGATTTACTAACAGCTACACGCTGACAAAATTTAGTTACAACCCACATCTCTTATCATGACCTGCTTATTATATTTATTTATGAGGCATATTATCACTTGTATTTTTGACAGGACTGTAAGCAAAGGTCAGTAATATTGTTCTAAACGTGACCCCTTTTGACTGTACAGTTTATAAGCACATTTACTGTTTGTCAAAAAGATGAATTTAGACCTCAGATATCCTGAGGGGGAGAAACAGGTTCACTAGTTTGCTCATACTTTAACAACTCTTTGAACAAGCTGGTGTGTTCCTGCACTATGAGTCTGTAATTAGGAAACATTGAACTATATTTTCCAACAAATCTCAGCTTTAAACCTTAAAGTGAAATAAATAGGCCTCTCACGATAATCAATACATAATTTAACCGCACAATAAATAAAAACATTCTCGGTGAGTTTGCCGGCCTCGATAAATTGACACATACATGTATGTTTGTTTTCCTCCTCTCTTTCTACCAAACAGGCTAGATGAGAAGATGGGTCATGCTGTGCGACTTCCTCAACACCTGTGTGCGTTGGTTTCATAGCGGATTTAGTGGATTTAGAGTAGAGTGAGCATCTGTCAGTCATTCAATCTTTGGGGGGTAGGTGGGGCAGCTAGCACGTACACACATAGCTGCAAGTGAGCGTTGTGAGGAGTAATGAGGTAACAAACACTAATATGAATGATGCCAGGAAAGCCATGGTTCCTAAGCCCAAATGCCACAGTACAAGTGTGGGAATATTTTGGTTTTAAACAGAATGAACAAGGTATGAGCCCATGAACACAGACGAGCCAATATGTCGGATTAATTTGAAAGTAGTGCCGACGAAGAAGGGGAGGTGCAGCGGAGCCTTCGTCCCAACAGTCAGCGCTTACTAAGGTGTTTGGACGGCAAAGTAAACACAAATGAAACAGCGCAAAATGATGGACGCTCACAGTGTTGTTCGCTACATTGCAAAACAAATGCAGCCCTTTAATTCGGTTGAAAAGCCTGCATTTGACAGACAGTATGAATTGACTGGGAGAACAAACATGTCACAAACAATTCTGGAACTGTAGTAGTAGTAGTAGTAGTAGTAATAAAGTTTATTTCGGACAAATTAATAACAATAACAATAATAGTAATACAAATAAGGTAATAATAATGATATCAATGATGATGATCAAAAATAAAACAAAAATACTTTACAGAAGCCAAACGCATGAAAACTAAGACAATAAAACATATCAAACTGTATAAACTCCATTTTATTTAGTGTTTTTATTTTTGTGTGTGTTTATTGGGTTTTTTTTTTCTTTACAGAGACAGGGTCTATTGTTTCTACTGTTTTTGAAAAGAATAATGATTTTTATTTACATGCAATTTTTCCTAAAAGACAGTCCATTTCATTTCATTCTTTTTTTTTTCTCTTTTTTTTGTTAAATTTATTATACTGATTGTTTAATTTATTTGAATAAAAAGCCTTTCAATTAGAGTTTAAAGAAATAAAAGTTTATTGCTTTTGATATGGTGTACTCACTTTATTATGACATATTATAATTACATTAATGAAAAAATGATATTTCAAAACGATATTGTCAATAAAACCTTTTATCTGCAATAAGTTTTTGGACAATTATCGTCCAGCAAAATTTGTTATTGTGAAACGCTTAAGAATAAAGCAGATTAGAAAACTTACAACTGACTGACTAAGACCACAAACTGTCATTTATCTCCATTTATCAACACAAAAAACGTCCTTTATTTTACTTTCCTGCACTATACCTCGCTAGAAAAGGGCATAGAGGCTTTCTCATCTCAAACATGTGCCATCTTGTTTGTGTGTGTCTCTACCTGCAGGTCCTTCATGTCTTTCTCCAGTCTGAGTCTCTCTGAGGTTTCCGTCTCCAGCAGCTGAGATGCCGACTCTCCAGTGTTCCTCTCATCGGCCAGCTCTGACGACAGCTCTGTGATCTGATTTACACACACGGAAAAACAAACAATTCACACACATGTGCACACACATCAAACATGGCAAATAAAGACAAAGGGGAAATATCATTACTGCTCATACGGACTGTAATGGCATATAAAAAATACCCATCAACACATGACCTTGAATCCATGCTATCCTTTCATGTACAGGCTTTTGAGCTTAAAATGTATGCCAAAATATTAACTGCTTCATTAAGAAATTCAAAAGCTGCTTTTCTTTTCTGACCAGCAAAAGCTCCATAATTCAATACCCATGTTAAATAATCCTTTGCACCTTTCACAGTGAAAGGACAAACGTTAAAAAAAGCTGAAACCTCCTCCAGACTCTTACTCTCCTGTTTGACCTTTGTTGTTACTATTTTATGTGGAGTAACTTAATACACACAGGCTGTGTTTTCCTCAGCTGACCTATAGATCGACCTGTTCCGCCCTCACATAGGACGTCTAAATTCTCTGTTTGCTTCGAGGCCCAGCAGAGCGGACACTGAGCTCTTCTTCTGCAGACATATTTGATCAAAGTGACACTCCTTTATTGGACAGTTGTTGCAGATGCTTATCGCTCCACTGTCCAGTGTTTCAAACTGAGATTCAGTCAGCCAGATTTTATGGTTCATCAGATGTGTTTAATCCTTTGAGGGATTTTTTCCTCAACTCAGTATCTTTTAAGAGAAATGGCCTAAATCCTCTGATGTCTCCTGGTGCTCACCCGACTCTCCAGTCGGTCCGTGTTCAGCCTCAGCTCGTTCCTCTCTTTCTCCACTTTCTCCAGTTTCTGCTTCAGCTGCTGGATCTCCTCCTGTGAGGTGGAACATACAAAAAGATTCAGAAATCTTAGGCCAAAGCAGACAGAGGACACCAATCCACAGAAACATCTAATAACCATCCAACATGTAATCTAAATGCTGCATGACAGTGGTGCTCTGCTCGCTGTTTTCTTTCAGTTTTACCTCTTGCATTGCTTTGTTGGAAAAGACAGAGCACTATTTCATGAGAAAATATCAGTATGGGTATTTGCTGGTCCAAGAAGAGTTTTCAGAAAGTTACAATGGTCAAAATACCAGAGAAAAAGTAAAAATTGCATACATTTCTGGGTTTAAAGGGTTTTTAAGGGATATTATGATGGTTTTAATCAGTGGTTTTCAAACTATTTTGACCAAAAGCACACCTGAGTATTGTGCACACCATATTCATATCCATACAAAGTAATTTTATTAACGTGTTACAGAAGGCTCATCATATCAGTGTCTAAAATATAACTCAAATCTTATAGTTACAAAATACTAAACTATATTATTCATTAGATATCTATTTACAGTTTTATCTGAGAACTCATTTGGAACCTATTACATTTTCAAGATTTAAAAAACAGAAGCTCAAATGCTAACCTAATGCCTGGTTTAAGACGTCATTACAGTACCACTCTAAACACCCAACAGAGAGCATAAGCTAGGTTTGAATGCTAGCAGAGCTTCACGCACAGAGGTGTGCCAGCTAACCCATCAGCTATAGATTCTGCATAAAAAACTGTCCAGCATTTTATTTTCTATGTAATACCACATTTTTCAGATCAGACTATCTACTGCTTTAATGTAAAGTGTTGTTAAAGCACAAACCTCTGGCAAGGCATTTCTGAAATTGCTGAGAGTTATTGTCAAAAATGCATTAAACTGCTCTATTCTGCACAGTTAACAAATCCCACTATGATAAAGTCCCTTGATTTGTTTCCTGTGCCACGACCAAAATTTCCTGCTCGTTTAATAAAATCACGTCCATAACTTTTTGATTCATCCTGTTCATTAACATACAAATGCTAGTAAAAAACATAACCGTATTGGCGGGTATAATACTAAACAGCAGCTATAACTACAGAAAACCAAACAAATGTATACTGTTAGCACGAAAGTGTGGTAAAAGGAAAAAAAGTGAAATATTTAGAAGACTACTGAAAACTGAATTTAACAAAATATATTTAAAACATGTTGCAAATAACTTAACTTTATAATATAGACAGGTTTAAGAGATCACATGCATTTTTTGACATTCAGAACTATAAATTATTCAATAATGGGTGTCTAAAATTTCTATTTTTGTTGTGGTAGCATCAAGCAGGTATGAATTTTGCATTATTGTTACGACAATCAGATCACATTTCAAATTCTGGTACAAGGAAAAACCTACAACAAACATTTTAAAGATATTTTTAACATGTGTGAAGGCATGCCCTGCTCAAACCTCTCTGTGCATGGCTTGACTCTTATTTTTTTAATAACTACTTATGCTGATCTTAATAAAAATAAAAAGATAAATATGAAAAAAGAACACTTACATCCTTGCCGCGGATCTGCTCTTCCGTCAGCTGCACTTCTATCAGCGGTCTGACGGTGGTGAACAGCTTCCACCACGGCCAGTCTTTGACGCCACGGTTCTTCTTGATGTTCTTCTGGATGCAGCGGATGGCAAGATCCTGGATCTGTCAAACACAGAAACACAGACACAGAGATAGTGTAAGAAATGCTTCTGTCATCTGTAACCAAAGAGAGAGTACTATTTCTTCATATGCTGATACAAGTATGTCCTGGATGTCAAGGAGGGTTTTGATATTTTATTCCACTTGCCAGTTTTTGGTGCTCTAAAGTCTGTAACTTCGCAGGTATGGAGACAAGAGTATGGTAGTTCAATAAACAAAGAATGAAGGTTTGAAACTTTTCCACTTTATAAAATAAACTGTGATTTTACGTTAACATTGCACAAGAGATTCAGACCGAGGCATTAGACAATTTGGTCTGAACAGAACAAAAGCTTTAAAACCACGTTTAATAAAACAACATCAACACTTTAGAAAATGTCTGAATTCAGAAAAGAGTACACAGCCAAGAATGAGCACAAAAATGTGCAGGTGGAAAAGCTCTAATCTGGACCATCTCTCTGTAATCTTCTTAACACTTTAACACACTTCAGGTCTGGTTCCCACACTCCTCTGACCTGCACAGAAAACACTCAACGCTTGAGCCTGCACTCAGCTCGAGGAGGAATCCTAGCCTCTTATTTTTGGCTCATTCAATTCAGCTTTCCTCGGGATGATAGAACATGAGAAGCAGAGGAAGAGGCTGATTTTAAACACCTTTCAAGATATGAGAGGAAAAATCAGAAGAAGAAACGTGACTCATCAGGCCAAAGGGATGGAAAAGATTCTGTACTTAATCACAAATATTCAAAGAAAAATTAGGCGAAGAGACACCGTCAATCAAAATGATCCATTGAGATGTCTATGACTAATATTGTTTCTGCAATGGTATTAGAGTTGTTTGATTTAAAACAGAAATATTTAGGGTTCAAAATCCTGCTACAACTCTGAAGGACTGAAATGATCAAGCATATCTTCAACACAATCACCCAAATTCTGCGATCCTGCCAGCTTTTTAAAAATCTTTTTCTTACTTATACACAAATTCGAAACCTACTTACTCTGTAAATCTTCCAAAGAAGTTTCTGTCTGATCTATGGATGCAGCAGTAAGACTTAGTGTTTACCTGAACAGCCAGGTAACACGGGTAAGAGGAGAACGTGTTGATGTGCTGTGGTAACATGGTTACAGTAAACCAAAGTCTGTACTCACAAACACCCTGGAACAACCTGAGAATCTCAGAAAGCTCCTTTTGAGCTCAAACATTTATCAGCAGGAGTCTAAGCTTGAATGTGAACAGTCTGAGAGGAACTCAGAGGAAGTTTTCGGATAGTTTAAAAAGGGCAAAGTAATAATTAAAGATCTCTGAGTGATAATAGACATGAAGGGACAGCATAATGACTTGTTTTGATGATAAATCTAGTCATAAACTTTGCCCTCTACACTTCATCTTTGGTAAAAACTTAAAAATGCTATCCCTCATGCTTGACAATCAGAGGAATATGACAAAAGCCCCATCCACAGTATATTTCTGTACAATGTTAAGACTAAAAAATAAACTGTCATTACTCCTTTGGAGAAGACCCCCTCATTACACCTCAGTGACAAAGTGTAGACAAAAGGAGGGCTGCCATTAAAGACATATACTTTAAAGTTTCAGTTAATTATTTATTCATTTATTGAGGAAAAAAGTTTCAACCCTTTTTGTCAAAAAAAGAAAAAGAACATTCTTGAGCATTAAGCTGGTGATTATATGAATCTGTCCCTCTGCCACTTTAATATTTTTCTGTCACTGAGGTGGACAAAGTTTTAAAATGTTGCTTTATACAAAAAAAAACCCATATAAACAATTATAGTGGTCTTTACTAAGACCGTTTGAATTTGGAGTGTTTGAACCTTAACGTGCTTTTTAGGCATATATTTAATGAAAGCTACTCACAAAGGCAAACACAAATCCTCTTCATGTTAGCAGCAGCTTATATGGTTTAAACGATCGCACCGGCAGATGCCAGCGTGAGTGTCGACTCATTTAATGCCTCTGTTGAGAATCAGACTATGCTGTAAAAAACGCTTCATAAATGTTAACAGGGTATGTAATGTTGAAATCTTGAGCTTTGTTAGAATAAAATACACAGAGGACTTACCACAGTTTAATATGAAGGTTTACGTTTACAGTGAGGATGATATTGTTCAGTTAGTTTAGACTTCCAATAAAGTTACATGACAGCATGAAGAGATGTCCTCCAGCTAGAGGCAGAGTATAACTGTGCTATGGCAAGGGATGCCATCATTTGTCCACAACTACCATGAAGCAATCACTTCTTCTTGGTCCAGCATATACTATCTTTCCATGTTTTAATTCACTCATTTTTTTTCCCTTATTTACTCTTATCTCACAATCTTCCAGATGTGATGTCGTCATCTAATCAACTTCTAATTGTTACTGTCTTCTTATCGTCATTATTATTATCATTTTCCCTTTATTCTTTATTAATGTTACTCATATGCTGGTATTTTAATCACACTTTTGTAGAATATTAATCTAGTGCTTCAAATATTTCCAGCCAGACCACTATCATCCATTTACTTAACTTCCTTGACCCTTTGAGTTTTCATTTTTTCCCTGCCTTGTTTAACTCCATTCTCCATTTGACCTGACTGTTCATCCTCATTTTATTGTTCTGTCTTTGTTTTCTGTTTTTCCTGCTTTAAAGGTGCTTCATAAATAAAGTTATTCTTATAAATGAAATGTATCTTTTCCAGTATTAATTCATTGTTGCAGCCCGAGATAAAATGTTTCATCCCCTTGAATAAAGCCTGTTGTATATCTGATACATACTTTAATAATACCTCTATCGAATCAATTTGATCAACAAATTACAAAAAAAAAATGTGACTACATTTAGATAAATAATAAAAAAGCCCCCAAGTGGATTATCAGTTGACAAAGACACCTACTTTATCAAATAAGAAACAACATATATCTGTCTATCTATATCTATCTATCTCTGTACGTATATTTACAGTACAGGCCAAAAGTTTGGACACACCTTCTCGTTCAATGTGTTTTCTTTATTTTCATCTCTTGTAGATTCTCATTGAAGGTATCCAAACTATGAATGAACACATGTGGAATTATGTACTTAACAAAAAAGTGTGAAATAAATGAAAACATGTCTTATATTCTAGTTTCTTCAAAGTATCCACTCTTTGCTCTGATCACTGCTTTACACACTCTTGGCATTCTCTTTATGAGCTTCAACAGGTAGCCACCTGAAATGGTTTTTACTTCTCAGGTGTGCCTTTCCAGGGTTAATTAATGGAATTTCTTGCCTTATTAATGGGGTTGGACCATCATTTGTGTTGTTCAGAAGTCAGGCTGATGCACAGCCGACAGCCCTATTAGACACTTTTAAAATTAATATTATGGCAAGAACCAATCAGCTAAGTGAAGAGAAACGAGTGGCCATCATTACTTTAGTGAGAATCTACAATGTAATTAGTGATGAAAATGAAGAATAAACACTGAATGAGAGGGTGTGTCCAAACTTTTGGTCTGTACTGTACATATTTTTTCTTTTAATGGAAAGTTTGATTTCTTTGGATTTCAGTAGAGAGTGAAATAAACATTTCAGCTCCAATAAAAAGTAGAATTTTCTGGCTGTAATTAGTGCTTTAAGGCTTTAAAACATTAAACAGTACTTCGACTGCTGGGTGTCTCAAACCAAAATTGGACATTCTGGTACAACAACAACCTTTTTTTCTTTTGGAAGGAAAAATCCACATGTACATAGACCCTGCATCACCTCTGAGCAAAGATATGAGAGATTTGAGATATGACTTTGGTCCACATCATCCTCATTGTTTGGAGAGGGTTCCACCTCGAAGCTACTATTTAATTAGACTCAAGGCAGTTTGTCTGCGAGGAGAAGCTCCCATGATCCTCCTCTCTCTGCTGAATGTCATACAGACATAGACAGACAGATCAGCTTCAAAGCTTTCAGTGGATCTTTTCTGTTTGTCCTCTCCTCCGCTCTCTCTCTGTCTCCTCGTCTCCGGAGCTCTTTGTAGGCCACTCTCCCCCCTGGCATGCGGCGAGTTGGGGAGGAGCTGTGAGGAAACAGAAGGAAGCTCCCCAGAACAGGAAACGAAGTCGATGGAGGAACAAACGAATTGATTTTGTGTTGCGTCAATAAAAACAGCGCCTGAGTGAAGAACTAGTCACAGAGGAAAACAGTGGTTTAGAGTGAAGTCAGCTTCAGTCTTTTCACCAGTTGTTTTGGTCACAATTCAAACCAATGACGAGAAAAGTCTTTCGCTCGCACGATTTAATTAAGAAACACTTTTACCCATCAGCCTCCTATTTGAGCATAAACCAGTTTAATGAATATCCATAATTTATGACCCAATTTGCATTAAAAATGATCCAATCTTCAATTTACATGCAACAGTTCCTCCTTTTCCTGGTGTGAGTGTGAGGCATCCAAAGAACCCCAACAAAACACACATTAGTGCCTAGTTGCTCGTAACAGCCACAAAGAAAATGGACCTAATTCCGAACTGAATCAATTAAGCGAGATTACTTTTCAGCCCGAGAGAAGAAGGAGCTCAAATCGAGCTGTTCAGACGAGTGAAACAAACTAAAATGTCCTTGAAAAGTAATCTGAGCTGGCAGGATGGAGCACAGTGAGGGAGGAAAATATAAAGTGACATGGTAATGGAAGGAGGAAGAGGATCCAAAGTTTAATCTCTGCACACACACAGACACACACTTTTAATAGGTGCCTTAAGAGTGTGCAGCAAATACTATTGTATTCAAATTAGAAAACTTGCACAAACTACAACCAAACTTCAGAAAGACTTCTGGTTTCTTCACAACAGGCAAAAGACATCAAACTGCCAAGACATCCCAAAATTCATATGGCTTCAGAAAATGTACAGGCTTTCTCTAAAGCAGCCCTATTCAATTAGCGGCCCAAGGGCCACATGCGGCCCAAAAACAACCCTCCAGTAGCACGAAATCAATGTGACTGGGCGAGAAAAACAGGAAAAACTTTTACAAACATTGTCAAGGTCTTACAAAAATTCCAACATTATTCCAGACATTCAATGCAACATGTTCTGAAAGGTTGCTGTTGATCAAGTTACAATAAATGCACTTTCAAATGTGACCAAAAGATGGTGTTTTTAATCTGCACTTTTTTATGTTCATATACACCTTAATATGTGCTTGTATTTACCAGTCAATACATGTTGAAGCTTTACAACAGTATTTCAGCAGAAGTTCAGTTTAAGTAATAAGTAATAAACATCCAGTGTGTTTGTTATCTATTATGTTTCTTTTACGTTGTTAAATCTGCTTACTGTGTGCCAAAAATGTCTGGCCCAGCTCATGTCCTAAGTCTGAAAATTTGGCCCGACTGGATTTCTAACTGAATAGCCCTGCACTAAAGGTTTATTATTTTTTCAGACAAATATGTCCGTAAAGCTCATGTTGTTTAAAAATGTCATTATATGATTCTTCTGACTTCATTTTGCCAACAGTGAGTGCAGTGTTGAAAAAATTAAATCAAAATCTATAAGTGGTGCAACATGTATCCATGGTTGATACATATATAGTAACAATTTTTAGCACCACACAGGCATGGGGCCCCTCAGAAAATGGGCTGTCACATCTCAAGAGTTCTACTTTTAATACCTTAATACTTGACTGAGACAAATATGGTAGGGATGCATTGTGGTCTGGGCACCCATGAGTTCATCACTAGCATTAATCATTGTCTTGAGTTAGACTACCATTGATGATACTTCAATAAAATGATCACCACAATCATTTAGACATGAGGACCCTCCTGAAATGAGATGTAGCATCTCAAGAGGCTAACCTCTAATAAATCAGACGACAGGTCTGTGGTTCATGAATCTGTCACTAACTTTAGTTCTTACTTTAGTCCACTTGTCTCCTCTTACCTCCCTTCCTTCACCCAACACAGCATCATGCGGATTTGCTGTTCATCATGAGACTGGGATCCACATTCAAGATTTCCTGCTGCTTAACAGAAGGTTTTTTCTTGTTGCCGTGATGGAGGGATTCATGATTGGCTAAATGGATTCATGTTAGGTATTGGATGTATATATTTGTATATATATGTATATGTGTATTTTATATGTATATATGTATCTATGCATATATGTGCATCCATGAAAAGAAGAGATTTGTGCTCTATTGTAAAATGTCTTGAGATAACACTTGTTATGAATTGGCGCTAAACAAATAAATATTGATTGATTGATGTAATCACAGGTTATGGCAGCCACAACCGAAGTAAGATGGAGTTCTCATGTTCCCCCCTGCCTTGGTGTTTTTTCATGCAGGTTAGGCAATAGAGCTGTGTATTGGCACGAATCTGGCAATACAACATGTATCACAACAAATTGTGCTATACTGCGGCATTATTAGCAGAGGGATATATCACCATTTCTCCGCTAAAGTCTCTTCTAAGAGTTAAGAATCCACAACATTTTAGTGCTATCACTTAAATTGTGGTCTCTGAAACTAAGATAAACTTTGTATGGTATGGTAAAAAAAAATAATATTAATTTTGAATGACAGCCTTACCTTTCTCTTCTTGAAGGCTTGTCGGGCGAGGTATCCTCTGCAGGCAGCCTGGAACATAGAGATGTTCCTCCTGGTCTGAACGTCACGCTGCTCCTCCAGACGAGAGAGGGTCCCTGCTCTGAAGAACACCTACAACAGAGGGAAGGAGGACGTCAGAGATGTATCATCTGCTGAAGTTTGACACTGGGGTTAGCAAAATATACACCCCCAACCTCTTAAAACAAGGCTTGACACTGGGGTTCCATTGTCTCTAGAGGAAGTTAAATGCAATGATGTTATACAAATATATTTTTATTTCACAGTCACTTACAGTTAGAAAGACTTGAGTCGAGTACACTTGACAAACACATATGGACTCAGTGGACACAATAACTTTGCCAAAAATGTAGGATTTACTAGAATGCCTGGCAAGACTACTATGTGTTCAAGGTTGATTGTACTAGGCAATTAATATCTGATTTATTGATTCAAGAATCCATTGAAGGTTTGTCTAAAAGGATACCCTTGAACTTAACCTAAAAACCTATTTTGACAAAAGGATCAAATTTGGGGTTTAAGAGCTTGACGACCCAGTGACCTAAACTTTACTGTAAAACATGCATCTGAACCATAAAAGTAGTAACATATTATTCTTTCATTTTAAAACAATAGCTCATGTTAATCGATCAAAAGAGACAATGGCATCTCTCCCACTCCTACAAAGAGCACCTGTATATAGCACTATGTAAATTTGGAAGCAAACGGTAATCATCTATCAATCTATCAAGAGGTGTATAAAGAAAAAAAAAAGAAGTGTATAAAAGCGTGCATGCTGTTTTACAACACTAGTTTGCAAGATGCCAAATAGTTAAGGGGAGGGTTGTTTGCCCATCTCTGTGCTGTGTTCCACAATTAGTGAGGATAAGAGACAAGAAATGGAGGGTGATATACAAGGTTGGGAGAAAACAAACGGAGTGTGTGAACAAGAAGCCAAATAAAAAGTAATTACTGGACAGGCTTTTACATGTAAAAAAGGAGCCTCAATAAACAACAGGAACCTCAGACGATGAGGTTTTGTTGATATTGGATGGGAAAGTGAAGTAGTTTTTTCAAGCCTTTGGTCCTATTTATTGAACCTGTGTGGTAAATTAGCATCTTTAACATGTCGTCTTAGCCACAGACTGTAGACATGATGCTAACATGAATACATGTACTCTACTTGCAAAAGGCCAGCTGACCACAGTAAATTCATATTTTCACATATAAAATAACCACGCTGTTCCTTATCATACTGTTCATTGATAATAGCCATCTTTTAAACAGATTAGGAACATCCTATCTTGTTGATCTGGTTCCCAGCTACACTCCAGATAGATCTCAGGTCATCCAACTAGCTGCTTTTGGTGGTGTCTAGCTATAATCTCAGAGTCAGAGGAGATCGTTCTAGTTGCAGCTCCCAGGCTTTGAACCTCTCTCCCTCTAAGATCTGCTCAGTCCCCTATCACTTTCAAATCTATGATACAGACCCATTTCTTCTCAGTGGCCTTCAATTGAATGACCCCGAGACTTCTGTTGTATTAAATTTTGACAGATTATAGATTGATTTTAATTGTTGTATTATACTGTTGTTTTTTTATGGTTTCAGTTTTAGCTTGTTTGTCCTGAAATGCTGCGCTCCCTAATAAAGGTTCTCACTGCCACTTTCCTTTATTGTTTGTGTCATTGCCATATTTTGTTTTTAAGTTTACTATATAAATATTGACTTTACTTTACTTGACCACCCTCTGTTCTTCAACAAAATACAAGAGTCTTGAAATATAAAATGTAGATTTTACTTGTTAATAATAAAACCTTGTTTCTTATCTCCCTTAATTTCTCCCAAGTGCTGGACAATTACCTTTTTGGTTTGACAGATCTTACTATATTGTCATCTCCAGAAATATTCCCCCGACTTTTATTGCATTTTTGTAATGATTTGGGCATCAGTGATGTTACTACAGGAATACCAATGAGGCACCATTTTATATTTGGCCATTAAGATTTGAGACAGGCTGACACTGACCCCTTTAAAAACCCTCATCATGGTGCTCAGGCTCGGGCGGGATCATTTGTGTCTGAAAGGAGCCGTTATTCTATCCCTCTGTCTGAACTGGCCGGCAGCTCTTTGTACGAAAAGATTCATTAAGACCCATTTGAGTGAAGCTTCGTCCTTCAGAATGAAGGATCGCTTCAAACTATGAATTTAATTGTTTTTAGTGAAGATTTAGAAAACCTTGGCCTTGATGGAATAAAGGTTATTGTTAAGTTCTGTGTTGTACACTGGTCTGTGTTGTATGTTTTTTCGTCCATTACAAAACATCTGTGCTTGATTTATGCTTTTCATGTAAGTTAACACAATGGAGCATAGCAGAGCATTATTCTGAGCCTTCAGGATATATTACAATATTTTAAATAAGATTTAAGATTAAGTTAGAAAACACAATTGTAGTTAATATAGTCAAAAGAGGGTTAGAATAATACTGTAAAAGTGAGAGTGTAATTTTAAGAAACTGTATCTTAAGATGAAATATAGGATTTAATGGTTTTTAAGGGATGTATAATATTATTAGTATATCGATATCAGCAGATATAAACATTTCTGCCAATGCTCACTGCCGATAATGCTACTAATACACCTTTCTCAAAGTTAAGTATGTACCTCAATTTCTAGGTCATGGTTTTCAGTTTGGTTTGGTTTGACAACTTTGGTCGTTGGAAAGATCAATTTAAAAATCTTTCTTCAACTGAGAAGCAAAAGATTAATTTCATCAGAATGGCAAGGGGTCATTGAGACAACAGCCTTAATTTTTCATTCCTAAACAAATTATTTATGTTACTTTTAAGGGAAAAAAAAGCTATAATTCAGTTTGTGGTTCATATAAATAAATAACAACCTGCTGTTGTTCTATTTTTTAATCCAAAGGACACAAGCAAATCTGACCCTAACCAGCAGTAATTATTCGAGATTGTAGACAAAAGTTGTTTTTACCTTTCTTGAAATTACATTGAAACACATCTATTTGTTTATTTAATTGTAACTTTTCTGAGCTATAACCAAACACTTTATAATACACTGAGCTCCACCGTTTAAGTATTAATTAAGCCTGTTCAGTTTATTTCTAACAGACATCCTGCAGACTTTAGCAAGGACTTAAAATGGGTTAAAACTGTGAACTAACAGGACTTCAAAAGAAGGATGGGTGATGGGTGATTTCTCATTCCCATTTTGAGTAGATGATGATGGCTATGGTGAAAAGGTACAATGTGTAAACTAGGGCTGGGTATTTCCAGCAACTTCACGATATGATACGTATCCCGATACACGTAAATTGTGAACATTGACTATGCTTTAAGCAAAATTCTTGACAAGTTTAGTTTTTTCTTATAAGAAGAAAAAGAACAAGGATGAGTTTGAAGTGGTTCTACAACTTAGGAGACATAAATTTTGATCCTCAAAGATGGTAGACCTAAGTTCAAATTTAGAACATATGCTTCATTATGTAGCTCGTCTTCTACCTTGAACTGTGTCACTGTTAACATTACCCAAAGTGTATTTACAACAACTGTCAAAATATTTAGGCCGTATCGATTCTGTAGAATCTGTATCGATACACGTATCCCAACGGAGTGTCATACGATATTTTGCTGTATCGATACTTTGAGCACAGGCCTAGTGTAAACATAATTAGATGCACAATGCTGATGTTCTTGGAGTTTATGTTTCTCCTCCAAAACCTGCTAAATGTTTGTGCACCAGCACTTTAAGAAAATGATGCTCTGTCACAGGAGCCACAAGGCTCAATGGCAGCATTGATAAACTCAAAAATGATCAACTTACAGTTTGGTAAATTCTGAATCATCATACCCTGTAGTCCCTGTGCAGCTGTCTGTGCTCAAAACCAGTGCCGCAATGCACTCAAATGTATTTGACCACTCAAGGTTGTCTGAATGCTCTGACAAGATAATGTGTTCACAGAGATTAAAGCTGACAGACACCACAGCTATCATACAATCAAAATGCTTTCAGTCTGAAACAGCCATGGCAACTGTATAAGTGTCTCCTTTCCTCTCTATTCAACGATTTCAGAACTAAACAAGCGGTGCTTCATTGGAGAACCTGCAGAGAGCTGATGATGATGCTGAAACATTCTGGGAGGAGATAAAACATGTGGCGAACAGGAGCTGTGAGCTCCTCTGAGGGCCGTTTGTTGGGGAGGAGATGGTTACATGATTTCAGGCGCCGAGCCACAGACAAGCTGGCAGAGAGACCACGGAGACATTTGGCAGAGAGGAGGAGAAGCCGCTGCTGCCACCTGCACTCCCCCTGCTGTAGCTGTCATTTGTGACACTTTAATTTGGATTTCAATTAATCCTACAACCAAACTAGCATGAACTATGTTTTGTGAGATTCTTTCTTGAGAAAAGCCAAAAGTAGAAGCAAGAGAAGTGTTAAAAATGCTCTGATTAATAACTGTGTCTCAGTGAGATGAAAGAAGTTCAAACTCCTGATCAAGCTCAAATCTTACTTATCAGAATTGCATTATTCCCAGATACAGTATTGCAATATATTGTGATATATCTAACTGTCACCCATGTATTTGGATCTGTATCATATACACAGCGCTGATCATGTAAACTGGAATCTGGGAGGAGATTTTGTGTTTTGGAGAACTGCCATCATTAAGCCCTTATACTATTATTACACTGACTGATGGGTTTTTTTCTCTGTGACTTGGCTCATAAACATTTCTAATTGTGCTTTTGATAGATTTATGTCTGTAACACGAGCCAGGATATCCTTATGAAGGATACTCAAAGATTTCCTAGTAAAATTAAGATTTAATTAAAACACTGACACATTTGGATCCAATGGTTTATCTAACATCTACTAAAAAAACATTTATTAAACACAATCCCAACACTGTGCCATTCTGAAACCTTAATATGAAATGAAAAATATTGAAATACTTATGAACATGTCATTGAATTCTAATAAAAACAAAGAATAATAAGAGTAATTTCATCATGTCAAATAAGAAACAACAAATGTTTACCACATCTGAAATACTCTGTGATGAAAACATCATTCACTTTGCTGCTTAAAATTGAACTGAAACAACAATATCCATCAAAATAATTACAATTATTTCTAAAAACATTCAGCCCTACACAGACTCAAACTTGATTCTCTTGTACCGATCTACCAATGCGAATTACCCTTAGTACCTGTAAATGCACTTTTCTATATGTATTATTTTACATAGTGCTGTCAGTAGATTACAAAAAATGAGTGATTAATTAATTATGACCTGTAATTAATAAATCTAATGAATATCTTTTAATCTTACTTAAAAAATTATTGAAAAAAGCCTCAACTTGAGGTGTTTTCATTGAAATTCATTAGATTATTGTGGCAGATCAAAAGAATGCTCTCCACCCCCAAAAAACTCAAACACAAGAAGCCCCGAGCATAAAAACTCTCCACCTTTAACGGCCCAATCAGGGGACAGAGGCGGAGCTGCAGATGTGACGACAACAGGAAGTGTCTGCATGTTTTAAAACAACAGCGGCGTGTAAAGCCGTCTCCATGGACGCAGCAAGATCTGCAGTTTTATCAGAAATGGACTCAATTTTTCCTTTAAAAGAGGAGAAAAGAACGTCACCTAAAGCTTTCTTATGGGAAATCATGATTTTGCTCTTCTCTCAACTGGAGATAACTGCTGGAAAACTGGGAAAGATGTGGAAATGCTGCGCTAACTGCGCTAACAACACCGAGCCGTAGTCATGGCTACCCTACGATAGTAAATATGCCCTCCACAGATGTTTACCGGGAGAACTTGATGGGTTTTATCTTTGACGAGATTCATGTCATATGTGGGGGATGATACATCTGTGTGGTATAATTTAATGTTTGATAGGACACTAGTCTAAGGACTGAAGTACTCGAAGTTTAAGCTAACGGCTAACAACAGGGTCCAGCTGCTACGTCACACTGTGGCTTGATATGGACAGGTCTGTGAAGAGTGTGACGACCTGCCCTGGTATTTGAGGTGTTACCCTTTGAAAAATCGAAAACAGTGAAATCGGATTAAAAATTAGATTAACGCGTTTAAAAACATGGCGCGCTAATTCTGACTATAATCTATTAATCTCAAAATACGCGATAATTTGGTACCCCAAATTTTAAAGTGGCCCTTTAATTTAATTTAAATGTTGTGTTTTGACCATTTCCCTTTCATTGTTGTTGAACGTGTCTTTATAAAATGCAAAGTAAAACTCAAAATTTATGCTAACATAGATTTCTCTGAAAGTGCAGTGCATCTTGGGTGGCCCGCCTACCTTCAATATGCCTGTTATTATGAGCAGATGTGACTGATGCTGAGCTGATATAAAGCTTGTGTATTAATCATACATTATCCTTCTTCTCTTTAAAGTGGCTCATTTATTCAATATTCAGACCCATTCCCACTCTACAGGAGGCAGACGGTGTAATTAGAGGAGTAAATCGACTCGCTGTGTGGGCTGGTGGCACTTTGCCGTCTTGTGTGGGTCGGCTGGACGTGTGTTCGTCTCATCCGCCAGTAAAATAAAAAGCTTAAGTAAAGAGAAAATAAAAGTTCTTGTTGAAAACTTTACATGAACTTGGGGAAAGTAGCATGGAGACAAGGTTAAACTCATGCCAATCTCTGCCAAGGAACCACTCTAATTGACAGCTCAAGGCCTCGACCACTCTTTATTCTGCAGACATTCACAGATCTAATTAACAAAACCATCAGCCTATCTTTTCCCTCTGATTAGTTCTGTTTTTTTTATCTCAAAGAGTCGGAGTCTGGAAAGGGTCTGACTGCTGCTTGGCTCGGGTCATAGATACAGAGAGGCACGAGGATCGTCCCGTCCTCCACGTAAAGATTAAAAACAGCGTGTGGCAGGACTAATGAAGGTGAAAACCTGAGTGCGAGGAACAAAAACAGCAGCGACTTTGGTGGCGAGGTAGGCGAGGAGAATGGAAAAGGCTTCTAATTATCCATTTAATTGAGAGTGTCAGTGTGTGAAAAGGCAGCAGGACTTAAAGGCAGCTCTCTCCTTGACGGCAGCACAAAGACGCGCCTGTCACAAATGGGATGTAAGGTCTGGAGGGTTTGTGGGAGTTCTAGGTTTCACAGGGATGACCTAGAAGCCGCCTCAGACAAAATGTCAAGAGAATTATGAAAATTATGTTTTTTTCTGGAGTACAGGGAGAAATACTCTAGAGGATCTTTTCTGGGGTGACATAACCCACAGTGAAGTCACACGTGGACTCTGTAATGGTTAAAGGGTTTTATGAGGAAGTAAAATAACTTAAATAATAAACAAAGAATAAATATTATTATAATTCTGGAAAAAAACTAATGAGATTCTTGGATTAATTGCAAAAATGACCATTTCTGTGTTGTAAACCCTTCACCTGCCAGGTCATCTGTTTGGCAGTCAATAACTTCCGGAATATTTAATGTGTTAAAAAACGCGTCATTGTTTGTTTCTGTTGGTGTTTTAGGACATAGAATAAACAAACCAAAATAACTGATATGTTCTTTGTGCAGGATTTAAAGTTTTACAAGTCAAAATCTATTAAGATTATCAATATTATTATTTTAAAAACTTTATCAGACAAAATCCATTATTCATCCAAAAGATTTTTTCTCCCTTTTCTAGTCGACTTTGCCAAATATTTCGGCTTTTTTTTGTCACCACGTTATTCAACTGTAAGGTTTATAAACCTTTAAATCCAACAGCATAAAATATCTTTTTTTTGTTTGTTTGTAGTTTTCTTTTGTTCCTGAAATGTTAATTAAATCAGACAATAATTTGATTTGTTTAAGTTTTTTAAAACATTAAACATCCCTGTTTTTATTGATGACATGATGAACTGATGAACAGTTGAGCTGGTAATTAAAGGGTTAAATCAGGGCAACTTTAGCTACCGTCAGAACCACATACTGCCTTTCTCACTTTCAGTAGGCCATATTATTACAGATAAAAAAGAACAGAAAAACCCTTGTAATTCAATAAAATGATAAAATTCTAGCTCTCATCACTAATATATATGTATATATTGAAGCTCGGAAACAGTAAAGATGAGTTTAATGAAGCAAACACTGGATTAGGGCTGCCACAAATGACTATTTTGACAGTCGACTAGTCAACGACTACTTTTGCAATTAGTCGACTAGTCACTTCATGCATGAACTGCAGCGTACTGCACCAGCATGCAGCTGGTGGCTCAAATCGCTTATTATGAGCAGACCTGGCAACTTTGGTGCCTGCGTAGCTGTGCATGCGCCACATGCATGAGTGTGTTTCGGGGTGTGTTGGTTTGATCCCTGCAGGTGTGATAACCAGAAAACAGGACAGATAGGCAGACAAGACAGCAGAGGTACAGCGGCAGTTTTGTGAGAAAACACATCTAAAAAACAAAATGACTAGTCGACTATTAAATTAGTTGTCGACTATTTTGATAGTCGACTTAGTCACGACTAGTCAACTATCTGATGAATACCAAAGTATTATGATGCTTCATAAAAGACATTTATATAAACCATATATCTGAAGACTCTCGCTGTACATGTGGTGAATACTTTTTTTGTATTTTATTTCATTGAAGATTTTATCTTCAAAATATTACTGACATGACTGTCATGGCTACAAGTCAATGCAGAGTCACTGATTTAAACACTCTTCAGTCCCTTTTTAACTCGTCCTCTCTGTCTGTCAGAAGGTTGATCCAAAGTTACTGTATATTAAGACAACATATGCAGTATGGCTGAGACCACAGGTTGCCTTCACAATGGTCCAAAGCCTCCGCTGACAATCAAATGGCTGGCACAACGACTACTTTCTACAGTCGGTATTCTTGTATGAGACACAGTGCTTATGATGGCAGTTAGAAAGCACTTGTCCAGAAAAACTAGATGCATCTGAGTTAAAAAAAAAAAAAAAAAGCCACAGGAATAAACCTGGGATTTCACAAGTACAAGTAAGGCATAATTATTGCCTCAGTGGCGGTAGCGTTTGACCTATCGACCTCTTTTTTTTACCAGTTCAGTCTTGAGTCAGAATTTACATTAGCACAAAGTTTGAAGATAATCCTTTAAAGTCTTCCGAAGATATTGTGTTCGCTACAATAGTCTGTCAAACAGGGAACTCAAATGCATCATGGTTTCGGCCTTTGCCAGCACAAATACAGACTCAGAGGCCTCTTCCCAAACTTATTGTACGCACTGTGAAGTAAAATGCGTGTGTGTATGTGTGTATCCAACTCACCCGGCTCAGTCCCATGTGGTAGGTGCTCTTCTCCAGCTCCAGCGACTCCAGCAGCTCCTCCACAGCCTGAAAAACATTACAACAAACACGTCAGCGCAAAGATTCAACAGCAAACATCAGCGTCTGGTTCCAACACAGGAACTCAACACACAGACAGTGTTCACCTAGTGTCACAACAAGAAACACAAACACAAAGCTATTCTTTTGATCTGCCTCAGGGGGGCTAAAAAGGACAGAACAAGTCAGACAGAAAGTCTTCTTCTTTTCTGTCAAGCTATATTTATTCTGTCAACCTAACCTTAAAGACAAAATGATCATTTGAGCGCAGAGGTCTTAAAAAGAGTTTAACATGAGACTGAGTTAAGATATTAACATTACCTGCTTGATAATTTGATAAAGAAAAGAAGATTAACCTCAGATCTCCAAGATAGACACATGAGTGCTGCAGTGAATAATTTAATTGACTGAAGGTTGATTAAGACTCTTTTTTTTCAGCCTAAACGGCAGTTCAAATGAGTTATTTGTCTGAGGGTAAAGGTACAGCAAAGGCCACCAAAATGTGTCAGGATTTAGAAGACTGTGTTTAGATAAATGTTGTCCAAATGTTTTCTGTAAAACAACAAACTAAAAAAGCACTCACAGTTCTAGCAGTGGCTTTTCCACAACCCCTGAAAAAAATACAATTCTGGATCACCAGATCTAGAAATTGTCAGGATCCAGATCAAACTTTGTACATACATAGAGGTTGTTATCCTGTATTAACATACATTTTAGGAACATCATTTAAATTTTTTAAATTTGGGGAATTTTTTCATACAGACTTATGAATTTGTTCCTATATTCAGAAGTATAATTTATCATTTTATTGTTAGACATTATTTTCATATTAAAAGTCTACCTGACAACCACAAATAAGCGACTTTCATATTCTCAAATAAATACATTTTTCCATGAACAAAGCCTGATCCCCTGAGCTGCTGATAACCTTAAAGGAGAGATGTTTTGTTCCCCTTCCCCCGTCATAACAGCTCATCACATCTCAATGCAGAGCCGCTGCACACCAGCCAAACTCCACGTAGAGGAGACATTAATCATATGCTGAGGGATGTTCTAAACTGTACGGCCCATACAAAAAGGATGGAGAGATAATGAGACAGAAGAAAGGTGGGAAGAGACAAGAGAATGAGAGGAGTGAAAGAAAAGAGAGAGAGAGAGATGGTGGTAGAGTCTGTAATTAATCAGTACAGTAGCCGTATGCTGCCAGCCTGCACAATCATAATTAATTAAACAGAAGAGCGCTCTTGGAAGGGGAAGAGGACGCCAAAGAGAAGAGAGAGGGGGAAAAAAGGATGCTGTTCGCAACGAGATATTAGAAAGAGGAGGGCAAAGGGAGAAATATCAGGACTTCATAGTCTCTGCATCCTAAAGATTTTTGACTTTATAATGATATTTCAGCTTCACTTTGGTGTGGCAAGTAATGGTCCTGCATCACAGCAGGAAGGTTGCTGTTTCGACCCTTCAAGTCAGTCAGAGCCTTTCTGTGTTGTGTTTCCATGTTCTCCCCATGCATGGGCTTTTCTCATTCATTCTACGGACCAAAGACATGCTCATTCAGGTAACTGGTGACTCTAACTCACCCTTAGGTGTGAGTATGTGTGTGTGAATGTCTGCTGGAATAGGCCTCAGCTGCCCTGTGATTTTGTAGGTGAATGAGGTATAGATAATAGAAAATTGGAAGAAGTTGGATTTTTAAAGCTGTGCTTCAGAAATGTGAACAAAAGTCTTGTTTACACCACAACAAATAACTAAAAACTGGATTTTTTAAAAGTTTTTTGTAAATAAAGAAAATCCATATCCTGGCGAGGAAGTGACAAGAAATTCAAAAAGTGAACGGCACAAGCAAAGTTCGTTGATCCACTATGTGTCTATGGTCTGGTATACTTGAAGCCTATTTGTGCTATTGTCTGAGACCGGAGTGCACTGTAGCAGAGACTCCCTGTTTAAGAAACATTGCCATTCCAAAAGTTTGCGCTTTAAAATCCATTTCCAGGCACTCAAAACTTCACTGCCGAGCAAACAAAGTTCCAAAAACCCAGAACAGTTTAGTGTTTTCAGTAAAAAATATGTGTGAACAGATTATCAGTCACATCCTCTCTCTTTTCTGGCCTGAAATCGTTTATAGGGGTGTCCCCATCTGAAATTGATACCGAAATTGGTCCAATATCAGCCAAAATAAAAACAACAAATGTCGTATTATATCGGTCTGCATCTAAAATGCCCAGTATAAGCAATCCGATTAAAGTAGTCCATTCTAATTAATTAATTTATTTAATTTAATTGTAGAATATGTTTATATTTAGTTTAACACAGTGGTTATTTTAAAATATATGTTTTTGTTTTTACTGGATTTCTTGAGGTTACTTTAAGGGTCTTCTAATTTATTTTTCATTTATCTTATTTAATTGTACTATATTTTTATGTTTAAGGTTAAAATGTATTGAACACATTGGTTAATAACAAATGGGTCAGTTTTATTCATACCTACTACTGACTTCTGTTCTCTATTAGAGTAATCTCACTTGATCAAGACTTTTCTTCCAGTCCATACAACAAAATAAGTAATAAAAGTCTGTATGATTCCAGCTGACATTGTATTGTTTGATATCGATATCGGCCAATACTCAAGGCTGCAATATCGGTATCATACCAGAGGTGAAAAAGTTGAATCTCGACACCCAACATGGATACGTCTGATGAGAAACATGGAATGTGGAGAAACCAGTACCTTTGTAAGGTTTGGTGTGTCCACCCCTGTCTGAAATCACTCATACACCGGTGTTATTCATTGTACTGTTGGTCTTATTTTGTAATTACAATTTACCCAACCTCCTGCAGTCACGGTTAAGACACTCACCCTCTTCTCATCCGTCACAATGTAGTTACGTCCATGTTTCTTGGTCAGGTGTGGAGCCAGAACATCAAACCTCCGCCTGAACTCAGAAAACACCATGTGGTCAGGGTATCCTGGGGGAGGAGGGACAACAATGACAAATACAGAGGTCAGAAGAGCTCCCTTATCAAGCACAGACGCAACAGTGTGTCAACTGTCAACTCCAACTGTCTAAAGCAAAAATAAAGCTGTTGAACTTAACTAGAGCAAATAGAGAAACCTGTGAGGGAAAAAAAAACTTTTTTATTTCTTTTCTTTTTTTAGTTTTTCATATTCACCCACGTGGTTTAGAGTGACAAAGTTTATGCAGTTCATAATAAACACCAGGTAATTGTTGGCTTACACTGGGCAATAATCAAAGGCTTCTGGGAAAATGCAACGAGGTGAGAGTTGATGCAAACAGGTTTTTGACCATGATGTTGGGTTGGGATGTTTAGTATTACCACCATCTTACTTCAAAATGATGCCCTTTGTTATGTTGTAGAGCTGGTTATGAGAGCCTAGGTATCTTAGACCAAAAATGTGCCAAGCTTCAGATACATGTAGCAACAAACTCAAATTGTGAAACTGTGAAAGTAAAAGTCAAAAACAGCTCCCCAATCTTGAGGGGTGCTCCTGTTTGCTAAAAACAGTACTTGTGCACCATGGCAAAGTTTATTTAAATGGTAAAGAGAGACTTGCATCTGACAAATACAAATTCAAGAGGTCTTGCAGGTACTTTGAGTCATAAGACTAACAAGGCCAAGTTTATGAGCAAAACTTAATACACAGTCCTTAAAGTAAGCTTAGAGGCATTCCAAGCTGTGAAAAGTTTGTTATCCCCATCATCAGAACTAAACTGGACAACTACAGTAACTGGTTTATGTTTTTTTGTATATTATAAGTCAAATCCACAGATAACACAAGTAAACACCCTTACTAAGCGGTTATTCAAACAGAAATCACACTGAACAAGACAGTTCCAAAGAAAAGAAAAATTCCTGCATGACACTAACGGCCCTTTTCCATAAGCCCTTTTCTACTCTACACGACTCTACCCGGCTCTACTCTACTCGCCTAGTGCTGCTTTTCCATTAGCCCCAGTCGTCGGCCCAACAGGGTGCTGAGAGGCACTGCGGTGACGTCATTTTGAGTGTGACACAACAATCGGTGGCTTTTTGTCACAAACCAAGTAAAAAAGGAAAGCAGAAGAAGGCTGCAGGTGTCAGGAAGAAATACCCCTTGAGAAGCACAGGAGAGTTTTGGAAGCTATACAACAGAATGAAGCCGAGGACGAGAGCAATCGAGCTGCAAAGAAAGGACGTATGAGAGTAAGCTAATGGTAGCTACCACTAGCATGCTAGGTCATCACGCCCATGACTCATCGATGATGACATTGTCTGACCAATCAGTAGCCAGCAGTCGGTGATGTTATCTTTTAGTATCGACTCAGCTCACTTAGAACCAGAGTGGAGTAGGCACTAAAATTAGCTTGTCTTAGGAGGTACCAGGCTAGTGGAAACACGCTGCAAATCGAGTAGGGCCGAGTAGAGTAGGGCCAAGGCGTGCTAGTGGAAAAGGGCAATAATATTTTTTCATAATCATTAATGTTCAAAACTAACCCACAATTAATATGTTTTCCATAATTCCAGCTGAAACTACAAACATAAAGCCCAGTCTAAGTCTTCCTTACCTTGTCTGTAGATTCGAAGAGCATCTAGCAGCTTGGACCCTCTGATCTGAGCTCTCAGAAGACCCACGTCCAGCGTCATGAGGCCTGAGTCAGAGCTCTCACCGTGGGTCACTCGGGGCTCCCCTCCTCCACCCACCAGCTCGGCTTTAGGCAGCAGGCAGTGGACGAAGTGAACCCTGGAGCGGCGCACCATGTCAATCAGAGCGTCCTGAAAAGACAGAGCTGAGAATCAGCCTCATATATCACCGCAGCAGGTGGACCAAACGGTCACTGCATTTAAAACTGTTAGAAACAAAACAGCTTGTTAGTAGCTAAAGACTAAAAGTTATGTTTTGATAAACATGCACTCACCACTTGTAGTTTGACTTGAATACACAGACTCCTCTTCTTGACGGCAGCAACCCCCGTGGTGAATGTCTTCCTCATGCTGGTGGCCCGTCTCAAGGCAAGCTGGGAGCTTCCCTCCAGACCGGCAATGGAGCCCGACAACACGGTGGCCCCACTGGCCCGGCCCATGAACAGGCTGCTGATGTTCTTCCTGTAAAAAAAAAAAATGACACATTTTGTGTGAGCCAGTTGTTATTTCAGAAAAAAACAGCTAACTCAAATCGATTCACTGCTGTGAGGAGGTTGACAGTTATGGGCTGATTTGGGACATTTTGCATCATAACTCAGTCCAAATATTAGCACACAGACACAATGTTTCAGTTCTCCATACTTCTGGGAGTCCTGCAGCAGCATGGCGGCGTTCTGGGCGGCGGGGTTGTTCTTGGCGTGGCTCAGCCAGCCCTGAGTGTTGTACTCCACCCAGTCCGTCCCGTGACTGTGACCCAACAGGAAGAGGAGCGGCTTCTCTCCACGCATCAGCAGATTGGCGCCTGGGAGGTAAAATTAATTCAAACATATAAACATCTTAATCTCTAAGCGTCTTTTAATTGAGATTGAAGAAGATGGCCTTTATTTATTTATCAATGTATTTATTTATCATACATCAGTTGGAGTCACACCACAATGAAGATCAGTGTCATATGTATAATCAAACTTTTCAGTTTCTTTTAAGTAGCCATATCATTTATATATCATATACCATATCATATACTTTATTATTAATTTACTTAGTTATTACAAAATAGTTAACCATACACGAGTATTACACGTACTAAAAACATCATTCATATTCATGCTTTCTTATAAAGTAAAAAAACCCAGACCATAGAAACACAGGGCATCAGAGCATCCCTCAAAATTATAATAGGTGGTCAGTTGTCATCTTTAGGTCTAGATCAAAAACACAAACTATGTCTTTAGTAGGTATTGGTTCCTGTTTTCCTTTACCCTTGTTGTCTCCCTGTGTAGATCCGTAATAGCTGAAGAGCCGTTCCAACATGGTCTCCTCTGATCCTCCAGGCTGAACCGCCTCCTCCTCCATCAGCCACAGGAGACCCCGCGCCTCGTCCGTACGCGCCAAGGTACGTACCTTCACCAGACAGCGACAAACACAGAAGCAGTTTAAAACAGTTGACTTTTTAGATCATCATTACAAACATTAAAAAAATACTTATGGTTTCAACTTGTCCAGACTCAAATCATCAGAATCTAAGAAACCTTGTGGCATAAATGTGCCATGAAATTTGCTCTTTTATGGAAAAGCAAGAATAAAATTTAAAATAAATGAAGGAAAGGCAAATGTGATTTATAAACACTGGAATACAAAACAAAAACATAAAGATATTTAAAAAGCAAATTAACAAAAAGAACTCAGACACAATTTCATTTATTTTTAGCTTGAAATAAACTTGTCCAGCAATAAATGACAGTACTGCACAGCCAACAAAAAATGAAATAAACAGTAGGAGTGCACAATATAGATTTATTTATTTTTTTTGGTCAATGTCAGGTATGCCATCATTTCCTATCTCTTTCTACTGATATTCACATTTTTTGTAAAGGGCGTAAAGCCTACTTTTTACAGTAATTGACCTGTCCCTGTCACAGAGACAGTCCTTTTGCATTAGACATAGACGAGTATCAAAAATGAAAACCTTTTTATTCTATAAAAATACTATTGATTTACAAAAATCAATACTGTTCGGATAATATTGTGCATCCCTACTAAGCAGCTTAGAAAATGGGACACATTTTGTTCATGATGGAATTTAAAGAAATAAAAATGAGCAAAAATTGAAGTATCATGAAAGATTCCAAACTATTGTTTTTTTCTTTCAAAATTCAAACATTTTCTTCAAATCCTGCATTGATTTATAATTTGGTGATTCCTGTTAGGCTTTCCTTGTAGTTTAAGCATTTACTTTAGCATACTGTAAAGTAAAAACCTTGGTAACTTGGTGTTTTCTATGATATAAATGTAAAGAATTGACAAGGATATCGTTTTTAAAGAATGTGATTTAATTTAAAATGTCTAGAAGCTCTGAAAAGCTGAAATGTTGAGCCTTGAGAATAAACAGCTTCATCAAAACCTCATGACTGTAACAAAAACAAACTCTCCATGCCAGTCAGATCATTTTGATCTCTGTGTTTCTCAGCTTTAATTAGTCTTTCTAAAGAGATCAGATGGGACCTTCACTCGTGTGTGTTTGTTTAGCAGGGATCAGATCCTCTAAATAAGATGGACATCTGTATCAAAGTGCTTTTGGTTATGAAATGAGCTTACCTGACTCACAGAGCAGAAATGTCAAAGAGCAGGTGCTACATTGTGTTGTTGAATGTAATTTAGCAGCTTTAAGTGGATTCAAGATGGTGGTTTATGTATAAAGTATGTCGTGTTGAACATGGTGTTTGTTGTGTTTGCATGTTTTTTGAAATGAAATACTCATTAAGTCCACTTTTAACTCACAGATGTGCTGCTACAGGTCAGGTTTGCGTTTAAAACATCTCTTTTAACTAGCAGCCACTAAGATTAAAGAGTTCAATCACATGAACTGACGTGAAATAATCAAATCACAAACTTGATGCCAGTGAATACTTTTCTGATGTGAGATCAAATCCAAAAGGAAATGGGGAAATTACACAGAAATGAGCCAAACTCATGTCGAGCCAAACGATCAGGACAGAGCCAGAAAGAGCTGGCAGAGCAAAGAAATGATCATTTAATGATTATTTTAGTCTTTGTTAGAATCAGAAGTTCATTTAGAGACAAGATGGGAGCTTAAAACAACAAACAGCTGGAAATATAACAATAAAATACTTTTGGTCAGGCATGTCTTGTCAATTAATGAATTTGATAATCCGTGTATAAGCTATCAGTTGGTCCTCACTAACAGAATCGCCTGCAGTACATTCTTAATGGACATGTTAATTAAATACTGCACTGGTCTTGAAAACCAAAGCATTGCCCTGCATTACAGAGGTAGATTTAATCTTAATCAAAGGGAGGTGATTGCCTTGGGTCCAAACTGCAAGGGAGAAGAATCACACGACCCATGTAACATTTTAGTATTAACTGAATACACTTGGATACCAAAATTATCACAAACAATCCCAAAGGGAAACATCTGGGCCACCTTCATAGCCTTAAATGGAAGAAGCTCATAATTTATATGCTGCTTAATTGTGTTTGAGGCCCCCACTTTACCTGTGTAAATTTCTTTGCTTCCCTTTAATTCAAACAAAACTTAAAGAAGACACAAAGACAAGAAATGCAGACCTGTACAAACATGAAATTCAGAGTGTGTGTTTTCTTACCAGAGCTTGTGTGGAGGCTTGGTCAATAGCTGCTACAGACAGAGAGTGACTGGACTCTATGTCATCTAAAGCAAGCTCTATGTTTTCCTACACAGGAGGGATAAAGGCCCACGTTAGTAATCTACATGACAAAATTAATACATTACGTGTCATTAATCAATCACAGGGGGAGCAAATGGACTATTCATTAAAAAAACAATCAGAGCTGCAGCTAGAAAATTATTAATCAACATATGGAAAGAAAATCACAAATGCAGCTAGAAAATCATTCATTAACCCTTATGTCCCATTAAAAAGTGACACATAGCGCTTTGGGGCCAAAAAGTGGACACATTCGAAAATAAATAATACATTAAAATTATTGTATAACTTCTCACTTTTTCTATATCAAATATTTTCACCAGTATTAGTTCTGTTCATTAATAAAGAAAAATAAGTACTTTCCAAACGTTTAAGCCTTTATTAATCAAACTGAATACATGATGTGCTGATATTTGTATAAAAAAAACTCATAATAATCCTCCCTTCTTTTGAAAAGAAATTATTTCTAAAAATGTATTATTGCCCATGTCATACGGCTGAAAGGGACACTTCATTTTTTATCCAAAAGAATTGTACATTTGGTATATTTTTTTAATGTTTCATTAAAAAAAAGTCACTTTGCACATGAAGTCGCATAACTGGACTCCTCATGAATTTGCCAATGAATTATTCTATATCAGTAATTTTGCACTTCATTAAATATTTTATCAACTTCATTTCAATTCAATAATTCAAAAGACAACTGCTGGAGGGTACAACTATTACCTTACTGCCAACAAAACGAAAAGCTGTCTCAAACACTATATTATTTTTTGCAGCAGAGACCACCTAATTGAAAAATGAGTGTTATTATAGGTTAAATATGTCAGTTTTTGGCCATAATGAGCTAAGTGTGATTATTTTGATAACATAGAGCACCTTACTATAACAGCTTGAGTTCGGATAAAAATAACTGTGGGAAAGAAAAGACCAATCCTGTCAAAATACATGGTAGATTATCCCTAAGAAAAATGACTGTAAAAAACTAAATCACCAAATAGGATTAATGGGACCTGAGGGCTAATACATCAGATGATCAGGCGTAAAACCACATTGCTGATTAAGTTGATCTGATTAGGGTGTAATTAACACAATGTCTCAGTTGTTATATTTCTAACTTTCACAATTGAGTTATTTCACACCAAGTAAATATCTTAAAGGCTTAGGTCAGCTCTAACTGATGAAAAGAGAACTGTAAAGAGAGAGTTTGTGTGTTTGTGCTGATAGCTATTGTGCAGAATAGTGTGTCAGGCATGAGGACAAAACAAAAGGAAGATTTACTTTAGTTAACATTTTAAGAAAAAATACAAAATTTACAGTCACTTTAATGTTAAATAATCTATTTGTATAAACTTATACAACTGAAGTTTTTTGTCGTTGTTTATGTTGAAAAAAATGAAAAAAAATGTGTTTTTAAGATACACTGAAAAGTGATACAATGACACGTTTCAATAAAAAGAGAATTAAAAAAAAATACAAAATTATGTAAAAATGTATTACATATATGCTGAATTTCAGAGAATATAGTTAACTTAGGCCAAAAATGTTTGCAATAAAGTGGTTAGGTTCAGAAATGGTCAATTAAGTGTTATTTCAGATTTATTCTTGACATTCCTACTCCCCAAAAATGTAAGTCTGTTGCACTGTTGTTCACAGAGTTTGGTCTTTTCTCTTAAGTATTTATGATGAGAATATATAGATTAAATTATTTTTTTATAGCTAATATGGATATCTAGCTCTCTTCTTTGTTTTTCCGATTTGCCATTGGTTGCATCTATTCATGCCCAGGGACATTTTTTTTCAATAAGCTAACAATATTTCCCGATATCTTGGCTTACATACGCAAAAAAACAGATCTAAAAATACCAAAATACAGAGAATTAACATTTTCTGCACAAACCCTGAGCAAAAATACTAAAAAGAACGAGATAAATGCTTTTAAATGTTTTCTGTTTTTATACTTGGAGCTAAAGTTCACTTCCATTTACCTCTTCTAATTATGTGTGAAAGCTATAAAGAACGAGTTCCATTCAAAAATAGTAATAAAACATATCAGTAGAATGTAATTTCATTACAACTTCACTAAATGAGGGAGCATTGTTGTTTAGTGCGCTATTTGTTTCACACTTACATCCATTGATTCGTTGTAGATGTAAGTAAAAGTGAGACTGTATGGATGGAAGCAGCAGGAGATGAAAAACTAAAAAAAAATGTGCATGCATAGTTTTCCAACAGTTAGAAGAATAAGTATAAAAGTCACGATGGACCACATTTGTAAGTAAATGCTTATGTATCTAAAATATGACCCTTGAGTGAAAACAGTGCGTTGCTATTATATGTCATGTTTTTGGGGGGCCCTTGAAGCACCTCCTTGTATCGGTCGAGCTCCTGGACGAAGGTGCGTTCGTGGAACAGCGTCTGCAGCCTCTCCTGGGTGTAGTTGTGACAGAGCTCCTCGAAGGTGGCTCCTCGCTGCTGCTGAGCCAGACGAGGGTTCTGGAAACCTGGTGTGTCAACGATGAGGAGCGAGCAGAGGGAGTGCTGACTCGACTTCAGAGCCCTGAGGGACAAAAAGACACAAGGACAAGACGAAGACGAAATTTAATGAAGACGCTAATGATGCTCGAAAGATGACAATTACACAAATATGTTAGCTAGGCATTAATCCAAGACTCATTTCCAGTCACAACTAAAGCTTTACACGATCATAAAACAAGATAAACAGGAACAATTAAATAACTGTTGTGTTTTTATTTTTCAAAAAACATGTAATATCTACATTAATGCCTGTATTTCAATTACAAATCTCAATTCCAATGAAGCTAGAGCATTGTGTAAAATGTAAAAAAAAACAGAATACAATGACTTGCAAATCATTTTTATCCATAATCAACTGAAAACACAACAAAAACAAGAAAATGGTTCACCATTTTGTGATCAAACATCCAACTGTTTAAGAACACTATTCTCAACATACAATTACAATGAATTTGGTGATTTCATCATCTACAGTCCATGACATCCTAAAGATTCAGTGAATCAGGAGAAATCTCTGCACGATACTTGCTCGCAAACAACAGAGCCTTTCAGGGATGCTCTTTTACACCCAACCATGAAACCCACCTGTTTACAATTTAACTGTCCATCTGTGGGATGTTCCAATAACATGGGGCTTTGTTTGGCATTCCTCACATGTCATGGTCTTTTGTTGCCTCTGTCCCAGCTTTTTTGGGACATGTTGCATACATCAGATTAAAACAATAAAGTTTATTAATATCAGTTATTTGTATTGCAGTCATTTGGGTAGAAAATGATTTAAAAATGTATTCTGTTTATATTTATTTTTTGCACAACATCCCAGCTTTATTGGAATTGGAGTGTTGCACTTTTTGCACTCTTATGCTTGTTTTCTTTTATGTTATTCTTCAGAATTTTGAAACAAATCTCTGAGCATAAATGTGTGTTTCTGTCTGAAAAAATCAAAAATAATGCTGTGAATGTGGGAAAAACAAAAACCTCCAGCCAAGTGTATGAAACAAAGGCTCAAAAAATGTGTTTGGTAAGAAATGAAGAGCAGAAAAAATAAACAACACATTTACTTTAACCACAAGAGCCACTGTGCCAACAATAATTGTATGTTGTGAACAACACGCCAAAATAAAAGCTTCTCTAGAGAAGATCCAAACAATAGAGAGCTGCAGAATGTGTGAAAACCAAATACAACACAGGACAAAGAAATTCTACATGCTGTGCAATTTTAAAGGTTTTGTCAAAATATAAAACTTAAAGCAAAAAGAACTTTTGATTTCTTTCCAACAGAATGATCCGACAAACAGAACAAAACTCAACCGCTGCACTTCTCTAGAACATTAACATAACACGCTTAGAATCTGAGCTGCAGCCTGTAGTTTTTACAAGCTTTTGCTCACATGTCAAGTCCGTCCAATATTTACTCAAGTCCTCTTAGTTATTTGGCTGCCTGTAGCCGAGTGTGAACTTGCACTCTAGAGCGCTTCTTGCATTGCTTGATGCAAAACTTGCATAGTGCTAGGTGCAGGCGACCAAAGCACTCTGAGGGAGGGGGATCTATGCCATTCATTCTGTTGAAAGGCCTACTAACATTAGAGGGATTCTGCAGCCTTTATTTGAGGGTAAAGAAATTAAAAATTGACTCTTTAAGAATAAAAATGTAAAAAAAATATTGGAAATGCAAAATAAGAGGGAATGAACAAAGATTCAAGACGATCCTAAATAGCACTGTGGACTGAGTGATGGTTTGGTGGAGTGTTAAAGCTAGGGTTGGTAATTTGATTTAAATTCACTTTTTGTTATACTGTCCCGATGGCAATCAATGCATGACGTGTTCTTACAAAAGAGCGAAAAACAGCCGCTGAATACAGCAGAATTAAAAAAGGGAAAACACCAACCAGTTTTTACTGTGGTTTGCATCTATCATTTTGGTGCATTATCACCCAATTCAGGCTCGTGACAGAGTTCAGTCTGGAGAGACAGAAAAATGTTTTTTTTTTTGTTATATCACCACACGGGAGACTTACAGGAGAATATTTAAAGGAGGATGTCGGAAAGAGGATAAAATACAGTAGTTTCACGGCTTAAACGGGAGACCTGACAGCTATGTGGAGAATGGCAGAAGAACTTCTTATACCCAAATCAACATTGGGTTGTGAGTACTAACTTGTCATGTTTGTTTGTTTGGTTTTATTAAACTTTGCTATGATAATGTTTCGGTGTTTTCTAACTGCTGACTGAGACATGACTTGATGTAGTGCAAAACAAAGAGGTGCTGAGAGTTTGGAGCTGAATCAGTCTTCTGGTTGTGAATCAGAGGTGCTCATGTACGTGAACAGGGGGCAACATTTAGGAGGTGGGGGGAGGGGCTAGGCGGAGCCCCGAGGAGATTCTACATTCAAATTCATGCTAGTTTTCCAAAATGACCAATCCTAGCTTTAAGTAATCTGGCACGTTTAATTTTTTCTTTAATGAGGCCCATTTGCAGAATGCTCCCCTCCAACACAAACACACACACACTTTTTTCTCAAGCCCTTTCATGAGTCCACTATCTCTCTCTATCAGTAAAGGCATAAAATGTCCAAAAACATCCATCCAAACAGGAAAAAAACACTTTAAAAGTTTGCTAATGACTGATCAATCTGCCAGTACCCTTACTTATAAAGTTCTCTACAACAGTATTTTTCAAGAGTGTAGCTCATGGCACTGTTGTCATTAGTATTGGCAGTATTGTAAGTAATTGTAGAAGAGTAGTAGTACATGTCATCATAGTAGTAGAGGCAGGTGTGTTACCTGTTGATGAGGGAGATGACCAGGGTGAAAAGCTCAGAATAAAGTCCCGAAGCCATCGCCTCCAAACACTCCAGAGCGGTGACCTTAGAGCCTGAGAGATGATGAGAACCAAACGTAAAAAGGATGTCAATCTATTACTACATATCAATCATTTAATGCTACAAAAAGTATTTCAAGTTTTTAAATTGAAAGAAAAAAAAATACAAAATATCTCTGACAGGTGGGCCATATTGCTGGTAGTTTGTTGATTTGCAGGATCTTTCCACTGTTTGTCTGAGCTGCAAAGCTCAAGATTCAAGGTTCACAATGTACTGAACATTTTATCAATGGATAGGCCGCTGACACAGAACAGCTTGTTTCTGAGGGGCTGCCAAGGTAATACATGCAGCTCAAGAAACAAAGAAACATTTGACCTTTTCTTCTCTGGATGTTACACGGTTAATAGAGTGGTGCAAGCCACATAAACTGCCTTTAACTTTGCTGACAGCTGAATCAATGTGTGTTTTAAAGGAGTGGGTATAATCAATCCAGAGGCTAAGATACTTGAAGGAGCATCATGGATAAGTATGGATACTCTCCATCCTGTTTATAAACATACAGCACCACTTTCTTGGTATTTTAAAGTGATCTATCTTTAAAAAAAACACTCCAGAGCGAGGGCAAACTCATCTTGTGGATCCTTTAACAGCTTATTTTGAGTATTGGCAAGATGACTGTATCATCTGCATATAAATACATTTGTTACTCCCAAACATGTGCCCAATTTAGAATATTTCTTTGTTCCCTTATTTGTTCTATTTGCTTTCTCACATTTTAGTTTTATACATTCCTGTTTCATCTAAAAAGGAAAAATAAAAGATGAATATTGTGGTTTTGCTGTGTTGAAGATGGGTTGATATTCTGGAAACTGTTGGCAACCTAGACGATCAACATCAAACACAGACATCTGAATGTAAGTATGTATCCATGTATTTACTGCTATACTCCAGAAAAATAAATAATTACATTTTTCATTCTGTGGAAATATTTAGGAGGTCGTGGAAAGAAAGCAGGGGCTAAGGAATGACACTGGTGTTCAGGGTTGGAAACTAGCACTCGCCAACACAGGAATTCTGGTCAGTCTTGTTTTTTTTGCCCAACACACCAGCCACAGTGGCAGGTCAATAAAGCAGTGAAGAAAAGAGACCTAAGCTCTTAAAACCAATAACCTGCTGCTAAAATAGAGTCAGTATTAAGCCTGAATTAGCACTTCGTGAATGATTTAGGCGGATAAAATCATCCAAATATGAACACAACCCTTTAGTTTTTACCTGCGCTGTCACCTTGTCCCGCCTCGTCCGAGCCTCCTCTGAAGGAGGTGGAATGCTGCAGTCCTTTGGCCTGGTGTTTAAAAATGGACGAAGACAGCTCTTCCAACGTGCAGCCCAGCAGGTAAGCTGCCTTCTGAGCCCATTCATGACGTGCAAACTGACGACGGCCCGCTATGGCAAGAAATAAAAGTGTGTTAAAGCTGAAAAAAGGCACAGGAAACTTGAAACATGGTGATAAACAAGATGACAGATAGCACAAGTGAAAAGAGGGTAAGATGTGATAATTTGATTTTAAGAACATTTTTGTTTGCTGTGAATTAAAAAAGCAGAGAAGGGTTTATTTCATGGCAATTTTCGAAGATTTATTCTGATTTGTGGACCACATTCAGGACAGTAGGAGGTGTGTGAGAACTGACAGCTAAGGTGTAAAGATTTATTTGAGAGTGTTGTTTTTCCATCAAGAGAAATTCAAGTACTGTTGTGTATTTCCATCGTCTTCATCATCAAATTAAATCCCATCTCTATACAGATGATAAACACAGGATTTGATTCACTGTGCAAATGTGAACTTAAAATGGACTGTAACTAAATATGTAACAGGTTTTTTCTCTATATGAAAAAAAAACAAACAGTTGTCAGTATCTGTATCATAAACTCTGATATGATTCTAGTATATAAGCAATAATGTTGATACCTTTTGACACTACTAAAACAAAAATGGAAGCTCTTGACACTCAATATGGGGCAATGACTGGGCATACAACAACACACTGGCCTGAACTGTCTGAAAACAGCTAACTTTCAGCAATTTGAGATTGCCAAAATTTTCTACACATGTACTTTTTAAGACTACTGGTATCAAAAGGATAAAATCTACATCATTCTCATGCTCAGCAGTTTAATAAAGTACAGTAACTTAATGATATTTTGTCAAATTTCTGACCAAAACAGAGCGAACGTTATCTCAACAGCATTTTTTATTTTCTTTTATGTCTTGTCACTTCACCAGTACAATCTCATGGAGATAATGAATCTCATTAAAGGGGTTTTCACACCCACAGCTAAGTTGCTTTATTCTAATTCAGATGGAATCAAATAAACATACTTCAAGTGTTCATATTTCCTTTGGATTGTTTCATGCTCAAGTGGCAGTATTTTGAAGTGGGCCAGATCACATATAAAGGCAGGGCTAGAATAATGGAGTTACATCACAGCCAAGTTTACTATGACTACGAGTCATGCAATGTATTATGGGAAAGAAGTTAGCAGGTGATCTACAAAATGAGTGGTTAACAGATGAGGTCAAATGTCTCATAATCGATTATACAGATGTGCATATTAATCAATGTTTGACACACCTTATAATATACATGTAACCAAACTCAGGGAAGAGGGGCTTCTTTTCTAAAGTGGACCACAGAAGACACCAGATAGCATGGTTGCAAATCCCACTGTAGGAGTGTCTACTGGTGATACGGGAAAGTAAGAAGCATTTTTGGAAGTACACGTTTTAAAATCAGTCAATGTTTTCATGTCCTGTAATGACGACTGTTGGTAATGTTAACTGCCTATTCGCCCAAAGCCAAGCTGTGGGATCCAAATAATAATTTTTAAGTTGCACATTGCTATCAGTCTAGTATCTATAACTCAATTATTATTACAATTACTCAACATCACCATGTTTTTGCTCTTGTGCTGGGTCAATTTTGTCTTTGCTGGCAGTTGCTATGGTTCATATTTAATAAAAGAAATCAGTTATTGTCAGTGAATAAGCAAAAACTGATGAGCAAATGCCTTTCTATTATATTTCTCTGCATGCCTGCTCAGGTGAAATATTACTTTATCATTCCAATGAGTAATAATCCTAAATGAATGAAGGGCTGTTTTAAATTAACCCAATACACCACATGGACTGTTCTACACACTTTAATCGTCCATCTGGGAAACAGCCCAGAGAAAGTGTTTGGAGTGGGGCAGAAACTCTCATTAGCCTATCAGATAGGGGATTTATTGATCTTGCCATCAATCACATTTATTATGGATCAATCAGTTAATGCAGTAGGCAGGCACTACTGCTGCGGTGTAAAGGACAGAACGTGAGCCCCACCAAGAAACAAACTATCATCAAAAACATGCTACTAAAGCTGATAGCATCCATGCTGTCTCATTTGTAGCTCCCACCTTTTCCTGTTCTAAAGGATGCTGATTGGGCCGTCCCATTTTGGACTGTTTACAGTCATTGCAGATTGGAGCTTGGCAAGATGGATCTGCCTGATTACAGACAATGATGACACAAAATTCTCCATTTTTTTCATGTTTCTGTGCTGCTCTCTGTTGTGCTGGCTGCGAGTGTGTGTCATGCAGACTGCCTGCTTGACATAATCGTGCTGAAACGTGATTTAAGCAGGGACAAATGTGCGGGCCATCCAGGCATGGATCAATGCTCTACAGTGAGTGTGCTCTTAGATTCTTTCCATCGTCCTTTTCCTAGACAAAAGCATAACAACACCCTGAAAATATCTTGAAATATGAAGAAAATCAGAAAAAATGAAAATACATTTATGCATCTTAATACCTGGATTCAGAGACATATTTTCAGTTGTAGTTTAGGGTCCGTTAAAGGCCAAAAATCACACATTTTAGTTTGGTAGTTGTATCCTTCCTCTCAGAGTGTTTGGATCTATGTGCTTGTGTGAGAGTTTCTCCGTTTAGTCTGGAGGCAATTCAAAGCCCGAGTATCAGCCAGCCAATGACAGCGCTCCGACACACAGCCAGAAAACCAACAAGAGCTGCTGCCAAACCGAAAACTTCAGGGAGATACGAGCTCTATGGATGGAAGTCACAACTCCAACAAGAGGAGGGAGAGCTTCACTTTACTCTCCGAGTGCGCGTTTGTGTGTGTTTTTGTGCGCGTGTCGATAGAGGCGAGTGTGGCAGACATGGGGAAGAATCAGAGGGGGTGCTTAAAAAAGAACAGCAACAGTCTGATCCGTGCGATTTTCATCTCAGGAAACAGAACAGGGCGAGAGGGAGAGCAAGGGGAGGAAAACTAGACGAGGTGAAGAAGAAGAAAAAGAGGGAAAGAAACAATAAAAATGCTAATGAGTAAACGCCTGGGAGGAACGATAAAGGCATTAAAAGAAAAAAAACACAAACAGAAGAAGCTCTGAAGTTTTTGAGGTGAAAAACAGTCAACAAGTTTGCGTTTCCATTACCTTCATCTCCGTCTGCGTTTGATAGGAGCAGCATGCAAACATGCAGGTAAAGAGAGGAGGTTAGAGAGAGACATTCAGTTATTCATCAGGAAACATCAACATTACAAAAACACCAGCAGACAGACAGACCAGCAGCATAATGAGGAGCTTCAACCAACAGCCTGTTATTGGAAGAAAGTACATGGTAAAGTACACGTGACGGAGGATGCATCAATAGAGACAACACTCTTCTGAGTAAGTAAAGGCTTTGTTGCTCTGAGGTTGTCAAAAATGTATTTAAAACCCACAATGTAGTTAACAGAAGAGGCTTTTTGGTAATAATAAGTCAGTTTTTTAAATATTTTCATGCTAAAAACATTCAAATTTCATCAATAAAGTGTCTTTTATTGTGTTACTCTTGAGCGAATCTTCATCTTACTAAGCTTAAGTTTAGTGGCATGAGGACAAAGAGAAGCAAAAGGTTGTGAACCAGTGTTAATGGCAAAACCCAAGTAAAAAGACAGCTTCCTGAAAGTAAAGCCAAAACAATTCAAGCTTGACTGATTGCAGTACAGGAAGAAAGCACAAGAAAAATAATGAATATGTTTAACCGTTTTGGCAACCAAGTCCTAGAAAGTTGAGGAAGTTACGTGTAGCTTTTATTTTAAGTTATCGTGCAAAGTTCTCACTAAACCCAAACTAGTCAAGTTTGTTTTTATGAGTGGGGTTGCTTAAGGCCTATGGGTCTTGTAAATAACTGAGTGTGGACACATAGCAGTCAGTGGGGCCATCGAAAACAGAGTTATTACCCTACTTTTAAGTTAAAACTACTTATAAAAAAAAAAGTTGGCTTGACCAAACCCTGCAGTAAGACTTTTTTAAAGTGTTTAACTTTTGGACCACATACTTTTTGCTCCCACTGATGCTTTACTTTTGATGCTGTGTTGCACTCATACAGCCTTGTATGTACGCTCACATTCACACAGGGCATGTTAGACTGAGCATAAATACTTAGACACTCTAACAGATGTTTTAGCATTTCCCAAACACTGTGACACATGTCCCTGACACATCCAAAATACTGTATGCTCTGAAGTGTAACAATCACAAAATCAGCTTTGTTGCAAGGAAACTCAGTTTTTTTTCTCAGTTTTTTTTCATTAATTAAACAACAAATGCACTGTACTCAGTGTGCAATGTTTGTGTCCATGACATTACTTATTGGATAACAGATCCATAAAATGCATGAAAAACTGACTTAGACTGCAAACACTTAAACAGGTTGATTCATATAAGCTCTGCTCTCTGCAAGTTTACGTCGTCTGTATGTTGGACTATGTAATCAGGATGCATGACAAATGTTTTAATTTTTAAAACAGTCAGAAAAGCCAGAGGACTTCACAATGTCAAAGCATATCAGTTCAAAACCAGAGAGCTAATTCTGATTCTTAAGAGATGTAGAGATTGTTTCTGATCTGATGTGATACGGAGTACTGCTGCAGAAGTTCCATCAAACAATCACAAATAATTAAATGTATTAAGTCTGTGTAAATTTGGCTGAAATTTGTGGACTTTACTCTCTTTAATTACCAAAACGTTGTCTTGTATTGCAGTTAATCATAAGCTAACAGATCCTTCAGTTTCTTGTAGCTCCTTTATCCATCCATCCATTATCATTTAGCGGTGCTTATCAAGCTGACACTGGGCAGGAGGAAGGCTACACCCTGACGCCTTGTAGAGAGATGGACAACATTCATGCTCACACTCATACCTATGGCCATTTTGGAGTCACCGATCAACCTAATAAGCATGTTTTGTTCAATGGGAGGAAGCTGGAATGCCCGGGAAAAAAAACACATAAACAGGGGGAGAACATATAAACTCCACACGGAAGGGCCCCAACTGACTGATCAAACCTGCAGCCTTCTTATTGTGAGGCACATGCACTACCTGCTGCATCACCTCAGCTCTTCAGCACATGATTTCACCATGAGAGTTTGTTAGACCTCACTGATGCTACTGTTCTTGGATGAAAGCAAAATTATGTAATAAGGTTCTAGAATTTAGTAAAAATGAATCTTCACAAAACAGAAATAGGTCATTTATGGTTTAATATTAAAGCAGGGACTTGAATGCTTTTTTCTCTGTATTTAGCCTCAAGTTATTGCCTCACTATTACTCAAGTTAAGGGGCAAACTGCAACTTTGAAAGGCTGAAACTCTTTCACTTTCTGGTTGTAAGGAATAATGTGCCTTTAAAAAATGTGCAGAGTCTGACATCTAGTGGCACGTTGGAGAACTACAAGAGGATTAGTCTGTCTTCTTGTTAAGTGTTACAGTATTCTGAGCCAGTCCTTGCTTACATTTATGCTGTAGTCTTGGTTTGAAAGAAATTAATGAATGGGTGGAAGGATTAGGAAGCTGTTTCCTTAAAATGAGAGTTCAGTCTATTCTGCGAGAGATGAGGTGTTTAAAAGGTGTTTTGGACAGAAAAAGTGTTTTAGAATTTCCCTAAGGAAGGTTTACCAAGGAGATTGATAAAGTATTATCTAATCTAATAAATAACATAACACAACTTTGAATTCAAAAGAAAGAGAGACACATTTTTTGGATACTTTTATCATCGGGCATGTAACTGTGCTGCTCTGTACAATAAAGAAGCTGATCCTGATAAGAAGCTGCAAAAGAAGCTTTAAAACAACAAACGTGTCATTTTTGACATGAGACACTGCACATCAGTCACTGCATCTAGATGTTTCTCCTGTGCTCATACTGCAGAGGATGCTTTTTCATTTTATTTGACATCTGGAAGTAAAAACGTGGCCTTGTATTTACTTTGGTGACCCAGACAAGTGTCGTCCTTATGTGAATCAATGATTGATGTCTAGTTGACTTGAAATTTCCATGGACTAAAAGAGCAGAATAAATTGTTGCATATTTTTGTTGGTTGTGTTTCTTTGTTTTAGAGGGAAAACATGCATGCACCTCTTTAGGTATTTGCATATTTAAGCTGATGTGAAAGAAGTTAGTCCTGAATACATAAAACAACTACTGCAATTCTAATAACAAAACCAGTTGTGATTTGTGACCTCTTACCTTTAGTGGCCCCTGCCGCCCCCAGGTGATAAATAGCCCCCAGGATTAGCCACAGGGCCTTCTGCTCGTCTGTAGAGATCCCTAAAACCTTCATGGCCGCCTGCAGCTTCGTGAACTGCTGAGAGGAACGCTGCTTATCCTCAGGCTACAGGAGGAAGAGAAACAATACAACAGCTGTGTTACTTTATACTCTATCACTGAGACTCATCAAAATGAGAGAGTTACGGGATCTGATTCATTTAGTATAATAGTTTTAAGCATTAGGACTCAGTGGTGCTTTCTGGAGAATCACATTTCAGTGGGAATGGTTATTTTCCATCATTAAACCATATGACATGTCACTTATCTGAGTAGGATATTTTTCCTTTTACATATTTTACATTTTGCATTCCATCTAATAAAATAGGCCTAACTCTTCAAATTACACAGTTCTGATTTTTTATCATCTTGATGCTGATGCATTAAAGTATTTTATGTCTTTTAATCAGCTTGTCTTTTGCAGGCCGAGCATCAAATATGTAACGGTAGTTTACTTTTTTTTAGTACACAGCCTGAATTCAGAGAGTTTCCCGGGACAAATAAGTTCAATTTTGATGGAGACCATTGAGAGATTTAACTGGGAATTGTTTTTAACGTTCTATAATCCCTCAAATTTGGAAATGGGAGGATTTCTTCTGGGGGCATTGTATTTAAGTCCTTTTACTCAGAGATAATTTTGTTTCTATACAAAACAAGTGTTGTGACAGTAATAATATTCCAGTAAAGCAACATGCTTTGTACACTGAAGGCTATTAAATGAGTTTAACTAAAATATTTTTCAAAATGGCATTTTTTTTTCATGCTTTAAGAAACAACACATAAAATTAGAGAAGATTGGATTTCTCGAACAATATATTTTTTGTCCTTTTTCATAAAAACATGCTCCATCATGCATTTCAAGAACTTTTTAACAGGTTTAACCTTTGAATATAAATACTTTCAAATAAAAATCAATAAAGTTGTTTGAAACATTTGAAGTAACAAAAGTAGATAATTTTATTGATTTCATAACTTTTTGGATTTTTTTTCTTGTACCCATTATTGAGATGTAATGTACTGTGTTTGACTTTCTTTTTAATGGGTCATGAGAGTTCTGTCATTTGTCTGCCTCCAGTATCTGGTTAAAATTACTTAAAATACAAAAGCAAGCAAATCTAAATAATAAAAATGATTGGCTGATACTACCTTTGATTGTGGAAGGATCCCAAAAGCGCTGTTCTCTGCAAAGTGGTTAAAATGAAGTTCAGTCCTGCAGGGAAGAAGAAAAAGAAGAAGAGAGAAGGAGAGCAGATTGGTTGGTTCCAATGTTAAAGAAAAACATTTCCAGGTTAAAACAGAATTGAATCCACCTGGCTACATTTTAAGGTTTTAAACTAGCTTTTATGCCTATACTGATAGAGAAACACTGTGAATAGAGCCAGAAATTGAGGTGAGAGATTAGGGGAAGACGCAGCAGCCTGTTATCAAACCCAGGCTGCCTCACCAAGGAGAGAAGCATTATACCTGGGGTGTGAGGATTTAACTCATCAGGCTATCAGCATCCAAATGCCTTCCAATTTTTTCAATTCTCAACTGTTCAGTTGAGAAGGATGGACTGGGGGTGCTTTTAGCCATGTGGCTACACCTGCACATCTACCACGTTCTGTATATTAAGGCTCTTTCCTTTAGCAGGCAGCTCAGGTCTCTATTCCAGCCCGTCCACCATTTTTCACCTCTTCCCCAAACACACCCTTTTTTTTTTACTCTATCCATGATCTTTCTCCACCACCAATAAAAAAGCAAAACAAATAATAAAAATTGTCATGTGAAAAAGAGCCTTGTTCGGATACCATAATCCTAAACAACCAAAAACTCTAAATAATTTACAAAAAAGTGCATGTCATGTTCTCTGTGATGATGATTTTGAGATTAGGCTGTCAATCTAGTCTCATTATTCAAATATCTGTTCAAATGTAGAGGTTAGGCTGAGCTCTCAGAACACAAAAGACAAATCTGTTGCTCATTAGTAGTCTTTTCACCCAAGTGTGGCAGTGGAGGAAAATGCACCAAAGTTTGAGAAGTCTTGTATCTTGTGTGATATCAGCATGTTTATTCGAAAACTGATTGAAGTTAGTTTTTGGAAAAATGACAACCCTATCCTCAAACCACTCTTCTTGCAAATTGTATGGCACCATACTCGCATTACCACTTTACCGCCCAATCGGGCCTTGTGTAAGTTTTGTTTTAGTCTCTTCTGTTGTTTTTTTCTCAAATTACAATACAAAATAATCTAAAAAAAACAGCTCTTAGCCTTTCAAAGTTCAAGGCAGATATGTTGGAGGTCTTACTTAAGGCTGCTGTCAGCTCCGGCCATCATGTAATAGAAGACGTTGAAGGTGGACTCCGCCTCAGGTCGTCTGCTCACCCTCAGCTTTTCCAGCAGCATCGTCTGAAGAATCCAAAGACAAGATCAGTGTTTTCAGCTAACGTTCATCTCCCTAAACTAATACTGAAGCTGACAGCTGGTGTTACCTGGATGGAGGCAGATGCCACCTGGCCGGCCTGGTCAAAGTCGAGGGAGACGACGTGGGAGAAGCGGCTGGCGTTGGTGTTCATGGACGTGGAGCTGTTTCCAAAAGCCTCCAGGATGGTGTACACTGCTTGCCACTTCTCAGCTGTGGGACGGAGGAGAAAATGTACAAGAGCTTGGAGGCAGGGACTTGAAATCTTACCACAATATTTTTAAGGTAAATGGCAATGTTAGAGCAAATAACCATGGATTTATCATGTTCAAAAGATGAATCCAAAAATTGGTAAGTGTGCAGGAGGATATCTTAAAGGTAGAATCATGGTAAAAAAAAAATGAAACAAGACAAATTACAATTGTGACACTTAAATAAAGCAACAATCAAATGTTTTTGCACAGTTTCAAAGCAACTGAGCCAAAAAGACTTTTTGAAGAATTCCAAAGAAATTCAAGGTTTTTTTCTAATTGAATTCATCTAAAAAAAATCTAAAGACCTAATCAATTTAGATGTTTTTGTTATTTATCCGGCTGGGTATGTCCGATTTCACTCTACCAGAGAAGATTTTTCCCGTGCTCCCAGCAATGGAGACCAGGTACTGGACCAGGTGCTGACAGTTTGTGGTCTTCCCGCTGCCAGACTTTCCCAGCAGCACGATGGACTGATCCTGCCGCGTGGTGAGCAGGTTTCTGTATGCTGACTGGGCCACTGAGTAGATGTGAGGAGCCGAGTCTTCACGTCGACAGCCTTTAAACATGTGCATGACCTGAAGAGAGAGGCAGAGCAGGGGGGAGGAAAAATGAAAGAAAGAAAAACAAACATAAAACAAGTTAATACAATTTATCAACAAAATGTTATAATCCAACATTTCCAACCATACAATTACAAAAGGAGTTATTAAGATTGCTGTGAGAGGCAAAATATTGGTACATATTTTCTGCACAACCTGATTACTTATGAAAATTGAAAGTGTTTTTAAAATGTTAAATACCAAAAGAATAATGTAGAAACTCAACTGCCTCTAATCCTAATTATTTTTATTTTATTTTATATCTTTTGCAAACAGAGGCAGGACCCCCACCGTGCAGTCACCTTATCAGACAATAGAGACTTTGTGGGGTCCGAGCGAAGACAAGGTCCCAGGTTTTCCCTTCAAATCAATGCCCCCGCTGCCCATTCCCCCACCCCCTTTTGACCCCATGTGCTTGTCTCTGTGTTTGTTGTAATATGTTGCTCATGTGCTGAGGTGTTTTTTTCCATTCCCACACTGTGCTCCCCTGACAGGTGCCTAGTTTGTAATTGTTTTTTTCCCCCTCTTCTTTCCTCCTGTTTCCTTTTGTGCAAGCACTTTGAGTTACATATGTTGTAGGAAAAGTGCTATATAAATAAATTTTGATTGATTGATTGATTGATCTGTCTATTGAAACAGTCAACGCCAGTAGTATTATGTTTTCAGGTTGCTCATCTGGTCATAAGTAGCCTTGTGAACACGTTATTTCAATATCTGTTAAGGCAAAACAATGTCTCTTGTACAGACGCAGCTGATTATCCCTGATCTATGGTCATTATGTGGGCTTGTCACCTGGCAGTTACTTAAGTATCCAACTACTGAGCTACAAGAGTGGCAAAAATCTATCTCGAATTTCTTAAATAAAGCACCAGCTTCCAAGAAGAGTGTAATCAAGGACAAGCATCTCCAGGAAAACATCTTGCTTCAATGCCATCCCATATCAGTTTTGTTTAGGATCAGCGAAGAGACTGTGACATAATGCCTCGGGACCTTGCGACATGCCTGTGCAACGCTGCTGGCACGAGAGGGGCATTTAGCACCCTCGCTGGAGACGCAAGGCGACGTTTAAGTTCTGGGGTATAGCCAGCCACCCCTCACTCACATATGGTAAGATCAGCCACTCCTTCACACGAAGAGCTCACATATTCAGATCTTTACAGTTTATGCTCTGAACTCCAGAGCAAACAGGATATACAGGTAGACTATCAACTGTTTCATGTTACAATTTGTGATTTTCTTGTACTATTAGTACTAAATACAGGTACAATGTGGGTATACAGATGCAGCTGCTCAATTTTCCCCTCTCAGTTAAGTCCCAGCTGACTTCCATCCAGTTAAAAATAGGTTGTTGGTTTTTTTTTGTTCCAAATTTCCATGCTAACCACATTGTTTATTTATGTATCCACACAATGTAGGTGCTATGGGTTACATGTTTATTACACAATAGTATAAGATCTAATTACAGCCAATAGCATGGCGTACCAAGCATTTTCCTGTCTCAGACGAGCAAAAACTGTGCCAAGAAATTCGAGAAAATTTAAGTGGCTCCATCTGTAAACTGTATAACATTAAGATATTCTTTCAAACATCATTAGTGGCTGCTAAGGGAAGAGTAAGGCCAACCTGTGGCTATATCTAGTTCTCAAAAAAAGAAGTTCACAGATTTGTCTTAAACCACTAAAAACTGTTAAACAACACAAATACTATAAAATGTTTCATTTGTACTTCCTTATGTGTACTTTTGTGTAAACCACAGTCAAGTGTCCTGCATGAATATGGGTATTTTTCCCTGACAATGATGAACAATAAATAGATTTTTTTTAACTAGTACCTTCTGTCAAGGTTAAGGCTCAGATATGCTTCCTGCACGGATGAACATGCTGCCACAAAGTGCCGCGACGTCACAACACAGAACATTCAGACTATTTATGTGGCTCTTACATGACAAACAGATAGTCTCCTGATCTACAGGAGGCAGTGTCCTTAAAAAGGTGCATCTATAACATGGTTTACAGTAGGGCTGGATGATACTGCCGAATCTCAATATCATAATTAATTGAAGGTCTTACCTCAATTACGATCAATGAACGATTATTTTATGCCATAGAAGAACAAATTAGTGGTGATACCGATGGTCATCGACACAGTCTTTATGCAGAATTTACACTTCACTTCTTTCTGCTCCATGTCCTCTGTACTGAATTCAAAATGTGCCCAAACAATTGAGACAGTATTTTTCTTGACGACTAGGTCCTCTGATAGGTTGGCACTTGTCTCCTCCATGTTGGCAGCGTGTCCTTCTCTCTCGGTGAAAGTGAACATAGACTATATGGAGGGGGCGCGGTCACGTGACTTAAACAGGGAGAATAATCAAAATAATCGTCATGAGTAAAATGACTTTGATTTTAGGGTCTCAATGTCGATTTCAATTATTTTTTGATTACTTGTCCCGCTGTAGTTTACAGGAAGTCATTAAAGAAGAAAGTTTGTTGTTGCCAGTTATACTAAAAAGGAAGAAGACAGTTTGTTGCCAAAATAGTTAATAACAAAATGGAGTTGCCATGTTTTCCTATGTTTAAGTGTTCTTTCATTGAAGGGTCATACAGATGATTATATTTCCTAATTTTTGTCAACAGTAGCTCCTCAAAGTTTGCCATTTCCTTTTCTATTGGCTGTTGACAATCAATGAATCAGTGCTTCTTGGTCTTGTCAAAATCATGAACACATTGAGCACAAAGCAGGTTTTAACAATAGTTGTATCCTTCAGATAGAGGGAATATGATGCATTTATACTGCTTTTTAATTTTCTTATGCTAAACTTAATGTCCTATCAAATCATTTTCTTCATCAACACATTATGAGCTTGGCAAGAATTACTGTGGATGATTACTTTAGGACCTTTTAGCATTTATTGACAGTGAAAATAATGGATAAATAGGGTCAAGAGAAGCAGATAACAGGTCGTAGGTCAGGGTCTAACTCTGGCCACCTGCACAAAGAAAGCATTTTAACAAGTAAGCGCACTGGCATCATGCACTCAGCTATCAGCACTCCCATTTGGTGTTACAAAGTACTTCTTGTATAACAAACTTTGGCTTCTTTGAGGGTTGTTTAAAATGTGGAAAACTGCAGTCTCAGCTTGAGTTATCTGTAAGAAATGGGTATTTAAATACAAACAAACTCTAATTTCAAGCTGACCTTCTCGGAGTACATGGAGGGCGTGCTGAGTGGGTTGATGACCACCATGTTGGGTCCGGCATAGCTGTGGATGAGGTTTCCTCCGTAGCGTTGCCTCAGACAGTTCATCACACTGGATTCATTCAGGTAGAGCAGAGAGGCCAGGTCCTCGGAGCGGTCGTATGACGGAGGGTTCGCCTGCATGGACACAAAGAGAAGGATGAGGAGAGAAAATAATTATTTCAACATTTAACTTGTATGTAGTTTTTGTTCAATCTGGCTCTAGATACTGAGACAATGCTTCATTATTTCGGTGCCAATTAAAATACTACATTTGTGGACTGTATATACCACCAAATTTACACAGAGAGTTTGATAATGTAAGACGAGGTTTCATTTTACTGCTATAACTTGAAGTTCAGAAGTTTTAAGACAGTTCTTTCCAACGAAATTTACTTCTTTTTTACCATAGAAAACACAATGATCCTGAGACATTTATTTTTCTGTGAAAATGTACTGTAGTTTGTAGCATGGGACTATAACTTGCTTTTAGATTATTACATGAATACTAACAGCTAATAACAAATTATGATGTTAATACATTACTTGATCTGATTTGTACGGAAGGGGCTGGACCAGATGAGCTTTGTTGACATAAATATGTATGTTCTCACATGTGTATATTTATTTGATGGACATGTGCTATCAAATCATTTTCTTCATCAACACATTATGAGCTTGGCAAGAATTACTGTGGATGATTACTTTAGGACCTTTTAGCATTCATTGACAGTGAAAATAATGGATAAATAGGGTCAAGAGAAGCAGATAACAGGTCGTGGGTCAGGGCCTAACTCTGGCCGCCTGCACAAAGTAAGAATTTCAAAAAGTAAGCGCACTGACATAACCCACTCAGATATCAGCACTCCCATTTGGTGTTAAAAAGTACTTCTTGTATAACAAACTTCAGAGGGTTGTTTAAAATGTGGAAAACTACAGTCTCAGCTTGAGCTATCTGTAAGAAATGGGCATTTAAAAACAAAAAAACTCTAATGTCGAGCTGACCTTCTCGGAGTACATGGAGGGCGTGCTGAGTGGGTTGATGACCACCATGTTGGGTCCGGCATAGCTGTGGATGAGGTTTCCTCCGTAGCGTTGCCTCAGACAGTTCATCACACTGGATTCATTCAGGTAGAGCAGAGAGGCCAGGTCCTCGGAGCGGTCGTATGACGGAGGGTTCGCCTGCATGGACACAAAGAGAAGGATGAGGAGAGAAAATAACTATTTCAACACTTAACTTGTTGGAGTTTTTGTTCGATCTGGCTCCAGATACTGAGACAATACTTCATTATTTCTGTGCTGGACTGTTAGTACCACCAAATTTATCCAGTGAATTTGAGGTTTTATTTCACTACTTTTACTTGCAGTTCAGGAGTTTGAAGACAAATCCAACAATATCTACTTTTTTTACCATAGAAAACACAATAATCCTTAGTCATTGGAGACATTTATTTTCTGCAAAAGTGGACTGTAGTTTGTAAAATGGAGATATAACCACTCTAGTTATATTATTACATGAATACTGACAGCTAAAAATAAATAATGATGTTAATTCATTATTTCCTCATTAGGTTTCTTGCAGCTGCCAGTGACTCCTGTGACATCTGTATCAGCCTGAAGGCTCTACATACACCAAGAAACATGTGGGGCAGCCGATTACACAGAGTAGCTTCAGACTAACTCCAGTTAACTCACTTTCTCTATTGTATTTCAAAATTAGCACTGATTTTTAGAGTGGGATTTTAAATGTCAATTAGCCAGCCAACCCACTTAAAATACTGTATGTTTGGAGTAATTTCATCTCCAGTCCAGAAATAGAGGTAATGGTAACAGTATAGAAGATGCATAAGCTGGGTAGAGTTGGACCGGACTTTTTAGACCCCATATGAGCACAAATAGAAAACTAAAACAGAATGAAAACCATAAAGATTGTAATAAAAGCAGAATTGACTCAAAATAAAGTCCACTCTTTTGCACTAAAACTGACCTTATAATAATCTGACTCACCTTTTCAATGTCATCTTCGTCCACATCCAGTAACGTCCCATCATGCTCCAGTCTGATTTTCACCTTCCCCTCAGGCAGAGCACCAGGGTCCGTCTTAACCACGGTGGCTGCAGGGAAACAAAACATTTAAAACTTTTATCAAGAGCTGAGAGTTTATGATTGAGTGGGTTGTTCGGGTATGAATCACCAGTTTCAGCACAATACCATAAAGCATCCATTTTCTGGACAACAATACAATATTTGTTAGTCTCGTCTCTATTGGACAATATTATCTTCAAATGCATCACAGGGAGATGTCTAATAAGGAAAAAATACATTTTTACTATTTTGTAAAAAGTGCCTCTATTTAAATTAGAAATCAGATCAATGCTCTTTCAAACAAACAGGCAAATAAACTTTACTTATAAGCCCCTGATATTTAAATTTAATGAATATGTTAATGTGTTGATCAATGACCTCAATGTTACTTTTCTGTTGCATATGTATGAGTATTTCTAATTTAACATAGTGACCTTAATTAAGACATTTGAGGCACCGAACATTTGTTTTTATAGGAATCTTTATCTTTCTCTGCACTCTGATCATTTTAGGTTTTAATCTTTATCCTGTTTTGTAAACTTTTAATAATGAACTTTACTGTTTTTCTGTAAAACGGTAAATTTGAAAAATGAATGAATAACAATATTACTTATATGTTAGCATTTGTGATTTTAATTTATCATAGCTATAGCATGAACCTTACATTGAGTGGTGTTTTTTATGTAAGAGGACAAAAAGTTTAAACAGCACTTCTACTGGGACATCATTGAATATTGATTAAACAGTATTGAACAGTAAAATAAGTGCTATAAAATCTGTCATTTTTCTTTTAATGCATATTGTTTTTATGTAAGACTGAAGCATTTAGGTTAGGGTTAGGGTTGGAGATACACAGACCTATCCTGTTCACAGCTGACCGTTAATGGAGGAAATATATAAATTGAACACATTTTATAGCCTTTAGTTAAAAAAAATAAACAATCTGACAAGAAACTTTTTATGATCTGCAGAAATCAAATGACAATGATTCATATTTCCAAAAACTTTTTTTTTTTACATGTTGCTTTCAGGCAGAAATTTCACATCATCACTTCTCATTAAATGAAAAACAAACTGTAATTTTCATTTAATTAATACTGTAATAACATTATTGGCAATTAGTTTTTATACTTCTGATTGGTAAAGAATGAGAACGACCAAAAGCTCTGACCAATGGAAAACAAAAACAAAGATGAAACATTAAGTTACGAAGTTTGTGCTCAACAGTCACCAAAACAGTGCATAAAAAGTTACATCTTTGTTCATCTTCTTTTCTTAGAGCAGAAGAAAAAAGTGCTGGATTATGTAGGAAAGTCTCTCTCCTTACCCAGGGAGAATCCATCTTTGTGAATGAGCCACACCTTCTCTGATCCATACCAGGCTTGCTCGGCTGCTATCTGCTCCTCGGTCTTGACCTGCAGGACATAAAGAGGACAGAAAGGGGCGTGAGAGGACAGCAGACTCAGGAGACACAGCATAGGAGAGTTCAACATCAGACTGAATCTTAACTGTGACTCCAGGATCTCAGACTGATTTAAAGACATGCTAGATGACAGGATGACATGCAGCAGAGCTCCAAGGGTTCACCTGAGATCACATGCTTCTGTGTGTTTGTGTCAGCGGGGACCCCAAACAGTCTGATATTTCAGGGGTAACAATGGAGATGTCACATAGAGACAACTGTTTATGAATCAAAAATCACCTTTGTATAGCTGTATGGGAATTTCTCAAGTTTGATTTTACACAAAAAAACAAAGTTTTCCTATATAAATCATGTTGCACAGCCTATTTTGGTATAAAGGGTATGAACAGGGAAGGACCGCCAGTGAATGGCAAAGAGCGAAGACAGAGGAAAGTAACATGACTTTCATTTGGCCAAATACTGTTCATATTTTTTAAAAGAAAACACAAGACCTACCTTTAAAATCTAGCTTTAAGCTTATTATTATTATTATTATTATTATCATCATTATCATTATTATCATTATTATTACTATTACATTGTTTTATTAAAGCAGAAATTTACTGTTTGGAATTTCTTTATATATGTTCATCAATTTTCTTTCCACTATCTTACATCAGTGCATTTTATCTTATTTTACCATATTATTATTTATGATTGTTATTTATTTGCCTATTTATTTTCTTATAGTATGCTTATTCATTTATTTTAATCCAGTTTCTTATCAGGACTTTTTGTTATTTTAGTCTTAGCTCCACTGTTCCCTCATTTTTAATAAAAGATGGTGTTTCCTCAGTCCCCTTACTCTGTGTTCTGTTAGAATCTCTTCCTCATGTCTTTGTGCGTCTGTAAGTGAGTGCTTGTGCTGTATGTGGACTGCGAGGGTGGGGGGAGGGATGAGGCGAGTGGGTTGTATTTTTCATTGTATTCAATTTTCCACTTTTTATTATTTTGATTTATTTTCTTCATTTCTGTGTGAAGCACTTTGTGCTACAAAATTTTGCATGAAAAGTGCTATACAAATAACGTTTGATTAACTGATTGAAATGTTGATATTACTTTCACATATTTCATGAAATAAGTTTTTGCAACCAGGTCAGGTGTCATATTAAAGATAAACCAGAGGTAATCACACAGATACATATTTTAAGACACTACAAGGCCTAATCCTAGGGTATGTGCAAAACAGTGTTGCATTAGAAATGTTACTTAATGGTTAAAAAGTTAATTTTGTCATTCCTTGAACATAAATCAGAGTAGAATCTACATTGAACATCATCAGAAATGATTCAGCATTTTTTCTGGTGAATGAAAGTGATTCACTTTCTTAATATCAATATTAATTACTGCCAATCAGCACAAGTAACTGCGGGTCTGGTGCATTAATTGTGACTTTAAGTGTGAAATTGATGCTCTATAGAAAACAAACTTATCAACACTTTTATTCCAGCTCTAAAAACTCATTTACTTTTGATCAATCTCATTTGCAGTATCAGAGATGGACTACATCATCAAGTTTAAACTCTTAAAAGTCATTAAGTCTCCCACATTTGTTTTTTTTTCGTCTAGTTACGGGTATTCCCTCTTTTGTTTTCAACATACAAAATATTTTAATATGTGTTTCGGCTTCTGTGGGACTCTGAGTGCAACACTCAGACAAGACAGATGTCAAAATAACAGGCATCATGGGGATGTGAGGGGCTTCAACAGCAACCAAAACATCTGGTAAAACTTTACTTACACAAAAAGGAACAAAAACAAAAGTAAAACACAACACTGTAACAATCAATAAAACAAAATAGAATGAGCTTAAAGGGAAAATCAGAAGAGTAATGAAAGAATTCACAAACTTTTGCTTAAATATCACACTTTCCTGATGTAAAATGTGAACAAACACTGCACACTGCAAGCAAATGACACATCACAGCACAACACTCCACAGTGCAGGGTGGTGGGGGTGGGGTGGGTAGGGGGAGTTTGGGGGGATGGAGGGGTGAACCACACTCAGGCACAGAGCCGATCAGACCTTTGACTGTTTATCTGCAGCGTGAGCCGCCTGAAGGAGCGTCACAGGATCCTCCTCAACAGATCCCTGATATTTGTCAGCATGAAGAGGTGAGAGGTCACAGTTAAATATGAGAAACAAATAATTCACACACAAACAATAAGCACAAATTAAGTTATCTGCACCCCTGTTAAAGAGAATCAAGTTTATTAAAGAAAGACTGAGAAAGGATCCACTATGGTCCACTACAGATCAGAGAAACCAAGAGGTGGAAATTTAATAAAAACATGATTTTCATTTTCTGAGTCTGATGTTGATGTTTTTGTGGCTCAAAGCAGGTGGAAAAATGATGTTTTATCGGTAAAAAGTGTCTCCAACCCTCAATTTTCTAAGCAAAAAACACAAAAATGCTTCAAAAAAGTTGTAGTGATAATGTCATATAAAATCTGCATGAGACATAACAGAACAGATCTGCAGAAACATTCAAATGAAAACATCTTCAAAGTGAATATTTGGATGTTAGGAAAGCTTAAAGGTCCCATGTCCTGAAACATAACTTTTTCTTTGCTTGAGTTGTTTGAAAAGGCTAAGGAAGAAGAACATGATGCTTCTTACTTCTCGCAGGCAGATGCCATAACTGTTTTCAAAGTTCGTTTTTGTTACCCCTCTTCCTCCAATCAGACAGTGTTTGAACAGCCAATCAGCACAGGGCTCATTATTATAAAAGAAAAGAGCTGCATCTGATCCTCTACAGCAACAACTCGGTAGATTTTTCTTTTCAAATTAAATCAAATCCCTGCTTCATAGACACCCAAGGCATGGTGTGAATGATCAAACACACCAAGACAAGGGACCTTTAAGAGACTACAAGAGGTAATAAAATAATAAAACTAGACTAAATAAAGACATAACAAACAACATATGTGGATATTTTTGTAAATCAGTGGAGGAAAATCTAAATATTCAAAAAATAATTTCCAACAAATGGATATACTTAAATCTAAGGAGCATTTATTATCACTAAAATATACTATACTGATATCCATTTGATGGCAACAAGAAAGTACGTTTCCAACACTAATGTTGGAATATCTGGTTTATATATATTAAAAGAAAACTTGCACACTGTTAAAACTCTGGAGTGATGAAAAGGCCCCACATCAAGGTTCTTCTTTTAACTTAGGTTTCATGACTTTCACTTAGGTATGGAAAAGGTAAGGAACAAAATTTCCTTCTGTTACACTTAGCCAAAAAGATTGACCAAATTACATTCCATTATTACTGATGAAAACAAATGTAAACTCAGATGAGGCTGTTTCCCACAGATGGTAGTGATGTGGTCTAGTAAAACATACAGCTTGTTCCACTTAATTCTGTCATTTTGATATTTACACAGAAACTAGCTACATGAAAGCTTGAGGTACTGCTTGTACAAGATTAGCGTTAATGCTAACAGCTTAGCTTTATTTCCTATCTTGTGCATTTCTTAATTCAATGAAAAACAAATATTGTCACCACAATCTTCTCTATAGAAATGATACTTTCACTCTAATTCAGACAGTTTTTTCAGTTTGTTTTACAAAGTGGTTCATGCTCTGTCCTGATACAGCAGTAGCATCCACCTACAACTTTATCTTACTGGTCTGTAATGAATGTGATTGACAGGCTGATTGTCCAATCACCTGCTGGTAATGCTCTTCAAAGGTTCTGCCCATTCCCAAACAATTTCTATGGGCTTTTTTTTCCAGACAGACTAGTGAAACATACTGAGCAGTCCATCTGGTGTGTCAAATTAGTGGCTAACAAGGTAACAAAAAAAAAGAAAATCAAAATTTTAAACTGGCACTCCAAAGTAAAAGGGTTGCCGACCCCTACTTTAGATGGTATGAAGGACTTAAGCCCCATTTCCACCAGAGGGTTCAGTTTGGTTCATCTCAGTAAGGCTCGCTTTTTGTGGCGTTTTCATAGCCTAAAACTGGGACAGGACTCCTTATAAGTGAACCGTACCGTCCTACTTTTTGGGACCCTTCTGTTGGGATGCCAAGCATACCAATCTGACCCCAGAAGGTGGAGCTAGAAACACTGCAATCTGTTAATTGGTCAGAGGAGACATACTTCCCATGCGACAGCGGAACAACACATAACCCCGCCATGTTTAAATCTCCACTCGTCTTCGTAGAGATAACTCTTGCAGCACACAGCCTTCTCTGAAACAAAGCTTGGTTACGCTTCGTAACAAAAAGCCACATGCTGATGACAAAAAAGAATTGCTGGATGTCTTCCATCGTTGCTCTTTGTTTACTGTGATGCGTTTTCTTCTTCGTTGTATTTAATCGCCGGGTACACGGTACCACGCTGCTATGACGTCATGCTTTTGGCATCCAGCTTATAAGCCACCTACCAAGTAGGGTTCAGTTGGCTGTGGTAACGCAAACAGGATCAGGCTTTACCGATCCGGCCTGAGCCAAACTGTGTTGATCCATACCGGACCACTTGGTGGAAACGGGGCTTTAGTCTGCATTTATTATTAACTGAAAAAAAATCAGATAAATTCCAGACACACTTTTTTGTTGCCATGGCAAAGAAAACCAGAAAAAATGAAGGTATACATCATGCATTAACAAAACGCTAAATGGATTAAGGTCTGTTTTGTGGGCCGTATCACCCAGCCTATAGAAATGAGGCACTGAGCCAATGAAACTATCCCAGTAAACGTTAAAAATCCCAGCATCCCAGTATATAAAATGATTCATCATGGTGGTTAAAAAGATGAACTCTCACAGCCTGTCAGCTTCTGTAACGGCCACAGACAAACACATATGATGGAGACAAGAAATGAAGGGGACAACGAGGGGAGAGTTAGAAGGATTTGGGGCCTTACACTCCGACATGTCACACGGGTACAAACTCCAGCCAGGAGGCCCAGAGAGAGGCTGGAGGGCTGAGGTACCTGCAGGGGGCCCTGGGGCTGTGGGGCCACGGGGGTCACGGGGGCTGGGACAGAGGACGACACACGGACTGCTGGCTCCAGCTTAGCCACAAAGAAGTCACAGAGACACGACAGCCAGCAAAAAGCAGTGTGAGTGAGGCGTGGGAAGAAGGTGAGGGGGGGGAGGAAGAGGGAGAAGAGAGGTCAACATGGAGCAGTCTGGATGAAGAAAAAGCAAAGAGGCAACAATAGAGAGCATGGAAACTGGACAAGGTAACACAAGGTGAAGATGAGCTGTTATGACTGACAGTGGGATGAAAACACTCCGAGATAACATTTGAGTGACAAATCTTTACTGATGAAAAATGTGCCATGGAGGGCCGAGGGTTAGCAGATGGCTTGTTCAATCAAAAAAAACAAAAGCTGTATGACTGGGTTTGGCAGCATCTGCAGCACATGCAGCAAAGGTTATGATGTGTATCCCGTCCCCTCAGAGCACCCTTATCACCTCAATATAGCTCCGTGTAAGTTAAGCTACCCACACCAACGAGTAAAAGTCTGCCCAATTAACTTGGTCATTTATCTTTTACTTCTTTTTTATCTGAGCCTCCAAATTGGTTTCCTGTGGCCTCCAGAGAATCAGTGTTTGCAAAGCAGTTGACATTCCTCTCAAATGACTGAGGTTTGCTGCAAAACTTGCATAGTGCTATATGTAGGTGACTAGGGCACTGGAAATAAATAGGGATTGACATTACCTCTTTAAAACAATGCAATCTCTGTCATGTGAATGATGAGAAATATCAAAATACTAAAGCCCAGGAAAAACGAATCAACATCGCACATTTTCTGAAGGCATATTTGGGGAATAAATCAAAATGGACAAAAAAATTCCAGATAAAATCTTGCACTCCATCTAAATTGCACAGATATGTTGGAAATGGGCATAAAAAACAATACTTGTTGGGAACTGACAGCAGCTAGCTTGTGGAACTGATTCAGTCAGAAAAACTACAACTAAAAAGTAGGAAAATGGCAGACAGGAGACAGAAATGGAGAGCAAGAGAGTAGCAGGGGCTCCCATCACTGCTCTGAGGCTCTTCTTTCTTTACTCACATTGCCAACTTAATTGTGCAATTTAGAAAAAATGCAATTTTTCATGATTGCCAACAAACAATTCACACAGTGTCACATCAGCACATACCCTTTGGTAATATTAGCCGTGGTGCAGTTGAAATGCTGGCTGCACTACTTAATGCAACACGGGTTCCAAACATCAACTTACTTAAAAGATCTTGAAAGACCCGAGATACAAGTGTCATAATTGCAGGATGCTTCAAATGTTGTCTTTGCTGATTTAAAAAATAGGTCAAAATTTGTTGGGAATTCTCAAAAGTGCACTTTTTGCACCTTTCAGGAGAAGTATCATGTATCAGGATAAGTACTGTACTGTGGACTCTACATTGTGATGAGTACTGTTTTGTGGGGTAGCTGGAAATATCCAGCTCCTTGCGTATCCATTTCTGATAACTTTCTATGGGCATAAAATGTAGACTTGCTCAAGTTTTCTGTGTCAACAATGTCAAACACATGGTACTCTTGCTACTCCATGCTGCACTGCACACATAAATGCACATGCAAGCTGCTGGTGTTTCCACTCTTGACTGATTTCACACAGACAACAGATGTTGTACAAATAATATAATTTTGTGCAAATTCAAGCTTTAACTGTGGATTTTGTCATTCAGACTTTTTGTCTACCTCTTACGACAGTGGGACCCCCTTGATTTGCAATGCATGCAGAATAATAATAATCATAAAGACAAATTATATTGACTCTTCTGGCTAGTTTTTCTGATTATCAAATGAAAACAAATTTTTACTTCTAAATCTAGTCTCCAACCAGGTGAGAAATTAGTATGTGTGTGACATCAATTATTAACTACAAATAGCTGAATGTTTATCTTGTTTTTTTTATAAAGTCTCACATTTGTTGACCACAGTTGCTGTCCATTAAAGCAGCAACCATAACTGAAGCATCCAAAGGCCTAATCAACTGCAGATCAAGAAATGTATAAATTAAAGCAAAGCGTGAGCTAAAAGTTCAGTATTCATTCACCTAAAATGTGGTGTTTTCACTTTTTATCGTAGCTAAACTGGCACAGCAATTTGTTTGTAGTCCCATTCGTTCCGAGCTAAGACATCAATATTATGTAAAGGCAGTTTGAAAACTGTTTCAGGCCGACAGCACAGTGCCATCTTTTCATTTTACCCAGCCCATAATGTTCAAGATCAAGTTTGTACACAGAATTTAACCTGACTTTGGATATAATCTTACATTTTAAGGCACATCATTGTTAAGAGACAGGTTGGATTATTACTGCTCAGAAAAACAGATGCGTGGTACATGGGTGAGAGGTTATTTGGTCGCAAAAATACAAACCACTGCACAAGCCATTTCGGACTAAAAAGTTAAAATAAAAAGGTTCTCAGTGATCATTAGACCTTTGTATAAAAACCAAAGGGTTAAGGTGGGTGGAAAGAGACAAACACAGTCAAGATGAGACATAACACAAAGATAAGAAACAGAGCAAAGATTTACAGGAGCACCGAAGATCCTCATCAGGCGTCTCTGAGCCTCCTCAGTGGGACTGACTGGCACCTCCTAGAGGTCAAAGCAGCAACACGTGACACGACTGTAAGCCTACTGATAGCATTAAAGCAAAGCCCAACACTCGGAAAACTTACAAGCATTTAACTTGTAATTTACACACAGAATCAGCTGAAACAACCATAAAACACAAACACCAACGCTGTCAGCATTGTTACAGAGACGAATGGTTATACTGGGAAACATCCTAAGCAACAATTCTACACAGCACATCAGTCTACAGGCACATCAGAAAACCAACAAATTTAAAGAAGTTGAAATAAAACCGAACCAAGTTAGTGATTAAGTGAGTTAGTATGAGGACCAGGTGAGTCAATGCACAGGGAGAAAATAGCTCCTGGGAATAAGCACACACCTTTGGCTAGTGATTAAGGAAAGCTACTGATGACTGCAGCATCGTCCAACAACACAATGACTTTGCAAACAACGCTTATCAGCTAAAGGCAGCAATATGAGATGCTTGTCCTACAATAGCATAAATTTTCCCCAAACAAAGTTTAACAACTCATAAAAGTATGATCTTGGGAATCTGGAGAACCACAAAAGCCAGTCAAAGAAGATAATTCCTGCTCTATTACTACATATGTGTGCATTTTACATGAGCCCTATTCCAGAAAGAAACACGGAAAGGATCAATTGATAAACATTGACCAAAAAATTAAATAACTTGGATCAGATCTCATTTAGAAACAATCACACTGAATATGCTCATTGAAAAGATGGGACTTTAATGGGATTTGATGGAAAGAGAGCAAACATGGTGGGAGAGAGTTCCAGAGGCGGGAGTAGAGCGGCTTAAGGCTCTGAAACCCACAGTAGATGAGCGAGAGGATGGCACAGTGACATGAATGGAAGAAGACCTGATGTAGCAGAATTGGTGGGCTGGTGTGTAGAAGTTCATATCAATATTGCCCAATATTGGGAGCCTCAGACATTTACTTGTGTAATGATTGAAATCATTTGAGAATTAATGTCATTAAATTTATAGACTACTTACTTATACTTACATATTCTAGACCTGTGCTAAAAATAACAACACTGCAATATATCCTGACTCACTCCTTGCTGATATGTGTTGATACAGCATTTGCAGTATATTTATATAATCCCAAATGCTGTGACATAAGTTGTAAAATAGATCTTTGGAAATACAATACATGGTTCCAAGGTGGGGAAAAATACAAACTCCATGATGCGTCCAACAAAAAAAACAACAAAAGTTGCTGGGTATTAATTTAAAGGGGAAGTCATTGCCCACAATCTACACACAATGCAATACTTTACTTGGAACTGCATTGGTATACAGATCATATTGTGAGGTTGTTAGAAATACCCAGCCCAGACATACTCATGATAAACAATCTGGTATAATGACAAAACCCCAAATTAGTGCTGATTGCCATCTTGGGAGATTGATTACTGATGTGCAGGGCACTTGGTACATTTTGTCTTTTCTTTTTTCCCATTTCTAATCAAATTTAAACAGAAATCAAACCAAAAATGTCACCTGATAGATATAAAGTTGAAGAAAAGAAGAGCAAGCACGCCAAACAGCCAATAACATGCATCAAGCTTTTGGCCTGGCACTTTGTCTCACCTCACACCAACACCTTAGCAATAGCAGAATCCTTACTTTACCTAACCCTGCTATTCCAAACACTTGTCTATAGCTTGTTTGAACTGGCTGTCAAGATCTGTTTGACTATGCTGTTGCACAGATTTGTGTTAATGTAAGGACAAACAATCCTCAACACTTTGAACATGCATTTCAAAGCTCCATGCACTCTTCACACAGATTCCTAAATGTCGTGCCAACATGCCGAGTGTGGACACAGTACCTCTTGTTTACTGACAGATGGTTGTTGAGTGGGAATGACAATTGGGGCGGGGGCTGCTGGCCCACGTTTGGAGGGAGGAGGAACAGGGCTCACAGGAGTTTGGGATGGTTTGGGTGCTGGGGTGGAGCGTGATTGTGCAGATGGGTTGGGGGATTTCTGTATCACTGGGGTCGTTGAAGGAGGGTTTATGGGGCCAATTTTGGTGGCAGTTGCTGGCTTTGGTGCTGGTACGAAGCCAGGAGGAGGAGCCAAAGATGAGGGCTTTGGAGGTGGGATAAAGCCAGCAACTGTGGGGAAAGATACTGGTCTGGAATGAGTCGGCTTGGTTGGCGTTGGAGCAGGAGGCTCGGGTGTGTTGTTGGTTTGTTTTAATGCCACCACAGGAGATTTGACATCTCGTGCTGCTGGTCCAGAAGACGCTGGTTTAAGACTGACCTCCTGAGGCTGTGCGGGGAGTTTCTCCTCCTTCTTCTGTTCTTCAACTTGTTCCTCTTTCTTCTCATTTGTTCTCTCCAACTCTATTTTTTCTGGTCGTTCCTCCTTTCGTATTCGTGGGCGGGGTTCCCTCGTCCGTCCTCTTACCATGAAGTTTGTCAATCCTCGTGAAAAGTCATCTTTGTCTTCTGTTTTGATAACGTCATGTTTGAAAGAAAACCCTGGCATCACTGGAGCCTTATGGGGTGCTTGAGCTGGAGCTGGAGCTTGTACTGCTTTAACTGGCTCAGGAGCTGGTTTAGCTGCTTCACAAGCTTTCTCTGGAGGTTGTGATGTTAAAACAGTGCTCTCCTCTTCTTTGGGTAAGACCTTTCTAACTACACGGCGCACTACCTTCACGACCTTCTTCCGTGTCAGACCCTGGTCTTCTGAGGCGTCCGCCTGGGTATTGTTGGTGACTGGGTTCTTGACAGTACCATTAGCTGTCCCATTGGCCACACTTTTTCGCAGAATGCCATTCTGCTCATTGTTCATAATGGGCTCTGGGATCACAGGGGCTCTTGGCGGTTCGGGACTCTTAAACCGTTCTGCTTTACTGATAGGTGGTTCAGGGCTTTTGAATCTCTCTGGGACATTTACAGCTGGTCTTGCTCTTGGTGGGGAGGGACTTCTGACCCGAGGGGATTCCTGAGGGGGGCCTGGGGAGGGACTTTTTGCCCTGAATATCCCCCTGCCAGGGTCTAGAGCTGGCACTGATTTGGCTCTGCTGAGTGCACCTTCATTTTCTGGCTACTCAGAGAGAGAAAAGAGAGGATGGATGAGGGAATGAACGATGATTGTTTGTATGCTAACTTTGAGCATAATGTGTCAATAGCACTATTAGTAAAGACCAATAAAAACCCAAACAATCAGATAAGTCAAAATGAGTTGAAATGTGCAACTGCTTGCACTGGGTTGCTCGGTAGCTTTCTATGATCTGTTAACTCTCACTACTACAACAGGGAGCAATGTATGTAAGTAATGTTTTCATAGCAATGATCCTGTGCCTCAGTTTCCACTTTCCATGTCTGTTATGCAGCTACATAAGATTTATTATGTACCATATGAAAGGGGACAAGAGAAGCAAAAATACAAAAAAGATGCAAGGACTCAGACTTTGGAGCCATCTGTGGGTGTTTCAACATAATACCCAGTGGGCTTAGGACATAAGTTTGAAGCTTGGAAAACATCATCTCTTGTCAGTTTCTTCCTGTTATTCTTGGAGAAGCTATGTCATTGAGAAAAACTGCTGTCTCTTTTAAAACATTGTCTTTGTAAAAGAAATCTCTGGTCTGAAACTGGCTCCAGAGACAACAAGTTCATTCAAACCTACTTAGGAAGCATCTATTTTATACAATAGCATCCAACTGAAAACTTACATGAATGTTTTTATCTTTTTGATTATACTAATCACAGGCTATCATCAAGTGCTCCAGAAGAGTAAAAGCACTATTTAAAAAAAAAAACAATTGGACACTCCATGTCAATCTGCTAAACAAATGACTTAATTATAATTCTAAGAGGAGATAGTAATATCTAACAACTACAACTCCTAAAATGTCATCAAAGCTAAATGACGTAATATAAGACCCACCTACACCAACACAGTGGATTGGCATGCCCTAATAAGTCCATCTACAGTAATAGCTCCATTGTGAAATTTAGTTAAACTAACTGCACTTCTCTTCTTGTTGTATGCACCGGAGGAGAATTCGGTTACTGGCAGAAATGTGCCTGTTTCTGCTGCAGTGGTTGGTAAAATGACTCCTTTAAAGCAAGATGCCATGGACCTTGTTCTTGGTATGGCGGTCAAAACATGGCCAAACGTACAAGAACATTTTAAATTTGTTGTATATTTAATTTCTCTGAAGAAGTGCACTTCATAATCCCTCCAGCTTGTGACGATATCCAAATGCAGAAAACAACTCAGGTTCTGCCATGGTATGTTATTTTGCTTTCTGACTACCATGTCAAGGTCCAGCATGGAAACTGTTGGGCAGTTTGGGTCGGGGTAAGGTAAACTGATCTACGATCATATTATCAAGGCGTTTTAAGACTAATTTATGCTAGCTTTGGGAAAACAGATTCCTACTATCTCTTCATGTATGCTCGCAAGCATCCACCAAGCTGAACTGATTCGTAAAAAAAAAATTACATCAGGGGCTTGTTATCGCATGGACCCGCAGTTTCTGCTTTGCTGTTGGTATCTTGCTAAACAACTTAACGCTGCTCCCAAAGTTCCTGGTAGTACTGCAGTGCTTTGCCTCAGAGTAACACTGACAGAAGGATCCATTTGTATTCATATACTCCCTGAACACAAAACAAAACTACACCCTCCATACAGGTTTGATATTTAACCTCAGACACTTTAAGCCTAACTTGGATGTTTAAATATATAAACTTGCAAACTGATTTGCTAAATATAACAAAGCTCCAGAATACTATCATAAGAGCTTGGCTCTGCACAATAATGGAAGAATCGGCGGAGTAAACTTGCCAAAAATTAGAAGCAAAAGCACATTTTTCCTTTATTTAAAAATGTTGATTGTTCAATTGCAGATTTAAAGTCCTAATATGATCCATATGAATACAACAATACTCCTAACTAAATAACAACTCTAATAGAGCAGAATATTTACTTACAGCTTTAGCCTCTGGACTATTCTCCTCTTTGATCTAAATATGGTGATATACAGAAGAAAAACAGATCAAAATCTTTCACTTTTTTGGATGACTGCATCACACACCATGCAAGTATCACAGCATGACACAGCGGAAATTAAAACAATAAAAGCACTGTTTCTGAGCTGATGTTTGAAGACAAAAGCAAAAAACCTTAGATGTCTATAACGGAGCGTGAAAGCTGCAAAGTTTCTGAGTGATGTTTGAATCCAAAGACACACGTGTTAGTGTAAAACACTCGAACACCATGCAGTGTTGGAGTTACAAAACGCTCATGTGAGACTTCCCTTTTGCTCCCAGAATGAAAAGCGAGATGCAGGAATGTCTTATGTATGCCATGTGTGACAATGTTACCGAAAGTAACATCAAATGAACTCAAAGTATCTGGAGAAAGTCAGAAATAGAAAAACTTTACCACCAATGCACAAGTCTAATAGAAAAAATGTTTAAAATAGAACAAAACAAACCAAGCTGACAAGCTGGGACAGAGTCATTCTATCAGTATTGAAGAAGATGGAATAGATTTCCCTTTTAGTCATGCAATTGGGATATGACAGGACAAGGCAGGAGCAGGAATGTCTTATGTATGCCATGTGTGGCAATGTTACCGAAAGTAACATCAAATGAACTCAAAGTATCTGGAGAAAGTCAGAAATAGAAAAACTTTACCACCAATGCACAAGTCTAATAGAAAAAAATGTTAAGTATAAAATAAAAGAATAAAATAGAACAAAACAAACCAAGAGCAAGCTGGGACAGGAGTCATTCTATCAGTATTGAAATGAGAGGAAGTAGCAGGACTACTTTTGTGGAAATGAGGAAGGACTGGAGCAAAACATCTCTTTAATGTAGGCCACAACTGCAGGGGTCAGAAGTAGTGTAGAGCAATCAGTGCATGAAAAACATCAGTTGTATAGCAATGAATTACCATGAGGAAAATGTATATTGATCTCTGTGTCATATCCTGACAACAAAAAGTCCTTTACATCCAATATTTGGAACTTCAGCATAGTAAAGTTATTACGTTTTAAGCAAACAGTCGTAATTACCCTCTCCTGCACACATCTTTAACCAAGAGGATAATCGGCCTGATTTTTGGCCCAATTAACCCATTTTTTTTCTAAAACTTAAATCAGCAGATGCCTGAAAATCTGGGGGTTATATAAATTTCCTTGTCAGATTTTCCTGTGATGTGAGGTTCACTTTGGGGTGATTTTGCCAGCTTGATTTGAAATCATAGATATTTAACAATCAGAAATCCTCCTGATAGTAAGAAAAGAAATAAACACAGACAGCTGAGCATGTTCTCTTTGTTTTCTCATATGGAATGGGAAACCAGAGACAAGTATTCCGTTTGTGGCAACAACATAATTTCCTAACCTTTACTGTCTCAAAGGGCAAATTGCTTTTACAATCTGAGTCTGCACCAACATGTAAAAGTCAACAACACATAACACACACCAACAAAGGGGTAGATATAGGAAATAATTGCTTCTACTACAGATCATCAAGGTAGCTAACCACCCACATTTAGCCTCAATTGCTCCTGCTCATCATTCACCATGTTTGTTTACACCTGGGATGTCCAAACTATGGTACAGGGGGGCAACTTCCACCTGCTGTCCAATTTAGCTGGCCGCCAGCAAGTTGGTGTGTGTGTTGGTGAGAAACTCAGTTCATGTTTAGTGTGCTGAGTCTGTTGTCACATTGTACAGCACACACCATCAGGACAAAACAAATAAATCATTCACCCTTGTGTGCTCTCATTTACTTTGTTTTGAAATTGGATAACTTCAACTCTTACATTATTGAACACAAATTAGTTTTGGTTTTTTTTAGCTGTAATACTGTTTATGCTACTGAGAAGAACCGCAGTATTAAAATATCTTGCTAACATTAGCATTGATGAAATGTTTGCCGTGCTTTCCTTCATTAGCCTTTGGTACTGGTCACCTCTTGTGTGCCTTCTTGTCCTCTGTCTGTTTGAGTATGCTGGCCCACAGCCCTACAGTACCACTATCTAATCCAAAAATAAGCCCCTTAGTCACCCGGCTAATTTAGAGAGAGCTGATAAAACCCACCAATCCAGCAAGACCTGGACACTGTCCCACACCATGGAAAAGAGTCACTGGAGGGGCTTCAAGGCTGTCAGTGCTCATTTTATTGGGCATACCATAATGACAGTGTTACAGAATTGAAACCATAAGCAGAGATGTTGAATTAAGACCTTAAGGTACCTAATATTTTGTATAATTTTCACAGTATGTGGGAGTTTACTTGCAAATTTTGATGACTGACAAAAACAATAAATTACCTTAAACTGGATGTTGACGTTATCGGTGTACATTAGGGATGCAACAAATATTTGACATAGGGGACAAAAAAATAAACGGTCATTGACCAATTTTATCGTTGGATAGATATAGTCAGGTCATGTTTTAGAGTTATAAACTTTTTTCTGAAGCTGATTACTCAGTGGAGTGGGTCATCTTACTCCTTTTATTATGTTTGACAGAGCAGCAGCATCAAACAGCCACCACAGAGCATCAGGAAAACAACATAGCATAGCAGTGGTAGCCGCCATCATGCTACTTCCTCCTAAACCTTTGTTTATGAGCATCTCATCCTCTACAGTGACGATAATGGAGTTAAACATCCTCACACCTGGTCTATCAGGTGGGGAGAGGCACAATGGAGACTGATTTGTCTGCTCCATGGCTGAAGTTGCAGAAATGATGGGGCTAAAGTTGTGGCTAATTTACGAGCTTAAATAGTGAGCTTTTGTCACGGTAAGGAGACAAGTTTTGCTCCAGAGGTGGTTACAAGCAGAGAGACAAAATACTACTAAAAAGTTCAGAGGAGTATAAGAAGTCATACAGCAGTATGAAGCTGACAATGACGGGAGTTTGATATCCCTGTTAGACATCCCTTGAGTGATGCACCTTGTGACAATTCTTTCTGACCAATCAGTGTTCAGCATTGTCTAAAATCATGATTTGATTGGACCATCATCAGAAGGGTGACAAAAGTCAGTGCCTCATGAAAAGTTCTCTTTTCATTTAGTTTCCTGTGTCACAGTTAACAGCTAAAATCCCATCTGAAACTCCTCATGAAAACACAAGCATGTTTGATTTTTGTCCTGCCTCCTACTATTGCTCTGTCACATTATGCACCAATTGAAGCAGAGGGCTCTGCATGTGCAATAATCACAGGTGTAAAGTTGTACCTTCAAGATGGAACTAGTAGACAGATGGAAAGTTTGTGAAGCTCTGGGAGCCACATCCCTATCTTTCTTATGTGTTTTAGAGGGACTGAAAAAAAGGGAAATACTGGAAAAAACATTTTGCATCAGACTAGCATATCCATGAGGTCTGAAGATAAACCCAAGTATAGGCTTGGTATCATAAATACAGCACATGTGGTTGCTATCTTCAGAGTGGTTCGTCCTTTCAAAGCTATTCTGTCAGTCACAATGTGAAGTCTGCTAACTCTGTGTGCCAAGTCAGTGCTCGTTTTTATGGCTGTGATCACCTAATACATCACAGTGACCACGTTAACAGACATCGTGTCGTCTGACCTTAGCATAACTTCACTCTACAGAGTCAAGCTCATACACTGGCATGAACACGTTTATGAGTGTGAATGTGTTGTATAATTACACTTTGTTAACACCAAAAACAGGACATGACCACATCAGACCCACTGTGGACCGTTATAGCACAGTGACCATCATCACTGGACCGCCAGTCTGATGGGTCTTTTCCATGTGAGTTGAGAACACTGATTTACTTAACATGTCACTTTAGTGTAACGTGTTTGCTTTTTTGTGATTTGAGACAGGTGAACAGGAAGCTCCTACAAAAAAAATCACCTTCTTTTATTTCATTAGCAGCACCAATTGAAAATGTGCCAGATTTATCTATACTTGTTAATACATACTTGGATACTTTTAGGAATCTTTTGCTTTAAATACAATCTTTAATTGCATATTGATCAGCAGTATCGTCAAGATTTAAAGCTTCAATATTAAAGACTATATCTTTGGCCTAAAGTGAGACTTGGTGGTTCATTAAGCTGCAAAATTCAGAAAAAAATACATTTTCATATCCTTTCAGCTTGTGACAGAAAAGGCAAAGTTATTTTTTAAGTAGCCGGAGCAATCCTCAATCATGATTTAAGCTTCACATTGTCATAGGAAATAACCAAGATAATCAAGATTGTTTGGTTCCTGTAAGGTTTCCTGTGATGGGCTGGTTTTGTCCATTGATTTTGTCATGTGCTCTCTCTTCCTTTACATACAGCTTGTGCTCTACCACTACCAACAAAACAGCTCTGAGACGCAAAGACAAGAGGATGAAGATGATGGAAAGGCAGCTGTTAGTTTGCCTTTTACATGTATAGAACCGCTCCGGTATTAGGGGAACCTGGACTATTTTAGCTGCTTTTTGCACGTGACCTCATCCGACTCAAACTTGAACTTTGAAACAAACTCAATCAGAATGAATCTTAGCTGCTTTTCTAGACTCAATCCTAAAAACCTGCTGCCTCTAAAATGACTCAAGCAGACCCGAATGACTCCATAAAAGGTGTCAGAACATGAAAACAATAAGTAGAGCTAACACTCTGCCATACTGCTAATGTATGTCAGATACATGATAACACTTGGGCTGGTAATGTGTCACATCCAGCAGGTTGATGAGATCTCGGAGGAATGTTAAGAGGCAGCAGAGCTCAGATGTCCACAAAGAGAAAAACAACATCACACATGACCCCGCAGCTCAAACACATGGATGAACTAACACTGACAGTCGAGGGATCAGTCCTGGATTACAGAGAACCATTAGAGAAACCTACAGGCATTGTTAAGAATTTAAATAAGTCATATCACAAATAGAAGTCTCTGACACTCACCACAGGGTAAATCCTATCTATACCTATATATCTATACCACACAGTATGTAAAAATCCATTAACAGGGTTCTTTCAACCAAAATACAAAGGAAGGAAAGACTTATTCTTTTGTATTATGTTGTGATATGTTGTGATATTTCTCTGTTGTGTTTAAATTGAAAACTCAATAAAATGATGTTAAAAAAATAGGAGGCAAGACAGCAGAAAGATCAAGTGTCACTTTCTCAATTCCCTTTTACATAAATTGAGGATGTTGTTGAAAAAAGGCTGCAGCCCAGAAGATGTATTTACACTGAACAATAAATCAATATTTCTGTTTTGGGTAATCTCACAATGAGAAAGAAAACCTTTTAAAATTGACTTCCTGCTTGTCTCCTTTATTATAATATCTGTTTTTACGTAAAGGAAGTATTGGTTTGCCGTATAGTGAACACACCTCATAGAGAGCAGCTTTAATTGATAACTAAAAATGAGATATAAACAGTGAAGGTGGTCTTAAGTGATTTCCTGGCCTCTCTGAAATGCAGCTCTGTTGTTCTGTCCTGATGGTTGAGGGTTTCCACAGCAACAATAAACATGCTGTGTCTGTCATGGTGGCTCTGTCATAAATCAGCCTAACATGGCACATCACAAAATAAGAAATCAAGAAATATCTGAGGTAATACTCTATATAATGTTTAAATATCTTACATTAAATGTAGATTTTTCCTTTCAAATCCCTGGCATGTTTGCTATAATAGATCACTAATATAATGAAGACAGTATTTTTATAAAATACAGAAGCATCGGTCATGTTCACAAAAGTGCTATTATTTTAAAATCATGACCTGAATAAAAAGGAGTAAAATGGTTTTGATAAAATTAAGTGATGACAATACACTTGGGTCTACATTCAAATAATACTGTATTATGCCTCAAACAATCCTCATGTGATTAATTATATGAATTAATATAACTTCTGAAAAGTGTAACTTTGCAGTAGACAGTTCAATTCTCATCAGATATCCTCAAAAATGATTCTGCTAATAATCAAGTCATACTCATGGCTATTTGATACCATAACAACTCAATTATAAGACCTAGACACTTAATATTTAGACAGTTTTTAATATTTTCATTATTCTAAGTTGCAAGCAAACTTCGACACAGCAACAGTCGAAAAGTGATAAAGTTTGGGAAGTGCTTTTCTGTCCTTGCAGCTTTTGGTTAAAAGTATAACAGAAGATCCGAACTATCACTTATATTGTAAAATTGGTTACCAAAATAACATATGCTATATTATCCTACATCAAAATAGCAGCCAAGTTGGAAATTGTTTATAATCCTGACTACATTTCCCAGCAGTCCACTCACCACACCGGCACTTGAGCATATATCCTCGAAGACCTACATGTGGACCACCTCTTATTCCCCAAACTATTCTGCTTTTTGGTCGATCCTACTACAGACGAAACTCACAATAAATAAAATCCAAGCTGTCAAAATGACACAAAAGTCACTTGAGAGAAAAGTTTCTTTCATTTGGAAAATGACTCGAGCTGCCCTCCTCAGCTAATTCTCTTCTAAAAATAGTCCCGCCGGCGGTGGAGCGCCCGGGCCAAACGCCCAACCCTGATCTCATTAATGTCCCATAAAAGTTACCACAAATGCATCTACCTGTCAGTGAAGTAAACCCACAAGGTTGATATCCACAAGAGTCAGCGATGAGTTCAAAAAGTGTCCAAAGTGTGGGAGATCTGACCGAGAGGCTGGAGACGCTCGGAGTGGAGAGAGAAGCGGCCGAGGCGAGGAGGGGGAGCCAGCTGATTGGACGTCTATTCCTGACAGAGAGCTGTGGGGACAGCTGTTGTGATACGAGGGTGTTGAGTGGGGGGTAAAAATAGGGAACTGAAGCTCTGCAGGCTGGACAGTCTGCCACGAAAGACCCCCACAACCAAGACCTCCAACTCCAACACCCCCAACCACAGAGTTCAGCTGACACACATGCTGCAGCAGCTGGTGTCATCTCAGCTGCTTCTTTGTGAGCATACATGTGTGGTGTGTGTGTGTGTGTGTGTGTGTGTGTTAATGCCACCGAGAGCATGCTGGTTGTGGGTCAGAGGTAGGAAGTAAACATGATGGTGCATTCAGGGACTTTCTAACACTCTTACTAGATGGGTGTTTTCAAGCCTACAACCAGGCCATAGGGAGACAAATATGCTCTGATCATCTCATCATACAGAGCAGCAAAACAAGATTTTAGTGACCAATAATGGAGGTAAAATTTACATCACAATATTTTTCTGTCTGTAAAAAGTCTAAGCAAAGGTAAGAGTGAATTAAAAGAATCAGGCAGGAGCAAAACTATGCAAGAGAAGCAGTTTGTTTGCTCTGATATCTTGTGTAATTTGAGCATTTTTCTCCAGCAAGTAGAGGTTTGAGTTAAAGATATATTGTTCTATAGGTCAAAAGCACTGGTAGGTACTACATAGACATGAATCAATGCTGTATTGTGCTTAAATTTGACGTACCTTCACATTTCGCCCAGTCATCATCCTGCTGTTTGACCAAACCTCAACCTTAAACTCGAGTGTGCTCTGCTTCACAAGCTCTTCCCCTCTGCTTTCGTTTCATTAAGTAATTTGTAAATAACTGTTTTCATCTCTACGTTCAGCTGCACGTTGCATCACCTTCCTGTCTGAAACCCTTGTGCACAGCAGAGAGAAGGAAGTCAGAGTGGAGAAAAAGCAGAAGCAAAGTTCAACATGGCACCAGAATTCAACTTTGCCCACTTTCATAGATCAACAGCGCCATGCATTACAGTGAACTGACACAAAAAAATGTAGCCAACAGTAAATATGTGAGTTTTGTGTTTTACTGTAACGAGCATGTACCAGTTAGAGATGGGAAAGAAAAATCAAACCACTTAAGTTTGAATTAAAGGGTGAAACAGGATATGTATTGTGATTTTCTCCAGTAAATAAATGATTGTGATGGTGCTGGAATTATAAACTTTGATATGAACCAGGCATGAAAACTGGTCATGGGTGAAAAAGGTGAGAAGGGTATGACCGTCTAGCAGGGTCGCTATTGACTGATGATCTCTGGTTTACCTCAATGTCCATCATTTTGGAGCATTACCGCCCCATTCAGGCTAGTGATAGAGTTCAGTTTGGAGAGGCAGAGGAATGTTTTTATTTTTATTATATCATCACACTGGAGATTTACGGGAGAATACTGATACAGGAGGGTGGCAGGAAAGAGGGTAAAATATGTAAAATACGGCAGTTTCACGACCAAAACTGGAGACCTGACAGCTATGTGGAGAATGGCAGAGGAACTACCTATACCCCAATCAACATCAGGCTGTGAGCACAAACTGACCTGCCATGTTTGCTTGTTTTTTAACTTTACTATGATAATGTTTAGGTACCGCTGACTGAGACATGACTTGGCGTAGTGCAAAACAAAAACACTGTGCTGAGGGTCTGGAGTTGAATCAGTCTTCTGGTTGTGAATCAGCAGCTGTTACGGCCCTGGCCGTTTCTTGTAAGAATTTTGTTATTTGTGGAGCTGCTCTCTCTGTTCGGTATGTTGTGAGTGTGTGTGTTTGTGTGCCTGTGTGAGTGAGTGCTCGTGCTTTCAGAGAGGATCTCTGGTGCAGCAGCGCTCAGGTGCTCCGGCGCGATTGGCGGAGGAAGCCAAATCGGATGAGGGAGAAGCAGCCCTCCCATTGGCCACGGAGCAACGGCTCCCCTTTCAAAAAGCCGCAGGGAGCAGCTGGAAGTCGGCGTTCTTCTGACAGCAGTTTTGAATCCCTTTTGACCTCCAAACTCTTCATTGTGTATTTAGTAACCTGTGTATTGCTAGACTGGTTGTTTTTGTATTAGATAATTGTTGTAGTTTTGGGTAAATCTTTATTTTTGCCTTTTGTTTTTGTACCCTATTTCTCTTTGTTAATATCTCGGCTTTTTAGTTTGGTTAATTGTATATACCTTTTTGCCTTTGGCTTGATTTTTGGTTTTGAAAATAAATTGTGAAAATTTGGATAATTGTTTTGTTTGTATTTTTGGAGACCAAGAGTGATTTTCCCCTTTTTCCCTTGTAAATTTGTTACGTGCCTTCCCCCTAGACGGGTGCGTAACAGCAGCGCTCGTGCATTTGAACAGAGGGACGTCATTTTGGAGGAGGGGTTGGAGGGGCTAGACGGAGCCCTGAGGAGATGCTACATTCAAATTCATGCTAGTTTTCCAAAACTACCAACCCTAGCTTTAACCAAAAAAGAGGGAGAGAACTGGAGCTGGAACAAAAAAAATCTATGTAAAAATCGTCAGACAAAAAAATCCTGATACTTATGTGAATTGATTTTTCCTCCCACTCCTAGAGAGAACTGTCTTAATCACGTCAATACGTCGGCTACATTTTGAAAACGGGGTAGAATGGACAAGGAGTGACCAAAACCCTTAAATGAACACATGTATGATAAGATCAACGTCATCCTTTCTTAGAAAGCAGTCAATCATTTATTTTCATTTATTAAAACTACTATTTAATAGTCTGTCTTTCTAGTGAAATGTAGAGAGAGTGCAGGAGTCTGCCTGCAACCTTTAGTGGCTAAAAGCAACATGTGGCATATGCCTACACACTCCTTGTAAAGAGGCTCATGCCTAGGGATGGGAACTGCTAAAATTTTTGTTGACACCAGAGCTATCACAATCCTGCTAATCAATCCAATTCTTGAACGATTCCCTTATTGATTCCTACAGATTTTCCGTGCAGGCAAATGTTGGCCTGTATTTCAGTAGCAACAATGTCAAAACAAAGATACCTGCTTCTGCAAGTTGCTGGTGTTTCCACTCACTTAAGGTTGTGCAGTAGATGCCTTTATTAAAATAATTAAGCCACAATTCTGACGCTTCTGAACCCTGTCAGTGGAAGGAATTGATAAGGGAATTGATTAGTAAAAAGACTCATGATATCGATACTTTAATGGAGCTGTTAATGATTCTCAACTGAAATTGGTTGTCGATTCCCATCCCTACTCATGTCCCCCAAATCATATGTATTTACTCCAAAAATCCATTCCTTTCTTTACTTCTATGTATCATACCTTGTTTAAGTGATAGACCAGGTTAAGTGAGTTCATAGAGTTTAACAAACCAGCAATAACTCTGGCATGTCCCATTAAAATAATCCTACTGTTCCAACTACTTGTTGCAATTTGTTTTAAAAAGCTCATCCACCACTATGAAGCCCCAAGTGTCAGAGGCAGAGCATCATCCTCCACTTTTCCAGTTTGAGATTCTGCACCTCTGCATTCTAACCACTAGAGGGGGGCAGAGGATGGAGGACAGCTCCACACAAAGCCTCCATTATTCCACAAGGCTGCCATGATTTTCCAGAGAGGAAACATCACAGTGGGATCAATACCCTGCTAACACAGAGTGTGTTGTGAGATGAGCAGAGAAACAGATTTAACCCAGCTGACTGATGGAGGGGTAACAGGAGGGTGGGGGCAAAGGAAGTGGACGACAGGGACAGGGAAGAGGAGAAGAACGAGGAAGACAAGGAGGAGGAAACAGTGAGGCTTAGAGAGGAGGGTGGGGTAAAAATGCAGTGATGTAAGAGTGTGTTCAACAGAGACAACAACCTCTTATGAATGGAGAGGAAGTGTGTAAGATGGAGAAGAGCTTTAAGAGGAATGACGAAGTGTGAAAGTTTCCATAAATTACCCTGAAAATGGTCTCACAGGACCATGCAGAGTCAGACAGCTGGCATGCTAATGCTCCAGAGTTTTGTAATTATGATTTAATTTTTTGAATGAATTGAGGCGTCACAACACAGAGAAAAAAAACTAAGTTTCCTGAGGCTCCTTTCTGAGGATCATCTGTGGAGGCTCAGGTTAACAGTCAGGTCTACAGGCTCTCTAGTGCCTCCTCATTTGGCACTGCGAAAGGTTTTATTATATAGACAAATTCAACTCAGCTCTTAAAGAGGATTTCCAAAACTAAACTAATTATTTGATTAAAAACATCTTAAAATCTGTATGTAGTCAGGCTCTTCATCAAAATCTTTTTTTCAGTAACATTTGAACATACTACAGTGAAAACTTTTTTACTTTTGCTGAAACTCATTGTGTTGACCTGCTATAAACATAAGGACACCTTCTGTTTACTGGTTTGGTAACTAGCTTTCATCCTACTGGTTTAACACCAACTTCAAATGAGGAATACAGTTGTTTTTTATGTATTTTTTGGCATTGTAGGAGCCACATTTGAGTTTTATCTACAAAGTTAAGATTTTATTTTTGTGAACCTTTAATTTTGTCTGCGCTCTCCGCAGGTGGTGAGGGCGCTCGCCTATTAGTAGGGGCAGCTGACACACACCCAGATGACGGCTCACAGCACGAAACTAACATTGACCGCAGGCTCTTAAGCTGTGATTTATTATTATGTAAAACCTTTTTTCCTTTCTATTTGTTTTTTGCTTATCTTTTAAAATAAAAAATGCATCTTTAACCCGCTCTCGAAGGATTCATTTTTGGAAGCTCACGCGTATGATGATGACGCTGTGAAGACGTTCCTGTGAAGGATTTAAAACACATAAGAGAGAAGGTTAGAGGACAGGTTTTAGGACTTTAGGACTTTGGGACAATACAGGCATTTTGTTCCTTTATTGATAGAAGAGAGACAGTGGATAGGCTCGTGAAAGGGGGTGAGAGAGTAGAGGAAAACACTCTACAAACTGGTCACAGGCTGGATTTGAACCCGGACCGGCAGAAGTAAGTATATGGGTAATGTATGGTTGCTAACCACTCCGCCAAACCAGCACCGCCAAGGAATACAGCTTTTAACAGGCAGCTCCTATTAACAAGTTCAAAGAACTTTCAGTGGAGGAGGATGACTAACCAGGAGCAGACCAGGTAAAACTTAAATAGAAATGTTTTGGATCCCACAGTCGCTTCCTGCAAACAGGCACAACATACTGTAAAAATACTGCAGTAATAACTTCCTGTGCTATCTGATGTTCCCATGGTCTGCCAGAGAGCATTAAAAATGTCATTTCTTGATGCACACAGCTTTGAGTAGAACTAGGACTAAATATGACTAAGTTTAAATCTTTAATACTTTCTGCTGTGAGGGTTTTAAGCAGTCATATGTCAGTTGTTTCAGACTAACACTAATAATCTGTATTGTTATTTTTAACATCGAGGCAACGGAGAAGGCGTCTAGATGGCTGTGGCTGAGAAGAGGAGAACAGTGAGGTAGTAGCAGTAGGCCACTTGGACACAGGCCGAGGCTTGATCAACCCCAGTCGGGTCACCTGGTGGAGGGTTTATGTTGGAAGACCCGAAACGCCCGATGATACCAGCAGACAACACTGAATATGTGTCCAAGTTCGAGCATCAACGGATGTATGAAAAACTGAAATAATTTGGCCCTCCATCACTTATGTTTGCCTTTGTATCATGATTTATTACAAACACAGGAGAGGTAAATTGCAAAATGATCTACTGCCAATGCCTCGTGTGTGTTGTAGCTGGGGTTGGGGAGTGGGGGTAATAACCGTGTATCTTTGGTTATTAGCGTATGCTTAAAAATGGATCAATTTAACATAGCGGAAAAGTGACGACCCAAATTCCCACCTGGCCACCACAGTAGCTATTCAATGACCTTTCTATAGAGACGTAGGAAAAGTTCTTATGATTGATGGTTGAGAGATTTTCCCATTAAAAAGCAGATTTTTACCAACGTCCAAAAAAACAATATTAACAGTTTTATTTAGACAGCCATCTATCTTGCTAACTGGATAAGATTTGATGTTTGAAAGTAAAGAAGCAGAAGTACTAGCAGCAGTGGTGGTAATAATTTAAAGCTATAGCACACAGTCTCTCTCTCTCTCTCTCTCTCTCTCTCTCTCAAAGGCGTTAAAGTGACAGAATTTAAACATTCATTTCCTCAACGACTTGTGACATTCCTCTAATGGAGCCTGCAGCATGGACTGTAATAACGTCAGGGATCAGTGGAATAATCCTACACACACACACACACACTAACAGATTATACATAAATCCATTCAATCATATTTTCCTGATTTGACATGACTGACCATGTTGATGAAGGACACATTGATTCTGTGAGCAGACAGAGCCATCACTGACATGCTTCAGTCCAACACAAAGAGCTGCACATCCCTACACCTTCATATTGATTTCCGCACATTTATGACAGCATGTTATACTCAATAATAGGGAAGAACCTGATCTCAAATGTTAAAAAAAGATTAAAAAATAGCCCAAAAGTCCATCTTATCTGGCCTGAATCCACTTTAAAATATTGTTTAACCTTCTCATAAACCTAACTACCACTATGGATACAGATACAACCAAACTTCAAAACAATGTCTCAGCATATGTACCTTTATGTTATACCGGCTTCTGTGTTAGCAACATAACTGAAAAAGTTATGGACGGATTTTGATGAAATTTTCAGGAAATGTCTGGATTGGGAAAAGGAACAAATGCTAAGATTTTGGGAGTGATCCAGATCACCATCTGGATCCTGGAATTTTTTAAAGGATTCTTTAACATTGCAAGATAGGATTTTCAGCATTTGTGCATAATATTACCTCACCAAAAATAGTCAGGGCATTTGAAAAAAAAAATACAGGACAAGTTTCCCAAAGGTTTTACAAAATATCAAAGACTGATCTGGATCCCGGGAAAAATACGGATCCAGAACAAGAAAAATTCTAATATCCTTGGAATTTTCGTCATAGCAAGGGAAAAAAAAAAAGCACAGACATACAACAAACGCCAAAATATAAGGTACTGTGGAATCAGAAGTGTTAAATCAGATTTGCTGCATCTTCAAAAACTTTGGAGCTCGATCCAGAAGAAAACTGCCATGACAAACAATGCGCGGAGGCAAACATTCTTCTTCTTCAGTTCAGAGGTCAGCACAGTCATTAAGACATGTCTGGAGAGACACAGACTGTAATGGAGGAGTAGAGTGAGCGGACCATGATGAAATATTGGTGAAACTAATGAGTTTTTGGACGATTAATGCAGTTTAAGGAGCGGCGCTGTGTGCTACCATTATACAGATGTCCGCCGCTCGATTTTGGATCTAAATATCTCCCAAAGCACTGTTTGGATCAGGAAAGCCTTCTGGGTGAGTATATTGTTCTTCTTCATTCTATAAACAATGTGAAAGCTGTAGAAACCAAACTTATCCTTTAACAGCAATTGCAATGAAAAACTTAAAATGCTGTACAGAAAGAGGGGGTGATGTGTATGGAGGGCTGACGATTAAAAAAACACTATCTGATTTTTAAAGGACTTCTTGAAATTAAACAAACACCCTGAAGCTTCAAACATCGGTGAGCTCAGGATTTCCCCACAGAAGCAAATATAAACTGGGCTAAGCTTATTAGGAAACTAACAGCTGAACAATTACAGGCACGCCACAAATGCTGCCTAAAACACACACACACACACCCTTTATTACACAATATTAAGTAAACTTGAAGGTCCTTTTAGCAAACAATCATAGTGGCATTAGATCATGATCATCATTGTTTTCAACACAAAATGACGACGACAGGCAGTAAAGAATCTGTGTTGACATTTACACAGGAGAGAGGTATTTCACACAGGCCTTACATTTTCTCTTTATTGCTTCGCACAATTTACGTTCAAGCTTGTCATCAGAGTCTACTTTGAAGAAATGAGTCGAACGATGCACTACGGTGTGTGATTCAAAAGCATGTTTAAGCCCCCCTCCCCCATGGGTGTCACTACATGTGAGGGACGTTTCAGTCTGGAGATGGAGAAGACAATTCAGTTGATATCACACAGTCTGTGAGCGTGTGCGTGCATGTGCGTGTGTGTGTTTATGTGCAGTCGTGTTGGGCGAGCTTTATGCTTGAGTAAGCTCCTCCGTAGGCTCGTGTGCTGCAGGGTGGCAGATGTAGGTCAGACGGGGTCCATGATGTCTTTGTGTCTCATGTGCACATGTGAAGTTCACAGAGGGTATCATCACACACCAACACAAACACACACAAACACACTCTTAAACAGACTTTTCTTACAGTACATGTCCAAAAGGTCTAAAGACTTTCATATTAATTAATTAATTCTCCAGCAGAATAATGATGGCGCTTCCATTAAGTTGTGATATCACACAAACACAAAAGCATGGAACAAGTAGAGCTCTACCTAAATGGACTTGAGCGCTTCTCTAGTCTTTAGTTACTCAAAGCTGCTTTACACCGCAGGTCACACTTACCCATTCTCATCCATTCACTCAGTGAGTTCTGAGTTTCTATGTTAGTCATCCATCAGTATCAGCTAACACATTCACGCCCTTTCATACCCATTTACACGCCTCTGATGCAGCAGTGAGAGCAACCTGGGGTTAAGTGTCTTGCCCAAGGACAAATCGCCATGGGGGGGGGGTGACTTCATCACCCAGACATGCCTCTTGAAAAAGTGCTGTGAAAAAGCAGCTGTGAATGAAGGCTTTAAAATTCACTGATTAAGGTTCATGATCAAATTCAAGCTTCTGCCGTACACTTTCACGCAGCGTCTTAAGCTTTTTAGCACTTTACAGAGGTGGTCTGACAACGTATCTATTCATATTTTGCCTTAACTTAGGTTCATATACTTGATTTTAATGACTACTAAGGTATTTTTGCCATCACTAATGTTCAAAAACTCTCCATATTTCACATAGAGAGTACCGCTGATCCAGCTGTATTCTCTCTCTGTCTTATGCTGCGTTCACACCACAAGCGACCCAGCTACCAAAATCGCGTTGCCCACTGACGTAGCGTCAAGCATCCATAAATACCTCATTTTGGTCACCGTTGCCGTCGGCCATCGCTCGGGGACGTCACGTCCGCTCGAGGTTCACCGCGATCATGTCATATGTCATATAATAGGATGTATAAGTGGACATTATTCCAGCTGTATCCTTTTCATTCACTTATCAACCACAAAACACTGCAGCTGATGCCCTGCAGCAGCATCATCTGCGAGTTTCCCGCGGTCCGTCTAGGCGGAACTAATGTCCTCACTGACTAATGTTTCCCACACGGACATGGATTGCTCCTCTGCAGTCTGAATGAATAACTGTCTGTTTAGGGTACCATCACACGTGCACACATCTGCTGATTGATCAACTTCTTTTTACTTTCACATCACACGACAAGCTATGTGGTAGTGTGAAAAGCGGCTGTCTGGTCGCGGGAGGGTTAGCCCCGCCCCATCGCGGCTGTACATTGACTTTGCATGGAGAGTGATCGCCTAGGTAGTATAAGTAGCATCCGGTGTGTACGCACCTTCAGGCCTACTGCTGGAGCTCTTGTCACTTGAAGGGCTCCTGTCTGTTCAGATTGGTGGACTGGTCTATTCTGTCCTGACTGCTCAGCTCAGTGTTCAGCACCATGTTGTCAAAGATAACAATGCTTTCCATAATGGTTAATAGTTACCTTGGGTTTTTGAAGTGAGGTATCTAGGGGCCCACGGCAACAGTAAATATGAGTGTATGACAAGAAACTTTTTCTCCTCAAAGCAGTTGTGTTTACAACTTTAAAGAGCACATCTACTTTGAAGAACCCGAACTAACTCTTCAAGGAAAATCAGCATAAATGTTGATATTAAATAAGAACCAAAAGAGAATGCTGTTCCCACAACAGAATCTATGCAAAATTTTGATAGTAATCCTGATTAAAAAAAATGGTCCAATGCTTTAAGTTTACTCAGTTACTGCCTGATCAGTTTCTGAGACCATTTGTTTAAATCTGAGCATTATATTCTATCAGCTACTTTAGTAGAAAAATATTTTTACAACAATAAACAAAAATACTCAGATATATTTCTTTACTAATGAAAACTGTTTGTAAGGTGGTTTAACCATGAGACGGAGCGACTACCATCCAGACTTTCAAGGATTTAAAGTTATTGTTTGAACTATAACTAATGTAAGGATCTAAATTGTCATTCAATAATGTCTTGATTATGAACTCTGGCTTTGCAGAGGAAATTAATGGCAAGAAAAATCACAAAAATGCAGCAACAATGTATTAAAAGTGGTTATTCTGCAATCAATTTTTTGGTGGGATAAGATGCTTTGGACTTCATCTAATAAACATATTTAACTATTTTAAAGTATAACTGATTCCTACAGCATGGACACCCCACAGGACTGTTGAGTCATGTTAAGCACACATATGTTCTGTATGTATGACAGAACACGTGGCAGGAACGCTGGAATCTGTCCCAGCATGTTTGCGGAAGGCAGTGCTGACTCAAAAGAATGTAACGTGAAACTATGACCTCTAACTCAGCTGTACAAGTGTCTCTGTGTGTCTGCGTGAAGTACAGATGCATATTACTGGAAGAAAAGACACACCTGTTTATATATTTGAGATGGGGGTACGGGAGTGGGCTCCCCTTCTCTATCATTAAGGCCTACAAGTCTAAAAGCTTCTATACACACCAGACACATTTTTTGTGTGAATTTTTTGCAAATAATTATTTTCTTTTGAATCAATAGTCAGTCAATGTGAGCTCATACACCAAATACGGGCTTTCATATTTTCAGGCCATGGTCAAGTTTCATGCAGGTCAAGCCCACATCTGACCAATGAGAGTACTAGTTAGCATGTACATTACAGTCTAAACATTTAACATGGCAGGCTGCTTGATGTTGTATTTTTGCATTAAAACAACCTACTTGAACCAAAGTTATAAAAATGCTAAGGCTTATCAATTTATCACTAACATATGGAGGGAAACAGTGTTGGGGCAGCAGTATGACCATGGGTTTGTGTATACACAAGCATTTATTATTATGAACAGTTGGTCTTGATGCAGCTGTGGTTCAGTTTTCAGCTCCTGAATTCATGCATCAAAGTGCATCAAAGTGCATCAAAGTAAGCCATAATGTCCTACCTGTCCACCATGGACCTGAGTCTGGATGGATGAGTCTGTTGAGGCCTTAACAACCTAATCATAACATAAACATACAGGCATGATTTGAATAACTATATGTTTCGGACATCTTTTTTGTTTCTAGCATTAGAAAACAGAAGTAATAGCTCCTCTTAACCAGGGGCTGGTTAAAAGCACTTAAAAGTGTTAGCTTAAAGTTGTAGAAAGAGTATGTTTGGGAATAAAACAGTCTTCCTTCAAACATCTCAGAATGGAATAAAATTAGTTTTTCAAGTACTCCAACGGCCAAGGCTTTCAAAACTAAGCCAAACCAAAAACTGCAAACAACAAAAAAAAAGTACATACCGATCCCGGGACTATGTGTATTGTTTAACCCGAATGCATGTATATAATTTTAGGATATTATGTGCACTCAGGGTCTATAGTTGGCATCTTCACCTCACTCAATCGGGGTAAAAACCAATTTTTAAGTCCCAACCCCACTGCAAAACTTTTTCACATTAGGTCCACTTGTTTCAAACCGTGCCACGGCGCGGTTCGCCATGGGTTCGCCTCCCTCCCTCTCCCCCGCTGGCTTGCATTCACACTGGCAATATCAAACCATGCCCTGACCCACTTGTGTATTTACTCAGTTTAAAACAGCAGGGGGCGATATACACGTAACTGGTTACCAAACCTGCTACGGAGGAGAACGAAGAGGAGACTACCATGGTAACCATTTCCTGCACCGAACAACAAATGTTTATGTTTCGCTCTCTTCTACATTTTCCATTTTCCATGGTTTTTTTTTATTGTGCTTGAGACGGCACCAGTGACCTTCTGGACCCTCGTAAATCATCGTCATCCTCAACCAGAATAAACAAATCAACAAACTGAGCAAGCAAAAGATTCAACCGTGGGATTAACAGAAGTAATGCATCAAAAGTAAATCGGTTCGGACCACTTTGTTTCACACCAGTGAAACCGCACCAAACGTAGGGAGATGGAGCGGATCAAGACCACCCCTTCATGGAGGTCTGGACCGGCTGATTTGGTGCGCACCAAAGGGCGGTGGTTGCATTCACATTGACACTGACGTACCAAAACCTGGGCCAAAACGTCTTTGGTGTGCACTAAATGTGGTTGGTGTGAAAACGCCCTTATTCAACCTTGAGGACTACATTGCTGCTGAAAAACCTGAGGAATAAACTCTTAAAAAACAATTACCCAATCCCATTAACTATAACAAACATGCAGTCAAAAGTCCTGCTGCATATCTACTGCTACCACTTTATACCATAGTCAATTATTTCCATGGAAACAGATTCAGTTAGTGTTTAATTCTCTCCTTGAAGCACTGTGCACAGCTGAAACCAGTTCAAACAGATTTGAGATTCATCAGATATGAAAAACATGAAAACAACTAACTGTGTGTGTCTTCAGTAATCTCTGAGGTATGTGTGGGCAGGACAAACATGGACAATGATTTCAACTTTGTGACTAAAATACAGCCCCTCTCAAAGTCAAATGAAGAATCAGCAGTGGAGGGTTTACAGACACAGCCACACACGTTTTTTTTTTTTCAGGTGCAAAAATAGTCATTAGGAGGGCTCAGCAGCTTATAAAGCAGAATGACTGTAAACATTAATTTAACATGGAAAAACATGACAGCACGTCTCAATTTTTTCCATTTAAACAGATTTTTTCCATTCATGGATTTTTATTTGTAGATTTTTTTTATCCTCATGTTAATGATAAGAAGATGTGCATAACTCCTGGAATTTACATTTGAGCTCTGCTTCATTTGAATCATCATAATCAATCAATTACTGCAGTAAGTGCAGGGACATTTACACACACACACACCCACACGTGATCTGAGTGTGTGTTTGTGTGTGTGAGAGCAGCCTAAGGGCTCAGGTCAGCTCACATGAAACACTCTCTGCTGTATGAGCATGAACGGAAACTCAACAGCAGTTAAGCTGAGACCACTGGACACGTGTTTGTGTGTTTGTATGCACTGAGTGTGTGTGTGATTGTGTAACTGTGACTGTCCTGTATGTTTGCAGAGTTGAAGAGTGTGAGCAGGTTGGTATGAGCATGAAGAGTTGTTTTATGAAGGAAACAAAGAGGTTGATGTTCAAGCTGGATTGTTCACCCACAGACGGCCTACGATGACTCAAAGCTCAGCTGAAAATATCCCATGATTTGCTTTGAAGTTGGATGGAAATGTCTTTATTTTCTGGTCTATTTTCTTGATTTTCAGAGGCTTGAGTGTTTGCCCATCAATAAAACACCACACAAATACAACAAAATAACGCCAAACATTGTGAAGGGTTGTTTAAAGTGCACTTGAAGTAATGTCTTTGCATAACTGACACAGAGGGGTGAAGCGCTTTTGCCGTTTATACAACCTACTTGACTAAAAACGTAACAATATAATAAAACAGAATTTACTCCCCTTTTAAGAAACTCACCAGCCACCAAAGAGAGTCCAACCTCTAACCTCTAAGTCCTAAGCTCACTCACCTAAGTGCAATTTAAAGTAACCAATATACCCGAAAGAGCATGTTTTTGGTCTATAGTAGGAAAAGGCAGAACATAGAGAAAACCCAAGCACGACCGGGGAGAACATGCAAACTCAATACAGGACGGTCCTGCAACACTGAGCAACCAGGAGTCAACCAGAAACCTGTCAGGCTCCAGCACTAGCTTCATGCAGCCTCTTTTAGCAAACTACCGTAATTTCTTGAATATAACACACACCCAAATTTTGCCCAAACCTTACCCTCTCAGACAACTCAAAACCTACTTTAATTCAAAGTTGTATTCAATATCATTTTAGTATTTTCACAACAAAAACTCAATTTTCTCTCTCAACAGGATGCAAACACCATTTTGCTTCACGCAAGCGCAAGTACTCGATTTCTGCCCAAACATGCTCAGTTGTAGTGTACCAACCAATCAGAGAGCAGCTATCAACATGCAGATGTCAGTGCAGCTATTTTGCTCGCAAGATGGCAGCGCTCTGTGTTTGCCAGTGAGCAGTAGCGCTTGAGAATTCAATGATCATTACACAAAGTTAAACTAATAAGACCGAAAATATTTGCAAAGAACAGTTAAACAGTCAGTTCAATCTTAATTAAAGTTTAAAGTTTGGTGGGGATGTTTCGCAGAGAAAGAGAATATTTCGGCTTTTGGTTTATATGTTGCAATTGAGATATCAGCAAGACGTAATATTTTAAGTATTTTGCTTGTACTCGTGTATAGCGCGCACCCAAAAAATGTGATCTTTTTAAAAGCAAAAAAGTGTGTGTAAAAATCAAGACATTACGGTAGTTTCAAATTATCAAAACACTGGGAAAATAGTCAAACTTGATGAATATTAAAGAGTCCATATCATGTCTTTAATATATTTGATTTTGATGAGAGTTAGGGCATGTTCACAACCGCTAATATTCAAATAAACTTCTAGTTTTCACATATGTACCCCTGATCCACCTCTATTCTCAGTCGCTCTTCCGAGCCCCTGCCTTCTATGGCAGATACAGTGGTAGGTCCTTTCAGGGGGCTGTGACGATGGGCTAATTTAGGAGGTGAGATGACATTAAGAGGGGGAGAAGGAGGAGTCTTGATGATGCAGACTTTTACCATGTGCATAGAAGTGCTTTATGATGAGGAAGAGATATGTAAAACACAATAAAGGGAACACAAACTTAAAAAAGAGGAACATTAGCTCTCTAATTTCTAACTATATCACTGCATATGTGGGTAAACAATGTTTGGCAGGGTAGAACATAGTTAACAGTGTTGTTAGCAGTGCTAACACTTCAGCCTTTGGTTCTTAATTTTGCTAAATGTCTATATTCCTGACATTAATGTGGTTAATCATAACTTTGGTCTGTGTGACCGCACTATGCAGTTTGGGTGCAGCGACACTCAGGGGCTTCTGACTAGGGCTGCCACGATTAGTCGACTAGTCGTGACTAAGTCGACTATCAAAATAGTCGACGACTAATTTAATAGTCGACTAGTCGTTTTGTTTTTTAGGTGTGTCTTCTCACAAAACTGCCGCTGTACCTCTACTGTCTTGTCTGCCTATCTGTCCTGTTTTCTGGTTATCACACCTGCAGGAATCAAAACAACACACCCCGAAACACACTCATGCATGTGGCGCATGTACAACTACGCAGGCACCAAAGTTGCCAGGTCTGCTCATCATAAGCGATTTGGGCCACCAGCTGCATGCTAGTGCAGTACGCTGCAGTTCATGCATGAAGTGACTAGTCGACTAATCGCAAAAGTAGCCGTTGACTAGTCGACTATCAAAATAGTCATTTGTGGCAGCCCTACTTCTGACATCCACTAAAAAATCAAAATAGCGGATTTGTAAATATATGTGGGGCGGCCCATGGGATAAAACCCACATATAGGAGCTGACCACACAGACACATTGTTATTGAAGAGACGAAATAAAAAGGCCTTCATGGGAAAAACGCAAGGAGCCCATATAAAGGGGTTCTGTGTCCACATCAAGTAGCAACCTCTGGAGCTTAGAAAATGTAAGAAAAGTAATCAAGTAGTCCTGTGAGTGTCTGCTTGAGGCTGGCTGTAGAAACCCAGGGATCACATGATTGTGTGGGGATGGATTGTACTAACAGCCTAAATAAACACCTTTACAGCCTGTCCAGCAAATGGCTCCAGTCTAAATGTATAACACATATATGTGCTCTCAGTGTACAAGGCGAGAATTCCTTATACATCACGCCTGTTTTAACATAATGACGACCTATAGGTTTGGAAATCAGGGACATGATTGACAATAACTCAATGCTGTCTACCTCCTGTAGTTGTTTTTCATTGAATACCTCATTTTTGGCCTAAATGAACTCTGGATGGTCTTTAAAACCATTACAGATCAATAAAGAAGTAGTGACCATGATATTATTTTATCATTTATCCCATGAAATCTAAATGGGCAGACATCCATCTAATGTAGCAGCTTAATCTGTAATCTCTAACGGGACAAACACTGACCTTTTTTTTAAACCCTGCCTGATCACAGAAATGTTTGACTGATTCACCAAATGTCCTGATGTTTGTTTGAGATTTTAAGCTCCTCGACTGTTTTTCCCTCCCACAGTCATTTCAAGATGTAAATAGCATCAACATCCTCCCAACAACTCAGAGGGGAGTCATGCAAGTTCCTGACGCTCCCACCACCCTCCACCCAAACTTTGAAGTGTCAGTGGTCACGCTGCAATTGTTGAACAGATTGTGGAGAGGGGAAATGGCTCAATAAGAACTTCCAGGGTTGGACAAGCAAAAGATGATCATGATAACAGCAATTAAGTAAAAAACAGGAGTAACATAAAAATATACAATTTCATTTGAATGAGGTCTAAAAGAAAACAATTATACTATAAAATCATCTGATGCCTACATTTAAGAATGGCTACAGCCAGAGATAAATTGGCTTTTGTAATTCATGTTTGTTAGGGATGAGTGATATTAATGATATGATATCGGTACTGGCAGATATTGGCCTAAAACATTACATAACGGTAATGCTAATATTTACATTTTTGCAGATATACAGCTGTTATACCGGCCATACAAACTGGCCTTATATCAACAGTAGTATCAACCAAATACACAAATTTACTGAGACATTTCCCCTTGTTATCACTGCACTGATGCATGTAGAATTTAAGAATTTCATTGTTTCAAGAGCAAAATGTTTCCTTATCTTGCTTTTGTTCCTCATGCTAAGAGGCTGTCACATTGAACGCAACAATGTGACAGGTAAAAACTTTGTAATCCCTACAATAACTGTTGATTTGGCTATGATAAGTTCAGAAATATCAGCATATCGGATATCAGCAAAAACCCAATATTGTGCTAGGGCTGGGCAATTAATCAAAAATAATGTAAACCAACATTTAGACCTGCAAAGTACTTTTACTAACGTCGATATTTTGATTATCTTCCCTGTGCAAGTCCCATGACTGTGCCCCCTCCACACAGTCTACGTTCAATTTAAGTGCAGCCAAGAGCAAAGGACCTGCTGCCGGTGTGGAGGAGAAAAGTGTTAATCCATCAGAGTAGATTGTTTGGGCAAATTTTGGATTCTGTGCAGAGGCCATCGAGCAGAAAGAAGTTCAGTGTAAATACTGCAGGAAGACCATGGTAATCATGTACCATTGGTAACGCCACCAATTTGTTCCAGTATAGCATAAAATAATCATTCATTTTTTGTAATCAAGGTAAGAGCTTCAATTAATCATCATACTAAGATTAGGTAATATCGCCCAGCCCTATGTTGTGCACCCCTAAAAACAACAAAAGAATGAGAGGGACATATGTCCAATGCATTCTGTCATGTGTGCTTCATGAAATGCTCTGCTTCTTCTTTCTACTCACAGAATTGACCTCAACAAACAGTGAATTCAGCAGTTCAATTTTTTAGCTACAAATAAAAGGATGAGTGGAGGGATCACTCTGAAGACAGAATCACTGCCTTTGCGTTCCAAGAGATGGAGAACTTTAAGATTTGTGTGCAGTAGGGCTGTCACTTTATGTTCGATATTCGAATAACTGATCAAATATGGGCATAAATATCCGTAAACGAATTGTAAATAAATATTCAAATGCCAAATATTGTGTGTAGCGGCACATCAGGGCGCTCTGAGCGCAGCTTGACCATCATTCACATCCGCTACTCTCTTGACCTCAGTAAACAAAGAGTTTCCACTCCGAGCGGACATTAACAGCTCCGAATCATCCAAGGAGAGCTGTGTGGAAGTAGTTTTGGTTCTACACTGTTGATGGCAAACTTAAAATCATAGACCAGGCTGTGTGTTATGTGAAATACAGTTCAGTCACCCACTTATTTGCCGGCTCAGCCAAGCTATACGGCCAAGTGCAGCGGCGCTTCGTCGAGAGTTTAACCCCGTGTGGCTGTGTTTTTTTCGGCAGGGTCTTTACTGAAGGGGCAGATAATTGAGTCTCTGTCTGGGGGAGGGGGGATAATCGAATATCTTCGATTAATTGGGTGCATGTTCGAAAACCGTTCAACTTTGATTTTTAGGAAAAGTGACAGTCTTAGTGTGCAAAGTGAGCTTTAATGGAGCCGGATCTACATGGATATACATCTTAGGCCTGAACATGAAGCATTGCATAACTCAAAGTGAAGTCCTGCCTGTTTCATAAAACAGGGGGAATAAGTGCAAAATGCTTTTAGTTTCTTGGGAGTAAGTTTTATAGTCATCAAGGGAGCTTTTTGATTGGCTGTGTGCCCTTCATCTCTTCTATTTAAACTTAAAGCTATTGATCGTGTCATACTAGCAAATAAGGAATTAGATACAGCCGACACAACATTAAAAAAAGAATTAATATGACCTATTAAGAGTCTAAGAGAAGCTTTTAGTTGAATAAGATGATCTGATTCACTGCTCGCTTGGTCCTTCTATTTACATTTGTGATATTTGGAGCTGAGAGGAAGCCTGTAATTATCACAGACTGAAGAGCAACTCCCTGTTTACCAGAAGAAGCCCGCAAACATACTGTAAATTCAATGACATGTGGAGTCAATCTGAGCACGCCCAGAGCTGACACAGTTTCACCATAAAGTCTGAAGGCTTAGCTACAAATACAAAATCTTTTATATCATAAGCTTCATTTGAACAGAAACAAAAACAAATCAGCTCTCAGGAAACCGACAAGGTGACTTTCATTTCTGACCATCCTCAGCAGTGCTTATTAACAGCCTCTCTTTCGTCACCATTGGTTTATAATTGACAGTTTACCACCTATATCGGACCAAGGACAGGTCAGCAGAGCGGCATGTTGCTATGGAAACAGCCAGGTGATTTAGCTGTGTCACTGTGGGAGGCGTGCAGAGAAAGAGGAGTGCTGACGGGGAGTTTTCAGTCAGCTGCTGTCAGCACAGAGGACAAACAGAAACACACCAACACTGACAGCGCTGAAACACTCTTTCTCACGTGTGAAAACACACAGACACACACTCTGTTAAAGGGTTACAGCCCCCTGAGAGATACAAAGTGAAGATGAATGCACCAAAAGTATAAAAAAAAACGCTTCCAGCACATGAAATGAACCAACAACCATTATTTTATTTATCTCAGCCTCTTATTTTGTTGCTCTGGAGAGAGCTGAGGCTGGAGGCATTAAGTTTTGGTTTGTCAACATGCAATCAGTTCATCATCAAGTTCAGTGGGTCAAAAATCCCTCAAGAATGAATTAAGTACTTAGCTTGCAAGCAAGGAATGATTTGCCCGAGGATGTTTACAGCTTGTCTAATCTTTAGTCATTTATGAAACATTTATGAAGAAAAATCGTATAATAATCCTTCAGGCATCTTTAAAATAATGTGTACACATGCACCAGGCAACATGTCATGCAATGACTCTGAGGCTCCAAAACCGGATCATCTTGCAGTCGGAGAAGACAACTGTGCAAAGTTTGACAACAGCCCAATTCACACTGCCGCTTCAAGGCATAATATTTACCCTTCTTAATAGTTTCACCTTCACTGTGACTGTCCTGGACTCAGAATGGAGGAATGAGTTGATCCTATATCTGCTTCATCTCCAGAGGCAGGGATAAGGACTCAGCGGGAGATAGGAATGCTGCAAGTGAGCATCTATGCCTTTGTGTGCACTGTGTCATAACTTCAACAAGGTGTTACAACCTCACAGTATTATACCACTTTTACACTAAAATTAGTGGGTCAACGCAGGTTTTTCCAAAGCAGGTTAACCCGCTAACAATCATAAAGTGACTCTTCCCACTGCCAGCAGACCCTGGTCTGACCGGCAGCAGACAAGACGACAGTTTTTTTTTTTCCCTCTAGCATCAAGGCGATGTCATCACGCTGGTGACATCATCAGCGCAACAAAGCCAGTCTATGTAAACAATGGAAAGGAGCATGAAAGACGTGGACATGGTTTTCTGTACTTTACACTTTTGTCTCTCTTTATAAATGTACAAATTTGGCGCTGATGATACAAAGGTGGATGGAATTTGTTGCTGAGATGGCAAAGGGTTACGTACGCTACAGACGGAGGGGGCGGGCGGGATGTTATGCTGACGTCATCTGCAAATTAGCGGGTCGACCCAGTGTGATGTTCTCGTCGCTTGCAGTAAGTCGACCCGTGTCAAAATGCCAATTAAACCCTTTCGAACTGCAAACCGGAGCCGACTGTTCCTGGGCTTAAACAGGTTTTTTGGCCAGTCTGAAAGTGGTATTAGTGTCTTGAGGTAAACATTATTGTAAATGTTTTACAAGGTACAAATAAAACAGCTTTGTTGCAGCGCTTTAGTGTAAAGGTGCTGTGAATTAAGGTAATAATGCCTTAAAGATTACTTAGGATATCAAATTCCCAGGCAAAATATACAAATGGCTTAACCCTAGACCTCCAAATTTAATAAATATATCTTTTTATCATCATGGACATCGCAGCAAAGTTTAAAGAAAAGCCCTCATAGCATTCTTTTGAACTGAGTTTTAATAGGGTCACATTAACATGCAAAAAAAGATCATTAAACTCAATTACCTTAAACTGTGGCGTCAAACCTTTGATAATTAATCAGTTCATTCTTGCATCGTGGTCAACATTTTTGCAGTTTGAAGAAAACAGGCACATTATCTGAGATACTGCAGCATGGAGACATGGCAGCATACTGAGCAAAACAGGGCTTTAATAGACTACAGTGAGTGGTTGTTAAAAAAAAAAAGAGTATGTAATCAAGCGCATTATAATTATTAAAATGTATTGGAAACATTTCTACACAACAGTAACTCCTGTATGTTTCTTTCTTCAGTCAGTCATTCTTTGGAAGGGAGAGCAGCTGCTGAACTCTGCAGACCTCCCATCTTTGTCCTGACAAGTCTTACCCATGGCTCTCTTGTGTATTATTCATCTGGCCTGCAGCATCTTTGTAAATTATTCAGTCTGCAGAAAAAAAAGAGCAGGGGAGACACCCTACGCCACAGCAGCAGACACAGGCACTGATCCTGAAGCTGCTGGGAAGGTCAGAAAGCTGTCACATCAATTTAACAAACCAACAGATGCATAGGATTGTCCAAATGTCCGGCCACTGGTTAAGCAAACCAACAGCTGCACAGGCAGTCTACATGCCTGTACATGAGTTTAACAAACTAGCAGACGCATAAGAGAGTTCAGTGCCCACACACTGGCACCAGAAATGCGTCTACATCCTCTCTACATGCAGAGGACATACCAGAACATGCCATCCGACCCAGCCTCAGCCTCCACCACAATGTTTGTGTAAAGAAAAAGCCTCGTCTATAGAAGGAGAACGGATATTTAAAGATATTTGTCCAACCCTGAGACATGTTATATTTACCACCAAGGAGGTTCAACTTTTGGTCTTTTTGTTCGCTCAAGCACAGAAGACTGCAGGCACCATCTTCATTAAAACTTAAGCAGGGTAGGAGTGGGAGTTAAAGGAAATGCCACTGTATTGTGGACAAGACTTGACTCCTGAAAAAGCTAGCACATCATCTTTTTTAACAAAAGAATACATCACATAATACTAATCATCAAACACATTTTCATTTAAGGAATTTTCATGAGGGTTGTGCTGACAGTTCTTCCTGGGTTATTCCAAAGGTTTCCCAGGCCAGATAAAATATTAAAGCGGTAGGTCTGCTCTTGGGCCTCCTCCAGGTTTGATAAATCTAGAGGACCTACTCAGGGAGTAGATTGGGAGAATCATAATGAAATGCTGGAATTAATTCAACAAGCTCCTTTATGTGCGAAGGAGCAGCAGCTTTATTCTGAGCTCCTTCTGGTTGTCTGCATCTCTTCACCTTTTACCTAAGGATGAGTCCAGGTAGAAACTTTTGGGAGGAATCTTTTGTTTTTAATTCATCTCATTCTTTTAATCATTCAAGTCAGTTCATGGCCATAGGTGAGGGTGGGGACAAAATGGACCGCTATGTCTCCCAGTGTAACTCCTTTTTCATTGCAACAGATAATAAAAGACAATGTAACATAAAAGAGGAAAAAACAAGTCACAACAAGCACACAGGACCATTAAGAGTTGCTGAAGAATTTATGTGATGATTGTAGGCAGAGGCAGACTTGACTCCCGGTATTTGAGCTAAAGCTAACAAGCGCTGGGCAAGCTTTGTCTGTCTATTCCTTGTCACTGTAGAAAGAGTGGTGTCTACCTGGTTGTCAAGGACTTGAGAGTTAGGCAAGACACAAAAACAAAGAAATTATGGTTTGTTCCATTTAACAAAAACATAAGCATGCTTGATGAAGTTTGTTCTATATAACCCAAATATATACAGATGATCAACCACCATTTTCATTAAATCATTTTCATTAACCATTTTAAATTAAATCTGTTTTTTAAAGCTGGGGTTGGCGATTTTGGAAAACTAGCATGAATTTGAAAGTAGCATCTCCTCAGGGCTCCGCCTAGCCCCACCCCCCGCTCACATGCACGCGCGCAGCCGCTATATCCAGAAGACTGATTCAACTCCAAAACCCTCAGCACAACGTGTTTGTTTCCCACTACACCAAGTCATGTCTCAGTCAGCACGAAGAAAACACCAAACAAACATGTAAAGTAAGTTAGTACTCACAGCCCGATGTTGATCGGGGTATAGGTAGTTCCTCTGACATTCTCCACATAGCTGTCAAATCTCCTGTTTTGGCCATGAAACTACCGTATTTTCCGTATTTTCTCCTCTTTTCTCCCATCCTCCTGTATCAGTATTCTCCTGTAAATCTCCCGTGTGATGATATGATAATAAAAGCATTCCTCTGCCTCTCCAAACTGAGCTCCGTCTCTAGCCTGAATGGGGCGGTAATGCTCCAAAATGATGGATGCCAACCACCGAAGAAGGAGAAGTCTCGTGAGAACTGCCACCTGCAGTAGCATGGATGGCAGTTCTCGCGAAATTAGAGCCAACAGCGGAACAAACTTAGAAAAATAAAGAGTTTATTTTAGATTTCTTGTACATCTATCTTAAAATGTGAGGGATACTGGAGCTTGTTTGGTGTTGTGGGACAGCTCACAGCAGACTTCCCTTATTTTCAAAGACAAAACTTGAAAGGTAAGCATTCTCCAGCGGAGTCTGTTCCTACACGCTACATGCTACTTGCTACACGCACTGTCTGTGCACGCCGGGAAAATGCATGCGCAGCAGGCACGCAGAATGGCGACGGGATTTGATTGGTGTTAAAAAAGGTATCCCTGCAAGATTAACGGTTGGTGTTTTCCCTGTTTTACTCCTGCTGTAGATAGCGGATATTTTTCACTCTGTTTTAAGAACACATTATGAGTTGATTACCATCGGGTCATAAAGACCATTTTAACCAGTATTTCAAAAAGTGTATCTAAATCAGATCGCCAACCCTAGCTTTAATGCTAGAAAAACAATCACATTTGACCTTTGAACATTTATTCTTGAATAAAGAATGTATGCACACTTAGGTCTTCCAAACACCATATAATTTAGGGAGGGGAAGAAAAATTGGTTTCCATAAGTATTGGGATTTTTTATTTGATTATTTTAAAATTGATTTTTTTTTGTTCAAAAATCGACTTTTTTCCAAATTTCAATGCTTCATTTTAGTTTGTGTTAATAAGCCACCATTTTTCCAGGCTTTTGAAGAGAGAGTATAAACAGATGGTTAAAATATATTGCTGAATAAATCCTAAAAACTGACTCACGTGAGATGTGTATTTTTCCTGATCTAGTCTGTAGGTATCATCATTGTTCATCTTTTTACTGGTGTTAAAAAAGCTACCTAAAGATTGCAAAAATCGTCATATCGTAGAATCACAATTTAAATCAAATCGGCACCTAAAAGATCGTAAAAATCGAATCGAAGAAAAGCGTATCGTCCCAGCCCTAATGTAATTCACCTCAGATTTTGCAGTTCATGTCTATTACAACCCACTGAAAACCGCTCTGAAACCCACTTAAAGGTCCTGATCCCACACTTGAAGACCACTGGTGTCACAGTCAGAAATCTTACTGGTCCCAGCAGATGTCTGCCCCAACAGTCCAACCCTCTCCAGAGGTTATATCTGGTGACAGTGTGGAGGATTATATCTCAGGGTTTTATCTTCTTACACCTGCTGAAGAGCTAATTATGGGAGTAAAGCTCAGACTGACAGAGTGAGATCATTTCAGCAGAGCTGGTTTCTTCAGTGTTTGAAGATGAGAATTACTGCAGGAAGCAGAAAGTGAAATGGTGATGTAATTGAGGACCGAAAAAACATAATTATTAGTTAAGCTTTGAAAGTTGGATCATTTAAATACTCCAATCACTCTGGCTGAATGATAGACTCATCTACATTTGGGCAGTGTTAATTGCTCTTTTCAGCCTCTTCCTCCTCATCATTAAACATCTCCCCTCATCTCTCCCTCCTGTTGGTGTTGCTGGTTAATCCCGATCTCTGGAAGGCGTGAGGATTATCTCCCAGCAGGACGGCCCGCTCAACCGCTCTGGAACATCTGGTGGAGACTCTGATCGGGCCACTTGGCTCCGAGTGTCCAGTAAGGAGCGGTGAATAAGTGGGAAAGAGGATTAAGAGCCCAGCAGTGTCGGGTTAACCTTCTTGTTTAGCGATTCAGAAACATCAGACACATAATCCTTGGAAATGATGGACGGTTAATGAGTACCACACACTCTTTCACCAATCTCACAGATTAGCAGGATGGTTGAAAACTTGCTATCAGCAGACTGGAAGTCATTAAGCTCTTGATTTTCAATCAATCATCTATATAGAGTGTCAACAATGAACAAGTTTCAAGCATAAAAAGAGTGACCTGACACACTAAGAAACATTCAATATAATTAGGGATGCATAATTATTTCGGTTTTTTATCGGTATCGGCCGATATCAGCCTAAAAAGTTAAGTATCAATATCGGCCAATACAGAAAGTTTTGCAGATCCTTTTTTTTTTTTTTTTTTTTTTTAAATGTATCTTTTTTGGCATTTTGTGCCTATATTGATAGGAGGGAGACAGTGGATAGACTTGTGAAAGGGGGGAGAGAGTAGGGGAAGACACTCTGCAAACTGGCCACAGGCGGGATTCGAACCTGGACCGGCAGAAGCAAATACATGGGGTGCCTGGTTGCTAACCACTCCACCAAACCAGCACCCCAGTTTTGCAGATATTTACAGCGGGTATATCAGCCACACATATCAGCCTTTCTTAGCTGGAATATCTGCAAATTTTACAAATGCTCAAATTTGATACACCTTCTCATCACTGCATGGGTACATGTAAATATCAAGGGATTTATTTTTGGAAGAGTTAAAGGCTATTTTTTTTTTTTTTTTAAATCTGATCAAGCGATTATGTGCTGTAAAACTAAAAGAAACTAGTCCATTTCTATTAAGCACAGAGCTTGTGCTCTTGACTTAAAAAATGGGTACTGGTATCGTTATCGGCGATAATGAATCAAAAAAAAAATCAGCATAATGGATATCAGCAAAAATCCAATATTGTGCAACCTTAAATATAATTCACTTGTCTATCTGAGAAAGAGCCAAGAGAAAGTGTTTGGGAGGGTCGAACCTTTTAAAAGCATTCCAGACAAACAAGTCAGAAGTTTCTTAAAAGTTAAATATATATTTAACACTCTGTAACTTGCATTTCCTGCACTGGCTTTAAAACAGCACTTGGCTCAATGAAGGAACAAACAATTACTATTTGATATTGAACTTGGATCTTACTTTTTGTAGTCCATTTCAGATTTGCTATAAGCCAAACCCTAATTTCTCTTCATAAAAATTTTAAATTTTCAGATGATGGGACTTCGGCTGTTTTGCAGTGAGAATAAAATAATTAAGCCCTTCCGGAAATCAAGGTCACCCATCCTTGGTCTACAGGGTATTTCAGGCTCAAGTATGTGCCTTCCCGCTTCATTCACTGTTAGTGTTTTTAATTCATCATGAGTAATCTGACTGCTGCCCTGGTTGTTTTATAAATTCAGCTTTTAAACTTGTCTTCATCAACAGCTAAAGGGAGTTTGATTTATTTTCTCTGATAAACTGTTATCAGTCTTACTCCCTTCTGAAATGAAAATGTATCCTCTGCAGGTGAATCTTCCAGTTTTCTATTTTCAGTCTCAGGGTGTCTATAAAGGAAGAGTCCGACAGATAAAGAGGTCTGACTTATTTTTAGAAACCCACCGCAGCGACGTTCAGCTCTGATCTACCAGTAATTACATCCTGAAGACGGCACAGAGATGTGATTAACACAGACATTAGAGAGCTTGTGTGTGTGTGGCTTATCACACAGCTTTACAACTTGTTTGACATCATTCCTGTCTTCTTGTCTGTCCTGACTGCTCTATGAACGCATACAAACACAGAGTCTTTCATCGCCCGTTCATCAACCCCGCTCTGCTCACAACGCAAACACCAGGGGACATGAGTCAGTGATTTGGCCAAACCTGATTTAACAAGCACGCTGATCAACAGCTGTAGCTCAGTGGTGAGGTCAGTTGTCTTCAGACCAAAAGTTCAGGGGCTTGACTCTCAACTCCTGCTGTCAAATGTTGTTGAGACTTTAAGTACAAATATTTGCTTTTATTGATTAACATTTTACTGAGTAGCATCTAATTTACGATCAATGAGTGAAGGTGTTGTGAAAGTAACCTGACACTGCAGATGGACAGTTTCACATGCCTATTGAACATATTTTAAGATCATTTGGGACCCTATCACGCCATAGACGGTGTTGTGGAAGAGTTGAATCAAGGGCTGGTACATTTGTATGTTTGAATTTCAGTGTCTGAGTCTCAATAACAATTACGCTCTTAGCATACCACAACAGGGGAAAAAGAAAAAACAAAAACGTAGTCAACTAGAGACAACTATGCTGCAAACAGATTTGCACTCCTTCTGTCCTGCGGTAATTGGAGCACACCCTCCGTTCCTTACAGCACCTGAGTCTGAGCTTGCTAATAAACATGATAATACTAGCTATACAAAGCGAACAAAACAGTTGATTTCTAGAGTCATGAATGAGATGTAGTTCACTCTAGAGACAAAAAACAAGCTTCAGTGTTTCATAAAGGTATAGAAGATTTAAACTGATGTCCATCCATCCATTAGTTACACACTTTATCCCTTTTGAGTTTGTAGGGGCTATCCAAGCTCAAAATGGGCAAGAGGTGGGTTACACCCTGAGCTGGTCACCAGTCAATCACAGGACCACATAGAGAGGCAGACAACCATCTACGCTCAGACCCATACCCAATGGCAACTTGAACTCAAAAAGGACCCTACTGAATATGTTTTTACTTTGTGGAAGGAAGCAGGAGTCCAAGGAGAGAGCAAATGTGTGCACAGGGAGAACATGAAAAGTCCACTCAGTAAGGTCCTGACTGACACAGGGTATCAAACCAGTTCAGGCAATGTGCAGGAGCAAATTAGTAACAGACAATTAGTGTGTGTAGGCCTGATCAACCTGGAAACACATCAAGAACAAACTGGTGTTACATTAATACAGCTAGACATCATTACTTCTCATGTTTGTCTGGTGGTAAGCTGGCTCTGGAGAACAACTAGTCTTCATAATTCTTTAAACAATAATAATGATATATATCTAAGCTGAGAATCCCATATCAAGGGGTAATAATCCATCATACATCTCACAAAGTTTGCCATTTCTGATACCTCTACATATCAACTATCTGTTTTAATGTAATCTGGACTTTTTATATGCCTTGAATTCACTGTCAGAAGAACTGAACCATGTGTTTATGATGGGTTCATGGAAACACAGTTCTGTTCTGACCACATCACACTTCAATCGTGGTTGCTCTCAGCACGGCCTCCAGCTTCATTTCAGCTCCTTGTGGTTTCTTCAAGCTCTCCAAAGATGCCAAACATGTCTCATGTGTTTCTTTGTATAAAATATTTCACAGGATCCTGTAGGCTCTAGGACTTCATGAAGTGGAAACATTTAAATGGTCTTAAATGACTAGCACAGCAAAGATCTTTCATGTAACTTCTTACCAAGCAAACGAGAAAGAATAAAGATATGATGGGCTGATATTTTAAAATAATACACTTTTAAAAGGGGACTCACTCTGATTTCAAGATGGTAAACTAAAACATTTATTTGTCCTAAATGAGTCTTTAACATGTGGTCACATTCAGCTCAGATTTACTCTGGCTTTCCTGCTGTTTCCGTTTTCCTTTCCCATCTCAGACCGGGGGCAGAAAACAAGAGGATGTGAGTGTCAACACCACAGCAGTCAACATTATGACACAATGAAAGGGCCACAGGAAATGTGTTTGACTGGGAGCCTTAAAAATACTGGAAGGAACTCAACTATTCCTACATCTGCAGATAAGAGTTAACTCTTAATGCGCAGCATTATTCAAACAATAATAAACTCTTCAGTTCACATCCTACTCTTAAATAAATGGGAAATCTTACCTCAAAAATATGAAAAATCTTTGGACCTCAAATTAAGGAGAGTACACTTCTCCATTAGTGTCTGGAGAAGCAAATACTTGTGCTCTCATTTTAGTCATGGATCATAAAAAAGGTTTTCTAAGATCAAGCACTGTAGTAGATTTACAGAAAAAGGCTAATATGACAAACAAAAAAGTCAAGTCCACCGTGTTCTGCCCTGGTAGCACCAATTTCAGTATGAAACAAGAGTGTCCATGGTTTTTATCACTTAGCATCTTGTGAACAATTGTGTAATTAGTCCAACAGTTCAGGAAAAATGTTCCTCTACACACAACTGAAAGGAATTTAGTGATTTCATCGTCTATAGTCCATAGTATTAAATTATTCTGAGAGGAGTGGCTGGGCCAAAAACTAACACTGAATGCCGGTGACCTTCTATCTCTTGGGCCGTACTGCATTAAAAACTCACCCTGCAACAGATATTACCACATGAGCTCAGGGCAATTCAGAAAACCACTGTCAGCTGTTCTCGGTGTGTCACTACATCTACAAGTGCAAGTTAAAACTCTGCCAAGGAACATAAAAGTCACAAATCAAAAGCACCCAGAATGCTTTCATGTCTTCTGGGCCCAAGCTCGTCTGAGACAGACTAACGAAAAGTGGATCAGTGGTCTCATGAGTCCACATTTCAAATTGTTCTTGGAAATCATGGATGTCGTGTCCTCTGGATTAATGAGGCAGAAGACAATCCAGATTGTTGTCAGCACAAAGTTCAAAAGCCAGCATCTGTGTGGATGCCCCTGGCATGGGCAACTTGCATGTATGTGAAGGTACCATTAATGTAGAAAGATACATGCAGGTTTCAAATCAACATATGCTGCCATTCAAGCAATGTCTTCTTTAGGGATGTTCCTGCACATTTCAGTAGGACAATGCCAAGCCACATTCTGTCGGCTACACTTGGTGGCTTCATGGTAAAAGATTTTGGGTACGAGACAGGCCAGCCTACAGTTCAGAACTGCCTAACAATTCAAATGTGTGGCTCAATATGCAGTGCTGAAACTGAGACCAAAACGAAAGACAGCCTAACAAAGCTGTAAACATGCCCCTGTCCCAGGTTTTTTGGAATGTGTTGCTATTGGTACATTTAAAATGAGTTAATATATGCCAAAAACAATTAAGTTTAATGCAATATCTGTCTTTGCAGCATATTAAATTGAACACAGGTCAAAAAGAATTTACAAATCATTGTTGTTTTTATTTACATTCCACACACCATCCAAACTTTATAAACTGGGGTTTGTACTTGGATGAGGTCACAACTCAACGTCACTCGAGTTGTCATCATCATCATAAATAACTAAATGATGCACTGCACCCATGTTACTTTGCTGAAGACAGGAATATTTATGGACAAACAACTTCATTATCGCCACATCTACAGACATGACCCTCCCCCAGCGGCCTCTCAAACGTCTGTCCTCACATAAGAAATCCTGGGGGAAAGGGTCAGGAAGTGGCCTATTTGTTCCAAAGAAGATTCCACAAATACCAGAGTCCGACCTAAAGGGAGAGGCTGGCTTCCCCATGTTTCCAGTCAGCCTGTTAAGACAAGTGAAGATGGTTTCTTGCTTCTTTAACCTCCTCCCTCTCTCTCTCTAGATCTCTCTCTCTCACGCTCCCCCTGCTCTTCCTCAGGGCCTCTTCCATCTGAATTCCTACTGCAAGTTTCAGATAGTTCGGAGCAAAAGTCTCCTGCAGGTTTACAAGCTGACAACTTTGCTTTAAGTATTTCCATACAGTTTACTGTCCTCAACAACAAGTTTATCATTGGTGTAGTTTGTTGACTACATGTGCACTACATAGCTGTCCATTTCCTGTGCTATTGTTCACACACAGAGGGGGGCCTATTGTGGGGAGTACGAGGATAGCACAACTAAAAAAAAACAAACCTCCCTCTCTAAACATGTTTCACATCTTTAGTAAACTCACCCTGACAATGCAAGTTTGAGCTTCTGTGGAGCAAGGGATTTTCTCAAGAACTAGTAATGTTTTGAAGAACCTCTTATTATGATAGTAGGAACTAGTGTCTAAATTAAACTCTGGGGTGACTGATTTACATCCCCAAGTGGTTCTACTTTGAAAAGGTCCTGTAACTTTCAAAGGCCACATGTGGTGTTTATCATTTCTATTTGGTTGAGTGCTCCCGTATCCATATCTTCAACCTCTCAGTCTTATTATGCTTGGTTGTTGTTATTCCCGTGTTGGAGGTGTGCGACGATAAGGTGTAAAACTAGTTGAATATTTATGCAGAAAGGACATCTAGCTAGAAGTGCAAATGGTAAACTGTTATAAGAAAGTATACATCAAGATATTTCTTTAGTTGCGACTGCTGTGTGTTTGATTGATTGCTGCTGGTTTTTGATTGAGAGAGCTGATATAGGAGCGCTCTTGGGGGGGCTTATATGAGCCGACATGAGCTGGGGGCGGGATCTTGGAACACGGAGGGGAGAGGTGAGGGAAGGAGGGGCAGGCTGCGGTTTCAAATCGTAGACACCAGCTTGAAACAATAATTATGTCCCTCATCAGTCTATATAGTTCATTTGTTTCTTATATTGTCTTTACTGGAATGCTTCACCATCCTCTGTCAACAAATGCAAGCTGTCTGAGAGAAGAGGGTGACAGTGAAGAGTTTTACAACAGTGCAGTTACCCTTAGAGGCCTTCAGAGGCCACTAGAGAGTCACAACACTATCTTCTTTAATTTTGCTGCTTTAACATTGTCTATATTACAAAATGTTTACAAATGGAGCCAAAACTTTTCTATTTTGTACATTTTGATTTAAGAGGAAATTAAATCTGTCAAAGTGTTGATATCAATATTCATTTTTAATCAAATATTTCTGAACAAGAAACTGATGTCAGTGCCTTTATTCTTTATTCTCCTCATTCTTGACACTCCTGTAAATACCCTATATGACACGTGCCAGAACAACACTTTGACCACATAAGCATGTGTACTTTGTTATGACTGTATCTCTCTTCGTGAATTAAACCTCAAAAACAAATTTCAATTGAAAGTTTAGAAAGAGCCTCACAAAAATCTGCCCATAAGTTACCTGATGTATTGAATAACTGACTCGTGAAAATTTCAGCATTAATGCAGCATCTGTAAAAACAAGCTACAATTATTCCAAGGAAATTTACATAGACAGGCACAAACTATAACTGAACTGTCTGTTTCTGGTCTGTAACATTTTAAGCCACTGTAGACACAGATTTGCTGAAACAAGACTAGATATTGCTCTCTATTTTCCATATTCCTTTCTTTTTTGCCAAGATGCGTGCAGCCTGCTGCAAAAACAGGCTAACCTCCTACTCTTGAAAATTTTAGATGCAAATGAGAGGTGCCAGCAGTTTCACACTCTGCCCTTATATGCTCACAGAACAGAAACATAGCTATCTCCACAGCTATAACATTGCTAAAATGCATCCAGTTTTAACTACTGTTACTGTGTGTCCTTAAAGACAACCATACTCATGTCTAGCAAGAGGCAGTGAGCACAAACACCAACGAGAAGTCAGAGAATAGTAATGGCAGGAAGGAGACAGAGGCACTTTAACGTGTGGATTAGTTATATTCAAAATATCACCAACAGCTCAATGTGTAATATTTGTGTTTGTGATTTGAAACATTGGTGGAAACACATGGACATTGTTGACACTGAAAACCTGCATGGAAAGAGTTGGATCAATAAGCAGGATTGAAAATAGCATAACATGTGCATCAGAGAAATGTTCCAGTTCCAACATTATTTCCACTCCATTTGACTCATTGAAAATCATTTCATTTTATCACCCAGGTTTATCAGTAACATAGAAATAAACAAACAGATCACCTAACAATAACATCTGCCATGTTCCCTCATCTAAATGCACTGAAATTAAGTCTGAGAAGTGTAATTTATGAATGTCTGAGGAAATAGTTGGAGGCCGAGAAGCTTGAGAGGGTCTGAATCAAAAGTGGAAGCGAGTTAAATCAGAATTGCTTCCTGAATGGGCAGAAACAACAACGAGTGTGCCAAAGTTAACAGGCAGCACCGAGGGTACACACAGCCGGGAGAAGGACCGGGGAGAGAGAAGATGGATACACTTCAAAACATGTAAAACTACAACTGGATTTAGTGCTGCGAGTGTGAGGGAAGATCACACTTTTACAATATTTAATCATAATTAGTGGCAACTTTAAGATCTCACTCTTGGAGGGGCTTGGCTCTTAAAGAAATGATGATATAAAAAACTGAGTAGGTTTTTAGTCCTATAAACCAATTTTTTCATGTAAATATGTTTTTTAAACGAGATATTTGGATACAGCTATGGCCTTTGTTCTTGCCACCCAGCCTATTAGCATGATTATGATCCCATTTTTAGAATATACTGGCTTTCAGTAACAATGTTTAGTTCAATGCAGTATTTTGAGTGATAAAGACAAAGTTGTATTTAGGCTGCTTGGATGAACATGGGATATTTTTTGCAATCAAATTCCATATGAAAGTCAAAATTTTAACCCGACAAGAGTCCAAGAGGTCGGCAATACTTGTAATGTTAATGTTAGCCGGTCCCTGTGAAACACTACTAACTCTTGCTGATCTGGGCCAAATTAATACCACAATACCCTGTTTTTTGGTCAGCTCGTCTCATTTAGTCCTTCTTTAGTATGAATGGCTCTCACAATTACCGCAATCCAAACTGTTTTGCTTCAAACTGAACAGAAACTGCCACTTGTTGGGCCACACTACAGTTCATGTCAGCTTTTACATGCGCCAAAATCAACCAAACTGTCCAAAACAGTGAACCACAGTTCTTTGGTCTTATCCTTTGCTGCCTTGGTATCAAACAGGTATTGATACTGTTAGGTTTTTTTAAAAATTGCTACTTTAATAAAGTAAAAAATCCAGTGATAACCCCCATTAAAACAACTACACCAATGTTAAAGCTATGACGATATCCCAGCTCTAGAATCAAGCTGCCTCATTACACAGTACTGCGGAGGAAATACCTGAAGCTGCAGCCAAACACATGACAGCACCACTGCCATCCTTCAGAGTAAAGCCTGGAGGAAATTTAAGGACAGTCAGTCTCAGTCAGCTGTAGTCTGTCAGCACTGAATGCTGCACATCCGGTTTGACTGGAGAAACTCAGCGACCTGGACCAAAGGCCTGAACACTCAGCTTCAGGCTGTGAGGCTTCTCTGCTATGTTTTTGTTTTTTTACATGATGGCTTATTTTTTTATTTTTCTGTGTACTTGAAATGTCTCGGCATTTACTGCTTTTCTGTAATCACAGCACCTTTGAAAGCAATGACAAATATCTCAGTAATGCTGCAATGGACTCTTGATGCTCTGCATTATTTATGGAAAAATCATCTAATTTATGGGCAGAACTTGAGTTTGAACCAACAGCAAAGTGAAATTGCCCCTTCCAGACACATTAGTAAGATAAACCACATCATTACCTGGTTCATTACATCCCCTGTATTACTTGCTACTTAGCATTCCTTACCTGTAACCATGCATACTTTAATCAGGTATTTTAGTAATTCATTTGAATGACTTGTTTTATGCCATGACACCCTCTTGTAAAGGATTGGGAAGCTAATCCTAAACTCTCAAAATGGAGGAGACACCTAAAAAAAATAAATGTTTACTCTTACTGCAGCCCATGTCATAACGCCTCTGTTATCTGAAATGTCTATTTCTTTAGCCAGAAAGCACAGCACATTGAACATAACGCTGAGCAGAACATATGCAGAAAAGGCAGAGAGGGTTCAACATCTCTGGCTTTGATAATTAATCTCCATAAACAATGAAAAATGAGGCTTTTTTACAGTAACATGAAACTCTCTAATCAGTAGTTAATCTCATTTAACAAAGTAATACAGGCCTATAAAAGTGCATGTGCATAAATGGGCCAGGCCAACCACCATGAACTTACAGGTGGAGTAAGTCAAGAAAAAGAAAGATTTTTAATTTTTAAATTTCCTTCAGAAATGTACCGTAAAATACCAAATAAACGCCGAGTTCTAAATAAACGTTGAGTGGAGCAGTACATTTTGATAAATAGATGCCCATTCCAAATAAAACCTGGTTGTAATTTATTCGGAGCAGCCTACAAGCTACGGTCGAAGTTACAGAAAACACATGCGAAAGCTGAGCTCACAGCTGACAGAGCACGCTTGAAAAGAAACATTATCAGACTGAACCTTAACAGTCCACATTATTTTTCTTTCTGGACGTCCTGTCAGCTCACTTTTCCTCCCTCTGCTTGTCAACAAAAGGCACATTGGTGTACGGCGTGCTGTTTCACAACAGTGCAGTTACTCTCAACGACCACAGAGGGCACGAGAGCGCAAAAGCCGGAATCTTATACACTAGGGCTTCACAAATCCAAAGAAGAAGGCGTCACCGCTGCTGCTGCCGCAGGTTTTTTGCCCTTAATGTCAGGAGGCTGGACACATCAGATATCTCCATGGCCCCGGTGCAGCAACAAAACAGAAGTAAGACCTTAACTTAACTATTTGCTACTGGTAAGGTAGTTACTTACCAGTAGTAAGAGTGTTTAGAGAGTGCGGAGTTGAAAGAAGACAAGAGTATAACTACAGTACTGTAATCTTGCTGTAAGGGTGATATTCATACTGGTGTAAATAACTATTTTTTCGTTTTTTGCTAACCAAGATTTTTGTGGGAAAGGAATTTAACGCCTGCTCCAAATAGTCACCTGGTCCCAAATAAACGCCCAGTCTGCTCAGTGATTGAAACAAATAAACGCCCCGGCCATTATTTGGTACTTAACGGTATGTGAATGAAACGGTTTAAACTATTTATACTCCAGCCCTACATTCTGGGTTAATTAGGTACCACCAAATATTCAGTAATCTGGTAGCTGCCAAAGACACACCTACAACTTGTCATGGCTAGAAAGCACATTGGTAACAAGAGTGGAAGTAAACCAACTTCATCTCTTTCTTACTACTGTTGAGCCATGTGTGGTGGTGTGTAGAGGAAGTAAATGAGGAGGAAGGGTCCTTCTCCAGTTTTAGGAACCATTGGAAAGTTCCTCTGTTCCAAAAACACCTATTGTTTATCCACATCCCAGAGGAGTTTTTCATCTAAGAACATCCTGTCTGTGCTGGTCTGAGCTAAAAGAAAAGGTGCATCCTGTCTGTCTGCCTCTAAATCTTGATTAGATCTTAATGCAGTCCTGTTTGTGCAGAAGACTTCTGGCACCAGATTTAGCCGGACTTTAACAGCTCTGAGGAACTTGAACCATTTAACCCTCGATGCTATGTGAGTGTGTAGGAAAAAGCTGTCACATTCAATCCTCCTTCTCTAAGAGGAAACAACGGTCATGTTTATATTCATGATTTAAAAAGCAAGAGCCCACACAGCTATCAGAGTATCAGAGTATGGAATATGGACTAATAGCTTTGATAGCGACTCCCATGTGTTGAGTTATGTTTGTGGTTGTATGTTTTCATGTGTATGTTACATCTATGTAAAGGAAAATATTTCAATAAAAATTAAAGTATAAAAAAATCTGACTATTTTGATTGATGTCAAGATCATAAATATAAAACTCAGTTACACACTGAACTTGAACTTGCCAATGAAAATACCACAGACACATAAACATTCTGAAAATTCTGTAAAACAAGCTAAAATGTAAACTGAATCTCCTTTTATGTATCTGAGTCTCAATAAACAACCAAGAAAAAAAGTCCCGTCTTAAATCAGCAATGAATGAAATAGTAAATGTGAGGCAAACAGCATGCTGAACGGTGATGGTTTATTCTCTCTGATTTCATTTTTATAATTCTGGTAGGCCTAAAATGTAATTTTGAAACTAAAGTAGTTATCCAGCCTTCACCAAGAAGCTTGTACCTTTGCTGCCAGTTGTCTGTCTGTCTGTTTGTCTCCTGACAAGATAACTCCGAGAGTTATGAATGGATTTTCATGAAATTTTCAGAGACTGTCTGCAACTGGAAAATACAGAGGTGGGTACATTTAGGGTGGTCAGCGACCAGGCACGTCCCATATACGCACTACTGCTGGCCCGAATTCAGAACTTCGAAAACTTCTGCTGGGTTCAAATTAGGGCAGAACAATTAATTGCAAATTAGATTAAATCGCAATATAGCTTGCTGCAATTTTCAAATCGCAGACAGTGCAATATTTTTAACCCAAAATGTGTTGAACATTTTGGCATTGTGATGTAGTTTCTTGCAATTTTATGCCTATTTTACCCTTTTTTAACTTAGTTTTTACAACTTTCTGCCTATCTTGCTCCCATTCATCTTTTTTTTTTTGGCCATTGTCAGACAATGTTTGGAATTTTTTCATGTTTTTTCTAAATTGAATCCCAATTTTGCTGCTATAATCAGTTTTCCTTGGTCACTTTTGAATTTTTTTTTTTAAACAATCGCAGAGTAAATCGCACTTGCAATATTGGGGAAAAATATCGCAATTAGATGTTTTTTCTCAAACCGTTCAGCCCTAGTTCAAATCCAGCCTGTGGCCAGTTTGTAGAGCTTCTTCCCCAACCCTCTCTCCCCCTTTCACAAGCCTGTTCAATCTCATTCTCTCTTCTATCATTAAAGGCCCAAAAATACCCCAAAAAATGATATAAAGAAAAAAGTGGGTACATTTTGGTGTTGATCAGAGTTAGATATTTTTCTAATAGTTTTTGAATACAAAGCTCTAGTGCAGTTTCCAACACTCTTGCTGATAACTCAGCTAACAATGCTAGAAATGCCCTGGCAGAGGTTCATGCTCTCTGATCACTCTTGTTTGAGTGTTGTTTTATCAGTGCCAGAGCAGTTTAAGAAAGTCAACCCCAAACCCTCTACCACGCAAAGCTGTCAAGCTCCTCCCGAGGGATCCTGAGGCAGAACAATACTTGGTAGGAAATATAAATCTTCCAGAGTTTGGGATCTACCCAAGCTCACTTTTTTACTGTGTGCTGCAATGCCTGCAGTGCTGCGGGAGCTGCATGCTACTGAAATGCTGCCAAAGTGTTTGAATGCTATCAGGACAATGTGCAGGAGATTACCTGCAGTTTTTACTTCATAATAAAAGTGGTTCCTCTGTTTTTGTTGGCATGGATCAAAACAGGTATTAATGTTTATTAAAGCTGAACATAAGAGTAGAAGCATAAAGTATAAGGTCGAGCTCCCCCGTTAAAGCATCAGTCAGGACTAAAGGTCGACCCTCCTGACACTTTGTTGTATTCAGAGCAGCAGTGGAGCTGGTGGTATCTCTTAGAGCGGACAAAGAGCTGCAGACAGGCCTGCTGTTTAACACACACACACAAATCAGCTGCACTGAAAGACTTGGGAAGTTAAATGAAGGGAAATGTGAGTATGCGTGACCCGACGCTGCATGTGCACTCCAACAAAGCTCCCTCCGGTGAGCACTTCCTGTTTTCCCCGTGAAAATCACCACAGCAGCTCCTCACATGAAACAGACCCTCATCCAGGCAGAGGGACAATTCTTCTAAGGGCTGTGAGGAAGAGGACAACGTGGGCTGAACAGAGTCACTCCCTGTCTCCCAGTGTGTGTGTGTGTGCGACTTTGTGTGTGTGTGAATGGTGGGGGGGCAGAGTCTCTTTCAGTCCCACTGTGTCACAAGGACCCTTGAACTGGGGCCAACAGAGGCAAACAAACAAAAGAGTCTAAAGCTGCCAAGCTGAGCAGAGACACACAGATCCTGCTAATGTAGAAATGTGACACTCGGAGGGCTGAGAGAGGGATTATTACCAACCTTCCATCACATTAGAGAGGGAAAAAACTATTTAAAGCATAAATCAATCATCTAAAAGTTAAAAAAACAACACCATTACTTTGTGATGCTGTCAAAATGTACAATATGTCTTGAAAATGTTCACTTGGAGGTAAACATCTGAAATGTAAAATACTAATGAGCTCAAACAGCCATGCACACAGCGCAAATCTAAAATGTGTTCAAATCTGCCCCAGATCACAGATTTAGAGCACTATATAGTGTTTGCCATTTTGTAGTGTTTTTCTACAGAGGCTCATTCTATTCTCTATATGGTGCACTATAAAATAACCATGACGCACAACAAATGTGAGTGTACATACAATGTAGCCTATAATGTACTCAACTTCACAACACCATACATATCCTGATACTGAGGCCATATCATATCGAATGTTTCCCAATACACCTCAATTGTTAACATTGACTACACTTTTAACAGAATACCAGACAAGTTTTGATTTTCTTTACAAGACAAAAAAGGGCAAGGATGAGTTTTAAATGATTCAACAACTTAAAAACTTGAATTTCAGGTCCTAAAACATCATAGACCTAAGTTCAAATTCAGAACATGCGCTTCATCATGTAGCTTAGCTTCTACTTTGAACTGTGCCATTGTTGACGTTAGTTTAGGTTTGACAACAACTGTCAAAACACTGAGGCTGTATCTATACATGTAACCCTAAGAAGTGTATGACAATACTTTGCCGTAATGATTTTTGAGCACAGGACTAGTGTAACATAACGCAAGTGGAGAAGAGGAGAAGAAGAAGAGAAAGATGGCTGCAATGGCACAAATTGGTGTTGCTTTCGTTTATAAATGTAAGATCTCTGCCTGTGCCTGAAAAGCAGCAATGGTGCTAGCAGCATCCAAACAGCATTTTCATTTTAAAAACCTGACAGTCCGAGCGATCATATAGGGGTGCTAACTCGTGAGCTAACTACAATCAACCATAACTTCGCAAGCTTGCTCTAGTAGCTTTAGTTAGCTCACGAACTATCATGGGCCGTTACAGCTTGCTGACGCGACACAGAACCGTAGAAGACTAAATCAATCCTCCACACCAATGGCATTTTAACAATTTATTGGCATCAATACAACCATTGTTATCTTCCTAAGTGACCGGTTTGTTTACATGAGGCACAGCATCTCCATTTGCATCACAGTAATGTCCAGCCCATCTACTGACACAATGATGTTTAGAAAGTTTTAGTGTAGTGAATAAAATCTTGTTTGGTCATTCATTATGTAGTTCACTATTTCATTAAGACTATATAGGGATTAGTGAGTGAGTGAGTGAATGTGTGAACAGTGTTGTACACAGCTCTAGTTTCATTGTGATGGACAAACAAAGTTTACAGACTTGGCATGCTACGAGTCTCCATTTCTTTATGGTTTTGTATTCTGATAAATACTGTCCTAATTAAGAAAACATGTTAATACTAACAATTATGAACCACAGCTGTTTAACAATGAAAAACCCAAGACCACACAGTTGTATGATTTTCAGGGGCGGCAGGGTGGTGCAGCAGGAAGTGCACAAGCCTGACAGCAAGAAGGTTGCTGGTGGAATTCCAATGTCAGCCAGGTTCTTTCCATGTGGAGTATGAAAAATATTGACTGGTGACGCCAACTTGCCCTTGTGAGTGTGTGTGAGTGTGAGCCTGAATGGTTGTCTATCTCTCTATGTGGCCCTGTGATTGGCTGGTGACCCAATACCAGCTAGGATAGGCTCCGACCTCCCAAACTCGAAAGGGACTAGAAATACTCCTGACAGTGTCAAGGAGGTTTAATCCCTTTCTTACAAGTCCTTCGTCATGATAAACTCATTTCCATCACCACAGTGAGCTCGACGGCGTCTCTTCAAAAGTCTTTATTGTGGGAGCTTTTGTTATCTTTTCAGCAGAGTTCAGTCGAACTTTTGCTGCTGTGGCCCACCATGATTCCCCTCTCGAAAGTTTGTGTACACATTAGGATGTCCCAGGGTTCCCAATCTTTTCTAGAAATTATTTTCAGAACTTTTCCAGGACGTTTCCAACCCCCACACGCAAGCTTTGCAGTGTCCTTTCCTACAGATGTGTTACATTTTGTACATTTGCCCAGAATGCCATGTTTACGCCTCTCACACCCCAAAGTCTGGTTTATACGATGTTCAGTCTATGGCTGTAACAAATCTATGAAATATCATTCATTCTCCAACATTCTTAGAAATTATGACACATTTATCATAGAATAATGCAATGACACCCACAGATTCCAGTGTCAAGTAAACAACTGAAGTTACAATGTTGTTGTGGACAATTCTCAGGTTAACCTAGCCTTCTAAAAATCAAGATTAAAGGTTGATGACCAATATCTTGAGCAAGCTCCATCGTATCATGTTGAATAGAAATGTATTTATATCTAAATGTTGGGCAGGAACATTGTCTGCTCACAATGATTTGAGTATGGTTTTTATGTAGTGTCTGACTATTATGAATTTGGTTTGTACTTTTTTATCATTACTCACTCTGCTTCTTCATTCATTTATTTTGTTGATGTACTGCTTCAGTGGCCTAAATTTAATTTTGCCATTTATTATTTTGTGTGTTTCACCATTGTTTTGAGTTTTATATTTTATTCCTTAATTTTCACTATTTTACCAACTCATTTTTAAGGCTAAGTCTGCAGTAGTTACCGCTTACAATTCTACTTCATTTCCTATGCTTGATTTTTGATTGCTAGCAGGGTAGACGGAAGAAAAATAATTTTCCAACACAACTCAAACTGTTTCAGGAAATTTTACGTTTCTCTCATGTCCAGGTTTTCCATGGCTGGAAAATTGGTCAATCATTATCCACGTTTTCAAGGGCGTGGGAGAGACCTGTGCCCTTCTAGATACAGTAAACTTAATGCACTCATTGATGTAACATACACACCTTTCAGAGACAGAAAATGAAACTGAAACCCAAGTCCCTGGCTGATTCCCTACATTTAAAAACCTGGAAAAGGTTAGAAAGTGGAACCAGAATCCTGTAACCAAGCCTCCATGAGAATCTTGGTATTTTCTGTTTTAAGTAAAAACATTTCTCATTCATTATTGCCTTTCCCCTCTCTGTTTTCACTGCTGTATTTGTGCATTTGTCAGCACTCATGGGTGAACAAACTCCTGCCCCTTGTTGTAATCATGGGTGGCAATGCGCTGAAGTTTGGCCGAGATATCAAGCTACAACTCATAGAGGAGAGGCACTAATCTAGAGGCAGCACCTCAGAGAAAGGGCATAGTCCATAGCTGTTTATAAAGCAAAATGTCAGTATTGACTGCTAGTACACAGAGAGTGCAGAGAGCTTAAGAGAGGAGCACACACACACAAACACACACACTTTCAGTATTATGTCAATAGTTTGCAGAGCAGATCAGCTCACTGAACTTGTTGCATAATGTTTGAAAAAGATGCAGAAAACTTGTGTGGGTTATTCAGAGCTCCACTGTTGACCTCTTTAACAGCACATGGATGCCATATGAAGGCTGAAAAATACACAAATGCTTAAACACATGCCAACACCCAACGCTTCAGACTAAAACAAAAAAAGAAATAACAGTGAGGATGATTTAAAACTTCTGTTCATCTAAAAATCTTTGCTTCATCCTGTATGTACTTCAAAAAGTTATACCAAAAGCAGCAGCTTAACAACATGGATTACATATTTTGGAAGATTTCAAAGCATCAGCATGTGAAAATATTTCGACAGAGACTTTTGTGACAATTAAAGAAATGGACTGACAAGACAGTAAACCTTAATCTGCAAGGAACAAGGAGTGTTCCTGTGACCTTCAGGTGTTTGTATGTAGACAAACTTACATGTCTTGCGTCCCGACGCTGACCCTCGCTGTTCCTCAGCCAGCAGCGGCTCAGCTCGCTCAGCTCCAGGATGGGCTGCACCTTCAGCCTCACTGTGTCGCCTGACTGTCGGATCATCTCCACGATCTCGTCCCTGCTCTTGTTCTCTACGTTCCTTCCATTAATTTCCACCAGACGGTCGCCGGGCACCAAGCCCAGAGCCAGGTCTTTGGTGCCTGCGCCTGGCTCTGCAAAGTGGACGACCCTCCTGTACACGCCTCCATCAGGACTGCGGTCTAACATGGTCGTTCGACGGAGAGAGAATCCAAAGTCCCCGGTGTTTCTGCGTTGGAGCTCCATCTCTCTTGTTTCTGGCGCACTTGGTGCAACGACGGCAGGTAGCTGCAGCGTTGCAGGAAATGTTTTCTCCACCACCTCAGGGATGCAGACTTTTTTGGTGGGCGGGGCTCCAACCTGCTGCTTCAGGCTATGTTTACGGAGCATGCTGAAGACTTTGCTCTCCACCTGAGGTGAGGGGGCAGCGGAGTTCTGACCCGACGGCGTGGACCCCTCTGACGGACTCTCCTCTTTGCTTCTCTGGGAGAATGAGAAGCGCTTCATCATCTGGCCAACCTGGGCTGAATTCTGCTTTGCCATTGACCCGAACTGAGCCACGCGGTCCCGCACAGAGCTGCGGTGCCCATCGTGTCCTCCCCCTCCCTCACCTTTGAGGTCGTCAGTGGAACTGGCAGCGCTCAGCTGGTCGTCCAGCACCATGCTGCTGCGGTTGCTGAGGCCGTCAGACTCGATGTCGGTGAGGGTGAGCTCGTTGCTGCTGGCCACTTTGATGGGGATGGGGTTGGAGATCTCAAGTTTGTTCTTGGACTCTCGTTTGGCTTCTCTCTTCAGGTTGAAGAAGCCACGGCGCATGCTCATCTCTTCCAAACTGCGCAGCTCGGCTGCAGACATCCTCTCCTTTTTGTCCTTCTTCTCCTTCCTGCTCCCCTCTCGCTCCTTGTCCTTCTTCATTAGATTAAACATGGTGACCGACTCGATGTTCCCGTCAAACAAAGCTGAATTACCCGCAGAGCTGCAGGTCACCTGTCAGGTGCTTTGGTTTTATCCCACAGGGAAGAATCCCCTGAAAAGAGAGAGCAAACAAACACACTCATTAACCAGGAAAAATCATAACCAGCGTTCCAAGACACCTTCTCAAAGTCAAATTTAAGACTTTCCCCCCAAACTGAGAAAATTACAGCACTTCTCAAAAGCAGAACAAATGGCAATCAGGACAGGAGTGGCTGGTTAAAATCTTCTGAAATTAAAAACTGAGGGTCAAATTAAGTTTCTTTGCACAAGAGACCAAGGCTGAATTTTGATTAATATATTGTTTGTCAAATTTCAAATTACTAACCAACAAATCTTCAAGGAAGGGATGTATGATATTGAATTTTTGCCAATATCTGGTGCTGGTAATTCCAAACTTATTATCCCAGACACAAATATTGGTACCACTATTATTTGCCTTCCCTGAACTTAAAATGACTGTTCTTTAAGTAGTGACAGTCCACTCGTGTTGGAAACAGATACACAGTCAGAAAAAAAAGCAAAAGACACTTTTGATTTAGAAAGTGGACATTCAGTGATGATGAGACAAAACATTAAGCACAAGAGGAACTAATCACATAAAGCACTATTTAAATCAAATAACCCTTACAAAATACACAAACAGCACAATAAACCAACACCCAAAACTCTAAGAGTGTTTTTACACCTACAGCTCAGTTGTTATTTTATGATTCAGCTGAAAAAAAAACATATCAAAGAGAGATATCATTGTCAGAAAACTCAGAACATGTTACTGTGCATGCAGAGTCTGTGCGTCCCCTTTGTGCATACCCCTGCTGCAGGCTATGCTGCTGACATATGAACATGGAAGGTGATGCAGAATCTCAATAGCATCAAATGGCGACATACGGGGATAAATAGAGAAGCCAGTGCAGAGGCGCCAAATACTGCAGTTCCACAAGTCTCCACTTGAGGTTGGCTGCAGGAAACCTCAAAATTATATGATTGACAATTGTTTTACAGCTTAATACAAACATATATACAGCCTGGCTCAACAAGAATACCCCCTAGCTCTGCCAAAAAAGAGATTAGCTAACTGGAATACTAAAAAAATGTACAGCTGAAAAAATCTTCAAAATATGATTGTGCTTAAAGTACAATTACCCTGTTTAAATGAATATGTACTAAACAATCATAGCTTTATGAGGAAAATGTCCTCTTCTGAACAGTTAAGTCCATCTAATATCATCTTGACCAACTGTTTACTGCACACCTCCTTGCTATAACAATTATATATAAATTTAGTGCAATGCCAACAATGTCCTGTTGTCCCAAGTGTCCTGCTTCATCCCTAACATCTGCGTTCTGCATATTTTATCAGATTGTTTTGTTTTTTAAGATAATTAAACAGCATAAGAGGTCTAAAGCGGAAAAATAAAGATCTCACACAGAACAGAGGCCTGCTGCAGGAGCTCGGCACGACCAAAACACATTCCTGGCTTCATTTATGACCCACAGTCTAAATCCAAACCCTCAAAAGTCAGGCAGAGACACAAACACATCCTGCAGACTGTTTCTGACACACACATACTCTCTATTAAAACACAGTGGTAATAATAATGGGCTCATGTCTGTACACGTATATACCACTGAGAAGTTGGTGTTATTATATCAGATCTTTAAACTTCAGTTCTGTTTGATGCTCCATGGTTTTCTACAACACTTTATTTCTTCTGGTAACGATCATTTAAAATGTGCCAAAGCTTTGAGAAACAATGTCTTATGTATGAAACAGGTTGCAGAGGGCAACCCCTGCTCTCTTTTACTTGACGGGGATGTTGGCAACATTTTGGCACCATAATATTAATTTCAATATTTAAAGTTCAGATTTTAAGTTTGGTGCCTTGAATTTCTGTCTTATGGCTTTGACACACATGCTTTACCTCTCACTGTGACAAATGTGAAAAATAAAATGGTATTAGAGATAGTTTGATTCATCAAAAACATCTAAATCAGAGTTTTGAACACTCAACATTGAGAACTTTCTTGTTTTGTTGCAATGAAAAATTGTAGGCAAACACCTACACACTGTCTTAATTGCAGAAATACTTTTTGATGCAATGTTTGAACAAGCATAAGGAGCTGGAGAGGAGTGAAGGAACCCCTCCTGTCCAAACACTGTCAAGGAATGTGTGCAAATTAGACAGCGCGAAGGAGTGATTATTAATGATTATAAACAAGATGTTTTCCATATCAGGAGTCTCAGACTTCTGTTCTGTGGCTGTGGTATGAAACAGTCTGCAATATAATATGATTATTTTTTTAATTCTGGTATAGGGACAACACTCATCAATTGCAAGGATGGGCAACTGGCAACCCAGGAACCACATGCAGCCCTCCCATTCCCCACCACACAGTTTGAAATGTCATACAGTTGTATGTACATGCAGATATCCTAAGAAAAACTTCCATCAACACAGTATCAGCTGCAATATTTTCAAGGATATAGAGAAAAAAGTGGCTGCCATTTTTTTTATTCCTTTTATATGTATTTGTTAATGAAGAAATAAAGGTGAATAATTAGTCCTTCGACTGGCATTGGGACCACACGGTTGACTTTTTTGCTGCCACACTGCAGCAGTATTTAAAACTTTGCAAACCTATTTTTGGCATTTTATGTCACTCACCTTTTTGAATAGTGTATGTAACACTAATTATTTCCACTGGGTAGTGCTGCTACACATAAATATTGTTATCTGAAAACTGTAGAAAAAGGGGAAGTGACCATGTGTCGTACAGGTTCTCTAAAAAACTCAGAGCAAGGCTACAGGTTATTTTCCTTTTCAGTCCCTTCTCAGCGAATGAAAAAGACTCCACGACGGACTGAAAGAATGAATAATATCCTGATTACAAATTGATTTATGTTCTTTATTTTGGTTGAAATTGTAATAACCCATACAGCAACATGAAAATTGTCCAACAGTACTTTTCTATGACAAAAGCTCTGTGTCTGGCAGAAGCGATAAACTCTGAAAAAGAGGATGATTTTTAGACTGGCAATCAAATGCCACTAACTGTTAAAAGGGCAGATAATGACCAATGTTACAGTTACTGATAAAAATATGTCTTTTATATAATGTAGGTGTAATCCCAAAAAACTAGATAAATGGCTAGACAGTTAGCTAGAAAGGTAGATTGTGAGATAGCTAGATAGATCAAAATCTGGATAATATTAGCCCTGGAATATTTGCAAGCTGGGTTTAAGCAAAACAGTCAGTAATCCTTTAACTTTGCAGAGGCTGCTGCTAAACAGAAAACTGCTGTTTAGCAGCAAGAAGGAAGAAAAAAACAGGCATCAGAAGACAAGACCTATGAAATGTATTTACTGTGTATGTTGAAAATACAGTTTTACTGCAGTTTATGTCATATTTCACCATTCATATTTATCGGACTGCTTGTATTTTTTGGATAAAGAAGCACGGTACACAAATACAGAAAATCTAGGATATTACTCAATGTGTTGTATTGTGATGCATGATGATATATACTGAATTGTTAACTTCATAAGGGTAATCGAATCATACAGTGAAGATGCACAGCTCTATCAGTTCCAGTAAAAACATTAATATACATATTTACATATTTACAAATATTCGATGACAGCAACAAAAAAGTACCTCCTTGATATCCAGAGTTTAGTCTGAGGTTATTCTCTTCATCAGAATTGCAAACAAACTCTCGACACTGTAAAAATACAATGGTAGTAATTTGGTTTCAAACAATTTCCAATGTATTTGCACTTTTGAGAAATTGTTCAGGTGTTTATTTGCAAATTTTGATTGATATACTCATCTCCAAAGCACCTTCCTTGTAAACTGGATGAAGATTTTAATGCTGTGCTGTCTTTAAACACTGTATTGTATTTCTATGGTGGAGGTTTCAGGGGAAAGTATTAAAATTATGTTATTGTGCTTGGAGAGCATCTGTCAGCTTCATGTATGGTCCCAAACTTAAAGGTTTTACACTGCACACACAATAAGGGATTAAAATCATAAAAACAGTACAGTTTACAGCCTTACAGTGAGACCAATATGTCTTATTAGTTGGCAATAAAATCCTAGATGATGTTAAAAGCTGAGCTAACCATTTGACTGACAGCCCATAGACCAACACTAGTGTAACATTATGCTCATTAAAATCATCATTATCCAAACAAATACAGATCAAATTAGATAAAAGGTTTATTCTGTGTCTGTGTGTGACTCCTGTGCCAACATCTGTCACACTTCAGAACAAAAACATCGCTTATTAGCCTCCAAAGTCAGAGGACAAAAAGCATGACAGCGCTAAAATAACATGTAGCTCCTCGGCTAACTCTTTGAGCTAGCTGTGCTGCTGTTACACAGATGGGTGTAACGCCACATTATGAAAGATATATGTTTATTTAATCCAACAACAAACTGAAGAGCATCAACAGAGACAGCCAGCACAGATTCATTGTCATTGTGATGAACTTTCCAGGGAGTAATCCAGCTAGCTAACTAGCCTGATTGGATCCAGGAACAACACTGACGTTTTACCCCTTTTTTTGGGAATATGGATCCCGTCAAAATGACCCCACCGCTTATCAGCCCATGAATTCAGACCCGAAATAGACCATTACAGGTTAAAACAGAGGTTTAATGCAAGGGTAAATACTCACTGTGCTCCAGGACACCTTTGGGTGCTGTGCTGGTGGGTGCAGCTCGGCTCGCTGGGAACAGAAGCCGCAGACTGGCTGTGAGCTCTCGGTCCCCTCTGGAGGAAACACGGGGAGGGGGAGACGGCAAACTGCGACACCTGCCGGACGAGGAGCGCAACTACAGCCGGGAGTCACACAACACTGCAGTCAACACACCTCTCTTCCTAAAGTCTTTGTTATTAAAATTCAAGGTTGTCAAGACTAACATGGGAACATTTTAACACTGTTTTTAATGGAGATTTTACTCACATACACTTCCAGTACAATTCAGTGCCTTCTACTGAGTACAAGAACGTTACAGCAGTGCAACAGTCCAGTTCAGCCCTATGGCACAGGTTACAGGACTGTCTGGTAGATGGATACATAGACAGAACATCAGATTTAATTTGGTCATCGTATCTTCTGGTTGGTTGGTTTTGTTAGTGGGTTGATGGTTTGATGTTCGGTTCATTCGGGGTTTTTTTCTATACTGCGATACACTAGGGCTGGGTGACATTACCAAATCTCAAAATCACAATTAGTTGAAGCTCTTACCTCGATTACGATTAATGAATAATTATTTTATGCTATGCTGGAACTAGTTAGTGATGAAACCTATGGTCGTCGGCATGGTCTTCCTGCAGTATTTACACTTAACTTCTTTCTGCATGATGTCCTCTGCAGAGATTCAAAAATGTCTATTGTTTATTTAATCTGTGCCTTAGCTACAAGTTCCTCTGATAGGTTGCTGCTTGTCTCCTCCATCTTGGAGGGGCATCCTTTGCTCTTGGTGAAAGTCAAGGCCAACTGTGACTCACACAAGGAAAATAATCAAAATAATTGACATGAGTAAAATTACATCAAGAAGAGGGTCTAAATCGATTAATTGCCCAGCCCTACTATACACCATGAATCAGTCTCGAGTCAATCGCAGGGCCACATAGAAACGGTCAACCATTCATGCTAACAGTCATACCTAATGGCAATCTAGAGTCACCAATCAACCTAATGAGCATGTTTTTGGTCCGTGGGACAAACTAGTGAGGCCTGCGCACTACCTGCTGCACCACCATGCTGCCTTGGATGTTCGGTTGTTTATTTAATCTGTGGTTTGGTTGATTTGTTGGTTTGATGGTTGATTTGTGGACTGGTGGTCAGCTGATCTTTCGTTAAGTTGGTTGGTTTCATTAGTGGGTTGATTGGTTGGTCATTTGGTTTGACAGTTAGTTGGATTATTTGTTTTTTTTGTTTGTTTGTTGTTTGGTTGTTTTTCTGATATTTGGAAGTTGGGTTTATGGTGGGTTGGTTGATTTGTTGGTTTGCTGGTTGATTTATAGATCGGTTAGATGGCTCTTTAGTTTGGTCAGGTGATCTTGTGGTAAGTTGGTTGGTTTATTAGTGTTTTGATTGGTTGGTTGTTTGATTTGATGGTTAGTTGGATTGTTTTTTGTTTGTTTGGCTAACATTTGTAAGTTGATTTGATGATGGGTTGGTTGAGTTGTTGGTTTGCTTATTGATTTACTGACCAGTTAGATGGCTCTTCAATGTGGTCAGCTGATCTTTTGATTGGCTGGTTGGTTAGTGGGTTGATTGATTACCTCCGCCAAGGAGGTTATGTTTTCGGGAGAGTTTGTCCGTCCGTCCATCCGTCCGTCTGTCAACAAAATAACTCAAAAAGTAATGGATGGATTTTGACGAAATTTTCAGGAAATGTTCAGCACGGCAAAAGGAAGAACTGATTCGATGTTGGTGTTGATCCGGATCAGCGTCTTGCCGCCACGACCAAAAATGGGATTTTTGTGAATTACTACTGAACGAAAATAGATATCATTATGAAACCAATTGCTAATGGTATGTGTTCATGGTCAAGGAATCTAAACATTTACATGAAATAAATGTAGGACTAATATTTATGGTGAAAATCACAATATGGGTGAGGACTGTGGCGCTGGCGGAGGTCTGCGCTCTCTGAGTGCTTTTCTAGTTTGTGTATTGGATGGTTGCTTTTTAGTTTTGTAAGTCAGTAGGTTGGTTGGTTAGTTGGTTGACAGTGTAGATGGTTGGTTGATCCGGTTGACTGTTTTTTTGTTGGTTGTTTGATCTATTGGTTTCACAATAGTAATTTGATTTGTTTTGCTGGATGGTTGTTTGGTTGAAAACATATAATGTTTTAATAATAGTGCCAGTAGTATAGATCTGATTTAATGTTTTTTTTTTCTTGCTAAAACTTGCCCCTGACCGACAGCCCAGATGGAAAGAACGACAGGAGGATTTCAGTCTTCTACTTGCTCAAGGAGTGGAGCAGTGTACAACAAAGGCAGCTTTCTCTCGCACTAAAGAGTCCATCTAAAAATATATCCAATGTCAAGGTACACTTTATCACACAAGCATCAGCTAATAATATTGCATTTCAGAGTTACACAAACATGCATTACAACAATGGTCATCTTTCTCTGTGAGTACCTCTGCTGAAGTGACGGTTCAGCCTTTTTATCACAGACAAGATATTCGGTCTTGATTTCTTGTTTCCAAGCTCTAGCTTCAGCATGGCAGCTTTTCACACAGGCATATAGAAGGATCATAATACGTGTATATTCATCCTCATAATGGATATATGCATTTTCTTCACACAAACCCTTCCTCTGTCTCTTGGTGGGTTCATTGGTTGGTCTGATGATTTGTAGGTTATTCAGTTGGTTTGTTGCTTGGTTAACTGGTTAATAGAACTATACTCAAAAAACATCACAGAAAAAGCTCTTTTTGCAATAGTTTCTCTTTAATATCCTTCATAACAGCACAAATGAAGCACAGCAGACTCTAAAATATTTCAAGCATCAGCGCAAATGTTGTCAAAAACATACATTTTTACCTTTTAGCTGCATTTATGTCAGACACTTATCCAAAAGTCTGAAGCTTAGTCTTCAAAAAATTAAAAGACAGATATATAAAACAAGTAAAGACATTTTTCAATTAAGTGCAGGTACTGAAGTGGTGTAATGATATAAAATATATGACTGATTATGTGGATATGAAACACAGCGCGTATAAAAAAGTAATCATTGGATAAAGCGTTGATCAGCGCCACAGAATTGGTCTGCTGTTGGTATTTTTAGACTCTGGATACTTCAAACCACCACAGAGGTCAGAGTGATGTCTCCTTCAATCTCCAGGCTGGTGATGTGCTGAAGGTGTGTGAAGCGGTGTTTGAAATTGTGCGCCTGCATCCCGTTCACCACGATCCTGTAGGAGTGACTCTCACAGCAGATCGTCAGCTAGAAAGATGATAAAGAGAATAAAATAAGGACCCAGATGTAGAAAATGGATTAAAGTAAGAATGTGTATTATCTGCTCTTTGATTCCATTCACATTCAAAAGAGGAAATAAGGACATCACTGGACTTCTTTTTAATGATTCAAAAAGGGAAATTAATAAAAAAAAATGGATCAAAGCCATGTTTTAGTCACACTATTACAATGGCCTTGTTTATGGGAAGTGTGCATTCAAAAAATAAACAGAAAGAGAAATGAGCATAAATCCATGAAAAGACTTTGATAAACACAAATGAAAAAGTAAAAAACAATAATACTTAAGGATTTTTGTGCACATATACCCAAATTTAAATACAGAGACAAATAAACTTACTAAATCCCAATACTTCTCCATATATCAAATTTTGTTAGTCATTTAGCTTCACTACTTAAAAGACAATTAAAGACTGTCAGAAGAGAAAAATTAAGACAGGAAAGACTTTCCAAGCAGTGTCAAAAAAATAGAAAATTTCAAGACTAAAACTCAAATTTAGAAGTGTGCTTTATAGACAGTTACACACTTTTAATGTTGTATTTCAACAGTTCCCCACATATCATTTCAACTTTAATCTCATCACTTTTTGCTTTTTACTTAAAGTTCATTATTAAATACTCCCTCTTCTTTACCTTTGCACACACTTCTTTGACATTACAGTAAATATTAAACTTAATTTCAGATTTAAAATCTCTTTCAAAATGTGAATTTATGACTTCTGTGATATTCCACTGCACGTTTTGAAAGGCACAGCTAGGGGGCGCCAAATCACAATGTACCACCACATGATTTATAACAATGAAAGATGAAGAATTTTTCCAGATGTGAGCTCTCATGTCCTATCCTGTCCACCCTTCATTGACCTCAAAGAAGAGTCGAATAAAGGCAGGAACAAGGTGAAAGGCCGGGAAACCTTGGAGAAGGAAGATTAAAACTCACTTTCACCCAGTAGACTGTATTAATGTGGAACACGTGTATCTACTGCAGGGCTTTAAGGAGACATATCATGCTGATGCATGATTTAATACTTACATATAAGATAATATTTGAAAACAAGACCTTACACCCCCTTAATTTTCAAAAAATGAGATATTGTATTTTTTCTGATATCCTAGAACGAGATTTGATGCCTCGTCATGACGACACGAGGTACCTTTCTTTTTATTGGAGTAATCTGATAAAACACTTCTTCCTCTGTGATGTCCGTTAGCCACAAAACCGTCACAGAGGAACACATTCGTCCAGCAGCAGCATATAGATCCCTAGCTCACACTCCCTCATTACCAGCTCTGGCCTGTAGGGGGACTCAATACGCGGTCGCTGCTTTGAGCCTGCTGGAAAATACAGTAGAAGAAGAAGGACAGGCTGGCTCTACCCCCGATAGAACTGACCAATCAGAGCACAAAGGGCTGTGACGTTGCAAGGTAACTTTAGGTCATCCTGAGATCCTCGTGTTTCAACGAGAGCTTGATAATGGCCTAAAATGAGGATTTTGAGAACGCTATTGTGGGGCAATGAAGGAACTAAATGACTTGTACTGAGGGCAGAAATGCTTTACAGGCATCCTAGTCTGGCATAGTGAAAAGGAGAAACAAGCATGATATGTCTCCTTTAAGTTTTCATTTCTGGTCAGAGTGAGATTTTTGGTGGCTTGTGTGCAGGCTTTTGGTATGATAGTTTATACAGATCATAAAGCATTCGCATTTCAAAATAGTCATCAACCATCTATGTGAATTTGTTGTATTATACAATCAAAATTGGGTTAATTTGTAGTTTGTTGCTTTTTTTGCTCCCACAAATTACCTAATGGGTCTTATTGTCACTCTGTGATGTTGGCATATGAAGTAATGATGCAACACAATACTATAAATTATTAAACTTATCATTATTTATCTCTAACATTCTGACAATGCTCTTTCAAACTAAAAATGTGCAATTTGGATTTTGATTAAAGCCAAACATTTTTCATGTTCTATTTTTACTATTAAATTAACAGACTTAACATTGATCATAACCAAAATTTGCTGTCAATGTAGTTACACTTCGCTTTACTGTTCAATTGTAGGTGTGGAGGAAGAATAAGAATAAGTTCTTGTTGTTTTCTTAATGCACAAAAAGCTTTTTCATTAATAAGTAGCCTACAAAATCAAATGACGAGTTAACTTACTGCACTCGTGTGATTATGCACTCTTGTCTGTACGTACAGTATGAATCCTAATGGCCAGATCAACCATATCTTACCTGGATATAACAGTGTTATTTCTGATTGGCTTGAATTTAACTTTATTTCATGTTTTCATTAGATGATTGGTAGTTGGGTCACATCAAGCTCCTGTTGAGCTCTATGATGCTAAGAGCGTCTCGCCACACGTTCCGATGCACATATGCAGCAGTGTGACTTTATGGGGGCTTCATGATAAATTTTCATGCATGAGAAATACAAGGTGTGAACAGAAGTGTTAAAAGATTCACAAGCTGAATGCATGAGACTTGCTACTATGTAGAGACAATACACTTTACCACTAATGGACAACAACATGCACATCTATCACCCTTTGTGTAACGAATAAAGAAGGTCCTCTTCCTTACCTTTTGAAGAACTCGAACAGCCATAAGTACAGCTATCATTAAAATACAACTGGGTCAATTTACTTCTTTGGGAACATTTCTACCAAACAGAATTAGTGATCTACCCATCCATCTGTTATTCAAATATCTGTTTATCCTCTATGTAAGTGCAGGGTTATAAAATGACCACCAAAGCTCTCTTGCTTGTTCCCACAGTTCTACTTTTGTTTCATCTGTTAAATCACTTTGTAAACATCTGTTTTTTAAAGGTGCTGCACAAATTAAGCTTTTATTTTTACCATTATTAACCCTTTAACTACCAGATCAATTGTTTGGTAAGGGTCATAATTAAATTCAGGGATATTCAATGTTTTAAAAAACAGAACAAATCAGATCATTGTTTGGTTCCATTAACATTTCAGGGAGTGGAGAAAACCACAAACAAACCAAAAAAACAGATATTTTCTTGGTGCGGGATTGAAGGTTTTAAAAGTGAATAGTTGATTCTGTGATTACATAAAAATGCACAAATATTTGGGACAAAATCAATTAGAAAAGGCAAAAATGTCTGTAAAAGACGAGAAAATAACTTAAAAAGATGATACAAAAACATACTTTGATGAATAACAGACGTACAAAAACCATCATATCAGTAAACGGTCAAGTATTTAAAATAATGATGGTAAAAATAATAGTAGCTTTCAACATTTTAACCCTATAATGCCAATTGTATCATATTTGATACATGCTTTCATAATACCTCTATCTCAAAATATGATCAACAAATTACAAAACAAACATCTGAAAACAATCAAATAAATGATGAAAATGTCCTCGAATTGATTATCAGTTGACAAAAACACCTATTGTATCAAATGAGATACAAAAAATCTATATGTTGAATTTTATGGACATTTAGATTTTTGTAGGATTTTAGTAGAAAGTGAAATAAAAATTTAGTCTCCACAAAATTAGAATTTTCTGGCTATGATCTACGGTCTTGAGCCTTACAGGGTTAAACCTTTAAAACCCACAAACAAAATATCAGTTCTTTTGGTTTATTTGCAGTTTTTTTCTGTATCATAAAACACTGACTGAAACAAACAATTATGTGTTATGTTTATTTAACACATTAAATATTCCTGAATTTATTGACCTCTGCCAGACTGTTGAGCTGGGAGTTAAAGGGTTAAATATAGTTATAATATATTCTGTACAACAATATTTGCAGTTGTTACCGTGAAGGCTTGTCCACGGTGGAAAGGCATGCCCCCTCCTCTGTCTTCAGAGCCCCAGGAGCTGCCATTTTTGTGGTTTCTGACCACCGCGTTCTCATTAAATCGTGGGTTATAGTGCAGAGCAGTGCCAGAGGGATGATTCAGATTCACGTGGAACCTAGGAGGAAGGCACAGGGAAAAGAAAAATTACTAGTACTACTACTAGCAACAAGTCCCTCTTCATGTCCCCTTCTCAAAGCTTGGGGTCCAGTTTTTACCCTCCTTTAAATCTGATTGAAAGTTTCTATGTACCCTCATGTCTGTGGGTTGTTACTGTTTTCATTTCTTACAAGCGACCTCCTAGTGCTATGCTGATTGGTATTAAATTGCAAAGTAATGACTGCAAACTAGGGCTGTCACCTAATTCTCGTTATTCCAATATCTGTTCTGACTTGGAGGTAAAATCTGAATTGAAAATATGCAAAGCAGCTTCAGATAGACTAGAACAAAAATGAGCAAGTGAGCTAGCATTCAGTGCTTTCTGGTTTCCAACCCATCAGAGTAAACTGGATTTAGAATTCAGGTCTTGGATTAATGCCTGATCTAAGGTCCGTGGTGAAAACACAACATGAGATTTTAATGTGTACTGGTAAATAACACAATGCTTCTGATGTTGTCTGCTTTTAAATCTTTAAAGTTGTTTGTTCAAAATGAATGTTGCTAACTCCTAACAAGGACTACAAAAATGGCCGGGGACTTAACAACAAGCATTTCTGATCAATTTTTAATTATTCATACTCTCATAGTAAGGAGGATCAACTTGATCAGGTCACTCAATTATGAGGAGAATCAAAACAAAAGGTCACACTAAAGATGATACACATTAAACTGCCTTGTAATTTTCCTAACAGTTTACTAATAGCTCTTCACTCTTGCCAACTGTGTTTAAGCTTTAAAAATCATGAAGAGTTTCATGGTTTCATCATTTTTGTTTACTACAGAGCTTATATCAGCAATGAACCCTGTAGGGTTTCACTGGGCTTTCAGTTTAGGGAACTAGTGTGATGCTAACTTCCATGTTGGCCTACAAAAATGTCAGCCCTGCATTACTGTATCAGGGCACCGAGAGCAGTGACATGTTTCATCCAACAGAGGGCACTCTCAGCATAACTTGATCATCAACAAGTCAGGAGAAGAAGAGAAGGCAACCGCCCCCTTGCCTAGGGATGGGTACCAAATTCGGTACTTAAATAGGTACCGACTGAATTCTGTAGGTACTACCGAGTACCGATTCACGTAAAATCAAACGGTGCCATGTTTAGGTACCTAAACGCATCCTTGTGACTGTGAGGGAGTGGAAGAAGCAGGCATACTATTGGGTAGAGTAGGGGAAATTCCACACTGGACTTGAACGCAGCACAGCAATAGCGTAATAATGTCAGCAGCCGCGGCTGAGAGAAATTGCAATTGAAATTGAAAAGTATGACTCTACTTTATTAAATGTGATGGAGATTATGCTCGCTGCAATATTTGTGACGCCAAGTGTAAGGTCAGCGGCAGAAATACAAATCTGAGGAAGCACCTGGTGACGCACAAAATTTTCCTTAAAGCTGAAGAGTGCACAATTTTTGATAGCCTCAGATCTACGACCACAAAGGATTCATTCAGCACTGTTAGCACGCCTGTGTCCAATGGAGACTAGTCGTCTGCAGCCAGAAACACAGGAAAAGAAATGGCTTTAACATTTGGTGATGGCAGCACATACGACAAGGAGGATACCTGGTCCAGGTAAATAAGCCTTGTGTTTAAGATGGTATTAGCTTGGCATTTTAATGTGCATCAGTTATCATTATCAGGTCGGTTCATCGTACTTTGTAACGTTAATTAAATGCTTATTTTATTTACAGCTCTGTCGGACCCATTGTTAAACTGTCCTAAAGTTAAAGTGAGGGCTGCAGTTAATTTATTAAGTTGTGGTTCATTTTAGTTACTGGTTTTCATGATGAAGACATTTTTGGAACAACTACAATGTTACAATACAAACAGTTGAATGTTGTTTTGATATATATCTGTAAAATTTTAAATATTGAGAAATAAATTTACATTGAAAAAATGCGAGATCTTCATATTAAACAAATCAATATTTATTACCCCATAAACACACGCAAAAGTACCAAAAATTGGTACCATTGAGTACCCATACCGATTCCTAGGTACCAGGCATCGGTATGGTATCGGTTCAAATGTGAAAGGTACCCATCCCTACCCTTGCCTTTGCAAACATTTAAGTGTGTGTGTTTGAGAAATGTTTGAGTTTGATTCTTAGCAACACTTCTTTAATCAAATCAATCTGAGTGGCTGAAGAGCTCCAGATTTTAAACCCATTGTGTGATGCTTTTTCATTCTCACTCTTTAATCGGAAATATGATTTTAAAGCCAAACCTTGCAGCACTTGGATGAACAGTCCCCTGGATGGTGATGGTCCGGCCAGCTCTGAGTCCTCCGTTGATGATGTTTCTATACGGGACAGTCTGAACAGAGACACATCATGAACATGAGAAAAACCCAGACATTTATTTAAAAAAACTGACTGTTATGTAGGGGTGTGCGATATGATGATATTAAATCGTTAAGGATTATAACGTGGGGATGATCTCATAAAGCAGAAAGATCGTCAGATCGTCTGTGTGGGCACAGAGACTTTGACGCACACCCGACTAGCCAATCGTAGCACATTACGCGCAGTGCATGGTAAGATCTCCTGTTTGGTTATGTAGCGTGAAGTCATGGCAGAAAGAGAAAAGGAGATAAAAGCTTGAAGATGTTCGAACAAAAATCTGTTCTAAAGCAGCTGTATTATTTACACAGATTATAGACATTGCAGTTACATAACATTTGTTCTAAATTGTTGCACTTTAAGAGATAATGTTGATACTGTTGTTCATTACCTTTTATGTTTACATTTATTGCACATTTTTATAAAAACTGTACTATTTAAATTAAAACCTGTTCAGAAGGTTTCTTTGGCTTTAATTGTCTTTTTTTTTTCTTTTAGGGTTTAACATATTTTATATGTTAAACATAGGGAAAAATGGTCAAACATGCAAATTAGTCCAGAAAAAATCAAAGTAAAAAAGGATTGTGATAAAATCGTGATCGTGATTTTATTTTAAAAAAAATCGTGATATGATATTTTGGCCATATCGCCCACCCCTACTGTTATGTTTATTTTCTCACAGCTACCAAACCTATCAAGCATGTCGATCAATATTGCTTTAAAAAAAGTTCTATCTTTGAGATCCAGGTGATTCTTAAATTTAGCATCTGGAGGAAAGCAGCCTGCATAAAGTGAAGGAAGCTGATGTCATGTATCCTTCCTTCCTTGAGTGGGGGTTTTTATTTGAGATTTCCACTGAACTCCCTCCCCGCATTTGCCATTTATCTGTTAAGCCTCGCAAACACCACTTTCCACCTAACCAGCGAGGTGACACATTTTGACCAAAGCAGTTCAAGCTAGACATCCTCCTCCTCTGCAACATGTTCCACCTCCTTTTAGGGGGTTTTATTATTCACCTTGTAGATGGTTTCCGTTTGTTAAGTGAGAGTGTGGCAAGGGTTATCCCTGAGCAACACCTAAAAGTACCTCCAAACAACAGTGTAGCAGAAAATAAAGTTTCTGGTATCAAAACTGAGAAGAATCCATCCGAGCTGTGCCAATACTACAACCTGAAAAACACCAGTAGCGTCTTATAGCTGATCTTTTTATTAGTAGAAGCTAGCAATAAATCCAGAATACTAAAGTTTAGTTTTTTTCTTGCAGTGAGCATCAACAGTTACATCTGTGAAAGTCCACAGAGGTATAACTTCACCCTACCAGATACCCACCAACATTGGAGAAGGAAATCCAGGCTGAGAGGGGAATCCTGGCTGAGGTGGGCATGTAGGGTGTGGTGGGAATGAAGGCTGTGATGGATAGCCAGGGAATGACGGGTATCCTGGCTGAGGTGGGAAAGGGTGTGAAGGAAACCCTGGCTGAGAGGGAAATCCAGGCTGAGCGGGAAATCCAGGCTGTCCAGTAAACCAAATCAAGAAAAGCAACATAAGAAAAGACATTAATTACATAGACAGTTAGTATTTTGTTTACGTTTTACACTCTTCACTCTGTTTCCTCCTCACCATGGGACTCTGGAAGTCAATGGAGGCGATTTCTACGTTCCCATCAACTACAATTGTGTCAGCCTGTTGGAACGGGACACGGTGTCTGAACTCCATGAAGTGGCAGCCATTAATGCTCACCTAAAGACAAAAATACGAAGGATAATGGGTTACAGATTCAAGTGCATAGTTTGCAGACGTTGCCCCCTACAGTACAGAACACTGAGAGTACAGAAACACCAAGCATGTCTATGTCATGAGCTGCAGTTTGTGTTGACATGACCATCTGCTCTGCGATTTCACCAAGCCTTTAGGGTCTGAGTCTACAGTCACCTATTAATGCTCTGGTAGCCCTCAATTTGTAAAAAAATTAAAATAAATAAAATGTGAGTTGTGTGCTGTTAAAGTTTTGTCTTGTTTTTAAGTCTGTATCACTGTATTGGCTGCTACCTTGGCCATGTCTCTCTTTTATTTTTTTTAATCTCAATAGGACTTCCTGGTTAAATAAAGCTAAAAAAAACAAAAACAAAAAAATATCACCAATCAAAAAAGATGTCTGAGCAATAATGGTGGAGGAGTATGACCTGGCCTTGTATTCTCAATAGACTCATTCCCTAATCTTCAGCTGCTTTAGATGGTAGGGCATGATCGCTGGACTTTTTCTTTATTACGGATGGGACGATACACTTAAACTCACGATACGCTGCACCTCGATATGCCCGGGTCATGATACGATACAATGTCAAAAAAGTAAAAAAGAAAAACTATTACTGTGTAATTACAACTTATTTATTTTTGTTTGAGTTGCACACAGGAAAACACAAGGCCTAACAGGCCAAACACAAACAATAACACTCTCTCTAATCCTAGAGAGGTAAGAGAGAGTGTATGCTAACGAGAGGTAGGCTCGTTTTCGCCATCTTCGTCTTTTTCAATGAGAAAGCCAAAATACTGCCAGACAGATGACTCGTATCCAGGCGGAGCGTCCTCAATTTTGACCTCATTCGACTCCATCATTCAGCTTTTTGGAGGCAAGGTAGTTGTAGCTAATGTTTGTTGTCGTCACTTCTGGTCACATGCACTATTACCGAACATGACATCTTTATGTCGCAATCCATTTTTTTCAAACTCAATGCGTTTCGTCACGTACTGTATCGCGATATATTGCCAAACGATATTTCATCCCATCCCTAGTCTTTATATTAACTGAGTGACTTTATCATGACTAAAGGTGAATGTGTAACACATAGAGCTATTTTAAAACAGCCTTCTGGATAGTACCATGGAAGTGAAAGTAATTTGTATAATGGGAAATGGGCCTGAGCTTGGATAATGCTTTTCCGGTCTGTCTGACTACTCAAAGTGCTTTTTACACCACAGGCCACATCCACCCATTCACATCTATTAACTCTTACATTCACTCACTGCAAGTTGTCAAACAGTAACGGCGAACACTTTCATAATCTTTCATTTCCATATACATAGCGATTATTTAGTTTAGTTTATTCACACATCATCATCCAGAAGATACAATACAATAATTGGAGTATACAACAAGTATCTATTCTTTGTTGTTTTTTTTTACACAATCAGGTGTGTTAAAAGGGTCACCCCAAGGAAGCTATTTAAAGCTTTTAATAGGGGGCCCAGTTTTCCATGAATATAGGATATTGGCCAGATATCCTCAAGACATGGACAACATACAAATATATAATAGACATACAATAAACAATAAACAATCTGAGTATTCTGGTTACACTGAATTGATGCGAAGTATGGTAACAGCGTTAGCTAAGAAAGGTGAATAGATGCAAAAGGGATGGGTGTTCATATAATATATTGATCAGCACATTAAACATTAAACATACTTTGCTAGAAGTTGGATTTTTAATTTTTTCTTGAAGGTGGAGAGGGAATGTGAAATTTTTAGTGTTTCATCAAGCTCGTTCCAAATCTGTGCTCCTTTACATACAATGCTAAAGCTTGTACATTTTAGCCTTCGTTTTTTTTCCAGCAATTAGATTCTTATTCCTGGTGGCATAGGTGTGCCGAGGAGCACAGATTGGGATAAGGTCAAATAGATTATGGTTTAATTTGTGGACAATCCGGTACATTACACAGGCCTTCTGTAGGTAGTTGATTACACAGCGGTGGGAGCAACTTGGGGTGAAGTGTCTTTCCAAATGACATATCAACACCAGTAAGCAATAGCTAGGCTAGAACCCTTGACTTTCCAGGTGAAGATGAAGCTAACAGACTAAACCAACAGCAAACAAAAGTTGGCGGTGCAATGTCAACTTAAATAACCCATCAATATTAAACACTGGCGAGAGGCACAGTCAGAGGAAAAAGCACCAGCTATGGACACAGGCCCTTATCCTAATTTCCGCATAATCTGCTTGCATAGTGTCTAGTAAGTGCTGGACGCTCCACTTCAAATTGCCCTCTGTCCCTTCCATCAGTCCACTGTATATGTATAACGGACAGGTTGACAGGTTAGTTGCTTCAACTCCACGTCTATCTCTGCCAAGCAATTCAATCCAGCACTGGGAAACAAGTGCTCAAGAGTATTCTGGGTCATTTCAGAATACAGCAGGGAAAGTGGAAATAACATCGGTAATATAGCCTGTTGGTTATATGATGCTCTTTTATTTTTATTTTTTTCATATATATATTTTTGGGGCATTTTGTGCCTTTTTTGATAGGAGAGAGACAGCGGACAGGCCTGTGAAAGGGGGAGAGAGAGCAGGGGAAGACACTCCGCAAACCGGCCACAGGAGGGACCCAAACCCGGACCAGCAGAAGCACGCACATGGGGTGCTAACCACTACGCCAAACCAGCACCCCATGATGCTCTTTTTTTTTAAATAAACTTCCTGTGGGTGAGGAAATACTCAGTGGCTCGGAGCAGAGGTACAAGCAGATGTAATGTTGCGCAGGCAGACTATGTGGAAATCCAAAGTTAGAAAAGCAAATTTTTTATGCAAGAGTTAAAATATTATGTTTAGTCAGAATATCCTCAATGTTGTCTTCATTTCATTGATACATCTCCAAGCCTTTCTACCTCCCTACAAGCAAATAATCCCAATGGCAGTGAGAGTGGACAACAAATAGGTTATGAAAAAAAACTTCAGAACATCATCAGGGAGATTGCCAGATTTAGGTTTGATATTTTTTCAACAACCATGTGTCTTTTAGAATCTGATGCGGACCATGAAAAAATCCAAGTTCAAAACTCTGCACACAAATTAAAATTCATGACATCACAAGATTCTTCCTGTCGTAATAATATTGTTAGATTTCTAAAATCAGCATGACACTGACAGCGCAGAGCCAATCATTTCCAGATTTTTCTGTCATCTTGTTTTGCCATACATACCTGGTAACTGTCTCTGTTGACGCTGATGAGCAGGGTGAAGGTTGCGCCCGCTTGGATTGGGCAGTTCTGCTTCCTCTCCTCAGAGCCCCAGCGGCCATGCTGGAATGAGTTTGTGACTACATAGCCTGGGAAGCTGTCATAGCGAGGGTTAAAGTGCAAAGCGACGTCTGCGCCTTGTCTGGATCCACACTGCAGGTTCACATGGAACCTGCCAGAAAAATAAGATTGCTATAGGGATATTTCTTTTCAAAGTCTGATAGATAAAACACAGCAAATATCTTAGGACTTCTGCCTTAACATGAAGTTAAGATGTCGGTGTGCCAAGAAAATGTTCACTTCCCACCTCTCTCCTCAGCCCTAAAACCCTCAAGTCAATAACCACAAGCTCTCAGTTCTTCATTTCAGATCTATTTTTCAGTCTTACCTCTTGGCTCCTGGTTGGACTCGTCCACTGATGTTAATGGACTTCCCCTCCTGCAGGCTGCCGTGGATGGATCCAGTGAAAGGAATTCTCTACCAAACATTAACATAATTTTCATGGGTCTTTAATGATTACTTTTGGTGTTGCTTCACAGTCTGTACTAAAGCCATATGCATTGAGGGACGTAGGGTCATTTAAATATGGCAAAAATTTAAATTAGTGCTGTTTTTTAGCACTGAGCTCACAGGTATTGAACATGATTACTGTCTGATTTTAGAAATCAAGCATAGCAGTAAGTAAGTAAGTACATTAATGGCACAGATTAACAGAAGTATTCACAGTAATAGAGAAATGTACTTGATAGGCAGTTTTGTTGACCTTAAGGAAGCATATAACAGAGATCATGCCATCTTTAAAACATTTGAAAAATATGCAGTCAGAGGAGTGGCACATCAATAGTTATCAAGTTTTTTGAACAATAGTTTATTCAGGTTAAATGACAAAAAATCAAACAAATACAGCATCCACTGTGGGGTATCTCAGGGGTCAGTCCCTAGACCAAAACTATTTCTCCATCCATAATCTTTGGCTGGAGCCTATTCCAGCCGACAATGGATAGCCAGTCGCCAGCTGATCACAGGGCCACATAAAGAGAAAGACAACCATTCATGTTACACTCACACCTAATGGCAAGTTGAAGTCCGCAGTCAACCTTATGAGCTTTTTATAGTCTGTGGGAGGAAGCCAGAGTGTCTGCAGAAAACCCATGCATGCAGGGAGGAACATGCAAACTCCAAGCACACTACTGTGCTGCCCAAAACTATTTATGCTGTATGTAAATGATATTGTTCATGCATTCAAACTGCTTAAAAGAATGCCTGATGGGGATGATACTGCCCTGATTGACTGATAACCTAATGATATCAATATACATTTTAACACTGAATTATTATTTATTCAGCAGTGCTAACTACAACTTTCAGGAGCACTTTCATGATGATTTGGGCAAATGATGAGGAAGTTTATCCTGCTGTAGTCAGTTTCACATGTGCAAGCTGCTGGTGCAGTTATCAAGACATTTTCCTTCTTCTTTTATGGTCAAGCAGATGATTGACTGTAGGTTACAATGTGACTCTTTGGTTTACTCTGCACAATGCTGATGTGTGGAAAGATTGTTGTCTCCCCTGTAAAACATGAACTTTGTTTTGTCATGCTCCAATGGCATGACAAAAATCCTGCTACATCACATGACAATAGCAGCCCTTACTTGAAAACTAAAACCCAACTGGAAGCAGGTGTTCCAGTACTGAGAGTGGCAGCATTAATTGGTGTGAGCCACGGCACCATATCATGATGTAAATGTTACTAGGTGGTTAAGGTGGGCTTTCTAAAATATAAAATACAAAACCAATTGGCATTATGAAAGAGGAGAAATATTCTACAGAAATACAGTTTCAAACATTTTTGCATGACATATAGGCCTATATAAATAGATCTTTCTAATCTATTGCTCAAATGTCAAGATGGACCATGTCATTGCTAACACTGGGGGGCCTCTTTCAGGACTCTGGGCCCCTCTGAATCCTCCTCCTGTATCCAGAGCCTTGTTAGCAGCAAATTTAATATGACCAAAGTCTGTTTTCTTTATAGAAAGGTCATATTTTCTACGTTGTAAGAGTAACACTTTTTATAATCAGTTCTAAAATAAATTTCACAGGCTCACTTCTAACCCTTGCCTCCCCCAATCCAATTATTCTATTAATAATGCCATGCTGATAAAAAACAAACCTATAACTAATAATTTCCTAGACACAAAGCAGTCAATATTGAACATTTTTCCCAGCCTTACAGGGACCCCGGTTCTGCAAGGGTCCATCCTTCTTGTCAAATCATCAGGAAATGAGTCAACATATTTTGATCCAGGAAGCCAAAATCCTTACATAGATTTTAAGACTTAAAAAAAAGCTGGAAAAACCAATAAAGGTTGTTAACGACAGCCGACAATTAATGAGATACGTTTTTATGCTATGTTGAAATACTTATCAAATATATTTGTTTGGTACAGTAAAACTATGCCGAATTCGAGACGAGATCGAAAGCAACTCTTAACACTCAAAATGGCTTGTTTTTTGGAACAAATTACTTCCCTGATCTGCGACTAAACATTAAATCGATTAAATTTCAAACCTGATTCCGCTGCACTTAGACTACAGTCAAGTAACGGTCGGACGCTAAATGACTCCGTATTGGTGTTTCGAGGAGGAAAACGAAGACTTAATGAAGTTGAAGTCACTTACTGGGTTATAAAAAGGTGTCTGCTGATGAAAAGCCATTATAAAGGACTTAAATGTGCTGGATTTCAGATCTGCAGGACGTGTGCGCAGCTTCTCAGGGCGAACAATGGATATAAACGTGTTTTTTTGTGGCTTGCATTAAGTTTCGATTTTCCGAAAGTAGGCGGTGTTTAATGGAGTATAGTCCTATCAGTGACCTACAACTCACAGTCATTTGAGTTCTTCAAGAGAAATTGCCTAATATTGTTATGTAACTCTCCTAGGGATGAACATTAAGGACGATTTTCATCTCTCATGTCTTTAAGCTGAATGGCAATACTTCTTTAGAGCAGTGTGAGTGGTTACCCAAAAGTGGATAGCGGATCCTCTTTCAGGGTCATCTCTTCCCACTCAATAAGAATAGTTTGGGATAATGCTGATTGGCACCTGTTCAAATCCAAATGTGTTGTTGTTGTATTCATAAACAGGAATCAGCTTAAGCCATTTTTAAGATTTCTGAAGCATCTCAGTGGCTGGACTTGATTTCATGGTTGTGCATCAGAGCTCTGTTGAGCCTGTTAAAAAAGGCAGAAGTTACTGGTATTTTGTTTGTTATTACAGCCTCATGACCCGTCACTTTTTTATTGCCACTGATTTAATTGTATCTATGCAGGACTAAAGTATCACAGTCACAATTAGATTTACACACCTGGCAAAGATTGTTGCATTAAAGAAACAAAAATCTACATGGTCACTGAAATAACTTGAAACTGACAAAAGAAATAAAAAACTTACTGAAAATCAGCTAATGAAAATCAGACATTGCTTTTTAACTGTGGTTCAACAGAATTGATTTTAAAAAATAAACTCATGAAACTGGCCTCAATAAAAGTTATGGTACCCTTAATGCTTTGTTGCACAACCTTTTGAGGCAATCACTGCAATGAGGCAATTTCTGTAACTCTCAATGAGACTTCTGCTCCTGTCCACAGGTATTTTGGTCCATTCCTCATGAACAAACTGCTTCAGCTGTCTCAGGTTTGAAGGGTGGCTTCTCCAGACTGTATGTTTCAGCTCCTTCCACAAATGTTCAACAGGATTTAGATTAGTGCTTATAGAAGGCCACTTCAGAATGGTCCAGTGTTTTGTTTACTCCCAGAGCGGAGTCTGTGTGGGTGCTTGGGTGCTGCTAGGTCGTAGATTCTCTCTCATGCATTTTCCAGCTCCAGGCCTGCCTCATTCCCACTCCCGCTTCACCTTATATGGACCTCTGAATCACCTCTCTGCTCTGGACCTCCAGATCAGTTCAATCCTTGGGGCCCTGAAATATTCGGACCAAGGACAGTGCTTACCCACCTGCTCAACTCAGCCCATCCCTTTTCTAAACTTGCATCTTGCTTTCAGATTCTTTGTCAAACAAACCCTGGCTTAACACAACCTATTCATCCATCTTTCTATCCATCCCTTCATTCATGCATCTATTATCCAGCAGTGCATCCATGATTCATCTATACTCCATACATTCATCCAATTATACATTCATAATAAATTCTTCCATTTGTCAACACACACGTTTTTCAAATCTCAGCCAACCAATCAACCAAACATCCATTCAGTCTAATTATGCATTTAATCATCCATCTGTTAATCTTCCCATTTACATATCTATCAATCCGACCTATCATCCCAACCTATTGCCTCATGTATTTATTCATTTGTTTTATTCATGGTTTTAGTATATATTGTATAAGGTGCTGAAATTACCACAGTTTCCCAGCTTGGAATAAAGTACATCAATCTATCTATTCATCCATTCATCCATCTGTCCTTTCATCATACATCCATCCATCATAACATCCATTCATATTTTGTACTTTCATCAATCAATCTATCAGCACTCACCAGAGCATCCATCCATTAATTCATATCATTATGTATTCAAATCTGTCCCTCCATCCATCCATCCTACCAATCTCCCCATACATATGTATTTATCAATCAATCCATCATTCCATGTATGCATATCTGTTTGCTTTTAAATGTCCATTCATCCTTTTTCCTGTTCCTATGGTGCATTTTAGCTTCAGTCTGTTTTATCAATGATCTCTTTGACTAACTGCGGGGATCGTCCAAATAATGAATCTTTAACCCATTTTGCCCCACCAGCAACAATTGTTGCCGAAGTGTATCACCGTCATTTTCTACTCACGACAAAAAATGTCAGCGGTAGTAATGCAACTTTTTGCACTTATGTGCTAGTAGACAACTTGGATAAAGATTTCGGTTTATAAAATATAGTTTTCAAGTGGTCCCTGTCACATGACATCATCTGCTTCCTGCTCCTTCAAGTGGAAGACATGGAGGATGCAAATTGTCCTGGAAAGAGGTCATTTTCATAAATTTCTAATGCTTTCCCCCAAAACATATTTATGATTATTTAATCATTTAAGTCTCTTGAGTAACCCTCTACCATTTTTTTTTACCTGGGATAAATATGTATTTGTTCATGGGCTTATTTCTGTGAGTGGCAACAAAAGTTGCCGGTGGGCACATAGCTTGTAACTAACTAAAGGAAAACACTGTCTGCAGGATTTCTCATAATTTACTTATTTCAAATTGTAGAATGAGGTACACTGGTGCATTTAGGTCCTCTTAGAGTACTCTTCCAAGCTAAATAAATTCACAGGTATTCAAGACCTGTGTCTGTAGGATTTTGATACGTTACCATACATTTTCTTGCTATTTGCTAAGCAATCTTTCTCTGTCAACTAACATCAGTGTGGAAAACCGTTTCCGCAACTTTAAAAAAAGGAAATCAGGGAACTAAAAATAAATAAATAAATACTAATTCATAATAATGTGATAAAAAATAAAAAATGTTGATGTGCAGTTGGAGGTAGCCAATGGCCACACTTACGTCCCCCCCCCAACTCACACACACCCACACACACAATTTTCATAAAATAACAGGTCAAAATACAAATTTATTATGTATGTTGTTCTTTCCTTGGGTACTCTAACAGAGGTCCTGGCCATGCTGCAGGACTTTAACACTGTGACCTTGTTACAAGCTATGTGACTACCGACAACAATTGTTGCATAAATGGGTTAACCCTGACTACATTCACCAACAGTTTGGAAAGTCCCCTATGAAGTTGTCATGCATTTGTCTTTTGAGTGGCAAATGTCAAAGAGGAACAGAAATACTTCTGAAGGGCTTGTGTTACCAAAGAGAGAAGTATTTAAACAGAAGAGAGAGAAATAAGATTTTCAGTAAGGGTTATGTCTCCCTACTGGGAGGAGTTTTGCCACTCCCTGTTCATTTTAATCCTGAATGTGAAGCAGGGTGCAATTTGTTTTACCTTTGACACACAGATCCCTGTCTCAGATTTCTATCTGCAGTGACCATGTGACCTACGGTAAACCTTGTGTGAAGCACATGACAAATTACTCATCAACCTCCCTCATAAAACGTAGCATCAGCCTGTCACTATCTGGATCTAGCCTGGGTCTTTTGTAGGTAACAATGCTGTTTGGGCAGGTTTTACTGTGCAGTTGGCTTGATAAGATAAAGAAAGAAATGATTGGCATGGTGAGCAGAGAAAGTTAGCACGAAGGGGGAGGGCTCTAGCATGCCAAAGTCATAGCCAGTCTCTTAGAGTTGTGATGGGGCTCATTAGATAAAACGCTGAGGTCTTAAGGTCCCTGCATGATGATCTCAGTGATGTTTGGACTCTTACTGTTCATCAGTCCTCTAGGTTAAATTGCCTGTGAGTGGCCTTGCGGAAGGGTAGGTAGCATCAGCATTGTCACTAGCTGGAGGTTTGGGCTGTTATAGCCATGTGTTAGGGGTAGGTAAGATTTAAAAGAAATGGAGTTTGTACTGGCATGGTGGGAGTTAGCACAGAGGAGAAGCCAGAGTTCATTGGCCAGTCTCATATGAAGTCCAAGACAGCTTTCACATTACAGTAGCAAAAATATATTTTTTGTCATAATAATGCTCAAGAAATACAAATTTAATGATACTGAATGTCAGTTTTAGCTAAAAACAGTAGGACTGTTAATCCTCAGTCAGTGATTAAATGAATGGCATTAATGGCTGAAGTCTAAAAAGAGAAAAGGGAAAATGAAATGCAAAACAGCCTGAAAACATGTTCAGTCATCCAGTAAAATTTTCTGAGAGCCTTTTAAAGCTTTATCCTGTCTTTGCATTTGTTTGCATGTTGTCAACAGTCTTCTGATAAGGTGGTTATTCATTAAAGATGGCAGAGCCAAAATATATTAAAAACTTGAATACTATTCTTGTATTAAAGGCTTCAGTGTACAGTAGACAGTTTATACATGTGGGTCTAAAGTTCATGCAGAAGTTGACTTACATCGACTTCCTGTTGTGCCATACTGAAGAATCCTGTTGAAAAAGCTCTGCACATACTATATTTCACCTTTAATGTTCAAACATTTTAATAGAACCTGAAAGAAACAAATCAGTTGTAACACTTTTTATAAGGTAATATGCCCTTTGGAGTCTGCTTTTTCAGGAGGTTTCTTCTCTGTGTGACGTGAAGTATTCCAGGACACAGAAGAAGGAAGTGTTTCAGTTCCCCTGCAGGAATGTCCAGTATTGACTCTTCAGAACATCCTCAATATTTGCAAAGACAGGGGAAGGAGATTTTTTCATTGTCTCTGTTATTCTGAAAAAGCAAAGAAAACTAGACCACCACCTCTTGTCAACATACTTACATGAGGTCACCAAAGAGGAGGATTTGCCTACTGTGTGTGTGTCTCATGTCTTAATGTGTTTCACCATTTACATCATGTCTTTGATGTCTACTAATAAAGGATTTGATTGAGTCGAAAAAACAATGAAACATTTAATCTCTGCCAGATGCAGCTATTTTCCCCTCCCCTTTGGAAACACTATAGATTGCAAGTTGAACCTTCAAAACAACCATGGCACCTGCATCTGACTAGCAGATAACACTGTGAAAGTGGAGGCTTTATACCTGTGACATAATAAACCCTGCTAAGTAAAAATCTGAACATTTTAAGGGGCACTTTCTTTGAAGAGGCACATTGCATTTCTCTGTGAACCAGGAGTTAAGTGAAGAACTGCATCTTCTTATGGTCAACAAACACATAAACACTTTAATGCCCTAAAACACAAATTAAAGGTAGGAAATTTTTTTTTTTTTGGAGCTGAAATGTTTTTTCACTTTCTACAGAAATCCCCCCAAAAAATCACATTTTTATTTTTTTGTATCTCATTTGATGCATTAGATGTTTTTGCCAACTGCTAATCCATTTGAGGACATTTTTATAATTTATCTGATTGTATTCAGATTTTTTTTTTGTAATTTGTTGATTATACTGATTGGATGGAGGTATTATAAAAGCATGTAATAAATATGATACAACTGGCATTGAAGGGTTTAAAGTAAAGAAAACTGAGTTTGCAGGACATTTGACCATTAAGGAGCAGCACCTCAACATCATGATTGTCATGTGGGAACTTAAATTAATTGATCATTAATTCAGTAATTTAAGGACCTTTTTGCACAATAACATCAACATAAATCTGACATAGTTAATTTGTTTTATACAAGGTTAAACTCTTTTATGTATATTATTCATTTGCCTATAACAATAGTGTTGTGTTGCCAAAATCCTGAATGAAAAACATTGTGTTGTCTTTTTCTTGGTTTACATCAGTTTTATCCCTGTAACAAACATTTCTAAAGAGGCCTGAGTAATTTATGCAACATTATCAAAGAAGCACACCAAGTCACTGAAGATAAACTTTATTATCTTCAACCATTTACAATAAATTTAAAAAAATTATCAACACATCCTGTACAAAAATACTCTACACAACATCCCCCCCTTTAAAAAATAAAAGTCCATCAACAAAATCACAAACATAAGACCATAGTACCACTAAAAAGGGAGTGAAAATTACAAACCTTTAACTCTATGTGAGTACAAAAATACATCTGTAGCCCTTTACATTCAGTTTTTTATCGTCATACATAAACGCACACGCACAGCAGCCTCATCATGTTCATTAACACACACACACACATAAAAACACACATAAAAACACACAAGCACGGATGTACCTCCGACCACATCCTTTACAGTTCCTCAGTGGTGATGGCTCTATATCTAGTGGTTGGATCCATTATTGATGTCAGATTATTTAGTGCAGCAACAAAAAGTCAAAGACTGTTGAACAAATCAACCTAGAAAAGGGCAGCCAAATAATTCTTTCAAAAACTAGCTGAGTTTCAAACATCATTTGGGATTTGACACATTTACTTATGTTATATTGAAATGATGCTCATGTTGTCGTATTCTGCATTGACGCAAATCATTTCTTCCCAGTTTGTTGTTTGTTATGTTAAATAATTTCACTGCTTTTTTTATGATGCTGACCTACAGTAAAAACATGAAACTACCGACTTTAACTTTCTACATTTCAAAAGTTATTGTGCAGATGTTTTGCAATGAGCATCTTTCTTTGGATTAAAAGACAACAGGTTGCTGATAAACTATAATGACTTTTTTCCTCATATTCTAAACTTTCCAAAACTTTGTCTGCAGGGCGCTAACCTTGCACAGCAGCTGGATCAGACTGATTAAATATCTTTAAACAGGCAGATCCATCTTGCCAAGCTCCAATCTATAATGATTGTGAGCAGCCCAAAGTGGCACAGTCCAATCAGTGTCCCTTAAAGCAGAGGTGGGAGCTATGGGCTGGACAACAGCAGGAAGTGACTACTTACAAAGGGATTAGCATAGACGCTAACAGCTTCAGTAACAGTTCTATCAGATCTTGATCACATTTAAAAAAACATAACACTACAGATCTCTCTATATTAAGATATTTTAGCTCAACTTCAGTTTGTTTTACGAAGTGGCTCACGTTGTGGCCTGTGATACTGTATATGCAATCGACAACGACTGTCATCATCTGCTAGTCAATCACCTCGGCTCTTTCCCAGATGGACTACTATAATATATATAATGGTTCATCTATTGTGCCAGGTTAGCAGCCCCGGCAGATAATACTTTTAAGCTACCCCCCACCTTTCATGATACACATCAACACATAAACATATGTCAACTGACAGTCAGTCATGCCTGTTGCTTAAAAAGTCCTATATTTTTAGATTCAAACTCTAAAAAGAACAGAAAAGTGTCATTGCTAGCCTACTTTTATTGAGAATTTCCTTGCTGTAGGAGCAATGCAAAGTGGCGCATATTTCTACCTAAACTTGCTGTTCCCCTCATGCCTAATTTGTTTTTTTTGACCTGAAAGCAGCTACTAATTATCATATTAACCAAACAGTAAATGGTGAGAATTGTGAGCTAAAATACAATTTTACTCTTGTTCATTTTACAGTAAGGTGCTGCATTATTATACACAGTATGGTGGTATTAAGAATTTCATACAAACAAATCTCTATGTTGAACAAAATCAGAACAACCGGGCTGGGTTCTATAAAAGAGCATCCGGTTTTGGCATGGGAAAGAAAAAATGAGAGAAAGAAGAAGATATTTTTACAATGCACTTTAGGAAAAAGTGAAATTTACAAAACCTAAGATTTGATTCCCCTAATAAGCAATATCAGAGACTGCTAACTGTCTCAGCTTCATCTTTTTGTCTGTGTCTAGTTTAATGAGCAGTTAGTTTGAGACTGTTTTTAACATGGTGGTCCCAACAGATTGGACCTAAAAGCCCCTCCAGTAGCCAAACAGTTGATGTCTACTGGCATTGCCCAGTATAATCAACACCCTATGGGATAAACTTAGTTCAAAACAGGTTAAGGAGAGGCTGATATTTTATTTTTTTGAAAAGTGCATCATAAAAATGTCCATTTTCTCTTTTTGTTCCTTTCTTCTGGTTGGCCCTCACTCTCTTTAAGCTCATCACTTGATCACACCTGGTTATGATGTTCAGATTGCACTTGGTGATGTTAAAAAGGTATAAATCACATTTAACAAAAAACAGGCAGCTCAAACTAAAAAATAAACATTGTATTCCAGTATAAACAAGAAAGGCTTGTTTGGCTCTTAACTGCAGTATTTGTACATGTATGGACAGTGAGCATGAAGGCCCTGGTGGCACTGAAGATGGTGGTGATGATCCCAAAGCCTTCAGACGTTGAAGACAAGTAGAAAAAGGCGAGGAAATGGAGGAGAAAGATGGAGAAGGAATTTCAGCAGAGATCAGGAGCAGCCGAGGGGGAAGATATCAGAGAAAAAGGAAGGAAAGAGATTAGAAAGGAAAGACAAAGGAAGCAAATAAGAGGTAAAAAAGGAAGACTATTACTAGAACTTTCCCTTAAGATACAAACTAAAGTCACATTACAGAAGGATTTATCAAAGTCAGCAGTTCAAAGTCGTCATATTCACAGTTCTTTACAGATATTATTTACAGTATTTCATGCTGGTTCCATTTTCTTCCTCCCTTTATTAATGTGTCTTTAAGAGCATTGCTGCAGTCTTGTTCCTCTTGCAGAGAAGACAACCTCCTATGATACATACTCTGTGGTCTTCCAGAAGTGTCCAGGGTGCGACAGCCTACGGTTTAGTTTGGGGAGTTTCTCCAACATGTCAGATAGCTGCGTGAATGTCGGCCTGCTATCAGCCTCCATTGACCAACAAGCTGAGAGGATTTCCTGTTGGGACAAAAAAAAGACAATGATGCTTCAAGCTGCTTTAGGAGTGAGTGGCACAGCTCAGTTTCTTTGTGCCAATGCAGTTGAAAAAAATACATTTCTTTTGAATTGTCTCATGTTTATGCTGCAGTATTTTGAGGTGAGCTGAGTCCATATGAAAGGCAAGAGCTGGACTTATGTCGTTATGCCACAGTCAATGTTGTTATGACTATGAGTCACATCTGTATTCTGGGAATTATGGAAGAAGGCAAGTAAGCTACCCACAAAACTATTTATTAATGAATCCCAGAGGTTCCAATGAAAGATTTTACACATGAATATATTTATAAATGTTTCACAGACCTTGGGACACAAATTTAAAAACACAGTGCATGAAAAAGAGGAGCTTTAAACTCCTGCTGGTGTCAACAGTGACCATCGGGGACACCAGATAGCATGATAACTTATGACAATGTAACACCAGTAGAAGTTTCTCCAGAGAATGCAATGATGCGTTAAAACAGATCAATTCTCCTGTTTGAACAAGCAGGACGAAATTTTTGTAACTAAAGTTTTTGCATCAGTTGATGATGAGAAATCCTGTGGTGATCTACCAGAGAGACAGTTGTTAATGTTACTGTCACTGCTGCGTATGCTACTCAAGTGTGATGAGCTAACTCTTTACCCCGTTTGTGTCAGTTGCTGGGTCATTTTAATAAGGAAAAGGGGGCAGCTGCCCCTGGTCTACGGTTAAGTAATTGGAACTTTGACTAAACAAAAGAAACGTACATCAAAAGTTGCCAAATGTGGGGGTGCTGGTTTGGTGGAGTGGTTAGCAACCAGGCACCCCGTGTATTTGCTTCTGCCGGTCCAGGTTCGAATCCCGCCTGTGACCAGTTTGCAGAGTGTCTCCCCCTGCTCTCTCACCCCCTTTCACAAGCCTATCCACTGTCTCTCTCCTATCAATAAAGGCACAAAAATGCCCCAAAAAAAAAAAAAAAAAAAAAAAAGTAGCCAAATGTCAATATAACATATTACCCGCCAAAGCTATGATTCTTCTCACACTCATGATCTTGTTCTACTAGTTGTGGTGTTTGGTGTCATCAAGAGCCTGATGTTAACCTGGAAGTTCTCACACATCTGCTGTGTTTTGATAATGCAAAACAGTTTGCATTGCTATACTGGAATATTTTATCAGACCTTGCCTGTCCCCTATCATTGCATTGCACAACCTCCGGGAGCCATGGTCAGCAATTTGGGATTTTCTTTTTTTTAATTTAAATTGTCTTTATATTGAAGAAATGATGAATTGAAGTATATATGTATGTATATACACAGCATTTTCAATATTATTCAGCATTATTTAACAACATCAATTTTCTCCTCTTTTCCTTTTTTTATATGAGTAAACATGAAATCTCATGAACCAAGACAGCTTACACATTATACCAGCAGAAAAGAAAAAAAATATATACAGCACAGGCCAAAAGTTTGGACACACCTTCTCATTCAATGCGTTTTCTTTATTTTCATCACTAATTACATTGTAGATTCTCACTGAAGTACTGATGGCCACTTGCTTCTCTTAACTTAGCTGATTGTTTTTTTCCATAATATTAATTCAAACAATTGTCTAATAGGGCTGTCGGCTGTGCAGCAGCCTGACTCCTGAACAACACAGTGATGGTCCCAACCCCATTAAAAGGTAAGAAACTCCATTAATTAACCCTGGAAAGGTACACCTGAGATGTGAAAACCATTTCAGGTGACTACCTCTTGAAGCTCATAAAGAGAATGCCAAGAGTCTGCAAAGCAGTAATCAGAGCAAAGCGTGGATACTTTGAAGAAACTAGAATATAAGACATGTTTTCATTTATTTCACACTTTTTTGTGAAGTACATAATTCCACACACAATCATTCATAGTTTTGATACCTCCAGTGAGAATCTACAATGTAAATAGTGATGAAAATAAAGAGAACACATTAATGAGAAGGTAAGATTAGTCATATGTAACAGGATTTATATTGTATATTATTCCACTTGATTTCTGTGATGTGTTTCTTTTTGGCATATGGCTCGAGGGTGCCCTCTCTTGGGATAAGTCTATATATACAATGGGCAGCCGCAATGCATTGCCATTGTATGAGAGATGTGCCCAAGGTGAGTCGCAGACTGAAGCAGTTCGTACAATAACTATGTATAAACATAATTTTCTCCTCTTATAGACTTCTAAGCATACTGTGATTTATGTAGAGGTTTATGAGACCTATAATGCATAGTTTACTGCAGTTTTCATGTACTAAACTGTCTATATAATAACTTTGTACATTTATTACAAGGTGACTAGCATTTGTGCTAACTCTGTTATCCTGTTGTAGTGTGCTTCAGTATGCCGAGACGAGCCAAGTATATGACCAGTATCAATCTGTTTGTACAGATAATAAACGGCGGCATACAGACAGAGCAGCCTCTTCACACAACGCAGAGTCAACAGGGTTTTGTTGAACCAGCCAGCTGCAGCCAAAGTGCAACTGCGCACGGTTACACATAGTTACTACATTTATTTTCTGTCAGGGAAACAAAATGAATCCATTTTGCCTAAATTTGGTCATACTTAACTTTTTGCATTCTCGGGCAATAAGTCCAGTTTTCCATTTTGGTTATTTTGAAAATTACTTCAAACCTCTCCTTCAATGTGGGAGGTGATGGATTTAACCACCTTCTTGTGATTGCTTTTTTACAATCTGTAAGAAGAGCCTGTACTAGTTTTACATCTTTCCCTTGAATCATTAGTTAATTTCGACCAAGACATAGTGTCAAAGTTCATCAGTAGATGGTTTTACTTTTTAAGGGTTCTGATCCAACTTTGCACAAAGGGGTACAGGTCAAGGTTATTGCTCTTTTATTTTTCTCTTCTTCCTAACACATTAACAAAGGCTTAGGTGACCAGATTTTGCAGGTCATTGGTCCAATTCTGTAGGTGTAAAGCTCACTTTTCTTAATAGATTATTTTTCTTATCCCTTCAGCTCCTCCACTCAATCCTCTATTTTACTTTTACTGACCAGAAGCCACCATTTGTTTCTTGCAGAGGTTCAAGTTACAACATGTCCACATCATTTTTTATGGTTGCTCAGATGTAGTGTGTTTAACTAACTTATTATAACTGTGTTTCTTAATGTATATCATTTGTATGTAAATGAGTGTTTGGGCTGAATGTGGGAAATGTGATTATTGTTTGAAAAGTAGAACAACTGTTGGATGGAGAATTTATTTCTTTAACGTCACAGATATCAGAAAAGATTCATTCAAATACTGCTGAACAGTCAAACCATACTTTCAAACCTTCGCCAAAGAAAACTTTTAATAAGCCCCTCAACATAAGCAGTGCTTTAACAGACTTAAAAAGATTCTCCCAAAATCAACCACTTTATCACCCTCTCCTGTAACCCTGCTATTTTTTCTGCCTTTAACGCCTCTTTTTGTGTAAGTCTCATATCCAGGTTAATCCAAGCAGACGTACCGTGACCTCTTTTCCCAGGTTAGCATCTGCTAAAATCTTCTTAATGCCCTCACCGCTGCCCGCCAACCAGATTTTAGCCTCCACAGGGAGATCAGTGATGGGCCAGTCCCCAACCTGCAGCTCGTACCAGATCGTGCTGAAAACAAAAAGCCAACAAATCATGTTATGAACGTAAGAGCTCAAATTTCTTAAAGATCTTCACACCAAATTTAATCTTTTTGCTTTTTGATGCAATTGGGGGATGTTAAGATTTTTTGTCCTGCTACAGTAAACATTAAAGCATGACCCAAAAAGCTAAAACTACATCTAACTCAGTCTGACACAGATTTACACTAAACAGCCTGTTCTGAGCAGGGCTGAAACAGAGGGGTTTATAGGCATGCCAAAACATGGATTTTAAGAAGAAAGTCCAAAAATACATTCTGGGAAATTCAGGGACCAGAGGAAACTGTTTTTAAAAAGAGTAAAAGATGTTCTATAAACTTGCAGCTCTGTCTTCAGATGAAAACTTGGAATAAAATCCAGTAAATACCCGAAAGCATAAACATCTGCAGCTTTGGAGAACAGCAGCTGATCCTCGTCCTTCTCTGGACTCATTGTCTGAATGATCTCCGGAGCGAGGTACGAGATCCAGCCACGTGGTATCCTCATCCTCCCATCCTTCCTCCTGAACACAGAAACATGCTGATGTAGACTACAGTTCGGAAATCAGGATGTTAAATTATCATTTTCTGTCTGTTTACCTGCCCTCCTGTACGACTCCAGACATGCCAAACAGGCCGAAATCAGTGATGACAACCTTGTTGGTGTCATAGAAAACATTTTTCGACTTCAGGTCTTTGTGAATGATGTCTTTGGCGTGCAGGTATCCCATTCCCTGAGGAGAAAAACTCAACAATTTCAGCTTTATTTATGTAATTGCCTGTACGGTGACACATTAACCTGTTGTCCTTAACGGGACTGTGAGCAGAATCTATCACCAGCGACACAAAGACTCTGCTACCCATGAGCACGCATTGCGACTGTCTTAATGCTGCGTTCCAGTAACCTCAGAACTGGGAGTGACATCATCTCCGACTTATCCGCGTTCCAGCTGAAGTCGGAAAAAAACATGCCGATCTACCAGGCTATTGTTAGCTGTTGTCAGCACGCCTTGCGTTGTTGTTCACAAATATCAGATGAAGAATGTGATTATCACTATGGCAGCATTTTTGTAAATATAAGTCTAACAATACTATGTATACAGCTGATCTTGAGCGACACACCCCAGTCAGAAGTGCAAATAAATGGATTATTACAGGAGCTAAATAACTGTTCACACTGGGGGCATCCATCTTCGATTGTCAACTCGGAGGTGGCGAGGTTTCACCGAGTTCCCAGTAGGAAATTCCGACTTCGGGAGACGTTCCAGCTGCAGTTTCCTACTAGGAAGCCGGAAATTCCTTCTTCTGACTACAACTTGAACGCACCACAACACGTTACCGAAGCCAAAGCGTGTGTTTGTTGTGTTGTAGCCTGGACCTTCCTCAGAACTCTGCATTGCTTTACAACTTCTTTTTTCAACAACTTACAGGATGCAAAGCGGCGAGGTAATGTATCTCTTTCTAGTTACGTAGCGGTAGTTTTTGATGTGTGAATACAAGCAATTTTTTGGAAAACTTAGTATCGTAGTTTCGTAGCCGGCTATATATCGCTACTTACAGCCTGGTGCTCTAAGACGTGTCTGAATAATATAAATTTGCTCTAGTTTTAATTGTCTTGTTCCCAAAGTTGAGTATCCAGGCCAGTCCAGCCCTGTCTGACCGGACCGGAGGGCTAAGGAATAGCATTTACAGATAACCCATTTTGATGCTATAAAACTCATCTTAAAGTGTGTATTTCAATCAGGCATATATCTAAAAGTGAGACTTTTTTGCAATTACTTAGAAACTCCTCACAGTCCCTTTAAAATGAAATATTTTATCATATTTTATATAAAAAAACAGAATTGCAAATATCTGAACTGGAGGGATATTTACAAATGCCTAATCCTGGATGTTTGCTGATAACTGATATGCAAATACTCCCTAAAGTCATTATTGTCCACAACGATGTGGAAATAATATTTTGATTTTTTAAAAGTGGAAATTCAGAGATGAAAAAAGTGTACCACAATGGAACATTTGTATATTATGCTAATATTATACCCAATATACCTGATATATGCCCAATATGTTCTGTTTAAATATTGGTAAATATTTTACATTTAATATGTTAATTAAAAACTCACATTTGCTGCTGCTGTTGATCAACTTTTATGACAATTACCTGCATCATGCATCTCTAATTTCGAACATTTTAAGGTTTTGTTTACATAAATATAAACACAAACAGGTCATGCTGGGCAGCTAAGGAACAACTTGAACCTTTTGCTTAAGAAACAGCCTCATATTTCCTTTCAAACCACGAGCCTCCATGTGCAAAGGCATTAATACTAGTCAGTCAAAATGGTTAGTTAAGATGAGGTCTGGGCAATATGGACAAAAAAATAAAACATAGTTTAAAACCAAAGTGAAAACTTCAGGCATAACACTTAAAGGCAGCTTCAAGAAGCATACCACCTGTTAGACTTTATCTTTGTTTTAGAAATTTTGACTTTTTTTTTTACTACTTAACCTTTTTCTCCAAATTAATAAAAAGTCATCCTTTCAATATCTTTTCTCTTTATAATCTAAAGATCTTGATGGGCTCTTGTCTTACTTTGTAAATCACTTTTACACGCTGTGTGTTTGTATGGTGCTCTTCAAACAAAGTTACCTTTACAATGTCCTGTGCAATCTGCCTGATTTTGTTGATGTCCAACAGGTGACCTCTTTCCCTCACAACGGTGTACAGCGTCAGACCTTTACAGAAGCTGCAAACAAAATCAGAATAAGCTCACTTTGACAATCGAACCAGGTATGAAACCTAAACTGGCAGAGAATAAGAGTCTGTACCTGGTGATGATGGCGAGGTGGGGCGGGGCCATGCAGGCGCCCATGAACAGCACCACGTTCTCATGTCGAGTCTGTCTGTAGTTCATCACTTCCTTCTTAAACACCTTCAGATGGTCCTGGTTGTTCCCGTCGATCTCCAGCAGGCGGATTGCCACCTCGCCGTGCCAGCGACCTTTGTGGACCTTTCCCCAACGACCCTGCACAACCACATGGACACATTACTGAGCAGAATGTTCATGTTTTCATGTCCCCATCAGGGCTGACAATCAACTACTTTGTCATCACATTCTTGAAAGTTAACTATTTTGCATTTATAAGGTTGATTTCCAAAGAAATACCGATAAGTTGAACTTGAACATGGGTGCCCAGTGCGAAGACGACACCTTCTGTGCATGTGATGCCACCAAACTGCTTGGCCACCATCACCTCAGTATTTTTGTTTTATTCTCTGAATCTATGAACTCACTTTCCCAATGAGCTCTCCGAGCTGCAGCTGCTCATACGGGATGTCCCACTCCTGAAGGTACACGCTGGTCTGACTCTGCTTTCGGGAGATCTGGCCCCTCCAGTGACCGCCGGCCCTTCGCCGACAAATGGAAGGCGGTGGCAGATCCTCCAGCCCATCCTCATCCCCCTCTTCAGGAGGGGCATTTTTTATTCTGGACGATTCTTCGTCTTCCTCGGTAGTAAAGCCATCGACTTTGTCCTGAAACAAACACACACTTGTTTTCAGACTCTGCACTTATGTCCACACTGACTCAAGGATGAACTGGGTTTTTGACTTTAACAGTAAATGTCTTTGGGCCTTGCTCTGAAGGCAGAAAGGGAATCCAATTGGAAACTTGCAATGTGTACCTAATAATGTGGCGAGTATGTGTATGACACCGTAAAGGCGCAGCTGCACAGATAGATTTCGGTCTGTTCGATGTAACACGACCAACTTCTACACACTACAGCTTTAACCATAAATCCCACAGAGTCATAAAGCCCTTCAGAGGCAGTTTAAGTTTGAGATGGTTTCTGTTATACATTAACAGCCTAGTAAACCCACTGCATGCTTCCATGTGTGTGTTTCTCACCCCGCCTCGCTCTGCTGCTGTGAGCTGATGAGTCTCTGAAACGACCTCCAGTGACCCCCTGATGGAAACAACCACACAAAAAGTCATCATTACATAACTTACTTTTGTGTAGAGTTGGAAATGGTTTATTTTGAGTTTTGTTCAACACTAACAGAAGGTGTAATAAGGGCTGAATATTTGTGAGAAACCATTAATACATTTTTTTTAACAAATTAAACATTTTTGTTCGGATTTGAGGCATTCAAAGGAATGACTGCTTTTATTTCATTCTTCTCTTAATAATCAATGTCTTCATGAAATAATTATTAAAAATATTTGAATGATTGATTTGTTTTCCTCTTGTTTTATTTTATAGTTTTTCTTTCAGCACTCACAGTTAAATGTTAAATATTCAGAAACATGAATCAGCAAACATTTGAAGAAGATATTCAGATTGTTTGTGTATCAAAAAAGACAAAAAAGTAATCAATAATGAAACTTCATTAAAAACCCTTTAGTGCCCCCTTCTGGCAGAACCAGGTAACTGTCATTTTTCCAATCAGTTAATACATGATACGACTTTATTTCAGGAAAAGGCTCCCAGACAGACAGGCATCATGATCTGAACAACAGGAAACTCACAGTACAGTGTTTATTTGGTAATAAAGAGTTCTTCACCCTTTAACAGGGGCTTTGTCAGACATCATCTCTCTGCTTCTTAAATATGTGCATTTCATATATTAGCTGCCTATCAGACTGTGTATGTAACACAAGTTTGAGCTCCTTACCCCGCCTCATAACTGCTGCCAACATGTTGAACAGGAGGTGGCGAAGCGGGAACGTCTGTAAGAAAAAAACACATCAAGGAGATCCTTAGGTTTTGAAAATCCTACACACACAATACCTTAAATGTCTGTGTATCAAAATCCCTGTACACATAAACAAAAAAAATCAAGAACCAAGAAAAAAGGATTTGATTAAAGGCCTGAACTTCAAGATTTTAGCCCTTCATTTAAAATTGTAGATTGGTTTTGGGGAACATGAAGTTATTCATCAGTGAGGAAAGCTCATGCCCTGTTTTAAAATAAACCAGGTAATATCAGGAGAGAGCTTTACGTGCACCGAGGACAGAAAAAAATGCTGTTTTAATCTGTTTATTATTTAAATCAAGTTCCTCAACTGGTTTTAATATTTTGGAGTACATCTATAGAGATGTATTATTTTGATTATCTATCAATTAAAATGAAATGACAAAAATTATAAGAAAAATAAAAAATGTTACTTGCAAACCAGATGATAAATACTTACTCCATAACAGAAATTAAGTCATTTTGTTTTTCAAAATAATTATGGTCATTTTAACTAAACCAAACATGCAATCAAAACTAGCTGATTATTCATTTTCCATAATAAAAAATCCCCATAATTGTCCTTTTTGCTAATTATCTGTGACTTTGCAAGTGATAAATGTTGGACAGGAGTGTGTACCTGGGAAATGGAAGCGGTCATCACGGGCCCCCTGCGGTGATGGGTGAGGAGGGGGCGTGGCACTAACACTGGGGGGGTTACTCTGCTGAAAGTGAGCAGGGGACGAGGGGGTGGAGGAGGTGGCTGATGAGGGGTTACTGCTGGAGTCCAACTGGCTTATACTGGGAGGAGGCTCCTGAGGACACATAAAGATAAAGAGTCAGGCATTCAGATAGAAAGTTCACTGCAGTTCAAAACATGCATCCGCCCTGTGCATTAAGAACGTGTCACAATGGCAATAAAGAACTCACTCTCCTGTTTCTTATGCAGTTAATGGTCCATGTATCATTTTTGTGGCCCTTGGGGTCACTGGGGTTTATTCACGAGTCCCTGTATGTCCCATTATTTTAGTAAAATGTAGTAAACCAAGGTGTTTAATGTAGATTTATTATATGATATCAAGTGTCAGTATTCTCCCAAGGTAAGGAAAACAGTGCTGACATATAACAGCATGCACATGCCATCTAAAATTCAAGAACCTTCAGGAGTAAACATAAAACTTAAATGTATATGCAGGAATTTCTGAAACACTACTCTACAAACAAATCTGTAAGCTGAGGTCAGGACGAGTGATGAGTGGGGCAATGACGTGATATCAAAACAGGAATATGTACTCACTCTTTTTGTTATCGCTTTTGGTAACGTCCCAAACTGCAGCGGGATAACTACTGTGTGGTCGATTCGGTTATTGATGTCTGATGGAACCGATTCAGCGCGACGCATCCTTGGCACTGCAGGTCAAATCAAACAGACATTAAAGGAGCAGTTTGACATTTTTTGATAAATATAAATAATTTTAAAACAACTGAAAATTAATTTTCTTTCCATGCCAAGGTTCTTTTGTAAAGTTAACCAGAAGAAAGTCCACTGACATTTGCAAGACAATCCATGTTAAAAGCACATAAAGTCCAAACAAGGTTAATTTATAAAATAAAAGTATACATTTGTTTGAAGTATTTTTACAGATGCACTTCCTTTAGATTTTTCTAGTTGTTCTTATCTAAAAATAAATCATAAAATGTACCCTTTTTTCTTTTCCAAAGGTGATACAAAACCCCATTTTTATTTCTTTTTTTTTTGGTAAGAGAGAAAAATTATGACAAAAATATTCTGTCGACTGATTAGAGCTGCAGCACTCATATCTTCATAATTCATTACTAATTTAGCTGTGGTTCTTTATAGCATAATATCTGTTGCTGACAGTTTTGTAAATGCTAATTAGGAATACAAGATATTGGATTTTTGTAGATTTTTGTAGATTTCAATAATGATATTATTTGTACAAAGCCTGCAGTTAAGTAAAAACTGACCTGTTCCTTTCATGATTACTTTCTATTCTTACTTAAAACAGATGTGAAACAACATTGTATTCTGTATAAATTCTAATGCTAATTTGTAAAAGTGGATGTCCAGTGATGAAGAAATAAGCTTTTCTGGACACTTATGCATTCTTCCAATAATAAAGCCAGCATTATGGCCAAAATATCATAAAAAAAACTTCATATATGCCAATATTAACTTTTTACCATTTTTTGGCGAGGAAATACTGTAACTTCCTAATGCTATATTTTCTGTTTTCCTTTTTTGTTGGGCCTTAATCTCTTAGCTGATGGTCAAGAGACATTGTTTTATTGTTATTTATGACGTTAGATAATGAATCTTAAAGTTTAAAAGTCAAGATAAAAAAAGAAGCATTTTAAAAAAATGCTGGAAACTGGAAAGATAATTTGTCATTCTGAACAATAGTAGTCTAAACTAAAAAAAGTGAACTGAAGAAAATTCATTCATGATGTAAGAGGGACTGACACCAGCAGTTATCTAATATTTATGTCTGAAAGAAGAAAATGAGAGACAAACAGAAATAAAGTTCAGTTTCTTACATGTGTGGAATGATATCCGACATGATGGAGCATCTTTTGTACATTTGTTGTGACACTTTAACCTACAAGACAAAACATAAATCAAATGATTGTAAGACCATACGTTTGTAAACCAGGTGGATCTCTTTATATATTGTGTCTCTTACTTGCAGTGTTTGCACTTAACGCCAAATATCATGCTCTTTCGACAGACCTGACACGTCTGAGAGAGCCACGACTTTGTTGAAAACCTTTGAAGAAGACAAAAACATAAAAAAAATGTCATTCATAATAAAAAACAAATGTAACATTACATTAAGAAATATCAGAGAAAAAACATAGTTGTAACCCAAACTGGAATCCCTGTTAGTTGAGGCATTTAACATTTTAAAATCATAAAAATGTTAGTATTTTTTAAACTTAAGTTAGTTAAAAAGCCATTTTCAGGTTCTCATTTTTGTCCTTCTGGTTGAAATGTGTACAAATGTTTTAATGTACTGACTCCACTTTTCAATGAAGTTGAGATGTTTAGTGAAAAATAAAAACAGAAAACAATGATTAGCAAATGCTTGCTTAACTATCAACATGTGAATACGCTACATAGGCAACATATTTAATCGTAAAACTCATATAATGCGATTATTACTCTTTTTGAGTTTGATGGCAGCAACATATTCCAAAAAAGCTGTGACAAAAAAAAAAGACAGTGAAGATTAAGATTGCTTAAACACCTGTTTGGCACACTGCACAAAAGGAACAAAAGGAGCAATGTAAGGACTTCAGAGGTTTAATCATCTACTGTCCATAATACCATCAAAAGATACAGAGAATCCAGATAAATCTCTGCACATAAGCAGCAAACCAACACTGAATGCCTGTGACCTTAGATCAATCAGGCATCACAGCATTAAAAACTGACATCCTTCTGTAAAGTATTATACTACGTGTGCTTAGCAACACTTCTGTAAACCATTGTCAGCTAACTATCTATGATGGTATGGGGGTGTGTGCGTGCCCGTGGCATGGGTAACATCTGTGAGGGCACCATTAAAGCTGAAAGGTACATAAAGGTTTTGAGCAGCATATGCTGTGATGTCTTTTCCAGGGCTATCCCTGCGTATTTCAGGAAGACAATGCCAAGACACATTCTGCATGTGTTAACACAGCGTGGCATCTCAGTAAAAGAGTATATTTTTAGCTGAAAAGGGAAGTCTGTGGTTTGCATTGAAGATTGTTGTATTTGAGGCTTTTTTTAATGTATTTTTTGGGCATTTTGTGCCTTTATTAACAGGAGAGACACAGTGGATAGGTTGTGAAAGGGGGTGAAAGAGTAGGGGAAGACACTCTGCAAAGTGGTCACAGGCGGGATTCAAACCCGGACCGGCATTAGCATGTACGTATATGGGATGTGCATGGTTGCTAACCACTCCGCTAAACCAGCACCCCAAACCCAGTCCATTTTAAACAGGTCTTCGTCAGAAAAACTATTAAAGTCTTTGTGAAGGTATCATAATTTACTTGAACATGCTTTAACAACACTAAAATGAGGTGCTGCTCTAAAGAGCGAAACTTGGCTTTTACTTTGAAAAGCACAAACTTTCTATTCTGTAGAACTTTCTGTTCTGTTGCACAGCTCTGTAGTAAAAATAGACAGGCTTCGTTTTCTTAAGATTCTCTGTTCATGAGAATCTGAAAGCTCTGATTTGATCACATTTCCGCCAAAATCAAACCACACACACACAGACACACACACACACACACACACACATCATACCCACTATGTCTTCAGGATGCTTTTATTCTTATGCCAAGACACATTCTGCATGTGTTCACGCAGCATGGCTTCTCAGTAAAAGAGTGCGGGTCTGAGAGTACTGGAGCTGGCTGCCTGCAGTCCAGACTTGTCTCCCCATTAAAATGTGTGATGCAAAATTCTACAACAGAAACCCCTAAATGTTAAACAACTGAAGTCATACATAAAGCAAGAATGGGAAATAATCCCCATACAAAGCTTCAACAATAGTGTCCTCACTTAATGAGAGTTTTTGAAAGAGAGAGAGAGCTTTTTGAAATGTGTTGCTATCAATAAATCTAAAATGAGAGAATATTTACCAAAAAACAATGAAGTTAATCAGTTTGAACATTGAATATCTCGTCCTTCTAGTGTGTTTGGTTGAATGAAGGTCAAAAAGGATTTGCAAATCATTGTATTCTGTTTTTATTTACATTTTACACAACATCCAAACGTCATTGTAATTAGGGTTTTTGGAGTATGACTAAAAGCAAGAATTTTTCTCCATAGGGATTTCTCATGTTTGCTTAGATGTAGGTGCTTTTGAAGCACAAAACTATCTGATATTTCTACCTTGACTGATGAATACTGTGTCCTGGCTGAACATGATAGCAATCAGTGTCAATGATATTTTTATTACTGAATTAAATGCCTTTTGTCTATAACTACAAAAAGGCTTTAGTTAAATTATAGACTAAGTGGGTGACGTATATCAGGACTCTGCAGATGGATTTTGTGAAGGTGACAAACCCTGGATCATGTGATTTTGTCTTATCTGCCTCCTCTCTGATGTAAGTCCATAATTCTCTCTACACTGTGAAGTTCTCTAATCGTGTTTTGGTTCTTGGAATATAAAAAACTGAGGACTGTAGAGAATCTCAAATTACTTTCTGTCTCAATGATATATATTAAAAGAAAATAAACATAAGAGTCTTTGGAGCAATTGTAAACCTGTGAGTGACAGCGAGGCCGATGTCTCTTCTAAGCGTCTGAGGGGAGCTTCTGACACCTGTAAACAACCAATGAAAGATTCATTTCAAATTGAAAAATGTCACAGAAAAGGCATAGAAAAGCACTGATGTTCAGGCAGGACAGGTGTCTGGTGTGTAGACCCACCGTCGACCAGCATGGAGGGATGTGCGGTCATCAAGTAAGAGGCGGAGGTCGGGACGGGACCAGGGGTTCGGGCTGAGAGAGGAGGGGAGCGCAGAGTGGAGTCTTCAGGAGAATTTCCTGAACCGTTGATTTGAATTGCAGCCAAAACTTTATTCTTCCTACCAACCCTAAAAGAAATCAGAGACAGATTATGGTGGCGTGTTCTCTATACATCAACTCATCAATACAATACTCAATCTGATTGACAGATTGATCACAGTGACAGAGACAACAATATAAGAAAGTTTAAAAGACAAAATGATAAATAAAGACATAATCATCAACATCTAGACAAGTGTGAGACTGGACAGACACAAATCTAACATTTCATCCAGCAGATAACAAATGAGTCCTCCTTTAGAAACTGGAAACAAGAAAAAAAGATTGGTGTAATAGTTCATCTGGTGACCGTGCATATTGGTGACATAGTTACCTTGGCTGCATTTCCCACATATAAATAAGTGGAGTACTCCCTGATACAGTGATCAACAGAAGTGATGCATTTAAGGGTACAGCCTCTGCTTTTTTCAGCACTTTGACAAAGACATCTAACGGCACAGTTGACCGTTATGTCATAAGTCAACACCAATCTCTCATCACACCAATACACCGAGACACCACAAGTTTTGATCGAAGCACATTGGGCAAAATATAGAAACTGAGTTCAGATGAGTTCATCATTTGTCAAAAACTATCTGATATTGATTCTGACTCTAGGTATTTATTAAGTAGCTTTTAATCTCAGAATTACCACCATGTTTGCAGTTTACTTCTGACACAACAGGTAGTTATTAACAGCCTATGGTCTTTTGTGACCTTTAGTGGTGTCGTCCTGTGACAAAAACACTAATTACGCTTTTTGCGAAAAAGAGATCATAGGGACAAACTGCAAGCATATTTCTGGCTGAAAAAGGGAACTCTGTGGTTTGAATGTTACAAAGAATGTTGTATTTAAGAGTAACAGCGCAAACCCAGTCCACTTTAAACAGATCTTCTTGAGAAAAACTATTCAAGTCTTCACGTTTGTGAAGGTTTCATAATTAACTTGTACGTGCTTCAACAACACTAAAATGAGGTGCTGCTCTGAAGAACAAAACTTGGCTTTTACTTTGAAAAACACAAACTTTACATTCTTTAGAACTTTCTGTTCTGTTTTCACTTTTTGTGCACAGCTCTGTAGTAAAAATAGACAGGCTTCGTTTTCTTAAGATTCTCTGTGCATGAGAATCTGTGCATTTCGCATTGTGGGGCAGTTTTGTGGAATAACATTGAAGACAACATCATCAAACTGAGTAAAAATAACATACAATTCAAAAAGATGTATAAACACCTTGTTTTCAGAAAATATATTAATGAATGACGGAAAGGTCTAAGTAAAAGTGGATCACTGTAAACTGTCTCCTGCTCTACCGTTTTATTTTTTATTTTTTCAAATGAAAAGTGATTTATTTGTAATATTGCTGATTAATTAGTGGTACACTGATGAAAAATGAGGTAGGACAAGATAAGCTTTGCTTCTTCCTACTCCCTTCAGAACATCGAACAGCATTAACATTTAAAGAATTTCTTTCAATAATAATTTCCTTTTTCCATTGTTGTTTTGTTTGTTTTTTAACTTTAATACTTTATTATTCCTAAGCCTGAAACAAAGATTATCAAATCAAATAAAATCCAATCAATTGAAAATTATTCACTTTTCTTCAGAGATTATTTATATTTTATTTATTTAATTCTTTTCAAATTTCAAGTTAGGAGTCGAGGCCAAAGCACAGAAGAAGAAAAATCCCACGTTTTTAAATCTTTAAAAATAATGAAAACATGACTGCACTAATTTACACTCTGTCTACACTGAAAGTATTTGATTATTTAACCCGACACCAGTTGCTTTTATCAGGGATTCTCTGATTCTGATTGGTTGATCAGTTAACCAATCAGAAAGCCAATAACGTATAAATTGTGTCAGAGCCCATAAAGTGGCAATCATAAAAATCAGCAGATTTGATACTGATGATTTCCAACCATGCTTCCTGTCAGCATACGTTGAAACATGATATTTTGAAGATCTCAATCATTTCCTTGTAAGTTTGATGAGTTTAGGGGCTAAAAAATATCAATCAAGCTTTGTCAGATCTACTGCAGAAGTTCAAGAGGTGATTCCAGAGCTGGAGAGCAATGATTTAAAATGTAGATGAAATATTCCACCATGTAGTTACTCAAGTAGAAAAGTATGTCACTCTGTTTTCCAGTCTTAATCCCACCTTTGTGTGGCGGGGTCCTCAATGCGGTTGGCGAGCTGGGACTCGTGGCTCTTACTCCTGGTCAGGTTAATGTTGGGGAAAAGCTGCAGCAGTTTACGTGACGGCGGCGGGGGCGTCTGCGAGGACTTGGCGGTGCGCGTCTTTGAGACTCGGCTGGGCGGAGGAGTGCTCGGCTCTGGGGTGAAGGCGTCCGGCATCTCTTCAGTTGACATGTACCTCCTCTGCTCCTCTGAGCAAGGCACCACTGATATGGAGATGGAGCGGCCATGGTTGGCGGTGGGCTGCAGGGGGTGGGAAGGGCTGCAGACACTGGGGAGGGGGCTTATGGGAGAGAAGGCATCGCTGTCCTGTGATGGCTCAGAGCCGCAAGAACCTGAGGGAAAATCGCACAGTAGCATATTTACATCCTGTCCCATATAAGGGTGATTAAACCTTGATGTACAATAAAAGCTGTCAAATGAATGTGTGGTCGTTTTTGTCACAGTTCATGGTGTTTACACTAAAGTGAGTCTGATATAGTGATGTCTGATTTTCCACAAAGAAAATCCACAGGAATCAATAAGAGGATAGATCTAGAATCCCATTTATAAGCAGAACTATTAGTGTCAATAAAATCTTGACAATTTCAATTTCCAAAGAGGACAGAAAATTTAGACAAAGAAGATAAATAGGGAGAAATGTTGTCATTATTTGAGAAGTTTGACAGTATGTTCTTTAACTAGAGGCAAAATTTTCCCCGTTACGTATACCTGACCTCCACCTTGTTGCTGTGGGAGCAAACCGGCATCATTACCATTCATAAATCTGGTATGAAGATGAAGAACATGTATGATTTCACTTAGCTACTTCTGGCTATGTTTTGGTTCTCTAGTGTTAGATAGACACTTGATAGAAGTCGTACCTGTGTCACCAGTTTCATCGACGCTCCCCAGACAGGAGAGGGCAGCAGCGAGGCGGGGTCTGTCCTCAGAGTTTGAGCTCAGGCGTCTCATGGTGTCCTCACAGCTGGACGCCTGCAGCACGCCTTCCAGATTCCCCGCTGCAGCCTGCACAAGAAAAAAAGCAAGAAAATTTCAGTGTTAAAGCCTGAAACTTGACCGAAATACAATTATAAAAGTTAAATCATTCCTAAAATCCTGTCTTTTTGTGACAATACAATGCTTTGCACGAATAAAAAATTCTCCATGTTATTATCCAAAATATGTTTTAAAATCACAGGGGTATATTTTAAAGAACACAACCTCAATGTCTGGTCTGAGTTTAAACCTAGTGTCTTCAGATTAGCCTTATAAAAACACATAAACCCAAAACCATTACCAATAGAAAAAGGATGGCTGTGTTGTTTCATTTAAGTTTGTTTTACTTTAGCTGGCAGCTTGTTTCCCCATCCAACCAACTGTATGCTGTAAACCTGATCAGTCTGTGAAGCAGCTGTCTCCAGGGTCTATTGTCAAAAGATTTTAGACTGAACTGTGCTGCTCTTGTTTTCTCATCAGTAAGATGAGGACAGAAACCATCTTCTGCATGTTTAAACTGTCACTAGAATCCAGCACAAGGTACAAAAGCTACCATAACAGTCTCTACAAAGGGAGAAACAGAACTTTAATCAAATCAAACCAGAAATTTGATGATTTTTTAAACATTCTGTTTTACAGAGGGAATATGCAGCAACAGTTTATAGTCCCAAAGAGGCTCAAAATGTTATGCTAGGTGTCTTTCACTGCACATGTATAAACAATCTTAAAATTCATTCATTACACTTATTTTTTTAATAAGTTCTAATGACCCACACACAACTAAATTTCCAAAAAGTGAAATCTTTAGTTCACTGCTGGCTACTGACTGATGTGCACCTTTTTGCCAGGGCATTAAAATATGATTTTCTTAAATTTCATCAATGCATGAACTTTAAATTTCTGAAGAAATTGAATGTTGGCACGTGCACTTGTGTTTAGGTGGTACAAAATATTTTGTGAAGACAGAGACAACGTTCAAGATGATGAATGTCCTGAGCACCCAAGGATGTCAAAAACCTCTAAAAACATTTGACAAATTGAACAAATCATTCAACATAATCCATGACTCAGCGTAATAATGATGGCAGCAATGGTCTCCATTGATAAAGGGACAGTCCGGCAAATTTTGCATGAAATTTTGAGAAAAAGCAAAGTGAGTGCCAATGTTGTTAGACTTATAATCACTCCTGAAAAATGTGCTTCCTCCATTTTGTTTCAAATGTTATGATAAATCTGTTTGTGTGTTTCCTGTTTATCAGATGTAAGAAGTTTCGACACAACAATGCCTTAGCAAAAACATATGCACTTCAATCAGCAGCTCACAAAGAACCTGAGACATCACTTACTGTGACTACCAAACCTGTGATATCTGACACTCAGTGTGACTATGAACCACGTGGGTTCGTCCTAACAAGCACAGTCTCATTATCTTACAGCCTTATCTTGCGGTAGTGGACCCAAGACAGAGCCCTGTGGTATTCACCAAGCACTCTGGTTAAGTTTGACTCGACACTGTACGTAATTACTGACCTTTACACTTTCAGAAGTTGGGGAAGGTTTCTAAATAACTCACTGACCTTTCCCACTTTTTGTCAGCCTTCTGTTGGGTCGCCTGGTGTACTGATTTGACCCTAAATGATGGAGTTTACCACAGTGCAGTCTGAGGACCAGCAGCCATTACAGTGGTTATATGGAAAAACACAAACCTCCACAAATGCATTTCCAACATTGTTGGATGAGTTATTGTGGGAAACGTTGAAAACTGCCCTATCACGCAATTCTGACTAATCCTTGAAAACATTCCTGGAGCTCCATCAGTATTTGGATCACCTCCAAAATTAAATCTGTTCTTCCTTGTTCATCGTCAAACAATCCCAGAAAATGACCTCCATATAAGCTGAGAACCTTGAGATTTGTCTTTCTCAGAGACAAAAACCAACATACAGACGGGGCAATGAATAAATGTTTAATACACTAAATCTTCAATCCTGATCTTATGAACTCCTTAAAATCTTGAAGTTTTCTTCAAGTGCATGAAGCAAAATCTTCCTCCTCTCATTAAAAATGTTCATGTGATGTGATAATTAACACAAATAACAATGACCAAAGATTACTTTTACGTTGTACCTGAAGTTTGTGTTCTGGACAAAAATATTTGTTGGAAAAAGACTTAACTCACCCTCAGAAACGTCACTAAAATTCATCATAACTCCTAATCCAGATGCTATCAAACCTGTCCCTTTCACTTAGCTCGGACACAATGCAGGAAGCAACCAGCTGCCAGGAGATCAAGGCCGTCCCTTTTCCCCATTCTCCCTCTACACACAGACGCACAAACACACACAGCGGCCTAAGAAAACACATTCCTCTACAGTCCAGGCAGTGCAGACTAAACCCTGTTTTCACAGTTAGCTGTCAGATTCCAGGAATCATTCACAGCCATTTGAAAACAAAGAGATGCTGCACGCAGACACACAAAGAGATGCTGCATGCAGACACACAAAGAGATGCTGCATGCAGACTCATAAAGTGATGGTGCATGCAGACACACATGTTGATGGTGCACGCAGACTCAAGTGTTGTTGAAAAAGTGACAGGGGATCAACATGATACTGCAAACAATAACTCACAGAAACACACAAATTTACAGACTCTCATGCAACAGAGAGCCATATCTATATTTTTTTGACAACTTATACATATCTATGATTGCCATGAATGATTATGTCCACATATACTAATCCTGGGTGTCCTGACCATCCTCGCTCTCGAGATCTCAGTGGCTTCTTTTAGCTTCAGATCAGACGGTATGAAGATGAATAAACAAATTCACAAAATCAATTATCATTGAGCCCCTTTAGTTCACTCTCTTTAACAAAACTCTATAATTAGCTTTCTAAACCAAAAACTCCAGCCAGACTGGAAAAATTAAAAAAATTACAGAGTAAATGTCCATATGCTTTTCATCACGTTATCTATTAATTTGTTTATTTACTGGCCTATTTACCTTACTTTTTAGTAATGATGTATGACTCATTTACACAGCTTTGTCATTTCCCAGTTATGGTGGTAGCTGTGACCCTTTATTTTTATTCAAATTGTTTTTTAATTTCCAATTTTACCCTCTGTCTCTTTAGGATTTCTTAACTCCAATACCATCTCTTGATCTAATTTAATTTGGTTTATTGAAAATAAACTGTATTTGATGTCAGACCATCTTTTTCTTCTTCTTCTTAAAAATTGTTCAAGTAGGGGCAAATAAATATAAGAGCAATTCATCTTCTTGCTGCTCCTTTCCTATCATGATTGTGTTTGTTAGAGGGTGTAATGTTCATGGATTGTATGGTGTATGGATTTTGCTGTCAACCTTCATGTAAGGAACAAAAAAAATACATAAAAATAAAAATAAAATAAAAAGTCTATTACTTTAATGTATTTTTCTTCTATTACATTTGTTCTCCATCAGCATCAATACATCCTTATCTACAAAACTAAAGACCTAAATGGTGGTGGCATCATCTGCAATATTGTTGTTGTTGTATTTTCATGTTTTTAATATATTTTTGAATCAATTAATTACTTTTTCTTTCCTCTGTTGTTAGTAACCAGCATCTGCCGGTACTTTGTTTGCTTATTTGTCTTTCCCGTCTTGTTTGCCATAAATGTCACAAATGTCAGTGTTTTGTGCAATTCCACAAATTACAATCACAACTAGAAAAGCACTCGGAGAGCGCAGACCTCCGCCAGCGCCACAGTCCTCACCCATATTGTGATTTTCACCCTAAATATTAGTCCTACCTTTATTTCATCTAAATATTTAGATTCCTTGAACATGAAATCATACCATGAGCAATCTGATTCATAATGATATCTATTTTAGTTTAGTAGTTACTCACAGATATCACATTTTTTGCCATGGCGGCCAGACGCTGATCCAGATCAACACCAAAATCGAACCAGTTTTTTCTTTTTCTATGCTGAATATATCCTGAAAATTTCATCAAAATCCATCCATAACTTTTTGAGTTATTTTGTTCACAGTCAGGCAGACAGACGGACAGACAGACAGACAGACAAACTAACTCTCCCGAAAACATAACCTCCTTGGTGGAGGTAATAATGACAAATAATAATACAGGGTGCCCAGTGTGTTTTACACATCAAGAAAGCAGCCAAGGACAACAGCAGAGAGAAAAATTGTAATTTTTAAATGTACCTCTTCAGTGATGACACAATGAAGAAATATGACATATTTACTGATACTATAGCCAATATATGGGATATTTATGGCTCAAATGTATGGCCAATAAATCGGCTGTAAATATTGGCAAAAATTCCAATATATGCAGATATCTATACTTTTATGCTAATATCAGCCAGTACCGTAACCTGACACACCAGATGGACTGTTAAATACATTTCACTAGTCCATCGGGGAAACAGTCCATAGAAAGAGTTTGGGAATCGGCAGAATCTTTCAAAACCAAATGTTGCAGATGACCTGACAATTGTTCAATCAATCCCATTCATTATGGGCCAATCAGACAATGTAGTAAGCAGGCGCTACTGCCATGGTGTAAAATACAAAACCATGAAGCAGAACAAACTGTCGTTGTTATTTGATTTCATTTAATAAAGAAATGTAGTCAAGATCTAATAAAACTGCTACTGAAGCTGTTAGCATCAATGTTAATCTTCATATAAGCAATCATTTTCTGCTATAGTCTCGCTCGTAGCTCCCACCCTTTCCACTTCTAAAGGTTGATGATTGGGCTGTGTCACTTTGGGCCGCTCACAATCACAAATTGGAGCTTGGCACAATGGATCTTTCTGATTTCAGACATTGAATGTTTACAATCTATAGTTTTTAGATGTTGAGTAATCAGATCATTTAAGAACATAAATCTGTCTGATCCTGTTTGTTATACCGGGTGACTTTAATAAACAATGAGGCTACAATTTTTATACACATCATGCACTAGTTTTCAGTCATGCATTAGTCTTTTTGATGTTGTGGGAATGCTTCAGTGATAGATAACTTAAGTCTGAGAATTAACTATTCTCATACAGAGTCCTGTGGGCCTTCTGTGTGTTTAGTGAAACAATTATATCTGTAATAATGATTGAAGCAGAGCTCCAACTAAAATATAAAATCCATTTTGTAAATAACAACATGCAATGTGAACACTGATTTTAGATAAGAGCAAACACGCTAATTGGTTTGATTCATGTGATACAGAAAGTATATCTTCATGTCATCAAGGCACAAAGTCTATCCCACTCTGGACCTGTTTTCACACCAGGATTGAGCACCATCTAAGTAGCAAAATGCCCCAAATTGCTGTGCACCACAGAATTTTAGACAATAATTTTAAAGCCATCCAAGTAAACCATCCCCGAGCATTTAGCTAACCCATCCATGAACGCCCCACACAGCCTAAATAGATTCTCTCCTTAACCTAAAGTGAAAAAAGCTTGGCAGTATCTTTATGATTCATGTCTGTTTCGTGTCATAATTCTTTAGAAGTGTGTTGTTGTTGTTTCACTCTGACAGAAACTTCTCAGCAGCAGTCTAAGTTTCTGTCATTCATACCACAAACATTCGCAAGCCGACTCACCAACCTCCCACACTTAAGCTCTCCTCATTCTTACTTTAACCAAAACCACTAAAATGCCTGTAACCAAAAATTCTTTCTTCAAACCATATAACCAACAAACATCTAAACATGAAAACCCATTAAAAGACAAAAATGCATCTATTGACCGCATATCCTTGACTTTCATCACAAACAATTCTCAATTTTGTCTGCATAAAAATGATAAATAATCAATATAATGAAAATTACTTGAATTACGAATGTTTCTCATGCTCCTGATGGGGTCATCACAGCTGGTTAATTTACATTTATGTTCCTCATAGTCCATTGTACAAATTTCTGACTAAAATTCAATACAGCAGCTCTTCATCATTGGCTCATTTTCTACTGGAAATGTCCCTCCTATATTTATAGGCTCATATATGTGTCAAAGGTGTGCAAATAGTGATCCCACACTTTAAAACAATTGCATTAATTTTTAGAAACTATGTGATCAGCTTACAATTTTTTCTGAAAAATTGTATTTATTCTGACTTTCAGTCTGTTTCTAAAAAGAAAAACAGTGCAACCACAATGCCTTTTAAAGTGGTTGGAGATTTGTTGTCATTGGATAATAGGGAATATAATATATCGTACTATATATAGTAGTATAATAATATAGTACTTCAACAATGTTGATCAGTCAGTTTTGAACGATCAACTGCATTATGGCAGATTGTCTATTTATCCACGAAAATGTAATGAAAAAAAGGATATTTACTCAAATACTGCCTGTGTAAGTTTATTTTATTGGAAATACAGAATAATACAGGCATAGTCAGAAGACAACCATAAGCATGTGCAGACAGTCTGCAGCATCGCAGGAAGTCTGAAGATTGTTAAGATGTGCAAATTATTTTAAAATCTGGAATACAAAGGTGGAGGTTGATTCTAAATAACTAACAAAAACAAACTGATTCGGCAGCTTCTGCAGTCATCAACAAGTTTAAGTTCATGAGAACCAAGGACTCCCATGGACACCCACTGCGTCCATTGTGGACTCCCTCTCCTTCTGTTTCCTGGGGACCATCATCACCCAGCAACTCAAGTGTGCAGTACATCAGCTTCCTCATCAAAAAAACTCAGCAATGGATGAACTTCCTGAGGCAGCTGAAGAAATTCAACCTGCCCAAGAAGATGATGGTGCACTTCTACCATCCATCCTCAGCTTCTCCATCACCGTCTGCTGCAGCCACCACCAGGGACAAGGGCAGACTGCAGCGTATCATTCCCCCCATAAATCAGACTGTAGCCTAGCCAATTTTTTGTTTTATACAAATGCAGACTGTATCTATATTTATAGCATATTTGTACTGTTATTTACTGTTCATTGTCCATCTGTACAGCTCCTTCACCTTTTGTATATATTGTATTGTTATTTTTTGTGCCTATTGTATATTTTGGACACTTTCATATACCCCAATTCAATTTTGGGCTATTTTCTCCTGACCCTTATTTTTATTGTTATGCTAACTATATGTTGATTGTTTTTGCACCAATTTACCTCGTCAAATTCCTTGTATGTGCAAATGTACTTGGCAAGAAATAAAATACTGATTCTGATTCATCCTGCAAAAAAATTAAAACACAAACTTGAGAAAAAACTTACCAGAGTTTAGCTACTAAGTAATAGCTTACACGTAATTAATGAAACAGGTTAAATGTGATGTAAAGGTTGGTTTGATAACAAGCAGTCATATGAATCACATTGCATTCAGGCTGAAGGCTGTACTCCTGACTATTGTGAGGTGGAAAATGGTGTGCCACAGGGCTCAGTCTTGGGTCCACTGTTAAAATTTACATCAATAGCAGTGGTCAAATGTCTCTATGGTAAACTTTTTGGATGATGCTGTTATTTATTGCTCTGCTTCTACATGAGGTCAGACTGACAAAACTCATGATGTTCACAAACTCAAAAAAAGGTCCCTTAACATTCCTACTACTGTCACAACTCGAGGTGATGTGACTGTATCTTAAAGACAACACATTGGGTTTTCAACTGATGAGTCACAGTCTTTAAGCTTCATATTAAGCAACTTGTTAACAAGATGAAGCTGTGGCTGAGTTTTTATTTATAAAATAAATATTTTTCCTGTGCTGCCAAAAAGCACCTTATTGATGCAACTTGTTTGGCTAAATTAACTATGGTGATGTTTTGCGCAGCTTTGAAATGCCCTACATTTTTGGATAAGATCATCTTCAAATGGGTAGAAGAATTTTCAGATGCTGTTCCTGCTGCAGGAAAGGTTGTGTCTTGGGGAGCTGATCTCTTTAAATCTTTCGAATAGCATATTAAAGGTACTGAGGGAAGATGTTTCAGGAAGTACATGCTTTGGCTGATGCTTTTTGCTCTGTGACACTGAACTGACTGGTTATTTCTGTTGCTCTGTGACTGGTATTCATGTCTGTAACTTGGTAAAGGTGTCCTGTAACAAAATGTCTTCTCTTTAAAGCAGTTAAAAGAGCCCTGGAGCAGTGTTGTGCTCAAGAACACACTATCTGAGACCAAGACTTGCCCAAGACCAGAATGCATCAAGACCAAGACAAGACTAATGCTACGGCCACACCGGACGTGAATTAGCAAAGAAGCGCATTAAGATTACATACAAAGTCAATGCAAAGACGTGTTTGGACGCAGATTCGCCCCGGGTGGCCACTGGACGCATTTGGCGTGGCACGTATGGATCGTCCAGCACGTTTGGGCCGTCAAATGCCTCTACGCTCGAGTTGAAAATATTGAACTTTCGATGCAAATTTACATGATGCTGTGCCGCGGCAGCCAATCAGTGATGACATTCCCCCCCGACATCATTAATTTGATGACATGTGACACTCCGGCCAGCTGCTCCGGCTCAAACCCCTCTGAAAGATGGAGGAGAGGTTGATCTGCGCTGTTTGCCATCATCCGAAGCTATACAATTCGACGTGTGTACTCTACAGAGACCGGAACAAAAAGGAGCAGGCTTGGGTGAAAGTCTCTGAGGAGGCAGGTTTTGAAGGTAAGTTCTGTGAATATTCGTTTCCAGCTGGATTTGCCTGAACGGGTCATCACTGAGTCCGACTGGCTCCGGCTCTCTACTCTGCCTGCGCAGTGACGCGCATTAGCGCATCGCCCCTCAGCTTGTCAGAAAGGTCCAGCGTCCAGCCTCGGGCGTTACGCGCAGCGCGTCACAGGGACTACGCGCATTTAAATTCGCCAATTCGCGTGCAGTGTGGCCGTAGCATAAGACTTTTGGGAGTCAAGACCAAGACCAAGACAAGCCAAGACCACTTAAATCATTTTTTTAAAACAATGACAAGGTTGAACAGTTAAGGAGGATGTCCCTCACTCACACCAGGAAGGTTGCAGTCATCACAGGTGGAAATAACAAATAACCTAAAGCTTTGTTGTTTTACCGAACGTTCCTTCTTATCCACATAATAGAAGTTGGAAAAAACAGCAAATCAGTGCTGGTCTTGACGGAAAATCCCGAGTCCAGCCAGTTTGAGACCGAGACAAGACCGAGTAAAAATGCTCTTGAGTCCATACAAGACCAAAACATATAAAATGTGGTCTTGAGACCAGTCTCAAGACTAAGACTGGTCTTGTGTAACACAACACCACCTTGGAGTGCAGAACAGCATAACACCTCTTGCTTAACTCTCAGTGCTCAGAGAAATTGCTGTGCCCTTTTCAGGAAAATGCATTAAAAAACTGCATTTTTTTTTTGACCTCCTAGGGTTTATGGTGTCATAGATATACACCCTTCCCCTACATGTCAGCTTCTTGCCAGTCACAGGCAGGCACTGTGACTGTTTTGAAAGTCCTCTCCATAGCCTGCGACTCCTCTGCCCACCTCTGATCAGATAACCTTTGGGCAGCCAAACAGAGAGAGCACATTATCATAGCTTCCTGTAGCCTCTGATCCAGATATTCCAAAGAAGATGAAAAAAAGAGCTGCATCTGGGGTGCTGGTTTAGCGGAGTGGTTAGCAACCCGGGACGTCCAAAATACATACTTCTGCCAGCCCGGGTTCGAATTCAGCCTGTGGCCAGTTTGCAGAGTGTCTTCCCCTACTCTCTCACCCCCTTTCACAAGCTTATCCACTGTCTCTCTCCTATCAATAAAAGACAAAATGCCCCAAAAATACATTAAAAAGAGCTGGATCTGATTCCTTTACAGATGTGAATTTTTCATTCTTATCCAACTTAAGTCAATCGTTGCTCAATAGACACTCAAGACCAGATGGAAATGGTCAAACACGCCGAGACAGAAGACCTTTTACTGTTGGCCAAGACACTCTTGTAAATGAGATTCTTAATCTCAATGATTTACTCCTGGTTAAACACAAGTTTGAAATGAAAGAAAGAGAATGAAGCTGTGGTGGAGGGGGGGATGTAAGATCTTTTCATGAGGTCCTACAGTGGTGGCAATATCCCTGCTTCAGCAGCCATAATAGACTCTAACTAATGATGGATGACTTTAAAGACTTCTTACAGGAATGATAAGAACAACTGCCACTTTGCTGCAGGATTAATCCATGAACATTAATTAATGATCATCTGCAGAAACAAAATTTTATTTTTTTCCAGTTTAGGGTCTTCTAAAACCATTAAAACACATAAAACTAAAGGGGGAAAAAAACTGAAAGAGCAGTCTTGACACTTTGACGCATACCAATACCTGGGCAGTGCCTGGGCATGTCTGCTGCTGTTGACTGGTGACGAAAGAAAGAAAAGGAAGAAAGAAATGAAGAAGAAACTTTGACAAGAACAGCTGAAGAGGAAAGAAATAAAATCATACAACTTCAAGGAGGTAAATCACACAGAAGAGCTGCCATAGTATCCTCCTCTGACTCTAATTACACGTTTGTAGCTCACTAATGAGAAGGCACAGAAACAAACAAGTGAACGAGAGAAGCACGACCGGAATTAGTGTTTCGAAGGTCCAGGGCAAAAAAAACAATCGGAGGACCCTTCCTCCATTTAGCTGGAAAGCAGATGTGTGTTTTTTAATATTTTGAGGCTTTTGGGTTACTGCAATAAGTAACAAAACTGTGGATATGTATTTGAAGCACTTAGTAAATAGCCAGGTATACCCAACCTACTTACCAATTTCCCTCGTCAATGCTAAATGCTATTAGCTTCTATGTGCAAATTAGACAGTGTCAGGACAGTGCCTTGAATCTGTATTGTTATTTTTATTAATATTTAATATATTGTATATAATATCTCAAGATATTACTATATTTTCTTAAATAGTTTACATTATGTAGTTAAAGTAAATGCATTAACATATCAAAAAACATTTGCAAGTTTCATCAAAACACTGCTAATTTAGCTGTATAACTTTCTAAGAGGCAGGTAAACTGCTGGTGTTTTTCTATTTGCTATGCTTAAAAATGGATTAACATTTTTCTAAAGCAAACTGGCAAAATAAGTCATAAAATAGCAAAAACGTGTTGGAAGCTTTTCACCGACAAATTGTTATTTCTTATAATAGGGAGACGTTTTTTCAAAGTTACATTGCTTCATTAGGTAACAAAATTAAAACAGCATCTTAGGGCCACTTTGAGGAAAAGAGGATCATCTTTTGAATTTAGTTTAATAAAAGTTTAAGGTTATTAAAATGAACATTTAAGAAATCATATATACTTTTCAGGTTTATAAGTCATTCATTTACTTATGACTTAAATATGTAATATCTGATCTCAAAACACTAACTCTGTTTAGATATCGTGATGATAGAAAGCTGCTTCTGTTTATTCCAATGACGAGAAAATGAGTCTGGCTCGTCTCTCAGTGATTTTGACTTAAGATAGATGCTTGTCATATTTTCCCATTCAAACCAGCAACGCTGACCATGCACTCAGGCCCTGTCCACACAGAGACAGAAATGATCTATTTCATTTTTGGTTTTCAAAAGTTTTTCAGTTAACACGGCATTATTTCAAGAAATGTGTCTGATCCACATTAAAACGGAAAATGCTCTAGTATGTTGTGGTGTTGTAACTCTGACACAGACATTGGCCAAACCAAAGAGGAAGACATGGATAAAACACATAAAACATGTGCAACACTAAAAAACCCCCCACAAGAAATAGAAGACGGCTTAACTGCAAAAGAAAGCTGCCTGTGTTTTCCTGCCAAATTTAAATTATTTTACATGTCATTGTCAAAATACAGTGATGGGTGGGGATTTGAAAATTATTACTTTGGGAACTTGGTTTAAAATGTGCTTTTTCAAGCTGCCAAAACACTGGTGTCATGTGGCCAAAACTCCAACCCCATACGAAACCTATGTAGATAATCCTTAATGCAAATCCATGTGGAGGCCCTTTTGGCTATGTTGAATGGTAGGTGTTTTTCCTCTGGTGTTAGCAGGCATGTTAAGTAAATATTTCATTGTTTATATTTCATATTAAGACATATCTGATTATCTTTACCAATTATTTAATCAAAAAGTTTTGTGAGTACTCTTACTGGTGTCAGTAACTGCTGTAACCACAGAAACCACAGATGCAAGCAACCATGGATCACCAGCCAACAAGGTCACCTGTGAAACAATAACACTGGGCTCGTCTAAAATGTCAGCAACATTTGTATCCTCAGGGTGTTTTTAATCCAGCATTAAAGTGAGGAGGCAGGTGAATGTCTGTGCTGGCTGATAAATAGTCCAGTCAGCAACACTTAAAACAGTGACAGTTCAGCAACGTCAGCCGCAACACATGTTAATATCAGTGATAATGTTGTATAATGTGGCATCACCCGCAGGAGAGGCCGGTGTAGGGTGTCAAGTTTTTGGCCTAAAATACCATTTCATGTCAACAGAGCAGGAGTTTTCCAAAGTATGCATTTTCAGTGACCTAAAACGCTGTTTAAAAAACAAGACAAGGACATAGGGTCAGCCTCCAAGAAGTGGTGGGATGATGGTTTCCTCCAATCACAGATCTCGCTCTCTATCAGTTAATGTATCAGGGATGTTAATTCATGTTTTTTTTCTCATTGTTTGGGGTTTGGGTGCCTTCCCATGCTTACAAAAGTTTTCTTCAGGTACTCTGGTTTCCTCCTGCAGACTAAAAACAAGTTAACTGGTGTCTCTAAATTGCTCTTCGGTATAAATGTGTGTGTGAATGATTGTCTGTCTCTATATGAGCCATGTGATTGTCAGCCAGGATGTACCGTTTCTCGAGTAGCATGTCAGCTGGGATGGGTTTTAGCCCGCTGCAACCCTGAAAAGGATAAGGGGTATGGAGAATGGATTTATGGGTGGATGAATGGTAATGAAACTGCCAGTTAGGCTGGTTTTATCCAGAACTGTAACGCTATTTTAGGAATTTAGACAGTGTGGGAACTGAACATCATTGTTTTAAGCCAAAGAGAGATAGAGAAGACTTAATAGTACAAATGTTTTTGGTAAATACTTTTTTCACATAATTTTTGCACTACCAACACAATCATCTGTAGGATTGGATAATGTGCTGGAGATATTTTTTTTTAAATAAAATGATATTTCAAAACAGATTTGATGCAGTGAGTATTCAAATAAAAATAATGTAATTTGGTGAGGAGCAAGGAAAAACAAAGCACCTACTAAGTTTCAGCTGCTTGTCGTTGCTAACTTTTATGAAAAAATGCTGGAAATTTCTGGCAATTCTTTAAGACTGAAATTGTATTTTTCCATATTTGCTATTGATTAATTTACACAAATGGTTAATAACATTTACATCTAATGTTTCCAGTGTGTTTGTACAATTTAAACAGTATGCAGTTTGCCTTCAGTATCTTTTACCAAAAAACACGCAATGTTGTTTTAATTGGACAAATATGTTGCCAACATTGTATTACAGCATAAGAACTGAGAAATTAAGAAAAAAAAATGTGTCTTTGGTCCGTCTATCATCCCTCCCACAAAAAGCAAAATCCCTCCCCTCCACCTTCAGACAAAGTGTTGAACAATTTCCCTAGTGATGGCATTTGGGGAACTCCCACCTCCTCATGGGAGACACTCTCTGAGTCAGATATTTGCATTACCCACAGCTGGCTTCAGTGGAAGAAACATGTTTAGGGATGTCAGTGAAGTAGTCATGGGCAACGCCAAACTTTTTTTATGGTTAATAGCGAACAGACTTGACATGACAAAGCACTTTTTCTCGTCTCTTTGGTTACACAAAGCAGCTTCACACTGCAGGTCACATCTACTCATTCATACCCAATCATGCCCATTCATGCCCATCACTCACAGATGGCTGATTGAATCAACCAATATCAGCTAACACATTAACCCCCCTTGGGTAAGTAAGTGTCTTGTCCAAGTGCTCATGGTGATGAGTGTGCAACCTTCTGATGATCAGCCAAGTGTACTATCAGACTGCACCAAATAGCTCTGTGGCAGTATCCTGCAGCTGTGGTTCAACTGAATACACCAGGTTTACCTCTTTTACAGAATCAGACAGTTAGAGTCTGTTTGATTAAAATCAGCCCCAGGTCACTTGACACTGAGACAGTTTTGGCTGCCACGGCACAATTGTTTTGTGCACAACTGATACGCAAATATGTGTCACACTGAATGTGAAAATAAAGATAAGCACAATAATCCCCTCAGAAATATTTGCAGTTTTGTTCAGTTTATTTGCAACGTCCTTGGTGTGTAGAGGCCTTTACTCTGCTGTCACAATAAACATTAGAGTACAGCACCACAACAACCCACACTCACCTATTGAGAGAGGCATTGTCAGGCAAAGTTTATAAGCATCAACACTAAAACAGTCTGTTCTGAGTGGGGCTGAAACACAGGGGTTTTAAGTATGCCAAGATCAAATATCTGTGAGAATCTTTAGGAAAATATGATAAAAATATGTTGTACTTGCTTCTGCCGGTCCAGGTTCGAATCCCACCTGTGACCAGGTTGCAGAGTGCCTTCCCCTACTTTCTCACCCCCTTTCACAAGCCTATCCACTGTCTCTCTCCTATCAATAAAGGCACAAAATGCCAAAAAAATACATTGAAAATATCTATCTATCTATCTATCTATCTATCTATCTATCTATCTATCTATCTATCTATCTATCTATCTATCTATCTATCTATCTATCCATCTATCCATCTATCTATCTATATATGTATATATATATATATATATATATATATATACATATATATATATATGTTCTGGAGACTATAGGATCAGGTTGTTAAAAAGAGTGAAAAGTGGGACCTTTAAAGGAGACATATCATGCTTGTTTCTCCTTTTCACTATGCCAGACTAGGATGCCTGTAAAGCGTTTCTGCCCTCAGTACAAGTCATTTAGTTCCTTCATTGCCCCACAATAGCATTCTCAAAATCCTCATTTTAGGCCATTATAAAGCCCTCGTTGAAACACTCGGATCTCAGGATGACCTAAAGTTACCTCGCAACGTCACAGCCCTTTGTGCTCTGATTGGTCAGTTCTATCGGGGGTTGAGCCAGCCTGTCCTTCTTCTTCTACTGTATTTTCTGGCAGGCTCAAAGCAGCGACCGCGTATTGAGTCCCCCTACAGGCCAGAGCTGGTAATGAGTGAGTGTGAGCTAGGGATCTATATACCCCTGCTGGTGGATGTGTTCCTCGGTGACGGTTTTGTGGCTAACGGACATCACAGAGGAGGAAGTGTTTTATCAGATTACTCCAATAAAAAGAAAGGTACCTCGTGTCGTCATGACGTTTGAAATCTCGCGGACATCTCGCAATGACCTATTTTCAGAGGCATCAAATCTCGTTCTAGGATATCAGAAAAAATACAATATCTCATTTTCTGAAAATTAAGGGGGTGTAAGGTCTTGTTTTCAAATTTATTATATTATATGTCAGTATTAAATCATGCATCAGCATGATATGTCTCCTTTAAACAAAAAAAAAACAAGAATATAAATACACAAAAAGATTTGGAACGTTGAAATTAAAGTTTAAAAAATCTAAATAATTAAGTGTATTATCCTTCACTTTCATGAAAAACATAAACTTGCATGAAATTCAACTGTTACTTTAAAAAGGCATGAATGAGTCGACACTTTAAAATTTACAATAAAAGACGGGGATGTGTTCACAGGTGGGTCAAACTAAGGAGTTATGGGTTTTATTATATAGCTCTGCCTCAATGCTGCAGCAAAAACAGAAGTCTTAATCTGCAAACACTGAGAAATGTATCATTTTTAATGTTCAAAAACTGCAGACAGACTTTAGTACATTGAATAAATTGTGTGATTTTCTTGGCAATGTCTTGCACTTAAACCTTGCCAACTAACTATAAGTTCAAAACACACGTCTTGACCATGTACAGTAACTTTATTTGGATACTGTTGTTATATTGGAAGCTCACCTTGTCTGTAAATCCCCCTGGAGCACGAGGCCCCAGGTAACGCCTACCTTTACCTAATGATTAAACTCCCTATGTGGAGTATTAAAGTCCGCACGAACAGGCTCGTTGATTTAACAAAGTTACACAAAGAGCTGGAAAAATCACAACACAGGCTGAAAAACTTCCTGAAGAAACCAGGAGAACTTCCCGCATGTCCTGCTGTCAAACGAGGAAATACAGGAAACCCCTCTGAATGTGTGTGAAGGTTACACACACACACTGTTTAAGGCACAGATCAGAGTGTGTGTTTGTGTACGTTACCATTTCTTTGACTCGATCAGCTGCACCTCCAGCTCCCTGCTCCCATAATAATCCACGTCTCCTCTGTTACAGAATATAATCCATGGACGACACACTGACTCACTGCCAACAAATCTTTCCTCTGGCCTCTCACACACTCCCTGCTTTTACTCCTCCCTCATTCTTACACTTCCCTCCCCCTCTCCTCCCTCCCTCGCTCTTCTCTCATGGAGGGAGTCAGTTTGTCTTCCTGATGTGACAAAGCTGCTCATCAGAGAAACAAACCGAGGAACATGTCAACACTCCAAGCTAGGGCTGGAAAACATGAACCAAAAATTAGATCTACATCATTGTTCCAAACATAGACCGACAAAATCTAAAGGCAGGGCAGGATATCAGTTTAAAGGGACTGTGAGGAGTTTCTAAGTAATTACAAAAAAGTCTCACTTTTAGATATATGCCTGATGGAAATACACACTTTAAGATGAGTTTTATAGCATCAAAATAGGTTATCTATAAATGCTATTCCTTAGCCTTCCGGTCGGGTCGGACAAGCCTGGACTGGCCTGGATAAACAACTTCGGGAACAAGACCATTAAAACTAGAGCAAATTTATATTATTCGGACATGTAGAGCACCGGGCTGTCAGTAGCGATATATAGCCGGCTACAAAACTACGATACTAAGTTTTCCAAAATGTGCTTGTTGTCACACATCAAAAACTACCGCTACATAACTAGAAAGAGATACATTACCTCATCACTTTGCATCCTGTAAGTTGTTGAAAAAAGAAGTTGTAAAGCAATGCAGAGTTCTGAGGAAGGTCCGAGCTGCATTCATTAGCATCACAACGAATACACGCTTTGGATTGCACACGTCTTGTGGTGCGTTCCAGTTGTAGTCAGATGTAGGAATTTTGAGTTCCGAGTAGGAAACTGCAACTGAAACGTCCCCCACAGTCAGAATTTCCTCCTGAGAACGCGGTGAAACCTCACCACCCCCAAGTTGACAATCAAAGATGGATGCCCCCAGTGTGAACAGTTATTTAGCTCCTGTAATAATCCATTTATTTGCACTTCTGACTGGGGTGTGTCGCTCTAGATCAGCTGTATACATCGTATTGTTAGACTTATATTTACAAAAATGCTGCCATATTGATAATCACATTCTTCATGTGATATTTGTGAACAATAACGCAGGCGTGCTAACAACAGCTAACAATAGCCTGGTAGATCGGCTTGTTTTTTTCCGACCTCAACTGGAACGCTGATAACTCTGAGATGATGTCACTCCCAGTTCCGAGGTCACTTGAACGCAACATTACGACAGTCGCCGCGCATGCTCATAGGTAGCAGAGTCTTTTACGTTGCTGGTAATAGATTTCCCCTAGATTTTCCCTTTAACTGCAATAAAATGATTTGTTGAGAAAAATTTGAAAAAGAAATCAATTACTTGCTGGGGTATTGACATTTATGTTCCTTTGTGGAAAGGAAAAATTGCATATTGGGAATAAAATGTCTCAATTATGGCAAGTTTTTCCTTTGTGTGATGTCAGTTTATGACGCTATGACCTCTGCTTACTTAAGTGTTGTGCTGTAGCAGACACTGTCAAGATTTAGCTAGCTACACTTTGTTATTTGAAATATGTACATTAGGGCTGAATGATTTCAGGAAAAGATCTAATTGCGATTTTCAGATCGGCTGAACCTAAACCAGTACTGAAAACCGAAACCGTACCAGCATTATCAGGTGACATGTGAGATTTAAACTTATATACAATGTTGTAGAATGATGCGAAATGGTGAAAAGCACACAATGTCAAAATTAACAGGTCTTACAGAAAAATGTAAAATACCAGGACCACAAAAACTGAACCATTATATCACAGGGGTTTACTGTTTACCCAACAGGCTGCTTTTTTAGAATCAAGTCTCTGGAAAATAAAATCATGCCATCAAAGACATTTTGGTTAATTTAAGTATAATTTTGCCAAAAGTATGCTTGTGCTTTGTTTACATGGAAAATGATCCCCAGAGGGGCTGTAGCCCACACTTTAGTGAGCACTGGTCTAAGTTATACTAAAACAGTGGTTCCCAAACTGGGGTACTCGTAGCCCCAGGGGTACGCAAAACGATGTAAGGGGTACGCGGATACCTGTCGGGTTTCAAACTGTTGTTTCAGTTGTTCAAATTCAAACTGGCAAATGTTTGTATTGTCAGCTTTGATAAAGGCCTGACGTGTTGGCAGAGAGGCTGGATTCGTGAGGCATGTAGCACCCTATAATAATTTACTGATAATGTAATAATGCCTGATAGTGCAACAAAATTTTCACAGAACTCAATCAAACATGTAATAAAACTTGTTAATGTAATAACTTAACCAATAATGTAATAAAATATCCTGACTGGTACTGTTAATACCTTATGGTGTTATTGGGATTTTTTTGGTATATTATGAAAATAACCTGTAAAAGGCAGTCAGCTCTTTGGCAGGAAGTTTAGCGATAAATTCCTAAAAATGTCATAAGGTAATACAAAACCAGTTAAAATGTTAGTACAATATCAGTCAGGATATTTTTATTACAGTATTCAGGCGTTATTACATTATAGGATGCTACAAGGCATCTTGGAGAAGGAAATCTGTCCTGAATTATGTAAGATTCTTATAGTAACATAACTCAATAAGCCTGTGGTGAGTTTGTACTTGACATTTTTGAGTTCATTAGTGAATATGTTCCAGAAATGTACATGATTTTTTCCAAAGTGAACTGTTATTGTCCACTGAAATTGCTGGTAAATAAATCTATTTAGTGAGAAATAACTGACTTAGACAGATTTTATTTGTATGTTATGGAGGTGGGGGTGACTGCAGGCTTACAGACACATTTCTTTTCTAGCTGTTATAGGTAGGGATGTATATTGTTATGATTTTATCGATACCGACACAGATACCAATATTCCTTATTGAGATCGATACTAATCGATACTCTTATCGATACTACAACATGTAATTTTGTGTAAAAAATAAAGACTTTACAAGATATTAAAAGATTCAACCTTTTTTTTTATCACCACAAGGTAATAATAAAGCTTCAACAGAATAGAAGTAATGCATTACAAATGCTTCTCAGAGGCAAAAAAAGCTAAGTAGATGGCAAAACCCCTTCATGCTGCCCAACAGACTGCATCAAAAGACTGCATGAACAGACAGACCCATATATCTTGTGCTGCTAAAACTGATGCTGTAATGATGACTACTAGGGCTCTCACTTTATATTCAATATTCGAATAACCATTTGAATATGGGGATAAATATCCGTAACCGAATAGTAAATAAATATTCGAATGTAAAATATTGAGTGTAGCAGCACATCAGGGCACCTGGAGTAGTGGACCGTTTCATCCAACAGAGGGCGCTGCGAGCGCAGCTTGACCGTCAGTCACATCCGGTGCTCTCTTGACCTCAGTAAACAAAGAGTTTCCGCTCCGAGCGGACATTAACAGCTCCGAATCATCCAAGGAGAGCTGTGCCGTCGGCTTTCCATCCAAGTAATACAGCCGAGTGCAGCAACGCTTCGTCAATAGTTTAACCTTGTGTGACTATATTGTTTTCGGCAGGGTTTTTACCGAAGAGCGGATAATAGAGTCTCTGTCAGTGCTGCAGTCTTTAGTGTTAGTCGGGCTGCTAACTCTACTTGTGTTGCTATAGCAATCAAACAGCCCTCACTCCTTTAGCTTTATAGTGTGTTTGGTGATGTTGCTAGTATTTCCCCCCTTGGACGCAACTTCCCTCTGACAAAGATTGCATCGGGCTGAGTTTTCATTAACTTTGCTAAAGTGAGCACAAACTTTCAAGCGCTTAGCCCTCACCAACATGCTTGAGCCGGACAGTGGTAGTGTCGTAACTACGTGACAGTTGAAGGGGCAGTTAAGTATCGATAACAGTACAGTTTTTCCAGATTCTTAACGGTGTTCGGGTACCGACCCAATTAGGGACCGGTACATGAAAGTACCAGTCCACGGTATACATCCCAAGTTATAGGTGCATAAGAGTAAGGGGGTACATGGCTGGAGGTCAAGTGTCTGAAGGGGTACAGGCTGGGAAAAGTTTGGGAACCACTGTACTAAAACACTGGCAACATACTTTGAGGCAGTAACACCATCTGGTGAGATGAAACCCAAAGGAGACACAAAAGGCTATTTCTGGTGAATCATGAACGAAAAAGTTTATGTTGTACAAAAGCCCAAAGTAGAAATGAATCCATCAGGGGGAAACAAAGTACAAGTTTGGTCACTTTTTTGAGATCTTGAATGTCATTACCTTGGTATGACTGAGCTGTTTTTTTACAGATAACATCATAAAACAACTAAAAAACTCTAAAAAAAAAAAAAACGACATTTACACATTACCATTCCTAAAGGATTAAAATCAAATGGATGCACGCAGGCCAACCAAGGGATTTTGTTTTTAACTGTTAGTTTCATTGTGTCTCTTTTTCAGTTTTCCTGCATCTGAGCCCTTAACTTTACCATTTTTAATCAAAGGGGTTTAAATTTCTAAAAAAATTGAAGTTCCAGGTAATATTTAATAAGAAAGTGGCTGGACTATTTGAAAAAGACTGATGAAGACAATGTGTGGGAGTATCCTTATAGTTATTGATAATTAAAAACAAAAAATGACCCACTGTGGGGTGACTTCTACTGTTGTTGTGGTATCAAACAGGAATCAGTATTATTTGGTTTTCAAAGAAGAATCTTAGCAGAATTTAAACTCTGATACTGTGACAGCCCTACTCTTGTCTTTTCTTCTGAGCCCTCCTTCATCTCTTGTTCTCGTACAGCGCAGGAGATCAGTACAGTAAGGAGAGAAAGGAGGTATGCAGGCGTGCAGAGGAAGTGGAGGATTTGTTGGGTGGGGTGCAGAACTGATTAGACATGAGGGTGAAACATTCACTCAGTGGAAGCATCAGGAGGAAACTACACAGACTGTAAAAAAGTTTATCGTTGTCATAAAATGATTAGAGAGGAGACATGTTCATGTGAGGATGCCTTGAAAAACTTAATGAGATCAGTGCTTCTTGAGTTTTGTAGATAAAGAACGGGCCATCTTTGTCTGAATGAGTGATTATGGACTCAACTTCTACAAATTATTAACAGGTTCTTAAAAAAAATAACAAAATTGCAGTTTTATACCCTAGATTGTAAAAGCAAGGTGAGAAAAGATACAAACGTCAATTCAAATGAAGTTGGAATGATGTGTAAAACATAAATTAGCACATAAAACAATGATCTGCAAATTCTTTTCAACCTATATTCAATTGAATGCACTAAAAAGACAAGATATCAATGTTCAAACTGATAAAGGTCATTGTTTTTAGGACATTTTCACTCATTTTGAATTTAATACATACTCACTTTGCAAAAAAAAAAAGTTGACAAATGGGCAACAAAAGACTGGAAAAGGTGAGGAAAGTTATAAAAACACCTGCATGGCTCGTTTCACAGGTTAACTGGAAGCAGGTGATAGTCGTGATTGGGTGTAAAAGGAGCATCCCTGAAAGCCTCAGTCATTTATAAACATGGGTGGAGAGAGGATTACCAATTTATTATCAGCTGCGTGAGAAATATAAATGCTATTCCTTAGCCTTCCGGTCGGGTCGGACAGGGCTGGACTGGCCTGGATACTCAACTTTGGGAACAAGACAATTAAAACTGGAGAAAATTTATATTATTAGCACATCTTAGAGCACCGGGCTGTAAGTAGCGATATATATAGCCGGATACAAAACTATAATACTAAGTTTTCCAAAATGTGCTTGTTGTCACACATCAAAAACTACCGCTACGTAACTAGAAAGAGATACATTACCTCGTCACTTTGCATCCTGTGAGTTGTTGAAAAAAGAAGTTGTAACGCAATGCAGAGTTCTGAGGAAGGTCCGAGCTGCATAACAACAAAAACACGCTTTGGATTGCACACGTCTTGCGGTGCGTTCCAGTAGTAGTCAGAAGTAGGAATTTTGAGTTCCAACTAGGAAACTGCAAGTGGAACGTCCCCCAAAGTCGGAATTTCCTACTGGGAACTCGGTGAAACCTCGCCACCCCCGAGTTGACGATCGAAAATGGATGCCCCCAGTGTGAACAGTTATTTAGCTCCTGTAATAATCAATTTATTTGCACTTCTGACTGGGGTGTGGCGCTCTAGATTAGTTGTATACATAGTATTGTTAGACTTATATTTACAAAAATGCTGCCATAGTGATAATCACATTCTTTATGTGATATTTGTGAACAATAACGCAGGCGTGCTAGCAACAGCTAACAATAGCCTGGTAGATCGGCATGTTTTTTTCAGACTTCAACTGGAATGTTGATAAGTCGGAGATGATGTCACTCCCAGTTCCGAGGTTACTGCAACGCAGCATTACGACAGTCACTGCGCATGCTCATGGGTAGCAGAGTCTTTATATTGCCGGTAATAGATTCTCCTCACAGTCCCTTTAACTGTATTAATTTTTTCCTTTTTTATTTACTATCTATTGTAAAGCACCTTTCTTCACTAAAATGGTTGTTGTAAAGGGCTGCATAAATAAAGGACACTTACATTTAAAGTTGTAAAGAAATTTGGGATGTCATCATCTACAGCTCATAATGCCAGCATTAAAACAAACATCATTCTCAGGAGCTCAGGAACCCTTTGAAAGACTACTGTCGGCTCCCACAGATCATCACTACATCTACAAGTTAAAGTTAAGATGCTAAGCCAAAGACATATATCAACAACATCCAGAAACTCCATCAGCCCAAGCCCAACCAACTGGACTGACGCAAAGTGGAAAAAGTGCTGTGGTCTGAGGAGACCACTATTTAACGTGTTTAGGGAAATCCTATGTTTAAAGGTTTGAAATTCCCTCTTGTATTTTCGGAGGCATTTTACGCAGGACAGCATTTCTTATTCATAGAGGACTGAATATTCCATTGTGTTTGCCTAATGTTGTGTAAACTAATGAAAAAGTAAAATGATCAAGTGGAAATTCTTTGTGTTTGTGTTGCAGGCAGTGAAGCGGGGCCTCACATATCTCAAAATACTGGCGTGTACATTTAATTAGACACAAGCCAACTCTTGCCAAAGCCTGTCAGCAGAAGAGCAAAATATCTTTTCCATGTAAAAATGTTGTCAGTGATGTTCTTTGTTCTTGATTTGAAATTTGTCCAGGTCTGATAAAAACTGACAATAAAAGCAGGAAGCATCCATGCTCGTTCTCGTAAGAGCAGGCATTGCTTCACTTCAACCTCAAAGTTCAAACATCGCCATTATCTTCTCTAAGGTGCACATCCAGCTGCACGAGCTGGCTCTGTCTGACTCTAAAGTCATTTATGGGGTCACCAATGTTTTGCATCTGTTTTTCATATTATTTTCCAGGCACAAATCTTGCAAACCAGAATAAATATCAAATCTCATACACTAGGGATGAACATAAGGCCAGACAGCCTGGACCTTAAAGGATAAGTTCGGTTTCTACAGCTTTCACATTGTTCATAGAATGAAGTAGAACAATATACTCACCCAGAAGGCTTTCCTGATCCAAACAGTGCTTCAGGAGGTATTTAGATCCAAAATCGAGTGGCGGACATCCGTCTAATGGTAGCACACGGGGCATGTATAGCGTCGCTCCTAAAACTGCATTAATCATCCAAAAACTCATTAGTTTCACCAATATTTCATCATGGTCCGCTCGTGCTACTCCTCCACGAAGGTCCAGGGTAGCTCCACCCATGTTTTCGTAACTGTGCTGACCTCTGAACTGAAAACTTCCTTTACGGCTGTCGCGCAAGCGCAGTACGGCTCATTGTTTCTGGGGCGACCGCCGGCTACTCAACAACTTTCTTCTTCCAGTTTTGTGCAAAATGGACGAATATCTATCGGATGAAAATGTTGTGGATGAGAACTTTGAATATGATGGGTGTCCTTACAGTTTCGGGCCAGAGTTTACAGATGAGGAGCTCATCGAAAGGAGGACGCGGAGGCAAAGAGAACAACAGCTGGCCAGAGAGCAGTCTTCAGTTCAGAAGTCAGCACAGTCACGAAAACACGTCTGAAGAGACACAGACTGTAATGGAGGAGTAGCACGTGCGGACAATGATGAAGTATTGGTGAAACTAATGAGTTTTTGGACGATTAATGCAGTTTTAGGAGCGGTGCTATACATGCCCCGTCCGCTACCATTATACGGATGTCCACCGCTCGATTTTGGATCTAAATATCTCCCGAAGCACTGTTTGGATCAGGAAAGCCTTCTGGGTGAGCATATTGTTCTACTTCATTCTATAAACAATGTTAAAGCTTTAGAAACCGAACTTATCCTTTAAGTCTAGTAAGTGTGATGCTGAGTCAGCATGGTTGGTTGAACCCTTTAACTTCCATCTTAAGTGCTTGGCTGAAGTCAGTATATAGAAGAATAGTTAAATTTCTGAGAAAACATAACGTCGTTGTTTGTTTCTGTCAGTTGTTGGAATGCCGAAAAAATGCAAACAAAGCAAAAGAACTGATATTTTCTTTTTGTAGGATTTTAAGGTTTAAAAGACTAACAGCTATTAGTATTATTACCATTAGTATTATTTTAAATACTTTACTTAACCATGTACTGATAATATGAGTTATATATAATATAAAATTCATAAAAAACATTTTTGTCTCTTTGTCAAACTCAGTATATTATCAGCTATTTTAGGATATTTTGATAGATATTCGAACATTTTTGCATTTTCTAATTGGTTTTAATCCCAAATAATGCATTTTTATGTCATCACAATCAACTGTTACCTTTAAACCTTTCAATCCCACACCAAGAAAATACCCGTCTTATTTTTTCTCTGTTCCCTGAGGTAGTAATAATAATAATAATAATAATAATAATGAACTTTATTTTCATAGGACTTTTAAAAACATTGGATTACAAAGTGCTTTGACAGCAATCAGGAACATAAGACAACAAAGCACAAGAGTTTAAAGAGGACATATGCTTGTTTCTCCTTTTCACTATGCCAGACTAGGATGCCTGTAAAGTATTTCTGCCCTCAGTACAAGTCATTTAGTTCCTTCATTGCCCCACAATAGCGTTCTCAAAATCCTCATTTTAGGCCATTATGAAGCTCTAGTTGAAACACTTGGATCTGAGGATGACCTAAAGTTACCTCGCAATGTCACAGCCCTTTGTGCTCTGATTGGTCAATTCTACCGGGGGTAGAGCCAGCCTGTCCTTCTTCTTCTACTGTATTTTCTGGCAGGCTCAATGCAGCGACCGCGTATTGAGTCCCCCTCCAGGCCAGAGCTGGTAATGAGTGAATGTGAGCTAGGGATCTATATACCCCTGCTGGTGGATGTGTTCCTCGGTGACGGTTTTGTGGCTGACGGACATCACAGAGGAGGAAGTGTTTTATCAGATTACTCCAATAAAAAGAAAGGTACCTCGTGTCGTCACGACGTTTGAAATCTCGCGGACATCTCGCAATGACCTATTTTCAGAGGCATCAAATCTCGTTCTAGGATATCAGAAAAAATACAATATCTAATTTTTTGAAAATTAAGGGGGTGTAAGGTCTTGTTTTCAAATTTATTATATTATATGTAAGTATTAAATCATGCATCAGCATGATATGTCTCCTTTAAACAGAAGGAAAACAGAACTGAAAAAGGTTAATTAAAATCAAAGAACATTTAGGACATACACAAATGGCAAAATTAAATTGAGAAAGTTCCACAACACATAAATAACTTAAACCCCATAAAGTAGGCACAACAGTCCAGGCACAGTCACTGAACATAGACACGCAGAGGTGTTAACGAACTGTGAAAAACTTGAAGAAGAGTTCCTTCGAGGGTTTTGGAGATACAGCATCAGTAATAACGGTTCATACAATTTTTGCTTGGAAATAAAAACCAAAACTCAGTGCATCCGAGGTCAAGACTATTGTCAAGACTTTCATCTAAGACGGTCAAACCATTAACAACTCATTTCTTATCAGTCAATGTTCCAGCTATAAACATGCACACAATGTTTTAAACAAAGGTTATTTAAGGGGGATAAACTGTTTAAGTGTGGGACCATTTCTGTCGACACTTCGTCAGAAAAAGGAGTTGCCTCATTAAACGCTCATTATCTCTCTCCCTGCCTCTTCATGCTCTTTAGTGAACACTCAGGTCGGGTAAATACCGCAGGAACACGTCTGATCTCAGATCTGCCCCCGAGGGTTTTTATTCAGCGTTAACACGTGGCAGGAACACACATGCACACCAAGAGAGTGAGGAGATGAGCACTGTAATGGATTTAAAATATTTAACCCTTCTATGATGTTCAGGTCAAATCAGACCACTTTACAACTTCATACAAACATAAAAAAAATATTTTTCCTCTGATTTCCTCAAGGCCTTGATATGATGATGATATCCTCCACACCAGACATTTGAACATATTAAACTGCTGATCAGCACTTTCATTGAATTTTGACTGGTCTAATCAACTTTGAAACACCTGTGGTGTTCCCGGTCAAAAGTGACCAGCATAGAAAATGAATGGGTAATACTAGGTTATGTTCATCCTTTAGATGGAAAACATCCATGCAGACCCACACATCCACAGCCAAACCCCCCTGTGGATGTGGATGGCTGTCAGGTTTTCCACACTTACATGTTCAGGCTTACATTTGTTTGTTTTTTTGAAATTAAGTCAAATATTGATCAGATGTGTCCATGTCAGGAAACTGTGAAAATAGCTCATATTTCAGTTTTTATGGAAACAAGCTTCTTATGTTAAACATAGCCAACATTTATGATGAAATTATAGCATGAAATTTAACTGTAAGAGAGAGAGTCTGTTTAGTTTTGGAACATATCTTGTTAAAATTATTGAAGAACATGAATCATGCATTTTTGTGTCACTTTTTTTAAGATGGAAAAAAATCACTTAAAATCCTTTATCAGAACTGGGTCATACTTCAGGATGGGAATTGATAAGATTTTATTGATACCATGCTGTTCACGATCCTGCTTACTGGTCCGATTCTTTAATGATTCCCTTATCAATTCCTGCTGATTTTCTTAGTGGGAAAAAAACTGGACCACACAGGTTTTCAGAGGCACCCATGTCCACAATTCAACACTCCTGATTTTCATCGCCAAAGTTCTGTAAAGATAAATGCTTTTACAAGTTACTGGTATTCCACTATCTGAAAGATTGACAGTCAATGTTTTATTGTCAAAAACAAGACAATTTGGACCAATCCTGCCCACTGTCTGACATGATTTTTGACTTCTTTGTTGTGATTTCATCTGATTCATCTGATGAGCGTGTCACATCTTTAATTTCCAAAGCATGTAGATCAACAAAGTGGAAGGAAGTGATAAGGGAACTGAAAGGCCAAAAGTCTATTGATATCCACTCCTTCAGGGGTGTCAAACTGATCCAGTAAAGGGCCACTGTGGCTGCAGGTTTTCTTTCCAACCAAGCAAAAACACACCTGACACAAATTATTCAATCAACTGGATTGTCTTTACATGGTTGATTTGTTGGATCAGGTGTGTTCTTGCTTGGTTGGAATGAAAACCTGCAGCCACAGTGGCCCTTTACTGGATCAGTTTGACACCTGTGCCTTAAGGGATTTGTTTTTGATTCTCAGCTGGAATTGTTTTTCGATTCCCATCCAAGTCATACTGCTCAGTCCTAGGAGAAAGACATTGCAAAAACTGTTCAAGCATTTTGTGACAATTGCTTTTTTATAGCATTGGTCTCCAACTTTTTAATGGTAATACCTCAAAGTAAGGTAAGTTGTGGAAGAACATTGTCTAAAGACAGTGGGCCTTCTGGCTTCATCATCTTTTTATTTATCGGTGAAGGAAATTATTTACTGTCCACAGCTGGCCATTGTCAAAAATACCTTTTGGGGTTTGCTGAGGGCTGAATGAATATGTGAAAAAGAGAACTGGGCTGCATTTGGCTCACTCGCCACAGTTTGGCCACCTCTGATTTATCTCCTAAATATTCTTATCAAATCAAATAAAACTTTATTCATAAGGCACTGTTCATACTTAAAAGCAACACAAAGTGCCTCACAGAGGCTAAAAACAACATAAAAACAGAACCCCGCCCTCACAAATACAGAGACATATCCATGAGGAGCGCAGCCGGAGACTTCCTCCCCCTACAGACACAAGGCCCCACACCACAGTACAGGGGCCTCCAGCCATGCGGGTGGAGCCATTCCCCGGCAGCGGCCCCAGAAGTGGACCAGGAGCAGTTCCCAGTGTGGAGAGCCCCCATGAGGAAGCACTGGAGCTAAAAACCATCATACTAAAACAGTCATAAAAATATAAGAAAAGGGGGAAGTAAAAAAAGAGATAAAATAACATAAAAATGGATATCTGAAATAACGCAAAAAATTAAGAATTCAATATGATAAGAAATTTGACGACAAGAATGAAGAAGTTATAAAATAATAGAAGAATAAAAAAAAGAGGAATAAATAAGTCGATTAAATCAAGTTAAAACTTATATAAATCTCGACTAAGAGTGTAAATGTAGGAAAAGTTTTCTCAAACATTGAGTTCACAAGATCACATTCACAGGTTCATGAGAGGTTGCAGGACCTTGACATCTGACCTATAACCTCCAAAACTGGATAAATGCATCAAAGAGTCCAGTAGTATATTTAGCAAAAGTCTAAAGACAATCTCCCAGAGAGTTTTACATTCACAAGAATCAACCCGAGTAACATTCAGATTCAAAAATCTTAATCGAGTTTTCCACATTCCCGGCCTTTCTACATGACAAAAAATCTGACTGGATTAAGTCTCTGTCAAACATTTTTGTTTAGTTTTTATATGTTGACAAAAATGTGAGTTAATTTATTTTTTGTCTTTATTTTTGACGTTTTTTTTTTCTAGTTTTCATCAGGGGAACAAAGGCTGTTGAGAAAAACTATGATGAAAATAGTTATTCACCAAAACTAACGATGCCAGATGGAAAGATTGATTTCTGACCCATATATGACATGAACTAAGATCATGTGACCCAATCTGATACCTGCAGGTGGGAGTCAGAGGGGGCGGAGCTTAGGTCAGGACCAATCACAAAGGGTAAAAGTGAACCTTCAGCCCTCAGAGACTGACCCCTGTGTGCCTGCTCTGTCTCCTCTTGTTGTCAGAGGATTGGTGGGTTCAGAGACTGGATTTGTGTTAAACTCCAACACATTTATAGATGCTTACCAACACAGACGTGACTAACAGACACTGACAGCAGCCCGTGTCACCTGCTCCAAACCTTTTCTGCTTGGTGACCAAAAACATTCCTGTTCTCTGACTCAGACGCTTCAATCCATGGTCACTGTTACCGGACAGAACGAGGACACTCACAAACAGCCACACACAAACACTGCTGTGATTCACTTCACAGTGTTTGAGAGCACAAAGCAGGGGGAATTCTGCCATTTGAAGGCCACCGGCAGGAAACACAAATGAGGCCTTTTTTTAACCTAAAACAACAAGTGTTAAAATTTAGGGCTCCATTTGAACAGACACTGCTCTCTCAGGCGGGGTTAGAGCACATGTGGGTCTCTCCCCGAGGTAAATATCTATGTACTTGTAACTCACAACAAATGTGTTCATACACAGCTATATAAGACAGAGCAGGGGCAAATAGCGGCCCCAAGGCTTTTTATTTCTTATGAACCGAAAGGCAGCTGCTCTGTCTCGATGGGAGATCGCTGCAGAAGAGATATAAGATTCCACAGAGACAAAAGCTTTGTTTAATCATCCGTTCTGTTTGTTAGTTTATCTGAGAGCAGACTAGACAGGAGCAGACAGTTCACTGACTCACTTTAGAGAAACATTGACCTCTTCCAAACAGTTGAGCTGAAATTTGAACTCTATTAAAACATAATAAACAAGCAGGAGAGTCTGCAAAATTCTTAAAGGGTCTTTTTTCTCTGTATTCAGAATAAGTCTTCATTCAAGCATTGTTTGTACAGAGGAGATACTTCATAAGTGTTGAAACATGTAGTCGCATGATCTTTCAACTGCAAAGTTAGATGCACTACACCAAACTGTGGACAAACACTTGCTGAAATGCACACAGATGGCCATCAGCAGATTATCAGTGATCTGTTAATTATAAAAGCTCTGAACACATCTGTATGAGGGTGGCTGTGAATTATTTGTCTGATTTTCATAAAGAGCTGTTAAAATCTGCTTTAACCTGAATATCCCAATTAATAAAGAAAAACATTTGACATCCCTTGTCCTGAAAACTGTTATTAATATTAAAAATGTTGATGCAGTGTTAATAAATAAAACTAGAAAAGCACTCGGAGAGCGCAGACCTCCGCCAGCGCCACAGTCCTCTCCCATATTGTGATTTTCACCATAAATATTAGTTCTACTTTTATTTCATCGAAATATTTAGATTCCTTGACCATGAAAACATACCATTAGCAATTGGATTCATAATGATATGTATTTTAGTTCAGTAGTTATATTTTTCGTCATGGCGGATCCAGACGGTGATCCGGATCAACACCAAAATCGAATCAGTTCTTCCTTTTCCCATGCTGAACATTTCCTGAAAACTTCATCCAAATCCATCCATTACTTTTTGAGTTATTTTGTTCACAGACGGACGGACGGATGGACAAACAAACTCTCCCGAAAACATAACCTCCTTGGCGGAGGTAACAACAGATATTATAACACAAACAGCGTAAAGAAGTATAACTCGTTTTTTTGTCTCTTAGGGGCTGTTTACATAAGGCCAAATATGGTCAAATCCGATAAGTTTTCATTGCATATTGTCCTGGTTTTGATGTTTACACAAGAACACTAGACGGAGTGCCCGAATCCGCAATCTTCTGAAACCATGGCCCAGGGTGGAGAGTTTTCAAAAATGCTCCTCCATGCAGCTCCATCCAAAGTCAAAGCGTTTCAGGGTGAAACGCTGACGTCACTGCATGCTCAGTACTTTTTCACATGAAGGCTGCGTGCGCATACCAGGAACAACAACAGCTTCGGCCGTCAAATGAGCAACATGTGTGCCGCTTACCATGCAAAGTTTGTTATCTAGACAAAACTATCCAGTCAGACATTTTTGTCCAAACTGATTTGTTGTCCAGAACAGAAACTCCTGCAACTTGGTGCGTCCACTCGCCATTGTTGTTTGAGAAGTTTTTCTTCTTTGTACGTGTGTTGTAGTAGCGCTGTCTCCTACATTGCCATCTACTGAACCGGCATGCACGCTACAGCAGTTTCATTCGTTCCCAGCGTCGTCGTCTGAATGCGGATCGAGTTTGAATACACAAAGGAAAAACATTTGTGTTTTAAGTCACAGAGTCTCATAGCCTTAATCTGTGCATAATAGGGGTTCCAGTTGATCGTCCCAGTGACCTCTCACTTTCTCTCATCGCTCCCCTGTTTATGCATTAATTAACAAAATTAATCTCTATATATTAACCTCTGATTATATTCTGGCCCGACATGAAGTGACTCTGAAAATGCCGGCTGCAGCTCTGTGCACAGTTTCGGGAGGATCGCCCCCAGGAACCAAAAACGGCTCCGAATGCACGCTCTCTTTGGATTGCAAAATTTACATTGTCTGCTCGCACTGCTAAAGCAGCCGTTGTGTTTAGCGATATTTTTTCCACCAATTTTACTCATGCTTTTACTCGTAGAACAGCAGACACGTGGGTGTGTTAATTGTTCATAAGTGTTAATTGTTCTTGTATCTCTGAGGACTAATAGTTTTCAGATTTATTGAGTCTATTTTACAGTTTCCAGCATCACCTCTAAGTGTCGCCACAGGAGCAACAGCAGTAGAAATGTGTGTACGCCAGCCATGAAGTTGCCGTGAGGTACTGCACATTCGTTTCACTCTTGATACATCTGAACTTTGCATACATCTGAAAAAGAGCGTAAGCCATGTTTTTGTATATACACAAACTTTGTACATGAGGCCCCTGGTGACTGATTAGGGAGACTTTGTTGATACAGAGGCCATTCTGCTTATTGTTCAGTTTCTTTTACGATTCCCTAACTATTCTGATTCCATATTCTGTGTGGGTAACATTTGGCCTGCACAAGTTTTCAGTGGAAACAATGTCAAACCTGATGTTCAATCTCATACTGAATAGATGAATGCTTCTGCAAGTTTCTTGTGTTTCCACAAACTAAACTCTGTACACCATCATTTTGTCAGCAATTAAGACACAATTTGGATCCCTGTGTCCTATGATCATATTTTTACTTCTTAGCTTTTATTTCTGATTTCCTTTCTGATGATAAAGAAAAAGACTTATTACACTGAATACTCATGGGAGTCATTGATTTTTAGCTGGAATTGGTTTACAATCTCCGTCCCTACTTTGGAGGCCACTGGAAAACATTAAGCTCATTGTGTTCAACAAACCAGTTTGAGATGAAACGAGCTTTGTGAGAGAATGCTCTATCCTGGAAAGGGCAAGGTGCTTGCCAACGCATCGCTATGCCAACAAGTTTGATAACTCAAGCTTTTTGGCTAGCCAATAGTGAGAAAGCACTTTCAAAAGCCATTTACACTCACAAATGAGTAGGAATGGGAGTTTATCATTTTTTTATTGTTTCCACTGTCATTTTTTATTCCGCCTATTGTCACGTCTGCCCGTTTAGTATCAGTCTTTTTATTTTCTCCTCATGTTTCATGTCTCATTTTTCCTGATTTATGTAGAAGTCACTCACCCATGTTTCTATTTCAGGATTGTTTCTCATCCCTTCCCCTCACCATGTGCACCTGCCCCTGATCTTGGCTTCCCACACCTGTGTCTCATCCCTCCCCATTACCTTACGCATTTAACCTGTTGTCTCTCCCGGGTCTTGTTGCCTGTTGACTGTGCTTTCTATTCACACTCCAGCACTCCTGACTTAAAGACGCAAAGATTTGTCCTTTGCGTTTTAGAATTCTTCTGCGTTCAGACGAGTTAATCCACTGTAGTATGCATGCTGGTTCAGTAGATGGCGGTGTAGGTCTGCTGAGGCAGCGCTGCTACAACACACGAACGAAGAAGAAAAACTTTCACAAACAACAATGGTGAACAGACGCGCAAAGACGCAGGAGTTTCTTTTCTGGACAACAAATCAGTTCAGAAAACAAATCTGTCTCTATAGTTTTGTCTGGATAACAACCCGAGCACGGTAAGACGCTCACACATTACTTGGCGGACGGCCAAAGCTGTTGTTGTTCCTGGTATGCACGCGCAGCCTTCATCTGAAAAAGTACTGTGCATGCGGTGGCGCCGGCGTTTCACCCTGAAACGCTCTGATGCGGGTTTACACGGGGCTGCATGGAGAGCGTTTTGGAAACTTTTCACCCTGGAGCCTGTTTTCAAAAGTTTCCGTTTTCAACAAGTTTCCACGTAGACGCAAGGCCAAAACGCAATGAAAACTCATCGCATTCGACTGTTTTCGGCGCCATGTAAACGACCCCTAATTTAACCTTTACTTAACCAGATAAAAAAAACATTGAGCTCAAGATCTCACTCTGTTCTTATCTTGATTCAACATAACTCCAACCTTGCCTTTTTTGCCTCATGTTATGGATACCTCTGCTTTGCCTGACTGCTTATCTGTGCACCAAACCTGGTCTGTATTAAACGGTGATGCTGCAAACCAACTGTTGTCTGAAGTCTTGCATGCGGGTTCTTTCTGGTTATTTTCATGGCACCTTTTGTTTTGATTCTTCATTAATTCACTGATGTATTCCTGTAGATCACTGTTTGGAAAAATTTGACCTAAACTGATGTTTGGTGTCAACAATGTCAAACTCATGGCACTTTGATGTTTGATGCTATGCTGTAATGACACACGCTACAGCATGTTGCTGGTATTTTCATCTTTGCTTAAAATTACTGACACAAGATATTGAGCAGTCTGTATCTGTCTACCTCTGTCTCCTGCCTGCCATTTTCACAACTTTGACTTCTTTTTCCCCTTTTTTCTGTTGGCTGCCTCTGACGGGAGGGTAACAGCCTTGATTTGCAGGGCATGTAGAATTCAGAGGAAGGAATCAATAAGGGAATTTTTAACCATGAACTTCTACGGTAGTGATTCTTCAAGCCACTTGTTATTGATTTTTTATGATTCCCATACAGTTGAGTCTCCTATTAAAGTCTTTTCTATCCTTTATGGTCTATACACACACAGAGACGGCATTTTGTGTCCATGAAACTAGACGTTTTAAAAACTCAGAAACATTTCCTGTGTTTTTGAGTAGATAGGAACAGTTTTCTGGCCTTGAACATCACCAAGTGGACTGTTTTCTCCTCTGTGTGTGAGGTCCCTGTGCAACGTTATCACTACTTCTGCTGAGTGGTGAATGTTTTCGGTATAAAGTACCAGATATTTCCAAAAGCAGTTTTATCTCATGTTTGAAGGCTGCATTGAGATTCAGTGGCAAGGTGTTGACAGACAGCAGAGCATGGTGTCAAACTTCAGCACTACAGTGACGCCATGAACAGGGACTAAGTGGAACTCCAGTTACAGCTGCTCTCCCACTATGTTACTGCAACATGCAACACTTAAAACTGTTGATACTCAAATTTGTTGCCACTAAGCTTCTAAAAGAAGTCAGAAACTAATCAAGCTAAACATTCAAGCACCTAAAAACTGTTTTTGTTCAGCAATTCAAGTAAATAACTATAATTTGACATCTTAATCAAGAAAAAGTAATGTGCTTTACATTTTTTCTGTTTTTATTTTGTAAAAAAAGTACATTTTTAAATTCAAGGATATAAACAATAATTCTATTTTTGCATTAAAATGTGTTAGCTAAGGAGCTTCTACATACTGACGTATCAATAGTTACAGAAACAGAATAAAATATTTTGGCAATAACAATACTGTTAAATTAGGACAGCTGTGGCATTGACCTTGATGGTCTAATAAATTTGTTATACAGATTTGTAAATTGGTGTGTGTATGTATCTGTGTGTGTAAGAATATAGAATATAAGATTTGCTCAAATTCCTATGATTAAAAAAGAAAAGAAAAACAGGCCAAAAGCCAAAATTGTCAAAACCCAACCAAAACACGGTAAAAAATTGACGCACATACAAAGTCGTAGCCCAAGCAATGTTGCATCCCTTCATCTCTGTATGTAGCTGACAGCATCCGAATGCAAGTTAATGTGTTTTAATGTGGATGAAGATGTTTTAAGAAAGCATGCATGGACAAGAATATTTTCTAAACAACGAATCAAACCTCCTTTTTAAAAATATGACTGTGTGAACGCAACTTTAATTGCACAGACATGTTAGCATGATTTGAAAAAGCAGGGGAAAGTTGTGGGCTTCTTTTGAATGGTGCCAAATCAAAATCGAAACACACAAGTAGTCTTATCTAAGTTTTGACAACATGCTTGTCAATATTAGACGTTTTGCCTGCAACTTATGAAAATGAAAGATGATAGGTCATCCAAACTTTGCTGTCTTGGACTACTGCTTTGTGGCTGTTGTATCAAACAGATTTCAATATCATTTGATTATTGGTGATAAAATAAAAATTTTCCTTAAATTAAATAGTAATTCTCCACTGAAGTAAAATGATCTTGTGGTAAGTAATCATACTTTTTAAGTGGTTCTTGCAGTAAACCACATTTGATTGACAACTAAACCTGGTTTGTGTTTTCTTTTCCACTTACAAACTAACTTCCAAATTCAGCTACTTAAATGCCACCATACCACTATAATCAATTGTGCCATTTGAATATAAAAAGATAGATCTTAAAGATTTGTTGCATTGCTCAGCGCTAAAAGCAAGACAGTTCATAAACTAAAGAAATTGAACAAACTTTCTCCTGCAAAACTCAACAATGCAATCATTTCCGGTCATTTCTAACTGATATAAAGAACAGATCAACAAGAATAGACTTAGAAACAAAGTCCTGGTCCTACCTCAGGGTCCTACATGTGATGGTGTGTGTATTAAAGTCCAGTTTTTGTCTGTGAGAGCCTGAGCTTCTCCGTGTGTCCACGTCCACCTGTCGTCTCCTCCTCGACTCGACAGAGCAAACTGAGTCACTGTGAAGACCTGCCCCCTTCGTTTGTCTTATTGTTTACGGCACACATTTGAGTCTCCCTGGCTCTATCTGAGAGTGTGTGTTTGTGTGTGTGTCTGTGTGTGTGTGCTGGTATGCAGGGCTGGTTTGGGTGTGTGTGTATAAATAGCAGCGTGGGGAGGGACAGAGGATCGCAGAGCAGCTGACTCAACACATTCTAGTTTGGCCGAGTGCTCATCACACCAAGCTCCCTGTTTGTGTGTGCTGCTACTCAAAACACACACTACGGTCCAACAAACTCACACCACAGGACGGTCCAACAACCTCACTCCTCAGGAAAGTCCAAAAAGCTCTGATTGCAGCATGGTCCGAAAAACTCACACAACAGGACGGTCCAACAAACTTGCACAACAGGTCAGTGCAACAAACTCAGATGACAGGACAATCACAAACTCACACCACAGGATGGCCAAACAAGTTAAGACTGCAGGACGGTCTGAAAAGCTCAGACTGCAGGATGGTCTGACAAACTGAGACTGCAGGACGGTCTGACAAACCCAGGCTGCAGGACAGTCCAAAAAACTCAGACTACAAGATGGTCCGACAAACTGAGGGTGTTTTCACACCAACCACATTTAGTGCGCACCAAAGAAGTTTTGGCCCAGGGTTTGGTACGTTAGTGTCAATGTGAATGTAACCACCGCACTCTGGTGCACACCAAATCAGCCGGTCCGAGACCTCCATGAAGGGGTGGTCTCGATCCGCTCCATCTCCCGACATTTGGTGCGGTTTCACTGGTGTGAAACAAAGTGGTCCGAACCGATCTACTTTTGATACATTACTTCCTGTTAATCCCACAGTTGAATCTTCTCCTGACTCAATTTGTCAATTTTTTTATTCTGGTTGAGGATTACGATGATTTACGAGGGTCCAGAAGGTCGCTGATGTCGTCTCAAACATGATAAAAAAACACATTTGAAGGAAAATGTAGAAGAGGGTGAAACGTAAACATCGGTTGTCCTGTGCATGGATATGGTCCTGTGTATGAAATGGTTACCATGGTAGTCTCTTCTTCGTTCTCCTTCGTTGCAGGTTTGGGAACCAGTTGCGTGCATATCGCCCCCTGCTGCTTAAAATTGAGTAAATACACAAGTGGGCCCGGGCATGGTTCGATATTGCTAGTGTGAATGAAAGCCAGCGGGGGAGGGGGAGGGGGCAAACCCAGGGTGAACCGCGCCGCAGTACGGTTCGGAACAAGTGGACCTAATGTGAAAACGCCCTCAGACTGAAGGACGGTCCAACAATCTCAGACTGCGGGATGGCTCAACTTAGTTCCACAATAAATTATTTCTGGTTCATGAAGCTTCCCGACTGTTTTTTCAATGCTGCCTTTTCATTACATTTTGACTTTGGTCTGCACCTGAACACCGTTTCAATGAAAACACACATTTTATAGAACACCTGCCATGGTGCAGTTTTTTTAATTCCTCCGTTTTGGGTTTCTCCATGCGGACAGTGAAAATGGCACTCTGGGACTAAGGCTATGTCCACACGTGGGTTGGTAAGGTTTTTCTGCAAGTCTGTCCTCATATTCACAGGTTCATATCAACTGAGGCAAAGTTTCACTATTAATGACCCAAAAAAAAAAGAAAAGAAACAGCAGGTGTTTCTGGCTTCTTGTTCCATGGTTGATGTGTCTAACATGTTCTCATTTTTGAGAACAGGAAGATGACGGCAGAATTGCTGTCATCTTCCTGTTCTCGAAAACGCAAATCCACACGTCCAACAAAAATTCAAAATAAAAACACATTTTTTTGATGGTCCAACGCCCATTGGAGATAGTCTCACCATGAAGTCCGAATGATGGGCCCCGCATTGCTTAACCTGCCTTAATCATTTTTTCTCTGGTGAAAAAAACATTAAATCACCCCAAGTAAGCAAGAAAAAACCCACCAGTAGCCAGCTCGATGTTGTGCTAACAGACCTCGTTCACACTATGGCCCATGAACAGTATAAAAGAAATACAAGCTCAATGGACACTCAAAACTAGGGCTGGGCGATACAGCTGAGAAATAACACTCAATTTACAATTTTAATCGATTTTTCACACCCTAAAAGAAACAAAACTCCCAGTGACATAAAATGAAACGAATCAAGTTTTGCCTTTATGTTGTCTAAATGTTTTCCTCTTAAAGTCAAAGTCTGGGTCATAAAAGGTTGATTATGTAGTATAAACGTAGGCAGGTTTGTCTACATAAACACTAAAAGGCTGAGGTATTTTTACAGTATTAGCATGAAACTCTCTGGTCAATATTTAATCTACTTAAATAACAAATACAAGCCTGTGAAAGTGCTTGTGCAAACCCTACAAGGTCGACCATCATGAAAATTGTATTTTTTTCAAAAATTGCAACTACTTACAATTCGACTAAGGCAAAAAAAAAAAATCTTGATTTTTAATTTTTTAAATCTTCTGCAGAAAATAATTCGAATTAATCGATTTAATCGTTTTTTTTGCCCAGCTCTACTCAAAACTCTCCACTGACTTTCTCCTACATCTCCTCTCTGTGGTTCATTCTTTGAACACTTAAAAAGCCACGTGCTCAGATGCCAGTGTGCAGCATTGTTTGCTTCCTCCTCTGTCTGGGATGTCTTCCTCTTCATTGTTTACTCTTGAAGCTGATTGGCTGTTGCTTCAAGGATTCAGGCAAATTTGTCTCAGAAGTTGAAAATTTTCAACTGTGGCAAAAAGGGCAAAATTTGCGCTGCTCAACAAATTTGTTGCACAATGGGTATTTTTGCATCTTCTCATTCAGTCTCAATGTATTTTCTACAAACTGAAATTCCTGTTTTGTATGAACCTGCTTAGCACTGTTGCAGACATGCACCAAAACCACAGGAGACGACATGGAGCATGCACATTAAACACGTCTGATGTAAATAAGCACAAAAGAGGATGTAGAAGACTAGTAAACTGCTAAAGAGTGCTCACTGAGAGTACTGCCAGAGAAAATCAAATTAATACAGTCTGTGGTCACAATGGAGTGATATAATGGATGCATTCAGGCGCAGTATCCGAAGCATATGAAAAACAAGGATTTGGATATTTTGGGAGTTTATAGTGCAATAATTTTGTCACTTGCCATGGCACGGAGATGTAAACGTCATACAGAATGTTGTTCTGCACTTCGATAGCTTAAGCTTTTTTCAAATAGATTGAAAATTCACGATCTTTAAATAAATGACAAACAAATAAAAAAACGACACTCCCTGGTGGTGAGGTGTTGTCAACTACAAATGGGGTTAATGTATTAACTTAAGTTTGGGAGCAGGACACCTTCACAAACCACATCTCTAATCAGCTGATGAGCCTACTTATACTCGACAATCCCTTTTTACTCGGTTTGTCTGCGACTCTTCCACGACCCTCCAAAACTTCATATTCCACCCCTGTGTTTTCTTTTCTCCATTCAGCTCCATGCCTACCTCATCCTTAGGGGGATTGAGATCAGCTTTGACAGAATATGACAAGACAGAACCCCCTCATGTCGAGTCTCCTGATGCCAGGCTGCATGACGTCTTTCTAGACGCCGTAACACTCAACATACGATATCTCACGTCACACGTTCATCATTGTCATTCCTCATAGTACTAAATCTCCATTAAACCTTCAAATGCATACATTTGTAGCGTGGTCCTTGCCAGCGAAACAGGTCTTTGAAAATTAACCCAGCTGAAATTTTACTTGTCATGGAGCAAATAAATAACGTTATTGTGGAACTAAAATCCCAGTTATTTCCTATTTTATTTGCTTCTGTTTGTCCTCTTTCTGCATTGTTCCTTCTTTTACTTTGATCAAACAGTTTTTGCACTCCTGGCTTTATGAGTGTTAAATTGAGGTGCTAATGATGTTTTAATTCATTTGTTATTTTTGCTGGAGTGCAGGCTGTTAAACCAGTCAGACTGGCCAGTCATTCAGTAACCTGAGATCAGAAACACAGACTTCATTATGTTCATTACAGAGGAATCATTCACTTGACTTGTCACTGATTAGTTATATTAAAACCACCTCAGTTAATGAGTGTGCAGACCTGAGGGTGAATTAAATGCCTAAGCCTGCACAGGGATGGAAAGCTGACAACAGAGGGGATAATCTCAGCAAATTAAGTTTGACATTTTGGAGACCCTAGCATGTCCTAAAACTCACGAGCTTTGTAGAATCCTCCAGTCCAGTGCCTCCTATGTGCTGCGGCACAACCAGACACACACAAGTACAAGGGCCTAATTATTATTATTATTAAATTATGACTATTGTTTTCATTGTTATTATGACTTTAATTATGATTATTGCCCATTGTATTACATTTTCACTCACTTTTTAAACAAAGAGCATTAGTGTCAGGCAGGGAAACTGGAACTATCACTGTTTTATGCCTCCATAAAGAAACTGTATTTAAACAGTATTCAAGAAATAGTACTCTTCCACTTTCTTAAATCCATTTTCATTTAGAAAAATGACATTATTTATCCAGATCCACCATTGAGTTGGATGGGGAACTGAACTTTGAAATACACTATAAACAGGGATATATAGCTTTCTGGCATTAAATACTGATAGGGCAGGTAGTACAATCGGAAATCTGAGAAATCGGAGAAATATATATATATTTTTTAATTTTGGCTTTTATAGCATTTTGGAAAAGAACTCTTCAATTATTTTTCAACGTACTTCTTTTTTTGTCTTAAAGTGTCTGCCTTCTTTTAGTTAAAACGGTAGGCCTGCTAGACATGAGAAAAAAAATGCTAATTACCTCCTCCAAGGAGGTTATGTTTTCGGGAGAGTTTGTTTGTCCATCTGTGAACAAAATAACTCAAAAAGTAATGGATGGATTTGGATGAAATTTTCAGGAAATGTTCAGCATGGGAAAAGGAAGAAGTGATTCGATTTTGGTGTTGATCCGGATCAGCGTCTGGCAGCCATGGTGAAAAATGTGATTTCTGTGAATAACTACTGAACTAAAACAGATATCACTAGAAAAGCACTCAGAGAGCGCAGACCTCCGCCAGCACCACAGTCCTCACCCATATTGTGATTTTGACCATAAATATTAGTCCTACCTTTATTTCATCTAAATATTTAGATTCCTTGACCATGAAAACATACCATTAGCAATTGGATTCATCATGATATCTATATTAGTTCACAGACGGACAGACAGACAGAGAAACAAACTCTCCCGAAAACATAACCTCCTTGGCGGAGGTAATTATGAATCCAGTTGCTATTGGTATGTTTTCATGGGCAAGGCAGCTAAATATTTATGAAATCCAGTGCTTAATTGGGATAAATTACTTGCAATGAATCACTAAAGACAAAATTGAATTTAAGTAACATCTTGGTGTCTATGCTGTTTAATTTACCTCCAATAAGGTTGTCATTTTTCTTTCTGGCTGATGTTTGCCTGTTTGTTAACAAGATAAATTAACTAACTTAACTTAATTAAGTTTTTCTGAAATTTTCAGACAATTTTTCCATGACATGAAGAATTAACCAAAATTTGGTGGTGACCTCCGTCCAGATCCATGAATTTTGTAAACAATATGTTGACACTGAAAGTTATGATGCAGTTTTCTACATTTCCTCTGATGTCAGCTTTGAAAAAAAATGCAGAAATTAATTAATTCAGTGCCCCCAAGTCTCCTTTCACTGCTAAGCAGATATCACACAAATATCAACTGCTGGATGGCTGAAAATTCAACTAAACAATTCAAAACCTGAAATAGTCCTCCTTAACTTAAAAATAACTCCCCCTTTTAAACCAACAGCCAGATGTGTAGGAGTCATTTTTGATTCTGACTTCACCTTCTCCGCCCACATCAGTAAAGTCATCCAGTCCTATTTCTTTCACTTGCATTCAGTTTCAGAAAATGTAACTAATATTCACCCACAGACCTTGAAACAATAATCCATGCATGCATTTTTGCAGGAGTGTACTACTGCTATTATCTCCTCCCTAGTTGAAATAAAAGATCTTTCTCGCCTCCAACAGTTCAGAAAGCAGCAGCCATGGGCTTTTAACTGGTTTAGTAGACGGCATCACATCACTCCAGTTTGAGCCTCCCTCCACTGGCTTCCTGTCAGTTTTAAAATTGATTTTAAGATTTTGTTTATTACTTTTAAAGGAGTCATGGGCCTGGTCCCCAGCTATATTTCAGAGATACTGATAGCTTATGAGGCGGCCCACAGCGTCAGATCCTCTGCTGAAGGCCTCCTGGTCGCTCCAAAGTCGAGGCTCAAAACTAAATGTGATCGAGTTTTTTCCAACAGAGCTCCTCGACTTTGGAGCAACCTGCCAGAGGAGATAAAACAGACAGTGCAGTCTGTCACTTCTTCTAAGTCACTTTTAAAAACTCACTTTAACAGACCTGCTATTATGTGATGCTGTCTTTTATCGTTAATTTCTCTTATTTTCAGTATTATTGTCTTTTTAGCTTTTCTCTGTCACTATTGCCCTTGTGATTTTACCTCCTACTACCTTTAAGTCCTTCTTTTATTTACATTTTCTATGCTATGTTATCATATTAATGCCACTGCTTACTGTTAATTCAGATTTTATCTAATTATGCATCACCTTTGTTACACTTTCAATCCTTTTATGGATAACTCCTACCATCTCCTACTCATGTATGTTGCTTTATTCTGTCATTGCCATTTTATTATCATTATGATATCAGCCTTTTATAATTGTTCTTTTTCTGCTTTCATCACCTTTTTACTCTTTCTACTACTTTTAATGTTTCTTAGCTTTTATTTCTAATTTTACATTGCAGGGTTCTTATGATATTCTTAAGACATATTAACAGGGCTTTCGATTTAGCACCTTCTTCAGGGCGTAGACTCAAACTGAGTTACTGTCACTTTTGTGTTGCTGTGTCTTGGTGTGGGCAGACGCTCTTTGCTGTGGTTTTCTGACGTCTCTGGCCACATGGGCTCAGGACCTCCTGTTTTGTTGTTGTTTGTGGGCCTGATTGTTGAGCCCACTTTTTGAGTTTAGGTTATTTTCTTCTCCACTGCAGGAGCACTGTTGGTCTATAAGACACCAGAAGCAGCAGTTGCTGTCCTCTTAGCTTTTCTTGATGGTGTCTATTATGCCTCTTGTGTTTTTCTGTAACAGTGCCTTGATTTAAACTGAGCTTTTTGTTTTAGTTTGCTCTTGTGCTGAAGCTCTTGTAATTGCTTTCTTTATGTTCTTGACTGTTTGTCAAAGCACTTTGTTAACCTTTGTTTTTTAAAGTGCTATGCAAATTAATTTCAAATTATTATTAACTGCACAGCTCTTAAATGCATCATGGGAACAAAATATCTTCCATCCCTAATTTTTTCACTTGCCTGAAGCTAGTTCCCCTAAGTTTTTCTTAAACAACCTTGAAGAATTCATTCATTCATTCATTTTCTATACCCGGCTATCCCTTTCGGGGTTGCGGGGGGCTGGAACCGATCCCAGCTATCATCGGGCGAGAGGCGGGGTACACCCTGAACCGGTCGCCAGTCGATCGCAGGGCCACACCTTGAAGAATGAGATCTGTGGGACTATGAAAAGGTCTAAAATTTGACTGACAGTCCTGTTGTTTATGCTCTGACATCTTAAAATCAAACTTGAAACAAAGCTCACAACATAAAAAACCTATCCTTCCAAATAAAAATTTTTAGTGAAGCAAACCAGTTCAATGAGCTGATTAAAAATATAGTAAATTGTTAGATTTCATCTTCTTTGATCTACATTTTTATTTTGCAGGTAAAAAATGTCAAGATAACTATTTTCACAGAAAATGCTGTATGTCAATCTTTCATTATGGCTTGTATCTTATTATCTAAGTGTGTGCTCTGAGTGTGCATTTTAGCTCTGACTTTTTAAGCCGCTGTAAAAAAAAACAAACTTCACCTCACTTTATAATTTACATCCTTACAAATAATTTTTAGGTCCACTCTGTCAGACTGTCTTTATTGTGCAGTCTAATAGTGAAAAAATCGGGGGTGTTGACAGTTTTTATGCAGAAGAAGAAGAAAGAAAAAGGTCAAAGAGTGGAGGACAAAAACGACAGGCAGGAAAATAAAGAGAGAGAGAGAGAACGAGAACAGCAGTTCAGAAACCACACGGGGTTTTCCTGACCACCATCGGCACTTTGCAAAGAAAATTTACACCAACTTTCACACTGCAGAGAAAATGCACATGAACATATCACTGATGGCCAACTAAGAGAGCTGTTTAGCTTTTCTAACATCCTTCTTTACAATCTGTGATCATGTTATCAATACTCCTTCAACAAAAAGTATAACATCTGTCTGTGATTGACAACTTGGAGTCCCCTCGCAAAGACTAATAAGAAACCCTCCTTCATCAAAGCTGCAGGTATCATTTATATTTGTGCCACTGGCCCCAAAACATGTGATTATCTTTCGAAATCCTACCACTGAAGCCACATGAGAGATCGTTAGACACCTGTATCCTCCCTCTGTACTGCATTAACCTTTTAGAAAATTTAGGGGAAACCATCGTTTCAGTCAATCAGTTCAGGGACAGTGCTCTTATTGGATCCCTTTACAAAAGTATATGTGCTTGTTATATTGCAATGAGATTTAGTTGTTGTTTAGATTGTACGGGTAATTCCAATTTTATGAGGGTCTACCTGAAGACCGGAGAGTAGCACCTACTGTTCATATTTTTAAAAGAAAACTCAAGACCTACCTTTTTAATCTGGCTTTTAGTTGATTGTATTTATTATTATTTTACGTTATATTTTAACTTATTTCAACCCTTTTATTTTGTTTTATGACTACATTTCTGTTCAGTTTTTTTGTTCGGAATTTTATTCTTTGTTAAATGCTTTTCCTTTTATTATCCTATTTTAGCTGATTTTATTATGCACCTGATGTTACGCTTTCTCATTTTACTACATTATTTATCCAGCTTTTATTCTATACTGTTATATTATTGTATTTATTTATGTACTTACCCATTTATTTATCTTACCCTCTCGTATTGTCAAGTATTTTTAAGTACTATTTTAGTTTTAGCTCCTGTGTTTCCTCATTTTTTTAAATTCAAGATAGCGTTTCCTCAGTCCTCTAATTCTGTTTTCTGTCAGAATTTCCTTTTTATGTCTTTGTGTGTTTGAGTAAGTGAGCATGTATATTAAATGTGATTTGGGGGAGGGGGGATTGTGGGGGTCTTATGTTTTCATTTTATGCAATTATGCAATTTTCTGCTTTTTATTCCACTTATTGTTATTTTATTTTAGCTTTTTCTCGGATTGAAGGGGTATGCGGTTTGTGTCCCATTTGTGGCTGCAAATAAATTACATAGGACTAAAGCTAATGGCAGCTATAGGCACATAAACAGTTGATTAGCTGGCAAAGTTGCTTCCACTGAAGTCTCATTCAAGGTACATATTCCAGCCTCACCCCTTAATGGAAAGAAAAAGGGATGGAAATTGCTAAGATGTGTCATGTTGGTGACATTTTCTTTTATTTTGCACATTTGTGTTTTTTGTCCAGTCCTTCCTGTTTTATTTTGAAATCATTAACCCTGATCCTATTCCAGATTGTTCCTCTCTGCCTGGCCCCCTGTCTCGTCACACCTTTCTCCTAGCTGTTTCACCCCACCTGTGTCCCATTACCCTTCATTACATCTTGTATTTACCTCATGTCTCCCACTGTTGTGTGCCAGTTCGTTGTGCCTCCCAGTATTCATCATATTTCTTGTCTTGCTGTGTATCACCTTGCTTGTGTTTAGACCTTGCCATCTTTGCCTCATGTTTTGAATGCTGTAGCCCAGTGGTTCCCAAACTTTTCACAGCCTGTACCCCTTCAGACACTTGACCTCCAGCCATGTACCCCCTACTCTCATGCACTTATAACACCGAGAAAAATAAATGCTTAAGCCTGCCGCACTCCCACCTCCCACATTTTACATGCATAACATACAAATAAAATCTATTAAAGTGAATCATTTCTAACTAGATTGATTTACCAGCAATGTCAGTGGGCAACACCAGTCCACTTTTGAAAAAGAAATGTACATTTCTGAAACAGTTTCATTAATGAACTTGAAGCTTTAATGAAAAGGCTGTCTGACTGAACTTACTGTAGATTATTTTAAGAATTTTAGATAATTTAGGACAGATTTCCTTCTCCAAGATGCCTCAGCCTCTCTGCCAACACTTCAAGCCTTTATCAAAGCTCACAATACAAACATTTATCAGTTTGAACTACTGAAACAACTGTTTAGACCTGACAGTTTTTCACGTACCCCCTACATCACTTCGCGTACCCCTGGGGGTACACGTACCCCAGTTGTGGAACCACTGCTGTAGCCTGATCCGAATACCTTTTTGTGTACCAAACTCTGTCTGGTAACAGATAAAACCTTTTTGCCTTTCTGACCTTCGGTGTTGGTGTGTTGCATTTCGTGTCCATTTCTTCTGTGCCTTACTTCAAGTCAAGATTTAATCAATACCATTTGTGGATTCCTTTGTGGATTCTTTTTATTGATTCTCTATGGATTTTGTGTGGAAAGTCAACCTACAGGACTACTTATTTTCAGTGTCAACAGTTTCCGAAAGTGATGCACATCTTGCACAAATAAATGTGTGTGCAGGTCACGAAACAGTTAAGAAACACAAGTTACATGTTGGGTTCACCCCACAGTTCATTAGCTTATTTCAAATACATTTTTGTTAAAAATCATATTACCTTTGGATCGTTTCATGTTCAAATAGTAGTATTTTGAAGTTGGCAGAGTCATATGAGAGGCCAGAGCTGACCTTTTGATCATCACTTCACAGCCAGCACTGATATGATTACGAGCAGTACTTTACATTATGGTAAGGAAGCTAGCGGACTAAGTTACCCAAAAAATGATCCAGGGTGCTTTTGTAACTAACAAAAGCACCCTGCATACTGTTCTACTACTGCAAGTACAGCAGTATGTAGCATACTATATAATGTATTTGATAGTGGTGTGTAATAGGCTGCCAAACGACTGTTATTTTGTAGTGCTACAACCAGCCAAACTGATTTTTAATTTTCTTCTTTTTGTTTATTTGTAAGTGATGACTGTTGCTACAATGTAACAACTACATACAATTACTACAACAATGTCCCTCCCCAACTTCATATCTTAGCTGATTTCATTTTCTGGTCTTGAAAATAAAAGTATACGGTAGCTTAGCCAACAGTTAGCGCCACTATATTATAAGGCTGTCAGTTTTCCTTGAAATCACGATTTTCAAACATACACACAAATAACTGAAGATATTTGGTTATTTTTCCCATAAATGTGGATAAGACTCTCTTCTCCACAACCATTAGAGCATGAGGATATTTATCCCCATGCTCGAATGGTTGTTCGAATATTGAGTATAAGGTGACAGCCCTACTATATTTATGTCCATTTGTTTGGTTTTCCATGATTATCACCACTAAAAATCCTGATACAACATCGATAACAATGTAATAAAACTCAGTTCACAAAGAATAGGAGCTTTCAACTCTCACTGGTGTCTACAGAAGACCATAAAGGACACCAGATAACACAATAACTAATTACACCGTAACACCTGTATTATAATAAGATTTCTGAATCCATGCAGATATAAAAGTCAAGGGTTCAGAGAGGCTAATAGGTCAAAAAAGTCAGAGAAAATAAAAAGAGAAGTTTCTGATTGCAAACACATTTCATCAGCAGCTCAAACAACTGTGTGTGTATGCGTGTGTGTGTGTGTGCGTGTGTGTGTCCCTCACGTCATTGATTTTCTTGCCAAACAGGAAGTGCACAGAAGCGTGGGTGGGAGCTGCAGCTAAAAATAACTATCTGTCATAGAAGTGTTCACACAACAACAGCAAGACGCTCTGAGCCCATGAAGCTAGCATCAAACAGTGGAGAGGTGGATTATGAGTCACATAGGAGATTTTCTGGGGGATTAATTGATCGATGATTTTCGGAGAAACAAAACAAACTTTAAGAGTCTGGGGAATGTTTGAACAGGGATTCATTTTTACTGCATAGCAACAAAAGGAAATAACACAACAACTTGACAGCAAACATGCTGATACAAGCTCTTTTCCGTATTTATGATCTGTTACCATAAGAGCCCGCAGCAAATAAACTTTAACACTTTATAACCCGATGAATCAGATTAATGTTCAGCCCTCTGAGTCCTCCGCAGCCTCAGTGGGATATTTTTCTACATAAACACACATTCATTTCCTTTACTGATTACTATTCTGGCCGTAATCACAGAGGACGGGACACCAGCCAATCACAGGGCTGACATATGGAGGCATACAAACAGATGCAATCACACCTAGGGAAATTTAGAGTGGCTAAATATTTACTTAGGCAAACTGCCCAAACAGGGACAAAAATATTTTCATTTTTAAAAAGTTTTCCTTTTCAAGGAATGCGTCCATCCACATGAAACTGCTGTAGTAGATGTGTCAGGCCTGTAAGTGGTGCTGTAGTGCTGCCTAAGACATACACCAAAACAAGAAAACACGGAGCATGCGCAGAAACCTGTGAGATGTAAACAAACAAAACAAGAGGTAAAAGAGGAGCAGGAGTTTTTTGTTGTTTAAGCCATGACAAGCTTAACACCACATTGAAACCTGAACAACCATGACTCCTTACTGGGCAACAGAGCTAACCACTGCACCACTGTCCAAAAAACTGGATAAACCCCCCAGATGCATGCAGTGAACCAATCCTTGCTCATAACAGTTAATCAGAAATAACATACCTTCCGATTTTAACTTGAGGGCCCATGTTATGCTTCGTGAGTTTCACATCTGCTTTATTGTCATCTATATGGACTTATATAGCGCTTTTCTAGTCTTTTGACTACTCAAAGCTGCTTTACACCGCAGGTCACACCTACCCATTCATACCCATTCGCACCCATTCGCACTCACATTCACTCACTGATGGTTCTGAGTTTCTATGTTAGTTATCCATCAGTATCTCTAACACATTCACGCCCTTTCATGCCCATTTACACGCCACTGACGCAGCAGTGGGAGCAACTTGGGGTTAAGTGTCTTGCCCAAGGACACATCGCCATGTGTCGCCCGGAGCTGGGCTTGAACCTGCAACCTCCCGATCACTGACCAAGCGCACTATCTAACTGCGCCACCGACACCCCTTATGTCTTCTCCAGGTGAAAGAGCATTCATCGGCAAAAGGAGGAAAGTCTGCAGAGCATCTCCCTCACTAAGATTCATGGCGCCAGTGGCTGCTTGAAACAGTTTGTTCACCTGGGCCCCTGCAGACACCTACCAGTGTGACGGCCTACCACTGTTTCAGCAGTTAAAGCCCACTGGCTCAGGGAGGCACTGAACTGACCAGTTATTACGGCTGTGCATCAGCATTCGTTCGCCAGAATAGGCAAGGAATGAGCAACTTTAAAACCAAGAGTATAACCATTTAAATTCAAATGAAATTAGAAATTCTAAAAATAATGAGCTAGGGGTGCTGGTTTGGCGTAGTGGTTAGCACCCCATGTACCTGCCGGTCCAGGTTCGAATCCAGCCTGTGACCAGTTTAAAAAAAAAATAATAATAATAATAATAATGATAATAATAATAATGAGCTAAACACGGTATAATTTTTTGGTTCATTTTCATATTAAAAAAACATGAAAATGAGTTTTACAAAAACAGTTAGAGTCAATTCTATCACTATTTTATGTTTGGATGGCAGGGTTTGTCAGATTTTTATTGCTACAATTCATTTTTCTGATAATTGGCAACTTTGGTGATCATGTGGGTCAAATTATGTTGTCTTGTGTTCAGAGGGCCAAATGTTCAGCAGGAGTATAGAAAAGCCAAATGAGAGTAAATGCAACATGACAGAAAAATAAATACTGTTGATGTCAGTCAGATACCTAACATCTCCACTCATGATATATACTTTTTTGACAAAACAATTATATTGGTCACCTTCTGTGTTTTTTTGTTTTAAAAGACAAACAGAAAAAAAAAATCCAATTTTGAAAATGCATTATTTTTTGAAAAAAGTACTTTTTTCATTTCCTGCAAAAAAGTAATTTTGGAGTTACATGTTTCTGCCTAACAGCAAAAATGTCCAGTTTTCTTCAGAATTTATGATGCAAACATTAATATTTTTACCCTAAAGGCAAAAACTAAAAGCTGAATGGCATTCTCTTACCATGATATTAAAGCCAATTAAGATATTTTAAATCTATTAAACTGAGATAAAAAAAACACATTATTTAATGCTTCATACAAGGCCAAATAAAACCATTTCAACAAATCATATGAACAAATATCTTTTAAAACCAAACATTTAACTAGGTATTAAAGACTATCCTAGCAATCTTTTCATTTGTCAGATTGTAATCAAATTTTTCTTTTTACATTGCCAAGGCAAGTCAGACTGAAGTGCATGATACGGTCTTTTGAAACTAGCTGGTGGACACAATTGGGAAGGAGAAGTGCCCAACCCTGGTATTAGGGCTGGGGATTTCCAGCAACCCCACGATACGATACGTATCCGGATACTAAGGCCACGATATGATATGTATCCGGATACTGAGGCCACGATACGATATGTATCCCAATGCACATAAATTGTGAACAGTGACTTCGCTTTAACAGAATTCCCAGCAACTTTTGTTTTTCTTACATGAAGAAGAAAAAACAAGCATGAGCTTTAATTAATTTTTCAACTTAAGAACTTTAATGCATTTCCCCGAAGATCGTAGACCTAAGTTTAATTTGGAGCATGTGTTTAATCATGCTTCTACTTTACTAAATCTATTGAACTGAGATAAAAAACACATTATTTAATGCTCCATACAAGGCCAAATAAAACCTTTTCAACAAATCATATGAACAAATATCTTTTAAAACCAAACATTTAACTAGGTATTAAAGATTATTCTAGCAATCTTTTCATTTGTCAGATTGTAATTAAATTTTCCTTTTTACATTGCCAAGGTAAGTCAGACTGAAGTACATGATACGGTCTTTTGAAACTAGCTGGTGGACACAATTGGGAAGGAGAAGTGCCCAACCCTGGTATTAGGGCTGGGGATTTCCAGCAACCCCACGATACAATACGTAACCCGATATAGATGCCACGATATGATATGTATCCCAGTGCACATAAATTGTGAACATTGACTACACTTTTAACAGAATTCCAAGCAACTTTTGTTTTTCTTACATGAAGAAGAAAAAACAAGCATGAGCTTTAATTAATTTTTCAACTTAAGAACTTTACTGCATTTCCCCGAAGATCATAGACCTAAGTTTAATTTGGAGCATGTGTTTAATCATGTAGCTTGGCTTCTACTTTGAACTGTGCCATTGTTAATATTACCCAAAGTGTATTTTCAACAACTGTCCAAACATTGAGGCCGTATCGATTCTGTAGAATCCGTATCGATACACGTATCCCTAAGAAGTGCAGGACGATATTTTGCCGGATCGATATTTTGAGCACAGGTCTACCTGGTATAGACCAATATTGGCCTATTTTACAAACATCAGCTATCAGTAAATTAATGTGACGAGCAGTTGTCTGTTTCAGATGTTTTTCTGATGTGTCTTAAAGATTTTGAGCCAACATCTGGGACACCGAAGCACTGACTCATACGAACAGGACAAACTCAGAGCCGTTCTGATTAGAGAAATTTGGTGTTGTTGGCTGCACTGCTATAACAAACACCAGTATTAGCATCACCTCTAATTTTCACAATTGTCTCTTCCCTTACAGTTACAGCCAGAAAGAGAACCATCATGTGGCAGGAGCTCAAACAGAGCACCTCAGACAGAGTGAGAATACAGCAATGTGTTAACAGAATTACACATTACAGAATGTGTTTGTGAACATACCGTAGCAGTCATCAAAAATGACTGTATGATCTTGAGTCAAGGCTAAACAAAGGCTCTTCAACAAGCTAATGTATTTATGACAAACTTTCTAATGGGCTCCCAAATGAAGACATTTATTCACCTCATGGGCTCCAACTGTTTCTCTTGGATTTGTCTATATTTGGGAATCCACTGTTGAGTTTCGGAAAGTTTTTGACCTGTTCTGAAAGCAATGACCTCCATCTGTGGAGTTGCTGACTTCTTCCAAACATTCAGAGCCAATCAACTGCTGAAGTGCGGCTGATTTGCAGAGAATGCACGGCACAAAACCCCCTTGTACTTAATCTGCCCCTATTTGGCAACAGTACACCAGATTCACCTCACTGGCAGGAAGCTGTGGCACGTCTTTAATTATGCATAAATGTTGGTCCCAATAAAAACAAAATGAAAGAGTTATAAAAGAGATGCAACACAACACAGTGAAGGAACATAAAGATATTAATTAATTATACAGACCATTTCTTTTTAAACTGGGACTATAAAACTGTTCATTTCTGCTGTAAAATGAAAACTTTAACATGGAGTGTAATTGTGTTACAGTTCTGCATTGGCTAAATTGTTCAACATGTTTTTACTCCAAATAGCTTTTGTAAATGAAGATTAACTGATAAATCAATCTGTAAACATTTTAACAAAACAAAGAAAAATCAAATTAATAAGCGCTCATAAATGTTTAAGTGCAATCGAATATCAAATTTGAAAATACAAAATTAAAATTAATAAGTTTATATATGTTTTAGATGCTTAGTTATTGTTTTCATTTCAGTTAAAATATTTGTTTCATTTTTCTTTCGATTTATTACATTTCAAATTCTGCTTACAGTTAACACGAGGATATTTTCAAGACATATTCCTAATTTCTTTGGATCTTCAACTCTGCCAAGGGGAGTGTGACATAAACAGAATCTGTTAGTTTGATTGTTGACAAAATATCTCAACAAATTCTCTGCAAAATTTCATTTAATTTTCAGGAAATGTTGGTACTGTAGGAAGTGATTACATTTTGGTGGTGATCTGATGCTAATGCAGGTAGGGCTGAAAGATTTATCGTTTTCAGACCGAAATCGCAATTTTAGACAATGCAATTTTGTGATCGCCAAAGCAGCAATTTTTTTGCAGAGCTCCCGACTGACTCAGGATCTGTTGTGTCAAGTATTATACACATACTGTTTTACAAATTTGTAGACAATCTATATGTTAAAAGTGCTGGTAAGCAGGTCAACAACACAAAGCCTCTGTTTTGAGTACTGAAGTTTGATTTGAAAAAGATTATTTATCATCACTATTGAAGGTGAATAATGTGTTAAGTGTATTTCATCATTTATTTCCTTACTGTTGTCTGTACTGTAAACAAAGTGAATTTTGAACTGAAGTTTGATTTGAAAAAAAAAAAAAATCGTGAATTGCAATATCTGCCAGAAAAATCGCAATTCAATCTTTTCCTAAAATCGTTCAGGCCTAAATGCAGGATTTATATAGCCTATTTCTTTATTTCATTTAGAGACAAGTGCCAAAAAGGGCAGGTTTCCACATGTTGGACAACAACTCGTTCATCAGTGTTGGATGTCTTGGCAGAGGTTTAGTGTTCTGGGAGCATGCATCTGGTTCTGTATTTGAAGATTACATTTTTGCCTTAAAGTTAAAAGTTCTGATTGTGATGACAACTGTTTTCAAAACAGCCAAGCATGTTAAATTAATGTATCAAAAGCGCTGTAAAACTTCTGATTCCTTTCTCTTTAAATTCCATATAACTGGGTAAATAAAGTTTGCTTCAACAGGTCACCGAACAATCTGAGGACCGGATAGCGCGCTACACCGGTGTAATGTTAAATAACTGGACTGATTCGTACCGTTTAAGGTCTGATCTTCAGCTCGTCCTCTCATCGGGTTCAAAAGGTCCTCGTCAGTCTGCAGAAAGATGAGGACCACCGGGTCTGCAAGTCCTCTTCATCAGAGCGTCCTGAGTCCAAACACCACAGAAGAAGAAGAAGAAGAAGAGGCGCTTCCTCCGAGCACTTTGAAACAGTTTCCGTGTTTCTGGTTTCTGAAGAAACACAGGTTCTTGGTTCTTCTTCAAAGTGACAGAAGATAAAAAAAGCGACAGTGAGGACAGGAAGACGACAGGTGAATAAGACTTCCTGTAGCCTTTTCCTTCAAATTAAGACATAAGGTAATTATTTACTTATGTAATATCGATTTTTAAACCATTAAAAAAACTATTAAGCCGAATTATCCATTTTTAGAAAATTACTGGACAAGAGCAGATAATAAAACAGGAAAACCATAAAATAAAGGCAAATCAATTTATCTTCAGCAGGGTCATTTTATTAGATTTTGGTCCCATTCTTTTTGGATTGACATTTGACTGTTTGGTTAGGTTATAGGAGCCTATTTATGTCTTATCACTGGGATTTTTCTAATCTATCTGACTTCATTAACACTTGTGCAACTTTTCAAAAACTGAAAACCAAGTTTTAAAAAACTCTCAACACAGGAATTTGATTTTGAAACAGTGTGTTTTAGTTTTCGTTGGAATTCCTGTCAACATACAGAACTTTACACATTCATTAGACCACATGTCACAAAGACAAAATGGGCATACACGTTTTGGAAATCTTCAAAATTTTGTTTTAAACTGAAAATGATATTGTTATTGGACGCACCTTACGAACAGGAATGAAGAATTTCAAACAAAATTCTCATTTTCTATTTACTCTTTTCAGTAATTAATCAAGCAGAACATGCAACTAAAAACATGTTTTTCTGTTCAGGAATGCAAGTCCTCAAGTTTTGTTAAAAGAGTTTCTACATACTGGTGTATTAACTTTGGGGAACCATTAAGTGATCAACAATGCTGTTAATGTATGGCAGCTGTGTAATGAACCTTTCATTTGGTGGTGGCCTGTTGAATTTGTCAATCTCTGTGACTAAACTTGAATAAACCACCATAAAAAGCCCCTCATACAAAACCTGTATCATCATCATCAAAGCTGGTAATGTTGGTGACACAATGATAATAATTACATTCACTGCTAAAAGAAAGTTTTAGTTTGATTGCACATCAACATGACAAATATTCCAAATGTTTTTCCTGCATGTTGAATTGATCAACTGTAACAATTTGAGCCAACCTGCTAATGAAACCTTATCAAATATAAAAGTAAAGTGTGTTTGAATAGTAGGGACACACTGCTCTCTGTTGGCAGAACAGCGTCAGTGCAAACTCACTGTACAACTTAAACCAAAACTTTACAGCTCAGCTTGTGAAGCACTTAAAATACAAAATTTGGGCCTCAGTGTATTACAGCAAGACAACTAAAAACAATAGGAAAAAAAACTGTCGAGCATACCAAATAAAAGATAATGACATGGCAGAAAAACCTGAGCCAAAGAGATAAAATAGTGGGCACCTTATGTACCGTATTCATTTGTGTCTGTGCAGGCACAAATACATTTCATCCAGACTTTCACAGCTTTAGTTTTGGAGAACTCCCACAATGCAGCCATCAACACAGACATAAACCCCTCTCCTTCACACACATAAACACATACACACATCTGTATTAATATGACAGGTTTGCTAAAACAAGTTGAGGTGTAAAAAAAAAAAAAATGTTTAGGGTATTTTAAAAGCAGTTCAGAGCACCAGCTGATCACCTGGTTGTTCAACAATCAACAAGAGATTTTCAGCAGGATCGTGGTCCAGTAAGAAAATCTTGTTTGGTGATCTGAAGGGCCTTGTCATACTGTATTGGGATAAGAGTTTGTTGAACAGTTTTCTATATTTAACAGGGAGCCAGTGTAAGGATGCTCAGATAAATTTTATGTGATTCTTTTTTATTGCCCACACAGAGCAGTTGAACTACTTGTAATACAGAGACCTGGCTCAAACCAAAATGTAACCAAATACAGTCGATGGAGAAGAGTTTGGTATTTATGTATACATACACATACTTATAAATGGGTTTGATTGGTTAGGTAGTTGATTTATTGATTTGGCTCATTTGTTTGCTGATTGATTAATTAATTGGTTAAAGGTTGGTTGCTGATTGGTTATTAGGTTTGATGCTTACTTGACTATTTTTTGGCTTGCTGGTAAGTAAGTTGATTGGTTTGTTGGTTGGTAAACTGATTGTTTAGTCAGATAGTTGGTCACTTTGGTCAGCTGACTGGTTGTTGGGTTTGATGATTTTCTTTTTTTTGCTTGCTTGTCTCTTGGTTGATTGATCGTTTAGTCAGTGGTTGGCCTCTTTGGTCAGCTGATTGGTTGTTGGGTTTGATGATTTCGTTTATTGGTTTGCTTGTCTCTTGGTTGATTGGTTGATTGATTAATTGATCGTTTAGTCAGTGGTTGGCCTCTTTGGTCAGCTGATTGGTTGTTGGGTTTGATGTTTTCTTTTTTTTTTGCTTGCTTGTCTCTTGGTTGATTTGTTGCTTAACTGATAGTTTGGTCAGATGGTTGGTCACTTTGGTCAGCTGATTGGTTGTCGGGTTTGATGATTTTTTTTTTTTTTTTTGCTTGCTTGTCTCTTGGTTGATTTGTGGGTTAACTGATAGTTTAGTCAGTGGTTGGCCTCTTTGGTCAGCTGATTGGTTGTTGGGTTTGATGATTTCTTTTTTTGGTTGCTTGTCTCTTGGTTGATTGGTTGGTTGGCTAATTGATAGTTTAGTCAGTGGTTGGCCTCTTTGGGTTTGTCTGATGTTTGATAGGTTCAATGGTTTGTTGGCTATTGTTTGTTTCTTGGTTGGTTGTTGATTAATTGGCTTGTTAGACAGCTGGTTGATTTGGTTGGCTGAACTGTTGGTTGATTTATTGGTTTAAAAGTTAGTTGGATGTATGGCTTAGTTTGTTTTTTTTGCTGATATTTGTAAGTTGCATGGATGGTGGGTTGGTTGATATGTTGGTTTGCTGGTTGTTTGCTGGTTGCTGACCAGATGGCTCCTTACTTTGGTGATCTGATCTTTTGGTTTGCTGGTTGGTTAGTGGGTTGGTTTTCTGGTTTGTTGGTCAGTAGGTTGGTCGGTTGGTTGACTGTGTAGATGGTTGGTTGATTCGGTTGACTGGTTTGTTGGTTAGTTAGTTGGTTGTTGGTCTTTGTGTTTGATAATGATTATTTTAAATTGTTTTGTTAGATGGTTGTTCAGTTGAAACACATCCTATGTTGTTAATGATGTCTTTAGTAAAGTATCTGATTCAATGTTTTTTTGTTTTTCTCGTTGATACTTGCAGTTGCAGATATTAAATCGTAACTTTTTCCTTTGGTGGGTTAATTGGTCTATATTATATATATATACATATAACACCAGTTTTGTTTTGTTTCTATCAAAGATTTGCTGTAACAGAAATCAGCCCCTCCCCCTGCTGTTGAACCAATGAGCATATGTATCATTGGAGGTGTGTTTGTTTTTCCTGGACAGCTGGACATCTTGATGAAAGTAGGTCACCCACCAGAGGTTGTTTTGACTGAAGCGTAAATCAGTAATTTTTAGCAACTTTGGGTGTTTTTAACTTCCTCATCTCAGTCTTTTTTTCAATGAGAGAGTAAAAAAAAGTAGTAGGTATTTTAACTTTAACTTTTTTCTTATGCTGCACACTGTTTCATCTGCAGTCTTACTCCACGTTTAGCTGCGTTGGCCCTTTAAGTGGGTGGTTTATTTTCTACTGCTGAACTCCACCCACCATCCTCCTCCTGCTGCTGCATACCATCACACACCATGTTTTTGTGCCTCTGCTGCAGGTCAGAAAAAAGTTCTCAGGATCCCAGTAGTTAGTTTGACCTCCTATTAGGACAAACTGACTCACATTATCCGGGTGTTGGTTTCTGATAAATGTTGCAGCCTCTGGGGGGCGCTAGTGGAGCTTTGGATTCATGAGCAAACTGGCAAGAGGGTCTCTAAAACTGCACAACAAACTCCACTGCTGGATCAAGTAATTTGTAAAAATTAAGCCATATTTTGACCAGAGTAGGTCTGATTATTGAATCAAGTGTTGCCTATAAACATGCATTACGTTGGTTAGCATGTCTTACTTTATCACACAAAGCTGAAAAGCTTGATAGTAGTTTTTCGTACACTTTTCAAGTCTCACAAATAACCTTGAAGTGATTGGAAAAGAGGTTGAAATCTGCAAGTAATGCAGCTTTAATAATGCCATATTTATCAATAAAAGTTGACACAGCATTTAACGAGGATCAAAACTTAAAATTGTATTGGTTTTATGGAAAACTAGCAACATGGGTTTCTTTTTTTATTAAATAATTGAAAAGACGTCACTTTCATGCACACAAACAGACTCCTGCAGGGCCGTACATGTCTCTGCAGCTGTCTCTTGGTCCAAGCTTCAAGTAAAGTTCCAGATTCAAAGATGGTGGAAAGTCTGGCAGAGGAGGGAGTCTCTTGGCAGCAGCCAGGAGCCCCAAAACACACCAAACATGTCATTTAAAAGTCTTAACCTTCAACCACCCATAAGAAGATGATTGTTCTTCATTAGCAAACAAGCTGCTGAAGTTCAACTTCACTCTCAGGTTTGAGGCTCTGCTGCATGTTTCTGTACAGAGCGAATAAAGAGGGCACAGACTGCAGAGAGGGCATTAACATTCTCTAAATTCCTGGAACAGAAGAATCCAGAACATCCGCCTGCAACAGAGAAACAGGATATGCCATGTTTGGACTTGTTAGACACATCAAATTCATATTTTAAGTCTTAATTTTGAAATAAATGTCATAATTCACACATACATGTCTGTGTTCATCTCCCATTGCCTAACACTCCATTTATTATAATGGATGTCTTGAATGTTCATTTAACCAAAAATTTACTAGCCAAGTACGTGATAACTCAGTGTACTTAGGTATGTAGACATGGTCAAGGTGGTCTGCTTAGGTTCACACCAAGTGTCAGAATGGAGAAGAAATCTGACCTAAAATACTTTGAACATGGTCAGGTTGTTGGTTCGAGGCGAGCTGAGAAAGGGCTGAAAAAGAAGCGATATCCAGTGAGCAGCAGTTCATTGGATGAACATGCCATTATTGGTATTACATTGTCGGGAAAAAACATAAAAGTCAACCAATGGAATAAATTCAGTATAACAGATTTCCCTTACTGGTGCTAGGCTGTACGGAAACAACTTCACATGTAAGGACAACACCATCAACAGGATGAATTTGACAATTATTTACTGCGTACAGTGGGTAACAAGCAACATAGCAGGTAGCTCCAGGCACGACAAACCTCTTTTATTAGGCCCCGAGGAAAGAAGAAGGGAAGAAGTTTAAAGAAAGGGATTGGAGGGAGGGGCACATCTAGTGAGCGAAGCAAAGGGGGGAAATGTTCAGGTTAGATTTATAGGAACACAGGAAGAGGCATGGTTGAGGTGTGGACCTGCTCCTGAAATTCTGCTTTAAGCTCCACAACAAAAAACTATTTTTTGATTAACAAAGACCTGATGTGGAAGGATTGATTCAGAAGTCAGAACTCAATAGACACATCAGATCAGCTAATACTGATGATAAACTACACCCTGTCAGCGCTGTAGGCAGACAGTTTTATCAGCATTTTCCTCTTCACTTAGAGTGTGAAGCTGTACAATTAGACAACAGGTGACTTTCTGCTAAATTGTAGTTTAGCAGCTGATAAAAACAGAACGAGTGTTGTGTACATCAGTTTACTGGTTAACATGTTGAGGCGTCACTACCAAACCAATCCAGATAAGGGCCTCTCTTCATGTTGAGTCTGAGGTGTTGAATGTCCATCACACAATGGAAACTGATGTTCACACCGAGGTTCATAATATGGGTCAGTGCAAAATGTAAACAACTTTGTTGGTGGCTCCAGTAGCTCAAATTTCATAAATGTTTGTATGAAGAAAGCTTCTCCACCCACACACAGACACACATCCCCAGTCACACAGTGTTCCCGCTCTTTAGTTTATTTAGGTCAAGGTCAGTGATCATAAAAACAGTTTGAATGTCACATGATTGAACTCACATGACGTGCCAAGGCAAGGGCTTTTTGGTGCATGTGCATTATTGACGATATGAGGATGATGTCAGTGAGTGATTGAGGAGGGAGGAGCTAAATTTCTGGATTGTTCTGTGTGTGCAGAGTAACACATTCCTGCACATCAACACCTCTGCGCTGAGTCCCCTGATCCACCAAAGAAAATGTTCAAACATCCTGGATCTCAGAATAAAATCTGTTTTTTGAGAGAAAATGTAATTAAATAAAAATGTTCACTAACACACAAAGCTCTCTGCTGTGCTGTGTTCGTTCCACCCTCCCGCTCCTCATAACTCAGAGATGAATCACTTCCTGCTTTACAGCCACATTGCCATGTGACAAACACCACAGAGGCATTTTTCAACCTCGGATGGATCATTTCACTCACAGTGGAAAAGTACTGACAATTAAAACTCCTCTCAAACCCAGCACATCTCCCAAACATCCTGATGGTTTACCTTTACTTAAAGGGGATAGATATATAAGACCAAAATAATAAGATGCTTAAGAAATGAGAAAATATCAGATTTGCACATAACTAAACTGCCTGAAATCCACACAGATTAAACAGTAAAAAGAAAAGCATCAGAATATAAAACTTGCAAATGCTGCAGTTCCTTTAGTGTCCACAAGAGGCTGTTCCCAAAAGAGCTGATGCCCATAGAGCCCCATGCTAAAATGTATTTCCCTAAAGCAGAATCCACATCACCACTGCTCATCTGATGATTAAAGGTTACATATTTTTTAAAATACATTTTTTATTTTTTCTACAAAATATGTGTGCCTTTAGAGAATGTTTGATTTTACCATCTACAGCAGAAATAATTTAATTTAATATAATAGTTGTTTATTTCGACCACAGATGTGCAACAGTGGGTACCAAGAGAGCCGTATTAAATCCTCTTCTTTTCTAAAGGGCCAAATCAAATCTCAATCTGCAATTTGAAGGGCAAAGAAGGACAAACATGCATAGCTGTCAATATTATGTTTGATCTAAAGAGCTAAATACATGATTCAAGCCAGTTTCAGGTGTTTTTTGATGCAAGTAAAAGGTCATTTAATGGCTTTCAAAGTACTCTTTATTTACATTTTTTTTTTATATCATGACAAATGCACAAAGATCATGGCTGGAATGACTGGAGGCACTGTGTGGGCTTCATTTTTATCCCTGGAGAGAGCAGTTTGGGTGGAACAGGAATATGGGCTGCATTTTCTGTTACACAAATTACACTGTGATTTAAAACTCAAGTGCCACACCTCCTTCCTCCCATGGCCACTGTAAAAGTGCCATGGGAGGAAGGAGGTGTGGCACTTGAGTTTGTAATTGCATTTTTTTATTAAATGCTTTTGTTGGCATGAATGTCAGCATTAATAATGACTAAACTAAGACCCAAAAAATCTCATAAAATGAAAATGATACAATACAGGTGCATCATGTGATTTGGCTTTATTTCAGAGAGAAATGAAACAATGGATTTTGTCCATGGCAAAAAATTACATATGAATGCAATATATGGCAATCTAATTTAAAAAAAAATGCACACAACTGCTGTTACGGCTCTAGCATAAAATTTTAGTAATCATACATATGTGTGTATATGAAAAGGAGTTGAAGATTCCACTTTGCATCTCTTGGCATAAAATGTTATTTTTTCTTTATAAATTGTTAATATTCAATTCTGAGCATCTGCTGAGTCTGTGTGATATGAGCGCCCTCTGCTGGCACTCTTGCAGACACGAGTAGTGCAGTCTGTTTATATCTGCCAGACTACACCATGTTTCTCTGTGGTAAGTTCACATACTTATAAACTCCGCTAAAAATGCAATATAAAAGTTTGTTTTTATGGACAGGGGTGCTGTCTTTTCATTTGACATGTTTGAGATAATCTTTGCGACTACCGTAGAACTTTTCTGTGATTATATTGATTGTTTTTGAGTCATTTAGGCTCGCATGTGATGTGTTTTGCTAGCTAAAATGTAAAGTCTGATCTTCATTGGTAGCACCCATAATTGTTCGCTGAACAGCTTGCAGAGCTGAACAATTTTTTGTTTTATGTTTTAGCAGTGTTGGAGCTTGTGAGAGTCACTGTGAGAAACCGTATATGCCTCTGTTCTTATCAGACTATACCACGCTTCCCTGCGGATAAATGGCGTGTTGGTGCCAAAGCTAAAGACCTGTGCCGATCGGATTCATCACACAACGCAAGAGAGAGAGTACACAACCGCTACATATATATGAAGCTATCGTCACCTATTTTGTACATGTTATTTCACCTCCCAACCTCACATTCATCTTTTCACTCTGCCTACCAAATCATCAGCTGATCAGCATACACTCGCTTAAGAACTGATTCAACCAGATTCCACCAGCACCTGCCGGGCTAATCATCCTGCTGCTCACATTGTATTTAAATTTTTTCTTTGCTCATCCACAGTAGGAGTTGACTCATCAGCAACTATTCCACAATCAGCCTCAAGGCCTAAAGCACAATAAGACACTGTGATGGAGTTTGATTGCTAAATATGTTAATTACAAAAATCATTGGACCTTTTAATTTCAGCTTTTAAAATAAACAACATATTCTTGGGGTTAGAGCTGCAATGGCAGGTCACTTAACCCTCTGCCTACACCTTTATCTTTAACATACTCTTTTCTACCTTATCTATACCACATGCACAGACAAGAACACTATGAGATCAAACGAGTACAAAGTTATATAATTATTCTTGTTTGTCTACTCAGAGATTGAAATCACAAACGTGTTGTTTTGTAATATCACAATGTTCAGTGTTTGAACATCAAACATTTTCAAACACAAGACTCTTAGACTTTAACATATATGTGCAGCAGTGTGCTTCAGGGCAGCAAACAAAAAAGAAGCAAAACTTTCTTCATCCTTCTTTTTGGGTGTGCAGGCATGTGGGAGTGTGCTGACATGTCAGACATTCCTTCACTTATGTGAGGCTCTTTGAGGGCCAAATACGCTTTCAAGACACGAACTTCTAAATGGATATGATTTCTTAAAAAGAGCAAAAAATCTGGGCCCGTATTCCTAAAGACTCTGAGAATCCTCTCAGAGAGCTCAGAACACAACCTCAAAATTCCTAGCAAGAAGTCTTAGCTTAGGAGTGATTCCAGAACATTCTTAGATAACTCCGAGCAAGAAAAGGACAGAATCTTATCTTAGTGAGGAGGTGTGATTGACCCCGTTTCTAGGTATCAGTCATCACTTCAAAAGCTGTGATTGGTTGATCCTAAAAACTAGATAAAATATACTTTTGGTGATAATGGGCAAAGGATGGACCATCAAATCAATACGCTTAAACATAGAATCTAATCTTAAGAGTACTGTGTAATTGTAAATTATATTTCACGTAAAAAAATCCTTTAAATGAATAGTAAGCTATGCTTTAAAATTATTCTACAAAATGTCTGAAAACTTAGACCCACTTGCACAGTATTTACATAGTGAAAGTTACCTATTTTGTGACAATACTGAACTGGAAAGGACCCAAAAGCACAAATTGACTTGTCAAAGATCTCGAAAACCTTTAATCAGAGGTTTGGTACACAAAAGATTAGTCAAAAAACAGGCAGAGGTATCAGGATCATCAGGCAAAAGAGAGGTAAAAAATATATTTACTTAGGACCCAAAAGCACAAATTGACTTGTCAAAGATCTCGAAAACCTTTAATCAGAGGTTTGGTACACAAAAGATTAGTCAAAAAACAGGCAGAGGTATCAGGATCATCAGGCAAAAGAGAGGTAAAAAATATATTTACTTAGGTGAAATGAGAAACATGGAAGGACACACAGAATACTGGAATGCGATGACAAGAGGTACAAAGACGCTCTTGCAGTGAATCACAGGGGAGCGTGGTTTACGTACACACAGGGGTTTATCAGACAAAGGTGATGCAGGTGGGAACACAGGTGTAGGGCATCAACAATCAGGGAGACACAAAACTTGAAAGGAGAGACAAGGGTGAGTACTTTCAAAATAAAACAGGAATGACAAGTTATGACACTTAAAGCCGGGCATCCACTGTGCGATTTTTGGCCCTTTTCCACATGATTTTTCACCCGTGCGACTATTTTAAACGACTATTTCAACTATTTTGAGATTGAGCTGAGTTTTGGCTCAATCTTGCGTCTCACATCGTATAGTATACACGAGGAAACGAGAAGCGATTAACACCTCATGACCACCTCCCTACGTTCTGATGAAAATCAAACTTGTTTGAAATCCTGGTCGCCCCTGGTGAGGCTATGTCACACTCCACGCAGATACAGAAGAGAAAACAAATGCACAAGATGGAGCAGCACGGAATCACAGCGGACCTGGACCCAAACAGGCAGGCACAGCGGAGCCTATTCGGGCAATGTGTTTTTGTTTGTAATTCATACGCACCTGTGAGCATCCGACCACTTTCCACTTCTTCTTCTACTACTACTTTTAACGCTTGCATTTCTAATGCTGCATTTTCGGATACAAGAGTCCAACGTGTCGTCATGGATGTATTATAAGACTTTATTATATTATAAGTTCTTATAATACATCCATGCGTGTCGTACATGGACAAATAGTGTGAGAAGTCAGATCGCATCCAAGCATCAGGTCATATAGTGCGAGAAGAAGAATCGTGAGCTGTGAACTGCAATTCACTCGTACAGTATGAGCAGCAGCTGAACGCCGCGATCGAAAAAATCATACAGTGGATGCCCGGCTTAAGGAAGAAACAAAAGGGGAACTTAACCAGGGGATGTGACAAAAATAACGACTCAGGGTTTTTATGCATTGAAATCAATCAACAGTGTTGTACACTGTCTACGTGTGGACATATTGTGATGTTGACTTTGCATGAAATTGCTGTGCTGCGTCTATCAGTTATGAGCTAACAATGCTAACTGCAGCTGGAACGCCAATGTGTTGATCAGTCAAAATTGCCACAAAATGCGATCGCTCCAGTTTAGTCCCACTAATTTATGATCTCAGGAAAAAGTGTTTTAAAGCCAAAGTTAGGCTACAGGAAGAGTTGTTATTTTCTAACTAAAGTTTTATCAACGTGAAAGTACTTTCTGACTTAATCTCACAGGCAAAGCCGAAATACAATGAAGCTTGTCATTCATAGTTCCTGCGTTGGACCCTCATCAGAAATGCAGTGTAGAATTATTGTTGTTTAAACTTCAGCTGACTTCATGCTGGCCTCAGCACTTTCTACAGCCTACATTTGCACCTTTTAAACCCCTTTTTTCACTTTTGACCAGTGCAATTTTCCAAATTCTACACATTTCCAACTCACTTATATGAATCTTTTCTAATGGTGGCAGACAAATAAAGTCTTCAAATATTGAATTCAGGATTCTTTCAGGCATTGCTGACAGAAACAGTCTGAACATTTTGTCCTGCTGAAGTTCTGAGATTGCTAATACCATGGAATGTTAGCATGATCCTGGATCTGTTTCTGAATCGGGATCACCTACAATATTTTATCACATGTTCCTTGAGACTCCAACATTCCCTGAAACTTTGATCCAAATCTGGAAAGAACTTTTTAACTGATCCTGCTCACAGGCAAAGAGACAAACAGAAAAACAGGCAGGTTATGGCAAAAACATGACCCACTTGGCAAAGGTTAAAATGCCAACACACACCACAATGAAACACCACTCTGATAGTGTGAAACGAAACACACAATCCTGCAGCACATTTATGATGAGAATAAAAAGGAAATACAGTGAGGTTTACAGGTCAAACGCTTTGATTTAACACTGTTATCAGAGAATAACAAGGGCACAGGTGATTAATCTCTCATCACAGGGAACAGCAATGAGATAAAGTGTGTGACCCGTTTATAGTGGTTATCAAAGATCACTGTAGTGAGGAGAGGAATTGCAGCTCAATGATAAAGAGTATAAATTAAAAAAACAACATGTTAAGTAGGGTTAAAAATAATTCAATTTACATTTCAAAATGTAAAAGTTAATGACGAATTTTAGCAAATTACATTAAAAAACAACAAATATGCAAATAAAATCTATCTATCTATCTATCTATCTATCTATCTATCTATCTATCTATCTATCTATCTATCTATCTATCTATATATCTATCTATCTATCTATCTATCTGACCATTTTTCAGACATCCATCCAATCTTTGATCCATCCATGGATTTTTCCAGTGGTATAAGTACAAATATGTACAAATAAGAAAAACAAACATACAGAATAATAAAAAAAAACAATGAAAGATTAGCCTAAAAAAAAAAAAAAAATACACTGAAAAATGAGAAAAACTCAAACAAAAATAAATGACCAAAAGTATACAAGAATACCAAAAATATATACATTTAATATAGAAGAAAAAATGATTAAAAATATGCAGGAGAATACCAGTTACTACCCCAAAAAGGACTGAAAATTTCAAAAGGAATGAATATATGCGTGAATGTATAGACACATGAATTTAAGGTGCCTGTTTGTTCATGATAATGTATCCCCACATTTTTTTAATGTAAGATCTATCAGGTAATGTGTCATTGTGTGATATTTAATTATATTCAATGATAAAGTGCAAGTGTTTGTTAGTAGTTTAATTTTTTTATTTTTTGTAGGTTTGTTGGCTTCATCCTTTATTTGGTCTGTAAAATGTATCTTTTTATTTTTGTTATTGGATTCTTATTTTGCTCAGTAAAGGAATAATTATATAAATGAAAAATAAAAAGGAGATAAATAAGAAGGAGTGATATTTACATATGTAGGTCATGAAATGGGTAATTCAGACTCTAAGAACACAGAGTTCAATAAAAGAACAAAGAAAAATAGAAATCAAAAGGGAAATTCATAAAAAAGATTACGTTCAAAAAATAGACAAAAACAAAATGAAATAAAAGAAATAAACTAAATGATGAGGGGTGAAAGAGATATGAAAAGTTCAGAAATTGTGAAGCTGAATATAGAAAAAAAAATGTTTTTTTTTCAAAGACAGAATTAACCTCATGGTAAAAGAGACGGAAATAAGGCCCAAGAATCTTTAACCTCCTAAATGCAATCATTTCTTGGTTAAAGGAGGCAGCTTTTAGGTTTTTGCAGAGATCCACAAATCTCCACTCTGACTCAGACTTTGGGAGTTTGTGTCAAGGTCGACCAGCAGCTGTGTTTCTTGGAGAGTCCAGACTCTCCGAGCTGCAGCCAGAAAGTGTCTCTGTCATATTATGTAAGCGTGGAGTCAGTGTCAGCATGTCCTGCTGAGCTACAGAGGGTCTCACATCGCTGATCTTTTAGTGTCAGGGTCAGAGCGGGGCGGTCAGGATGTGAGCCATGGATTCAGGAGGGCGAGTTAATGGAGACACCAGCTGCTGCTGCTGAAGTTAAAATAGTTCTCAAGGTTTCTGTGGTGTGACAGCCGAGGCCAGAGCCCTTAAGGTCAGTATGTACAGATTGATTATTGTGGCACAAAACATCAGAAACTCTCCAAAGGATTTTCTTAAGACTTATCAAAAGTGTCAAATCTGACTCAGGGATGAACTTTTATGAATTTGGAGCTCATAGATCAGACGTCAATGCTTTGATGACTTTATTTATCTTCTGCTTGTTAACGCTATATCTAATGAAAGTTGTCATGAGTTTGCAGAAATGGCGACTTTAGCATGATATGATATGATATGATATGAAACAAAGATCATGGGTCAAAGCTCAAAGCTGTGGTGGATGGATTATCACCTTCGCCAAGGAAGTTATATTTTTTTCTGTTGTGTGTTTGTCAGCAAGATTACGCAACAACTGCGGGATGGATTTTGCTGCAATTTTCAAGAGATGTTGGTAAAGGCTCAACTAAGCAATGATTCGATTTTGGTGGTGATCCAGATAACCGCCAATAGTGAACCATCGTTTTTGCTCAGTAACTGTCTAATAATGATATCAACATGATTCTGAGTGCTTAGTGTGGGTTTCCAGGGTCAAGGAATCATATTGACGGTAGCTTTATCACAGAACAGTGCCTTATACACTATATTAGCAAATGTGTCCGCTCACCTGACTTGCATATGAACTTAGGTGACATCCCATTCCTAATCCATAGGGTTCAATATGACGTTGGTCCACCCTTTGCAGATAAAACAGCTTCAACTCTTCTGGGAAGGCTGTCCACAAGGTTTAGGAGTATTTATGGGAATTTTGACCATTCTTCCAGAAGCACATTTGTGAGGTCACATACTGATGTTGGTCGAGAAGGCCTGGCTCTCAGTCTCTGCTCTAATTCATCCCAAAGGTGTTCTATCGTGTTGAGGTCAGGACTCTGTGCAGGCCAGTCAAGTTCATCCACACCAGACTCTGTCATCCATGTCTTTATGGGCCTGCTTTGTGCTCTGGTGCGCAGTCATGTTGGAAGAGGAAGGGGCCAGCTCCAAACTGTTCCCACAAAGTAGGGAGTATTGAATCGTCCAAAATGTCTTGGTGTGCTGAAGCATTCATAGTTCCTTTGACTGGAACTATGGGGCCAAGTCCAGCTCCTGAAAAACACCCCCACACCATAATCCCCTCTCTACCAAACTTTACACTTGGCACAATGCAGTCTGACAAGTATTGTTCTCCTGGCAACCGCCAAACCCAGACTGGTCCATCAGATTGTCAGATGGAGAAGCATGATTGGTCACTCCAGAGAACACGTCTCCACTGTTCTAGAGTCCAGTGGTGGCGTGCTTTACTCCACTGCATCGACACTTTGCATTGCACTTGATGTGAGGCTTGGATGCAGCTGCTCGGCCATGGAAACCCATCCATGAAGCTCTCTGCACTGTTCTTGAGCTAATCTAAAGGCCAAATGAAGTTTGAAGGTCTGTAGTGATTGCCTCTGCAGAAAGTTGGCGACCTCTTCACACTATCAGCATCCACTGACCCCGCTCTGTCAGTTTACGTGGCCTACCACTTTGTGGCTGACTTGCTGTTGTTCCCAAACACTTCCATGTTCTTGTAATCCAGCTGACTGCTGACTGTGGAATATTTAGGAGCGAGGAAATTTCACGACTGGATTTGTTGCGCAGGTGGCATCCTATCACAGTTCCACGCTGGAATTCACTGAGCTCCTAAGAGCGACCCATTCTTTCACTAATGTTTGTAAAAGCAGTCTGCATGTCTAGGTGCTTGTTTTTTACAACTGCGGCCATGGAAGTAACTGGAACACCCGATTCTGAATATTTGGATGGGTGAGCAAATTCTTTTGGCAATATAGTGTAGATGTAACAGCAGTATGTGAGCTACCTTGGCAGAAGCTATCGTCTCTAAGTGCTTTGTAGTTCAATCTAAAAGGTCAAGGACAACAGGTCAGTACTTGCTGACAAGACTACTAAAAAAAACATCACAGCAAATATGGTGGATAGTAGGTAACAGCAGGCCCAGGATAAACATTGAGGTACTCCTTGTGGCAAAGGGTATCGTTTAAAAGGCTTATGTTGTTTTAAGGAAGGGGACAAAAACAAAGGAAACATATTATTTTGTCAAAAGGCCTTTATTGAAACTACAAACACTCTCACACATGAAATTACAAGAGAAATGCAGAATTTGTGTACATTCATGAATATCCGATAAATAAACTGCATCATACTCCATCTCACTGAGGCAGGGTGGACTGTTTCTGGTCATGTCACGTAGCCAGATCCCCACACGAATGAGACGCATCCTCCATCAGTCAGCAGGAAAGTATGAAACCCACCCGGACGCTTACATAACAGGAAAGAGAAAACCTTTGGCTTCAGAACCGATGGCCGACGACTCACCCAGAACACCGACACACAATCATCACTTTCCCTTCTTCACATCTCTCCTCAAGCACATTTAAAAAAGGAACCATGAACATAAAAGAAAACATGTAGGCTGATTCAAAGACTTTTCTGGAATATTCAGACACCCAGTCTGATGAAGACTCTTCTCACTCGGGCCTTAAGCAGTAAGACATGTTGACGTTTCACATTTTAAGGACAACAAAAAAATACATTAAGAAATGAATATAAATGTGAAAACAAAAGTGGAAAAAAGGCTTTAAAAAAAACCTCCATATGTTTATACACATGATACATTTTTATATATTTACATATTTACTACATGAAACTGTTCACAGGGTTCTGTACACGTTCAAATAAAGATGGCAGTTTAGCGGCAGAGGTGCTTTAGTGTGACGCGACGACACACTCGGGTCTCAAGGCTTTTGACGGCAAAGATCTCACACACACACTCACCCACACACACACTCTCTGGATTCATTTGCTATTTCAGTCGCCGTTCTGAGACATTTTTCAGGTGGACTGTGAGCTGGAGGAGAACTCTGAAGGCAGACAGACGCTTTACTGACGCTCTGGGGTCAGCAAGTTCACGGAGTTCATGAGCTGCTTGTACATTCCTCACGATGGTTCTAATTACACCAAAAAATAGGATCGCTGCTGAAGGGGACATTTTGGAAGTGCCTTGTCAGTTTTCCTTTTAGCCTGTGATGATTTTTTAAACACTGTTTGTTCAGACAGAAATGATGTGCAGGATTCTGGTTTGTCAAATAAAAAAATCTTCATGTTGGTTTTAAAGTAAAGAAAAAGGTTTGGTCAAACCAGATTGTAAATTTGCTCCGTGGTATGTTAGTTTAACTTTGAACTCTTTTATTTGAAAAGGTTGGAAAACTCAAACTCTAATGCAGAGAAAGAAGCTCTTTACAGATCAAACAGCACATGAATAGGTCTCACTCTGTCTGTTTTTGGTGAGACCAAACATTAAGCAAACTTCATTACAGTGAAGGATCCGTGGGGAAATCTTTAATGTGCTGTTTAAATGAGCCTTGTTTACTTCAGACTTTTTTTTGCTTCTGAGTTTGTGAATCTTTCTGGTATTAACTGTAAATATATTTAACATCCACAGCTTCAGTAGTTTTCAGCGTTAACGTGCGTCTTGTCCCTTTAGCTTAACTGCCTGCACACAAAACACCCGACATTAAGAGAAAGCACTGCCTCAACTGCTCATATAATAAGTGCCATTCCAACTTTGAGCGGTGGAGATTGTTGTGGTGCGTTTCTTCAAAGTGGTACGTTTCAGGTCAGTTTGGCGCATCTATGGATCTGTTAGTTTGACCTGTGTTGGCCAATTTTTTAGGCACCCTCCTAGGCTACCAAGTGTACCTCTCTGATCCTACAAGGCAGAGCTTTGCACACTTTAGTTTACTCAGTAAGGTTCACAAACGATATCAGCTCACTGAACAAAAGCGGCCCACTTGTAGAAACGCACAGTTGGTGAGCTTGAACACTAGCGGTATCACACTGATATGATATATGATAAGAAATAAGTTGACCTTCCAGGTTTGAAGGTGTGCTGACCCCAGCACACTAAAGCACTTATAAAAATAAATATATACAAAACAACATGACCATATCCAGCTGTGAGCGAGTGTAACTCGGTGCCTCCTGTCCTGATCGTTGGCTTAATAAACTCTCATAAAAAAAATGTTTTGAACTGTTTCATTGGTTTTCCAGTTTCAGCGAGCTGGTTCTGGTTTTGGTTCTGGTTGCAGGGGGGCCTGGTGATGGGGTAGGGGTTTAGATGACTTTGTAGGTCAGGTAGTCTCGCAGCGGTGTGGGAATGGCGAGGGCTTCGACCTGCTGGGTGGTCATCACCCGGCGCAGAGCCATCCTGCACATGTGCTGCAGGCAGGAGACGCTGCGAGGACTCTCCCAGAAGTGCACGCCGCCGTCACGAGTCCTGAACAAAAGAAGACGGATTGATGAAACAGCAAACATTACACGCACGCAGCTGCAAACACAAACCAAACAGTATAAACCCAAAACTAAGAACCACAAATAAAACCTGGAGGACCGGTTTCCTCTCTGCTCTGAGATAAGATGAGACAAAGATAACAAATGTTAGCGCCTTACCCTGCAGCGAGGACACTCCCCTCAGCGGAGAAGGCACAGCAGAGGCCGTTCGACAAAGAGGCGATGGCCTGTGGAGCCCGATCCTCGATGTTCCAGAAACGAACCAACCTGTGAGAAAAAGACACAAACATGATGATGTAATGGGGCATTTGAAGGACAAGGACATCACATCTCCCTATTTTCTAGCTTCATGCTAATTTATGATAAACACAGATAACTAACAACAAAATACTGTCACAGTGCCAGATTAATACGCTTGGATCCTTGTTAAAATAAATTATTTTAATAACTGTTTGACACCATGGCAAAAATAGACGTCTCAAACCTCCATTTATCACTTAAATCTTTTCAGGGTCTCAGGGGGACCAGACTTGCACACACACTCAGGCCTCAGGGCAATTTGGAGCAACCAGTTAATCTAAAAAGCCTGTTATTGGTCTGGCAGAGGAAACTGGAGTAACAGGAGAAAACCCACGCATGCAAAGGGAGAACATGTAAACCCTGCAAAGAAAGATCCCATCGATCCAGCAACCTTCCTGCTGCAGGGCAATAGTACTGCCTGATGCCCCATCACACAGTGTTGCTGTTTAAAAGTGACCAAGACATTTTAGATTAACTCCATCAGAGTCTAAAATCTACAAAACACTTACATTTCTGCAAAACCAGGCTGCAAACCATCTTAACATCCAAAATCCACATTTCCAAATGATAAAATGTTCATGTGTTAAGTGCTAACTGGATCAGACATACAGGAAGAGGATGTTTTTCATGATATTTTAAATAGAATGAGGGATAGTGGGCACCGTCAAAATTACACAAACAGGTGGGCAAACAGGGGAGGAGCGGGACCTTTGCACCTTTAAAATAAATTAAAAACTTTATGACACTTTAGAAGAAAATATAAAATTGTTAAATAAGCTTCGCTGTTGGTTTTGGCTCTTTATGAATAGTATAGTAGTGATATTTTAAGGTAGCTAGTGGTACTAAACCGAATGTATAGCTCTCTCTTTTGGGCCTGATAAGTAATGTTGGGTCATATCTAAAGTACAGCAAGGACATAAATATTTTGTTAACATTTTGAAAAGTGAGGAGCTAAGGGAGCCACGTTTCCTTTTTAAAAATACTTTACAACATTAAAGAGTGCAGGAGTTTGCCTGAGGTTTTTGATACCTACAAAACAAATTACACAGAAGCAGGTTTAAAGGATTTCTATTGTTGTTACTGTGTTAGCAAAAAGATGTCCTATCATTTGATTTGTACTAATGAACACGTTTTCTCGTTTACCAAAATAAAATCAATTCATGTGTTGACTGATTTGACCGTAAACTTTCTTCTTTTTGGTGAACATTAGACATAGCTACCTTTTTCTTTTTTATTAACAAAGTACATCAATTTATGTAACTGTCTTCCCCTTAATCTTGTTTAAAATACACCCTGTCTCAACTTTGATGGCAGTTTCTGTCAGCCAGCTCTTGTTGTCATCACTTTGCAGATAACTCTTTTCATATCTTGTCGTGTTTTCCTGTCATCTTTCACTGGGACTTCTGTTCTGGTTTGTTTTTCCCGTCAGCTTCCTCTTTGCTCATTTTTTCCACCAACGATTCGGAGCGTGGTCACTCAGCGGTCGGGGTGATTAATCGCCACCTTGTGATCCCTCCAAACACACCGACATACAGTCCCCTCCATTAAGGCTCGTGATCCACGGCCAGAATTCAAAAAACAAACTGCTGCTGTGTACGGGTCAGCGGGCGGCAGACGAAGGATTTACTGAGCAAACATCAGCTGAAGGAGGCACAGGGATCGGCGCGCAGAAAAACAGAGAGCAGCACATGCCTAACACATGGAGCAGCACAAGGATATACGCACACATGGCCTGACACACGTGATATGTACAGACAGTGTATGTAGGATATGGATGACAGGAAACAGACGTGTTGTAAACACACAGCCCTTATCTAAGATATGTTCACTCTTATCTGACCCTCAAGAACACAGAACAACAGGACATTAAACATCCCAGGGTTGTGAAAATTAGAATCAGGGGTTTATTACGCATCTGTTTTTGCTATCCTTTAAAACACAAGGCCAGAGAAAAAGAACAAATTGTTCCTTTTGCACAATGAGAAAGCAATAAATTCCTAACTTTAAGATCTCTAATGAAACCCAGATTGACCAAACACTTAAAAATCTAAGAAAGAACATGACTAAGCAGCAGCAGCAAAATTTCGGGTAAGAATATTGCACAATTTTTCGTGATTCCGTGAAAAACAAGCTTTTTAAACACAGATCCAGCATGGTGCGTTTTGTGCAAATGTCACTGCTTAAAGGAGTTAGAAAGTTGTCTTCATTGTTTTTAACACTCATCTGGTGCACCTAAAATCCCCTTCAACACATTTTCTAGCTTTAAAATATAAAAACGTAATCTTAGCAAAATTCTCTTTAGATCATTAAAATGTGACAAACCTTGTGAAAAAGTCGTCAGAAGATTTATGATCTTAATAAGGCGTGGTGAACATTTTTTAAAGTCCCTTCCCTGCTTAAACAGCATCACTGTAATACGATTCTGACTCTTCGGCTTCATAGTTGGGATAAGCCTGAGCCTCGCTGTCAGTTTGTTCTGCCTCAAACATTTACGACCGAGCTCCTCTTGTCCTCTCGTAACCTCCTATGTCGGTGTGACACCTCAGACTGAAAATAACCGCTGGCACAGGTGGGGGGAAGTCCACTACAACCACGTGCAGGCTTTCTTCTGGAATGCCTTCCATGTTATCTAACAGCTAGGAAGCATAATCACGGAGCTGATCAAACGCACATTCAGAGCTACTGCCTGCCATGAAACATCAGTCAAAACCTTTTAGGCTGACAGCTGCTGCAGCTTTCACCCAATCTATATAAGGCATGGATGCTGATAGCTGACTAAAGGATCAAATTTGGATAACAAAATAGCTGGCACGACACTTTTGAATGTGGATCCAAAAATCCCAGTCAAATGCTCTGTCAGGAGCCACTGTAGCTCAGTTTAATGGCTGCTGCTGTGCTGCTTAAATACCATCAGACATATAGAAGACAATGAACGCAATGGAGTAAACACAAAGCATTGGGAGTGTGATTTTGCAGCACTCTGACTTAAAAACTTGAAATTAAGAGGCTGTATTGGGCTATAGTTTGACAGAAATAGTCAAACTGAAAAGTGGCGATAGCACAGAAAGAGCAAAGCCAGAGATTGCTTGTGTATTGCAATGACCTCTTTGTCTAAGAAAAGGCTTTAATTTAGATACTTGACATATGGGAAGTACAGGACAGAGTGTCAATTTGAAAAAAAACAAAAAACATTTGATATTACTCAGTGGTTTGTTTTCATCTTGTTTTGCAGCTAGATAACCATTAACAAATTTCTAATGTTAATCACCTCCAGACTAGTCAAATAGGAAAACCAGAGGGGGGGGAAGTGTTGGTGTCATACTTTAAATATGTGGACATGTCCCAAAGTTACCTGCAGTATATTTGTCAATTGGAACTATGAATGATTGTTCTCCATGTCAACCACACCCAGTGTTCTTCCCTGACTGATCTTCCCATGTCAGATGGATCACATGACTGAAAACCGCTGTAAAACGTTTGTGCCCGCACAGGGCTGTGTTGGATTGTTTGAGCTGTAAAAGTTTGTAAAACATGTAACTAGATCACGTTTTATGCTGTTGTAAGCCATTTTACTGCTTTGAAATCCCTCAAAGTTGTAGTCAAAATTGGCTCGATGAAAATAAATGTCATGTCCATCATCATATACATTTTAAAACCTTTCTTTAAAAAAAGGGATCACATTACATGCAAAATATTGTGACTTTTTTAAAACCATGTCTTCATTTACAGCTAAAAAGGACAACAATCTGAAACTTACGACCCTGATTTTTGCCTTACCTGTCATCTGTGATGCTTGCGATATGCCGGCCGTCGGGGCAGAAGCTCACGGCGCGAACCCAGCGGTCGTTTGCTCCTCCAGCAAAAATGGGTGAGGGAGGAGGGAAGAGGTGACTGCAGAGAGAGGAGCGAGAAAGTTAAACACGAACAGAACATTTGGGGGTTAAACAGTGCTTCTACAGGACAGAACTTTGAAGTTTATATGCAACTAAGTTTGAACACGTTTGGACGCCTTATGTAACCGAACAAACAAATGCTTTCTTCTGAGCAAACACATACTACGTAATGACAACCGCAATCATCTGGAACAACCACGAGCCAATGTCAGCACACATGCTGGTAGAAATCGTTGTGTAATCAACATTTTTGAACCGGCTCACAGACTTTATGACTTTTTCCCTTACTGAGATGAATTTATGCTGGGTGAGAGTTTCAGTTCCCTGTCAGTAACACTTTTACCATCATTCAGAAAAGAACAAATAAAGTTTGGGCAGAAACAACCAGACGATACAACTCAAGGATCACTTATGTGATTTTAGACAGGACAAACTGGAGAAATTACATCACAGCTAAAAAACACTAAAGAAACTAAGAAGTGGGGGCACTAAGGATGGGAAGTGAAAGGTTTTACTAATATATGTATTGATTCTGCTCATTATTCACATTCATTATGAGTCTTGTCGAGTATTGTGGATTTTCTGTCAATGTCAAACACATGTCACTCTTGATTTTTCATGTGTCAGCATGTGGTCGGTTTCACTTTTGTTTAAAAGCCACACAGACATGGATATTACACGCTGAGCTCTTGGGTCCTTTTGTGCTAAGTTTAGCCTCACTTGGGACTGCCTCTGTCTCCTGTCTGCCACGATTACACTCTAGCTCCTCATTTGTTGTTTATGATGACTGCCTCATAAGACAGCACGACATTATCGGTTTGTAACTCTAAGTGGAAGGCAATAGCTGCAAATGCTATCAATGCTTACTGCTGGAACCAGTGCAACCAAAGATTGAAAAGCTAAAAGCAGGGTTACCACAACCTTTTCAAAGATATATTTAAGACATTCTTTTGCATTGCAGATGAAACAAAACAATCAGTAGATCAAATTTCTCTAGAGCCTTGTTTATGCCACACTGCTGTCAGAGGTTTTCTGCACCTTCATAATAATCCATCTGATCATTAAAGCAAATCTTCTTGTCTGAAATTACTTCAATAACATCTTTAACATGAAGGCTTCTCGACAGACAGGCACATACAGTAGAATATGAAACTTGCTACCATCTGAATAGAAGAAACAAAAGGAGACTATTAAACACATAACTGCAAAAAATGTAATTTTCCTCAATACAGCCTTAACATAAATGTCACTTTAGATTTAAGGCTTTGAAGGTGAAACATCTATGCCCATTTGAGCTATTGAATTATTGTCCTCCATGTCAACCACACCCAGTGTTCTTCCCTGACTGATCTTCCCACGTTAGATGGATCACATGCCTGACAACCGCTGTAAAACGTCTGCGCCCACACAAGGCTGCACTGGATTATTTGAGCTGTAAAAGTTTGTAAATTGTTGAACTAGATCATGTTTTATGATGTTGAAAGCCATTTTACTGCTTTGAAATCCCCCAGAGTTGTAATCAAAATTGGCTCGATGAAAATAAATGACCTGAACATTTTATTACATAGATGTCAGTAACATTGTCACAAGTGCATCACATCCATTGTCATATACATTTCAAAATCTTCCACTTAACAAAAAGGATAACATTACAATAAGACTTTTTAACGGCCTTAAATATTCCAACTTTAATCCAAAACTTTTTGAGTTTCGTCAGGGAGATTCGAGAAGGGGCCACAGGCTGAACTTTTTTTTTTATAAATGTATTTTTTGGGCATTTTGTGCCTTTATTGATAGGAGAGAGACAGTGGATAGGCTTGTGAAAGGGGGTGAGAGAGTAGGGGAAGACACTCTGCAAACTGGATTTGAACCCAGACCGGTATAAGCATGCATATGGGACGTGCATAGTTGCTAACCACTCTGCCAAACCAGCACCCTGCACACAGGCTGAACTTAAACCTCAGGTGCCCACTTTGAGTCCTGTGCACTGACAAAGTCATGTGCCACCAGCACCACCCAATACACCAGAATTACTGAATACATCTTACCCCAGTTCCAGCAGGATGGAGCCCTTGTGGTGGTCCCACACAATGACCCTTGTGTCATAAGAGGCGGTGGCCAACAGCGCCCCATCTGGTGAGAACTCGCATGACACCACATCATTGTGATGCCCCTCCAGCTTCCGGATCAGCGTGTACTTATCCATGTTCCATAGGAACACCTGCAATGGGAAGAGGGGGCTGTTATAGCTCGTGTCGTGATTTCAAACAGAATAGATGATCTATGTTACACTGAATTATTACTACATAAGCAAATTAAATTAACAGCATGAATTACAGGAGAATTAAACAGTTATGTTAAGATTTGTAACCTTTAACCAGGCCAGTCAAACAAAAGAGCACATGCTACGCAAGCAGCAAGGCTACATCAAAATGCAACACTTCACCTACATTCACAGTTATTCTTAACATCTTTATATGACAATAAACTACAAAATTACAGTTTAAATGTGTAAAATGCTTTAACACATTATTAAATGCTATAAATACTTCCACTATGTTAACATAAAGAGGCTACACAAAAAAGAGAAAATAAAACAAGTAGTAACTTAAGGTAACATAATGTTACTCCACTGGTTTCCCCTTTCAGAGTTTTAGTTCAGTTTACAATAGGCTCGCACCTCCGGCAGAAGCCTACGAAGAGAGACAGATACTGCAAGAGAAAAGAATATTTTATGGCCAAAGGATCCGACACCTCTGGCAAAAAAAACACATAACATACATACACACACGCACACATACACAAACACGCATGCATACAGTATTATCATGTGAGGAAGCCTTTAGATTTGACATTCACACATTTTATCATTAAAACTATCTCCACTGCAGGGGAAACGTATCATTCAAGGTTCACTTTATTTACACTTTGTCACAGCTTTGAGGTTAAACATGGGAAACTTTCACTTATTTTTGGTGTTGTTCACATATGCAGTTAACGATTATATAAGACACAAAGGAGTCGAATGGTTCTGTTTTTCAGAGAGTTTCTTCCTCTCTGTACTTTCCATTTCCTCATTTTCTGGTTTCCCAACTGAAGTTAAAACAGTAGGAGCTTTGTCTTTAGTGTGTTTTCATAACATGCAGAAGGGGAAATGTAGGGAAAAGAAACAGTCAGATTTATTGTTGTTCCACTTTTGCTGCTATAAAGCTCTTTCTTTAAGGCTCATGGAAGAGTTACCACATAGCCTGTTTAATGAACTTAATAATAAACCAATTAAATGTTTCTCCAGGTCGCTTTAGGAAAGCAGCAGAGTCTCAAATGTTTTCTTGTTGAAACGTACACAATAATTTCAAGTCAGAAGTTTTTCTTTGAAGGTGAAAGATGAAGAAGTGAAATGTGCTTAAAGTGACAGTGAGGGCAGGCTGGTTGTTAAAGGCCTATGAAGAATTATTTTCATGACTTAATGCTGTGAGGGAAACATTTAGACTGACAGAGAAGATCCTGGTAACAAATGAGACCCTGTTTACATTTTGCATCAACATCTGCACTGGGTAAACTGACACTTGGTTGACAGCACTTTAGAGGGTGTGTCCAAACTGAGCTTCAACAAAAGGTCTTCAGTGACAGCTCTCCATCAGAGCTCACTTCAACCAGCACCCCACCAGGTTTATTTATTGAACAGCTTCTCCACAGCCGTCTTTTGTTAATGATAGTATAAATAGGGTGAATTAGCGAAAAGCTGTAAGTCAAAGCTGCGCCTCTTTGGCAGCTTTCTTCCAACAGAACTTCAGCAAATTATTTCTTAAACTGCTGCTGTACCGCTGGGCCTCACCTTTTTGGAAAAAGCCAGACAACTTTGTTTTTGTATTCGTCATTGGTCTGATCACAATGATGAACACTTGTGACAAAGATACTGACTGGTTTTAAGGAAATTACAGAAGAAACAAGAGGTAGTGCTGCAAGTTTAAAGCTCTTCTCTAAATCATTTTACAAGTGTAGTATCTGATGTGAATGCTTCTCTGTTCACTCAGGGCACAGACTAGATACAATGCCCAGGATGCTGAACAAAAAACATTCTTCACGTTTTTACTTCTTAAGGAAACTGAACCCCTGTGGTTGGGTCACTAGCTGAGGACTTAAGACTGATACCTAAGGAGATGAACCCTGTGTCAAAGGTTAAAGGCCGTCACTTCAGGCTATCATGAGTCAGCCTTTGGGTCACTGGTCATTTATCTAAGATGCTCTGGTCCAATGAGAGTCCACTCTATATGCATGTCTTTGCATAGTTCAGAGAATGTGTCTGGTATAAATATAAGTCCTCTAACAATGATCGAGAGCTTCATTTGGCTTGGGCCTCTCAGGCTGTCCGGAGTGCCCGATTCAGACACGTGCTTGGTTTGTCAATAAACTTCTCTTATATGCAAACAAGTCTGTGCCGGCGAAGCTTCTTCATCATCTGCATCTACACATCAACCTATCGAGAAACTACACAAGTCAAAACATGCTAACCATTAAATATTGCAGCATACTGCTTTCTCTCAGTCTCTAATCAAAAGCAAAGGTGGGTTAACTTGTCTGTCTCTCCTCTGCTGTAAAAAACAACAATAAACATCCATTCTGGTAATCAAAAGAGGGATTTTTCTTAACACAAATCACACTGTAGTAAAAACTGTGGGCTGTGTAGTGGTCAACACATACACACATCTATTTAATTTGTACAACAAAAAAAGCATTTAGTCATTGCATGTCACTTTCTGGAGCTTCTACTGGGATAGTCCTGTCAATTATTCAGTGTTAGGGGAGATGCTATTGAACAAATAAACAATGTGGGGTACTGGATAGAGTGAAAGGAATCTCAGTTCAAAGCTAAATGTGACCAGGGTGGGCGCTGTTTTACTCTTAGTATGTGGCTAATTCACCCCCATTATTAGTATTACCAGCAGCCTCACAGTAAAGAGCAGCTATAGCAGCCACGAGCCAGGGGGCTAACTGCCACTGTAAACAATCTTCAGTGTGAGTGAGCGTCTTCACTACTGAGCCAGTACAGATAAACTTCGATATGCAGTCTGACCTTTACGTTAGCAAGTCGTCCTTGTTGTACACTGAGATCAGTCCAAACATATTAAAGGATTGCCTTTCGGTTTCTGATTACCCAGGATGGATGTTGAAGCAAAATGTGAACACAGTCAAAGAGAAGCTAGTGTGTGCAGAAAGAGGGCGGAGCTATTCAGAGATTGGGTGGGGTTTGGGGGTGGGTTTGAGAGAGAGATGAGGGGTGAGGGGGGGTACAGGGAGTCTGTAAACCAGTTTTAAACTGAAATAAATAAATAGAGGAACTGCGACAGCAGAGGTAGACAGACACGGAGCAGCACCTACGTACTCATTGACCTTGGGGTCAGGTGCCAGGCGGCCCCTGGCCAGGCCTTTGCGCACTGTGCGTCCCCGTTTACACCGGCTGCTCAAAATGTCAGCGCGGCGCTCCGTTCAAAACCAATCACACACTGAGCTCTGCCACGACCTGTGACAGGGAGAGCAAGACACACTTTGTAGGGACACACACAGCCTAACAATCTACCACCATAACTACCAGGACCTCCATGTTTCTATTTGAAGATTGATTTAATAAAATAATTAATGACTTTAAGGACAAGGAGAAAAATCACTGTGTACTTTCCACTTGTTTTAGTAAACCAAAAGTGTTCAACAGTTGAGTAATACACTCAGTTTTCTTTTTAGTGATACACATTTCACTTTGCTTTGAAATTTTTAAAACACATTTCAGCTATGCTAATTTCACACTCAGCTGCAGCTTTAACATTGTAGGCAAACTAAAGAGTGTCTACAGGAGTATCATCTCTGCACTGGGAGGCCATATTCTTCATTTATTACTTCTATGGTCTTTGTTTATGCAAAGTTAACAAGAAGATTCAAAAGAGTTTTTCTGAAGTCAAAGAATGACTAAACATTTAAAGTAGGGCTGGGGAATAAATCCAATAATTATATCTGACATGAGTTTTTGAAAATATACTTCAAATGAAGATACAGGAAAAACATAATCATTTACATGTATTTTGGTTGACCCAATGTAGTTTATATTCAATCATTTGTTTATTAGAGCCTTACTTTACTGCCACTCTGGAGGTCAGACACCAGATGATCAAGAAGGTTGTTAAATGTCCAATAAATCACAGATCATGTCCATTTATGGATTTCTAACAAACCCTTTAACTCTTACCATAGTTATTGTGGAAAACATTGAACTTTAATTAATCTCTTCTGTAGCATGGTGGATAAACCATATTATTAAACTGTCATGCTTACTCGGGGCCATAAAATACTGTTAAGACTCAAGACTGTTTAAAGTTCAAGCGTTGAAATTTTGAAGAAATGGGTAATCTGGCAAGTTACTCATGTTCAGAGTTGACCTTTGTACTGTGATTAGTATAACAAAAGTCTAGCACCACCTTGTTTTGAATGTCTGATGTGAGTTGCCATTTGACACACCAACTCCCTGGCATGGCTGTTATAAAATAAAGGTACTTTAGGGAAAACAAACTGGGTACTTTTATAGTAAGACCTTGTTTACAAGAGAGTGTTTTTACTACAGTAATGTTATACACCTGAACACAGAGCCTGTTCATAAAGCACTGACAAACTCAGAGGGTGGGGCTCTATGCAAAGTGTGCGTGAAGATTAAAATCAGACCAGGCCAAAGCGGAGCACCAGCATTCCACTTTTCTGTCACACATAACTCATCACTGTGGTTAAAAGGCTTGACAATTTCACCAGACAGTAAACAAAAATACTTGTGTTTGGTTAAAGGCAGGCAATATTTTCCAACCCAGAAAGTACAACCCACTATTCTAAATATACCTAAAAAATTTGTGCCATTAAGACTGTTTTTTCTTTTGGTTAAAAATATTCAAGATCATTGACTTTCCGTATTTTTTGATATGGTGGATCTTCACATTAACAGTTATTTCAATTTTGAAACCTGCTGTTCAGGAGCATAGAAATGATGAAAACCTTGGAATCTGAAAAGGTTGATAATTTTGTACAATTTTGACAGTGTGTAGGAGTTAAGCTGCATAGTTGCATGTTTGAGAATTGCTGTTTGTGCTGTGCTGTGTGTAAATTGCTGTCGTATCAAACAGGCACAAATATTGTTTGATTTTTACCACGTTTGACATTAAAGTTTATAATTTTGGCATGGGGCAACCCTTTGTTTTTTTCTTTAAAAAAATATCAGTGAATTCCCATTTAGCTCAAACATACCGAAATATGATTTTGGTCAATATTTCCCAGCCCTAATTTAAAGGTTCACTTTGTATCTCCCCCATTTCATTCATAATATCAGATTTATGTGAAGATTTAAGATTTCTGTCGGCATGCAAACTTCAGAACACCAAAAGCCTTTTCAAATTAATTGCAAAACAAAACAAAAAAAACAATCTAGCAGCAAGGTAGCTGATCAAATCACAACACCAGGCACATTAGTGTGTTCTAAGGTGCAAAATAGAGGCCGGGGCAGAAGGGGAGTGTTTTCATTTGTAGGTTGATTGAGCAGAACAAGCAAATACACGTAAAGAATAGAAAACAGGAACATGTATACGTACTGCTTTGCCGGCGCCAACTGAGCACAGGATGGAGGAGTCGGGGGAGAAGGCGCTGCAGTACACCCAGTTCTGATGCCCCCGCAGAACCTTAACCATGTTCCCTGCAAAACAGCAAACACATCGGTGAGACGATGTTTGTTTACCAGCGAAAAATACACAGAATGAGTCACCACCAGACTGGAAGCAGAGGAGGACGCAAAATAAGAATGCTGGTCCCTCAGAGGAAAAGAAGCAGCGACAGAAGCTTCTTATTCACTCTGTATTCATAAAAAAATGAGTCAGGCCTATCTAGAAATTCAGGTAAATGGCTTTCCTTTCCTGCAGGTTTAGTCTCATTATTTATTTTCAGTGTTATTCATGACAAGAACTGAACCAACAATGCACTTCTTTTCTTGTTTTTCTTAAAGACAGAAAGCATTCAGGAGTTTATATGTGAAATCTGAAGATACATTCAATAATGTTATGGTCTTTTAAGACCCATTCCTTAAACCATTACATGATCAACAAAGTTACATGTACTGAATGTATGCTGGGTTTCATACCTACAGCTCTGATGCTTGGTCTAATTCAGTCATAAAGTCACTAATTTGCATATGAATATAAGTCCTGGTCAGCACTAGAGGAAGGAGGTTATCAGGGTAAGCTGTCTATAAAATGAGTAACTGTTTGATTACAGTGATCATGATCTTACTAACCTTTATACAGCAGAACCTAATTATCAATGTGTGTGACACACCTTATGGAATGAATAATTAACATGACAAAATGGTGCAAACGCTTAAGGATATAAACCGACAGCACCAAATGATAAAACAACAGACTTAACCTGATTTATATTGGCTTTTCTGAATTAAGATTTCGTTTCAGAATATGTGTAGGTTGATTTATTACCATAAAACCCACAAGAAGCAGCATGTGAAGCTGAGCTCAACATCACAAAGAACGGACTAGAGGAATGTAGGTCACAGTGTTAATGCCATGCAGAGGAGCTCCTCCTCCATCCTGAGCAGAGACTGCCTGATCCGAGAGTGAGAGAGTGTTTGCTTTAAAGAAACACTGCCCTCAGTTTGGGGTAAAAACAGACCGAACAGCAAATCAGGGACCCTCATATCATCTCTGTGCTGTGTTTATAGGTAAACTGTATACATGTAGAGCCTGCTCAGAGAGTCTGGTTTTTTTTTTCTGCTCACGTGAGTTTTAAGTTCGGAGGACCAGGCTGGTGTTTAATTTGTCAACAACAAAGGAAGAAGAAAAGAAGGCACAATGGAGGGTTTTAACCACTATGCCACTAAAAGAAAAGAGAAAAAAAGACAGAGAGAAAGAAAGAAAGAAGGATATAAGGAAAGAAAGACAGAAATGAAGGAAGAAAGAAAGAAAGAAAGAAAAATGACAGAGAAAGAAAGAAAGAAAGAAGGAAAAAAGGAAAGAAAGACAAAAAGAAAGAAAGAAAGACAGAGAGAAAGAAAGAAAGAAGGAAAAAAGGAAAGAAAGACAAAAAGAAAGAAAGAAAGACAGAGAGAAAGAAAGAAAGAAATAAGGAGAGAAAAAAGAAAGAAAAAAGACAGAGAAAGAAAGAAAGAAAGAAAGAAAGAAAGAAAGAAAGAAAGAAAGAAAGAAAGAAGGAAAGAAAGAAAGAAAGAAAGAAAGAAAGAAAGAAAGAAAGAAAAAGGTCAAGCTGGTGTTGCATCTGTCAACAACATGAGCAGAATGGAATGAAGGCACATCATGTTATCACTACTACAAACCCCCCCCAAAAGAGCAATGCTCTTGTTTTTTTTTGTTGCTTTGTCCATAAATAAGTAACTGTATTACAACCATCTTCATTATCATTATTTACCACTAACTTATTTTTGTAAAGTATTAATCATGGACACTTTAAATAATGAACTTTTTTTTGAGAGGATTAGTTTGCATTAGTTTGGTTTAACCTGCTCTTAGGGACTGTAGTGTTCTTTTTCTCTTGGCAGCACCCATTTCGATTATATAGCTGATGCAATTCAGCGTCAGTCGTCGTCTATTGCTGGGCTCAATCGGCTTGGTTAAAACTATTAGAAAAGTACTGCAATCTCGATGTCACTTGTCCCTCACTGACTGATAAGAACTCAAAACTGGGCAGGATTTCTCACATCAGCTTGGTGATACCAGTGTAGGAGGTGGATCTTAAGTGACTCATTTTCTATGGACAAAGTTTTCATGTGCTTCAGTACAGATTATGGGCTTTCTTAGTGAAATTCCCTTCGATAAATAAAGTATGTGTCATTTGTTGAATGAATGCCATTCCTGTACTGCAGGTTTATTCTATTTTGAGATATTGTCAGTGAAAAAAACCCCAAAAAATACATCTTTACCGACACATTCATTTTTGTTCTGTGTCTTAATAATCGGAAAGCAATGCAGGTTTTACAGTTAAACTTAATAAGACCATCCTCATACATTTTCAGACAACATGAACCTAAATTCCTGGCAATGTAAGCAACACAGTTATGTCATAAGTTTAAAAAAAAAATCAAAACAGAGAAATTGTGTGCCCATACCATCATCCTTAAGATCCCACACTCTCAGTGTTTTATCTCTGGATGCAGAGACCAGCATGAGGCTGCCGTCAGGAGCAAACGTCAAGTCTCTCACCACATCAGTGTGGTCCATCAGATTCAGCAGCAATTTTCCTGCAACCAGACGAGGATTTAAAACATCTCTTTATACATCATTGTTACGACTTTTCCAGTTTAGGGTCACAAGAATGTCTAGAAACTGTCCTTCTCACCAGTGTAAACATCCCAGATCTTGATGCGGCCGTTGTTGAGCCCTGTGGCGAGCAGCAGCTGGTCCTGGCCGAACTTGAAGCGGTGCCACTCGATGTTCACGCAGCGGCTCTGCTTCTCTGGCACGGAGGATCCGAACGCCAGCCCCCAGACGATGTCACCGCAGTCGATGGTGTGCTCTCTGGGCTCGCCCGGTGCAGGGACGATCTGTCCTCCATCGCTGCCTCGACGAGACGGATTTCGGGGGCTCGAAGCATTGGTGTCCTCCCCACTGTGGCCCAACGAACTGCAGAGACAAACGAAGGTAGGAATTATCTTCATCTTAATATTTAACTTAAATATGAGTCTTGTGAATATAGAACCATGCTGACAACAACTTAGATACAACTGTTGTAAAGACAGAAGTCTACAACACCCAGCATTGGGTAGGTTGCTGTTTTTAAAAACTAGAGTGACAAGAATGTTTAGAAGTGGGAGGTGGCATGTCCCTAAATGATGTCATGAGAGGAAAATCTTTAATCAGACTGTTTTCTGACAGGCAGAACAAGTAACAGGGGTAGAGGAGAGTTTTTATGTTATGGGAGTTGTCAACAGTCCATCAACACACGCTTTCGTTAATATAGTAATTTAAAAATATGCACACAACATGACCTTTAAATTTGAGAAATACATATTATGGAGTCATTTTCTGATCGAATGTTTTTTCTGCCATAATGAAGCAGCTCTAAAATCTTGGAAAAAGTGTAACAAGAGACAGCTCAGTGTTTTTCCACTGCAGCTCTGAGAGGTAACACTGTTTAAACAGATGACGTGTTACAGCCAAGCTGCACAGAGAGAAGATTGTTTCTGCTTTCCCTCCCTGAATCATGAGGAACTGATCCACCCAACGAAGAGAAAATATCGGCTGTCTTAGCCATAGTTTATGAAACCTTAACCCTTATGTAGCAGAACAAAACTCAGTTCAGCCAATGCAATACACAGAGTAAGTGTGAAAAATGAATCCGTCACAGCTGCAACATAATTATGGACAGTCTGTTTACATGTTAGGATTAAATGGGGAGGTATAAATTTATTCGGTTCATTATCATTTTATATTTTTACAACAACCTCTTTGATGCCACAGTAACTAAAACAGGTTTGAGCCAGTAAACATGCACTATAACTATCAAAAATTGCAGTCAAACTCCTGCAAATATTTGTCTAAATCGCACAAATACTTCAAGAACACTTGGAAAAGTGTGTGGATCAAATCAGAAGAAAGGTTTACTCAAGCATCGCCAGTTCCTCCCCTTTATGCAAAATCTGTCCACATACTTTATGTGGTTTTGACATTGCTCTTTCTGGCTCTTTTTGTAAAATAAATAACTGATAATAAATAGGTTTCTTTATTTTTTAATAGCACAGATAATCAAAATAAGGAAGTTGATAAAATGTTTGCAATTCATGGTGTTTGAAAAAGTGGAACAGGACTGGGCAACTGATCTGTGGGATGATTTTAGTTACTGGGGTGTTTTTTTTCTTCATAGTAAACATTTATTTATTTGAACTCAACTGCAGGAGGTGATTTTTTTTTTTTTTAAATGTATATTTTTGGGCATTTTGTGCCTTTATTGACAGCAGAGAGACAGTGGATAGGCTTGTGAAAGGGGGTGAGAGAATAGGGGAAGACACTCTGCAAATTGGTCACAGGCGGGATTCAAACCTGGACCGGCAGAAGCAAGTACACGGGGTGCTAACCACTACGCTAAACCAGCACCCCAACTGCAGGAGGTGATTTTTTAGTGAGGTAAATGTTGAATTAAGAAAGATTATTAATGGTCATTGTACCAACATTTCTTTTTAAATGTATTCAGCTGTGCCTGAAGCCAATAATAGCTCCATTTTCCTGGAAATATGCATTTTTCTGATGTCGTGAAGCAGACTTTGCTCTCTATGTTCACACATTCACAACATATTTCTAATTGACTGGTGACTCACACTGAGAGAGCTAGTATTTGGCCCCAGGGCTGCCATTTGCATCCCTGGTTTAGAGCACTTCATAAATCTCAAGACAAGGAACTTACTTTGGAAAATGTTAAGGAATTGCACATCATTTTTGATGATTAAAACTGACATATTGACCAGTTTAGGTCTTTAATTATTTCTTGCCATAGTTGCAAACAGGTATCAATGTAACTTGATATTATACTTATCCCACTAACAAAATCATTTTTTGTTGTTTGCTGACGATGTTTCTAAAATAAACAATACCCAGATGTTAGGTATACCACGCAAGTGATAAATACTGAGACACTTTGCACACATTTTGTACGTCAACCCCCAAAGTCTTTGAAGCTAACAGATCTTTTTCTGTTTGATTCATGAAGTCCAACCCCCAGAATATCCTCAGGCAGCCTGCTTGGGCTGCTGACAGCGAAATTCCTGTCTGACAGTTTCACAGACAACCAGCACTCAGCCGAGCCAAAGTCAAGAAACACCTGTCTGCAGTTTGGTGATAAATCACTGGAGTTATGTAAACCCAGAGCCCCCCCACCCCTTAAACAAGAATCTGAACTGGAAATCTCTTGTCTTATGTAACTGACCTGTATTTCCACCCATGAGGGAGTGAAATTTTCTTAGACACAAGTGAACTGATATTAAGTTTAACCTTACGGAGAGGATATTTACTGAGCTAAAAAAGAGATGTTATAAGAGGGCTGAAAACAGCTGCAGGAGGTTAACACTGAGTTAAGGATCAAATTTGACATGATATATTTGTTTGGTGTAAGGATCACATACTTTACGTTTAACACTGCAAACATAAAGTGAGGACTTCTGGTGTTTGTGGAGCCTGTAAACTTTTCTAAAGTTTGCAGTCCAACAGCTTCACTCCACGCCTCGAACACAAACATGGAGGATCTCTTCAGCTGACACGTGGCCTGTATTATCTGCTCTCTTACTGCTTTACGAGTTCTCTTCCCCCTCAAAGTGGCCTTGTGACTCTCATAGTCACACTTTGAACCAGCCTGTAGAACAAGAGCTTTTTGTTCATACACATCTGACCATAGCTGCTGAGCTGCTGTTTCCCTGCAGCTAACAGATACTTAACTTTGAAGCCGATTGTTTCCTCTGAGTAAATAGAGAAGGGCTTTTTAATAGTCCAGGGTTTGCTTTGTCACATGTGGGGTTATATTCTTTACTGCTCGGCTGGGAAATATGGACTAAAATTCAAATGCTGATAGTTTTAGCTCAATTAAAAAGCAAATATGTTGATATATCTGTTATTGAAACTGAGATTGAACAGTTGTCACAGTACCAGAATCTTAAACTGTGATTTAATTCTAGTAAAAATCAGACAATTCTGATTAGGAATGACTGAAAACTGTTTTTTTAACCCTTTGACTCCAAAAATAAGAAATACATTTGCAGAAAATTATTTGTCAGTAAAATTGTTTTCCGACTCTTCATTTAGCAACATTGTAGGTTTGATTTTTCAGATTACCCAATCAGGAAGCAGATATGTTAGTCAACCAGCAGGTTGGCTTGCCTGTTAAGAGTGATTCTGGGCATGAATAAATTCTTTAATTTCTGGAATATCTTTAATTATTCTTGGATAAAGACATCACAGAGAGCAAAATTTAAATATTTAGCGACTGACACAGTTTTCTGAGGAATGTTATATATTTTTGTTATCATCAAATTGACTCCCTTCAACTAAACGATGATTGTTAGACGATCTGGAGATGTGTAAAAAGATGTACTGTTACTTTATTTTTCGAACAATTATATTCATGTACATGTTACAAACACTATCCAGAGAGATGAATAAGGAAAAACAAGAATTATTAAATACAGTGGTAAGGTGACTAAAATTCAACCGCATGGTTACAATGCCAGTGAAAGGGTTAAGCAGCCAATTCCTATCATCTCTGAGATAGATCATCCTCGACTAACCTTTTCTATTTGGCTAATTTATCTCCTCCTAACAGTCCATTTACTTTTAGAACTGTAAATTCCATTAAAGCAAAATATAGTAATTAATTAGTTATTGGCTCATTGTTGCTGCATGACTTCCCAAACTCTCCCCTGCTCTAGCTAGTCTTTTGTTTCTCTGCTCATCTCTGGAATGAAACTTGTCTCTTTACTGTGACAGAAAGCCCCAGACTGAGAGCAGGCTGCACTTTAACCTCTAACCTCACTTTCCGCCTTTGTGATTGTGTGGATGTCACAGTAAATGATCCTGTTGCACTTAGTTGACCCTGTCTGTGTTGAAGAGATACCATCAAACGAAAACTGTGACAGAAAATGAAGCATGGAGAGCCATAACCATATGGAGTGGAGTTGGGTTGAGTAGATATCATAATGGAAAAGCACCTTAAATTGTTTTGTTTTTTTACGGAATAGAAAGTGCATTTCAAAATCAAGTTAGCAAACCAACCCTTTGTCCTGCTGGTTTTAAACGAACAGCACTATTTTGAACTAGGCGAACTGTAAAAGGCAGTTTTGGTGTTGGGTTTCATAAATTGTGGCACGGACAATAACGGCAGGCGATCACACTGGTGACTTAAAACCATGAAAACTGATCAATCAAGTTTATCCTGATGTGAAAACAATTAAACATTTTTGTGAATTAATGTTGTCAACGTTTGTATTGGTTAAACTTTTAATATAAAAAAATGATACATTGACTATTTTTTAATTATGTTAAATATAGAGGCTGTCAAACAAGACATCATTTATATTCACAAGTTCATTTTTTCACTCCAACATCATGGAGCAGAGAACTACTCTACACACAGAAGTCTCTTGAGGCCACATTACATAAGGTGGAACTTGATTGTATCTTTTGGCACTGACTGACAGCACTTTGTTGATTTTGGAAGTGTTCAAAATTTACATGACAGGTTCACCCAGGACTTGATTAAGTAACAAATCAAATATTAAACAAATTATAAGTCAACTCTGTAAACAACAAAAGCAAGTATATGTTAGTTGATGTTTTACTTATCTTGGACAATGGATAGAAAATAACTGAGTTGAACTGAGTGTATTTTTCACTAGATACTTACAAGTTCTTCAGGCATTGTGTCCATGGAATGAGCTTCACAATGCGATGCCCCTGAGACCAAGCGAAGTAGGAACCATTCGGAGCGAAGGCTACAGTCCAAGCCTCCCGCCCAGACTTCTGGTCAAAGGGAGCAACGGGCACCAGGAGTTCACCGATGAACTTAGCCTTACCTGAAAAAAAAAACCAAACAAACAAAACCCAGTTATGTCAGCAGCACATGTCGATGAGACAAATGATTTACAGAAACACTCAAAGAGGCCTTTTCAGTGACGCACAGACCAACATCATAGGGCCTGTCAGTGAGGCAGGCGTCTGATTGGCCTGTCAAACAGGGGGTGTGAACCGGAAGATAAAATATAGGAAATTAAAAACTTTCTGACCCAATTTGGCCTGATGGAAATATTGAACTTTTCTGAGCTTAAAGGACCAAAACCAGAGTCAAAGAATTCAATCTTGACAAACAAGAATATCCACATACACTGTACACACTTTTGTTAAATGAAATCACATTTATAACATTTTGAAAAATGTGCATTTAGAAATGATCTTGATAAAATGTAGAACAAACAGTTGAAGCAGACACAAAACAGAGGCAAGACTTTGACTCACGTTTATACAAACTGCTCTCATCCAAGAATGTACAGTATGTGGTTCAAGTCTTCAATTCATATTTCTACTTAAAAGCTCGTATTTAATTCTCTTTCTAATCACATCCCATTGATTCAGTGTGCTATGGTTATACTGTGACTTGATAACTCAGAGAAAATGACATAATCAGGTTGCTTTCAAAAATTAAAAATATGGAAAAGTGTTCTTGCTAATACCAGAGTGAGGCAAAAATAGCTCAGTTATTGAAAAGTTATTATCTTGCCTTGCTCTTGGACCAGTGAGCCCCTTTTTTTGTATCTCGAGTCATTTGAAGCCGAGCTGACACTTCTAACACATGACTGCTTAAAACTATTCTGCTGTTATTAAAAATGGTAAGACTATGCTTGCAAAGTGACTCCCGAAAAACATCAATCAACAAAAACATTAGTCATAAATTACTAAAAAATGCTGACAAGCTAAAACACTTGCACGAATACTAAAACACTACTAAATACTGATGCAGCATAAGGGTGTGGCTGCCTTTTTAATGACTGGGTTGTGCTAGAAACATTGACTTCTAGAATGCATTCACATAAAGTCTTTATCCTCAGAGCATCAGGTATAAGAACTCAGAAGAAAAAAAAGTATTTAACCATATCAGTGTCTCAGAGTTTACATACCAGGGGTGGGAACTATTTGAAATTAAATCACTAAATTAAAAACAGGAGGACAACGTGTCACACTCTGTAATGGAAGGTTTAAACACAAGTTGATAAAACAAAATCACGTGCTAAAACTAAATGCATTGAGTTCTGTAAAGCTAACATACTGATATTATCTGTGATAAATGTACTTTGCTCTGTGATTATATCATATATGTCATTATTTTATATTATTTGTTACAACTGATGGTAAAAGATGGAAATGTTCATGTGATATATTGTACTAACCATGAACCAAATATGGGCAGAGTTGTATTGGCATAATTTGAAAAATGTGTGAACTGTATTTCAGTGTATCAAGGCTCACATAACATGTTTTTATTTTTCAAAGAATATATAAACACACTAATTTTACAGGTCAGATATCCAATTTTATAAACAAGTCAGTGGCTTATGTCAACCATGTTTAGCTTTAATAACTGCTTGGATGTTATTACAATACCCTTTCAACGGAAGAAAAATTGCAGTATTGATAAAGAAGTAATAATAACAGCATAAGCAGGGAGAAGCAACTATCATCCCTGGTGACCTGTATGAGCATGTTGCAAACGTTTTACAACTGACAATAAAAATGCTTTGTTGAACACTGAGGACAAATTATGACTGGGTCCACCCATACTGTCTCATTGAAATCAGTGCATCCACTTTGTGCCCGCACCCTGAAGCCTGTTCAGTGTTTACAGTCCGAAACACATGGGAAACATCTTAGTTTAATGCACTGCAGTGTTTTGAAAGGTAGATTTAGGTAGATTCCCTTTGCATTTAAGTTAGCCTCTATTTTTGATTGAAGAGAAAAAGCCTGTGTATTTTATAAACTACTTCAATGCTATTTAGTTGAATAGTTTATAGTTATACGATTATCCGACATTCTAATGAATAAAAACGCCCCCTTTTAGTGTCAAACGCACAGATGAAGCCTTGAATCCCAGCATTCTCCATTTCTGTTTAGTACAGTCAGGAGAAAACCATGTTTGATATGCAAATACAGTTTTTTTCATGGGAGTTCTGGTCAGCATGAAGCCGTACAGTGTGACGTTCAGCTCGTCACGTACGTCTCCTCAATGAAGCAACGTTATGAATCATCGCGTGCAGCCGTGGGGGAGGGAGACTCAGACTGCAACCAGTCGAGGGGGCACATTAATTTATAACCCCTGTCATGGGGAAACAGAGCTAAAATCATCACTGAGTACACCACACATGAATGCACAAGCTACGTTTAATAATTAATACGAGTTAACTCAGACAGGAAGCCTTCCCCCTGCATATGGAGCCTCTACATGCTGGAGGCTAAAGCCAAAGTCGACGGCGGTTTGCCTTTAATGAGAAACCCAATGGCTCGGTTAAAGTTTCACACACTGCAGAGCACTTAATACAACACCATTACATAACAAAGCCATCCTGAATATGCTCTCCTGAAATAACGTTTGCATGATCCATATTTAGCCAGCCGAGCTGTCATATAGGTCCCATAAAAAATGTCCATCACAGCGCGATACTATGCATTTTATTGTGGGCACAACGCCTTTAAATCAGGTGACATTATTCTTTTTCGAAAATTATACACCATTATAACATTTTATTAAGTTCAATTTTGCATTGCATCGTTATGTGAAGGTGAATTTTCAACGGGAAAGAAACGGTTAAGTGAACGTTAGCGTCACACCGACCAGGCGGCGAACCAGCCTACTTACAACCACATCAATTATAACAATACATCAAATAAAATGTCTACTTACCTATATCATTTTCGTGTACAGAGTCTGGGAAGCTTGCCATCTAAATAAAGACCTAGACCTAAGAGAAAATAAGCCGAGCACTAATTGGAAATGAAAAAATAAAGGAAATACAGCGGAATTAGACGGCTGTGTTTTCTCTTCCGATGACTAACAACTGCAGTCGGATGTATCCCTCCGCCAAGCTTAATGTCCGATCTAAGTTAATGTCTTTAATTTCTTCGACAAAAGAATGAGTTTAAACTCTTGTGATATTTAATCTTTTTTCTCAGCTGATGACTAAAGCTGTCGGACTGATTTTCAAAAGTATTTCACTGTTATACGCAAGAAGACCACCGATGAAATAATGGCTACAGTCTGCCTGCCGAGCTATTTTGTGCTGAGGGAGAGCTGTGACCGTCAAACAGTGGGAGGGGCCTTACTCTACGTCATCACAGTAGCCATGGTGATACTATTAACGCCTCCCACCGACGTTGCTTCCTCCCGCCCATTTTGTTGTTCTTCTTCACGAGGTAAATAAAACAAAATGGCATCATACCGCTACCTATTGGAGAACCTCGGTATGGTATGAATGTTGTTTAAAATCACTGCCATTTTTTCAGAATTTCACTTAATGTCTATGATATTGTTTCAGCTTTGAAAATATGTTAAGTAAAATGATAATACTTCAAAAATTTGAGTTAGATAATCTTCATCCCTGTAGAACAAATGGAACTTACTTTCCTCAAGGCATGGAATGGGATCATAGTGAAGATTTGCATAAAGACGTTGAAAGGCAGGATGGTGACATTTAACAACCAAATTGGGAGTTAGACGAGGAGGATGATGGCATTAAGCAACTGAGGATGATTGGCCTAGATGAGCGAGAGATTCAAGGGTGTCATGAAGATGATAGACGAGGAGGGTTAAGACATTCAACACCCAGTGAGGATGTTTGAGCAGGGGGATGACGGCATTTAAATATTGAGGATATTTGGCCTGGACGAACAAGAAGTTCAAGGAGTAATGGAGATGTTTGATGAGGAAAGCAAAGACTCTGGGTCAGAGTCTTTGTTAGAGGATGAAGAGGATGGAGATCAAGAGAATGAGGATGATAACTTTTCCTCAGCCCCCTCTGGTGCAACCACTGTCATTGGACCACTTTTAACAGGGCTGGTGCTGGGAGTTTCCTCCGGTCCATGCTCGACTTTCTGTCCTCACTGGACCTCCCTCTGGACTTCCTGTCACCTCTGGGCCAAGAGTCTCTGATGGTCCTCCTGTCTCCCCAATTCTGTCCCAAAAGAGTTCACTCCTTTCACCTCAGGATTGGGCTTCTCCTTGAAGAGAGGCAACACAGAAGAGTGTGAAGCTGTGGAGGAGGGAGGATGATTGTTGATGATGAGCAGCCTTCGACATCTGGACACAGGTCATTTTCCTTCTAAAGATACTTTGTGGCCTGACTTTGGTTAAAACAAACAACCTGTTTCACCCATTGTGGTTGAGTGTAAAAACTTTGAGTCCAGCAATCTGATGGATCAGAAGTATTTTTTTCCTTTTTTTTAAAAAAAAAAACATTTATGATTTGACTACTTAATGATTAGACTATATAAAAGTCCTAAATCAGAGGTGAGTCATCAATTTAGTAGATTAACAAGCATTTATTGTAAGTATTCTTGATACAAGCATGCTTAAATATTTGAAAACTCTTTACCCATTTCTCCATTGTTATAAAATCTGATATTTAACTCATTCAGTTTTGCTGGTTGTTTTTAAGTGAAGTTTAGGTGGTTGTATATGACTACAGTAGTGTACAGAGGCCAGACTTCGAAATTTTAAACATAAGGTAATGTAATCATAAAGAAACTATCTCAGTCAATTATATTTGGTTTGGTTGTTCTAAAACCAGTTAACTACATCAGAATCACCAACCAAAATAACTCAGTAAAAGTATTATGACATTATTCTGCCCTCCTCAATAATCAGTAAAGTTATTATCTTACTATTTTGTCTTTATGATTCTTCCATGTTGACAAAGACAAAGTGGACTTGACATGGAGAGTGGACCAAAAGAGGGATGTATGACCACTCAACCAGCTGGAGAGCAGTGTTCCTTTTTTCTTTTAATTGGCAAGACAAGCAATCCCCCAAATGAAACTACAAAAATTACATAGAGTGATGATAAACAGAAGTGTTCTCGTAGTCCTTGCGTAGAGTCTAACGGGTCATTGTGTGCAAAGTTTTATTGTTGTTCTAACATATTCATGAGCCACTTAGACAACCCCCCTGCCTCTTTACCTCCACGACTGCCACACCACCCTCTAAAGTTGTATTATAGAGTAATGCAGAAAAATTTTGCTGTATAACCATTTGAATGCAGTTGTTTACCTTGAAGATCCCAGGAGGTTGAAACATTGTCAGTAGCTGTGACAGCCATAATGATCACCAAACACACAATCACTTCAAAATTAAGACAAATGTTCGAATGGATCAACATCTCTGTGAAATGTTTTCAGCCCCTTGATGAATGTACACGAAGAATTAGTGCAGTTCTGAGGGCAAAAGGGAGTCCAACCCAGTTACCTAATGAAGTGATTGTTCAGTGTATTTAGTCTCAATTAAGACCTGAAATGAAACAGTTTTATACATTTGAGTGGTTGAGTCTTTAGAAATTTGGGTCACAATTGCTTCATCATAAAGCTGTGGTGGCTCCTAAGACGAATTGAGTTGCAAACCACTTGTTAAGGTGTTCTGAGCCTTCTAGATTTTACATACCGACTACCCTTGATCCATCTGTATTTACTCTCCATCCAAGCTCTTGCCACTTTAAGGCCCCTTGTCCATGTAGGCCCAAGCTGCTCTGCACTGAGCTTGCTACCCCAGCTGATGAGCTTTAACTGCAGATGGTAGGTTTATTTTGGGGGTCATGGGCCATGACTCATTTAAAGCAGTAACTTAGGCCGTAAAGCTCGGGAAAAGGAGAAGTCAAGATGCTGCATACTTTTTGTTTTTTTACATACAATTACTCCATGTGGAGGAGACATTTTAACACGAAAGGGTGTGTAAAACTGGACAGAGAAGAATATGGACTTTAAAAAGTAACCATGCCCAGCAATTAATTATTTTTTAATGATTACTACATATTCTGACCAAGGCAAGGGAAATAAAGATTTTACCCTTGAGGTAAAATTAAGTATATCTAAATCTGACTTAAAAGAAACAAAACTGATCAGACACATTTTTCTGAAGTGATAAAAAACACTTTTATTCACAAAGGGAGAAGTTAAGTCATCTATTCAGTCTAAAGCCTCAAATCAGGCAGTTTTTTTTTCTTGAACCCTCTCATTGTAAACATACTTAAACCCACAAAACCACACTTTATTTTGTTCCTCTGCTCACACATCAGTGTTCACACAGGCTACATCAGACTACATCAGACTCCATGCTAGTTTCACATCGACACAAACAAAGAGCGGTACAAAGGGCTGGATGAAAAGAATAACACACAAGGCTTTTCTTTTTTTTGTCTTCACGGTCATCAAATCGGATCAAGTCTCTATGTAGCGGTCGTCCAGTCGGAAGCTTCTTTACCCTCGTTCACGGTTCATGTGGAAATGTTAAACACCGTCTGTTAGACACAGCATGATGAACTGAGATATGGCAATGTAGAATATGTGATATTTATTATTTCCAGAGCGTTCTGCACTTATCTATAAAAGTTTACGATGCAGACGTTTGGAGAGCTGGCAGATTATCAGCAGAGTGAGAAGTGACGCAGTGAATAAAGCTCTACAAAGGAAATGATTCTCACTCAAGTTTGGTTCATCAGGACGAGTGAAAACGATCCAAAACAAGAAATATACAGGCAAGGCCATGACATAGTTTGTATGGCTTAGCAAGAGTCAGATAAAAGCACCTTCCAGGTGTTTTTTTCAAGATTTTTCAGCACCTTAAAGCTGTTCGAAACTGTGAATGCATTAAAAAGGCCCAAAATTAACACTCAATATCATTATTTCCCTCCCAAAGACTGTTAAATAATACATAATGTCAAAAAATAATGTGCTTCATACTAGCAGTCTGTATAAGGAGGAATTTGCACCCTTTCAAGCTTGTTTGAGCCCATTAAAAATATAAAGCACTCTTTAGCACCTTCACCAAAATCATTCCACTCTTCAAACCTTGATTAAATTAAACTCTGCCTTTCAAGGCTTTCAGGCAGCCATACAAACCCTCATCAACATGATTGTAACACTGCAAAATCTTTAACCTTCAATAGAGATTTGGTTATTTTCAAGTCAACAATTTCTCATCAAATGTAATAGAAGCCGTTTTCATGGAAAAGTCAAAATTATCATTTTGTTTCAAGACATGAAAAGCAAATTCAGAGGACGTGGGTGGCTTGAAATGGTTGAAAATATCTACTGACGGAACTACTGAGGAGTTTAATGGAAGATAATAAAAACTCTATCAACACACAAACAATACCTTCTTATTCTTAACTGTCTTGATATACAACATTTATCTTGAGTTCAAATGTAAATGGCACTAATATGATAGAACATAGAGTTGAATTTTTGTACTGAAATGTCTACGTTAATCAAAATGACAGTTACGCAGGTTTCAAAGCCACAGAAATCATTAAACTTCTATACTGTACCACGTTGTGCCTTGTCAGTCATGGCAGGTACAAAATGGTTACTGTTGTCTTGAAAACTCTGGATGCTGAGTCAGACTACATCATCAAGCAAAAATGCTGCTGAAAGCTACTCTAACTCATCATGTTTTGCGCTGCTTACATGGGATGGACCACAATAAGATTGTCAATATTTTCAAAACTTTCTCTATACCTCATACTTCAAAACAGAGTTCCCCAAACACCCAGCTACTTTGTACTCAGGCTCTCTATCCCCGTCACCGCTGTGATGAATGAAAATAAAAAAAAAACTGGCATAAACTTCCTATTCCACTTGTGCTCTGGATGTAGTTGTAAATATATTTGTATCTCCATGATGTGTGTAATTCTAGGACAGTTGAGGCACAAGAGAGTCCTTAACCTCCTATCAATAATCAAAAGAACCGTCAGATCAGCTCAGATTGATGGGTAAGACACACACTGTCAGCACCATATGAAAACCGTTTTAAAGCCTTTTCCTCTGCACTAAGAGGGTGTAGTAGCTAAATTAGAAACCATGCCAGTGTAATTAACAGAATCCTCAAAGATGTTTCTCCACTGTGGTAAAGAAACAAACATTTTTGGCTTATATTACCCCCTGTGATGCTTCACAAAAACAGTAATAAAATTTGCTGTCACCCGTCCAAACAAACCAAACTAAAGTGGAGCCATGTGTGAATGTGATCAGCTGGTTATCATGTCTGAGCAGCCAAAACGTCAACGGCCACAGAAGTTTCGACACGTTATAAGAATTTCACTTACACAACCCCCGGCGTTCAAAAAGAGCAAATATTACAATCTGATTATAAGAAAACATGGTATAAAAGCTCTACATGGTTTAGTGTATATAAAGGGGTGTGTGCACTCTGAGCCAATCAGAGCCTCACAGTCTGCTACTGAGAGGGTAACCGGAATCACCACGACAGCGGTGCTCCTCTCGCTCTAAAGGAAGCCGTTATAACAAATACTGATCATGACTAATGCTTTACATTAAAATTATACAGAACAGAGTGTTATTATACAGAGATTATAGATTTACAGTGTGGGAACAGTCCATGGCCTCTCCCAGGGGGAAGAGCAAGGGGGCCTTATACTGGCTGGACGGGTTAAGGGAGGAGGGAGGGAGGGCAGGAAGAGCTGCAAGGCCGCCACCCATGGTTCATGCTGCCGTCGCCATGGTAAACCCTGATATGGTGCAGCAGGATCGGATCTGAAATGTAGAGGAGAGCGGGAGTGGTGTTTCAGCAGGTTTCTGTGGTTACATTAACATAAGTAATGATATCTGCAGTACTGCGCAAAAGTGATGTGAAAACAAAGAGAAGTGAGAATGAGCTGAAATATTTAAGAGGGAATAGCTCATTTTTATTAATTAGCAAAGTCATGATGAAAGAGCAGAGGAGAAATCTAAATCAAATCAATTTTCTGTATCACCACCCTTGGCCTTCAAACCAGTTCTGCCGGGTACACTTTCACACAGACGGTGAAAAGAACCAACCACAGATGTTGAGTGGATGTAGGCTGGCTCAGATCCTTCCGTCTCCATCATGATGTTGGCTCTGTGGGGGCCATACCATCACCTCCAGGACTCCTTGGACTTATCCACACTGAAGATAGTTCCAAATGACATTTGCTGTATGTTCTGGTTGAATGTCCTGCTGCAGAACAAGTAAGCCTGCTCACTTGCTCCAGACTGAGGACACCATAAATCCTGACCACATGCCCAACTCCATTTGCAGAAATATGGCCTTAAGCTAAAGTAAATTCTGCCATGAATCACTGTTGGCTGCAGACACTCATTCTTACACTCTACCTTCAGTCAGTCCAGAGCACCTGTAGTCATTTTTCTGCACCTAAATTCCAGTTCTTTTATGCATTGTTGAGTTTGTTGGCCTTGCATTGTCAAAGTTTTTAGCTGCAGTTACTCAATGAAGACCACTAATGCTGCTTTTCCATTAGCCCCAGTCGCCTGCCCAATGAGGTGCAGTGTCGCTGTAAACAGCTGAGCGGCACTGCGGCGACGTCATTTTGAGTGCGACACAACAATCTGTGACTTTTTGTCACAAACCGGGAAAAAAAGGAAAGCAGAAAAAGGCTGCAGGACGAGACCAATCGAGCTGCAAAGAAAAGACATATGAGGGTAAGCTAACGATAGCTACTGCTAGCATGCTAGGCTGTCGCGCTCATGACTCATCGATGACGACATTGTCTGACCAATCAGTAGCCGGCAGTTGGTGACATCACCTTTTAGTATCGACTCAGATCGCTTGGAACCAGAGCAGAGTAGGTAGCTTGTTTTAGGAGGTACGGGGCTAGTGGAAACACGCTGCAAATCGAGTAGGGCTGAGTAGAGTAGGGCCAAGGCGTGCTAGTGGAAAAGGGCCATTAGTCTTCTCTGTACAGAAGGTAAGTGAACTTGGATCTCACTGGTTTCTGTAGTTCTGAACCGATGACATTGCTGGACATGCTCCATTTTTAAAGGGAAGTAACCATCATGTGCCACACAGACACAGCGTTTTGGGTGCCCAAAGTTGCAAATTTTTGAAAAGGGTCCCAGAATGGATGAATCTTGAAACACCAGCTGAGCGTTCACGAGTAAATAACAAATTCTGATAGCTTCAGAAATGATGACATCACAGGCCCACTCTCGCGAACCCTGACAACAACAGAAACAAAGGGGGGTATGGTGTTGTGCTCGTGCTGCAGAGGCCACTCAGTACGTTATGGCTTTTTCAGCTAAATCATCTGCTCTATGACCAATGTGAGAACAACACACACTGGTGTTTGATGACATTTCTCATTTATGCGTATACTCAGTTTTGACAGGGTCTTAATCTTGGTTTGCTTTGAAACATCTGCCTAGAGAAGACTGTGCAGATGTAATAGAACTACTTTGTGTGCTGTGCTCAGTCTTGCCATGACGTCCTGGGACATGAAACTGTTCTACACAAGCTCTTCTGATAGCAGAGTTTGGCTGCTCTTCACCTAGTTTAAAGCCTCACACAGCTGTTTCAGTTCCAGTGAATGACTGAGTTTCTACCTACAAATGACAATGAGGGTCATCAACACCTGTTGAGTATCACTGGTTAATCATAGACCCGACTATAATCCTATAAATGTCAGACTTTGTGCAGACACACACTGAGGAGTTGATGCTGGTTTGAAGGGAAAGGGTGCTCTATCAAATCTGGATCTGATTTAGATTCCTCTTCTGTTTTCACACCTACTTTACAGCATTTTTCCCACCTGCCTTAAAAGATAAAGGAGCAGGATGAAGTTGACACTTAATCAGTTCTTCCTCTTATTTGCAGTTATGCAGCACACATCTGACACAGATGTATACCTTGTGTTAACACCAACAAAAGTCACAAACTTTCTTTACAAGTCATTGTAACTCTATACTTGCTTTAAGGATCAGAACAATTATTTTTATACAGCGTTAAACAATGCTTGGTAACTCTTCAGGAAGCATTCAAAGTTCCTCAAGATTGGACAGGAAGGGAGTGTGATTTAAGAGTAATGCATAAGGAATGTTCTGTGTGATGCGGACATCTGGGATAAAGGTCAAACAGACGAAACCAGCCCGACAACCCCCCTAACCCCTTCCCCATTGTTTTAATGATTGCTAATGACTGCTAGTTTTGTATTTCACAGGCTTGAGGTGTAAACGTTGAGATAACATATTAGGAGGGACTTACAGCTCTGCAGAACCTACCATGATAATGGCTCGTTCCGTTGTTCAGTCTCTTCCTGAGTGTTTGCTCTTCTGGGCTGCCCATCTTCTTTTGAGAAGGACACAAAAACAAGACCAAAAATACTTTACATGCACATGCACATACAACTACACCAAGTTTTAATATGCTGATTATGGGAAGCAAAGACAGTCATGATGACAGAGGATATGTGAAATGTGTAAAAAGTGATTTTATTTTATCATCCCCTAGAACAAAGAAACAGCTCGTTACAGTTTGAGAGCAGCTTCTCATCAAAATAATGTTCATGATGAACTAATGTTTAAGGTGGAGAATCTATCATTAAGAAATATAAAGCTGTATGGAGCATTCAAGTTTGGGTCTACATAACTCACATGCATTAAGCTTATTTATGCTTGAGAAATAAAAATCATTTATCTCCTCATTAACCCATTACTGTATTTCTAACAATTGCCTAAATCAGTGGTATATGTCTAACGTGCAGAGCCATGAAGGAATGTGTGTTGTTACCATGTTATAAGCGTTTGTATCTTACCACAGGGGTTTCCCTCCACATCGTCGAGGAGGTTGGCTGTAGAGTTGGCGGTGCCCAGTCTGGTTAGGAGCTCAGATAAGACTCATAAACATATTTGGCTTGTTTAAAAGTAGCTCATGCACCACCAAAGACACCAAAATGCAAGTCTTTTTTTTATCCTAAAAATATCCAGTTTTGTCCTGATTTAGCCAGAAAGAAAAAAGGTGAAGATTAAGTATTTTGAACCAGCAAATCAGCAGAATTCCCAAATGTTAAAGCAGCATTTTGTTGAGAAATGGACCACAATGCTTTTTTCAAAGATGAACAGAAAATTGAACAGCAGGAGTTTCTTGATGGAAAACTATCTTTTGCCCATGTTTTCAAGTGTTCTTGCTCTTAAAAGTGACTTGGTTGTAATAATATCTCTAAAATTACAGAAAACAATGGGAAGTCAATAAAGTTTAATGAACTAGAGAATTGGAATTTCCATGCAGGAAATGCGTTGAAATGCTGAGTGTGACTACTGAAACTGTGAAATGAAATTGCTAAAAGTAATGCAAAGAAGGTTGAAAATGTGACATGAATAGTTGTAAGCAGTAAATCACGGCTGAAAATGTGTGAAATGTGCAACAAAAATGTTTGCAGAAAAGTATAGATACTGGAGCTCAGGTGTGCAGGTCATGTGACCACGCTGTAACTTCAAAGAAATGTGCAAAAGTTGATACTGCTTCAACAGTCATATCTCAGAAACTGTAGCAGGTAGTGAAAAGTGCACTAAAAACTGTTTGCAGTTGTGCAAGAAAGCAGAAAATGAATGACTGTTTTGTAACATGGTTAAATGTGTTGATATCTGTAGATGTACCTAATAAAGTGGCCAGTCAGTGTAATACGTCCAAAATAAGGTTAAGAGTGTAAAGAAAAGCATGATTACGCCATTGTAATGAAGAATCTGTACTAGATGGAAAGAAAAGTACGACTGCCTCAGCTGAGACTTGAACCCGGGCCTCTCGCGCCATAGTCCGCTGCCCGATCCTTTCAACCACAGGGCTAAATATGCTGAATCATGGAAAGCACGGTACTTATCCTATGTGTCTCATAGGGCACTCTGATAATGCTCTGTACTTCCGGGTAAACGAACGCTCGCTGTGTCTAAACCGGAATAGATATCAGGAAAAGGATTTCACCATGAGCATCCCAAGAACAAACTGAAACGTTTAATATAATTCTCACATCTGTACTGTTCAAAATGTTAACACAGTGACGAGTTAAAAACGCGCTTCAAACTGCAGCACTCGGCTGTCTGGGGCTTCGGTCTGATGCGCTTTAACAAGAAGGATTTCCTCAAAAGTTGGTGTTGCTTAAAAATTCATATTTAAAAAACCGTAGACGCCAGCAAAAAGCTGAAGATATGTAAAAAAATAGCTGAGAAGTCAGTGCAGCTTTTAAAGCATGAATGAAGTATGTAGGTGGAGGCATGCCCAATCTGTGGAGCTTCAAAGTTGCTGAAGTTTTCAGCAGACCTGCGGAAATGTCCCATTGACTTCAATGTAAAAATACATGCAGAAATTATTTTTTACTGTAAAAAGTATAACTGTTAGACCTGTGAAAAATACAAGTGCACTTCTCCTGAACATGCTGCATATGTACATTTTTTTCTGTGAAAATCTGTGCAAATTTGAAGCCTGTGAAAGGTGCCAAAAGGTGCCAAAATCTGAGGAATAAGAAGAAGAAAAAGAACAAAATGGAGTTTAGGGAGAACAATATGTTGAAATGCTGACTCAGCATTTCAACATAATTAGACAAATGACCTAGAGCAACATGAGTCAAATAATGGGACGAATTTTCAGGGAAGGATACGAATGGTGCTTTAAGAGCGTCCTCCTTTTTGACTTCCTCCTCTTTGTCTTCTCTGAGAACGTTTTGGCGATTTCAAACAGCTTCTTCCTGGTGGCTAAACGAGGGCCAAAAACATCATCAGGTCCGTTAGACATACAGTTATCATATCATATGTTTGAACTCAGGACTATTTTTCACATATTTTGTTACTAAAAGACACAAATGTTTCTTGTGAAATTCTCCCCTACATGACTCGATATATCTACTAGAGCATCTTCACGCTCTTAACACGAGTCTACTGAAGTGAAATATGCCATGGTAAGTCAGAAACTGATCCCCTTTAAAATCAGATGGACCTTCTCTGTTAAAAATCCTCCGACTTACATTTGCCCATGTGTTTGAGTTTGTCCCTGAACATGGCGTCATCGGAGACTGCGTCCATTGAAGCTGCAGAATACGACTCTCCTGCACACAGACACAGAAGCACGGCCACAGTGCACACTTACAGCATGAACACAAACACTGTACGGGTATTTATCGTATGATATCTACAGACACACTGACAGTAATCACAGTGAATGTGCAGACACACACACACACACACACCCACACACACACACACACACACACACACACACACACACACACACACACACACACACAGCTCCAGTATTCAGTGAAGTTCAAACCGGCGAGCAGAGGAAGCTGGATGATGATATCTACCTGAAGAACCCTCCATGCTAGATGAATGATTGGACTTTGATTTCTTTGACTCATACTTCAAGCGATCTAAAAACAGAGAGCAGATGTTATGAACACTGATGTGATGAGGGTTTATGGGGTCACCTCCACCAGTTTCAAACATAAGTTGTTTCATCAAAGAGTGAAATATGTGACTGGCCAAGTGTTCTTGTAATCAGCTCTTCAAAAAATCCTGTTTAGATTTTGCTTTAATGTCCATTTTGTGCATTTGGATACCAAAGTGTAAGCCTTAATATTTAGTATAGATATATACAGGGTGTCCATAAAGTCTTTTTACAATCTAAAAATAATATTACAAAGGCAGTTAATGAGATATCTTAACCAGTTTGTTTTATTTTAATCTGTTTTTATTCACATTAAAATTTTGTGTTTCATTTATTCTGTCAATGGAAGGAAAACTGTTACATGAGCCCCTGAAAAATGGCTACTCTTCAAGAGAAGGCACAATGTGTATCCTGGTTTATTGAGAAAAAATCAGATGTGCAGACTCAGCGAAACTACAGAGCTAGGTATGGAATAGATCCACCATCACGTCCTTCAGCTTGTGCAAGGGGCAAGAAATTTATGGAGGGACAGTATTGGATAAAGGAAGGAGTGGGCAACCAAGAACATCTGAGGAAAACATCAATCGTGTGAGAAAAGCCTTTCCTTCCATTAACAGAAGATCTGAAACACAAGTTTAATGTGAATAAAAACTTTAAAAACACTGATTAAAATGAAACAAACTGGTTAAGAAATCTCATCAACTGCCTTTGTAATATATTCTTTTAGATTGTAAAGAGACTTTATGGACACCCTGTATATAAAGAGCCACAAACTACGACAAACAGTGTCTACAAGCCCAATTCCAATGAAGTTGGGGTGTTTTATGCGTGAATAAACAGAATTTAGTGATCAGCAAATCCTTTTAGACCTATAAACAATTGAATGCATGGCAAAGACAAGATAGTTAAGGTTCAAGCTGATAAATCTTGTTTTTTTCTAACAAATAGTCTCTCATTTTGAATTTCATGCCTGAAAAATGTTCCAAAAAGCTGTGACGGGGTGTTACATCACCTCTCCTTTTAATAATATTAAATAAGTATTTGATAACTGGAGGAAATTGTAAAGGTTTGTTGGTGAAATTCTTTCTCATTCTTTCTTGTTGTACGCTTTCAGTTGCTCAACAGTCTGGGGTCTCCTCTGTCATTTTTTTGCATGTCAAAATGTGTCACAAAATTTCAGTGGGAGACTGCAGGCAGGCCAGTCGAGTACGTGCAAAATGTGACTCACTGAAATCAGCAGAGACGTCCCTAAAAGATGTGGCTTGGATGCCACTTAATGTACCAAAACTTGTACTGTTCAGCATTAATGATACCTTCACAGTAGTACAAGTTACCATGGGCATGGCCTACACCCCCTTATTATCACAGATGCTGCCATTTGAACTTTGTGCTAACCCCAGTGCAATCATTCTGATTGCTTTTTAGTAAATGATCATGAAAACACCACAGCCACAACTGTGGGCACAACCTAATCAGGTCATTTGATTAAATGGAAATGAGGTTACAACATGGCATTATTCTACCTCTCATCACTAAAACAGCATAACAGCTAGACACATCCAAAGTCTGTCAACTTTGGATGTGACATTTTCTTCCTCTATGATCAAACATTACTGCTGAAACAAGGTTAACATGGAACCCAGTTTTCTTGTGATTTTTGACACATCAGCTAAAGGTGATCATGGATGTGGAGGCACATAATGAAGTGCAGAAACTTGGTATCCAAATGTCCAAAACAAATGCATTCAGGTATAAATGACCACATAGGTTTTAAACATTTGAGCTGGGTACAAATACACGAATCATCCCGATCTTAAAATCAGAGCTGAGATTTAGAAAAACAATGGAAGCCAGAGTCCTGATAGTAACAAGCTGGGAGATGTTAGACTGTGAATATGGAGACACATGGAATTATTTTTGTCCAAGTAAAGAAGAGAAAAGAAACGTTCAATAACACAAGGAGAAGAATTCCAAAACTCTGATCTGATTTTTAACTAAAAAAAGACGGTAGGCTTGCTCATGTGTTCCAAAAAAAAAACCCTTGGAAATAATAAGAACCAGAGAAGGACACTGTTAAAGGGCCAGGACTGAATAACAGAAATGGCAGTGATAGTAATAGTAGTAACGCAGGTGAAAACTCAAGATAATTGTGATCATGAAGTTGAGCATTGAATGCTCCAAAATCTTAAAAGCCAGTGTTTTAACTCCAATGAAACAACAAATATCAGGGTTTATTTATTTTTTTTAATATTGAATTATAATTTTAAAAAATGTTAAAAATAACAAGCTTGGGTTTCTTGTGGTTGTGTGACATTATGTGATCATTTTTAACGTAAAACTATTCATTTTAAAAATCTTTTTATTATTGTAATATAAACCTTTACTGTCTCAAAAATCCCCATTTGTGGTTTAGAAATTCTGATACTTTCAGGTTTTGTTTCAGAGTTCTTTCTTTTCTTTGTGTGTAAATGTATGACTGTCTTTCCCCAAACTCACCGTTTCTGTTCCTCATAAATGTAAACTTCAATACTCCCCTAAACTTAAGGTTTTATTCCTGGGGAAATTTTGACATACTCACCTCAACTTTGACTAAAAAATGGAAACTTGTGACATAACTTCAAGTCTGGGACTTCTGAAAATGTAAGACATTGTATTCTCAACTAATCTTTGTTTTGTATTGCACAAATTTGCAACTTTGTAATGCCTAAAATTAAGGGTTTGGTTTGACATTCTAAAAATATTTTTCTACTAAATTTATAATCACAATCTCATTTGTTTACATTCCTTTATGTTCCTCGTAAATGTATAATAATATATAAAAATCTATTTGTTTTTCTTGTAGGTATTATGGTAAGTATATTATTTTTAAGTATCAATATTCAAAAGCTTTCCAATTAATTTTGACCAATTTATCTAAAAAATCTCAGGTTTTAAAAAGGAAAATTTTTTGAATCTCAAGTTTCTTTTACTGAAAATTTCACAACTAAGACAAATTAAAAGCTTTGTTTTTTTTAAAAGAAAACCTCTTTAACTTATTTTCATAATATTCAGTGTGTTTTAAACTTGTGATAAGACATTAACAAATATTCACTATAACAAAAAAAGCTGGAAAATTTATGTTGATATAAACTCAAAATTTCCATTTCCAATTCAAACAAATGCATGTCGTTTTTTCTTTCAGTATTATTCTTTGAGGTTTTTTTTTTGTAAATTTAAGATGTTCATTCTTTTGGATTTTTTGTTTGTAATTTTTTTTACGATTTATTCGGCCACTTCTCTTTTTTATATTTAGACTAGATCTGAAACTCTGTTGGATGAGATGGTCAAATTGTGATTTCTGTTACATTTCTGTTAATGTTAACTTTTAGGTCATTGAGGAAATGTGTGATCATTATTGCACATATTAACATGGAACTTCAAGGGCACTGACTCACTGCAGGGATAAGCCTCTAGTGCACATAAGAGGAACTGCAATGAAATCAACTTGAGGTTTTTGCTTGATCAATTCGGTCTATATTGAGAAATTCCAGTGAGACAGAAAGTTTCAATTTGGATAAGCAATTTTAATCTTTCAGATTCTGTGTTAGTTTGTAGTTTTTGGTTGATGGCTTCTCCGTTTGATTAATAATACACTATTAACGTTCATTACTTGGACAAAAGTAATTCAAAAGGACACAAGCAAAGGACATCAGCATCAAGGAAATTTATGGTAATAACAGCATAAAAATAAATATCCACAAAGGTATCCTGGGAGTTTTTCTTTGATAAGTTGAAAGGAATTCAACATTTCTAATCAGAAATGCATTGCGGTCTGACTTAATTTTTTTTTTACATTTCCATCTTCTTTACTTGTTAAAACTCCACAGGGCACCTTTTGACCTGAAAAGATCTCTGTAACAAGAGTTGAATGTTTCAATGATTTTAGAATAAAAGCATTACCCCCATCAGATGACACTATCATCACTGTAGCTGTTGACTTAAAGAGCTAAACCCACACTGTCATACCTCTCTCTAAGGCGATGAGGAACTCTCGGTTGCGCTGCAGCTCCCTCATGAACTCCTCGTTCTGCAGAAACAGGGCGATGCGTTCGTCCTCTAAATACTGCTTCAGCTTCTTGTCTTGTTCTGTGGCTCCTGAGTTCAAACCCGGACCTCCGGTGGTCCCTGCGGCTCCAGATAAAGAACCAGACCCCAATGTCCACTGACTGACTGAAGAAACTGAGGAGGAGGACGAGGATGAAGGCTGAGAGAGGCTGCTCTGAGAGCTCTGGGGATGGGAAAAAGAGTTTCAAGGCTTTTTTAAAAATGCTTTTAGGAAGTTTATTGCAGGTGAGTAGATGAAGACGTGCAAAAGCTAATGAGAAATGGAGAACAAAAAACATACATGTTATCAAATGTAATTTTTTATTTCATTATCATGAAGTGTCCAAGTGCAAAACAACTAAAACTCAATTTGGGACACCTCACAACTTCCTGATAGAAAGTCTAGCATGTTTGATATGAGATATTTTGATATTATTGTATAAAACTTGTTTTATTTTTAGTTATGCAAAAACATTTTACCCTACATAAAGAATAGAGATCTTCAAGAAAAGTATTTAATCCTAAAAAGCATATTCTACCTTTTGGAAATAATATTCTCATCAAGTGCTTTCCAAACTGTGGGCTGAGGCCCTCTAGTGGGCCACAGAGGCACTGCTGGTGGGCCACCAGAGGTCATTTCCTATATTTAAAAACACTGATCCCAGTTAAAAATCACATTTTAAATGATCATAAACTGCTGGACTACATTTTTAAGTCCCATATAAAAAGTAACCAGAATATCTGAGCTTCAAACCATTAATAAAGTCTGATGAACGACACAGTGTCCCAGTTTTCTGGTGCTGAATTAACCGGGGACATTTTGATGAGTATCTTATCACGTTTTTAAAATTTGTTCATGTTTCTGAAGACATCAAAAAGTACCAAGAAAGAGTTTCCAGAGTCATAAAACAAGTTCAAAAAGAGAATATTTGAGGAAGTAAAGCAGGAAAACTAAATGTCCACAAAGCTCAAATCAAAAACAAGGAAGTTTTTCTGAGTCATGTGTTATGGTCATATGAGGGTTTTTCATAATAGGTGAATTTTAGGTTTCAAAAAAGAGCTCAGTGTACTTAACCTCGGGGAAAGCCAGTCCAATTTCTGAAGAAGTAAATGTTTGTAAAAATAAGTTGCCGTTTCACCTTAAATAAATATAATCCCATACTAAAAGAAAAAGTAAACCTCTGAGGAAATACAGTAACTGCCCTTACAATTCTGTGCACAAACACTTGCAATCTGGAAATAAATATTGTTCATATCATCACTCCAGCACTGGCACTTTTAATACATCTACACTGGTAAAACTCCTTGAGGTATTAATGCTTGAATCAGAGAATGACAATCAAGAAAACTATTTAATAGTAAACATAAACTTACCTTGATACTGTCAAGCTGCTGTGGAAGGATCCTCAGAAAATCATCCGGGAGGTTCCCAAGTAAAGGAGGGTTCCAGTTCCGGTAACTTCTGACCTGCTGGTGACCAGGAGGAGGTTCAGCTTCAAATCTGCGAGAGGAGGTGGAGGTACAGGAAACATTATTAACCCATCAACAGATGGGGAGTTACAGAAAACATGATTCATTTATCAAGTGCATTAGGTGCATTACAAACTCATACCCAGCTATTATTAACGACTATTAATAATTAACATCCTATAATGGCCCACTAGCTACCTGATACAGGAGGCATGTACATACTTTTATAAACAGAAACAAACAGTGTTGCAGTATTGAGCAAACAGTAAAACTCAATAATCTCAAAAGGAATTTCTCTGAGCGTGGTTCAGTACTCGTATCAATTATCATGAAAAATAGCAACCAGTATTGTGTTTAGACTGACTGGGAAATCTGGTCATAGTGCAATCAGGGCCTTGGCTTCCCTCTTAACAGCTCCACTTCCATACCTAGGTGGGGGTGTGGGCGGGGCTTCGGGGTACTTCCTGTCATATATGTGCATGTCATATGTTGGCGGGGAGTAGACAGGAGGCGGTTCTTCATCTGAACTGTCCGGTTCCAGCGTTCGATCCAAAATCTAGGACAAACAGAGTCACAGTGATTAAGATTTATCCGTCTTTAACAACATTTACAGTCAGATGTAGACAGAGAGAGATAAATGTGGGCTGTTTTTAGAGCTTCTTTTTATCTCATTTTTATTTTGGTTCAAAGCCTGAATGTTCCTGCAGCGCTGTGGTCAGGGTGTGATCTTTCCTGTCATTGAATTTAGATGTTTGGAGAGCAGATTATAAAGTACAGAGCATGTTTGTACAGTAGAGAGGACAAAAGCTAAAAAAGAAACTAAAACATGAACAGAAAGACAAACAGAAAGTCCAAATGTGACGCCGAGATCCAGTCTTCATTTTTTATATCAGTCATCCTTTCAGTTTATTTCAGCACTTTCATGAGCAGTTACAACAACTGTTTATATTAAGTATGTAAAATGTAAAATGATCAAGCTAACATGTCCATCTATTGGGAATAGGCAATACTGTTAATAGGTGCACAGCAACAGCATGATGATACTATAATCAAGCCACATAAATTATTCACAGCTGATAAGGGCAGCAACCTCTGGGGCTAAAAATAAAGCCAATGCACAGAAAGAAAAGAGGGCTTCAAAAGTCAACTTGAGGCCGTCTCCTGGTACATGAGAAGTCACACGCACAGTCTGAGCTAAAATGTCAAACTAGAGTCTTGGGAAATGCCCTTGACTGATTCTCCTCTGGCAGAGCATTTTTAGGCATGTATCTTCTTTTTAAACCATGTACAGTGGTGTCCCTCAGGACTCTGTCTGGGTCCCTCTGTAGTTCTTTGTACTAAGCTCTCCGTTGCTGCTCTTCTTTGGGCATCTTCTGTCAACTTTTACAGATGTGTCCTACCATTTATGTACAGATGACATCAAGATGGATATTTCTTTTAATCCTAAAAAATATTCAAAATTAACTACCCTGCCTGAATGCATTACTTTTACAAAAGCTCAGATGGCAGGCAATTCTTTCCAACTGAACCCTGATTGAATGGAGGTTGTTAAATTTTCTCCAGGTCATGTTTTGCCAAACGTGATGAGCAAAACGTGATGAGCAGGCCATGTTATCTCTCTGCCATTGTAAAAACTGATCTGTGCAATTATGGTGTCTGTAGGGTTTAGGCGCTAAGCCTGGAACGTGTCAATGGTTTGGTTTGTTCCTCAGTATCATTTGAGACATATTGCCAAGCTAAGCCTTTTGTGTAGAGGGCTAAGGAGCTGGCTCTGCACCACCACAATCCTCTTTCCCAAATGTTGCCAGTACTTTCGTGGAATTAAGACAGTGTGCAATAACTAGACCTCAGTTTTTGATCCTTAAAAAAACTGAACAAAATGAGGTGTTAAGGGCCTCTATTTTCTTGCCATAGCATGACACCAGGATCACAATAACACATTTAATTATTTATGATTAAATCACTACTTATTTAAGATAATAAAAATGCAAAAAAACTCTCCTTGGTTTAAACATTCAACTCACATCTTTCTGTGGGTGGTTCTGTGAACAGTCAACTATGAACCATTTCTTTTAACATCAACATAAACTGTATCAATATCAGCAATTTTGTCCTTCCTTGTGACCTTTTAGAAAACACACTGATTATTCTTAAACAACCATTATACTTCCTTGCCCTTAAAGAGATCAGAAACACAACACACTGGGTAAGACTTGATTTTTTTGCAGTGTGGTTTCATTGACCTTGCCCCCTCCCCCTCTGACCTCTGCTGGGATGCTGTCATCTGAGTCCGAGCTGTCATCGGAGCCGTGTCCGTCGATGCTCATCTGCAGAAGCTGGTCTATGGTGGCATCCACAGCTCCGTTGTTGGAGCGCAGCACGCACTCGATCACCTCGTAGTCCATGGAGGGGAACATGGTCTTAAAGTCCTCCATGGCCTGGTTGAACTCCAGCCGTCGGACCTGCCTGTTGGGCCTGCTGTTGTTGAGCTGGCCCTGCCCGCCGCCCCCGCCCCCACTCCTGGAGCCGCCATTACTGCTGCTGCGCCTGAACAGGCTGGTCATCCTCCCGCCTCCTGATTGGACAGCTCTTCTTCGTGGTCACCAACAAAGCACTGCGGCCCCGTCACTTCTGGTTGTTCGCCGTCTCCCGCTCAGTTTCTCATTCTAACACAAACATGGCAGTCCGTCGATGGGAGCTCACAATGACTGCAGATGCCCCCCCACAGCTACACGTTATTCAGACCGATCCAACATGGCTGACGTCGATTCAGGGAGTGCAAGGACTGAACGGCAGGGAGATGACAGAAATTAAACGTCTGAGGTTTTGTCACCAGGTTAAAGTCCACCTGGCATTGTTCATGGCTATGTCATCGTCATCAGCACCTGCAGACAGAAGAAAACACACAGTCACGTTTATGACAAAAAAAATACATCAGCCCAACAAAATAACATAAAACCTATGGGTAATACTTCTAAAAAGCTATGCCAGTGTGCCTTATAGTCTTCAAAGTTTTAAAATAAAATCTTCTTTTTTCTTATAATGTTACAAGTTTATAAGTTGTCATTAGTACCCTCTTTTTCTTTCCTCTTCTCTCTGCTGATAATGTTTACATTTACCTTTACAGGAGGAGAGTAAAATTGCATTTTTGGGTCAAATAAGAAGGGTCAGCTGGTTTTGTGGGTGTGTTATTAGTATATATTATATAAAAAAAGGTTGAACGTGAGGCCTAAAAAACAGTGAACTCTACAATCTAAAATCCAAGCAGTTACTTCTTGAGTAGGAGAATAAATTTATGACTAATTTCCAGAAAAAAAAAACTTTCTTGAAACCTTACAAATTTCTTGAAAAAGGTTTAGATGATCACATTCACAAGCAAAGGATGAGCACAAGGCCAGTCTCTCAGTTTATCCTTAAGTCTTACATTTACTTAAAGTAATGAAAGAATCCTTTAAAGTGCTTTTGAGAATAAAGAAATGATGGGCCAACAATTTCTTAAACTAAGGGATTAAGTTAATTAAGTGCTCGAAAACAAATTCCAGTTGAGAATCATTAACAGCTTCATCAAAGAATCAATATCATGAGTCTTTTTGCTAATCAACTCCTTCCACAGGGGTTCAGAAGCGTCAGAATTGTGGCTTAATTTTTTACAAAAGGACACAACCTTAAGTGAGTGGAAACATCAGCAACTATCAACTGACGTGTGTTTGACACAGTTGCCACTGGCCAACATTTGCCTACATGGAAAATCTGCAGGAATCAATAAGGGAATCATTAAAGAATTGGATTGATTAGCAGAACTGTGAACAGCATTGGTATCAATCAAATCTTATCAATTCCCATCCCTATCCATCATTTATCTATACATTTAACTATCCATCCATCCATTTGTTTACATATTTGTCTATCCACCATCATTAGGGATGGGAATCTAAAACCAATTCCAGACGAGAATCGTTTACAGTTCCATCAAAGAATTGAAATAATCAGTCCTTTGCTAATCAATTCCCTTATCAATTCCTTCCACTACCAAGTTTCAGAAGTGGTCTGAATTGTGGCTTAATTTTTTACAAAAGGCACTTATTGCACAACCTAAAGTGAGTGGATGACCAGCAACTATCAACTATGACGTGTGTTTGACATTGTTGTCACTGAAAATCTACCGGCCAACATTTGCCCACAAAGAAAATCTGCAGGAATCAATAAGGGAATCATTAAAGAACGGGATTGATTAGAAGGATTGTTAACAGCATTGATACTGATAAAATCGTATCAATTCCCCTATTGTAGGCATATATTACTCCATATATCACACCACTATTCACAGAAAAATAAGAGTCTGCATCCACTTTTTTAGCTCTGCCAAGGAGGTTCTGTTGTTGCTTATATTTTTGTTTGTTAGTCAGATTACACAAAAAAAAGTGCTTAATGGATTTAGCTGAGGAGAAGTTGATAATGGCCCAACTTAAAAATGATCAGATTTTGGAGGTGATCCAGATAACTACCATCACCAAATGATTGTTTTTGCTCTGTAACTGTCACACTAGTACTGATATTGACATGATTCTCAGTGCTAGGCGTGAGTTTTCTGGGTCTATGAATCATGTCATGATGGTAACTTATTGCCCATAGATCAAACAGCTATATGTGAGCTACCTTCGCGCAAGTATGCACACTCCGAGTGCTTTCTAGTACTCCGAATATCGTCAGCTGAGATTGCTCAGGCCCTCTGCAAACCCTATATTCATGGTTTCTCAAGACATAACTTTGATGCTTCCTGTTGTGCTTTAATGGCTTAGTCACTGAACATGCTCATAAATCAATGACACACCAAAACTAATGGTTATTGATGCTTAGGTTTAAGAGGGCTCTTAAAGCTGTGTATTATAAAGCTGCTGTAACATCCTGGTACATATGGTAGACTGAATTATGAAACTGAAGACATGGAGAGGCCGGCTGCTCTTAATTAATTCCTCTCTCTCTTCCTTCCTGCTTCGCAGGAGGAGGGGGGGTGGATGGAGGATGGGGGGGTTGTAGCTGGCAGCAGCCCAGCGCCACATGGCGGTGCCAGGCCCCGTCCGGCCTTTAAACAGATCCTCTCTCTCATCAAGAGTCTGTCTTTGATGTAAACAAGATGTCTGCTCAGATCGGCCTCGAGTCACACTGGTGATGAGTGTTGGTGTGTGAGTGTCCGCACAAAGGCTGAAACACTGAATGAGTGAGTGAGATATAAACAGTGACATTTTACTGTGATAAGACATGAGTGGAAGAGTGAAGCTTTTGTTTTTTCCCCCAGCATCTCCAGATTTATAACATATTGTTGTAACACTTCATTTTTACACCATGAGGTATGGCTAATAAGTCCTGAGTAATGATGATGAAACCATGTGGTTCATCGTCACACTGTTTTATATTAAAGGCTGAGTATTCATCTGCTGTAACTTTCCATTAAGTGACATCTTAAGTTCATTGCTAGCTACTGACTAAGCTGCAAATGATAAGCTTAAAAGTTGAACAATGCAATGTCATGAGAATGAGTGTTTTAATGGCACAAAAGATTTTGTGAAGATAAAGAGGAGGTCTAAGGCAATGAATGCTCTGGGTGCTAATATGCATGAAAAATTTCAGAAAACATTAAAAAAAAAAAACAGTCATGTTCCATGTTGGATGCACCCTGCTAGTGCGCGTAGACTTATAGTAACTCCGTGCAAAATTGTTTGAGCATCGGTGGTTTGATAACATGCCCTTACGTCGCAGCACCCACAAGACTCCAGAGCCTTATTGATACGCTCAAATGTTAACAATGTCCAGGTTTGCACATGCTGAACTATCTTCACCGCAACCCCCACAACAGATGAGTCTCATATTGAAGCCACTCCTCTCAAAGTCAAGTGTGGCTTCTCAGCCAAACTTAAGCGTAATGCTATTCGTGGCGGGAGTTTTCATAACCCTGGGTGCTGACTCACAGGCACAAACATAACAGAGCCAGCTAAAAAGAGAAAAGGACAACAATAAATTAAAGCTTATAGGACTAAAAACTAAAAATACCTAAATTCACATGTAATTATTTGCCCTAAACAGCATCTCATACAGTTCAGTAAAATATTGAGAATTGCTTCATCCCTAGTGCATGTTTTCTTAAGCTCCTACCATTAAGTACCATTGGTCCCGAAGCAGCTGTGTAATATTTCAGCTCCTGGATAAAAAAACAAAGAAACTCACCAAGTTCTCCTCTACTTTACAGAATCAGAAGGACCCATTTGGGTTCTTTTCAGCTAAAATGAGCACCAGGTCACAGCCACTTGCTGTTGAGTCTTTTTGACTCCTGCTGCTTGATTATTTATAGAATGTACACAAATACAAACAAAAAACACATTTATACAAAATCAAAGTTATTCAGTCTGTGCTCCACCAGGCAACAACTTCAAACATGTAACACACTCAGTGTGCAAAGGCTTTATGGAGTTAGTAAAGAGGCAGAGTCTTAGTCAAACAGGGAGCTTGTTTTTGTAAGAGTTCATAATAAAGTTAAAAGCAGCAACATGGAGACGTTACCATTTCTAGTTCAAGCTTTTTAACACAGCTGACCTAAGAGATCCTTTTTATTGTCATATTTCCACTTTTCGTTACTTTTGAATAACTAAGAAATTCAATCTAGCTCATTGTGAGAATAAAAGCTCAGTGTAAGAAGTTTTAACCTCGTTCTGTCAGAGAAAATAAGCCCCAGAGTAAAAGTGATACCATGCCAAGTCGACAGTGCACTTACAAAGATATCACTCCAGCATCTTCATATTATTCTGCACCTTAGATCCAGGTTAAATTTAGCACACAATCCAGGACTCAGGCTCCTCAGAGAGAGTCTATCAGTGTACAGGAAGTGAATGATTTCCAGATGAGGATGGAAAATAAAAATCTGATTTGTGTGTTTTAACTGGCTGCACTGGAATAAAACCAATAAACAAATCAGACCACAGGACAGTCTGATTAATGCAGGGGTCAGATTACATGTATGAGCATCATCTGAGCCTTGAGCTAAACAATATGCAGTAGCTCCTCATTAACAAAGGCAGGGTCTTTATACATCACACACAACAGCAGCGGAAGATGTGGAAGGTTTGTCTTATGATTATGTTGCTTTTCTTTTCATCACTCATAACCCTAAACAGTTTGGGGACTATTCGTCTCATTCTCCATTACACTATAGACCACATCAGCATCTGTTTAAGGTAGGTGGGGCCATCATAGCGTGGCTGGATGGAACTCTGACATCTTCACAACAATGAAGGAGGAAACAGAGGCGCTAGAGCTGCTGACCACTTTCAGACTTGTGTCATAGGAGGAGAGGAATTTTGCTCCTGAGACCCCATTCATACTTGCAACAAAACACTGAAACTACCCTGACTTTACGCAGGTCAGCCGTCTGTGTTAATGCAACCAGCTTTTTCATTCTGACTTTACCTGAGTATTTTTTCTGTAAAAAATATTGGGTGAGCCGAAAAGTGCAAAATAGCTGGGTAATTCAGAGGTGTGAAGGGAAAGACGATAACATCATCCTGTGCAACAAACACAAAACCGTAAAAAGGAGACTTGACAAATGGATGCAGAAGAAGTTTACGTGATTATAAGAAGAGCAACACACTCAAAAAGGTGTGACTGGACATTTCAAAGTGTTGTTTCCATTGCACATCATCAAGTTCTGCTGTACACACAACATCTATAACCACTGGGTCTCTTGAGTATCCATAAAGCCTTGTTGCGCTGTTGTTGGATACAGAGCCGAAACTCTGCAGCATTATTTCTCTGGCGTAATTGTGCATGTAGTGGCGCTGGTTCATATTCACCGCAACTGCTACAATGCTCCCATGAACTCCTTCACTGATGCTGCTGATACACTTTTTTACAAGTAACACTGACGTAAGGGTATAAACTGATCACAGCATAAAGCTCTGCTACTTCTTCAACTTCTCTCCAATTCAACAGAGCATGTGAACAACCTTACCATGGAATTACCTGGACATTATCTGGAAAATATCAGGGCTGCATATGCAAAAAGGGCTAAAGACAGCTGCAAGCACAAAAACAACAAACTACTTAAATCAGAGGACTGTTTGGGATGCCATACAGCATCTCCAAGTCACATTTGGTCTCACCTGAGCTCAGAAAACTAGCTGGAGGTAATAAAAAAAACTGCAAGGTATGATCCATTATGGAAAACAAGACAAAAATGAGTAATGCCAAGCCAAGCTGAAACATGTAGTGGAAAATCTCCACTTCAAGCAGGGAGACCAAACTAGTGAGCAGAACAAAGAGTTTGAAAAGTCAGGAGTCGAGCGGGTTACAGCCATGCACTTCCAGGTACAGAGGCTTTCACCTGATACAAGCAGCCTGGGTTTGATGCAAACCTGCAGCCCACTCTCCATGTGTCTTCCACTTCTCTCTCTCCTCTCTCCAACTCTATTCACCGTCATGCCACAATCAACAAAAGCAAAAAGACCAAAAATATGCCAAACACAAAAAAAAAGTTGAGCTGAGGTGCGCTGAGCGGTCACCACCCAGTGGAGAAGCTTCTACAGGGAATCACAATCAAGGCCTCATGTCCTTAATACAGAAAACCTAACATGTTTAATTAGTCTGTCTGCGTCTCCATTTTGTTTTAACATTTTCGACATGATGACTAACGAGAGCCAAAGCATTCTGTACAGGTGTCAACGAACAAAATATCTGACAACACATGCAAAATGCTTTGCTGTAATTATCCTGGGCGTCAACTGGGTCTTTTGCAGTTGCATCACCACTATGCTGCAGCTTTAATTTCGTGCACCGCAATCTGCACACCCTCCGGTTACACTTTCAGAGAGTAGCACGGACCAGGAATGGTGGACAACAAGAATTCTGACTTCTAGTTTCTGCAATAATTACACACTTTTGTGCATAGTGTTTGCCCTTTAACAACAGTAACAAACAAAAGTGAGGTTACGGTTTCCAGCTTCGAGTTTTAAGAAGGCTCAACATGATTAGGTTTGTCTATTTTTGAAGTTTTTGTGCTTTTACAATGCATTGATTTTCTGGTTGTTGACATCCTTGCAGATCAGCCATGTCCTTGTATCAGAGAAGCATTTAGTATTCTATTGTGAATATTGATCTAGTTTCAGTGTCTAACTTCCCATCTCACATGATTTGTTCAGTACATCCCACCGGCCACATGCAGCTCTCCTGCTTCCTAAAGGCCACTCTACACAAGAGGTCAAAAAGGCATATAAATGGAGGACAGCTGACAAAATTGACCATGAAAACATTAAAAACAAAAATAGTTCAAAAGAGCTATAACTGTACCTCTGTTACCAAAATCATCCCATTCCTGGTCGAAGTAATTATTACAATTATTTTGTTAGACGTTAAAATCACAATTATTAAACACAACTACTCATCACTTTTACAACAACTGCATAGAAAAACTGAAGAACAAGCCAAAAACCACAATGGACATGTGAAAAAACACTGTACACATAAATTATAAGTGGCAACGTCTACTAAATCATGCATGACAAATCCAACGAAAATATTATGTGGCACAATAATTGTTAAATCTTGATGACCTTTGTTCCACAATTGTGGTAATCCGAAATTAAGATTTAACGTTGACTTAAATAATGGCCCAAACCAAACATACTGATATATCATGTACTGCAGTTCAGTGTCAAAAAAATTGATTTTTGGTTCATATTGCACTGGTGGTGACCCTAGTGGTGATCATGTTCTCCGGGTATTTCATTAAGTCTCTCTTTTTCGTATTTATTCATCTGAACTACTGACACACTTAACGTCACAGACATAGAGACAGCTGGATTGAAGCGGACCAATGCAGAGAGGTCCTTCAGCTGAGCACCATTTAAATTAAAAAAGGATCATATCCTGATGCTGGACGGCCAGATGTTGTCGTTCCACTATAATGGCTTTAAGTGAAGGATTAATAAAGATGACTTTAAATACAAAAGCACTGATACTATGAGGTACTTCTCTACAGTTAAAGACTTAATCTAATTTTGATGAGATCATACATGATGGGGACTAATGGTGCGTTCCAGTTGTACTGGGAAGTCAGGATTGCTGCGTTCTGAGTGGGAAATTTCAACCAGAATGCCCCCTGAGGTCAGAATTTCTGACTGGGACTCGGGGAACCTCACCAACCCTGGGTTGACAATCAAAGATGGCTGCCATCAGGGTAAACAGTTATTAAGCTCCTGTAATATTCTGTTTATTAGCACTTCTGATTAGTGTTTGTTGCACTAAATCAGTCGTACAAACAGTATTGTTCAACTTATATTCACCCAAATGCTCCCATAGTGTTATTTACATGTGATATTTGTGAACTACAACGCAGGGCATGCTAACAACAGCTAGCATAATAGCTAACAATAGCCTTGTGGATCTGCATGTTTTTTCTGACTTTGTAACTGGAACGCTGATAACTCGGAGATGACGTCCTCTGGGGTCATAAATGGATGGGCATGGTCAGCAACAATACTCAAGTACGCAGTGGAGTTTAAGAGGTTTAGTTGGTACTAAAGGGGTCCATAGTGGGCCAAGAAAATATCCCCCAACCAATCACTCCGTCACTAGTGGCCAAAACTGTTTATATATATGAAAGGATGGATCATATGATGTTCAGACAAAATTCTGACCCTACTATTTGAAATGTAGCAGCAGATATCCAGACTCATCAGACCAGGAAACAGTTTTCCCATCTTCTATTGTGTGAATCGTAGCTGTAGTTTCCTGCTCTTAGCTGACAGGAGTGGCAGCTGGTGTGATAGCAGCTACTAAATGCATTAAGCCATGTAGACATTGTCATAACCTGCTAAAGTTCAAACGGAGGATGAAAATGGAGAAGAAAGGTGACTGAGTCTGAGTATTTCAGAAATTGCTGATCTACTGAGATCTTAATGCACGGCTATCTCTAGGGTTCACAAAGAGTGGTCTGAAAAAGAGTTTTTGTAATCAACAGCTCACAAAAATACCATGTTGCTACAAAGGTCAGGGAGAACAGTAAGAGAGGTATAAGATGACGAGAAGGTAACAGCCAGCGCCACAGTCCTCAGCCAAATTGTGATTTTTACCATAAATATTACCTTCCACCTTTATTTCATCGAAACATTTAGATTCCTTGACCATGAAAACATACCATTAGCAACTGGATTCATGATGATATCTATTTTAGTTCAGTAGTTATTCACAGAAATCACATTTTTCACCATGGCGGCCAGATGCTGATCCGGATCAACACCAAAATCGAATCAGTTCTTCCTTTTCCCATGCTGAACATTCCCTGAAAATTTCATCCAAATCCATCCATTACTTTTTGAGTTATTTTGTTCACAGACAGACAAACAAACTCTCCTGAAAACATAACCTCCTTGGCAGAGGTAATAACCATTTGTTGCAGCCAAGATATTCAGAAGACCATCTCTTAACACACAGAACATCAAATCTCAAAAGCAGATGTGCTCCAGCAGCAGAGTACCACAATGAGGGCCAATACTGTGAGAGAAGAACAAGAAACTTCAGCTACTGTTAAGTCTGGATGAGTTTGGATTTCTGTTACACATTCAGGGTAAAAATTCCGTGTAAACATCAGAAAAGCATAGATCCATCCCACCTTCATTAACTTGATTGCTGGTGGCAGTATAGTGGTGTGGGGGATATTTTCTTGGCTCACTATGGCCCCCCTAGTACCAACTGAGCATCTTCAAACTCCACGGCCCACTTCAGTATTGCTCTGACCTCTCTCATCCCTTTATGACCAGTGTACCCATCTTCTCTTAGCTGCTTCCAGCAAAATAATGCACCGTGTCACAAGCTCCAATCATCTTAAGCTGGAAGTTCATTGTACTACAGTTGCCTCCACAGTCACCACATCTCAATCCAGCAGAACATCTTTGGGATGTGATATAACAGCAGTGTCTTCTCATGGATGTGCAACAGACATATATGCAGCAACTGTGTGATGCCTTCATATAACATGGTCCAAAATCTTTAGGGAGAGTTTCCAGCACCTTGTTGAATCAATTTCAGAAAACTTACAGCAGGTCTGAAGGAAAAGTGGCCCTGCAAAGCAGACAGACCTGCCTGATTCTGGAATCCTGCATATCCACCTTGCCAACCTCCATTGTCTGACAACTTCACTCGGCTAAATGCTTAAAAGCCCAATCAGGGAAGAGAGGCTGGAGCTGTGGAGGTAACAACAACAGGAAGTGACGGCATGTTTGAAACAATGGCGGCTTCTGAAGCAGTCTCAATGTCTGCGTTTTTCTCAGAAATTGACTCCATTTTTTCTTTATAAGAGGAGCAAAGGATGTCACTTGAAGCTTGTCTTATCACAAATCATGTTTATGCTCTTCTCCTGACCGGGGATCACTGCTGGGAAACTGGGAAAGAACACAGAAATCCTCCACGGACATGCCGATCAGCATATGGTTGTCATGGTTACTGAGTGGAACCCTTTGAAACCTGCTCTCCTCAGAAGTTTACCGGGAAACCTTGGTAGGAATTGTCTTCAATGAGGTTCATGTCACATACAAGCGTAAAATGATACATCTGTGTGTATAATTCAATGTAGGACTATAGTCGAAGGTAGCTTAAGCTAATGGCTAACTATTGTTAGCCGTAGGGGCTGACTGTTGTTGGCCAACAACAGTTAGTCATTTTTTTGGCCCCTATGCATAGCCACTACATATGCTATATCATATGTAGCAGCTTTGCTTGATATGGCTTGGTCTATGATAAGTGGGGATGTATACTGTTATGATTTTATCGATACTGATACAGATATCGATACTCCTTATTGGTATCGATACTTATCGATACTTATCGATACTACAACACGTAATTTTGTGTAAAAAATAAAGACTTTACAAGATATTAAAAGATTCAACCTTTTTTTATTACCACAAGGTAATAATAAAACTTCAACAGAATAGAAGTAATGCATTACAAATGCTTCTCAGAGGCAAAAAGAAAGCTAAGGAGATGGCAAAACCCCTTCATGCCGCCCAACAGACTGCACAGACCCATATATTAAACAGAACAGTGCAAACAGTGTAGAGGAGGCACTTCTCCTGACTTATTTGGCCCTAACAGTTATTTTTAAGGAACAGCAACATATTAACTTTCTCTGGCAGCAGCCGAGACCTCTCTGGACAGAGTGTGTCTAAGTGTGATGAGTCAAACGACCCAACATCCAATCACTAGCTGCTGTTGTTTTTGAAGGTTCTGCCTCAAAACATGTTTGATCAGCTCTTTCCCAGATATACTTGTGAAATATTTCTGTGAATATGTTGTTCTGTCCATCTGGTGTGTCTAGTTAAAGGAAAAGTAGGGTCCAACCCAATACTAGTGGCCAGTGAGTATGTTGCTATGACCAAGGGTGAACAGTAACTCAGTAGAATTACTTGGTTACTGTACTTGAGCACACTTTTTGAGTTTCTGTCCTTTACTTTAATAATATTTTTCTGGGAAACTTATGACTGAAACACCACTTCATTTGTTTTGCACATTGTCAAAATGCTGAACCTTTCATTTCTTACTTGTTACTTTCAAGTAAGCAGATGAAATTTCTTTCCTCTTCTAAGTTGTGACCTACATGTAATTTGTTAGCATTGTTCATGTGTTACTCCAATCAAGCAGGGAAAAGTTTATTTTGGCAGTAATTATAGCTACAGCAGATACAGACGATGATTCCACATCAGAGCAACCATTGCCACATCTGAGGTCCATCTTTGAGATTGCTGAATTAGAAAAATGATCAATATCTTTAAATTAAAAAAATGACAATCGCAACAGTTGTCCTTTTGTCGATTCAAATGTGGTTCAATAGGCATTTCTATAGGCTTTGTAACATATTTTACAAGTGTTTTATTCTACAGGATCTATAAACAAGAAAATACATGCAGTAGGTTGTTTCAGTTTTAGGTTCAGAATATTTATTGTAGCAACAATACAATAACATCAACACAAAAATGTCTCAAAAGCAGGAACTCCTTACGCTGACTGAACAACATTCACATGCATCGGAGTAATATTTGACCAGGAGTATTTATCCTTTGACTCAGTGCAGTTGAGTGCTTTGTCCACCACGGGTTATCACACTTATGTATTGAAATGTAACTGTTTTGAGGGGCGTGTTCCAGCCTTGTCATAAACATAAACCAGGGGTTATTTACCATGTGCAGTCTCAAACCTTTGAACACTACTGACTGATGATTAAATCGGTTTATAATCTTTACATGACAGCTGATTATTTTATAGTACATAGCAGGAAGTATATAAACGACTTAAATTAAATATTTACCACCGAGAGCTTCACGAAGCAAAAAGTGGACAATAACAGTCTTTAAGCTACATCCCTTGTTTTTCCTAAGTTTGTATTAATGAATTAGGTCAGTTTGATGTTCTGTGATTTTTCTGCGCATGTGCCGTGATCCTCTCGCTGCTAACGGCTAACGGTTTTCCACAGCAGCTGTTGTCATACAGTACAAGCTGCTTCAAATATCGTGATTAATGACTCAAACAGTTCATCTTAAAACCATGTTTCGGTAACTTTCTGCCATTGAAGATCAAATGAATATCATAGAAACATTCAGTTTTCAAAGCGAAGTGTTTGTTAGCTCTAAAAGCTAACTAATCAGTGACAGGTGTTTTGCTTCACCAAGTGACCGTGTCGACCAGAGACTTTTAGCCGTCTGTGATTGTCGTAGCTAAAACAGATGTCAAGCGACGCAACGTGAATGCCTATTTATGTGTTTTTATTGACGCAATCAATACATATACTTTAAATAAATAATATTAATAAGTGTACAAGAAGGCATTCGTTCGGGTATCCTTCTGTTACGACAATCGCAGACGCATTCGGCTGAGGTCATCAGTTAACACGGTCACTGATGAAACCGTTACACCAGCACGTAATAAGAGCAGTCAGACTGAGAAGGCCGCGGTCACTGATTCTCTGCACCCAAACACAAACGGACGGTCAGAAAATCCTTGTCAACGGTCGTAATTTTATTTAAGATACTTGAGTTAAGGTTAAATCTTGTTTTCGGAGTAATGAAAGCATGTTGGAAAGGGGAGACACCTTTTCTCCCGTTACCGTGTTGTTTACAAACAGCACAGTGGTAATAAAGTGGGTTAAATATTTTACACGAAAGCGAAAAAACGTGCATTTGCTGAAAAAGATGCCAGGGATAAAGACTACTCACTGTTAAATTGGAAAAGAGATCATCCACACGGAGATGAAGAGCCGATGTGGAGCGCAGCTGTGCAGCAGAGAGAAGCCTTTTATCATTGTGATGTGAAACAGAAGGATACTGTCCGAGCCGAACAGCAGCAGACTGTCTGCCGTAAACACAAGCGGACTGACGTAAAGGTACAGATGGAAACGGGGGAAACTCTACTTCAAAATAAAACACTGGACAGATATTTTCCAATGTATCAGTCACAATGGTGTAAAACAGAAATAAAGGAATTTTTTAAAGCGATGGAGAGAGTAAAGATTGATCAATTATAATTGATTTAAAAGTACCGAAAATTGCAGCAAAACATTTCTCCCATCATAATAATTACCTTTTATTATAAATCATTTTTTCCACTCAAAAGTATGACTAAGTTTGACATAAGTATGTCTATTTTTTTTATTTAATAACAACTTTGAGAATTCTTCTGATAGTATTTTGATTTTACCTCATAATAATGATTTCATTCCCTACAATTGCTATCGAAATGTGGCATTGCATTAAACCCTATAAAGCTAATTGTATCATATCTGATACATACTTTGATAACACTTCTTTCTACTCAATATGATCAACAAATTACAAAAAAATCATCTGAATACTATCAGATAAATTAATAAAAATGTCCTCAAATGGATTATCAGTTGCCAAAACACCTAATGTATCAAATGAGATACGAAAAGTCTATACATTGAATTTTATGGACATTTTGATTTTTACGGATTTTAGCAGAAAGTGAAACAAACATTTCAGCTCCAAAAAAATAGAATTTTCTGGCTATAATCTATGGTCTTGGGCTTTAAAGGGTTAACATTTTGACAATTTGTATTTAATACAAGCCCTTTAAACTGTAATCGTTACTTTCAGGCTCATACATAAGACAAAATATCATGTAACTTTGACTTTTTCTTTAATAATCATCACTTTATTTCCATGACTATCTCTAAATTCTGACTTTAAGTCATAACTTTGGCTTTTTATCCAACAATTCTGATGAAGGCTTGAATAGTAAGGAGCTCGATCATAACATTGACTTTTTATTGTGTAATTTTGACTTTAAATCAGTATTACAACAAAGGATGCACAAAATTATATCACAGCTGTCAGGCACAAATGTCCTCACTAAAAACTCTATTACTGAATAAAGAAAAATGAATTTTCCTGATGGCAAATTACTGTTGTGTATATTAATAGTTTTAAAAGTTTTAAAATATTTTAAAAACCACAAAATGACCTTATTCATTCCAAAGAATTTCATCACTACGATCCACCCTTTGTGCTCAGGAAGCTTTGTAAATATAAATGCAACATTTTTCAACACACTGACAACCCCAGCAAACCATATGACATGGAATTTCAAAATAAAAGCCATATTAAACATCTTGGATTAAATGAACTCCTTCTACATTTGATATTGAGTGGACCACAGAGTGAGGCAGTCATCTACCAGCCTTATATAATAATGTATTTTAAATTCTGTGAATTATCCTACTACAAATGGGTGTTTAAATGAGGTTCAGCTTTTTTTTTTTTTAACAGAAATTAAAATGTTGTGTGAACAATTGGCAGTGTACAATACTATCAGCTCAATATTGGTTTTAGTAGACATCATCTTAAAAAGTGGCATCTCAGTCTCAGCAACATGTGGGCTCATCGCATCACTTTTATGTATGCCATATATCTCATAGCTGCGTAATGCTTGAATGTAACGTTTCATATTTTCATCACAAAATGTCCTTTCACTACAAAACAGTATAGATCATTCAAGAATAATATTCTTGTTTCATGCTAATTTTTAGCACAATGGACTGTCACATTAAAAGAAATAGCTACAAAGGAGACTTTAAGCTTGTGACTAAAAACCATGATGTTTGGAAATAACAGCATATTGAACAACAGGAAAAACCCAATTTCCTGCATTCTAAATAATAATAATAATAATGTTGATCACCAAAGAAGACATGAGTAAAGAAAGAACACCAAAAAACACTTTTAATAACTTTTATTTTTTCTCCTAATAGATCTGTACAACCAACAAATCAAACTTAAGATGAGCCTAAAAACTGATCTGTACATGTTAAATGCTTCTGGGCACAAGAACTCCACACCCGTTTAAATAATCCAATGATCGACTCGTCGTCTAACTATGCAAACACGTTAAAAACAGCCGCACAGTGTGAGGATGAAGCCGAACAGAAACAAAAATCATCATGTTCCCTTTATATCTCTTACTGTCCAGTGTTATAAAAAAGTACAGTCAATATCTTATTTACACATAAATGAACAGTTTGATCATTTAAGGTGAGAGGGGTCTTCTTTTTAACGATGGGCGGTGATATTACGGCAGATTTTAATCTGGATTAAAAAAGAATGAACAAACAGGATCAGAAACCACGACAGACAATATGGCTACCGCTCCAATCCCAGCAACATGTGGACAATTAAACCATTGTCAAATGCAGATTTTCCTATTTATTCAAATTCATTTAGGAGAATAAAAACCCTTCATCAGCTGCCCCCAGACATTTCAATAACCTTCCTGAGAAACATCAACAAACTTATTTGACGTCTTATTGAGGTTGTCCATCAACGTTTTTGATGGATATCCTGGATGGAAGTTTGATGTAATCGTCGTCATTTCTAACATTGATAAAATCATCAAGTACCGTAGCTTTAAAAATAACTTCAGTCATATTTCTAACCAAAAGCTGCCACAAGTAAAAGAGAGGGAGCACTGTCTACATTACACAAATATGTTTGTGATGTTCCACTAAACGACAGCTCAGTGCGCAGCAGTTTTTCAAATTTTGATAGTTTAAAAACAAGTAATTACCCTTTACTCACACTCTTTACCACCCCTGATAATTTGAGTGGTAGATAGAAACTCTCAGAGAGCCTAAAAGGGCAAGTGGCATGACATTAGGGCGGCATTGGTTTGTAAAGTGGCATGTGACACGCCATTGGGATAGCTGTTCCATGTCAGGGCAAACAGCATGAGGGAAAATCAATACTCAAAGCAATAGCAATCAAATGGCATGCTTCATGCCATACAAAAAGCACTGACATATTGTATTTAATAATGGTACATGCCATAAATTTAGTGTTGCAGTCGATGAAGAATACTGGGTGTCAGCAAATGATACCAGTCATCCATCACACGAGTACAACACCTGGGGCAGATGTAGAACATTACTTAACCTTATGGTGTAAACACAGCTGTGAATATCTACTTTTTCAGTCTTACCAACTTGAGTGCAAAATTTAAATGAAGACACATGCATGTTTCTCATGTTTGTTTGTTTTGTATCACCACTGATCATCTGGATCTCAGTGAGAACATATTCCAGATAAATTCACCATTTATGAGTTAATGCTCATAGAACCGGAGGATTATGTGACATAGCAAAGTATTCCAATATCTGAGTTAAAATGGATTGTACTTATATCAAAATGAAAAACACTGATGACCTGGTGCTATCCCTCTTAGTGGTACTCCATCAAAACAGCGCGTCACTGTCTTCAAGGCTTGTACTATTCACCTCTACTTTACTTGATGTATGCCAAATGTCTTTTTATATACCAACGCTTTATTTAAGGTTTGTTACATGATGCTTTTAATACCAGTACTTTCATAGTAACACGCTGCTTTACTAATGCTTTCCTAATGGTATGCCACATCAGTAAAATTAACATGGCACATGCCAATTTGTTACACTGCTTCCATACAGGCATGCCACATACTCCTTCACATACAAGCCTGTCCTGGTGGCATGTACTTTCTGTGTCAATGCTTTATTGAAGACATGCTGCATGCCACACACCATGTCTGAGCTCTTCTAGGGGCATGTCATTGGCCCCATGTTACCAATGCTTTTGTAAGCCACTTACAGATTGATGCTGTTCTACTAATATGGCACATGCCATTTAGTATACTAATGCTTTCTCAATGGCCTGCCACATACCCCTTGCCATGAAAAAGCATGCCTTGTGGCATGCCACGTCACTGAACCACTATCCTCATGAGATGCCACATAAAACCTTAACATTCCAATATTGTTGTAGAAGCATAGCATATCCATTTCAACACCAGTGCTATCCACGTGGCATGCCACATACTGTGTCACTGCTTCGTTAGGGGACATGCCAAATTACATTTCCTATGTCAAAGTAGCACTTGCCCCTTCACATAGCAATTTTATCCTCGTAGTATGGCACATGCTGCTGTACATGCCAATGCTTTTGTATTGGCATAACACCCTTAGCACACAAAGTCTATCTTATTGACATTCCGTTAGCCATCCGTTTGTATGCCAATACGTCCCTTAAGACATACCACTTCCTATATTAGTGCTACCAAAATAGAATGGTAGGTGCTGTGTCACATATTTGTCCTTTCCAAATGGCATGCCACATGCCTCTCATGTCTTGGATGTTGATGGGCAGTATTTATAGTCCAGGGTTTATATATTTGTTAAAGTGGTATTTATATTTTTATCAATTCATCCTGTTTAGAAAAAATTATATCCCAACAACTCTTGGTATTACTCCCCATGTCATGCTTTCAAGTCAAAGCCCACATTCATCCTCCATACTGTCCTTCAGTTTGTCAAACTTTAAGTTGCCTTATTGCTAATCAACAGTGACTTTAATTCACTGAAATCCAAAGACACAAAAGAAAACTCATAGTTCCTGAAATTTGTGAAAATGCAAACAAAAAAATCAAACTTCTTCATGAAAATTAACAAATGGTATGATTTCATGGCTGAAAGTATAAATCAGTACAACAGTGATGAGACATTCAGATATAGGTTACAAGTAGAGCCGTGGTTCTTCAAGTGGTTTGCAGCTGCAACTACAAGGAACTGAAAAATAATACAAAACAATATTTTATTATAAACTGATGTATCACTTGTATTATAATATAAAATTGTCTAGATTTTGGAGATTCGTATGTTATCGATACAGATTTTAGGTTTGGTTTGTTTATGTTTTTTATAATGATTTGACTGGTATGATTTTGCAGTTAACAGAAACAATTACTTCTGAAAATGCCTGCTTCATACGACTTGTTCGACCCAAGGTCCAAACTTCTACATCATTTGATTAACTTGAGTGGTTATAATGACGAGGTGTTTGGGTCTTAATTTTTCAAGGAGTTGGTGGGCGCTGACAATAAACCAGTGGAAAACCACAGCTTTGAACAAACCATGTGTCATGTTTAACTTCATGTCAGTCTGAACTTTTAGTGTTGTCTTTAAGTTCAAGTTTTTAAAGAGCTTCAGATATTTAATTTCATATTTCTTTATCCCAAAACACACACGGAACACACATTTAAATCTTCAGACACATTGAAATCTGTAAATCAGTGCAGACATTTGGCAGCCTCATGTCCCTTCACATTGGAAATTTTTTTTTAACTTTCATTATCAAGAATCATGATTTTTTTCTTTTTTTAAGAGGTCCCATGTCCTGCAAAACCCGTTAGAAGAGGCTTAGTGAGCCTCTTACATCATGCAAAAATTTGAAATGCCCCTTCAAAGAAAATGCCCTTTAAAATGCTGTTTCTAACTTCCTGTGGTTTATTATGTAATAGCTATAGAGCTTTCACCTACATGTGTGCATTCTGTAGATGGCCTTGCCAGTTTGAAAGACAGCTCCACAACTGGTAACCCCTCCCCCACCCTTACATCATGTGGACAGCCACATGGTGGTGACCTCATTTTCACAGGCAAGACTCTGCCTCTTGAGATCAGGGCATTTCCAAAGGGGAGGGAAAATGAGCTGTCTGGTCCTCTACAGATACAAAATATGTCAGCTTTATTCAACTTAAATCCTTGATCAATAGACACCCAAGACAGGATGTAAATGGTCAAACGCACCAGGACATGAGACCACACCAACATGACAAACGCTGACCTTCATCAAATTCACCCACCTTGAATTTCACCATGATGCCTCAAGAGCAAGAAATTAAATCTATCGACATTGAATTACAAAGAAAATCCCTGACTGGTCCATGATTTTAAAGTAGGAAAGAGGAAAATACAGGTTTCTTAGAATTGTTGAGAAATTAAAACAGATGAACTTTGTGTTGTTAACTGTAGACCTTATAAAGCCAGAGCTTTCTGTGATGTAGTGAAATCCAAAAAGGGGGAATAATCAAGAATGTCTGTTTCTTGTAGTCAAATAATTTGGTAACACTTTGAGGGTTCATGATTACCACAAATTGAAAGTTATTGTTCTCACATGCTTATATATCACTAATGCACATGTTTAAATTACACGAATGTCTGCAATCATATATAATTAAAACATTGACAGTGTGTTTTTCATATTTCTGATACTTTAAAGTGTTGGTGGTCACAAATGCTACTATATTTTAACTAGTTCACACTGGTGTCCCCAGAACATATTAAGTTTCCTGCCTAAAATCCTCTCAGATATTTGATTCTGGTATGCCCACAAGCCTGTTTCAGCCCTGGACAGAGAGGACATTTTTTTGTTAAAATCCTTATAAGCCCTGATTAAGGTGAGGCTTTGGCTTTTCAGTACTGTGCTTAAATGTCTACTGTGGCTGCACAGACATGCCTTGACTGAAGCTGACTGTAGGCTAAACAATCGAGCGTCACCAATCTAGGGGAGGTCGCACATCCCTGAATGTCATAATTTGAGATAATTTTCAAAACCAACGGTGAGAGAAGACATTTCCTGGGAGGTGGAGCGAGCAACAGAGGGGTAGGAGGGTTTTATGATGTCTGGGGTATTTGTAGACAGGCCATAGGGCATTGCATCATTTGAGGATCCACAAACATGATCAACTCATTTAGTTGGATGACTTAATCATGACAACACTGGAAATACAGCATATTGGTCAGTTTTGTTAGTTTTTTTCTTTTTACTTAGTTCTCCCCGGGTGCCAACCTGGGCAGGTTCAAGAGGGTTCAGGGGGGCAGGAAGCTCTAAAAGTTTCAAGGTTGCCAAGTTCGGTTTTCACATTATCTCTAGCCATGATAACACAAAGTTTATATTTTCTTCAAGGTCTTTTCACAATAAAGTATCTGTAAGCCTATTTGATCTTGATTTTTACGATAAAAACAAGTAAAATTCATATTTTGAACAACAATTTTTCAAATGTTATAAAAGGTCAGGAACCACTGATTAAACTACAGACTAATGCAATGCAGAAATCATGATCATTATTTACTTGCGAGGATGTAAACACGGAGCAGGCCCTTAAACCTACAAACAGGTCAGGAATTTTAACATTAATGAACATAGTTTATATTTTTAACACCTACGGCATTTTCCAGAGGGTCACGTCAGGCATGTTTAAATAGTATATGTGAGAATCCTTCCCCTCACACCACTTCCATAATGAAATCCAGATATACCACAGTTTAACACATTTTTGAAGTGTTTGTACCAACAATTCTGCTGTTTGGGTAGTGAGGAACAAGATTTTTTTAAATATAAAAACACCAATGAGTGAACACTGGCTTGTTAATTCATTAGTAGTATCGGGTCAATATAGGGTCTCACTTTCGGTAATTTGGGGCAGTAATTTCATAGTGATTTAATATTGAGATATTTTGATCATAAATTTATTTTAGGATCAGTTTAAGTGTGTTTGGTGCTACAATAATTCTAACTTAGAGACACAGTGGAGCTTCTGACTGCATTGATCCACTACTTGCCCCACTATGGGGTTTTCTACTGAAAAAGGGACTCTGTATAGGGATAAATTATTCTTTTCTTCTCATTGGTTAGTGTATCTTACTGAAGAATAACTGTCTTTCACAGAAACAAAATCTGGTTAAAATATGTAGCTGGCGACCCAGAATATCAGGCTCGCCATGGCTTCCAGCAGAACAAAACATCCCTTTCCAGCCATGGGTGTGATGAAAGGTTGAGAGATGTGAGGACCTAGCCATCACCAGCCTGGCAGAGATAATGGGATAATGTTAATACATGTGCATTACTGATATACATCATGATTCATGCTTTTTTTTCCCATACATGAATTCCTGGTAATTCATGGACAATCACTTAAAGTGTTACCAATACTAATTGAAATGTAATTTTCCAGGACCGAGTGGACATGAAAAGTGGGTACTTGAAGGAGCTACAAAAAAATAAAACAAAAACAGCGTAGAGGTATCTCAGACCTTAAAAAGCAGAATAATTGTAATGGTGTCCTCACGGTGCTTCAGTGTGGAACATCCTTCCAGTAAATGTTTGACAAATATCAGTGTTCCCATGTGAAAAGCTGCGTCATGTGGTCACTTGACCTCTGTGTTTCCTCGGTGAAGTAGTGTGAGGAGAAAGAGCACGGGAAAAAATTAAGATCCTTCAGAGATCCAGAGAAGTCCTCGTCTCTTCTTTGTGTCTCTACTACAAGTTTCCCATCCCCCTTTTATTAAAATCCAAAAGCAGCTGAGTCGTGTGTTATCCACAGCTGATGAGTGAGTGAGGATCGATGCGGTTTGTCCTGATGATCTGGTCAGTGAGAAGTTAGCGCAGGATGATCGCAGGGAAAGAAAAATATCGGTTGAACCTTTATTTAGTTACAATATAGATAATTTTTTTTAAAAAAGAAAACATTTACAAGTACCTCTTCCTGTCTTTCTTTTAGCATACAAGACCAAGACAGGAAGTTCTCTTATTCTGAAGCAGAGCCGTTTTTTCCAAGGGTTTTTATGCCTGCAAACAAATTTTAATTTCTTTTCAACAAGAATTTGAAGAGGTGAGGGGGGGGAAACAAAAAAAAGAAAGAAAAGGAAAACTCTTTTTAGATCCAGTAGTGGGTGACCCAGGTCCTGATGGTGATGAAGATGGAGGGTGAAGGTGGAGGAAGGTAAAGGTCAAAGGATGTGAAGAGATCAAAATCCGTCCACCCAAACACCCAGACCTCGCTCTGCCAGTGTACGGTTAACTGAAATCACCTGCGGGACGGAAAACAGACAAGAGGAAAAATACTGAGAATTACTGCTAACTGTCTTAAAATCAACTGCTTAGTGTATTAGGGCAAGAAAATATATCAGGGTTTTAGGATTATAAATGTTATTTTCAACTAAATTAAGGGCAACATATGACTTTTTTGACCAATGCAATTTTGATATGGGTTTAGAATATAGTTGTCTTATAGGTAGAATATAGTTGTCTTATAGGTCTTATAGGTAGAATATAGTTGTCAGGTCTTATGTTCAGTGAAAAGTTTGATCACAAAAAAATGCTTGACAGAAAAGTCTAAATTGACCATACAATAATCATTTGAAATGTTTAGACTACACAAACAGTTGTTTATTCTCATTAAGATAACATATCTATTGAGAGTAAAAATAAAATGAAAGGGCATACATTTTGGTTCATATATTCATTTCTGATGACTGCAAGAGTATCATGACCACTTATGTTAAAAAAAAAAACGTTAAGTTTTCAAATACAGATTACCCTGATCCACCTCTATACTCTCTCTGTCCACACACAGGCAGGTATTTTTTGAAACAAAGCTTTTACAGTGGTGTAAAAACTCCCGTTCATAAGACTATAACCAGCATTAGATTAGCAACAACTGCCATAGAACATCTATCACGTAAACAGTAACTAAAGTGTGTAACAGTGACATCACACAAAGAAGAGAAACAGCATAGTGCAAAGCTTCGGCTTCAGTTCTTCTATGCATAAACACTTCAAATTTGATTCTAAAATTCCACCTGGACTGAAATGTGTTTCCAGTGACCTAAAGCATGGCTTGCACGTGTACAGAGCAGCAAAACACACAAAAAGGCTTCTATTTTGTTGCTGTTGTACCTAGGGATGTAACGGTTACCAGTAAAACGGTAAACCGCGGTAAAATTTCCCACTGTAATCATTAACGTGTCCTATTAAAATTAACGTTATACTGTGTTTGATCACCACACTGCATCAATAACGCATGGTGATACTGCTTTTTGCTTGGAGAAGCCTGAACGATGTGTGTTTGCCCCTCGATGATGCTGTCTCTCGCAAACAGAGGCACACATGCAGAGTTTGCAATGTTTGGCCTCTGAAAAGTCCAGCACTTTTGCTCAGACTTAAAAGGTTTTCCCACTCAAAACAGCGAAAGTCTAAAGTCTGGTTGAAGTCACCCTGTCTAAAACACGAAGCTGCGGTGAAAGACAAAAATGCGCGTGATTAAAACTGATGTAACTCCATGAGTAAACGAGCAGAGAGAGAGGATTCAGTGAGCCATACCTGAGTGAATTATAGGAGGTTAATCAGTACTTTCTGTGTAAAAAATGTATAAAGGTTGTAAATAACAGCATTGGTATCAATTTGGAGTGTGTTCTTGCCGTTCTTTCGCTGTTTATTTGACAGCTAACTGCTTCAGAGACTATCGTTAGTAAAACAAAAAATAAATTTAAAAAATCCAGGACATGGTCTAATATAACAAGCTGTAACATGGACACTAATGCTGTAGGAAAACAAAAACGTTTAAGTGCATGTAAAATAGGTTAAATTTATTTTTGGCTGTCTCAAAACTTTGAACATGTTTTTACAATTGTTTATGAAGAGAATCCTGTTTAAAGTTCAAATCCATTTTATTCTTTTCTTGTAATTACACACAGTTTCAGCATTTATAACATAGTAATGACAAATACTTGCCAGAATTGTTTAAATTTATTTCTAATGAAGAGTCCAAACAAATTTACTTATAGGACATTTCCTGACAGTTATAGACAAAAAGACAAAAGAACTGTTAAAATTATAATAATAAATGGATTTAATGATTTCAAGACTGTGTAAAAGTACTTTTGACCTTTTTGAGCACACTGAAACAATACCCCGATAATAATAACCGTGATAATTTTGGTCACAATAAACGTGACATAAAATTTTCATACCGTAACATCCCTAGCTGTACCAAACACTATCGTCTGATATTAACTTAAATCATATAAAAGGTTATGACTTTAGTAATGTGACCACCCTTGTATAGTTTCCAAATAGCTCTTTGTGAATTTGCGGTTGTCTTTTTGAATTATCTGAACATGTTTAATGTGCACAACCCTTCTGTAAATGAGGCCCTGAGTGTAACTGTGTTCACAGCATCATACCTCATCTCCGACCATGTTCCACAAGTGCACCAGAGGGAGGCCTGTGTTGTTGTCGTAGTTTGACACCTTTAAGGGCAGGAAAACCAAAATATTCAGTCATTTTTATGAGAATATTTTCTTTTTGGTTGAGGTTTATGAATATACTTTTAACCTGTTATACTCATATTTAAATAACATACCTACTAAGAGTACTAATACAATCAAGAGGCATACATTCCAGTTCATATAGTCATTTTTTTAACCTGTGCAAGCAGTGCTGCTCCTCTGGTCATCTCCTCCAATGCTGTAGTGGCCTCAGCTGAGAAACGGTCCTCACCTGGACAAACATGATCACAGAAAATTGTCAGAATGTCACACGGCGACATGTGTCCTCTGTTTTTACAATCATTTAATATGTAGCTTTGTACCTGGAAGTGGAGCGATGTTGTCAAGCAAAACTTCAGCACCTTGAAACGGTAGTGATACAAAATCGGACCTGCAAAACCAAAACAATGGAAACATCAGAACATTTGTCATTACTTTACACTCAAAGTGGAATCTAATAGATTGTGTTGACATTAACAAATGCTTTAACGCTTGTGATTTGTTTTGTTGGGTGGAACAGGGATGCATTTTAGTAACTTTACCAGTCCAAAAGAATAAAACCATAGAAGTTTGTCAGGGCAAAATGTTGTGGAACAGTGTCAAACAACCGTTAGCATCTCCAAAATGACAAATCTTCTGCTAACCCATTTAAAAAGAAGCCTATAGACTGACAAGTGAGCATTTCAGCATCAACAAAGATCTACTTTGTTGTTTTATTCTATTATACAAGATTACCAAGAAAAAAAATATGCAAGTCGTTGAAACAATTTCTGTTTACAAAAAGTCCACTAGAGGTCAGCATTTACAGCTTTTCTGGTGACCACTTCAGAGCAAGTGTCTCCAGTTTATCTTCCGTTTTAATACTGCTGTATATCATGACAAAGACTAGCCTACAGAAGGCTGATGGCTTTACTCAAGCTGTTATGCATATACACCTTTGCCTCTCACACTTCTTTGTGGAGTGAGGGTGGATTGTTAAACCCTCCAACAAAACTTCTGTACCACTGCTGATTTAGGGCACGCCTAATTAAAGCCTGAGCACAAAACTCAGTTATTCTGACTGAAGGTTTGGTCCACTGCCTTGGCCCTGGCACAGACCGAGGAACTGGGCTTTGGAACTGTATGCATTAGCATTAGCGCAGAACTATGTTGCAGCTCTTAAATTGTCGGTTTAACCTTGTAAACACCGTGTTTTTCAGGGAGATGCATCTAACCAACATGACTCAAAAAATAACAATAGCTGCATTGGTGTCTTTTTCTCTCTGCTTTTATCTGTGTCTGGAACAAAACTTGTTTCCTTACTGTGACCAACAGCCACAGATGGGTGCACGGCCACCTCCACTGTTGTCATGTTGGATGTCACTGTAGTTTCACATAGCAGTGCAATGATGACCCTGCCTACAAGACGGGGTCTATCAAATACTGTTTTCATACTAACATTAGCGGGTCTACGTAGTTTTTTTCAACGCGGGTTAACCCACTAACAATCAGCATCCGACTCCTTTCTCACTGCCCGCAGACCCTGGTCTAATCAGCAGCAGATGAGCTGCATGGCTGTTTTTTTTCTTTGGCACATCAAGCTGATGTCATCACATTGATTATACATGGCACGACGATATATGGCCACATAAACAATGGAAAGGAGCATAGAGACACGTTTTTTGTACTTTGTCCCTCTTTGAAAATGTACAAACTCAGTGCTGATGATACAAAGGCGGATGGAATTTGTTGTTGAGACAGCAAAGAGTCACTTAAGTTACAGATGGAGGGGACGGGTGCAATTTTCTACTGTGGGGAACACTGCACTGATGTCATGACGTTGACCCAGGTTGAAATGCAGATTAAACCCTTTCAAACTGCTGGCAGGAGCCTATTGTTACCAGGTTTAAATGTTTTTTTGGCCAGTCTGAACGGCGTTAAAGTGTATACTGATACAGAACACAGACTGCCTGGCACCAAAGCAGAGAAGATTTGCATTGAAACAAGCCACTGCCATAAATGGTGATGATCCAAAAGTCTGAACTGTCAAGTCCTTTCTTCTGTGTTGTCTTTCATTGTGCTTGTTGTTAATTTATAGGACCTTATCAAAATGTAAAACGGGCCATCAACTACATTTGTACAACGGGCAGTTTTTTGACAGATGCTATGGAGGGCAACTTTAACAACAAATGACAAATATTAATATTTGGTCATATTAACAAGAGTGGATTTATATTTTTTTTTCCAAACTGAGTACTCCATCGCCTTTATAAGAAAGAAAAATCCAGTCTCTTGTGTGTGCGTGCTCCCCTCTCTCCAGCATCACACCTCTGTTACTACCTCTGCTGACAGAGCAAAGAGGGGATCATCTTGTTCTCCCAATTCTGTCCCTGCAAAAGTTCACAGTGGAGGCAAAGTGTTACAGGGATGCAAATACTGGGGCTCAAAACGCCATGTGAATGGAGCTTAAGTCCCCGTTTACAAGAAAGCGAATACGGCCAAAACGGAGAGCTTTCATTGTGTTTTCGCCTCCCGTTTACACGAGAATGGTGCCTGAAGTGCCTGAATCCACCAACTTTTGAAACCAGTGTCCAGAGTGCAAAGTTTTAAAAATGTATCCAAATCTGTGTATGAGCAACATGGGTGCCATTTTCTGTGCTACAACGCTACGTTTTCAGACATTCGCGCACCTCCATGAGGGAGCAGATCATTTTTGAAAATGCAAAGGAAAAACCTTTCGTTTGTTTTGAATATGTTACATACACGAGACCTCAATAAACTCATCTAATCAACATCAATTTGATTTGATATTCCCCTGTTAATGAATACCACAGAAAATGTGCTTTTTGTCGTATTGTGGACTGATGGATCTAGTTCTTTTTCTACCTAAACCCTCTGCTTCAATGAAAGATATCTTGTTTAGCTGTGGTTATAATGACAGATATAGTTTGCTTGGTGAAAGCCTGAGAATGGTGGGAGTGTAATGTGAAAGGCTCTGAGTAACTTTCCTCACCTGATCTGTCGTAAGGAGTCGATCTTGACTCTGTCATATCCTCCATAGTCGACATATCTGATCTCCACCTCATTGGTTTCTTTGTAGAAGGTGATCACCTGGGCTCTCCACCAGGCTCCCTCTACCGCAGGAGCTGCACAGATCACACCGACTACACACAAAAAACACACAATTCATGATTATCATGGTGTGAAGTGGTGTGGAGGTTATTTGTGAAAAACAAGACATGCATATGAACCAATAACTGCTTCTTACTGTGGTGTGCAATAAATCATATGGACGATATGAACTGATTTGAACCTTGGTGTTTAGGATTCTAAGTGTAAACGTTCTGGAGATAAAAGTTTCTAAAAATGTGATGGCTGTTTTAGCTAAAAAGGAAGCCTGATAATCCACAGTGAGTCTCGTCTGGTAACTGCCTTTAACAAGGCCTAGATCGCCATTTTGACAATTTCAAGACTTCCAGGCATGGAAGTTGTCTAGTTACACCCCTGGTGGAAGCAAAAAAATAAAAACAGAAATACAGACGCAAAAAAAAAGAAAACCATCCTTTGGGAAGCAATATTATCTCATATTAATAAGGTTAGTATATGATCTTGTCTTGCCCCTGTGAAGTGCCATGAGGACAGAATGCTGTGAAGACTGACGTGGAGAACAAGGTTAAGTGTGTGTGTGCGTGTGCCTTTACCATCAGCCGGTGAGGGCAGGGCCGGCGTTCCCGGCTGCGAGTAGCAGAGAAACATCTGCTGGTCGAGGCTCCGCAGGGCGTGGTATGTTGGATGTGTGTGCTGCTGCACGAAGACGTGACCGGCTGACACGATGTTCACCACGATCACCTCCACCGTCACTCCACTGGGGAGCAGGAGCTGAGAGACGGAGGGCAGGAGGGAAACTTTATAAAGAATGGCCTCTACAATCAGTGCTAAAATTTGCTTCTGTTAGAAAAAACTGAGGAGAGATCAGAGCAATAACCAACTACAACGCATGGTTAGGGACGGTAAAGAGCACTGTTTGGGTTTTAGCTTTACTTTAGATCATATCTACTGACTTAAACAGTTTAAACACCCAGAATACAAACTCATTATGAAGACTAGTAACTCAGCCACAGTTAGATGGTCTGACCCACAATTCAGTTCACTGACCACTTGGTGGTAAATATATGCAGGTCCATGCAGCCCTGGTTGGTGTGTAACATTTTATTTTGAGGTAAGATTTTTTTTTTTCAGTGATTCTAAAAACAGGTCTGTATGGACTAAATGGAAACCTCTGAATGTTGTGTCTTACCCAGGACGTCATGGGAAGTGAAGGTAGCGTTAGCGGGGGTGGAGGGGAAGCATAAAGGTTCGTCAGGTCCAGATCTTTAAACTTTTTCCCGATGAGGGACAGAGCTTTATCAACCTGCTGCTGCATTCCTGAAAAGATAGAATATATGGTGACACAAACGATAAAAAAAAAAAATCACAAATGTAAAATACTGTGTGTATAGATGGAGTTTTGTCAAGTCACATTCTCAGGTAAATACTAACAGATACAAGCACTCCAACCTCCCGAGTAAACATCCAAGATCAAATGTAATGCACACAGGACCCTCTTTGAACTAATAACAGATATTTAGAATTTCATTGATATCAATGCCATCACACATCTGTTCTGCTTACTCATCTAGTCTTTTTAAATCATGTCCTCAATAATTCCTGTGGATTTTCTGTGTGGAACCAAGTAGGCCACATATTTCCCCTCCCAATATTAATCAGCCCAACTGTGAATTGCATTTTCAGTTTTGCATAAAACAGGCTCCCATGCATTGAAGCCAATGTCTCTCCATATTCCTCAACAAAAGGTTAGGCAACATTACTTCAGTCAATTACTTTTCCCCTTTAACAATACCAGTTGATATTTTATTTTACACCACCAAAGAGCCTGATTAGTCACCTTTACAGAATCCTGTATTTGTTAAATGACTAACATAGCTAAACATGCAGGTAGGAGGGTAATATCCCCCAAAAATGTGCCAAAATCTGGGAAGAAAATGCTCGATTCCTAAGAGAAGAAAAGGTAAGGAACCAGATGTCATGGGGTTTCATCTTCCTGAGACTCAATCCATGATTTTTACAAGCTGTAATTTGTCGCGAAGGGGACCAATCAGGCCTTCCAATTATATAAAATACACCAAATGGTATCATAAGAGGGGTGAAATAATCAACAAAAATAACATTTTCAAACTTCTCTGAGGAGTAAACACCAGCTGTGCCTTGTCTGTGCCTGTAAGTCAACATGCAGGGATGAAGAAACTCCTGCAAGAAAGTACCCTGAGTTACCACAACGATGTGAAGTTGGGCAAAGATATCACCCAATTTTGGCATGGTGAGGCGTGAGGAGAGGCAGCAGCATGAAGAAGAGGTACTGTGAATAAGAAGCCACAGAATGATTGGACCAATTTGTTTCTTTTGAAGAACTCACCCTCGATGTGACAGATCTGAAACTCTTGTGTATAAGGCAGAGTGGAGATGTAGATCTTCGCTCCAGAGTTTTGCTTCAGGAAACTCACGTATCTCCCTTGTTTTCCTATTAACCGTCCAACCAGATGCTGAAAAAGAGACAGAAACAACAGAAACAAGAACACATTCAAATATATATAAATAATACAAAGCTAAAACCCAAAAATGCACATACACAAACCCCGAAAATCAGTCAATTACTTGCATTTGATTGGTCAAACTCACAGAGGTACATTGCACTCTATCTGAATTGCACAACCACATTGGTGAAGTTAGGAGAGAAGACTGTTGCACAATGCTGATGAGCTTAATGCTTACTGGCAGGTAATTTAATTATCCTATACAATTGCACTAAAGCTTACACACCCTTTGCTGATTCCAGCCGCAGACACCAGAGGATTAGAGGCAGTTCATCAGTTTTGGTTTTGTCTACAATTATTTTTATGAAAACTGTCTCTAAATGATTGGCACCATGTCAATAAGGGCATCTCAGTGTGGACCTTTTTCATGCCACACGTCTGTCTCAACCTTAGAAGACAAAGCAGACGTGTTTAACCTACCAGTCAGCTTCAGAGAGTTGTATTAATTGCAAAGCAGGGTTCCCAAACTTTTCCAGGAATCATTTTCCAGGACTTTTCACCCCCCTGGCTTTAATGTGGTGTCTCACTATTCTAAATTTATGGTTAACACTTGTTTTTTACTACTATTTACTACTATTACTTTTAAAAAATACATGTATATTATTTGTTGATGTACTGTTTAAATAGCCTAATTTTTTGTCATTCTTTTTTATAATTTCTTTTTTTCACCATTGTTATGAGTTTTTATGTTTCATTCCTTAACTTGCACCATTTTATCTACTCATGTTTTTTGGTTAAGTGTGCATTATAACCAAGTTCATATTCAGTTCTTCACAAAATAGAAGGGAGGACAAACAATTGTCCAGAACAATTCAAGCTTTCCCAGAACTTTTTTCCCCATTTTCCATTCGTTTTTTATGACTGGAAAATTGGTCCAACGTTTTCCAGGTATTCCATGACGCGTGGGAAACTTTCAATAGGTTCATATCCTCGCAATAAATTTTCCAACCATAAAATGAATCCACATTTCTGTGTACTAAAACTACCCTGATACATACGTTTGTTTGGCTTTTAAGCTTTCATTTTTTTGATAATGCATTTTAAAGTCTACAAATTGCCTTGATTATTTTGCTTTTTTCCTTCAACATGTTTGAAGAAAGCATGGGATTTAAAGAAATGAATTAATCCTTTGTGTTCAAGATGACTAAAAAAAATTATAACTTTTCTACAACAGCTCCATCTTGAGGCCGTTAATTATTTCAAGAGTGAAAAACACGTTTGGGTTACAGTTGTATCCAATTAGTAAACCTTTCTGCATCCAGATCTCACAGATTTGTTGTAGAAAAGCTAAAAGACGAACAGCCATAGCAGCTTAATGTCATGTAAAAAAAGAGCAGATGTTAGAGGTGAAGATCTAGACCCTGTCCTTGGACTCTGATCACTGACTCTAAAAGCGGCCTGTAAATTATTAACCAATTTACTCGCCAACCTTCAGAGAAAAAAAAAAACTTCCACTGAAATGAACTCCAGAGCTGTTCTGGTGCGATTGTGTGTTTCATTCACACTCACCTTTGGCACCTCGATTTCCCAGATGATAAGCTCTGAGCTGGAGGAGGCAGCGTGGTTACTCTGACTGTCACTGACGCCCATCGTGCAGCCACTGTCCACAGAGTCCATGCTGTTCACATCAGAGCCTGAAGAAAAGATGGAGAGAATGAAAAATTTACATGAATAATTCATGCAAATCACCAAATCCTGAAACACTGGGTGCCGTTTCCCATTAGTGGCTATATCTGCAATTCTAACTAAACAAGCAACTTGTGGCAATGATACCGTAACGTTCCCTCCAATGTTCAGGACTGTTCTGATCAGTCTGCAGAATATAAAATACACAACTTGAAATGTCCATGAAAAATGGAGTAACCCTATTCTATTAAACTCTCAATCTGCAGAGGGAAAACATGCAACATTAACTGCAATGTTTATGTACAATATCATCTCTACCTGCAAAATCTAACGTACCACTTCACCTTTACAGGGCTTTCCACAAGCACAAGCAGTCAGCTCAGTCATTTACCCTTAAAAATACAGGGTTCCTACAGCTCAAGGCAAGTTAAATTCAAGACTTTTTCAGACTTTAAGGCTGTTTGAAATCAAATTTAAGACTAAGTCGACAACGAACCACAATTGAAACAAACAAAAAAAAAAAAACACAACATGAATTACCTGGGTTAGAGGCAATTTTAACCTAATGTTTTTTTAAATAAAACATCATTTTAATCTTTTTTTAATCCCGTTTTTAAAACTATATGCCTATTTTGCCCCCATTCATCTTTTTTGGCCACTGTCAGAACCACTTTCGGAATTTTATACATGGTTTTTGAAATTTAATTTCAAATTTAATTCCCAATTTTGCTGCCATAATCAATTTTCCTCAGCCTCTTTTGGATTTTTCTGCCAATTTTTCCCATTTTTTTTTTCTCTCTCCAGGCACTGAAGGTAGAACCAAGACATGCGTCTGCTGTAAAAGATCCTGGTTCAACCACATCACCGTTTTGTTAGTTCCGCTATTGTGATTACACGATGTTGCCCCGAGAGTAAATTAGTGAATTATTTTTGAAAAAAAGGAAAATGTTACTAAATATTTTTTTAGTTCAGACTAACATAAATCTTACAAATGTGTTCAAGTTTTTAAGACTTTTGAAAATTGGATTTAAGACATTTTAATGCCAATTAAGGCCTTATTTTTAGAATAATGAATTCAATGCCTTTTAAAGGAATACTACACCCAAACAACGATTTGGCCTCATTTTCTACTCACCCTCATGCTGAACAACACTGTGGAGTAGTTTTGGAACATCTAAGATGCAGCCGGAGATCTGGGGGGATCCTCGCTGTCCACTGACATTGATATCATGACTTCGGTACGAGCCCGAACAAACAGTGTCCTTAAAAGTCCACAAAAAGTCGGCAATATTCCTCCATACTGCTAGTGCACTGTAATCCAAGTGTCCTGAGGGGGTAACGTCCACCATTTACTCGAAACGACATCATTTAGCACATGTTTATAGCCTAAACAGTACTACTTCGCATTTCTATGATACACTTACGGGTGCCCTCACGGGGAGATGGCTGACAAACAAGCGAATCGCACTCTGCAATAACTAGGAGTGTAGAACACAAGAAATCCCACATTCTGCTGTGGAGTTGACAGACGAGCACAGACACATCTTGTGTTCTTGTTTCTTGTTCTCGCTCCTAGTTATTGCAAACTGCTCCTGTTCTGAAATGATCATAAACACCATGCGAGCCCATGTATAACTTTAAATCCTTGCTGTCGGTCTGTGATTTCAATTTTTTCCCCAAACATTTATTGTCCATTTAAAGTCAGCATCCCCCAGGATATGTTGCCAGTTTAGGGCATTAATATATATAACTTTCATACATCTTTTCATAAAGTCTACCCTTTACAACATTTCATTAGGGATGCATATTGACATTAAACATCATTATCAGCCTTTATCAACCACTATTACAAACATCATCCATCAGCAAATGCACCTGGGTTGAACAGATAGCAGTTTCAAATGTTTAATTGTTGTGACACTGAACAGCAAAAATGACCTTTCTAAGTAACTGATCTGGTTAGATAAAAAAATCAAGAGGAAATATTTGAGGGAGGATCTGCGTCAGCACAGGCTGAAATTACAATTTTAAACAGACAACATGTAATTTATTTGCTGTATACAAGATTAATATAGGATGACAAAACAGAAAAGCAGCTATTTGAGTATGATTGAACTACAGAAAATCCTAAACTATAGGAAAAACGCCTTGTGCATTGATAAAAACAAAAAACATTCAACTTTTATTCCCATGATTACCCTATAATTACATTTTGATCAAATTCAAGCCCCACCAAACTTCATTTAAGCCACAACGCAATGCATTGCATGTTTCTGTTCCCATTGTTACTCACCACTTCTATGGATTGATAACTCTTTCAGATTCAACTGTACTAACAGGTAGACTTACTCATCAGTAAACTATACTTTTTGTTTCTACACATTAGAGGGAAATGCTGTTTGGAGGTGGTAACACCCACTCAGTCTTAACTGTAGGTGGTTTCCGGAGGCCTGGAGGACAGCTTATCACTTTAACAAAGTTTCTCCTTTACATGCAAATTTTATTCAGGAAACTAGAAGAGTGGTTTACTAAAGCATATATACGCCCCACAGAGAACTGTTTTTATGTAAGAAGTCCCTGTATTTAAATTGGTATGTTAGTTAGGCTGACGTGATAGGCAGACCAGGGGAAGCCTAGTGGGGCTTCACCCTGATGAGGTTTGCACATCTGGATGGAGCCCTGTCCATCACCTGCATGCAATGGGGACTTTATCATCCCAACCTGATCTTTCAGGACATCACTGGACCCTCTTGTCGGGCTGTTTTTCCTGCTCTCTGACTACTCCATAGAAAGCCCTGCTTTATCCCAAACACTTGCTGCAGCAGTCCTGTTGAAGTACGACAGCTTTACCTTCTTTTCACAGAGCAGAGCTGTGAAGCACCAGGATGAAGCTCAGTCATCACCAAATATGTGGATTCAATTTAGAGCCTTACCGAGCTGCTCCAATGCCCTTCAAGCTTATTTACCATCAGTTCAGTTCAGAGCTTTGTCCTTCCAGGAGATTTTTTGGTTTGCACCAATGAGATATTGCACCCCCCTACCCAATATCAAGCACCTCTTGTCAGAAAAAACAACCTTGCCGTACAGCTGGATCTGCCTGATGTCATGTCTTTAATCAGGCAGGTCCTTCTTTCTAAGTTTCAAACTGAACATTTGAGCTCTGTTCAGACACTAATCAAACAGTGCAAAGAGAAACTGATCGCTACGACAGTGACAACACTGTGAGGCAACTGCAGGCATGGAAATGATGGCTGCCAGTGGAGAGTAGCATGGATGCTGCCAGTTTTAGTCGGAGTTTTATCAGAACTGGACAACACTTCAACAAAGAAAGTCACTGAAAACATTCCTTGATAGATGAGAAACTGTCGCCACTCTTCTGACAGGTCTTGGCGAGGACGTAATGTATTAACTTGCTGACGTTACACTGATCTGGCATAACATTATGACACCTGCCACCCCGGTTGGTTTGCAGCTGTACAGCTCCATATCTAACTCCACCAAGGAGGAGGATATACTTCGTCAGGGTCTGTCTGTTTAAATGTTAGCAAGATTACACAAAAACTACTAGACGGATTTACATGAATATTTTACCAGAGGTTTGGTGTGGTCCGAGGAATAAGCCATTGCATTTTGGTGCTGATCTGATCTATACTGATGTCACAAAAAATTGAAGTTATAACGGCAAATACTATTCATTTCTTCTAGGCTGCTGTGAGGGTTTTGCCCCCTTTATGACATTATGGGAAGTGTAGCTCATTTGCAAACTGACGTCAACTCAGACATGAGTGGAGGCTTAACCGTCCAGTCAGAGTGGAAAAGCCACTGTCGTGAATGATCTGCTTGGCTGAGGTCTGCGCTCTCAGAGTGCTTTTCTAGTGGACAAACTGTGATGCACCATGTATTCTGACTCCTTAATAAACATGACTGAAAATTACAGTTAAATCAAATTGTGGTTAGGTTTTTGAAAGCTGCTGTCCTCCCCTCACACTGTCTATAGGCTGTGATCCAGATGGACACATTAAATATACCCTGTAGCATGAATCTGATGCTCTAGCTCGGGGGTCACCAACCTGTAGATCTTGATCTATTTGTAGATCTTTTTGACAATTTGAGTAGATCTTTAAGACTAGATGCTTCGTCCATAATCTGGCACACAGGATAGACCCCTTTTTGCTTATCCAGACATATCTGATGAATCCAGCTGCTCTGCAAAAAAAACTGGGTCTGACTGGTTTTCTCCACCTTAGTTTCTGGTATTAGAAAGATATACAGATGAATCAAAATGTGTTTTATGCTAACCTTGTTCCAGTCCTTAGTGAAAAGTTTTGTTTTGTATTGGACTGCATGTATTGTGCAGAGCTAAGGTGAGTTTAAATCCACAGAATCTTTATTTTTAATTCCTGCCCTTTATCACAATTATGGATTGAAGATGGCGTCTTTGATTGTGAAGTTAGATACTGATCATTAAAATTTGAAGTATTGTTTATGGTTCTCAGGGAATTTAGACAAGTGGATCGTGTCATCTCAATTAGCATCATAGGTGATCTTCAGCTGAAGAAGGTAGCTCCACCGCTCTAGCTCATGTGTCATGTTAACTCAAAACCAAACCTACAACCATGACTTAGAAACAGCTGTGTGTTGAATCTTGGGGTATATATTATAGAAAATGACTCATAACCTTGAACAAAGATCTGTCTCACCTCCAGACTGATCAGTCTCCACCTCACACGTCCCATGAGCTCCATTCCTCAGTCCCATCCCATTTAGCCGTTTTAAATCTCCCGAAGCATCCACCGTTAGCTCCTCCCCTTCAGCCTGAACGGCCTCCTCTGCACTGGACTCCGCCAGCAACAGAGGCTGCGAGGACTCTTTGGCCAGCAGGCCTGTCACCTGGAGGACATCCGTGTGGTTGTCAAACAGGCTGTTGTGCAGGTCCTCGCTGCTGATGCCGTCCTCAGAGTGACACGTGCTGCAGGCCGAGTCCTCCGCCTGTGCCGCCGCCTCATCTCTCAGCTTCATGTGGAGCAGAGACGCGCTTTGATTGGCAGGCCACTGTCCTCTTTTACTACCTTTGAGCTCTACAGGCTCCCATACCGCTGCCGAGGAGACGCCGTTCGCTATCCCCTGCTCTTCTTTTTCACTCTGAGACGCCTTGGTTAGCGGGTGGAGTTGCTCGGTTTTGATTGGCTCCTCTTGGGAGCAGAGTCTGCTGCTGCAGTCTGTGACCTGGCTGCTGGTGATACCAAGGACCTGCTGGGTGGCCGCCGAGATGACCTTAGTTATGAGTCCAGCTGCCAGGAGTTCCAGATCTGGCTCGGTCACGTCCTCGCTCTGTGACGAGGGTGCCGAGGAGTCTTGGATGGTACTGAGGGCCGTGGAGGGGGCAGGGGCGGGGGATGAGGGCGTGCTCGTCAGGACATGTTGGTGGAAATCCTGCATACAGGGAGAGTCGTCCTCTGATAGCGTCACTCTCTGGAGTTTGGGAGGTGTCAAAGTATAGACCGCCATCTCTTCCTGTGCCTGTGCATGTGCGTGCGCAGTGCTCTGCTGCTTTGACACCTCCCCTTCAGGCTCTGGACGCTCCGCCTCAGAGAGAGGGGCGGAGCTTGAGACTTTGGTAAACTTTGAGGACACGATGGCATCCTCTGCTGCTAAACTGTGATCTTTGTGCAACTCTGGCTCCGTTAGCGAGCTTCTTTCCAGGTCCGTGTGGTCCCGCAGTGACACCTGGAAGTCGGCCTCTTTGCCAGGGGAAGTGCGAGAGAAGGGGGCGGGGCTTCTGCCCAGGTGAACAGCAGCTTCCTCGTGTCTTTGTGCTGCTTCAGCGGAAACATGTGTTTTCTGTTCCTCGCCATGTGTTGGTCTGTGGGGGGAGCTTTCTGTTTCAGTCTCAGGGCTCTCTGTGCCTTTCTCGACCAATCCATTGCTCCCCTCAGATGGAGACGCCCTGAGGCTCACGGCAGTAGGAGGGCCCTCCAAACTGTCATGGCCTATGAGGCGGTCTTTCTTCCGTGAGATGTACCACCACCAGCCGATTAGTGCGAGCACTCCGGGTAGCGTGTAGGGGATGACAGAGCGAAACCTCAGCGGCATTTCCTCGGGACGCTAACAGCTACACCTGGGCAGGAGGAAACAAACACAAAAACTTCATTAGCATAACAAGCATGTTTTTGGTCTGTGAGAGGAGACTGGAGTACCCAGAGAGAACCAGGCATTCATGTAAAGACCACACAAAAGCTCCTGTACAACACAGGAGCTGAACCACCAACCTTCCTGCTCCACCACTGTACTTTATAGACTTTACACACAACCATATACAATGTACAACATTTGTCGCGCCATGATTTAGGGCTGGGCAATATATCAATTAAATCGATTAATTCAAATAATTCTCTGTGGAAGATTTAAGAATTAATCTGGATTTTTTTTCGTTGACTTACTTAAATTGTGAGTAGTTGCAAAGTTCGAAAAAAATATAAATACTGAAATTTTACAGTTTTCATGATGGTGGTCCTGACAGGTTTTGCAGAAGCACTTTTACAGGCTTGTATTTATTTTTGTAAATTAGATTAAATATTAATCAGAGAGAAACATGTTAACAAGCTGTGAAAATCCCTCAGTTTTCAGTGTTTATGTAGGCAAACCTGCCTGCGTTAGAACTACATAATCAACATTTATGACATCCACTTTAATTTTAAGAGGGAAATCCTGATTGGTTTAGGAATATATTTTGACAACATAAAGGCAGAACTTGATTTATGTCATTTTTGTGTCTCTTGGAGTTTTTTTACTTTGAGACAAAAAAAAAAAACGATTTAAAATTGTAAATCGAGTTTGGGGATTTTATTTTTAGGCCATAATTCCCAGCCCTACCATGATTTGTAATGTAGAAATTTAAATACAACAAAATCTTCACATTCAGGGCCCTGTAAAACCCACGATCACCGAAAAGTGGACAGACTCACGGAATTAGGCATTAAATGCGGAATTCAACATAAACATGAATATCACGGAAAAAGCCAACATTTTATAGGAGCATTTTTTTCTCACTAAAACGGAACATACAGTATTTCAGGGAAAAATCCCCAGAGGGGGTCACTGACGCTGCGTACAATGCATGCTTCACTTCCTCTCCCCATCCTCCCACCCTCATTAACGATGTCAACATGTAACAGCGGCCCTTTGAGACACCGGCTGACTCTGAGTTCACACCAAAAGCAATCAGTGTTAAGATGCCATTCATTTTCAACGTTTGCTGGCGTCGAGGTGCGACAAGCGGCGTGATGCAAGTGACATGAGTGGCTGCAAGCGCAGGGAAGTTGGCAAAAAAGGTCAGAGACTTCTGATTAACTCCAGAGTACAGGGCAGAGCAGTTTGCCCATGAATGGTATGTCTCAGGAGATCAAATGTTCTGAAAATTTTTTCAACATAATGTTGTATGAACATAAAGTTACGTGCTAGGACCACCTGGAGAGTGACTACATTTCGTTACTTTATACAGTGTCTCAGGGTTAAATTTGGGTAACATAAAGAAAAAAAACAAGAACTTAAGCGTAAAATATTGAGTATGTGAAAAAATAAAACGGAATTTGGGAAAAAAATAACAGATTTTACAGGGCCCTACGCACTGTCTCTTCACACTGGGTCACTAAAGCATAAAATAGTGATAGTCGCAGAAGACAATCAAGGTTACATTTAGGGAATCAGTCCAACAGTTCAGTGTGTGTGTGTGTTTAAAAAAGGCTGTGTGCATGCCTTTCCATAACAGACCTGCACAGGAGCACATCACATGGTCGCTGTGTGACTCAATCACAACCGTCCATGCTGCTCGACACGACTTGCACTGCCAGCTGCTGCAAGTGTCATATATGTACATCAGTGTGTGTGACTGCTGCGCATGCGTATGTCCGTGTGTATAAGTGGACTTTTGACCTCTCCGGCGTCTGGCACCCCCACCTGCTTGACGTATTCAGCTGTCGCTCTGCCGCATGGAGCAGGGATTGCTTTCAACCGAGGACTGTTGAATGAGTTTTCTTTCTAATATCCAGGAGCAGCAACTCGAACAAAAGAGATCAAAACTGCACCTACTCAGCAGCTGCTTTTGTGATGCTTCCCCTTGAGTGATAGCAGCTCCACATAGCTCGACTCTGCTTAGACATGGCAACAAGAACTCTGTTTTCCATCATATTATACACTTTGATACTTCCTTCTAAACATAGGTACGGTCGTCATAGCACAGTTGTGTTGTACTGTTAAGAAGTCCAACACAACAACTGTTGTGAGAGTGTACCTGGTTCTCAATCTTCAGCTTTTTGTCACAGTAGGGAGACAAGTTAAGGTTCAGAGACGATAATAAGCAGAGAGATGAAATACAGGAGAGCTGGGGAAATCGCACGGCAGACCAAAGCCGACAAAAAGAGGAGCTTGATTCCTGTTTAGGATATCCCTCTGGTGATACTCAGAGAGAGATGATATTGCCTACCCGCAGCACGCAGTGGAGATCGGCAGCAAGACACATTTGCGGGCATTTATTCATCCCCTCAAAAGCATCACATCCAATAAAATGCAATTCACTGTTCAGGCCTAAAGAGTAATTTCCATTATACCAGTTCATATTCTGGTTTTATTGTGAGGAAAATGAAAAAAAATTCACATGGAGCTCTGTGCAGAATAGCACAAGAACAATACCACACTTTAAAGAAGGGTTAGTACAAAATATGACACAAGCCTTTACAGAGAAAAAAAATCGTAGTTGGAATTTATCGCAATAAAACCAAATCAAAAATAAATGTAGTAAAGTATGTTTTTGTTCCTGCTTTTGCATTTTTTGCTACCTTCACATGAAGCTAAATACAGTTCAAAAAATTACCTTTAAATGTACTCACGCCAGTTTAATGGAGAAAAGAGCTTCTTGGTTTTTTGACTCAAAAACATGTACCTGATTGTGCTAGAAGATTTGCACTGTCTAGAACATTTGACATTACAGCTTATGTAAACTCCATCTTTTTTAAATTCAGAGCTATCTGGAAGAAAGTCATTTTAAACAGTGCAAAAATACACTACATAACATGTAAAACATTTCTTTATATCCGTTAAAGTATGCTATAAGTAGTTATGTATACAAGTTGTAATTGAAGAATTTAAAAGAAATTTAACATTTTGTTTTGGCAGCTGTGCATTTCCATTAATTTGACTAATAAAAGTGCTTTGATTCATCTACGTCAGTCATATTAAGTGAAAATGACACTTTTCCCCTTATGTGCAAAATGATTTAAAACTAGATTTAAACAACAGAAGGATACAAGTACTCATAAAATGAACAGAAGGGACAAAACGAAACCACCAAAAGGCTTGTTAAAGCACCCACCTAACAGTAAAGAAACAAGATACAAAAAAAGTCTAATTACTAAATATTATATGAAGTCTACATACAGACATACAAGCAGTTTTCATTTTAAATTGCATCATACTGCCATGAAATACAGCAGTATGCTGATAAAATCACTTTTTAAAGATTTTTTGTTAAACTTAAAATAATTGTTAAATACTGACATATTACTATCCTAGTATCTTAATAATCACAGTATATACTTATGTAGATATAACTCATCATGGATCATGCATGGTATCGTGTCATATCCAGAGCTACCCTGTGATTCAAAGATCATGTGATCATTCACACTGTAGTAATTTGTCTAAAGTCTCTGATAATCAAAAACATAAAAACAATATTGGTTCTTAGGACACCTACTTTATGTGGTATTAAGCATCAGAACTGTTGGATTTTTACTCCTCAAGTGGAAGTTTTTAATTCTGGTGTAATGACTACCATGATGAGTGTTGTCAAAGCCTCCTACATTGTAGCAGTCGCATGGGTGCAAACACCTGAATAAACTGAGGTTCAGCTCTCGTCGTTAATAATGCAGAGACACGGGGACTCATTCAGGGAGGTGAGAAAGACGACACCGTCCACACGTCCCACTGATAACATGAAGGATTAAAGTCGGGATGATTCAAATTACTCAACAGTTGTGCATCCTGAAAGCTTCAACAGCATTATTCTGTTTAGTCAGCTTGTTCATATAATGGGAACAATAAACTAATGTTACAGGCTGTTGCAGAAGTTTTTATCTAACCATACAGAAAAAGTGTATGGTTAGATAGTTGTCAGAAAGCTTCCAATACCATAAATTATAGCTCACTCCATGTCCGCAGTGAGGAGAGCTTAAACATGTTATAATGTGACCCTGTGAAGACACAGAGCGTCGGGGGGCGCATGGCTCTGTCAGCACTGAGGTTGTCAACACAGGATTAAAATACATTATCTAAAATAACAATAAAATAACAAAGGACGAAATTAACTTCAGGTATTCATGCACAAATATGTTTAAGCTAGGGCTGGGCAACTAATCGAAAAATATTCGAAGTTGACATTTAGCCTCTCTAATCGAAATAATTTTACTCATGTCAATTATTTTAATTATTTTCCCAGTGTTATGGCCCTTTTCCATTAGCCCTACTCGACTCGACCCGGCTCTACTCTACTCGCCTTGTGCTGCTTTTCCATTAGCCCCAGTTGCCTGCCCAACAGGGTGCAGTGTCGCTGAGCAACACTGCGGTGACGTCAATTTGAGCGCGACACAACAATCTGTGGCTTTTTGTCACAAACAAGAGTAAAAAAGGAAAGCAGATTAAGGCTGCAGGTGGGAAGAGGAAATACCCTTTGAGAAGCACAGGAGAGTTTTGGAAGCTATACAACAGAATGAAGCCGAGGAGCTGCAAAGAAAAGACGTATGAGAGTAAGCTAACGGTAGCTACCGCTAGCATGCTAGGCCGTCGCGTCCATGACTCATAGATGACGACATTGTCTGACCAATCAGTAGCCAGCAGTCGGTGACGTCTTCTTTTAGTATCGACTCTGCTTGCTTGGAACCAGAGTGGAGTAGGTACTAAAACCAGCTTGTTTTAAGAGGTACTGGGCTAGTGGAAACACGCTGCAAATCGAGTAGGGCCAAGTAGAGTAGGGTCAAGGCGTGCTAGTGGAAAAGGGCCATTAGTCACGTGCCTGCTCTCCCTCTCCGTACAGTCTGTGTTTACTTTTGCCAAGAGCTGCCAACATGGGGGAGACAAGCAGTAGTCTATCAGGGGACCTTTTAGCCAAGAAAAATGCTGTCTGTGTTCTTTGGGCACATATTGGAATCTGTGCAGAGGACATCAGGCAGAAAGGAGTTAAGTGTAAAAACTGCAGGAAGACCGTTTCAACGAGTATCGGTAAAATCACCAATTTGCTTTGGCATAGCATAAAATAATCGTTCACTAATCATAATTGAGGAAAGAGCTTCAATTAATCGTGATATTGAGAATAGGTAATATCGCCCATTTTTTCTTAATTTTATCCATAAAATCATCTTAAATTGGAGGTTATTTTGCAATGCAATGAACCCATGTACTTCCTATGGCAGCAAGAAATTGAAATTATGGAAGACGAAGCATCAGTATTCGCATTAGATGTTGTACTTTGATTGGTATTTTTACAGGAAGCATGTATGAACAAATATTTTCTCATTTACATTGAGGATGAATAAATCTGGATCGATTCGATATTACAAGGTCTCTATCAATTTGATTCACAATTCAATTCTATATTTATTCAGTCTGGGATATCTCAGTTAAACTAATGCTGTAAATTTAAAAAATGACCTTTTGATCTGGTACATTATTAAAATTGTTTATACATGAAGAACTGAATCCAAAACAGTGACATTAATCATATATTTTCTACTCTTTCATGCTTGTTAAATCTGAAATACGTCCTAACATGAGCTTTTAAACTCGCCGGTGGTGCCCATATAATGCTACTCGCTTCCACCATGTTTATTTGACTGCTTGTAGTAACATCTTACGAGATCTTGCTCAGTGGAAAGCAGCGCTAAATGCTGATCACGTGAGACTAGCAGGGTTGATATCACAGGCTGCTTCTCTGCACGTCCAATGAAGAAAAAACTACCCAAGTTAAAAGATTGATCTTTGGATTTTATAGACTGACTATGAACCTTTTAAAAGGAAAGTGATGGGTTTTTTTAAACCTAGCCCTAATAAGAATCAAACAAAAATTAATAAGTAGGTCATAAAAATGTGTACGGTCAAAAATATGTGAGTATTGGCTGTGTGGAAACAACGATGTGTATATATGTTCGGCTATTTTCTAAATAAATTCTGACATATTAGTGCAAAAATTCTACCCAAGCCTTTTTTTTAAAATACCTTTAACTGCATTACAAATAATCCAAACCTCAAACACCAGCGGTCTGCACACTGGCATATAAAATAAAAGAAACAGAGCCTCTGCTCCTCTCTGTGAGATGGTGGCACACGCTAGTTCATTCACCTTCAACAAGGTTACACTAGAAGAAATGAGGTTATAAACAAATATGGTTCTCCCGCCTGTTTAAGTGAAGTCTGCCGTGTTTATATTGACCTCAAAGTCCCGATTCAGACAGTGACCTTGACGTTCAGATACCAGAGGAGTGGCCACACTAAGGTTACTACCAGCAGTATTTACATATTACAGCCTTCAGTGAACATGCTACAGGCAGCACACACCTTTCACTGAGCTTACTCCAGCAGCATAAGCAGCTTTCACATGAACTGTGACAGCCCACTGACCTAACATACTACCTCTTACTTCACTATAATGGCTGACATGTTACTCACGTGAGCATATGATGCAAGCTGACAACGCTATTGGAATACAAAAATACACACACATTAATCTAAGTGACTAATATTGAGCTTACATGGGTTTCCTTTGTCTTAAATGTGTAATGAAGCACATTTAAAGCTTCAATGCAACATTAAGTTTTAACTAAAGCAAGCTTAGATCAACTTAAGCTCCATTAACAGGCAGATTAACAGAAGTAAATGGTGAGGAGTGAGGAAAAGTTTGGCTATTTGCCAATTTCACTCATTTGTACAAACACAGCAAACTTCTTTGAGCAGTTTACACCATGCCAGAGGAACTTCTGCTGGCATCTCTTTGTGGTTTCAAATAAAGAAATTACACATTTTGCATCTTTAAATAGGAAATACATTACAAAAATATGTTGCAAGCCATTTGCGCAATTTAAGCTTTAATAGTATCATTTTACTTGCATTATTTCAAACAGATAAAAGTCCAAGGGTAGGTCCAAAAAATGTCTGATGCATCAGCCAAGCACCTTTTTACTATAAAACTAAAGTTTGTGAAATGTAACCTTTTTGGATGTAACCGATCCTGTTACATACAAAATTTTGCAAGCCAATATTTCCTAAAATAATTCCTCAAGTTTCCAGAGACTGTAATTTCTAAAATTATGATACAGGCAGAATGATGACGACAGTTTGTATATCATTGCAATGAAAACATATAGAGATGTGAAAAGACTTTTGGACAGGTAAGCTGGACCTGCTCTTGCTGCCTTTCTGTTCATCCTTGTCATATTTTGTACTGTTCACATGTGACAGACCACCATTATACGCTACCTGCTGTACATTCTGTCACCCAGACTTCGCCCTGTAACCCCATCCCCACACCCCCAGAAATAGACGTTTCCAAGTTGCATGGAGACCAACGTGTCCTTCATCTGCCTTTATTTCGCCTTTAGAATTGAGGACTTTGATAGAAAAAAAAGTCACTCCATGAGGTGTAGTCACTACCCCGTAAACCAACATTTCTAACACTAAGGAGAAATGCCTCTGAAAGTAGACTTCCTCAGTAAACTTTAATACAAGAGTTCAAGTGAATATCAGGAAGTTCTTTTTTTAAAGTTTTATCTTTCATTATGTATGTTTTCTACAAAACAGATACACTATCTGTGTAGCATACACACTTCATGGAGTGGTTAGTTCTTAGATTTTAATAATAAATAAACAGTGTAGGTAGGGTGGGGGTGACTGAGTCACGACGTCTTGACATATCAGCGGCTGATATGATTGCTTCAGAGCATCTGGCAGCTGGGTTTACATACTGTGCCTTAATAGTTTGTGTTTTTTTGTCACATATATAATTAAGACCATTTAATTAAGCAAATCTGGTGTTTTAATTCACCTATTTGATAATCTGTTACAACCAGGAAAATGAAAGTTGTTTTATTGTTCTTCTATTAAGACGTAATAGAAGAATAAAACATATGTATGTCATAAAATATCCCAGCTGTAAAAACACCAGCAGAATGTGCACATACATTTGTGCATTTTAAAGCAGAATCCTCAAACCAACCAAGGCTACAGTTTATTTTTTCTTTCATCATCATTGTTCAAGTTCGAAGTTGGCTCAGAGCGCAAGTCTTAGGTCTGAACTTAAGGAATCAACATGCAAATGGTTGTTTGTTTATGGATTTTTAATTTACAATTATGCTTAATTCTTCCTCCAGGAAGTCTCTGTTGGCACTATTTCATGCAGCTGCGAGTTCTTCCACCTGTTGTCTTTCCCTCTGCCGATCTGTTGTCTCAGGCAGAAGAACACAGCTATTTGCTGCATTGTAAACTATTGCCAATCACTGAGACTTCCTGAAGGAAAAATAAAACATTCAGTCATTTTTTACTCAATCATACACTTGGGCCAAAATAGTTCTTATGCAAAATAACTATACCTTCCAAAAGCAGTGTACCTTACTGATAGTCTGAGCTCGCTCTCCTAAAAGGTACACTCTAGCCACTTCACTGACCATTATCAAGTACAAATCCAACTCTAAAATAATAAAATATCTTCAATAAGATGGCTCAATTTCAACTGTTTGAATGCTCTATCATCGTAAAATTAGACTGACAAGTTCCTGGTTTATATGTGCATTAAACCAGATTTGACTTTATATGGCAACATCCCTGCTCCTGAGAAATATTTGTTTATAAACGAAGGTGATTTCTCTACTTAGATTAAAAAATATGACTGACGACCATTGAAATGTAAACCACATAAGGTTTTTTAATCATACTGTAAAAGCCTGCATTTGTTCATTTGCCATCGCCATAACAGCAGGTTTCTGCCAACAGTTCTCAACAGAGTTTGGTGATACTTTTAGGGAAATGTTGGTCATGTCAGAAGGAGAAGGTGATTTGATTTTGGTGGTGCGAGTTCAGGCATTTTTCACATATTTAACAATAACTTGCCCAACAATGTTAGAAATGCCTTGGCAGTGGATTGTGCTCTCAGAGCACTTTTAGTTTACACGCTGTATTTTATTTAAGTAAATAGGATGGATACTTATGTGAGTCTTTGCCTGAGGACCCTAAAATTACTATTAACAACCCTGGTTACATTAACATGCTAAACATGAAATAACGAGAAATAAAACAGTAAAGTGCCATTATTGTCCTTTACCAGTGCCATCCTCTTATTGACTTCTAAGACGTGTGGTATTACTTGGTGTATTTATGTATTGCATGTGCGTTTTTGTGAATATTGTGCTCATACTTTGCCTCTTTGCAAATGTTCGGCTCTGCTTTAGAGAATCTATTTGCACACAGGACAATGGACGAAATTAGCCACAGGCTATTATTTGGCACATTTACATCCTCGTTATGTACTGACACTGCTCATTGACGTGTAAACACACACAACACTAGCACAAGAATATGAGAAAATGTCTGGATAACTCACCGGGTTGTCTAAGGTTGCTGCTATTCTCCAGGGTCATAATGTCAACTTTCAGCGGCGACTTAACCCAGCCTAAGCCCCACCATCTCCGCTAGCAACGTGCTAATAATACCTCCAATGTGACTCCGTGAGGCTCATAATAAATAATTCTGCAGGTCTTGCCTAATGCCCGGGTACAAAAGCTAAAAAACCGGCGAATCATTCAATCACAACACACACAAGCTAGTGGAGTAACCCGGCTAGCACGCTACGCTAGCTCAACGTGAGACTGCATTTATAATCCTGCTTGTTTTAGGTTTGAAACTTAATTAAAATAACTATTTTCGCCTTTTCTTTAACGCCGAACTCAGCCGAACAAATGCCGTGTCCATGATAAAACAATATATCTAAGATAAACAGTAAAATAAAGGCAAACCACGGAAAACACTACAAAATGGTCAAAAAGACGAAGGTACACTGGCAGAACAAACTCCGGCCGGTACGGAGGTGACCTACGGTGCGTTCAGGTGTTCAGAAAAGACCGGAAAGCACAGTGTTACAAGGGAGATAAGTCCAAGCACATGTTAATTGATAGTAAGAGGAAGAGACATCATACGTAAAAAGTGAGGTTGGCAGAGAGAATATACGATCAACAAAAAAAGATGACATCTGGAAACACTAGTGAAAAAATACAGTGCACCATGCAGAATCTATGATTATTAAAAGCAGCCATTGATCAACCTACAGCAATATATATATAATCATTTTCTTGTCCTACATCAACCTCTTCGAAAACAGTTAGGATGAGGAGATGATATGAATACCCTTTAATCTATAAATGCTCATATTGATCCCTGCTGCTCATTTCCAAGTGCCCTAGTACTATGTTTTAAACTCTAAAAAGAGACTGTCAGCACAACAACGAGGAACTGATCATGAAACAGGAGACAGAAATGTGGCTCAAATTCAACCTATTTCATGCAAACAGCACAACCTGGAATGTGTCAGCTTGATTTCAAGCAAGAATTTGTCAGTGCATCCCATCATTGAATACTGGGAGTACTGCATGTTTGCATCTGCCTTGGTTTATGCCTACAACATGCCATGTCACCCTCTCTTAAACTCAACAAAAGCTGAATTGCTCTATAAATTGACACAAATATCACCAGCCTGTGGGATCAGTGTGACCATCTCAAAATGTAATGATGACTGAGCTTCTCAGCAGGTTTCTTTGTTGTATAAATCAGTGATTGGAGAGACATGAGCACATTGCAGGGGGTAGTTGGAAACAGTTTTTAATGTGTTTTCAACTTGAAAGTCCTGAGATAAGCCTGTCAAAATGGTAAATGTGTACTACTACTGGTTTCCCTGGGGAGACTATAACTTGTTGCACAGGTTATTGTTTTTACAGACACTTGCCAAGTGTCTGGTTCACGTGCGTCTCTGTAAATAGGCTGTCTTCATTGAGTTATTTTTTTGTTAAGATGCGCTGAGGTTGTGGTGGGTCCGCAGACGTATGAGTGAATCGATACATATCCATTTGAGAATCATCAACATGTACGAATGAGGGGATACTCACGGTATGACAAAAAGACTTAGCAGGTACACAAACAAAAAGGTTTGGGAACCACGGACATAAATGGAGGAGCCTGAGGACTGAATCCAAATATAGAGGGGGGTATTTATGTATTTAATTCATAAGTTGTATTTTTGCAACATTACTACTCAAATATAGATTTCAAATGGTTACTGTTGGGATTTAACATCTCAAATATCACACACACTTTTTTTTTTAGAAAATGCTTCCAAATAACCATTCAATAAATAATACAAAATGATATTGATATTAGAAACAACTGTGGTGATAAGGTTAGATTTATGCTGATGTGTCAAAAAGAACCTTAAAATGTGACAGGAGTCAGTGTCTCTTTTAAACTGCACACAGTTGGGGCCCAGAGTTCCTGTTGTCTCTATTCAGGAGGTAAAAGGCTGAAAAGACTGGAAGCACCTGCTCTACAGAGGTGATTGACAAGGTTTGACACATTGCTCAGTTTGTTGTTAACTAAAAATGTATTATCACTTTCTATGATTAGATGTGTGGATTTTTTTTTTTTAAACTTAATGAACAAACGTTACCATGGACCAATATCTGTATCCACTGTTACTTGCCTAAAGAGCAGATCATTAGTAAAAGCAGGTGTGAACATTTTTACTGATGTTTACAGTCAATATTGACCTTTATAATTGCCACAGTTATACTGTATTCTGGCTGTAACTCTGTCAGAACGTACAATAATGCAGTGATGGTTTACTCACCATCACTCAATGTCCACTTAAATAAGACAAAAGAATAATTTATTAAATAACACGGTTTTGAACAAAAATGGACTTTAACTCCAAAGGAACAGGTCAATATTCCAAGAGTAGAGATTTTGTGCACTTGACACATAATCAAAAACCCGTTTAAAGACCCGAGGTGATCGAGCCTTTTCGGTGGTGGCTCCCAAATTGTGGAACTATCTACCGCTCAAAATAAAAACATCCCCCACCCTAACGACTTTTAAATCGCGTCTTAAAACTCATTTTTATTCTTTGGCTTTTAATTCAACATGAGAGTTGTGTGATCCGTGTCCTTTCATGTTCTTAACCCCTTTGTTTTTTATGACTCTTATTTGTTTCTATGTGTCATTTTAATTGATTTTATTTCTTTTTTGATGTTCTTAAGTGTCATTTTAACTGTGCAGCACTTTGGTAAACTTTAATGTTTTTAAAATGTGCTATATAAAAAAAGTGGATTGAATTGGATTGGACACATAATCAGTATCAGCACTTTAAATGAGGAAATATTGTCATATCGGGCATCAGCAAGATATTATATCATGCATCCCTACTGTCGTTTTCCCTTAAGTCCCCTCACATAACCATACTTGTCACAGTGCATTTATCCCTTCTGGCTGTTTAAACTTTTGCTTCATACTCTATGAATTAGCTAATAAATGTCTATTTTAGAAATTCATGGCCTGTGTGAAAACAACTTGGTCAGCAATGGACTATAAAATTTGGCACATTAAGGTTTCGTGTCCATACCTTCGCCTGACTAACGGCACTCAAACTGTGGAAGTGGGATAATCCGAGGTGCACGTGAACACAGCATACAGCATGGAGGCCGCAGTGAATGATACAGAAAGTGAAGTTAGCAGGATGGTCATGAGGGCTGATTTTACTGCTTTATTCCCGATAACGTGGGCATTCATTCAAATGACAGCGCTTCCCGTGACACTGAAACTCCTGTGCAGCATTTCGGACTTTAGATAACCGCGCTGGCGCGCTGTTACATCACTAACACGTTTTATTTAAAGCTGATTTTTGAGTGCAGACACTGGCCATGATGTTAGGAAACACATGGGGCACATTTGAAGCGACAGGACGGACCGACGAGGGCCCGAGGACCGCTGCAGGGTTAAAGGACATTTGAAGACACGGGCCTGCAGACCTACGTGTTAGCATGTTAGCCTGTTAGCATGGACACAGTCACAAACACTGTTTAACACATGACGGGAGCTGGAGACTTCTTTAAGACACCAACACTCACACTATCTGAGAGGCTGACAAGAGGAGAATTAGGCTAATCTAAGTTACACAACACACACACACACACAAGCTAACAGTGAGTGAGAGGATGAGGAGGCTAGTTCTTCAATGACATGAGATTACAGCACACACAAATGCACACATTGATTTCCCCCCTGCGTGTTTCCCCGTGGGTTAGTGTGTTTCTGCTTGGCGTGGATCAGGACTCTCAGTGTGAGACATCATGTTCATGCTTTCAGTCGTTGTGCACGTTATGTACCGAGGTGTGCTAAAACCGCTCTTTCCCCTCTTTAAGGTTACTTACGGTATTTCGGAGTCCTCTGCGCCGCCACGATGAGAGCAGGACAGGTGAAATTTAAGGATTTTTAATAAACGTGTCCCTTTAGGAAAGTCAGCCTCTCCTCCCCACGTGTTGACCGACTAGCACCAGTCTAAAAAAAACACAGACTAAACAGCTGGTTAAATCTCGCGATGGCTGAACGTGATCTCGCGGTAACAGGGAATGCGGTAGGTTGGAGGTTGGAGGGTTTTACACACGAACACATGCACCCTCTTAAAAATCTTATCAATCAAAATGTTACATTTTTATTGATGTAGGACATACTAATACTCTTTCTGTAAATCAGGCGAATAAATTTCACTTTTGTGCTGTAACTGTTCCCGCTTTCAGACATTTTAAGTTAAAAATTTCCCACTGATATCAGTATTTCAACAAACTGATACTAACATTGGATACATTTTTATTTGTTTTCTAGTGTAGCACAGGTTAACAATGTTGGGAAGTGAATTGGGGCCACTGAAAAAATAGAGGTTTTGAAAATGTTTAAGTCTCAGATAAAGTCAGAATTCTGGTCTCATTAGATTGAATCAGAATTCTGATCAATTGTATTATATAGGCCTATATATGTATTAAACCATTTAATTGATTGTCCTGGTTGTACAGGCAATCACACAGCCATCATATAAAGACATACAACCACTCACACACATAGGCTACAGAAGAGTTTTCAGGCCAATTTAGATGGTACAAATATTTTCGGCAGCTCCAGATTAAGGTCAAAATGATGACTATAAAGGCGAAATTTTGAGATAAAAGTCGAAATGACGAGATAGAAGAAGTAATGTCGACAAAGTTGAAATAAAATTTCGTGATAAAAGTCAAAATGATGAGATGAAAGTTAAAATATCGTGCAAAAGTCGAAAGTCGAGCATAAAAGTCGACATACAATGTGTTTTGACTTTATTCTCGACATTTTTGACTTTTTTCTCAACATTTCGACTTTTATCACAAGATTGTACTTTGACTTTATTCTCGTCATTTCAACATGAATCTTGAAATTTCAACTTTAATCTCAGCTTTCCCCAAATTATTTACTCCATCTAACATGGCCCTTTTGCTCTTACCTACACACAAACACTACGACCTAATTATCACCGTTCTGGATTGTGGGAAGAAACCTGCAAGCAGACTCCACAAAGAATGGTCCCAATTGACCAGGGGAGTTGAACCTGAAACCCTCTTTCTGTGAGGTACGAGTAGCACCTGTTACACCACTGTTCACCCAAGACACCCAACCATTAAAGGTGAATTTCAAACATAGATTCATACAGGAAAGGATAAGGGCCAATTTCAATAAAACAGTCTGATTAAATTTTTTTCGAAATTAATTTAATGTAATAATTTAGCTCATAACTCTGGAAATAAAGGAACTCTTTTTTTTTTTTTTACACCATCTCAGATTTTAGAAGAAGAAAACTTATTTCTGACAACATTTTTTGAATTCTCACTGCTTTGCAAATGTTTTTTTTTTTGTCCTGTTCCATCAGAAGCCACAAATAGCCTGAGGTCGCTATAGTAGGCCGTTATCTCAGATAATCAGTGGGGGAAGATCTGGCCTCACTCATTTGGCTGTTTATCCACCAACAAAGTCGAAGAAATGCTCTTTAAAATATCCATAGGTTCCATAATTACACCTGTGGTGAAACATTTTCAAACTTTCTCTTCCAAGATATTGCAATAAGTGTAATATCTCTGAGGGGTCACACTTGAGCTGCAGTTTTGACTGTCTGCTTTTTCAATTCCTTTGGCAAAATGTCCGTAAAGAGATTTCTTTTTGTTTAAAAAAATAGACCTCAGTCACACCTGGATCTGGCATCCTTGAATTATCCTTATATTTTGCACTGAACATCAAAAACAATATGTTGGAACATGTTGATGTTAATATACCCCCGCCCCCCCCCCCCCCCTTCAAATTTTATTTATTAATTAATATGATGTATACACATATCAATTATTTCCTTTATTTTATTATTTCTCAACTTTGATAATATTTTACATTTTTTTATGATAATATGCATGATTTTATGTGTGTGCAGGTATATTTACATATCATTATGTTTTTCCCTCTTTTCTCACTCTTATTATTGTTGTGTTATTTACTTATTTTCTACTTTCCCTTTGTGTTCAACCTTTACTCTTATGAGTAGCATATTTATGACTTATTTAATTGTAATTTGTTCTGTCTATAGTAGCAGTGTTAAAATTCTATGAATTATTTGTTTCGTGTTTGTGAAGTTAAAAAATATAAATCTTCATTTATATATTTTTAAGATTTAGGTCAGATTTCTCCAAATAAAGTCCAAATTCTGGCTTTACTCTGCTATGGAGAGGGGCAGAGCCTGAGTGAACACTGTCGAGCAGAGCTGATTAACAGGTTTGTCATGATGAGAGGTAATTTAAACCAAAATGCAGGTGTGTGGACGTGAGCTTCTGTACAAAACACAAACACTAGTGCTTACAGCAAGCTACAGCTAGAGAGATATTTGGGATGCATAATATTATAAGAACAGTATTATCATATATTGGCCTTAAATATCCACATCCTGGCTGTAATACTGGTGGAATGTACAAATTTACCATTATGAATTTACACTGAAACAAATCAAAAGTATCATTTATTTAAGAACAAAATGTTTTTCCTGCTTTATTTCTGTTTGTAACACAAATAAACTGTCACCACATAAGGAACAGGTCAATTTTAGTAAAGTAGGGGCTCTTAACAAAACTAAAAGTATAATATTGGTATTGGAAATAACAAGTTAGGAAATATCAGCATATTGATATTATCAAAATACACGTCATTTCATTTGTGCGTCAGCTATAATGTTCAGTTGATAAACTCATCCACCAAGAAGAAAAGAGGAGGTCTCGATGGGACCTGCTCCTGCTGGTGCACACCCACATTTGATGGTGGGTTGTTGGCTAATACTCCTTTAAATGAGGGCCATTACTATTTCAGAGAACTCCTCAATTTCTGCTGAATTTTGGCTCATATAACACGATTAATGTGTTTTTTCTAAAAGCACCAGGACTGAGTAGCAGTGCATCAGATCATGCCGTTGCCCCATAACTACAGTGTTTCTGGTTTGACCCTCTGTCAGGTGGGGCTCTCCCTGTGCATACATAGTTTCTCAGAATTCTCCTCCCGGAGCCCCAAAAACATGTTAATGCTAATTTGAGTGTTTGAATGGCTGTCTGTCTTTATGTCAGCCCTGTGATTGGCTGGAAACCAGTCGAGTGTGAGCCTCTCTTGTCCAATGTTAGCTGGGATAGGCACCTGCCGTCCAGGACCTCAAAAAAGGAAAGAGCAGAAAAAGTAAAGGCTGGATACATGGAGGATGGCACAGTGGAGCAGCAGGGTAGTGCATGTGCCTAACAGTGTGTCACTTGGGGTCTTTTTGTGAGGAGTTTAAAGTTTAAACTTAAAAAGTTTAAATATTAAAGTTTCACATGTTTCCCTGTGCCTTTATGTTTTTTTTTTTTCAGGCTATCTGATTTCCCATTGACAAAAAACTTGCTTGTAATTGGTGTGACTCTAACCTGCCCTTAAGTTTCTGTCTGTGTGTGTGAATAGTTGTCAGTCCAGGGTGTCTTTGCCTCTTGCCTGTCCTGGGACATCTCCAGCCCTCCACAACACCAACTAGAAAAGCACTCAGAAAGCGCAGACCTCCGCCACAGTCCTCACCCATATTGTGGTTTTCACCATAAATATTTGTTCTACCTTTATTTCATGTAAATATTTAGATTCCTTGACCATGAAAACATACCAATATGCACAAATGCCAAAATGGTCCTATCTTGCAATGTTAAAGAATCCTTTAAAAAGTCCTGAATCCAGACGGTGATCCGGATCACTCCCAAAATCTTATCATGTGTTCCTTGTCCCAATACAGACATTTCCTAAAAATTTCATCGCAATCCGTCCATAACTTTTTGAGTTATGTAGCAAACAGACAAAAAAAAAGCATGCAAACAGACGCCGGCAATAACATAACCTCCTTGGTGGAGGTAAAAAGGATAAGGTGGATAAAATAAATGATGGATGGATGGAAAAGCATCATGAGCTAATGTGCAAGACTGCAGGCTCACAGCAGAGGGTGCTCATGTTGCACAGAGGATCAGTCCATAGGCACTCAAAGGTTAGAGGGCATCTAAGCAGCAGACCTGTTTTAGCAATAAGAGAGATACAATGGCAAATGAAGACAAGCAGAGTCATTAGCTGTGTTACTCATGCAGGTACACATCATGTTTATGCTCTTGAAAAAAGAAGTTTATTTGCAAAGCATGCAAATTGTACCAAAAGTACTGAATTTGTTGGATTTAATCTGAACATAACCAATGTTTCTGCTGATTAAAACTAAACAGTATATTTTGTACTCAAATTTAATCTAAATAGTCGATAATGTTTGTCAGCACAGGCAGGCTTCAGCTAAAGTATGATGCAGAGGAAATGGAAAAAGGAATAGTCCCTTTCATGGTTGCTGATTATCAATCACTAACCATGAAAGGGACTGTTCAGTCAGACTTTACTGCCATTGCACATGTCACAAGTACAGAGCAACAATATTTTTCTTTACAGTTCAACCCATCCAAGAACATACAAAGACAGTCACATACAGGAACAGGAAGACTGTCGGGTGGCCAGCAGAGCAGTGCTCCGTTTTATTGTACAGGCATGGACATCCAAAACGCACTTTGTAGTCCTGGCAGAGTCCTCTCTTCTGGTCTTTGTTGCGACTCACAAACCCTTAAGTTGGACTGGATCTGGAAAAAGAGTAAATAAAAATAAAGAAAGTTTGTAATAGTTTGGTTTTCCAGTTTCTGTAATATTCCTTTGAGAGATGTGGACAGCAGTTGTCCTCATACATCACATTCCAGGCATGAGCAACTCCTGTTACCACATGACCATGTAACGTTCAGTCCCTCTTTCCAATGGACTAATTGAAACAAATCAGGATAATCATCATAAGTAAATGATCAGAAAAAGATGTTGAATAATTGTCCATATTATTCTGCTGCTACAACATGAAAAAGCTTAAAGGAGACATATCATGCTTGTTTCTCCTTTTCACTTTGTCAGACTAGGATGCCTGTAAAGCGTTTCTGCCCTCAGTACAAGTCATTTAGTTCCTTCATTGCCCCACAATAACGTTCTCAAAATCCTCATTTTAGGCCATTATCAAGCTCTCCTTGTAATACTCGGTTTCCAGGCTGACCTAAAGTTACCTCGTAATGTCACAGCCCTTTGTGCTCTGATTGGTCAGTTCTATCGGAGGTAAAGCCAGCCTGTCCTTCTTCTTCTACCGTATTGAGTCCCCCTACAGGACAGAGCTGGTAATGAGTGAGTGTGAGCTAGGGATCTATATACTGCTGCTGGACGAATGTGTTCCTCGGTGACGGTTTTGTGGCTAACGGATATCACAGAGGAGGAAGTGTTTTATCAGATTACTCCAATAAAAAGAAATGTACCTCGTGTCGTCACGACAATTTAAATCTCGCGGACATCTCGCAATGACCTATTTTCAGAGGGATCAAATCTCATTCTAGGATATCAGAAAAAATACAATATCTCATTTATTGAAAATTAAGGGGGTGTAAGGTCTTGTTTTCAAATTTATTATATTACATGTAATTATTAAATCATGCATCAGCATGATATGTCTCCTTTAAAGATCAAGCATTGAAATATGGTTGATATAAATTGCTAATAAAATTCATATTCCTGCAAAAATAATACCAACATCTATATGTTATTACTCATAGGCAAAATATAAACTTATTACATTATTTTGTGAGCTTGACACTGAATTGAATTAAAGTGAATTTTTTTTTGATGCAATTAAAATATTAACCTGCTATATACTTGTTTTACAATCTTTATTTTCTTCCCAAATATATGTAATTATTATAAAAGTGTTTTACAAAATCAATTACAGCCTAACAAATGTCTTGCAAAGAATAAAGCACTATGATTCAAGATTTTACAGAAATAATCTAATTTCTATATTTTGGGTAGTGCATATGCATTGGCATTCAAATCCATATCCCACTTAACATATTTTACATTTTTTTCTCAAATTTTTAATGTCTTGATGGGCCACACCTGCCCTGATGTATCATATTTTTATCATTTCACTGAGACTGTTTCCAAACAACAGTTTAAGTTGACTATTTTTAGGTCTCTTTGACAAATACAGTTCTACAGACATGGCTCGATTACGAAGTAAAGTTCCAACATCTGTGCAACATCGACTTACTTTGCACACTGCACTGCTTAATAAAGCAAATAAAAGATTGTCAAATGCTGTCTGATGTAATAAACCAGTATGAGATTATTCAGTGGCTGAAGCTCCTGTCAGTGCCAATTGCAAACTTCATGATACAGAAAAGCACAACCAAGCCACCAGCACGAGCAATGCAAAAATAAGCCACACTTTGCTCTATTGTCAGTGAATTCTATGTAAAATTGCTACTTTGATATTAAGCTGAATTTCAGACAGAAACTGCAGCTTCAAGGTTTCTTTTCTCTACCATTCCTTTTTCATGGTAGAGAGGAATCCAAAGTTACTTTAGGTGAGGTTGACTTTTAGAATTATACAAACAATTTTCTGCTCCTGCTGTGGTTTCACATATTGGAAAAGCGCTTACTTATAGATCACATTTCCTGGTGAAATTACAAAGCTCAAATTGCACAGTATTATATTGCATTGCATTGCACTGTTTTCTATTTTATTCTATTTTATCTTATTCTATTTATAAAAATATATTTCCATTATTCTATTTTATTTTATTCTAATTTCTACTTTAATTACGTGTAACAAATGCTATCTCAATCGTGATGTCTTCAATTGATATTCCTGACTGCTATACTGTGTATAAGAGCAACTGAAACAACCGAATTTCCCCTTGGGGATTAATAAAGTATTTCTGATTCTGATTCTGATTCTGATTCTGAAGCTACAGTTTGTCCCGCTGTAGTTTGAACCTCGATCTGAAGTGGATTAGCACAGATCTTTCCAGGCCTTTCTTTCCTCAGACTGTTAGGAATCTCCCAGTCTCCTGTGCCACTGGGATCGTCTCTGTCAAACCAGTCTGTCCAACAAGCTGAACCTTCATCAAGGGAGACAAAAACTTGATGTCAAATTTAACTTCAGTTGACAGCAAAACTTTTAAGAAACTTAACCAAACAGTGGGATGATTGAATCAAATGACTTAACTTTAAACCTACACTACTTAGTTTATCTATCCTAATATAGTCTTACTGATGGTAGCTCAAAGAAACTTTATCAAACAGCGAGGTGAGTGAATCAAGTGACTGCACTTTTCAACCTATTCACACCTGATCTAAAGTCAAAATTCTGTTGCTCAAAGTGTTTATCCATATTTCAGGATGCATTATTGGGAGATTGATGCACATTTGGAGATCAAAATGCAGGTAATGGTGACCTTTCTGTTCCCTTAAAAACTGCACAATACTTCACACACTCCACTGTGTTTTATCAGTGCATTTTCAAATGGATTAATATTTTGTTAATTATAGGACAGAGAGCAGAGAGACAGCTTGGCTTAATGAAGGGCCCCTCGGTGATATCTCAGTGCACACTTAGCACATGTGGTCCTCCCAGAAAGAAGACAAAGACACTTACAGTTAAAGATTCTCCAGTTAGACAAACAATTTCCTGCTCCTGATGTGATTCAAAAGATCTTTTTTACAGACTTATTAATTAACTGATGGAATAGTTGTGATAGAACAGCACTTACTTATAGATCACATTTCCTGTTGAAACTACAGTTTGTCCCGCTGTAGTTTGAACCTCGATCTGAAGTGGATTAGCACAGATCTTTCCAGGCCTTTCTTTCCTTAGCTCACTAAGTGTCTCCCAGTCTCCTGTGCCACTGGGATTGTCTCTGTCAAACCAGTCTGTCCAACAAGCTGAACCTTCATCAAGGGAGACAACACCTTCCATCAGATAAAGCTTCAATTAACAGCAATAATTTTCAGAAACTTAATCAAACAGTGGGATGATTGAATCAAATGACTTAACTTTGAACCTACACTACTTAGTTTATCTATCCTAATATAATAATTCTAAAGTCTTAGTGATGATAATTAAAAAAACTTTATCAAACTGAGGTGCGTGAGTCAAGTGACTGCACTTTTCAACCTCTTCACAATTGATTTAAAGTCTAAATTCTGTTGCGCAAAGTATTTATCCTTATTTCAGGATGCATTATTGGTAGATTGATGCACATCTAGAGATCAAAATGCAGGTAATGGTGACCTTTCTGTTGCCTCAAACACTCCATAATACTTCACACACTCCACTGTGTTTTATCTGTGCATTTTCCAATGAATAAAAATTGCAGTTAACCCTTTGGGATCCCCAGGACCCAACAGGGTCCTTTTTGCAACTTTTAAATTTTCAAAAGTCAATATTTTTGCCTGTGTTAATACTAATGATATGAGATTTTCCAAAGATTAGTGGTATAGACCAATCTTAAAAATTCCAACCTCACTTCTCATCACACCCCCACAGTTTCAAAGTTACACGTACACCGCACACTTGGCCCAAGAGGGTCCCCATTGACGGCCATTCAAACTACTCTTTTTGGATATACTCTTATTTAGTCATCCCATGATGTAATACCTGCGACTACCTTTTCAATCTAAGCCTCTGGGTTGAAAATTTAATTTTTTGACAATTTTCATAAAATTACATATTTAACCCTTAGATGGCCGCAGAGCCAATATAGGGGTCTAAATGGAGCCCCATCCATTACATTATGTTCTATTATTGCATAGAAATAAAATTGATTATCACAATAAAAATAGTCTGGATGAGTTGGTAGTAAGGTGAAGGTGTGCTGTGTATGGCCTTGAGAAAAAAATCTTGTGTGCATATGTGAGTACTTGTGTTTTAAGTTCTCACCTTCACATTGCAACAGAAATTATACATTTTGATTCGTCCACACACAAACATACAAAACTGTCCAGAGACAAACCCATAACAAAACATCTTATGGTTGTCAAAAAGCTCAAAGATCTGTTTGATCTGTAAATCTACAACAAAAAAAATGTAGTTTTACTGGCTGGTCATTTTTTTTTAGCAGCAGTATATGATAAAGAAAATGAAATGAAGGCATAGTACAGAGGAGGCGCTCCCAGCTGTTCTGAGGCCTGCTACAGATGAAGAGGACTTCAGCAGTAAAGAAGAGGAGCTGGAAGAGGAGGAAAGCTCAACTTCTGAACCAGAAGAAGAGTCCTTTCTAGAGAAGATTCCCAGTATGGATGAAATCTCAAATGAGGCCGGGTAGGAGGATGTTACTGTCAGCTGGAGGTCTAGGAATGGAGCAGTAATTTAGGCCCCAACTCGTCAGGAGAGTTTACAGGATGTGCCTCCTTCAAATCCAACCTCTGGGATAACATGTTTTGTTGCAACCAGAATCAGCAACTTTCAAACAAAGTTTGGTCTACTCTCCACTGATCAATCAGTGTCAATCAATCAATCTTCCTTGAAGAACCAGAAAAAAGTCTTATGGCTCCTGCAATCGCTTGGAGAAAATGCCTACCACAGACTGCTGGTGCAATTTCAGTGGTTAGGCAAGCCCAGGCTAATATTTAGACTCAGGCTCAGGCCGAGGCCCCCTTAGTAATGTAAAACCTGAGTGAGTCGATGTCTGAATGCAGCAGTGAATTGCCTGGAATATTCAATGGAGCAAGGGGGGAGGGCTGAGGACGTCATCCTGTGGACGGAACTGGAAAAGGAAGACTTGACAGGATGAAATAAAAACACCCACTGCAGAGTGAGAAGTTGATCTGACTGTAAGGGGAGAAAACTATACTCAAATATGCATCTGGACATTTGTAAGTGTTGTTTTCATTGCACATCATCAAAGTTCTGTGGTACATGTGGTCTAAAACGATCATCATTGGGTCTCTTGCGCATCCAAAGAGCATTCTTGCGCAGCTGTTGATTGTGTGAAGCTAAAACTCTGCAGTTTTTTTCTGTGGTGTAAACTGCTTCACATTCACTTCTGTGTGCTACAGTGACCCTCTCAACTCTTCCTTCAGTGCTGTTGATATGATTTTTAACATGTATCACTGTAGTAAAAACACAAAGCTGTGCTTTGCCTTGGTGCTGTATCATAAATAACAAATGCTGATGTGTATTTTTGACGTGGTGATGGATAGCAACCTTCTCTCCATCCAGCATGGCATTCTCCCTGGTGAGAAAACCAAGTGTGAACTGCCCCAACATTACCCTCATAGTATCAGGGTTAGACGTGTGAAAAAAGGCGTCATATTCAGGTCCAGACCTAGGCTCAGGTTCAGGCCTAGGCCTAGGCCTAGGCTGAGGTTCAGGCTGTACAGGAGCAGGCAGGGATGGAGAACACAGGAGGGAGAAAGCCCTTCAGGAAAAGACAACCTCATGCCTCTGCAAAGAGCCAAAATAATGGAGAAGACAGTGCAGCATGTGCAACAATACTATTTCCAGCCGCACCTCATCCTTTTGTGCACCTTATATTCACAGACACACATGAACAAACACATACAGACACACACATCTGACACAATTACACACTCATTTACATGTAAATGAAAACACTGATTTATTTGTGTGAAATATCCACTTTTTAAGATTTTTTAAAAAATGTTTTAGTTTGAGATAAAGTTTAAAAACAAACATCAGAGTTTTGTGTAGCTAGTTAACATGTTTAAGCTTTAAAAGTAAAAAAAAAAATAATAATTTTTATGATTTTTGTAGCACTTTTCAGTGGGGACCCTCGAGGGTCCTTCAGGAGCTAAGTGTGAGTTTTTTTCAAATAAACCTTAATATCTCCAAAAATAATAATGCATCAATATGATTGGTCTTATAAATTATCAACATACATAAGGCTCTAACAACTTCAAACTAAGCAATCCACTTTGCACTTCCTAATTTTATTTTGTGTTTTTGTTTGTATGATAGCGTCTGCTACTATGACACAAAATGTCATAAAAATGTGAGAAAATGTTAAAGTTTAAAAACAAACTTCATATTTTTGTGTGGGACTGAAGCTAGTGAACAGGTTTAAGCTTTGAAAGTGGAAAAAAATAATAATTTTTATGACTTTTATAACACTTTGTAGTGGGAACCCTCGAGGGTCCTTAGGGGGCCAAGTGTGATTTTTTTAAATAAACCTTAATATCTCCAAAAATAATAATGCATCAATATAATTGGTCTTATAAATTATTACCATACATAAGGCTCTAACCACTTCAAACTAAGCAATCCACTTTGCACTTCCTAATTTTATTTTGTGTTTTTGTTTGTATGATAGCGTCTGCTACTATGACACAAAATGTCATAAAAATTAGACAAAATGTTAAAGTTTAAAAACCAACTTCATATTTTTGTGAAGGTCTGAAGCTAGTTAACAGGTTTAAGCTTTGAAAGTGGAAAAAGTAATAATTTTTAGGATTTTTATAACACTTTGTAGTGGGAACCCTCGAGGGTCCTTAGGGGGCTAAGTGTGATTTTTTTTAAATAAACCTTAACATCTCCAAAAATAATAATGCATCAATATGATTGGTCTTATGAATTATCAACATACATAAGGCTCTAACCACTTCAAACTAAGCAATCCACTTTGCACTTCCTAATTTTATTTTGTGTTTTTGTTGTCATAAAAGCAGATGCTATTACGACACAAAATGCCATAAAAATTAGAGATATTTTTAAAGTCTAAAGACCAACTTCATATTTTTGTGTAGGGCTGAAGCTAGTTAACAGGTTTAAGCTTTGAAAGTGGAAAAAAGTAATAATTTTTAGGATTTTTATAACACTTTTCAGTGGGGACCCTCGAGGGTCCTTAGGGGGCTAAGTGTGAGTCTTTCTGGAGGGATCCCAGAGGGTTAAAGGACAGTGAGCTGAGAGACAGCTTGGCTTAATGAAGGGCCCCCCATTGATATCTCAGTGCACACTTTAGAATAAGTAATACTTCCAGAAAGAAGAAAAACATTCTTACAGTTAAATATTCCCCTGAAAATGTAGCATTAAGGTTTTGCTTGTCTTATTATTTGTGTTGTTTGAGTGAAGTAGCACAATATAAAGAGAGAGACTAAACATTTAAGCAAAAATTTAGACCCAAAACTGAAATCCACTGTGCATATAGACTAATGCTCACCAATCTGTTCATTAATTTAGAAAAAGGAGAGTTGAGACACTGTTTTGGTTGTTTAATGGTGTGCCCAAACAGATGCAAAATACAAAGAAGGTACATACAGTTGTGCCCAAAAGTTTACACCCCCCAGCAGAATTTCTGATTTTTTGGCCTGTTCTCAGAAAATATGAATGATAACGCAAAAACCTTTCTGTCACTCATGTGGTGGTTGGGTGAAGACATTTATTGAAAAAAGGATTAGTTTACTCTTTTTAAATCATAATGACAACAGAAACTTCAAAAATTACCCTGTTCAAAAGTTTACACCCCCTGGCAATTTGGCCTGATAACATGCACAAAATTTGACATAAATGGGTTTGAATGTCTACTAAAGGTAACCATCCTCTCTGTGATCTATTAGCTTGTAATCAGTGTGTGTGTATAAAAGCTCAGTGAGTTTCTGAGCTCCTGACAGACACGTGCATCTTTCACTGCGATGAAATTTCAGGTTTCTGCATCATAGGTAAAGCAAAAGACTTGTCAAAGGATCTGCAAGAGAAGGTATTTGAACTGTATAAAACAGGAAAAGGATTTAAAAAGATATCCAAGGAATTGAGGATGCCAAGAAGCACTGTTAAAACTCTAATTAAGAAGTGGAGAGAGAGGCATTCTGTTCAAACCAAACCACGGTCAGGCAGACCAACAAAAATTTCAGCTCCAACTGCAAGGAAAATTGTTGGAGATGCAAAGAAAAGCCCTCAAATAACTTCTGCTGAAATACAGGACTCTCTGAAAAAAATTGGGGTGGATGTTTTAAGATCCACAATAAGGAGACACTTGAAGGAACATGGGCTGCATGGTCGGGTCGCCAGAAGAAAGACATTTCTACGCAAATGCCACAAAATGTCCAGCTTACAATCTGCCAAACAGCACAGAGACAAGCCTCAAAACTTCTGGAACAAAGATATTTGGAGTGATGAAACCAAAATTGAACTTTTTGGCCACAACCATAAACGTTACATTTGGAGAGGAGTCAACAAGGCCCGTAATGAAAGGTACACCATTCCTACTGTGTAACACGGAGGTGGATCACTGATGTTTTGGGGATGCGTGAGCTACAAAGACACAGGAAAATTGTTCAAAATTGATGGATGGATGAATGCAGCATGTTATCAGAAAATATTGGTGGAAAATTTACACTCATCTGCCCAGAAGCTGCACATGGGACATTCTTGGATGTTCCAACATGACAATGATCCAAAACACAAAGCCAAATCAACCTGCCATTGGCTACAGCAGAATAAAGTGAAGGTTTTAAAGTGGCCATCTCAGTCTCCTGACCTCAATATCATTCAGCCACTCTTGGGGGATCTCTAACGTGCAGCTAATGCAAGACAACCAGAGGTGGGTAGAGTAGCCAAAATTTGTACTCAAGTAAGAGTAATGTTACTTTAGAAAAATATGACTCACGTAGAAGTAAAAAGTAGTCATCTAAAAAATTACTTGAGTAAGAGTAAAAAAGTACTTGGTGAAAAAACTACTCAAGTAGTGAGTAACAGAAACATCTGATTTATTTGTCTTCTGTGCATGAATTCAATCAGACATACAATATAAAGGTAAATTTAATAAAGTGTATATTCAGGTAAACCTCTTTAACTAAAATGACAAATTAAATCTTTATATGAAAAAAAAATTATATCACAAGACACGTTCTTGCAGGTTGCAGGTTTCAAGCATTTTCTTTGCAAAATAGTCTTTAAGACTGTCCCTGAGGTTTAACCTAAAAATATTAGACATACTGAATGACTGTAACTAAACATGTAACTTAAGGTTTACCAATTTTTAAACCTTCTTCAACAGCAGTTTTTCCACAACATAAAACCAAAACAAAGGTAACAACTCTGCAAACTTGCAGTGAAAAGATACATTAACCTTTAACCTGCCCTCCAAATGGCACGTCAGGGCTAACCAGGTAGATTATATTTAGAACAAGGCAGTCTTTAAGTATAACAGGTGTCTGTGTCCAAATAAGAGAGAGAGCAGACAGCCACAGAGAGAGACAGAGAAAGCAGACACTCAGAGAGAAAGACAGATAGAGAGAGAGACACACAGAGACACAGACAGAGCTGACAGACAGAGAGAGAGAGAGAAAGACAGACAGAATGTATCTGTTTGTGTGTGTTCAATAAAAATGATTTTTCTGCATGTTCATTGAGTGAAGCGACTGTTGAGATTCAACAGTAGTTGACTGTCAAGGTCCTTGCAGTGGAGCCGTGATCTTTTCGTGTGTATCTACCAAAAAAAAAAAGTATATCCATTATCACTTGGATAACAAGAGAAGTAACAAGCTGTGAAGTGTAATGTAAAGGAGTAAGAGTTGCGTTACATTTCCACAAAAATACTCAAGTAAAACTAAAAAGTATTGTTCATTAAATTTACTCATAAAAGTACAATTTATCAAAAAAACTACTCAAGTAAATGTAACAGAGAAAATGTAACTCGTTACTACCCACCTCTGAAGACAACCAAAGAATTTACAGGAGCTGGAGGCTTTTTGAGAAGAGGAATGGGCAGGTTTACCATCTGAGAAAATCAAGACCCTCATCCACAACAACCACAAAAGACTTCAAGCTGTTATTGATGTTAAAGGGGGAAATACACGGTATTAAAAACTGGGGGGTGTAAACTTTTGAACAGGGTAATTTTTTAAGTTTCTGTTGTCATTATGATTTAAAAAGAGTAAACTTATCATTTTTTCAATAAATGTCTTCACCCAACCTAACCATGAGTGGCAGAAAGGTTTTTGTGTTATCATTCATATTTTCTGAGAAAAGGCCAAAAAATCAGAAATTCTGCTGGGGGGTGTAAACTTTTGGGCACAACTGTAATCTTTCCTCTTTGCGTCTACTTGTCCATCAAGACTTTACTGCCTCACAATACTAAATAGGAAAAAATACTTCCCAAACCACTGCACGCCATACACTATTAGACAACGCGCTTGACACTGCCAACAAAGGGATCTGTTCTTTAAAACTTGGTGGGGAAAGAACAGACACATAAACTTTAAGGTCAAAAGTTTATTAAATATGCCTTAATTAAGCAAATCCCAATGACCACAATGTCATCTCGTGTCTAGTTTTCAACCAATGCCTGTAGCATTGGGTTGATTCTTGTGAATCATGAGTTAGTTGTGGTTCGACTAGTTTGTCTGCTCCAAAATGTCTGTGTGGTTGCTGTCAGTGTGCTGATACCTGGAGTTGTACCTGCTGTGCTGAGACTGGGCGTTGACAACAATGTTGTTGGCTGGAATGTCTCCACCTGGGTTGCAGAAGACAGGTGTGCACAAGAATCGAACACGATAGTCACAACACCTGCTCCGTTTCTGATCTGAGTTTCTGCAGACAAATCCTGTGACTGTGTCACTTCTGCAGAAGAATCCAAAATCACTTTAAATCAGGATGACTTTCAGAGTTAGACAAAAAATTTCCTGCTCCTGATGTGATTCAAAAGATCTTTTTTTTACAGTTTTATTAATTAACTGATGGAATAGTTGTGCTGGAACAGCACTTACTTATAGATCACATTTCCTGTTGAAGCTACAGGTTTTCCCTCTGTAGTTTGAACCTCGATCCGAAGTGGATTATCACAGATCTTTCCAGGCCTTTCTTTCCTCAGATCACTAAGTGTCTCCCAGTCTCCTGCGCCACTGGGATTGTCCTGGTCAAACCAGTCTGTCCAACAGGCTGACACAAAGGAGAATATGAATCACAGCATTGAGACAAAAATGTTTTTCTATTAAATTCAAGACGTGCACTCCCTTCTTTGGGTGTGGATGAGCCTATTGAGTTATTTGCTGCCCAGTTGACTCACCTCCCAGTCCTCTTGACTCATGGATGATTCCTCCATCATATCTCCCCTTGTATCCAGGGTCGACTGTCTGCTGGTAGCTTCCTGAAAATCAAAGTGAAAGATCAGAATATCAGTCAGTCACAGTGTGAATATAAGCAAATGTATTAAATACAGATTTTTCCTTTTACACAGACTTACCAACAATCAGGATCATTACCAAGGGAACACTTACCTGTGGGAGAAAATGAATGTATCATACCCTGTATCAATAACTGACTGTCAACATGACACAAAGTTTCAGTAAAACTGAACAACAGCATTGAGTACATTACCCATTCAATCATTTTTGCAGCTTTCTTTGGTCCTTTACCCTAAAAAAGTCATAATTTCAGAATGAGAGGTGATTATTTTAAAACCAACTTCCCCCAAAGAGCCACAGATGTGTGATCTGATATTCTTACAGCAGAAGAGAAGATGTCTTTTTTTGTAGGATTATTCAGTCATATACACACGAATATATGACCGAATAATTCTACAAAATTGAGTTTGGTTTCATGTCATTTTATATCTCTAATCTAATAATCTTTTAGTTTGGCTTCATGTAAACTTACATCTTATTCGTCTCAATGATTTGAGCTTGAATTGACGTGAATATGTGGCTAAATATTTTTTTTTTAAGATTTTTGACATATGTTAATATGTAAATTAATGATCTGAAAAAGAAAGAATTTGGTTACAAATGAATGAACTGCTTCTTGACCTCAACATTTTGAATTTGGTTTAAATATATGACTTTATCATATTCAATATCTAATTTGGTTTCACATAATTATATGGCTTAAAATCTTATTTGTTTTTGGTTGGCTTACAAGAAATGTCTGACTAAATTGTAAAAAAGATTTTTTTTTTTATTGTAAGACTTAATGAGGTCAAAATTATTAAGTTGGGGCTCACAGTCATTCATACATTATTTATCCAAATTTTTAAAGCTTTTTTTTCTTGTCAATTAACAGACTATATTTTTATTGTTTTTTAAAGAATTTCCAAAACTTCTGTCTTTTGAAGAGAGCACAAGGGTCTTTTACACAGCCAAAAAGTACACAGCATGTAGAATGATATAATTTTGATTATTATCACTCACTTCATTGAAACCTTCTGTAGAGTTCTGCTAATGTCAGGTTGATTTTAAAGGTCTAATATCTTTTCAGTCATTAGTTATTTTTGTAAATTTATTTAACATTAAAGACATTCAGAATGGAAAACTTTTGTGGTAAAAAACCCAGAACTGAAATACGTCTTTAAAATATTTAAGATAATGACATTAAATAAAGACAAAGATACTCACCAAAAGTTAGAAGTGCCGTTGTTTAATATTTCTCTAAATAATTCGTACTGCTCTACTTCAAACAGAAGCAGTTAAAGATATTTGATGTGCCAGTGTCTCTCTATGTTTTCTGCTGGAAGAGGAACCGTCTGTCTGAAGATGAAAAAGGTGTCAGCTTAAATTCCTCCATAAAAGGAAGTTGTCAATATCAAAAAATGTGGAACAGCGACACACCTATAATTTAAGGTTGTCCCATTCTTAGGCTAATAGTGCGTCATCATTGTTTCACTTTACTGACAATTTAAATATTAAATATCAAGTCATTGGAAGTTAGCTGCTTGAGATGAGGCATCTTTTCCTCCTCTATTGGTTGTCAAGGTATTTATTATGGTGGTAAACCCACCGACAGCAATGGATAGAGAGATTGTTAAAATAACTAATCAGAGGGATATTTATATGGAACCAGTTAATCTGGCTCCTTTTAAAGGTTAATTAGGTCTAAATCATCTCTTTTTAACCCCTCAGCACTTTTACAGCAGGGTATTGATACAATTAACAATTCATTGAATACTTATATTGTTCAGTCTCAAACTCCTAGAGTTGTGATCTCTGTTTCGCATTAGGCTGTATTAGTTATAAAATGCAAATGTGACTTCAGATCCACTGAATCTGTATTTGTATTCCTCCCTTTATCACAACAACAGATTGAGGTTTGTATGTACTGGATGAATGTAGGTTAAATTAAATAAGAGTCATAAATAAGTTAGTATTAGTCATGGATTTTTGGAGTGTTTTATAATAGTAGATCCTCAGTTAAAAAACGGTTGTTGACCACTGCTAACAGCCAATCTAATCCTATCCACATTATTATAGAGCACATTTAAAAACAATGTAGTTTACCAAAGTGTTGCCCAGTGACAACCAAGCAGAAACGCAATAGAATAAAATCAAAATACCAAAATAAAACTATGAATTAAAACAAGTTAAATAGAAACGAAAGACAAATTGTGTAATCGTTGTGTAACAGCTGTGACAGATGATACTTAAAGATATTTTATAAAGAAATAAATATGGTATTGGGAGGTTTTGTTCTGATTTCAGGTGTTAAATCGGCTTTAAGGCCACAATGACAATACTTTACAATTCTTTACAACAAGAATTGAATTTCAACATGAGGGATTAATGCATTATATCTTCTTTTTTCAAATTCTTTTTTCTTCTTACTACTTACTTGAAAGCTTGCTAGCCCCCATTTGTTTGTTTCCACTTTACACAATGTAAGCTGTGCATGTGCCATATAGAGCTGAAACTGAGGAGCTTGTGAGCATAAAAGTGAAGCATTATATAAAACACTCAGTAAAATGAACAGTCACCTCGCACTGCTTATTAGTTCGAGACCCTCTTAAATTTAGTTCAGTGCATAGATGTCTTGAGTAGAGCAGATTGGATTTACCTGCCAAATGTTTGTACTATTGACATGGACTTAAGACAGGCCCATTAAATAAATTAAATAAAGACAATTAACAGACTGATCCCTTTAAAGTAAATTTAAGATAACAAATATTGGGAGGATTTTGTATTTTTTCGTACTTCATTGGGAAATTTCAGCTCCCTCTAAGCCTCATTTATTGGTAATGCTGGCAATGTAACTTAGTCTTACATTTTTCCATTCTTTCCAAAAATCTAAATCTAAAATGGTTACTTCATTATAAAGTACTGGTACTACAAACCATTAAAACAGTGATGACAGGTACAAAAGGACTAGTTTGCTGATTAAAATTCTCAGTGCAGGGATGAATGTAGCCATCATCAATAATACTTACGCCAGTATTTTAACAGTCAGTGGATGTGGAGAAATTTGTCAAGACCATCTAGTGGTCCATTAAAGACCACTAGATGTCACTGTTGAGACAGGTTTTACCAGCACGGGGCCTTTTCCAACTTTTTAGTTTTTCTTTTGTTCCAAACATAATATGATTCACTTTCTAAGGACTTGTATTTAAAGAGATAGAAGCAGTTATGACTACAGAAAATTGTACAGAGAAACTTGAAACTTTTCTGGGAAAGTAACAGGGAGACTGAAATACTGCGAATATTAAAAATTGAAATATGTAAGTCCTGTTTTTGTGGAATAAAAATTAACACTCAGGGTGCAATTGACCCTTTTGTCAAGCCCTGTCCTCCTTGGTTACTGTTATTAGGTCACACACGATCTGCTGTTACTGATCTCTTTCAGATTTGAAGCAATAAAAAACACTTTTTTACTCAATTTTGTTCATATTTAATCAGTATAAGCCTTTTGTGAACTTTGCTTAACTGAAAGAATAATGACAAAACTACAGTGTTGTCATAAGGATAACATCAAATCTTTAAAAATCTGTCGACGTAATTTAAAATATTACTGATGATGTTGGTGATGATTGAAGTCATTCCTTTTACAGTATATGCTTGGAAAAGCATTTACTTCTTCTTTTTTTTTTTTAATTGACTATTATTCACAAATCAGATCTAGTGAGATATGTCCAAACTTCTCATCTAATGATTTTACAGGTCTCCTTTAGCTGCATGCCAAATTTCAAGTTGATTGGACAAACACCCCTCATTTTATCAAGCCTTAGAAAGACCCTTGAAAATGTCAAAAATAGCCAAAATTTGACTGTTGATCCAAAATGGTGGCTTCCCTGGTGACATTTCACCACAAGGTTAAGAACCAGATGTGTATTAAGTTTCTGATTTTTCACACAATAACTCCAGAGGGGCAGTATTTCCAAAAAAAAAAAAAAAACAAGCAGCACTGTTATGCAAAAGTTCTCAAAGTTTTTGCCACCTGTTAAGAAAATGTTACCTTTTCATGCAACACTGCTCTCCTTGCAAAAAATGTCTTGATGTGCAGCCCCCAAAAATGCCAATCAGGCACACAAGCAAAATAAAAATGAGTAAAACAATGAACAGAGGTCCAGTCGTCCATGCTGGTGTTCAGGTCCTGTTAAATTTCACAGGTCACATACAGTATTTACAGACTTGATTTGTTCTTCCTCCTCAGAACATAGACTGTCTAGCAGAAGCCTTTGAGAGATTAAATGAATATTGACATCAGTGCAACTTCATCTACATCGGTGCTTCATGATGCATCTTTTAAAAGATTTTTTTCAGCATTCCTATTTGAGTGGTCTTTGAGGAGGAATCTCCAGTACAGGGCGACCCACCTCTGACTCGGGGTTGACCTTGCTTAGGACTATCAGTCTTACAGACTTTGTGTCACACTGTGAATTGAAGTTAAGATATACTTATCTGGTATATTCAATTAAGCAATCTGGAAATGTTTCCAGCTGCCAGAAACTTCACCTGATTTATTTCCTAAAACATAGCTTAGATTTTGGAAGTGATCTGGATCAGGGTAAAACTGCCATGACAAAAAATTCAATTTTCATGAATGACCGCTTAAGTAAAATAGAAATAATTATGAATCCAATTGCTAATGTTATGTTTTCATGGTCAAGGAATGTAAATATTTAGATGAAATAAAGGTAGGACTAATATTTATGGTAAAAAAATCATAATATGGGTGAGGACTGTGGCACTGGCAGAGAGTGCTTTTCTAGTTTAGAATAGTGACATAAGGCTTTCTCGTTAGCAATAGTGTAAAAAAAATAATAAGAGACCCTGAATACTTTACATACCTGACTGCATACATAAAGTGCTTTCAACAATTTCTATCAATTTCAACCTATAAATACATACATACAATCGCTGAGATTAATAATACGGGGGTAGAAAGCTTAATATTGAATTTCTATTTAAACAGCACACATGCAGCTGTGATACAGGATGCTTGGACACATATAAACACAGCGTAGTGCGCAGTACTTATTCAATCATCCACTAGTTGTATTTAACAGAAAATATGCAACCTAATGCTCTTATAAATCAAGAGCAAGAGTTATCGTGTTGATGCCTTGTATAGTAAAGTCAAAGCTTAAGACAAGGAGCTGAAGGTGATGAGCCTGACAGTGATGATGTAGGGCATACGGGCAGAACCACCAAGTAGCATTTTTCAGTGGGTGGCAGAAAATGAAACAGAACACAGACATCATTTTGACTTTTCACAAAAATGGATGATTTTCACTTCTGATGACTTGCAGAGCAGCATCATTGAGTTTTTAATGAAATATTGATAAAATTGATATTGATATTGAAATATTGAAAATTTTCAATATCAATATCAATTTTCACTCTGGACAGTACCAGTACCCGTATCATTGAGGTTTGGTGAAAATGTAACTTTTTGGAAAAACTGCTGATTTTCAATTCAGATGGTGTGAGGACCTGCATCATCGAGTTTTGGGTTTTCATGATGTTTTCATGAATCAGGACAGGCATCATTGAGTTTTCCTGAAATTTGGACCTTTTTCAGAAATTGAGGATTTTTATTGTCCTTGATATTCCGCAGATAACTCTATAAAGCTTGTAAAGGTAGCCATTTGTCTTATTTTCCAAAAGTTATAATATGTTTTCACTTGATTGAACTTGATTTAAAGACAAAGATAAAATACTTTGCAGACATGTATTCATTAATTACCTGAAATATTTTATTTTCCAGACTGTCTTTGTATCTTATGTTCCTTTCTTGCAAACATGCATGTCCAGTGGCCACATTATTGTCAAAATTTTCAGGAGTGGACAAAATTAGAGGAACATATGCTTCAACCTGTTTCTTCAACTTCAAGATTTCGCCATGTATACAAGATCATCAGCATTCACAGGTCACACTCACGCAGAGTTCTGATACAAACTGGTAACTAAGGTCAGTTTGATCCTTGAGGGCTCCAGAGGCAGAGCTCTCGCCTTCATTGATATTGTTTACCAATTTCTACCACAAGAGGGAGCTGTGAAGACTCTCACCTACTCCTGAAAAACATCGAAGCACTCATTCTGTCTTGTGAATAATGCTGAATTGATATTAATGCTGTTTTTAAGAAAATGAAATCTCTATTTCAATAATGGTATTAAATATCTGCAGAAATCTGACCCCATCAGTGGAGTTTGCCCTTTGCATTGCTCTCCAACATTTGGCCCCGAGGACAGGAAGCGCTACAGCTCAGATTACAGTTCAGGGACCATCAGTGAGCCGCTCTGCTAAAATGATTATGTCATGATGGAGCAGGGAAAAAAAGCACACAGTGACTCTTCACTGAACATCTGGGACACAGTGATGTCAGTGGGAAATGCTGAGAACATGGCACAAAGTCTGTACAGCTCTGTTTCACTACGCTTATAATTTATGAACAGTCATAGACTCTGCCGAAACAGTGGAGACTAAACTGATCCTTAGAAGAGAGGGAACATTTAAAAATGTCCACAGGAGAAACCAAAGGAAAACTGTTTCAGTTCAAGTTATTCCTCTCTAGATCAGTGCCGCCCAAAGTCTGGGCTGAGGACCCACTATTGAGCCCCAAGATGGGCCACCAGAGGCCATTTACGACACATGACAAAACATTCACAATCATATTTTAAATAATGGTATGATGCCTGGTCTTGAATACTGATCATGGCACAAGGAAAAAGTGATTTGTATCGAGTGGTGATCCAAATACAGATGTGGATCCAGGAATCTTTTAAAAGAGTTGTTAACACGGTAAGGTGAGACAGTTTTTTATGTTTCTTTTTTTTAATGTTTTTTTTGGGGGGCATTTTGTGCCTTTATTGATAGGAGAGAGACAGTGGAAAGGCTTGTGAAAGGGGCTGAGAGAGTGTAGGGGAGGACACTCTGCAAACTGGTCACAGTCTGGATTCGAACCTGGACCGGCAGAAGCATGTTCATGGGGTGCCTGGTTGCTAACGACTCCGCCAAACCAGCACCCCTACGTTTCTGACTGTAACTCAACATAAAAATGTCAGAAAAGCCTTTTAATTTCAGTTTATTGACATAAAATTTGTATATGTGGTCATAAAAGGAAGAGAGAAGAGCTGGACTTCACTATTTCAATCATTTGTATATTGGGTATATTGTTCAAGTCTCATGTTATGCTTGTACGAGGGTTTTGGTGGGCTCCAGAACATTTTCAAGCTTCAAACAAAGCTTTGTCATATCATAGTTTGAGAAGGGCTGCCCCTGACAATACAGGATAACAGGATGTCTGATGTAACTCAGAAAACAATCAGAATTTAAGGTCTGACTTTCATTAAATGGTTGAGAGGCTGAAGAAACCCTTTTTTACCAGGCATTGGAAAAACAGATCATTTTCTACAGGTACCATATGATTTACTTTACGACGAACACTTCACACTTTTGGTCAACCAGGGATGGAGGTCAAAACCTTGTTCTATGGACCCGGTTCTGTCTTTTTCAAATAAACTACTGCTGAGTTCATCAATGTTGCCAACATATTGGTTGTTAAACTAATTTCAAATCAAGCAACATGAATTTAAGCAGATTTTAACTCAGTTGTGTTATCATCACCATCGCCAAAGTCTCAAATTTGAATGACAAAGATCTTACAGTGTCAAGTGTCTTAATCAGACGTCCATCTCGCCAGCTCCCCAACCTTTCTTCCCTTCAACCCTTCATCCAAATAGGAGAGAGGTCAAGCTCCAATGAAGAAAGCGTCACCATTATTCAAGCACCAGGGCAACACTTTGACAACCTTTCCCAAACTTTGGCCCCAAATAGTTCAAACTGACGACCATTCAGAGAAGGCAATATACTGACTCATAAAAATGACAGAGAGAGCTCCAGGGGCACAAACCATCGCCAAGGCATTTCCAACACTGTCGACTGAGTTACTGTTAAAACTGTGGAGAAGTGTCCCATCTCGAAACCTTAACTAATTCTACAAAAAAAAACTCTGGATCTGCATCTGTATATGGATCCCCGCCAAAAAATAAGCACTTCTCTCTTGTGTCATGGCATGGTGTCATGTTCCTGTTCACAAACAAAGAAACTAACAAAATCAACCTCCCTGGCCGAGGTACCAACCACTTGAAGACCCACTTTATAAAACATTAGAACTATCTTTGTTACTTACCCCAGGAGAGCTTTCTTCCTTCTTCAGTGATGTGTCCAAACACATGAACATGAAATTAAATATAATAGCTAGGTACATTTAAAAACATCATGTCCAGAAATGCCAAAACCAGAATTGTTATTGAACTAATGAGTAACTCTTTTATTAAAGGAAAGACTTGAGAATAAAAACCTTCTGGATGAACATATTTGCATTTCATAATGATTAATAAAAATCCTCCTGATACCTGGAAAAGCATTCAGGGACCCCTGTGGGATCTGAAGGGCCTTAGGCAATTTCCCTTTTTAGCTCTCATATTAAAATTATTTAGGGGGAACTGATGATGTGAAAAAAGAATTAAATAACACTCAGAGATGAGAAATCCTAAAAAACAACAACAAAAAACAATAAAAACACAACAGCATGACTTGGAGCCAATGCTATGTTGTAGATATGACTTCGAGTTATGACATAAAGGTCAAATTCATGCTTCACAAAGGTACGCTTCCTCTGTTTGTTACTGTCTGCTGACTCTGTAGGTAACTACTAGAGGGAACAGGACTATTATAGTCCTTTTTTATTCACTAAAAAGCTGACAAACTCTCTTTGAGCTGTAAATTCAGCCTCCATTTTCTTGCATTCCTGGCAGACAGGGTCATGTGAAAGTGAAACTTGTAGCAGTGTTGCTCCCAGTGGTCAAAAGAGGTCACACGAAGTCTTGGAGATTAACAGACTGACCCATAAATCCAGCTGTCCTCAAGCAGGGCAGACCATCTGAGTAGTGGGATCTAGACCACAGCCACTTTCATATGGCTGATCAGAGGGGGGCTGGCAAACAGTGGCACGTCAGCTGTGCCACTAATGTGGCATTGGAGGAAGTAAAATGAGTGAAACAGCAAAGTTAGTTTAAGTGTTAGTTCTGTTACAAGGCACCATAAAATCCACACTGAAACACCAGTATCACAGGAACCACTGTGGTGTCCAATGTAAAAGTAAAAAGGCTTTATGAGGAAGAGCTTTGCTACGGGGCTATGGTGGGATCTGCATGTAAAATGTGTGTAACAGTGAATATGTTTCTCCACTGTTCAAGTAGTGTTGTCAAACTTCCACTTCAACGGTTTGAGCCCAAAATCCAGTAAGAAATTGTTACCATATTGTGCTGTGGTGATGTAATTTAAAACAAATATGCACAGAGTAGCTGCCAGAATTGTGTGATTGATGTGAGCTGCAGCCTCTGGTACTGAAAAATTAAGCCAGTATGCCAAATTATGTCATTCTTTTTCAGTGTCTGAATGGGGCAGGAGCTTCAGAAGTCACACACATGTTCAAATGAACTTTTTTTTTGTACAGCAGAACATGCTTACAGCCTGGCTCAAAAAAGAAAGCGTTGGTAACATCTTTTTGTCCTAACAATAGCAGGGGGTGAATATTTCCATAGCTTCATTGTTCTGATTCTATTAACAGGAACAGCTATGTATGAGGTACATGGCTGATCATACTACCAGTGGTATAGTACATTACTGTTGGAATGGTTAACAATAATTCTATACTGGAACTTAGCAAGATGGGTCTGCTTCATTACAGACATTAAATCAGGCAGATCCAACTGCACTGCAATGTTAATAGAGGCATAATGTTGCCTAATTAATATTGAACCATCAACGGTACTAAAAACTTTGAGCATTTGGCTCTTGTTTTGTGTTTGAATGTGGAGATTTAGCTGTTCGTGTCTCTCCTCTCTGCAGAGTGCATTTAAATTCTTGGATCCAACGCAGTATTAATTTTGACAGCGTCTTTTGTCCAAAATATCTTTTCGTTATAATTTAGTCATCTAAATTGTTTGAATTTTTGTCTAGTTTTAGTTGATGAAATTTCACATTTTAATGGCCAAAATCAACTTTAAATTTAGTCGACTAAAATATGAAGTGTAAATTGTAAGGCATTTTTGATGTTTCCTTGAATTTCTGAGGTCATGTTTTAATTTGGAGAAAGGAAACATCTAATAATCCATTATTGATTGCTCGTAAAGTCCGAATGTATAAATGAACAGACACATGTTTAACTTTTGTGTGAAATGCAACCACTTTTATTTAGGCTACCTGGCAGAGCATCTAAGTGGCAATACCAGAGTTGACAACAAATAGTGAAGCTGCTCTACATGAATACATCAGTTCATAAGGAGAGTAGCTCTAAATGGATCTCTCCTGCCACCACAAAGCTAATGCAGTTACGACTGGATGTCTCTCTTAACTCCCCCAACCTTTCCACACAACCGAAGTAGTTATTTGATATATTCCTAACTTGTCCTGACTGTCTACATTACTAAATTGGGTCTGATTGGACTAAGTCTCTGTCAAACATTTTAGTCTCTACTTATTTATTGACAAAAATGTGAGTTAATTTAATTTAGTTTTTGTCCATGTGCACTTGTTTTATTAGTTAATAATAATAATAATACATTTTATTTCAAGACGCCTTTCAAGACACCCAAGGACGCCGTACAAAACAGTTTAAAAACATTTCAACAAAAGTTAAAACAAGAAAATGGATAAAAGTTTAAAAGGAAAAATTATTTAAAAGATAAGATGGATAGTTACTATCTAGTTTTTGACAGGGGAAAAAGTTGTTGATGAAAACTATTGAGAAAATAATGAGTAAACAACATTAACACTCCAATTGTACAGCCAACCAGAAAAACAGCCGTGATTTTGTCTGTTTCTTCATGAGATGGTTTTACTAAACTTTCTACCTCACAGTAGTGGTGGCTCGACAATCCACGTATTTTTCTTATATTGGCCCCAAGTGTAAAAAAAAGTTTTGACTGCTGCCATAAAGTTTCACCCAAACTGCCCCTGCAGCATCACTTAACTTGATCTACTAGCATATATTAAACCCTCTTTGCATCATCTTTGTATGCTTGTAGCTAAAGGGACTCCATTTCCCAAAAGCCTTTTGATCCAGCTGCTTCCATCCATCCATGCGTCCATCCATTCCCTTTAAGCCTGGCCCCCTCTGCTTCCCTTGTATGGAGTGTTACATCATTGGCACAGACTCCCACCTTTCTGAGTGATGACGCAGACGAGGGAGAGAGTGCGAGGAGGAGGAGGGGGAGGAAAAAGAGGAGGAGGAGGGGGAGGAAGGGGAGAGAGAGAGGAGAGAGGGTGTCCCGTCTGCGCGGAGCACACAGACAGACAGCAGGGAACAGCTGCAGCGTTAGGCTCGCGTAGGATTTCACTGCATTGCGATTTAAAATTATCAATCATTTCATCCTCAGACACCCCAACAAGAGCGGCAGTTTGACCAAAAAGCAGCCAAACCTAGGTTAAAAAATGGTCGACCGCGAGCAGCTGGTGCAGAAAGCCAGGCTGGCTGAACAGGCTGAGAGATATGATGATATGGCTGCTGCTATGAAATCGGTAAGTCCATTCATACGCACATTTTCTTGTATTACATGTATGTGGATGATGTTTGTCCGTGCGTAAAGACGCACACGCAATCTCGGCTGTGCTGGCTGAAAATCCGGTCATACCCTCGCTTTACATTACTGCACAAAAACTACCTTCTGTATGTAAATTATTTTTCAATATCTTGGGCATCTTGTCGCCAATTTGTCGACCTATCACCTCCTTTTTTCCCTGAGTCCAGTCCAAATTGTCTGCTCATTGGGCGGTGCCTTTCTGTCGGCCGTTCCTGTTCAATGAATGGCTATTACAATGAAATGCACACAGGCCTGAGCTTGTCTCGCTTAATAAGAGCCTCAAATCTAGCAATTGCTCTTCTTTTATAACATTTGCTGCATCTTGTTCCTCCTTTCCAGTGCCAACCCCATCTCTCCCCCCTTTATTATGCCGAATTTCGTAAAAGCTTCCTATGCTGCTGCTGGGAGCCATGTGAGGTTGCTCGGAAAAAGCCCTGCTCCCTCCCTCCTCCTTCTCTTCCTCCTTCCTTTCCTCCTCTTCCCTTTAATTGAAATATACATCATGAAATCAGCTCGTTTTTCACTCCAGTTGGCTAGCCTTGGACGATTTTTTCGAGCATGAATGCCTGATAGGATAAAAAAAAATGCTTCAAATAACAAGAGCCCTTAAAGTGCTCTTTCCTCCAAACAAACGTAGGAGGCAGTAGAATCTCTCTAGAATATTCTTTGTCATATTGCAGTGAGGCAGTATGATCACATTTGTGGGCTTTGTGGTCTCTTCTTGCTCCCACTTTGTACATATGCTCTCCCTGTGTCTGATTCATGGAGAAATGTGAAGTCATTTTGGGTGAAAAGGGTCATTTGGTGATAAATATCCAATCCAAAGATGCTGGAATTGGTGGCCTTTTTCTGTATGAGCTTTTATTGAAGGAAAAGCCTTTGTCTGCTTCTCTCCTTCCCTTAATTGAAGTGATTCAGGGAGCTGCCTCCAGTAATGGGTTAAAAAAAGTGCTGTGTCACACCAGCTCATACTTGAACCAAAAGCACCATGTGAGTCTTATCCTGGGCCTGCGTGTGACATCTCACATATGGGTTGAAGTGAAGTTGTCATGTGTGCTTTAAAGCGAGGAACATTTTAGTGGTATGTTCCTCCAGGGGGGGACATGAAGTGAGATCACTTGTCATCGAGGGTTTCTGGTTGCAGGAGGTGGGATGGTGTGTGTTAGTGCAGGGAGGGATTCCTTTCCCTTTAAGCAATCTGCCATGTCAGTGCGGTCCAAAGAGGGCCTTTTTGCAGGGGTGTGTACTCTCGCTCTCTAATCAAAGGGAATCCCTTGCCATTGCAGCCAGAAATGACAATGATGGCAACATCATGATCTGGTGTTCATGGTGGAAGCTTTTTATCAGGCTTTTGGAAGAAATTAAACTATCTCACATAGGGACAACCAAATATTTGATCGCATTGCATCAATCTGTCATAGATATAAGATCGCTCAAAATCTCATGATTTCATAAAACATTTATGCAATACCAAGCACAAGTATTTGGGTTTACAAATTAAACGATATGTATGTACAAAAACCCTGCAGTTCCCCAACTATCCTCTAGAGGCTGGCTGCAGAAAATAAACTGGCATGTACTCGCTGAAGTCCTGACTGATCCGTCACCATAGGGTTTTTTTGAGTCCAGTGTGCCTTGCCTCGTATGTTAAAAAAAAACAGCTTCAAACTAAATTCAAGTTAATCTTACTTGAATTTAGTCTTGCCTTTTGAAAAAGCCAAGTAATGTCGGCAATTTGATTATCACAGGAGCCTTGGGATCACTTTTGAAAGCAATCAGTAGGTGCTGCCATACTGTAAACACCTTCTCAGTCAAACTTCAGATCAACCTCCTGATGGAAACTGAGGCTGTCCTCTTATTCTCGATATATGCATATCTATTCAAGCATGCTGTTAAAAAATCCATACTTGAACTGTAAAAGCATTCAAATGGATAATTTCTGGTTTATGGACCAAAGTAGAACTGCCTGATCCAACAGAAGGCACTCCCAGTGTAACCCAACCATCTATGCACTCATGCTGTTCTCTTGACCTCAGTAGACAATGAGTGAAGGTCATCTCAAGGCTGCGTGTCGATAATACTCAAAGCAGCTGGCTTACTCCTCATCCATGAAAAATCTGTGGCCTCATTTGTTGGCCTTCTCCCAAGTGTGGCGGTGAAGGAGTGCTCAGCTCCATGCAACCACATCCCCCTCGGAAGGTCGCCTGCCAGATTCACAGAAAAATACCATCACAGATGAGAGTGAAAGTATAATAATCATGCAAGGACATGCAGCCTACCACCGTGGTTGTGAAGAGGGCTTTGGTTAGTGGTATGTATGCTTAAAGACGGATCAAGTTTGTTGTCTTTGGCAAAAGTGATAGGCTTAATAGACAGACTGAGTTTGGTTGGTACTTAACATCGTTTGATCAGTAGGGACACCAAATGTGCTTGTAGCCATGTTGGCCATGCCCCTAACAATTCAAAAACCATATATCCTTTATGAAACATTCATTCCTCATTAAAAGCCTCATAGTGAGGCTTTAAATGCATTAAATACTCAGACTGAACGTTATAAACCAAGTGTGATTTGGGGATATTCTGGCTGTCAAAATCTTCTGTTTTCTGTACTCAGTCATGTAACTTCCTTTTTTCTTGAGCCAGCCTCAAATTGACACCAGAAGAACTGCAGTTTTAAGCACACTCACAGGTGTTTCAACTTTTAGCACTGGAGATCTGAAATCGAGCTGTCTGACATTCTTTTTTAGTGAGGGCTATTACACCTGTGAGCGAATAAACATGCTAGTGTTAAAAACAACTGTAGTCACTTGAGTGTTCATTTGAAGCTGGCTTTAAAACATTAGCTAGAGAAAATATTGGACATGGACTGAGTGATGTCAACTATTTGGTGTCAACAGGGGAAACCCTAAATCAAATACCAAGTGCCCGCCATGTTGAATATGCAGCATAAACTACTGATAATATTTTGTCAACCTATCAACTGTTAAAGTGACAGAGGGGTCAAGCCCCACTACACGTCTGTCCTAACGCACTGCAGTGGACCACAAAGGTTCATCCACACCTGATGCTAACACTGTCATTTATCTGTACACCACCATTCTCGTATCACAGGACATAATTGTATACTCAAAGAGCTTTAAAAGAGGCAGAGCACCCCTGTTCTTACAGCAAATGCTAACTAGAATGCTTTGTGATTGGCTTGCTGAAAGGGGCAGAAAGGCATCACCGCTCTCACAAAATTCCTACACAATATGATAATGGTGGTACTTATGACGGAATACATCATATGGGGTCAAGTTTTTACTTGATTCTGAGAGGAAAGTCAGTGTCTCAGATGGGCGGAGCTGAGCATTGCAGCACAGTTTAGTCTGAGATATTGTGGTGCAGCTTAACCCAAACAGCATGAGCACTGTCTTACGTTCACAACAGCTTTGTCCTTTTGAAGCATAATTCAAATCCTTGATAAAATCATAACTGGAAAGGAATGGAAAAACTCACCCCAGTACAATGCTTTACTTAAAAAGCAAACTCTGATTATTTAAAGTTATTACAGCTATTCTGTGTTCCTGAAGCCAGCCTCATGTGGACACTCAAGGAACTGCAGTTTTTTCACTGTCATAGGGTTATCCGGATGTAAAATGCAAACAAGGCATGCTTAAATGCCTATTGAGACAGCATTTTTATATTGCCAAGCCTGCCGCAGCTGAACAGCTTCATAAGTTTCTTTCTGTATCCAAATGGCTTCATACATTTTCCCGTATATGTCTGGGATCTAAAATTTGACCTTCAAAATTTTAATTGGTTTTAATTGGTTGAAAAAAATCAGTCATATTAATCATTTGACATACATTGCATGGATCAAAATTGACATAATTGAATGTTAGATTTACTGTATGTCCCTTTTTACGGCTGTTTGTTTCTAGCTTTTTGTGCTTTAATAGTACTTTCTTTAATTTGAGGTCATAAGAGTGAATTCTCAAGTAAAGTTCGTCAAAACAACCTACCTAACTTTTTGAAAATGACTAAAAATTAAAGCGTAGGTTCAAGTAGGCATGTATTTTCATTTTTACATCTGCAGTTGGCTGCAAGTGGCCTTATATTTCAGTTAATCTGCAACATTTTTAAATCCCATTTTTTCTGTTAATTGTGATCAATTTAACTGTATGGTAGCAATAGTTTAAGTGTTTGGAGACATAAAAATGGGATTTCCCAGCTCACAAATTGCCTGATATTTGCAGCCCATGTCAGTTAAGTGGTGTTTGCTCTACATGAAGATCACAGGGTCAGTTTGAAGCATCTTTGGTCCACTTTTACATGCATCAGTGTTGCAGTTATTCATCTGACACGGCAGCAAGTTCTCCAGGCATTTGATCACATTAGAGTGATGATATAAAATGTGCTGAGTCATTCGATTAAAAATTATCTGCTTAGTGTGGCTGTAGGTTTGCACATCAGTCATTTTCAAGCTTCAGTTTGTGTCATAGTGTTGAAGGTGCCTCCACATCTGTAGGCTGCTCTCCATCCACTCAGCATGAGTGTATAAGAGCGTGAGAGTGTGTGATGCTGGTGATCATGCGCCATCTTTGTGCCCCTCTGACGGAGCACAGAATGTCAAACCTGGGACACCTGGGACATGAGACAAGTTTGCACATTTAAAAGAGGGGCAGCTTTAAGATTTGTGAATGCTTAAGTAAAGCTACATTTTTAGTTGCAGTCCTTGTTGGTTATTGATCTAACTGAAGCCATGTCCCCCCACAAGGCTGCTTTGACTATCAAATATCTATGACTGAAATATTCTTTTTATAGTAACATGGTCTAACTGGCTATCAAACAGATCTGTCAGGGTCTAAATTTAACAACCGGACTCGGTGTGATGTCATCGTGAGGCGTTTTTCGGCAGGTAAAAAGGTCAGTTCAAATGGGAGAGAAGGTCACTGGGACACGTGAGCTCCCTGTGCAGTGATGGTTTTCACTTACAGTGCAGCTGCCCTGAAGGACTCGTGGGAACATTTAAGCCATCTCCGGTCCTCCCTTCTGTCCCCACCCACTCTCCAACGTTTCCTCCACCACCCCCCACTACTGTCAGCTATCTTAAATATTTCTACCACTAACTATTATAAGCAGCTAGTGGTGGCTGGTGTGCACTGATGAATGGATTGGCATGGAAACTGGGAATCACTCTTGGCAAGTTAAATACAGCTTGACTTTTGTAATGTGTACTGAATTTATAGCACTCAGTGTGTAACCCATAGGCGATCATTCATTTAAATGGATGGAGATTTTTCATTCTGGTTTAATATCTCAGTAATCTTCTCCTTTGCTGATGCACTCTTTCAGAGGCCACTGCTGACCCTCAGTTCTTCGGGCATTTTACACATTTGATTTGTAAATAACTGTAATCAAAGTTTCTTGGTCAAACTTTTATCATTGCAAATTTAGCTACAGACATACAGGTGAATGCACATGACTCCACATGCTTACAGTTTGCAGACAGATGATGCTAGACTCAAATCACTACCAAATCTGGTAATATTATCGTGCCTAGCTAGTCAACACTGTTCTTGGACATTTCACAGTGTTCTTGCTGACATCACACCCTGGTTGTCAACAAATACATGTTTGTTCAAGATGGACTGGCATATAGCATTATATGTTTATTTTAAGATCTGGTAGTTTTAGCTCAGGGACCCCTGTAGCGCTGCAGTGCACACAACTCAATCTTTAAGTATTGTTTGTCTTTTAAAACACACTCTGTAATGGTTTTAAGGCAAAAGTCCACAGCCCCTAAAATGAGAAAGTCTTCCCCTCCCCCTGTTTCTTGCTCCATCTTCCAGAAAATGTGTTCACAAAGATTCCTAATATGATGACTTTAGAGGATATTACAATGCCCTCAGAAAAGATGCACTCCCTTAGCCTGAGGTTAGACACAGTTTGTGAGTGTTTACACTAAAACAGCCTGTTCTTAGCAGGGCTGAAACAGAGGGGTTTATGAGGAGACCAAAGTCCATTATCGGAGGAATGTTTTTGGGGAAGTGGTGCAACAGAAGACGTAGACACAAACAGATTATTCTTTTCCTTAAAATGGATAAACATTTAGTGAATTGCAAAATGTACAAATCATCCAAAGATAAAAAAAACTAATAGAACAGAGTTGAGACTTAGTTGTAAGTATGCTGAATTCACAGTTGTTCACACCAGGTGATCAAATCCATACTAGTGATAACCTGCCATATGAGTGAATTATCTATGTCTTGTGTCAACACTAACTTTTACTGAAGAAAATTCCAAAAATATGTTCTTGAGACCTGTGTAAATGTGTTAAAAAACAAAACATACAACCTTTAAAGAAAAGAAAAGAAGGAATAGAGAGAGAGGGTCATGGCCTGTCTCGGTTAAGTGCCATAGCATTACTGAAAGCCTTCCAACATGGCCTCCTAAAATTGCCACCTTTTTGCAGGCAAATGGTCCAGAACAGAAAGATGTTCTCTCTGCATGGACACCAAACAAAGATAAGCAGAAAATTCTCACTTTTAAGATGCTGGAACCTGTAATCGACTGGCATTATGGCCAAGCAGAAGGTGCCAGTGCTTAAGTTTTGCCAGATTTTCTTGGATGAAATGTCCTCATATTCTTATTTGATGATGTTTATGCACCTGGTGCTGTTAAACAAGCATTTTCAAGTCTTTGAACCTCTGACTAAACTGTTCTTTCTTTCCTCCTCCAGGTAACAGAGCTGAACGAGGCCCTGTCCAATGAGGAGAGGAACCTCCTGTCTGTTGCCTACAAGAACGTGGTCGGAGCCCGCCGCTCCTCCTGGAGGGTGATCTCCAGCATCGAGCAGAAGACCTCCGCTGATGGCAATGAGAAGAAGATTGAGATGGTGCGAGCCTACAGGGAGAAGATTGAGAAGGAGCTGGAGGCTGTGTGCCAAGATGTGCTGAACCTCCTGGACAACTTCCTGATCAAGAACTGCAGTGAGACGCAGCACGAGAGCAAAGTGTTTTACCTGAAGATGAAGGGCGACTACTACCGGTACCTGGCCGAGGTAGCCACGGGGGAGAAGAGGGCCACGGTGGTGGAGTCATCGGAGAAGGCCTACAACGAGGCCCACGAGATCAGCAAGGAGCACATGCAGCCCACCCACCCCATCCGCCTGGGCCTGGCTCTCAACTACTCAGTGTTTTACTACGAGATCCAGAACGCCCCCGAGCAGGCCTGTCATCTGGCCAAGACCGCCTTCGACGACGCCATCGCTGAGCTCGACACCCTCAACGAGGACTCCTACAAAGACTCCACTCTCATCATGCAGCTGCTCCGAGACAACTTGACACTGTGGACAAGTGACCAGCAGGATGACGAGGGAGGGGAGGGCAACAACTAAAGGGAAACCACACTTCAAATTTAAAAAAAAATTATATGAAGGGCCGGTGGACTTTGGCAGCCGCTTTTGCCGATGATACTACCGCAGCAGCAGTTCTTTATTTTTCCATGTGTTAAAAGAAAAGAATCAAAAGAGAGGTGAGAGTGGAGGTTAAATCTTAGTTTAAATATATATAGAAATATATATACAGTTGAAAGGGGCCTCCGTCTTCTTGATTTTCTCTTTGACATTTGCCAAAACCACTGATATGTCAGTCAATCAGCCTGAAGTGGTTGTTGTTGGATTGAAATGGCAGCCTCACACTGGCATAGGAACTGATCTTGTTCTGTCAAGATAAGCTGCTTACTTAGGTTTTTGCGTGATAAGAGATGCATTTGAGTCACTTGAGAGAGAAAATGCTTGAATGGGAATGCCTCACAAATCTAGTTTGCATTGGTTCCAGTCGTCGTCCATATCTGAGGGGGAAAAGAGCCCTAGACGGTTTTGATCTTAATCGAACACTAACAACAATAAAAGAGGGAAGTTTTAAACCGATTAGTCCCAAGCCCCTCCTAAAAAAAATTAGAGGATAGGTTATAAATGAGGTTGGATGGAGTAAAAACCCAATCCCCTACCTTCTGTCTGAAGTGTATTCGGCATCTCACAGATTAGCCTGTTTGTCACTGGAACCATAGATTCTTTTGGAGGTGAAGATTATAAAAGGCAGAGACTTAACGATATAAACAAAATACAAAAAAATACAAAAAAATAAATAAAAGCAGCTTCAGAGTTTGTGGTTTACTTATGTGTTTGTTTTATTAAATGCACTTGCCTACTATACTGTTTCTTCAGTGTAAGATGATGACAACAATAATATTCAATATTGTGCATGCTGGTGATGTATTTATATACAGTAGCTTGACTTTATTAACTTATACTGTGGGTGTTAAGTATTCATATGATTGAGAAAAAAACAGGCTTTGTCAGATGTTGATTTCTAATTTATTATTTTTGTTATGTTTTTTTTTTTGATTTGCTATACCAAAATGGTGATCGTAAAAATTGACCTGTTATGGGCTTTGCTATAGTGACATGCAATATGTGTATTTAATTTGTTAATGAAAAAAAAAGGAAGATAAAAAAAACTCACCGGTGATCACTTAATCTTACCAGCTGGTGTTTTTGTCACATTTGAAGTATGATTATGATCAATTTTGTTCTTTGGACAGTATTTAACTACCTTTTTTTCTGTCATGCTATCCAGTTTTTGAATATTGGTGAACTTTTCAGGCTCAATGTTTCTGTTATGAATTCACAAAAACATGGACCATATTTGATTTCTGACAGTATACATTTCTGTTTGTTTGTTTGTTTTTATACATTTTAGCTGTTCCTGAGTGACAAAAATATCTTGAATGTGAGTCATTATGTAGCAGTTGCACAAGAACCGAAATAATAGCTATGATAATAAAAAATAATATGACTAAATTATACATGCACCATTTCCGTGGTGGTCTAGTGTATTGTTGTATTGTCATGCCATGAAGGAGAATTTTTGTTTTTGACAGGGAAATCATTTCATGGAAAAAAAAATGTTTGCTCTCTTTTTGTGCTGAGTACAGTACGCCCTTTATTTGGTGCCTGTATTTTTATTTTAAAATGCCTCGTCTGCAAATTAACCTTTACAAAAAATGATTTATCTGCCAGCATTTTAAGATTCTGCAAGCATGTAATGGTATCTCATACTTTTCTGTGTGTACTGCTCTCTGTACAGCACTTAGACACGGATATTCAACACTAATGCACCAGTAGAGCCACAGGAGAAACTAATTAATACAAAATGTTATTATTAACTGATAATTCACCTCGTCTAGACAAACTGTTGACACCACAAAGCTGCTGAAGAGCACAGAAAAGCTGCTGAACAGATTCACATATTTGCTGCTAGTTATTCTGTTTACAGGCCATAGTGTTAAAATATTCATACAGATGGCAGTTTTTTAGGGACTTTTTTTTTTATCTCACACATACAGAAGAGTATCAGGGGCAAGCATGTGAAGAAATGAGACGAGGGAGATTGTTTTTATTTTTTCAAAACAACAAAAAAGGAAATATGTCAAGATTGAAGTCAAATCAATGAGGATATGTTGAAAGTAATGAAGAAAAAGGCAAAATGTTAAAAACACGGATGAAGTAACGCTACAGTCGAGAGATATTCATACGGAAATTAAGAAGTTTAAATGCGATAGTGTTGCAAGAAGACAAACTTTCTGGATCAGAGTTATATCATTAAAAATGGCAAAGTTTTCTCTTTTGAATGGAAGTGGGTATGTTAAAATGAATTTAAGAAAATATGTGCACACACACACACACACAGTTAGTTTAAAGGTTTAATCATGCAAATAGAATAAAATAGACACAGTTTTGATTAAAAAAAAAAGAAAAAAAGGTGAAAAACAAACACATGTTGAGATTAGTCAAAATTTGAAGTATACTGTTGCTATGGGCATTTGATTATAAAATTACTTTGAAATTGTTTAAAACATCAAAATTCCATTTTTAGAATAATGAAGACTGATCATGTACAAAATGTTAAGAAAACTTAAAAAGCAGAAACCCTGTCGATAATATTGTCTATTTCAGATATATAAAATGTATTGAATTATTGTATTTGGAATCAAATTTGACTAAGGAAAAGCTATATTTTAAGCATAATGTTGAAAAGGCAAACATTTCTAAGACTTAAATGAAATTTTAAGAAAAAAAGCTGAATTATGCCTGCAGTCTCAAAATTAAGGTGAAAACATGAATAACGAAAATCTTGAAAAGCTTAGACATGAAGCTTCATCAACGAGAATTAAGTTGAGTGTTAAAAACATTATTTGCTTCTTATTCCTAACGTGTTGACTTTCATTTTAAAATATTACAAAACATTTTCAGACATTTTTCCTTTTCTCTTCATTGAGACTTTTTCTTGTCATTTTGAGTGCTTTCTCAGAGTGCATGGTAAAAAAAAAAAATCTGTCTTCCTCCTGTCATTACTTCTTTCTCCTGCTGGCCCTTAACTCTTCAGTGCACATATGATGGCTAAAGAGAGAGAAAAAACCAAAAAGCCTTAAGGTCGGTCACACTCAACCTCCTTCATGTATGCCCGTTATGTCTCAGTCATGAGTCAGCCTCCACACTGTATGCCACTGCTGCTTTGATTTATTTTTATCATAAAGTTAATGGTACTGATGGCTTGTCAGGCGAATAGCATGAAATCCTGAAACCACTCTGCACAGCTGCTCACACGGATTAAAGATATGAATCAAGTTTTTTTTACTTTCATTTTTTTGAGATATGACTTTCTCTCACTTCTTTCAGTTTGAAAAAAAAAAACAATTCAGTTCACTCATTGCCAAGAACACATGCATTGTTACTTTTTCAATTATTTCACTGTGGCTTGTCTTTCTTTTTTTTAAGTTTGATTCATTTGGATGTTAATCCTGAACACGCGAATACAAGAAATGAGGAGATCCGAGGTTAATCAAGTTTAGACTAAAGAAGATACTGGAAATGAGCAAGTGGGGGGTGGGGAGAGCTGAAAATGGTTTACAGTCTGTATGCTCTGAGGACTTTTCTGTTGCCATCTGTTGCCCATTAAAGTTATTTGTTTATCGGTATTATCAGTTATTTTCATTTCTCTCTGTCATTTTAGAAACATTACTGCTCATTTCTTTTCATTCTGTAAGACTGCAGGTATTCACGTTTTTAATAAATGCACTGATAGAGAGTAGGATTGGGAATCGAAAACCAATTCCAGTTGAGATTCAATAACTTCCTCAAGGAATCGATATAATATTTTTGCCTATCAATTGTCTTATTAATTCCTTCTAACGTTGTTCTGATATGAAAATCAGAGAAGTTATTGTCTCATCAGAGGCAGTCAACAGAAGTTGTAGCAAAGAAGTCAAAAAACATGGCAGACTTGGGGCTAAAGTGATCAAAATTGTGTTAAAGCTTCATAAAAAATGCCTACCGAAAAACATTTTAGTAAGTGGAAAAAACAGAAGCTTGAATTAGCCTGTATTTGTGCTGCACAGCATCGGTTATCAGGAGATGTGTTTGACATTGTTGCCACTGAAAGCCTCTGTAGGCCAAATTATCCTCCACACAGAAAATCAGAAGGTAATCTATGAAGGAACTGTTTAAGAATGGGATGGGAAAGCAGAATGGCTAATGGCATTAGTATCAACAAAGTTCTATCAGATCCCATCCCTAATATAGAGCAGTGCATGGATGACGCCATTTCGCACTCCATCTTGGATGTTAGCTTGCATTGAAAGCTAGCAGCTTATGAGTTTTAAAGGGATTTAGAGTTAGTTCTGAATATTAGCTCTGTAGTTTAAAAAAAAAAATGTGTTCATTCATCAAGAATCAGCACGAAAATAAAAGCAAATGCAGGTTATAGAGAAACAATGGAAAGGGTTAGCTGACTTTGAAGCCACCTAAACTAGAATTTCAAATAATGATTCCCACTCTTAACTCTCCGAAAGAGTTTTCTCCTGAGCCTGACCTGATTAAGTCAGTGGCTATTTCTGTCAATCGTGAGTCCCACAAATTACCTCTGAAGTCTGACCGGTTTGCCTCATTCACTGGAACTTTGCCCAACACCTTATGGTCACAAAAGCAAATCATTTTGGTAAGTTTGAGATGGCCACCATCTAGACTATGATGCTCTGCGGCAAGACCCAGTGGAAATCGTGCTAATGCCCATTTGGTTTTATTTTTAAAACTTGATAATTTATTAGTTTAAGAAGAAAATGTACATCATATAACAGTGCATATATAGGATATTTGGACTTAATGGATGTAAAAAACATTGACAATAGTTATATTTATTCTAGATCTGAATTTCAAAAACACAGATGATCCAAGGACATATTTATGGAAACTTGTAAGGATTTCTACAGATATTCATGGGAGTTCTTGAAAATTTTACAGGGAGTTTCTGGAGATTTCATGAATTCATGAAAATTAAGGGGTTTTTTTGGAAACGAAAAAATGTTATGAATATTGATGAAAATTTTGGGTATTTTTCTTAAAATATGTTTTTAAAACCTTTAAAGATTTTGTATGGACTTTCAAGAAAGTGTTATGTTATATGAAACAGAAAAAATAAAAGAACCATCCTGACATGGGGACAAGTTAAGAGGCTTATCCCAAATAAGTTAGAAATGAATTTGAACTAAAAGTTAGGGCTCCTTCCTCTTTGGGGCTTTTTTTTCCCCAATAAACATGTAAATTGAAGAGTTTAACCTTCAACTGGCAGATTATCATCCATCTCATTTTCACAGAGTGCCTTGTCGCCTACTTTAAGCACAATGTAACTTTGGCAGCAAAAGCACCAGACTTGAAAGCACCATTTCCGACACCTACGCGTCCATCTTTAGCTAAAACGAAGCCAGGTAGCCCATTTCAGTGCTATTTGTCCATAGGATTGAGCACAGTCTTCCACCTTTAAGTTCCTGTAATGTTAGGCTAACTGTGAAAGAACTATTAAAGGGTTAAAAGTTGTTGATTTAATACCCTAACAAACTTTATAATCATGTTAAGTCAAGTGTCTTCACAAAAACGTGTTCAAAATCCCAAACACTTTGAGACCATGTTTGAGGATTCATTACTGCACTGCTCCACAGGAAGCACATATGACCTTACGTAACCCCTGAGAAGGCCACATATCAGGTGTATGTGTGGTATGTTTGTGCAAGTGTGCGTCCATATGTGCCTTGTGCTGTTGTTGCCTACACTGCTGTATGTGTGGAGGGTCTTTGGGTGGATGTATGAGATGGAGTCTATGAGCTGCAGCATAGAGACACAGCCAAGCTCACACCACCTGTGCAGCACACCTAAAATGAAGCTTTATTGGGGCGGATTTGCTAATCATTAAAAAAAAAAAGACAAAGATAAAGATTTTTTTTTTTTTATCACAGCAGAAGTGCGCCGTGATAAAGCACAATTCTGCCTCGAATCCCAGGAGAATCTGCTTCCATCTAAATTTGCATACAAGCAGTATTTTCACACCCACGTCTTAAATTTAACACAACCTTATGCATTTCTGTGTCTCAAATCAAGCCTTCCCTCTGGTTGATCAGCTGAAGTGGCAGGTTGCTGGATCGCCCACCCTCAGACTGCAGCCTCTCGCCTGCTGCAGCTTGCTGCACTGAACCTTTCATGAGATGAAATTCTGTGCTTTGAACGCTGCTCCACGCCAGCCAATCACAGAGCAGCTCCCTCTCCGCAGCGGCCAATCCCGTTACTGTTGCTAGGGCTATAATAAGTATCCCACTATCAGCTCTGGCTCCTTGCTGCACTGCTCAGACACCTATTGCATCCTGTAAAAAAATGAAAGCTCAAAGCACACAAGAGGCATTAGGATTCAGCACCAACCTATCTTTGAGCCTGTGTTTTAATGCCCCGCTACACTTTCAGGGACATTGGTGTCATCACTGTTGGTAAATGTTGGCAACACTATGCATCTAAAGCACACTGGGGCCCACTGATGGACATTTAATTGAATTTGAGAAGCTTCAAATTCAATCCAAGCCCATTTCATGACAATTTCTGTCAAATTTACACAAAAGTGAACACACATTTGTACAGACAATAATGCCAAATTGTCGCTGTTTGCTGTCAACACATGTATTTATTTCAATTTGTTTTTTTGATGTGCCAACAACATCCCAGGAGAGAATTGTTATTTAAAGGTCACGTGAAAAAAACGGCTGACCTGTAAAGATTCTGCCATGCCTCAATTTCACATTTACAATACCGGCCCCATCTGATCACTTTTATTAGATGAAGCAATATTTGCTTGAGAGGAGGCCAGCATGACGAAGCAGGAAAATCAAGTTGTAATTTTATCAGACAGAAGCAAACGCTGTCTAAACCTAACAAACTCCTCGTCATCCCAAGACAGCCTTACAAAAAAAATCTTGATGACAAAAGAACTTTTGTTTTTGATGATGTGTTAAAAATAAACCGTGGAAGCCAGCTCTGTCTTGGAGATGAAAAAGGTGGGTTATTTTTGTCCTCTCTTAATTTCAAGAGCTCTTTCAAGTATGAAGAAAGGTATTTCTGTTCACGCCTCCTCTTTCACTGTCGGGTACAAGAAAACAGATTCAATGAACCTGCACTCTGTTCAACCAGAATTGTAATTCATTTTGGGAAAGTGCTGTCTTTCTTTCCTTCTTACGGGAACTTATATAACATGAACAAAACTGATCTTCCTGTTGATAAAATTCTAATAGCAAGTTAGCGTAGTTTAGCATAAAGACAAGCCAAAGTAAAAATTTTACCTCTTTTGTTCAAACATTTACAAATTAATGTTCAGGTTTTAAATCCTTAAAGGAGTTTTGACTTTTGGAGACCCTCTTGTGGAACTTCAGCAATGACCTGATATGCTTGACTTTAATTCCACACAAATAGAGGACATAAAATAGAGCGGAAAGCAAACAGGTCTCAATGCAAGCATCAAGCACCCATGTATTGACACTCTAGCTTGCCAACACATATTGACCATGTGTTGGTAAGTCAACACATGGTAAGGCGATATTGTTTTACTGTGTTAGCTTTCATTATCATTATCTTGGCCCATTTCCAGAGGGTCAGTTGACGAAATGCTAAAAGATATAAGCATGTCAGAACTTGTGTCGACCTGTTACGCGTGTTTCTTTGGCTCAAATATTACCCACTGGCTCAAAATTTAACAGAAGTAACTACAACTGAGACGTATTTGTTTGTTATCTTACCCTATACAGCCAGAGCCATAGCTAGCTAATGTTAGCTAGCACTTTCGAACAAAAATAGGTGTTTTGTTGATTATGGAGGCATTCAGTTGTTCGTGTGGTCTTCAACACTGCTTTATCAATACCCGACATCTTTCTTCCAGCATCTTGGCCTTTGGGAAAAACATCAACACCACTCCCCAAACATCTGGGATATTAACTGCTGGACAGCTGGAAAGTCTCTTATGCACACCACTTGGGCATGTTGTTTTCTGCCGAAAGCTTGACAAGCCTCATTACAGTTACAAATGTAGGATTACCCGTTTGTGTGAGGGGCTTAGCGAAGGGTCAGTTGAAGTTGAGCAGGTCCAAAGCAGCAGGTCATTCATGATTGTTTGTCAAAGACATGCTAATATATGTGTGCAGTTTGAAGGATCTGCCAAGTATTTAGTTTTGTTGATCTCTCTGAAGTTAATATCAGGAACTGTAATGAAAAGGGAATGGGGCTGAAGAAAAGTCTGAATATTTGTAATTGTGGTGACTGAAGCCTTGTAGGTCCAGAGCAGCAGGCTGTCCACACCAACTATCCCGAGCTGCCTACAAGAAAAGAATCAGAGAAGAGTACAGGAGCAAACAAAAAGAGGCAAAGAGCTACAGAGAGAGGATGGAGATAAAGCATTGATAGATAGGTAGATAGAAAGGATCTCAGAGTGCTAAATCTCCCAACAGTTATCTAAACTAGAAGTGCCATGTTCTCTCTAAATTAGAGAGAACATGGCACTTTTATTATCATAAAGGGTAAATGTATTGGTTTAGTGTTAATATGAGGATGACATCATGCTATCTTGCTTAAGATGATGATGAACGATAAACATCACACCTGCCAGCATTAGCACTTCAGCTTTGCCACTGTGAGCATGTTCAGCTGCTTGAGCTAGCATGTAGCTCAATCCCCTGCTCTATCCAGTGGGCTACAACCTCTGAACTTCTAGCATGGCTGTAAGCCCTGTAGTTAAGCCTTTTGAAGACAGGGAAAGTGAAAATGAACAAGACTTTTTGTTTGTGTCATTTAGACTGTTTTACGGCGGATTACCTGCTTTTACAAGTCCTTCCTTTTCTGTTCTTGTTTTCAAAAGACACCAGGTCAGAGATTTTGGTGAAAAGGTCATCACAAAGGTCTAGGCTTTGTTGCAGTCTATTGATTTCCTTTGTTAAATTCACCCTGAAAGCAGCATTTCTTGCTGTCTACAAATAACTGCGCTAAGAGGCGTTTAACTGCCTGTGGACAAGGCTTTTCAGTCTTTGCTGAGCCATTCATCAACAGCCAAACCACATGGTTGTCATGTCTAGTTTCAGAGCTTCAGGGTAAAAATGACAGCTTTGAGTGTGGACACCGGATGAAGAGCAGAAGCCAGAAAAAAACAGCCTCAAGTTTGGCTCCAGTGTGATACAAACCTACACATTCACAAAAAGCATACCTTATGCTTTACACTAAAATGGACCAGAGTAAATTTAGAGGATGAATACATGTCTTAAAATGTTTGCCGACTTGCCTTTTTCTGACTCAAAGATGAAATGATTACATTTTTATGGTGGTGCGTCCGAGGTCACAGTCATGAGGTCTCTTGCCAATGTCTTGCTTGTGACCACAAAAACTCCTCAAATGCATTGCTTTTGACACATTTCCAGAATGTAGTGAGGGATTTGTTGTTAACTTTTAAGATATTTCCCAAACAAGAACTAGTTACATTAAAAGGTTTAAAGGTCTACCATAAAGTCTCTTATTCATATCTTGCTTGTGTCTGTAATAGTTTAATAGATCTTCGAGTTTTTTTTGTCAGAGTTTGCACACATGTCAAATATAAACTGAGGAAACATCCATCCACCCACCATCTGTACAGCTTTTCTCTTTGAGAGATGTGGAGTGCTGGGGCCTATCCATGCTGCCACTGGGTGTAAGTAGAATACTCCCTGAAGCAGTAACCAGCCAATCACAAGACCAAATAAAGAGACAGACAACTATTCACATTCACAGTCATACCAAAGGGCAATTTTTTAACTTTCTTTTATCATAATTTCAGGTTTACAAAAAGTAAAATAAGGTAATATAAAATACAGTACAATAAATTTAAATAAAAGGGAGATTGTTATCTGCCAAACAAACAAACAGTATGTCATCTACATGGATGAAGGGTCACAAACTTCCATTTTCCCAATATTTTACACAGTCATCAGAGTCTTAAGAAGAATGGGAGCTTTTCCATTGAGTAAATTTAGTTGACAACTGCAGTCCAGTCACCTTTGCCTAAGGCAATTTAGAGTCACCAGCCAACCTAATGAGTATGTTTGCTGTCTGTGCAAAGGAGCCTGAGTGCCCAAAAAGAACCCAAACATGCAAGGGCAGAATGCAAACTTCCCACAGAGAGATGCTGATCGGCATGAAGATAGAACTGGTGACCTTCTTGCTGTAAGGCACATACCATAATGCTTTGATCCTTTTCTGTCAAACTTACACACATTTCTACTCTGAATCAAGATTTAACTGATTTAAATTTGTTATACACTGGTCATCTTTTCCAAGGAAATATGGTAACTAAAAGAGCTTCACATGCCCCTTAGTGTTTATAGCATGTCTTTTGCATGATAGAGCGCCTCTGTGAACAAGACAAAAAGTCTGCAGCATTAAGATCTCTCACCTTCCCTTCTCTGCTGTGCCACATCTGCTCTTTCCACCAGCCCCCTGCTATCATATTGAACTACCATAGAGATCCTACCATTGTTTTATTGTCAGTTTAAGTTAAGTGCAGAGTGTAGACATTAGAATGACTGCAGAGCTGTTGACAACATGGTGCTAAGCTGACCAGTTACCGCAGGGTAGACCCGCAAACCAATCAGATAGTGTTGTGTTACTCAAGACCAGCTTGGTCTCAAGACCGGTCTTGAGACCACATTTTAAAGGTCTTGTCTCAGACTCGAGAGCATTTCTACTCTGTCTTGTCTCGGTCTCGGACTGGCCGGACTCGGGATTTTCCGTCAAGATCGACCAAGACCAGCATTGATTTACTGTTCTTCAGCATCATTAATGTTAACAAGGAGGAGCACTTGGTAAAACAACAAAAAGCTTCAATTCATGTGTTATTTTCCTGTAATGACTACAACCTTCCCGGTGTTGTGACTGAAGGACACCCCCCCTTAACTGTTCAACCTTATCATGGTTTTGAAAATAGATTTTAATGGTCTTGGTCTTGTCCTGGTCTCAACTCGTCTTGGTCTTGATCTTGACTCGGTCTCATCTTCCAAAATTCTTGGTCTTGTCTTGGTCTCGGTGCATTCTGGTCTCGGGCAAGTCTTGGTCTCAGATAGTGTGGTCTTGAGCACAACACTACAATCAGAACAGACTAGGCCCACAGAAGACAAGAAAGCATTATTAGGGGTACTCAGGAAATGAACGCTAGAAGGTTTTTGAACATCAGTGATTGTGAATGTGCCCCCGCAATCATCAAAAATTAATAATTGAATCTGACTTAAATCAAAATATGACCTCTGTAATAACCATTTGAGGGAATCCTGTCAAACTGAAGACACATGATCACTTTGAATCAAGAATAAAGTGATCAAGAGCTTGAGTTAGTAGATCAGAAGTTATCTCATCTTGTAATCATCTTTTGCTTGCTGTGGGGTTCCTGTCATTCATTCATCGGCTTCTGAATGATAATGTCAGATTTTGGTGGGTCATTTGAAACTTATACATGAAAAGTTGGATGATTTTCAGGTCCTCGTCTACCAGTTGATAACTCAAACATGCTAAACTGGGGTATCATGTAGTTTTGCACCACAAGTCATCAGAACTGATCAAATTTGAAAGTCATAAGTCAGTGGTTGTTTCCTCCCACTGATTGTCTGTTGTTTTGACTCAAGTGGGCTTTACACGAGTACGAATTTGTAAGACTCCGGTAAAATAAACTATCGATCGGGTGATATTGACAACGGGTCTGCAAGTGGATATCTGCGTTTTCGTCTTCATGCCGTAGTTGGTATTAACAGATAAGACCGGAAAAGACGGTGACCTCATAGCACCCCTCCTCCTCCCCGCCCCCCAACCCACGCTGTCACAGACAACAACAACAACAATGGCGGCAGCCGGGCTGATTCTGATCCAGTTCCAGCAGCTACAAATATTGCTACGACTTTTATACCAACATTTGCTCACAGAACACCAACAACACCAGCTACGGCAACAACAGCAACAAGTGCTCATGCAGAGATGAAGCATGTTACGCGCGCATGAGCACTTGTTGACGTGAAATCCACCTTGGAGCAGAACCAGACGGGCAACCTGACAGGATTTTGCGTGGATTTTGCGTTCTCATGTAAATGCACAAGCCTATGTACAATACGATGTGTAAACAGCGATACATGCTTTGATGCGGACGCCAAGACAATACGGGGCCGTCCTCATGTGAGGAGGGCCTAAGACTTTTCAAGAACATTTTACCAGATTTCTTTCAACTTGCGAAAATGTCTGCTTGAACTCAAAGATGAGCTGCCCAGATTTTGAAGTTCAGGTCAAGGTCAGGTAGTCTCAGTTCAGTAGTGTTCAGTTTGCTTGTAAAGAGAATAACTTAACACTTTGGATTTTTTTATACTTAGTACTAACATCTTTCTTTTTCTGTAAGAAACTGATCCAGTAATCCTTGAAGGGATTTGTGACAATGGAGGAGAGACCAGTCTGGAATGCAGGGTTTGCTTCTAACAAAAATCACAGTTTATTAACTTCAGGGAAAAGGGCAGGGGAGCAAAAACAACTAATCTTCTTCCCAGTCGGGGGTAATCTCTAGTCGCAGTGGACCAGGCTGGCGTCCTCCTGGAGATAGAGGCAAAAAGAGATGTCTTTAAAGCTCGCCCTTTTTATTTTTCCACTTCCTAATCTTCGCTCCCTGTTTCCCCTCTCTTCTCCTCTCACTTTCTGTCTCCCTTTTCACTCCTCTCACCCCCTAGCAGCCTCTGATCTCTGATTGTCTTCAGCTGGGCTCTCTCCAGCCTTGGGTCACCTGGCAGGGTAGGTATCTATGATTGACTACCCTGCCCAGCTGGTGTCTGCTCAGTCCTCTCTGGCGCCCTCTGCTGACCATGAGACACCAGTGGTGGGGGGAGACACCACATATCCCCCCCCCCAGCTCCGTGCCCAGGCAGGGAGCGACCGTCCGAAGGTCCTCATCCCTCCTAGACAGGGCATCAGCATTGCTGTGGAGCCGTCCCGCTCTGTGTTCGACCTGGAAGGCATAGGCCTGCAACTCAAGGAACCAACGGGTGACTCTGGCATTGTTCCCTTTGTTCCGTGCCATCCACCGGAGAGGGGCATGGTCCGTGACCAGGGTGAATCTTCGGCCCCACAGGTAGTATTTCAGCTTCGTGACAGCCCATTTGATTGCCAGGCACTCCTTTTCTACAATGGCATAATTCCGCTCATGCTTCAGAAGCTTGCGACTGATATAGGTGATTGGGTGTTCTTCCCCATTGACTTCCTGAGATAGAACTGCCCCCAAGCCTGATTCTGAAGCATCTGTTTGCAATATGAAGGGCCTGTCAAAGTCTGGGGTGATCAGAATTGGCTCAGCACAGAGAGCTTGTTGAAGAGCCTGGAAAGCCTGGTCCGCCTCTGGGGTCCACTTCACGTGATGGGGCTGCCGGTTCTGTGTCAGATCATGGAGGGGTGCTGCCAGAGCTGCATAATGTGGAATAAATTGCCTGTAATACCCCACCAGCCCCAGAAAGGTTTTCACCTGCCGTTTAGTCACCGGACGTGGCCAGTTAATGATGCTCTCCACCTTCCTTTTTTGTGGCTTCACCAGTCCCCTCCCAACGGTGTAGCCCAGGTATTCCGCCTCCTCCAGGCCCAGTCGGCACTTTTTCCCATTAGCCACCAGGCCTGCTCCTCTCAAGGCCCCCAGGACAGCACGAATGTGGGCCAGGTGTGACGGCCAGTCCCGGCTGTGAATGACAATGTCGTCAATGTAAGCAGCCGCAAAGCTCTGGTGGGGTCTGAGGATCCGGTCCATCATTCTTTGAAATGTGGCCGGGGCTCCATGGACACCAAATGGCAGGACACGGTATTGGTACAGGCCATCTGGCGTAGCGAAAGCTGTTTTCTCACGTGCCTGTTTCGTCAGGGGTATCTGCCAATACCCTTTCGTCAGATCTAGAGTGCTGATAAAGCGTGCAGGGCCCAGTCTCTCGACAAGTTCATCCACCCTGGGCATAGGGTAGGCGTCAAAGCGGGAGATCTCATTGAGCTTGCGGAAGTCATTACAGAACCTGGGTGTGCCATCAGGCTTAGGTACCATAACAATGGGGCTGGACCAGGCACTGTGGGATTCTTCAATTATGCCCATCCGCAACATTTTCTGAACCTCCTCATGTACAGCTGACCGACGGGCTTCAGGAATTCGGTAGGGCCGTTGCCGGACAATTCTGCCCGATTCCGTAACAATGTCATGGGCTATGACAGTAGTCCTCCCTGGCTGGTCTGAGAACACATCCCGGAACTGAGTCACCAACTCCTGGAGGTCCCGCCGTTGCTGGGGGCCAAGCTGTTCCCCCAGGGGGACTGGTGCCAGTTCTTGTGGGGGCATGTTGGCGACCAGGGCCTCATGAGGGGCCACAACCGGGTCCCTCCACTTTTTCAAGAGGTTTATGTGATATATCTGGAGGCCCTTCCGTCTGCCTGGCTGCCTCACCCGATAGTTTACTGGCCCAGTCTTCTCCACCACCTCGTATGGGCCCTGCCATCTCGCCAGGAATTTGCAGTCACTTGTGGGGAGCAACACCAAGACTTTCTCCCCTGGGTGGAATTCTCTGACTTTGGCCCCCCTGTTATAGACACGGGCTTGTGCCATCTGTGCCTCCCTTACATGTTCCCGAACCAAGGGCCATATCTGAGCCATGCGCTGTTGCATACTGTCCATGTGCTCAATCACTGACCGGTGGGGCGATGGCCTCTGCTCCCAGGCTTCCTTAGCGAGGTCGAGGATTCCCCTAGGCCGCCGTCCATATAAGAGCTCGAATGGTGAGAAGCCTGTAGAGCTCTGAGGCACTTCCCGGACAGCCCACAAGACATGAGGCAACAGCTGATCCCAGTTTTTCCCATCTACTTCTATCACCTTTCGGAGCATGCTCTTCAGGGTCTTGTTGAACCGCTCAACCAGGCCATCTGTCTGGGGGTGATAGACCGAGGTGCGCAGCTGTTTCACTTTCATCTGCTTGCACAAGTCACGCATGACCTTTGACATGAAGGCTGTCCCCTGGTCAGTCAGGATTTCCTTTGCAATGCCCACTCTGGAAAACAACAACAGCACTTCCTTTGCGATAGCCTTTGTTGCAGCCTTGCGGAGGGGGACAGCCTCGGGGAACCGAGTGGCATAGTCTACAATGACCAAGATGAAGCGATGCCCACGGCTGGACTTTGGCAGGGGACCAATGATGTCCATCGCCACCCGCTGAAAGGGCGTGTCAATGATGGGGAGGGAAACTAGGGGGCTTCTGGTGTCCTGTTTAGGGGCAGTAAGCTGACACTCTGCGCAGTGACGACAGTAGTCCTGTACGGCTCTTCTTATGCCTGGCCAAAAAAATCTTGCACTCAGCCTCTCTAGGGTCTTGTCCATTCCCAGATGTGCACCCAACAGATGGGTATGGGCCAAGTACAGGACCTTTGGGACATAAGCTCTAGGCACAAGCAGTTGGTTAACACACTCTTCCTTGTCTTTAACAACACGGTACAACAGACCATTCTGAATGGAGAAGTGGGGATATGAGAGTTTACTCACCCCTGGCTGTAGAGTGCCCTCGATGACCTGGACGTCCCTTATAGCCTGGGCCAAGTTCGGATCCTCTCTCTGTCTTGTGGCAAACTGGCCCGGGGAATGGCTGGTTCCAGATTCAGCATAGGGGAATTCAGAGAACACCTCATTGGTTGACACCTCTTCCAGGGCAGGGGAGATCGGGGCCTGGCTCCCCTCTGGTGCAGTATCTGTGCTCTCATTTTTCTGAAAGGGCAGGGCATCTTCATATTCTGAGGCCTCTGATTCTTCACGACTTGCTTCTCCAGTGAGGGCTGCACATGCCGGCTGGGGACCCTTCTTTTTTTTGGGGGTTTTTTTTCTCTGGGGGGTCTTGGTGCCTGGCCCCCAATATTTTGAAAACAAGGGACAGTCTCTTCCTATCAGGACTGGCACTGGCAGGTTCTCTGCTACTCCTGCTCTCACCAAGGCGCGTCCCCGGGGGGTCTGTATCTCCACCACGGTAGTGGGGTAGGGGCGTGTGTCGCCATGCACGCAGGACACTTGGACAGTATCTGGGGCTGGCTCCCCAGCATACTCTGGCCTTACCAGGCTCACCTTACTTCCAGAGTCCAGCAGGGCTTCTGTGTCTTTTCCCAGGATTCGCACGGGGATGCAGTGGGCATCGATCTCCTCATGGGCCCAACATGACGTAACCCAAAGGCAGGGTGCACCAGAGTCTGAGGCGGCTGTGGGCATGGAGACATCTCTGTTGGGGCATTCCCGGGCCATATGTCCCTCCTGTCCACAGGTGTAACACTGGCGACGGCTGGGGCTGGCTGGGGGGTGTTGTCTCTGTCGTAGGGGTGGTCTTTCTTGGCGGGTTGGTAGAGGAGGGGCTCGATCTCTGCGGCCCCACCTTGGTCGTGTCTCCAGTGTTGCCCCTGCTTGGGTAGCCTGCATCATCTGTTGGGCGACCTGATGGTTCTCCAGCAAGGCAATCAGAGTTTCCACATTATTTGGTGAAGTCTGGGCGGCGTACATTTTAGCGTCTACAGGTAATGCCCGAATGCAGCGGTCCAGCACCACCCGTTCCAGTACCGGCGGTCCGCCCCCCTCTGCCAACCAGCTCCTGGTGAGGCGCATCAGTTCCGCTACCTGGGGACGTGCTGGCTGGGCGGGGTCGTAGTACCACGCATGGACACGCTGAGCCCTGGCTGGCAGACTGAAACCATATCTGGTCAAAATGGCGGCCTTCAGTGTGGGAAAGTCTGCGGCCTGTGCGGCTGTTAACTCCTGGCATGTCCTCTGGGCCTCACCAGTGAGAAAAGGGGCCAAGATGGCTCCCCAGTCTGCCGCCCTCCAGCCCTCCCTTGTGGCTGTCCTCTCAAACACCTCCAGAAAGGCTCCAACGTCGTCCTCCGGAGTCAGCTTGGTTAGCACATCTCGGGGGGCCCTGGGCCTTTCTGCTGGTTGTGTTGATTGCTGTGCTAATCTTGCTAATGCTCCCTGTAGCTCTGTCTGGCTCTTTAGTAGGGCTTTCAGGGCTTCCTCCATCTTGTCTTCACTCTCTGAGGGTTACTGCGTATGGATCGTTACGCCCGCATTCTCCACCATATGTGACAATGGAGGAGAGACCAGTCTGGAATGCAGGGTTTGCTTCTAACAAAAATCACAGTTTATTAACTTCAGGGAAAAGGGCAGGGGAGCAAAAACAACTAATCTTCTTCCCAGTCGGGGGTAATCTCTAGTCGCAGTGGACCAGGCTGGCGTCCTCCTGGAGATAGAGGCAAAAAGAGATGTCTTTAAAGCTCGCCCTTTTTATTTTTCCACTTCCTAATCTTCGCTCCCTGTTTCCCCTCTCCCCTCCTCTCACTTTCTGTCTCCCTTTTCACTCCTCTCACCCCCTAGCAGCCTCTGATCTCTGATTGTCTTCAGCTGGGCTCTCTCCAGCCTTGGGTCACCTGGCAGGGTAGGTATCTATGATTGACTACCCTGCCCAGCTGGTGTCTGCTCAGTCCTCTCTGGCGCCCTCTGCTGGCCATGAGACACCAGTGGTGGGGGGAGACACCACAGGATTTTTGTTCAACCTTTCACACATTTACTCACCTAACATAAGTTAAGAACGCAGAGGCCAAAGGTCATTTTTCCTAATGCTCATGTTACACTTGTGTATACAAAGACCTAATAACATTTAGGGATGGGAATCGAAGACCAATTCCAGTTGAGAATCGCTAACAGCTCCATCAAAGAATCAATGTCATGAGTCTTTTTGCTAATCAATTCCTTCCACTGACAGTTTTCAGAAGCGTCAGAATTGTGGCTTAATTTTTTATAAAAGGCGCCTAATGCACAACCTCAAGTGAGGGGAAACACCAGCAACTTACAAAACCAGTTACCTATTCTGTGACGTGTGTTTGACATTGTTGCCACTGAAAATCTACCAGCCAAAATTTGCCCACACGGAAAATCTACAGGAATCGATTAGCAGGATCATGTCGATAAAATCTTATCAATTCCCATCCCTAATAACATTTTAGGGATGTCTACCAAAACTTTAGAGGGCAAAAGTACCGAAATGTGACTTAAACTAAAACAAGCTTTTGCAAAAATACCAGACTGAATCTAAAACAACTTTAAATTTAACACCTCTGTGGGCAAACATTTCTAGTTTTGTGATTTGCGAGGCCCGTAGGTGAAAGATGATGACTCATGGCCAATCAGATACTAGAAATAAAGCTATGGAATTCAGCCATATTCAATCCCTATTAAGCTTTGTTTCCAAAATTGAGAAGATTACATTCCTGCACCAGGGTGCTGATAAAACAGACGAGACAGGTCGGATTTTGAAAAGTTTATGATCTGACTCAACGTGATCCCACCTCGAAGATGCAAAGAAGATAATAGCTGTACGGCTCCAGAAATATCCGCCCATTAGAGGGAGAGAAAGAGAGAGAAAAGAGGGATGGAGGGGAAAAGAAGGGACCGATGTAGAAGCAGAGAACAGAGACAGATCTATAAATAGGCCTCCCTGCAGCCTGTGAGTAGACAGTGAGTAGACCAGAGACATCGATGTGACAGCCTCTTCACTATAGAGAATATCGTCCTCTGTATGGATGCTGAGAGTTCACATCTCTAGTTAGGAGACTCTGATTCATCAGATTTACCCCCTGCTGAGCGAACACATAAAATGACGCGGAATTACATGCCTGTGACAAAATATCAGCTCAGATATCTCCTCTTTTCAGTCCATCGTGATATTTTTCTCCTTTTTCCGAGCATTAAGTTGAGATAAGACAAAGAGTGCTGCTTACTCTTTCTGGCACAAAGACAGCTGTTATGCATGACTGCTGCAAAATGAATAATTCAAGATAACATTTAGACTTTGTATTATTTATCAAAAAGTGCCACAACGTTCAGCTAAAGGTTTTAAGGGGCTATTTTTAGAGAGCACTTGTCCCAAAACATTGCAGTATACATTGCAAGTGAAAGGTGGTGGGAAAGTATCATCATCCACAGAAAAAAACCAAAGGCTGTCGATCCGGATGTAACACCGCTGCTGTCATTTAGTTAAATAAATAAATCTGGTTTTGCCTGAATGTGATTATTCATAACAACAGAGGCCTGTGTGATGAGGAGAAGTTTTGAAAAAGGTGAGTCTAAAATTAATCCCTCTTCTTCCTCTTACTGTTTTTGCTGTTATGTCACTCTGCATGTGCTTCTAAGGCCACAATCACATCACGCTCCCTGAAAAATAGAATCATCATCACCAAAATAGCAAAAGTATGATTATTTAAACACTACTGGTAATGCTTATTACGTAACTTGGAATCCACGATGATGTAATATTTTTCTATTGCTTTATGTTTTATTTAGGAATAATAATAATAACATACTGATGTCTTTGGCTAAGTTACAGGGGTAATCATTTATTCAATCAATTATTGAGGTTTCATTTTTCCCCCTTAATTATACAAAGACGATTACAGAGGAATTTTAGGACCAGAGGTAATGAGAGGATACAAATATTAGCATGCAGTAAATAATTTAAAGTAGGAGTATGTCCTGAGAAAATGTCAAGAATAATGCTGAGGAAATTTTAAAACATCAATAAATTAAACTTATTGGAAGCTTTTGTTGTTTTTGTACATTTTTTGGTCTTAGTCTCTTAAAACTAAGGATGCTGAACTACACTCAGTTCATAGCCTGAGAATAGAATAAGATAATTAAAGGAAATATATGAAGGCAAATCTCAAAAAAATTATACGTGGGTTTCATTTTCAGAGTTATTTGTTCACCTTCAGTCATTGGTTGGTTGAGTTGGCCTGTGGTCTAACTGAGAAATACTGTATGCTGGAGTTACAATATTCTAAAAACTCAAAAAGAGGAGCCTCAGCAGCATGTGTTGGGGCATGCACGCTCAATATCCTGACTGGTAAGTATTGTGATAATGCCTGTAGTCCAGTGCAATGCTTTACTATAATGTTAGCCCTTACTACTTTGAATATAAATTGTCTTTTTTGTGCCTTTTTTGTAAACAAATGCGTCAGAAAATGCCCTTTGAGTAAGTCATTTTGCCCGTCTCAGGTAAAATAAAACACAAGCATAGATAACAAGCATTTCTCATTACCAAGTTTAAAATACTTAAAACAGTGAGTAATTACAAAAAAAAAAAGCTTTGAATTTTTCAACAGGTTCCTTTTCATAAACAATTCTGAAAGAACATGTAGTTTCTATTTTGTCCTCTCAACATACTTTTGAGAAGACAAAATAGAACCTCAACCTTATCAAGATTGTTTATCAGTATTACTTATTATTCTTTATATTATTATATTGTGTTTTTGAAATATTTGTGAAATCCATGAAACACAAACTATGATGAAAAGTCGATGACAAAAAAGATGAACTAGGCGAAAATATGGCAAAAGAATCTCCAGAAAGCAGTTTATCAGCATACCAATGTCGTTTTTTACAATATTTTATCATTAATTACACATATACTGATAGACACCTGAATAATGACTCACATGTTTGACTCTGAATCTTCTCCCTGCTCTCCTCATCAGTCAGATCACTTCCTGTCGCTCCCTCTGCAACAAAAAGACAAGGCTTTACCACAATGTGCTGCATATCACTGGAAAGCTCCGCTTCTCAGCTTTCAATGTCTGTTGGAATTACTTGAATAATGTGGATACTTGAAGAGTTATGGTAGTTTAAATCATACATGTCTTTTTCTGTCGCAGGTGACAGCATCATCAGTAGAAACTCAGACATTTGAGGGTATTTTAAAAACTCCTCACAGACATTATTTTATGACGAAAAAGGAGGATGTGTCTGGGTAAAAGAGGCTGTATGGTCACCAGGATGCTGATACTTGAAAGAGAGTAGCCCTGAGACAAAAAAAAGAGCTGACAGTCTATGCTGTGACCACCAAAATCAGAGGCAAGTCACAGCCGCCATATTTGCTTTTAGCTAGCTGTAGTTGTAGTTTACGTAGCTTAGGCTACAGAAAACAATGTCTGAGGTTATTTTTTTGTCCCATTATGCAACAAAATGTGAATAAATGCAGCTACAGACTACAGTAATAACATTTAATACACTACTGCTTTCGTGGACTTTACTAGCAGGAGGTTGTTAGTGAAATAGGCTCACAGGAGCCATTTCTGCACAATTATTCCACAATATTAGATTTATCTGAGTTACAGATATATGTCTACATTCAGAGATAAATGTTTGTTTTGCTTTTCAAGAATCTCCAGCCTAAAGATAAATCTTGTAGGCTAACTGATGCAGAGCAAGTGCAGAACTTGCTGCATTGAAAAAACATGAAACAACTAGAAAAGCACGCAGAGAGCGCAGACCTCCACCAGTGCCACAGTCCTCACCAATATTATGATAAATGTAAGTCCTACCTTTATTTCATGTTGATATTTTGATTCCTTGACCATGAAAACATACCATTAGCAATTTGACTCATGATGATATCTATTTTAGTTCAGTAGTTATTCACGAAAATCACATTTTTCATCATGGCGGTTTTATGCTAATCTGGATCACTCCCAAAATCTAATAATTTGTTCATTGTCCCAATCCGGACATTTCCTGAAAATTTCATTGAAATTCGTCCATAACTTTTTGAATTATGTTGCTAACTGAGACACAAACAAACATATAAAAAACAAACGGATGCCGGCAAAAACAGAACCTCCTTGGTGGAGGTAATAAAAGAAAGAAAATGCATATGCAATTATAAATACTTTTCTCAACACTAAAATTGGTTCATACCATTTTTTGGGTTTAATACAGCCTAGTATATTTCAGTGATGAGCAACAGCATTGATTTTTTTTACATTATTATTGTCTGCGCAGTGTCAAATAATCACGATCATACTACTGCTCAGCTTCATGTAAATTAGGCTTTTCATGAAGCTGCTATAAAAACTATATAGTACACTGATGTTTTTCAAACTTTTTTAGGCTTTATTTTTTAAACCAACATCTGCCCTTATCATACACTTTAAATATTCATGATTTTTGAAAGATTTTAACCCATTTATAGCCATTTTTTTTTATCATGATGCCACTATGTTTTGTTTTGTTTTGTTTTTTAACCAAAAAACAGGTTTTCAGTTTACTGCATGCCTACTATTTTTTGTGTTGCATTACTACAGCTTGGGATATGTCCTTAATTAGCAGCAACGTAGATATACGTAATGAAGCTTTATGTTCCTTCTTCTTGTTGAAATTCAAGTAACCATGTATGATTCTGCGGTTGACCGTGTTCTACAACTGACAGAAATTGAAATGAAAAGTGACGTAAAATTAATGTGCTTGTCTTTGTGACCAAAGTTGCTGACCCCAATCTAGAAAAATTTAGCCCACTAAAATATTATTTTTGTATAAATTATTATTAAAATGAAATGCAGGTACAGCTGAAACTGTTACAACATATGTAAACTGATTTAATGCATCTATTAATGCCTGATTTGATGAAAGACTTGCCGTCTGCGCTCCATATTTCACCAGGTTTTATTACTGCTGTCCCTCCTTGTATATCCATGAATAAAGAGCCTGTTATGTGGTGTGAGCTGTCACAGTATTATTTCACCTTTTTAACAGTGTCTGGCCAGTCATGCTTTGTTTTTCAATTAGCTCCTCAGGTGCCAACTGGTTATCAAATTATGCCTCCCAGTGTTTATGGGTCTGCCTGATGTCTGAGCGGGTGACTCATGATGTATGTGGGCACAGGGGATTCCCAACAGTGCAGGAAAGGCGACACAGGGGAAAGAATACATAAACCAACCTTTCCTCCACTTTGCAGCCTTGAGGGGATGAACAGTTCAGCTGACAGCCAGAGAAAGAGGGCGAGTTATGAGTAGTGTTAAACGCAGAGTCAGATGAGGCTGAAGGGGTGAAACATGATGTGGTGAAAGGGTGAATGCCGACAGCCGAGCAGGTCTGTCCTGACTTTTCTGACTGAGACTGAACTGGGCGCTGACCTCAGAAGTCGTGGCGTTAAGTGCGTGAGCACACACACAGTAGGTAGGATTTGGTTAATTTATACTTTGTTTAACTGGTAGTAAAACATCAAATTAAATCCATAATACTAACAATAACTTTATTTTTGATCATTCTAAGTATAAATTTTATTACAAAGTGCTTTACAATACCAAAAAGAAGAACAATAAGAATAGATCAATCATTTTTGTTTGTAGCAACAGAATTTCAATGCAATGGTAAGAAAATTTAAAAAATTTAAAATCAACATCTGCTTAAAAACTTTTAAAAAAGAGTTAAGCCAAGACCCAATGTAAAACAATAAAACAAGGTCAAAATTATGTTTAGCTTGGGTAAATCCCAGTTAAAACTTGGTGGACAAATCTAAGCTAATGAACTACTTAGACTCAGTAAAAAAAAACTGTTAAATTATGTTGTGACCAGTTAAAACCTACTCAGTCCGCGTTAAACCAATGAAATCTTAGTTAAAGAAATGGCTAAACATGTGAACAACTCATGCTGCGTTCCAGGAAACCCGTAACTTGTGTTTTCCCACCTGTAATTCGTGAAAATGCAATGCAGTCAAACTCGTAACTTCCGACCCGTGAACTCGTACCAGATCGATGTACTCCAAGTTACGACTTGTGACGTCACATCACTGCCTAACCAATAAGGCAGCCTCTTAATAATGACAATCACTGTAAAGTATACGCTTCTGTTACATTATGTGCCGTTTCCCCGCTTCTGTTTCACTCAAATGAGTTAGTTGATAAAGCATAAATCTTATAAAGCATGCCATGTTGGTTAATTTAAATACCAGAATTCCTTGTGCTCAAACCGAAGTCATATTTTGCCTGGAATGCTTTCAGTTCGGAACTCTGAGATTTTAACGGGGAAATATCCGAGTTACGGGTTGCCTGGAACGCAGCAAAAGGTGAAACCATTTAAATTCACGTAAACCCACTTGAAACGCAGCCAGTCTTACCACATTAAAACTCAATAAAAACCTGTTGAACTTAAATTAAATCTACTTAAACAAATTTAAAAACAGAAAACTGAGCAAACCACTCAAACTATAATAACAGCTCGTTAAAACTTAATGGAACCAGTAATCCTAGTTTAAACGTAGAACAAGATAAAACTCCCAAATCACTTGTGAAAGTAGTTGAAGCCCAGGTGGAAATAATTCAAAACCAGTTGAATTCAGAAAAAAAGTTAAAGATGTGTTAAAACACATTTAAAAACTGTTTATCTTTAGCAAACCAAATTGTAACTGAGAGAAAAAAATAATTTCAATGTAAACCAATTTATAAATCATTCACAACCAATTTAACAATCTAAAACAATGTTTTATGACTGCGATGTTTTTCTATTACTGACAAAGATATACAAAGATAAACACTGTAAAGCCGGCTGGAGTAGCCCAAATGTTTGAATTTTGATCTTTGACTTTTCCTTTAATAATGTTACCAGCCAATCATTGACTTTTATTTTGTAGTGGGGGCCTGTCCCACCCCTGGCCACCCATCTGGATACAGTCCTGGAACATTGCTAGGCTGAGCATCTGCTGCTGGCTCTAGATATGACAACTGCGTCTGGGTGTGGAAGCAGAAAATAAAGTTTCTCTTGCTTACTCTTGACACAACATCTCCTCTATCATCAAAACCCTAAAATAAAACCCTCTGCCTGTAAATAAAGGTGACAGAAGATTAGGAGAAAACACGGCACTGGCGTGAGGCTGTGAGCAGAGGAAAAGAGCAGTCATACAGTGAAGTTACTACTCTGTATGAGGCAGTATTGTGCTGTTGCATGGCAACAGTTTCCACAGAAATCTTTGCTCAGAAACACTCCTCTTGGTCCTCACATAACGGCAGAAAAATGGGCTGACTGCAGGAATACAAATGGCCTCATGAACCATTTCAGCCTGCAGAGGGTTAAGAGCTGCTTTTGTTATATTGTAGCACATTCATCGAGAAGCTGGCACAGAAGATGTAACAAAAGCTGATTTAGGCTGAATAAGTTAATATCCCAAAACACTCTTTGAGACTGTTATATTACAGGCTGCAAGAGGAAATAAGATGTTTTATCTGAACAGATTATGCAAGTCACTGAATGTCAATCTTGGATAACAGTACATTTTAAGAGCAAACTAGAAGCACTGTACTTACTGATAAAATAAGTTTAATAATCCCCCATTTCTGGTCAGAATAAACAAACTGTGTTTTAAAACAGGGAACCACTTACTTTCAACCATTTACATTGAAAACAGATGTCAAATTATTATTAGTATCATGTCAGCGCTGTTTGTGCTTATAGGTTACTAATGTACTATTTACAGTTGAGCACACGTGAATTAAAATTGTAAATACAGCATCACTTCTCTCTGTGGGACTGACAGTTACATTTATATTGTTACCGTGAAGTAAATCTGAGTAATAAATCATTTTATTCATTTCCCATGAAAGTTAACGTTTGATAATGTGCCCTAAATTTCTAAAACAGCTCACACATTACAATATTGTAGCCACACAGCAACTATTCAAGTCTTTAACATTTATGGCAACCTGTTTTTATTACACTGTGTTGAAAAGTCAGTTAGGAATTCCTAGATATATCTTTTGACTTTCAGATGAGACTTTGAGAGAAACATCCATTTTTTATATACTGTATTCTGAAGAAAAGACTGTTAGCTTGGCTGCTTAGCTCTGTATAAATTAGCAGCTAAACCTCTTCCTGACTTCCTTCAGAAGATACCAAATCTGACTCTGTGTCCTCGGTCAAAACACTTAACCCTGATCGACTGTCAGTTGCTTGTGGAGGTGTTTGAATGAAGTGTGAAAAGGTTTAAAGGTTGTGGGTCACCTGGGTTGTACAAACTCTCTGTGTGGCCAAACAGCTTTACAGGACAAACTCTGATGTCATTTTATGGGGAGAACACAATATTTAGGAAGAGCAAACAAATGACCACATGCTGCAAGAACACAATGCATGGCAGAATTTCTATCCAGTTTAGCTTTGATGCATTTTAAGTGTTCATCTGTGGCTTTAAGAAAACAAGCACTCAGGCAGAGATGAATTATTGCTGAGGTTGAAACCTTTATATCCGTTACAATGCTGCCCTCTGCATGTGCACTGAAGGAAGTACACATAACACTGGAATGATGTATTTTTTAGTTATTTTCCTCTTCAGATACACTTTTAAGTATCTGTGTACCTTAGATTGTTTTAGGACCATCCTAGAATGCACGTTGGTGTTACATTTCTCAAGGTTTCATTGCAATAAAGGGTGTTTTTTTAATGACTTCATTGTCCCTAGGATGCCATCTAGTGTTTCATATCAAACAATAAAAATGCTCAGAGATTACAGACCTCTGACAAGGCATTTCTAACATTGTTGGGGAGTTATTGTCAAAAAATTAAAATTTTATAATTAAAAAATAATATTTAATTCAGACAATTGAAAAAAAAATCCTGGATCCACACCCTAATTTATACCAACACCAAAATCGAATATGCTTTCTTGTGTGCCATGATCATAATTCCCTGAAAATGTCACCAAAATCTGTTGAGAATTCATTGATCTACCAGCCAAAATGTGGAAAACTGTCATATCTCACAATGTTAATAATTCTTAAAAAAAAAATCCTGGATCTTCTTTTAGATTTGGATCAATCCCCAACAAAATGTAATCACTACTACCATGTGCCATGACCTACGTTCCACCTGAATGTGACTGAAATCCATTCATAACTTTTTAAGTTATCCTGTTTACAGCAAGCAAGCAATCACATGCCAGATAAAGACATAACTTCACAGAAGGTGGAGATGATTAAAAGACTGTGTTGGTGCTGTAAGCTGTAGCAGCAATAAATCAAGTCCATATTTTGAATAAGAGCTTTTATTCAAGAGCTGTAGGAAAATGTAAAAATATCTACATTATGGTTATATTTACATTTTTAACAATCCAAAGTTAATTCTTACTTAAATGAAGTCTGTAATTTAGATATAAGCAAAACACAGTAGACAGATTAAAGGCTGATCTGACTTTGGATCATTTTAAGCATTTAATGCAACACATTTTCAGTTAAAGCCAAAATATTGCAAATCTAGTCCAAATTAGTTCCTAAGTGCGGGAAAAAAGCATAGAACAAAAGCAACACATCATCAGTAAAAAACTCATCATCTTGCTATAAACTCCCTTCTTTTTATCTTTGTTTATGTGTCATTTTCATCAGTACACTCTGTGAATGTGTCATCCTCGTACAAGTCCTCCAGCTCTCCGTCTCGGCTCCCCTCATTGCTGACTCTCCGGCTGGAAGACAAACACTTGGTTATTTAGCTGAGGGTGCTGAATGAAACTGCACACGCGGAGAAGGAGGGAGGGGGGTGCCACTACTCTACAAGTGTTAAAGAGCACATGTCCTCCACAGAACAGCTCATCGCTCTTCATCCACGTCATCCTCCGGAGGACACAGCAGAGGCACGCAGGCCAGCACAAAGTACTCGGCAGAGACCGTGTGTCCATTTATTTTGGGCACAGCTCGTTGTTGAGTGCTTTGTGTTGTCTTGTCTCTCTTAAATCCTCTTAAGGCTGAGCAAACAACTGATGAGCTGCTCTGTGTATGAAGCGCATGAAGCTCAAGCCTAAATGCTGTTATAGGAAGTTACCTTAAAGAAGGATGAAGCTGAGGTGAAGACCCCAATAAGCCCCAAGTGCCTCTGCAAGAAGGGGAGGTAACGAAAAACGAGATTAGCGTTGGACACAGTTGATCAGGATAAACATTGATTTTAGTGTATTGTTTAGTTTATATTACTGAACAGTCCTGTCAGAATATTTATTCATCTTTTGCTGAGTTACTCTTAGTAATGCTGTGCTCATAGGTGTGGAGTAACTGATGACCTGATTCACCTGGGTTAATTTATTGTGTTAAAATCAGACATCCTACTTACTGAAGTGTATTTTAGTGGAAGTTTCTGTTCAAAATTTGACTTAACATCTTTCTGTATACAAGAAATTAAAAACTAAATATCAAAAGCGGAAGTTCAAATGTCCCATTTACTTAATAAAACTGACCAGTTGTGCAACTTATGTTATTACATGCCATGAATTTAGAGACTGATTGTGTTTTCCATCCTGTAATTATTGCCATTTTATCTACAAATTACCTTGTAAAGGTGTCTAGTAGGTTATGTCGGTGCTCCTTCCTCTCTAACTATTGTTCTCTCTAATTCTTTTTGATTATTTAAGATGCAAACACAATATTTTAAACATATGATTCTGATGGCAACCAAAACTGGAACTTTCCTCCTGTTCTTAATTATTTTAATGTACAATAAGAGTCTGTCAGATATCACTATGAGTGGGCTACTCAGAGACCACAGTGCATTAGTAACCAGCACTTTAAAGTTACGAGCTACAAACAATGACTGTGTCAAAAGACTTTAAACTAATAATTTCTTTCTTGAGTTTTTTTAAATATAAATTTTAAATTACTGAAAGTGTTGGATTTTAGTATAGTTCTAGTTAAAGGAGCATTTGTATGTGTATGGAAACTGTTGTACATAAAGATGTAGCAATTCTCTGCAAATTATCCTTATTAAAATCCCCATAATTATTGCAATCTATCATGACCCAGTATTGTTTACCTCTAATATACTCTATCCACGTATTTATAATTGTAAAGTAGGGAACCCAATACAAAACCTTGAGGAACCCCTTTTGATAGCAGCCATACTGATTAACTGTGCTTCAACATAAAAAATACTTTTCTATTTGACAGAAAGCCCTGAACTTAAAGTGCTTTTGAAATTATGATTATCAGGCTATTAATGCACATGAAGGAATGCCCATTTTTCACTTTCTGCCCTTTACTGAGTAAAAAGGGAAATACTAAGTGCTTGGAGTAAACAAATTACTTTTTACCTATAGTAGTATTTTTTTGAGTATTTTTTTTTTTTACTAGAAGACAAGTATGTTTTCCTTAACTTAGTCAGATTAACCAAAGTAGCTGTCATTTTACGGTATTAATTTAATCCTTCCACCTGTTAATGCACAGTCGTCACAACACCACCGCCAGATTAGCCCGTTAGCTTAGGCTAGCATTAAGGATGTCAATGTGTTAATCATTTAGCTTAACAGTTGTCACCAGCTTTAACCTGTAAAGCTCACTGATTAACACATTTTGTTCTTTCTTTGTGTAATCCATAGAAAACAAAGTTCAAGGACAAGAACTGCATGTATTGAGGGTTAGAAGACCAACTACTGTACAAATTTATTTTAGCTCTTTGCATTACCCTGATAGTTACATCCTGTTTTTGTTTAAATGTTGTCAGCTTTATGTTTGATATGCAGACACAGCAACAGTCAACAGTGAGATAACAAGACTTCCCCACAAAATTGATGGTTTTATGACGCAAACTAGTTGGTGATAACAATTTAGCACCATTAAAAAGCACTTTCATATGAATTACTGGGGCCTGCTCTTTGGAAGAGGCAGTTTCCTCTTTCCTGTAGTTGTTATTTAATAGATCATCTTTTCTTCTCACCACTTAGCCACAGGCACTCAACATACCGAGGACTCCGACTTGATGGTATAAAATTACAGGACTTGTAGAGAAAATCTGTGATTAGGTTCAATACTTTTTAGTACCTCCTTAAAAACTGTCTTTGCACATTATCAGGACTCTGTTTCATCTTCAGTTTGAAACCTTTAAAACTAGAAGTACAAAATCTGTTTTTGTGATCTTAGATGGCAGAAAGCAAAAGTGGTACTAACACAATATTATCACACTGTTATGGCTGATAGCTGTATATGAGTACTTTTACTGTACAACAGACATTTAGCTTGTTAACTGGCCATAAAAACACGTAACAATGCAGTGTAAGTCATATTAATAATTAGTTTGGTAAAAGTACATACGCTCATGTTCATTACTTGAATCACATTTTGATGCTCTGATTAAACTTCAAAAGGTCATCTTGTCATCTTTGTTTTTATCTCTTTTTTAATTACCTTTCCATGTACTTCTTCATATGCTTATATTAACTTCCCTGATGGAGTTTCCAAAAGGGATTAGTCTAATCTAATCAAAAGTTAAAGTACATTATCCCATGAAGAAGACAAAAGTTTACACCTTTTAATTCGAGCATACTGAAATTCAAGTTTCTGCTTCTACTGTTTAAATTTAGTTTTCATGTTTTTTCAATCAGTGTTTCCGTGGTTTAGATTTCCTCATTCGTATTACTGTATGTCGGCCTGATCTGCACAGGTTTTTGCGCGTAGGTGTGAGCAGAGCAGCTGGTGCAGCCTGGGCATGTGTGGAGGAGGCTGCGGCTCCACATCTCCTCACATGGAGGTGTAATTAGCTGTGCCAGCAGCCCCCCCACGGCCAGGACCAGACTGTTAATGGCAAACGAAAGCAGTGCAGTCATTACTGCTGCTATGAGGCATCCATTTAGCTTTTTGAGGAGAGGATGGATGCTTTTATCTCTCAGAGCGTGCCTTTAATTCAAGAACCAATACCAAAGAACTACAGATTAAGAGCTGTTTGTTTCTGAAAATAGATATATTTGGTGAATTAGAGACACACCTTGCAAAAGAAGTATGTAAGAGGTCTATTTTTATTCAAGCATCTGCTCACTGCTTTGTTTTGTTGGAGGCCTAATCGCAGAGCTGGCGGTCTGTCAGAGCAGAGCAGGCAGGATTTGCAGAGTAGGCTACTTACGTAAGAAGACCTCCAGGAGCAGACATGGACCTCTCGGCCCGTCTGCCCTGACACTCAAAGGGATTACTGAAAGAACGCTTCCTCAGCATGGACTTTACCAGGATCTGCCGAGGACATTGGAAACAGTCTCAATAACAGTGTTTATGCTTGAATCCATAAAGACACATCCACTTCTAAATGTTTAATGTGCACATTTTCTCTCTTACAATGAATCACATAAAGAATTCAGCGAAACTGTCTCTCTGGTTAAGTGTAAACTAATCAGACACACAATAAGAAAATAAAAAACAGCTTTTAAAAATTTAATTCAAGCAATTTAAAACCTTTATTTATAGGGATGCATTGTATTTTTGCCTATATCCTATAAGCCGACAATCTGAACTTACTATCACAGTGATACTTTCGTCAAGAGCCCAAAGTCTTTACTTTTCAAAAAATGAGTTGTTGCTTTAATTGTGGCAGTTTAATTGTGTAAAGAGCAGACATAAAACAAGAAGAAACATAATTCCCCTCTTAAAAACAGTGAAACTGTTGACCGTTTAAATAAACCCATGTAGTGGAGATAAGGTGGAGCATTGTGGTACATTTGTTTTTCACATTTCTGCTGATGACTTAGTTAAGAATATCAGAAAAGCCTTTGTGAAGGTTTGTGTTTTTTAAGCATTTCTACTTAAAAATTGTCCCTATGCTGTCTGGGGAAGGACAGAGGACCTGTCCATTTTAACTGTCAGACGAGTTGTCTTCTGTGCTTAGCAAGACTCATGCTGAGTCTGAGTTCCTTGTCAATGATAATATGAATGTGACATCAAAATAATGATATCACTTTCATAAGAGGCAGTCAGCACAAACAACAATGAAGATATAATATACAAAGAAGAATCAAAATAGACCAACCTGTCTAAATTTAAGACAGAAGTTGGAAAACTGTCAAAATGTACTAATCTCATTGGATCACAGCCTGGGTTGCACAATATTGGATTTTTGCCAATATCCAATCTGGTAATCTTTTTATATTCATTATCGCCAATACTGATACCATTATTTCAAGAGCACAAGCTCTGTACTTAAACAATTGATATTTTTTAGTGTTGCAGCATATTTTGATGTAAAACAAGAAACACAGCATTTAACTCTGGCAAAAATTAAACCCCTGATTTCTAAATGTACTCATGCAGAGATGAAAGGGTGCATCAGTATTGTACATTTGTGTAATTTGCTGGTATATCTACAAGAATTTCAGTACCAGTACAATACTTAACTTTTAGGCTAATTTCATCCAATACAGATATCAAATCAATAATATTGTGCATCTCTAATCACAGCTTCAGTGTGTAAACAATGATTTGCTAGTAAAGTGAAGTGTGGCTAATATCAGTTTCAGCATTGCCAGCATTGTAGCTCTCAGTCCTTTGTGAAAACTGTCCAACATCACGTCTGTACTACTTGGTCTCCAGTTTTTAGATTAATTATCAAGCTGTTTCTGTGTTGTGTTAGTGATGCTCTGTTCACATTTTTCATTCAATGTCCTGTGTTTATTTCCTGGTCATTTGGGCAGTGAGGAAGCAGCAGTCAAGCTTAGAGTGACCGCTGTGATGAGCAGCTGTGTTTTGCTTAAGACAGAGGGTTTGACTGGGATTTTGGGCTTGTATTGATAAATATATAAAGAAAAAGTTTAACCTACTTGAAAATCTGATGCCAGCTAATTCTTATATACCATCTCCTGCATGCTCACCTATTTATATCTACTATAGAATTGGGCTTTGAAACATGGAGCATGTATGCGACTGATGCTTCTGCAGCAAGACCCACATGGATACCCAGGAAACTGCTTCTATCCTATCCTTTTTTTTTTTTTTAACACATCTTGATCAGCTTTACTTTCTACACTAAAGTTTGCTGCTTGCTTTTTCTGATTTCTCTGTGATATGAAGTGCAAGACAGCATGTGAAAAGGAGGTATCCTGCGACTTACCACTGTGGAGAGACTGGTGATGAGTTTGACGCTGTTCTGCACCTCCTCCTCAGTCACCTCCACGGCCGTGCAGTGCTCCTCCTCCAGAGGCAGAGGGTTGGAGCCGTCCTCCGTCACCCATGGATGGAGCTAGAACAATACACACAAATTATGAGGAAAATAACTGAAGATGAATGAATTTTTAAAATGCATTTGCCCAGTCACCTTGATGTTAGGGATTGTGATTCTTGTCACCGGGTTTTTATCCAACATCCTCACAATGAGCTCCCTCAGGTCGTTGCTTATTGTTGACCTGTGACAAATAAAATATTTTAGAAAATTTAAGCTAATCAAATCACTTTTTGACTCCAATAAGGTAAAAAAAAATCGTAATATTCACATCTACTGGGGCACTATCAGAAGTTTGATTTGTTTTCTGCTCTGTAAGTGCTTACGTCTCTGGGAACTCCACTGGTTTGTTCCTGATTTTGCTGTGCAGAGCCACAATGTACTCATCATAAAAAGGACACTGGAACAGAGCAGTAAGAAACCCATCATCAAAACTATGCTGACTCTTATCCTTCATGAAGTTTGCTGTTAACCTGCTTACCTTTCCAAAGACAAAGCAGTACAGTGTGACTCCCATCGCCCACACGTCTATCGCCTGTCAACAAAAAAATGTGCCATCAGTAAATTAGCTCTTAGCAGGTAGTTGGACTTCACTTCAGCATTTTCTATTTGCCCGTGTCTGTTTTACAGATGTTTACTCACCTTCCCACTGAAGCTCTGCTCATTCTCTGTCATCATCTCCGGAGCCATGAAGGCCGGCGTCCCTGCTGTGCTGGACAGGAGGGCGTCTGTGCCTTCAAACTCGTTGCTCACACCAAAATCCGCTATCTTGACATGACCGTCATCTCCCAAGAGCAGGTTTGAGGGTTTGATGTCTCTGTGGATGATCTTGTGGTAGTGCACTAAACAAAAGAAGCACAAACTAATGGGTAGTTTTATATCACTTTTTAAAAGCTCAGTGTGCCCCAAGAACATTACAGTCTTAAAATGTAGGCCTGCTTGTGTTTTAATAATATCCAAAAGTCATGTGGCAGCCTTCAGATATCAGCTCCCTTCATTTAGGAATTATCTTTAAGTTCAAGTAGATGGACACCCTTTCTGTCTTCAATAATACATTTAAAACACACTTTCGTTATAGAGCTTGTAGTTAAGGCCAACCCATGGGGCAGGACAACCTCTGGTCATGCATCTCTCTCTAAAACTCCAACTGGTCCAGAGCTCAGCAGCCCGCAACTTCACCAGAACCCCCTCCCAGCATCACATCAGCAGCTCCACTAACGCCCAGTCAAGCATAGAAATCAAACTCAAGCTGCTCCTGTACATTTTTAGGGCCATCCACAACCTCACCCCTTCATATCTGTCTGACTCCTCCACATCGCCACTCCAGCCCGCTCCCTCAGATCCAGTCCATCCACCTCACTTTGCCCCCTGCCCGCCTCTGCACCATGGGGAGCAGGGCCTTCAGTCGCTCTGCAACCCACATCTGGAACTCTCTCCCACCAGACCTCTAAAATCTGAACTGTCTTTCCCTCTTCAAATCCAAACAAGGCTCCGCCTATTCAGAACTGCATACTCCATTTAACATGAACTTGGCATTCTCATCCACTTATCCATCACTGTCTGCTGTGTTTGGCTTATTTTATAGTTTTTATTGTTGTTGTTTTATCCTGTACAGTGCCCTTGAGTGTCATGACAGGCGCTTTTGAATGAAATGTATTCTTTTTATTATAATAAGACTGCTGGAAGACCATGGCGGATATCCTTTTGCAAGCTAAGGCACGTATTACCTTGCAACCTTCTTGCTTAATGCATGAGATCACAGTGAACGTTGTTTAGAATTAAACAAAAAGTTTTATCATGTGAAATTTGTTCTGTTAGGTGTCTTGAGATAAAATTTGTAATAAAGCAATAAAAAACAAACTAAAAAAGCACTCAGAGCGCAGACCTCCACCAAGCAGCTCAGTTCCTGCAGTGGTTTTTGTGCAACTGATGTAAAAGATAAATTATGGATCATCACATCCAGAATAGAGACATGATCCAGATCAGACTTAACACATGCATGGAGACTGTTATCCTGTATGAACACAACAAGATTTGAGAACATTACTTAATATTTTGATTCCATATGAATTATTGAATGTTGTCATTGGGATTTCCCATTAGAAAGTTCAGTGCTTTAAAGTGGAGTCAATCTGGTTTGGATCCTGACGAAATTTAATTGACGATAGAGATGTGGACCCCAATTTATCCTGTAAAACTGGAAGAGAATCAATCCATTAGGAATTGCAGAAATATGATTGTTTTTCTTATATCTGTGCAATGTTAATTTATGGCATATTTTAGGACTTGGAAACTTTTTGAATCAAGACAAATGTCTGTATCACCACCAAGTTTTAATGACTTCTGCCCTGGATCAAATCACACCTCTGGTAAAATGTTTCATGTATATCCACCCTGTAGTTTTTCCATAAAGTTGCTAACAGACAAACAAACAATATACTCCGGCAAGAACATAACCTTCTTGGCGGAGGTAATAAAGTTTAATAATATGGTGATTGGTTGATATTTTTGAAGATTGGTGGGAAATAACATTATAAGCTCAAAGAAATGTATTGTAATTATAACAATGCATTAATGCAGGATAATGAGCATTGCAGTTTTCTGTAAAAAAAAAACATATAAATAATTTATGTGAGCACAGGTAACTTAATGTTTGGAATTTTATGTGTGTAAGTCATTTTTTTGCTTGTCAAAAGCACCTTCGTGAACTTCTGATGCTTTACCATTAAGCTTCTATGTATATTTGATTGAATACAGAGGGTTTAAGCACATTTAGTCACTTAACAGAAATATATTAATTTCTTATATGTAAACTTACAGTACTCTATTCCCAGGACAACATCTCTGAAGTAAAAGCGAGCCTGCTCCTCTGTGAAAGGGTCGTCCGTGGGCACATCCATCACTGGCCTGAGCAACATGACAGTGTTAGAGGAAGTTAATTGTGTAATTTTTGCCAATACAGATGCCTAGAACTACACTTTATGAATGTTACAATGCAGATGCACAAAAACATACCCTTTTGTCATCAGTTCGAAGGCTTGTGAGCAAATAATGAGAATTTAATGAAACATAATTGGAAAACAAAGTTACATTAGGAAGAATGGATGATTTCGTACCCATGTGAAGTCCATCTTCGTCAGGATCATCAAGCACCTGCAAAAAAAAGTGGTCTGTTTTTTTTTCAGCATAAAATGATGTAATCCTCTTACTTTTCAAAACACAGCTGTACACATACTCAGTATACAAGTTAGTCTGAGTGAGAGATCATCTGATGACAGAAGGTCGCACCAATGCTAATTTTTGTTAGCATGTGTAATGAGACCAAGTGTTTCCAAGTTCAGCATTGACATCTTTAACCAGAGGTGTTCTAGCCTTCATAGAAAAAGCATGTTGTTACTAGCACTGTTTGCCCAACTTAAAAGGTAAAGCTCAACTTCAAGGGTGTTCCCCAGGGCTCTGTTCTGGTCCTCTTCTAGTTATTGTCAACTCCTGAGCTGTAGGCAAACTTTTAAGGAAATTTGGTGAGTATTAACCTCACTGCGCTGATTAACCTTTGCATGTCCATCCAAGCCTAATTCTGTGCATCTTCGCTCACAGCCTCCCTTAAAATTAAATCCTGGTTCTCATGGAACTTCCTCAAACCTACACTGTATAAATGAAAACTTGACAATGCTGGAATTAAACACATTTTCAGTGAACAAACTTAGTTACAAACTTAATCAAAGAAGTTAACTCAGCTGACTTTATCACATTTTTAGATAAGTTTGTCTAATTTACTAACTTAAGCTGGCAAAATTTTAAACAGTTAAGTTAAGGTCAGGCCAAGTTCTGAGCATATACATGCTTCACCCAGAGAGAGATGAATCCTACCTGAGATTGTCCAAAACTTGAAAATAGTACAGACAGCTACACTGAAATTTTGCATTTTCTGCGCTCTATATTATTTATTTTTTGTACAGTGTAATAGCTTTTACAAGCACTAAGTTTGCCCGACTTAAAAACTGGGTTTCGAACCTTCCGTAATTAACATGGTGTTCCCCTGGGCTCTATCTCAGGTCCACTCCGAATCAGTTGTCTTCCTCTTTTCATTATGTTGCATTTTTTTCTGGAAATATCAGAAAATACCATGTTTGTTTTCATTACTTTGCACCCAGCTTTTTTTTTTTAACCTCAAATACAAACTCTGTACCTCCACAGTTTTCCCTTTCAGTCTCTGTGAAGTTAAATCCTTGTATTCACAGAACTTTATTCAACCAGATAGCAATAAAATTAAAATTTGTCTGGTTTGCTACAAATCCATCTCTGACTATTTCTCCCAAACCCTGTTTCTCAGACTGGAGCCTTTTGACTGACCTCCACAAGTTTAACAACATGAGGATGGTCCAGTTTCTTCAGGATGGCGATCTCTTTGTACACTTTCTCCAGAGGCAGCATGGCCTTGGGGTAAGGATCCTGGGGATAGTTTGATCCTTGTGGAGAGGCACGGCCTGAAATCAAACACAAACAGAGAATAATACCACCTGGGGACAGAAATGTATCATGTAACGTGGATGTTTGGAAGTTCTGACATTTTTACGCACGTAAGAATCCACACTGCCTCATGAGCCTCTTCTTCGAAACAACTTTCATTGCCTAAATTTAAAGACATTGTAAGTAAAACAGAATTAAACATAAGAAATTACCAAAGCTGCACAGCTCATGAACTTTGCCTTACATAATACTGCTCAGAGTCTTCATTGTATGCCAGTCTCACCACTCCATATGAACCCTGGGTTGTAAAACCAAAAAAACACATTATTAAACATCCACATCCTCCCCTCAGAAAGCATTGATAAACTGGATTGGATTACAATAAAACATCTTTTTTTATCTCCTGATTTTAAATTTGGCTTGCAACAGAAGTGCATACCAAGACATCAATACAAACAAACTAAACTCACTATTTCAGGTACTGATACCTATATTTCTTGGTCTAATGTGTGCACCCTCCACTGAAATTAAGTTGGCCTATTCTTTAGAGTTTGACAGTTTATATTTATCAGAATCAAATGTGATACAAGAAAAATATTATATATTTGGGGGGTCTGGCAAGAATCTGGAAGTTCAATTTCAGAAGCTTTTTCCATCATAATGTGAAATATATATATATATACAGAAATGTGGGTTTGCTGTGTAGGTAAATACTTCATGGTTTGGTTTACTAGTCCCTAGCTATGAAGAAAAAGCAAAATCTCTGTCATATTTTATCAGTTCTAACACCTAAGATCTGTTTGTCAGTCAAGATGCTACTCAAGCACTTTACTGACGCACCATCTTAACATTTTGGCCAAGGAAAAGCTGATGTATTTACAAGAGGGTCCCTTGTACAAAATCAGCACGTCCTTTGTCAAAAGCCTTACTTTCACATGAACTCCTGAAAAATCTTGAAATGTTGGGTACTCTGCCTCTAAACATTTTCTATTCACACTCGTCCCTTTTGACAGGCAGAAGGAAAATGTTTGGTGAATTCAGAGACAAAAATATGTCTCCTGCTTTCTCTGAACCTCCGAATTTCTGTCTACGAAGGGCCCCCACACTCAAGGACAACCTGGTCAGGAGCCATCTGCCCACCCCTACCACCACTTCATGGTTTCCTAAACCTAAAGGCACTTTCAGATGTGGGAACTGCAACCATTGTAGCAACATTAAAAGAGACAATAAATTTATGGACATTTTCAATAACAGAACTTACTACTGCCAAGACTTTGCAAACTGCAATTCAACTTTTGTTGTGTACAGACTTGAATGTGAATGTGGTTGTTTTTACATTGGGCAAACAAAGAGAAAAATGCGTGAAAGATTGGCAGAACACAAGTATGCCATAAAAACTCTTCACCCAAACTACCCAATGGCACAACACTATAGTTCTGCAGGACATACTAATTCAAATTCTCTCAAAATCATGGCTATTGAAGTAATTCCTAGATCTCTGAGCGGTGGGGACAGACTCAAAAGTCTCTTACAACGTGAAACATTTTGGATCTATACTCTAAAAGCCACCTCCTTCCCAGGTCTAAATGAAGAAATAGACTTTTTTCTTTTCTTATAATGAATTTTTGCCGATCATTGTTTGGTGCAGGCTGTTTATTATTGTGCAACCAGGCCTCTTGTGTTTTTTCCCCTATATTTTTGTCCCTGTATGTTTTATCTTTATATGCCTTTTCCTAATGTCTGATGTCATGTGATTGTGTCCCGTGACAAAATCACATGCCACTTCCTAGGTAATTTAAACACCTGTTTCGTGTTGCTAATCATGTCCTGATGAAGACTCTGATGAGTCGAAACGCGTTGACATGTCCCTGACATAAATTTAAATTACATCGGAGTGCCTCGGATGATATGTTGTTTACAAAAACATGGTTGTTGGCTTTTGTGCATGTGGCTCACCATGAAATAAAAAACATTTTAGGAGTTTGAGCATGTGTGAACAAGGCTGTATAGACTGTTTCATCACCTTTCCGATCTCTTTGTTCATCCTGTACTGGTTGAGCTGGACACAGTCCTACAGGAAGACAGTTATCATCAGTAAAGAATCACTTTGTCTTTGGAGTGAATTTAGTGAAAGTGGGATGAACTCACATCCCCGTCTGTGATGGACACACGTTTGGTCTCGATGGTGGGCTGTCGGGCCATGCGGCTGCTCCTCTCCTGCAGTGACAGCTTCCTGTCGGAGAATCGAGCTCTCTGAGCACTGCTGGGCCTGTAGCCATTAGGAGGGGTCACCCGGTTCGCTGCCACATTCATGGCGGCCACCAGTTCAGCCAGCTCACAGCTGTCCAGCCCATTGCTGTGATCAGGGTCCAGCCCATTCTGATCGGAGTCGGGCTCAGCCGTGCAGGCCGCTTCAGAGCTCATGGTGGACGGTTCACTCACAGTTGAGCTCTCCATGTTGGTGGAAGCAGCAGAGGATTCATGACTGTACTGAGACAGAAAATCAGACACAATGATGATTCGTAACAATGTAGCACGATGCTCTACCACAGCCTTTGTGCCTCTGCCAAGGATATTGTGTTTTTGCTGGTGTGCAAGATAGCTCAAAAGTTCTCTGTGGATTTTGATGAGATTTTCAGTGGAAGTCAGTAATGGCGCAAGAGAGAATTGATTCGATTAGGGTTCTGCATCCTTTTGCATTAACATTGCAAAATAGAGGTTGTGCTCTCAGAGAACTTCTAGTTTAAAGTTCATATGTTTGCACAAGACTGAGTTTTGAAATGGCTTATTTTAGCTGTTATTTTTAGCTGTTATTTGTTATTTTAGTCAGCTTAATAAATCCTCAACATTTCCATATAACATTAAAGATCTCATCAGAAACTGTTAAATCTCAAACTTTGGTAGAATTAGGCCCAGCTTCTTTTGAAGTTGTAGGACAAGTTATTTTGTAACATTCCCATGTGATATGTGATAAATATGATGGGTCAACTGCTTCTTCTGTTTTCAACTTAAATCTCTCTATTCTTTCAGTAAAGACATGATAAAGACTTTTAACTTTTCATGCACAGGTCTTAGTGAGCAGGCACAGCTCTGTGTCTGTGTATTTTCCACAAATTTGACCTTGCCTTCGGGGGTCACGCCCCACTATTTGAAAAACGCTTAGCTAATTAACATCTAATTGCCATTTTAACATTATTTTCGTCTGGGTATACACCTTTGGTCAGTGATCACCAAAACCTGCGGTCAGTACTATTGTGTCTTAAAATAATAAAACACACTGTGTGTGCAGTCTAGTGTATTTATAGGCTAATTAAATCGGTATCCCATAAGTATAAGTACATCAGATTTGTGAACCAAGTTACACTCAGCTACAGCACCTTCCACTTTCAGCTTAAAAAACTGCCAGCTGGCCTGTTTCTGCTGCTGTGGGTCAGATAATTGATTACTTTTTTTGTTTTACTCACTTATTTGTGCTGTGTTGAGTCTCTGACTGTTTGTTGAAAACGTGTATTGCTGCCATTCTTGGTCAGATCTCCCTTGAAAAAGAGATCGACTGGTCTCAATGGGACTAACCTGGTTCAATAAATATTAGATAAGATATCCTTCTCCACTCCAAGCAGAAGTGCTATAATGTGTTAAACCATCTAAAGTACAGCAAAAAGTATCACAATTGAATCTTTTTTTAAAAATGGTGTTGCCTACTTCTAGTAAGCAGAGCAGAACACAAATACGTGTGAATTCTTTAAATGTATCTTTAAGACATAGTTACATTACAGAATACATGCTATGGGTAAAACACTGGCATTGTAAAGCGTAATTAATCAGGGGTTTTTACTTGTTCAACCTTAACATTTATATAATATTTGCTAAATCAACCCTTCAATCTCTTCCAGCCTAAACTGCTGTTTGAAATATGAAAACAGACTGACTGTTGCTATTTTATGATCTGTTTCCTCGAGCTGATGGCAGAAGCCTCAGATGATTTAATACAAACACAGGAAATGAGAAATCTCACCTCTGAAAACAGTCTGGCAGCAGAGAAGAGACAACAACACACTGCAGCCTGAAATACAGTCCAGATAACTGAAAATCTTCTTATGTAACAGGACAGAGAGCTTTAATAGGCTTACTAATTACTTTATAAATGAATGTAGACTCTTGTAGCTTGTATTGATCTTTGATAAATAAATGAACAACCTTTGTGAAATATGAGGCTGTTAGGTTGTTTACAAGAAATGAGGAACAATGAGCAGATCCCACTGACCAATCCTCTCCCCGCATAAGCTTCTTTTAAGATATAGAGATGTGAACATTTAGTCTTGTTTTATACTCACACAGTGGAGGTTTCCAGTCGTGTTGGGGGTTTCTGATGTCCATCTTCATGCTTTCCTGCAGCTCTCAGGAGGGAAAGTCCTTTGTGTCTCAGAGCAGGACTTTCACTGACAGGCTGAAAGGAAGAGAGGGAGCTCTGCAGTGCTCGACTTTAAGGATTAACTCAGGACACTTATAGAGTAGTTATTCTGAGACGGGAGGGCCGGCGGTGCAGTGGTTATCTGGCTGGAGGATGGTGTGTGGTGGCAGCTGGAAGAAAGAGTAAACATATCATGAGATACACAAAGCAAAATACATGGACAAGTAAAACAGGATATAAATAAATAAGAAGTCACAGTGTTTGCTGCTGTCATTTGGTTATTCTACACTCTTATAACATGAAATACACTCTCACACATGCACACATATATCTTTTTTACTTTACAATGCAATCTTAAATTGATGTCACCTTTAACAGTTGTTGACGAGTTATAAAAAGGAGGTGGGAATCTACCTTTGAAAGAGGCTTAAAATCTTGTCTCTGCTGCAAACTTGTTATTTTAGTCATGATTATTAAAATATATATTTCATGTCTTTAATATTTTACTACATTTCACATTGAATAACAGTCAAACACAGTATGATATGTCTGGTGTGGACAAGGCTGCAGTTTTAGGGCACCAATGGAGGGAAGCATGCAGTTTTTGTAACAGGGCCACCTCCTGGGTGAATGTTAAACTGCAACCAACCAACTAACTAATCAATCAGTCAATCACCTTATTTTTCTGCTATTCATGTATCTCAGTATTGCAAAGAACAGAAATTAAATAAAAATGATTAAAGCCTGATTGTGTATAATGAAAATGGAAGCAAAAAATGGATCAAATAAACAAACTTCGCAACAAAGAAAAAAGACCTGAAACAAAAAAATGACACTCAAGACAACATTTAAATGCTAAAAAAAATAGATATAATATGAATGATAACTACACCGATTAGCAATAAATGTGGATGAATGTATAAAAGCCAGGTAATAAAAATACATAAAAGAAGATTCATCTGAATAATCAAACAGAGTAGCATAAAATGCACAAGCCCACAGTTAGAATAGAAATAGTAAATAAGTTAGTGGAGTTCCTCCATCATTCCTCTAAGTTCTGCAAGGCCTTGAAGAAGCCCCTAATCCGTGAGGGTCAGTGGGTGTGTCTTTGGCTCTAGCACACAGAAAACTAGACAGTCAGGAACTTGAAGAAGACCGTGTGGTGGGATGAATCCAGTTTCCAGTTTAATCCTCCTCCCAGGGTACGGAGAAGGCTGGGTGAAGCATCATCTCCAGAATGTGCATCATGGTTTTGGGATGTATGCATACATGCATATCCACCGAGCATTTTCCGGTCTAAAAGACGTCTAATAGACGTCTAATGATCTTGGGACTTGTAGGCTAAAATCGGTCTATCAGCGGTCTAAAAATGAAAGTTTTTTAGTCGTCTAAGCTTAGACTAGACGTCTAATAAACGTCTATAAGACGTCCTCGTCTCATCTTAGACATTTAAATAACAGTTAATGAACGTTTATTTGTAGACGTCTAAACTTAGACGTTTGTTAGATGTTCTTTTTTATACCAAATGTATATGCCTCGTCATATCTACGACGTTTAAATAACTGCTAATGAACGTCTATTCGTAGACGTCTAAACTTAGACGTTTGTAAGACGTTCATTTTTATACCAAATGTAAACACCTCGTCTCATCTTAAATAACCGCTAATGAACGTCTATTTGTAGATGTCTAAACTTAGATGTTTGTAAGACGTTCATTTTTATTCCAAATGTATACGCCTCGTCTTATCTTAGATGCTTAAATAACCGCTAATGAATGTCTATTTGTAGACGTCTAAACTTAGACGTTCATTTTTATACCAAATGTATACGCATTGTCTCATCTTAGACCCTTAAATAACCGCCAATGAACGTCTATTTGTAGACGTCTAAACCTAGACGTTTGTTAGACGTTCATTTTTATACCAAATGTATACGCCTTGTCTCATCTTAGATGTTTAAATAACCGCTAATGAATGTCTTTTTGTAGACGTCTAAACTTAGACGTTTGTTAGACGTTCATTTTTATACCAAAAATGCCTTCTCTCATCTCAGAAGTTTAAACAACCGCTCATGAACGTCTATTTGTAGACGTCTAAACTTAGACGTTTGTTAGATGTTCATTTTTATACCAAATGTATACGCCTTGTCATATCTAAGACGTTTAAATAACTGCTAATGAACGTCCATTCGTAGACGTCTAAACTTAGACGTTTGTAAGCATTCATTTTTATACCAAATGTAAACACCTTGTCTCATCTTAAATAACCACTAATGAATGTCTATTTGTAGATGGCTAAACTTAGATGTTTGTAAGACGTTCAATTTATTCCAAATGTATACGCCTCGTCTTATCTTTGATGTTTAAATAACCGCTAATGATTGTCTATTTGTAGACGTCTAAACTTAAATGTTTGTTAGACGTTCATTTTTATACCAAATGTATACGCCTTGTCTCATCTAAGACCCTTAAATAACCGCTAATGAATGTCTATTTGTAGACGTCTAAACTTAGACGTTTGTTAGACGTTAATTTTTATACCAAATGTATATGCCTCGTCTTATCTAAGACGTTTAAATAACTGCTAATGAATGTCTATTTGTAGATGTCTAAACTTAGACGTTTGTTAAATGTTCATTTTTATACCAAATGTATACACCTAGTCTCATCTTAAACCCTTAAATAACCACCAATGAACGTCTATTTGTAGACATCTAAACCTAGATGTTTGTTAGACGTTCATTTTTATACCAAATGTATACGCCTTGTCTCATCTTAGATGTTTAAATAACCGCTAATGAATGTCTTTTTGTAGACGTCTAAACTTAGACGTTTGTTAGACCTTCATTTTTATACCAAATGTATATGCCTGGTCTTATCTGAGACATTTAAATAACTGCTAATGAGCTTCTATTTGTAGACGTCTAAACTTAGATGTTTGTAAGATGTTCATTTTTAAACCAAATGTATACACCTCGTCTCATCTTAGACCCTTAAATAACCACTAATGAACGTGTATTTGTAGACGTCTAAACCTAGACGTTCATTTTTATACCAAATATATACACCTTGTCTCATCTTAGACCCTTAAATAACCGCCAATGAACGTCTATTTGTAGACGTCTAAACTTAGACGTTTGTTAGACCTTCATTTTTATACCAAAAATGCGTTGTCTCATCTCAGAAGTTTAAACAACTGCTCATGAATGTCTATTTGTAGACGTCTAAACCTAGACGGTTGTTAGACGTTCATTTTTGTACCAAACGTATGCGCCTTGTCTCATCTTAGACCCTTAAATAACCGCTATTGAACATCTATTTGTAGACGTCTAAACCTAGACGTTTGTTAGACGTTCATTTTTATACCAAATGTATACGCCTTGTCTCATCTTAGATGTTTGAATAACCGCTAATGAACGTCTATTTGTAGACGTCTAAACTTAGACGTTTGTAAAACGTTCATTTTTATACCAAATGTATACGCCTGGTCTCATCTTAGACGTTTAAATAACCGCTAATGAAGGTCTTTTTGTAGCAGTCTAAACTTAGATGTTTGTTAGACGTTCATTTTTATACCAAATGTATACACCTTGTCTTATCTTCAGATGTTTAAACAACCGCTAATGAATGTCTTTTTGTGGACGTCTAAACTTAGACGTTTGTTAGACCTTCATTTTTATCCCAAAAATGCCTTGTCTCATCTCAGAAGTTTAAACAACCGCTCATGAAGGTCTTTTTGTAGCAGTCTAAACTTAGATGTTTGTTAGACGTTCATTTTTATACCAAATGTATATGCCTTGTCTTATCTTAGATGCAGATTGTTATTGTGTTGTTTGTTTTGTTATCCGAAGATTTAAAATAAATAAAATGGTGTAATTATCAATGTTGAAATGCGGGATATTAGACGTCTTCATCTGAACTATGCCTTATAACGATTATGGCTATTAAAGTGATCTCAATACAATATTTAGAGATCAGTTTTGCAACATGCAGTTATTGTTTTAAATAAACAACTACTGAATGATGGGCTAAATGTAGTTGTCTAGATCCAGTCTATATAGACGTTGAAATTAATTAGAGATTTAGACGTCTAAATCTCGGCGATATTTATACTAGGGGTGCAACGATACACATAATTCACGGTTCAATACATTTCTGTCACGGTTCAATACTTTTTCGATACAAGATATGAGAAATTTCATTGCCTTTTTTACTTGTGGTTTATTAAAATAACCAACATTTGTTTTAACTCAGAGTACATTTTCATTAAATTGAATTAAATGTAACTCTTGTCCATTCAGCATTTCAACATATTGTTCTCCCTAACCTCCATTTTGTTCTTTTTCTTCTTCTTCTTTTTCTCATCAGTGAGATTTTGCCCCCTTTCACAGGCATAAAATTTGCACAGATTTTCACAGAAAAAAATTGACATATGCAGCATATTCAGGAAAAGTGCGCTTGTATTCTTCACAGGTTTAACAGTTATACTTTTTACAGTAAAAAATAATTTCGGCATGTATTTTTACATTGAAATCAATGGGACATTTCCGCAGGTCTGCTGAAAACTTCAGCAACTTTGAAGCTCCATAGATTGGGTATGCTTCCACTTACAGACGTCATTCATGCTTTAAAAGCTGCACTGACTTCTCAGCTATTTTTACATATCTTAAGCTTTTTGCTGGCGTCTACGGTTTTTTAAATATGAATTTTCAAGCAACACCAACTTTTGAGGAAATCCTTCATGTTAGAGCGCGTCAGACCGAAGACCCGGACAGCCGAGTGAAGCGCGTTTTTAACTCGTCACTGTGTTAACATTTTAAGCAGCACAGACATGAGAATTTTATTAAACGTTTCAGCAGGTTGTTGGGACGCTCACGGTGAAATCCTTTTCCTGATATCTATCCCGATTTAGACACAGCAAGCGTTCGTTTACCCGGAAGCGTTATCAGTGCTGAGCTGCTGTGCTCAGGAGAAATAGCCTGCTTTCCATAAGTCAGCATATTTAACCCCATGGATAAATAGATAGCGCAGCGGGTCGCGGGGCGGGAAACCAGGGTCCAAATCCTGGTAGAGGTACTTTTCTTCTCCAGCTAATACAGATCCTACTTTATAATGGCGTAATCATGCTTGTCTGGCCACCTTATTAGGTACATCTACAATTCTACAAATATTAACACATTTAACCATGTTACAAAACAGTCATTCATTTTCTGCTTTCTTTCACATCTGCAAACAGTTTTAATGTACTTTTCACTTTCTGCTACAGTTTCTGAGATATGACTGTTGAAGCAGTATCAACTTTTGCACATTTCTTTGAAGTTAGAGCGTGGTCACGACGCACACCTGAGCTCCAGTATCTATAATGTTCTGCAAACATTTTTATTGCACATTTCACACATTTTCAGCCCTGATTTACTGCTTACAACTATTCATGTCACAATTTCAACTTTCTTTGCATTACTTTGAACAATTTCATTTCACAGTTTCAGCAGTCACACTCAGCATTTCAACGCATTTCCTGCATGGAAATGCAAATTCTCTAGTTTCATTTTAAGATTTCAAAATAAAAACGAAAAGTAAACCGTTTCCCGTTTTGTCAGTGATAATACAAATTAAAAAACGGAAATTGGGCCCTAATTCATTATCCATTATCCAATTAATTAGATGTGTTTGTGTTTGTGAATTAAAATTAAGATACACCAGTGGAAAACTTGTTTGGCATGGCAACACCTGCTGGTCATTTAAATGCCTACTTTCAACATGCCTCGTTGATCTTTTCTTGTGCGTTTTATCGCCAATAAATAGGCCTCTCACTAATCAATAGATAGATTACTTCCGTGTGAATCCTGTACTGTGTACACGACTTGCGTTGATTTAGAATAAATGCAGGCAATGCAATTAAAGTCCAGTTCTCCAAGCCTGCCAGATAAGTTTTATTGTGAAGGGCACAGCGCTGTCGGGCTTCAAAGTCTCACTCACCAACAAAATGAAATATTGAGTGGTATTTTTCATTTTTTGTGTGAAAACGAAAAAAAAAAAAAAAAAAACGGGCAGTTTCTTATTTTTTGGTTTTTTTTGGGCAAAACACAAAAATGGAAAAACGAGCCACTTCCTGTTTTTTGTTTTTTGCACAAAATGGAAAAATGGCAAAACAGCTTGACTTCTTGTTTCTGCTTGTGTCTTTTATACTTGTGCTCCCGGCACGGGGGACCAGCTCGGCCCTCTGCCCGTTCTGATTTCACCTGCAGTTGCATCCTGTTTGACATTGTCAGTCTTCCAGGATTTGTGAATGCATTGGTCAGGCTGTCATAGAACTCCTCTGTCTATGCAGAATAAAGCTTAAGACATTTTCAGCTTATTTCAACTGAATATAGCTGAGCAGTATATCTAAAATAAAATTCAATGTGGTGCACAGTCAGCAAGACCAACCACAAGTCAGGGATGTGTTGCTGCCAAAGACTCCACCTCAGGATCCACTGAAGTCACACTGTGGAAAATAATCTAAAAAATGATGTAGAAAAAAGCACACGAGAAAGTGCCCTGAACTGACTCAAAGGGCTCTGATTTCGTAGACCAGGCGCAAGCGCAGGCGCACCTGCCTGCGCCAGCCTTCGCCGCGCGGACTTGGTGTGACCTGCGCACTTTGCAAGTTTCCTGCAGTGCCAAGAGAGGCGCACTCATGGCGCACGTGGCGCAGAGATTGCGCGTCCACGCCCACGTCTCTGCCTCTCCGCGCAAATGTCAGAATAGGAGGAGAATAGACGTGTGTGGGATTAACACAGCCAATCGAAGTCTTCACCAATCAAATGAGCGCCTCTCCTCGCCTTTAAATGCGCTGCGGCTGAGGCGCAGCGTCTGATTGGTCTGAATTATCCCCGCCACTGCGGAAACAGTGTGCTGGAAAGACCCAGCAGTGGAGATGCTGTCCCTTTAGCATGAGAATGGACAGCGGGGCGCGTCACCATGTGGGCCAGCTCCCGGGACAGATGTAATCTGTTCCTTTGTCATTAATAGGGGTAAAAAAAATAAGAGACAGTTACACCACAGCTGGCTTATCCATTCATAATACTTGTGATCCACCTTCACTCCTGGTTTGTCATCGCCAAATAGCAGAGCCTTTAGTGATAAACTGTATACTCTCCCGGTGTCTCCTCATCCTCCTTGCAATAATGCTCTCCATCTTTTTAGAGCACGTTAAAAATAAAGACTAAAATAGAGGAATATGGGAAATAACAGGTAAATCCTGAGTGACATACATTTATTTTCTCTCCTTTTTCTTCGTCTTTTTTCCCCTTTTTTTCTTTGAATTTAATGAAATGAGAGAAGCCAGATATTTACTCAGTATCAGATGTTAAGGCTGTTTATTGTTGACTTGTAAGATGTGCATCAAACTTCCAGCTGCCGTCAGGTTAAGTTTCCATTATGACAAACAGCTTTAATCCAACATCAGATGTGACGGGACAGTTAATATAGATACAAATGTATATGCTGGTTCAGACTGTTACATTAAATAGTGATTGCTGTGATTGTTTATTGCATTAAAATGTGCCTGACACTTTGGAAACCTGCCTCTGAGGCATGCGCACATGTGCGCTTGTCACCAAATTACAGCTGCGGAGGGTGCGCTTCGCCCTGCGCCGAGGTTAGACCAGGTTGCAGCTGGCGAGCTTTCAGCGCACTTTCTGCACTGTTTTTGGCACAAAATTGTCACTGCGCCAACATGAATCTGCCGACACCTCCCCCTGGTGCGCCATCACCTCCCCTTGGTGCGCCGTCACACCCACCTCTGCGCAGACGGTCTACCAAATTGTCAAATTAGCAGCGCACGGCGGTGCGCCGGACGAAATTAACACTGCGCGTGGTGCGCCAAGCTTGCGCCCCCTGCGCTGCGCCACGAAATTAGAGCCCAAAGTGTTGAATTGAACCGGGACCGGGGACCAGCTCGGCCCTTGGGGTGTGTTGCTCTCTGCCAGAGATTCCACCTTGGAGGCCATTGAAACAGGAATGCTGAAAATAATCTGAGAAATGATGTATCAAGAAGCAAATGAGAAGGTGCCCTTAACTGACTAAGGAAACAGCTTAGTCCTTCAACGTTCAGTCATCATTTGAAAATCCTAGAAAGTTGATGTTGGTGAAGTATGACCTCTGCTGGCAGAGCATAGATGCTGCACATGCCAATGAAAGCCCCCCACTTACTGTATGTAACTTACAGATAGTAGGCATTATGTGTTTATGTTCTATTCGTGAATATGTGACAAAAAATGTACCCGAAACTAATGCGATTCATGAGCATGCCGTTAAACCCACAGTATAAAATTCAACGTTAATACTTGTTTCAGAGATGACCTTCGTGAAATAAGCAAGATTAACAACCGTGTTACGCCAGGTACTGACTTCAGCAGAGTGACATCAATTCAGCAAAAATTCTAGCCCAATCAGTGTAGTCAAATACTCATAGTTTATTTTGAGTTTTTTATAGTTATTTTTGACAAGGCGTGCCTATTTATTCGGTATTTAAGGGGGTATTTGATGATCTCAAAATTGATTAAAACATCAATATAGATCAGCGCTGACTCAGATAGGATATATAGGCCTACTGGGGTGAATCATAATTCATTTAAATGGAAAACACAAAACAAAACAAAATTTTAATATATATATTTAATTTGAAACCATTGATGTGTTTTTCATGATTCAAGATATACAATCTGAAGTATCATTTACATTTTTTCCCCATCACAAAACCTTTGAATCCTTGCTCCAATCCAGATCCATGTATGGATCACTTGGACATTTAGGGCTTATTGATGGCATTGTTATGGCACAGCAACACCTGCTGGTCATTTAAATGCCTACTTTCAGCGTGCGTCGTCGATCTTTTTTTGTGTGATTCATCGCTGATAAATAAGACTCTCTCTCAATCAATAGCTTGATTACTTCCGTGTAAATCCTGTACTGTGTACACCACTTGCGTTGATTTGGGATAAATGCAGGAAGTGCACTAAAAGTCCGGTTCTCCATGCCTGCATGAGAAGGAGTTTTATTGTGAAGGGCACAGCACTGGCGGGCTTCAAAGCCCTGCCCACCAACAAAATGATATTCGGGCTGTGTCCGAAATGGCATACTAATGTACTACATACTACATACCCAATGAGTATATACTGTATACTACATACTATTAGTATGATTAGAATGCCAACCGTTCACACTGTAGTGTACTACTAAGTTTCCCATGATGCATTTCAAACCTCCGACGACAAAAATCAGAAGCACAGCAGGCTATCAAATATCTCTGTTGATTTACCACATTTTAAAGTTCAGAGAGCATTTTAAGCATTTAGAAAGTCACCACGTAGAATACCAAAATGTGGTCATTTGAGCCATAAAACGCACAGATACAAATTTCATTTTGGCATTTCGGACATTTCGTTATGCGCGCCATTATGCTATCGAAGAAACTTCCGGTTGGCTCCAAAACAAGAGCCCATTTACAAAAGCGTTAAAGAACTAAAAGGAAATAATAAAAAATGCGTTTATTTTGAAAACAGGAAGTTTGCTAGTGGCTGATTTTTAGCTGAATGCCGGTCGGTTCAGTCGGTCATAATTATGGATGTAATACATCCTTGGTCATAATGGATGGCGCAATGCATTATGGGGCTTGCAATGCATTATGGGGCGTTTGAGTGTGACTAGTATGCCCAACTCGCATACTTAGAATTTTTTCCGATATAGTATACATCCGGGTATTTCTCGCACACTCAATCTTTTCATACTATCTAATGTGAACGCACTACATACTCATTTTGACGTCACACTTAGTACGAGTGGTACGTTAGTATGCCATTTCGGACACAGCCATGGAGTTGAGTTTTCATTTTTTGTGTGAAATGGAAAAAAACAAAAAACGGGCCACTTCTTGTTTTTTGTTTTTTTTTGTGCAAGACACAAAAACAAAAAAACGATCCGTTTCCTGTTTTTTTGCTTTTTTCACAAAATGGAAAAACGAAGAAACAGCTTGATTTCTTGTTTCTGCTTGTGTCTTTTACACCCAGGAAACAGACTGACAGAACGTACCTTGGTCTATATTGATCAATTAAAATTACTTAAGTCCAGTATATGGACACTAGTTGTGCAACTAAGAGTTCTTTTTTGGTCAATATTAATTATTTAACATATTTAAATTAATTGTTTATATTTGGCCTAAAAAGAGACGTTGATATGAGGTCTTGATTTAGACGTCTAAATGGAGTCTAAATGGAGTCTAAATGGAGTCTAAATCTAAACTACACCGTACAATGATCAGTGACTGTTAAAACTGTTTTAATCCAGCATTTCAGCATCATTTATACAACTTACATTTGTTTTTGTTTTTATTTAATATGAAATAATTAAAAGATTACATTCTTTCGTCTAGATACTGGCAAAATATAGACCGATTACAGACGGGCAAATTTCCGTCTAAGATTAGACGAGACGTCTTTTAGACGTCTAATGCTCGGTGGGTGAGTGCTGCTGGTGTTGGCATCTCAATGTCTGTGACAGCACTTTGAACTCTGCCAAGTGTTATGCAATTATTAAGTAAGTCCACATGCTCCCTTCTGCATGTGCTCTGTTCTGTCCAGGTCAAAACTGGGTGGTTCAGCAAATAATGCCGCTTTGCCACCAACCAGGGCAAGCAACTCATCTGCAGGAGCACAATATCCAGGTGCCCGTTCAGTCGACTTCATTCTTGACTTTTTTCTTGACCTTTAACTTTAATGCCATTATTTCGACTTTTAACACAAAATTGTATTTCAACTTTATTCTTGACATTTTGACTTTAATCTCATCATTTCAACTTTAAAATCGTCATTTTGACTTTTACCTCAGCTTCCCCTAATGTATTTCCTCCAACTAAAATGGCCCTAATGCTCTTCCATAAATTTCAAAATTCAACATATGGAAATAAAAAGTTTACAAATATGTTCTTCATTGGAGGCTGGATCAAAGAAGTGCAGGGTACATACATGTATTAGATGTATCATTAAAGTAAGATGGCTGCATAGTTATTATATCTTTATTATATTATTATCAATATTATATTACATCTTTATTTTATAAATCTGTCATCTGATGCAAAGCTGATTGAAAAGATCAACATTTGTGATTTTTAGGTCTTTGGGGGCAATTAAATCTGCAGCATCTGCAATAAAAAAACAACATAGGCTGGAATACACAACATTTAACAACCACATAAAAGATGCAATTTAGGCTGTACAGGCTGATTGGGTGTGTTGTGTTATGTTTTTTTAATCTTAGTTTCTTTGTAAACCATAAAAAGCTGAAAGCGAGTTCAGAAAAATTGTCTTAACTTTTTTTTTATTCAGAATCTTTTAGAGGAAGGAATTCTGAATAATGTCAAACGTACAGTGACTTAAATGAAGGGTTTTACTTTTGCATTTGTTGTTACTTATACAACATTTAAACTCAGAGGGACTTTGGATGGTTTGCTGGCCAAAGATGTGACGTTTAAGTGTCATGATAGACTAGGATGTTCCTTTGTCAGGTTCAAATGAAGACACACAAACATGTTTTCAGCAGCCATGACGACTAACATGTTTACCTTTTGTGAAAACAGCTATTTGATAAAGGTGTTACTGTCTGTATCCACAGTCATGTTGCTGAACCAGTTTTTGACTTTTGGATGTTTTTTGAACTGTGTTCAGGTTACAGGAGGAGCAGCATTTTTAGATGTGTTTATTTCCTTAACTTTGACTGTAAGGGTTTTCTTTAAGTGATTTTGTTCCATCACAAAACTGTCGAAACAGAAAAGGCATTTTTCTGGTTCCAGCTTTCAAGACTTAATAAATGAAATACTAAATCAAAAACAATCAATTGATCTGATTTTCTGAGTTAAATTTTGACTTATGTTTACAAAAACCTCACTTAAATTACATGAAAGTGAATTTAATTATCTGCAGCCTATTTTGAATTCAGAGGTGGTTAATTTGAACTTTTTCTGGTTCATTATAGCACTAGCCAAGCAGTAGTTAATTTGACCCAGTTAGATGGGTTGGACCATTTTAACCCAACAGATAAGTTAAATATTATATATCCGAATTCTGGGTAAAATATGTTTTTTATATACTCTACCCAAATGCTATATATATATATAATGATATCAACATGATTCTGAGTGGGTGTGGGTTTTCAGGGTCAAGAAATCAGATTACGACAGCAACTTTAGCACGGAGCTAAGGCTTACAGATGTAACAGCAATATGTGAGCTACCTTGGCAGAGGTTTAAAGGAGACATATCATGCTTGTTTCTCCTTTTCACTATGCCAGACTAGGATGCCTGTAAAGCATTTCTGCCCTCAGTACAAGTCATTTGGTTCCTTCATTGCCCCACAATAGCGTTCTCAATATCCTCATTTTAGGCCACTATGAAGCCCTCGTTGAAACACTTGGATCTGAGGATGACCTAAAGTTACCTCGCAACGTCACAGCCCTTTGTGGTTTGATTGGTCAATTTTATCGGGGTAGAGCCAGCCGGTCCTTCTTCTTCTACTGTATTTTCTGGCAGGCTCAAAGCAGCGACCGCGTATTGAGTCCCCCTACAGGCCAGAGCTGGTAATGAGTGAGTGTGAGCTAGGGATCTATATACCCCTGCTGGTGGATGCGTTCCTCAGTGACTGTTTTGTGGCTAACGGACATCACAGAGGAGGAAGTGTTTTATCAGATTACTCCAATAAAAAGAAATGTACCTCGTGTCGTCACGACGTTTGAAATCTCGCGGACATCTCGCAATGACCTATTTTCAGAGGCATCAAACCTCATTCTAGGATATCAGAAAAAATACAATATCTCATTTTTTGAAAATTAAGGGGGTGTAAGGTCTTGTTTTCAAATTTATTATATTATATGTAAGTATTAAATCATGCATCAGCATGATATGTCTCCTTTAACAGTGTGATAGATATGTGTTTTTACATTGTACACAATAACTTGCATGATAATATTAGGAATGCCTTGGCGGATGTTTTTTTCCCTCTGGGCACTTATAGTTGTGCTATATGACAGTGATCCTGCCATTTCTGAGCAGCTGTAAAATGAAGTAATCTCTTGGCTCATGGTCTGGTTTTCTTTCACGAGGCAACAGAAAAAAATCAAGACTGGTTTGGGGTCTGACAAAACTCATGACGGATTAATTTTCTTTATTACAGAAAGTCAAAAAACAGTTCCATCATGAAAAAAGAAATTATTTGTATTACCTAATTGAGTTATTTTTCCACATGACCCCCTGAAAAGTAAATATTCCCATTTAAAAAAACACTTAATTACAAATATTAACCTAAATACACCTAAATCCTACTATAACTGCACTACAATACAGTTACACTATAAAATCCAGCATCTGCAGACACCCCAGAAATGACTGTATAATTCGAATTTTTTTTACAACTGACTATTTTTCTTATCATTATTAGTGAAGTTTTTTATTAATTAACTTATTATGTCAGTTCAAAAAAAGAATTCCTGAAACCCATGTGACACATGATGACCCAGAAACTGAAGCAGCTCAACAGAAAACAGGCTTCATGTTTGTGGATGTTTGCACATGTCTTTTTAAAAAAATATTAGAGAATTATTTTGTAATTATTTGCACTGGCTGAAGTTCAGTATAATTGTCTCTGCCGTTTTTCTCCCGGGTAGAGTCTCTTTGTGAGACTCACGTGTGGTTTTCCCTCCTGAGAAAGAACAGGTCTGAACAGGCAGCAGTAAGCTTGGCTCTGCTGCTGTGAGGCACGTGTTGCTTGTGGCTGTCTGTCCTGTATTTGAGACTCAGAGACGGCGTCACCGTTCCAAAGCAGCTGTCAGACAGGTCAGAGCGGTGACTCCCAGTACTGCTGACATCTAATCACACCACGCTTGATCTGCTCAAAGCTCACAAACATCACAATGTTCCAGGAGCCAAGACGGAGAAAGGCCGGCATAAATCTGGAAAACAAAAGGGGTTTTGTCACCAACTTTTGCAATATAAAACATTTTAAATAATAGCACACCGTACCCTTTATAGAAAGCGGTGGGTCCTTCATTAACCAACATGGTGAGGGCACAGTTTAGAGCCCCGCTGTACTGCCCAGGCCTCGAGTTCATGAAGCGTGTTTTCACCACGTCCACCGGAGACGCTACGATGGTGGTGCAGAAACCTGCTGCGAAGGCGGCTGTGAAGTGACACGGCATGTTGTCTGTAGAAAGCAAAATACTGACATAGTTACCGCGGGGAACAGAAAACACTGTGTTGACTTAGTGTGAAATGTTTGCTCGTGCCTGTCATCAGGTTGTACTTCAGGATCTGCTCCTTGATGATGTCATAGGTCACCAGCTCGGCGCAGTTCACTATGGCATTACGAGTTATGTTTGGGAGGCAACCTGGAGAGAAATGTGATATTATTTACATGTAACTATTAAGGCTGTCAATTTAGTGCATTAATTAGATTAATTAATTACACCGCAAATTAATGCGTAATAAAAATTAATAGCAAAACTTAATCATAGCACACAAACATTTTAATATTGGCCAGCTGGAGGACCCGTACATGGCAGTGGCACATCACTTCACACATGCGTCTCGAGTCAAACCAAACAAAGTCCAGGTGACAACAGGAATGGCACATTTAAGACTTAGTCTTATTTTATTTTTGAATTTATTTATCTATATTTACTGAATTCTTTAATAATGCATCAGGCCTAATTGTTTCGTTGGATGTCCTCGATCTTTTTCTTATTTTGAATTTGATTTATGAAACACACTTAAAGTGTAATTTGAGTTGCCTAATTGAGCTTAGAATTTTCTGGACAAGTTGCCCTGACTTTGGTTTTATTTAGCCACCAATAAAGATATGGATTTACAAATCTTCACTTCTTAGTGTATTCATTTGATTAGTCCTGTACTACAATTTTGTAATATCCTAGAATTCAAATTCTTTATTTGGGTACTTTAAGTAGATATGAGATTAAAATGCGATTAATTACATTAATTAATTATAAATCCCGTAATTAATTAGATTATTTCTTTAATCGTCTGACAGCACTAGTAACTGTACATATTAATTACATAATACAAACAATTTCTTTTTATCATGATGGAAATGTTTTTGACTTTCTGTAATAAAGACAATTAACCCATCATGAGTTGTGTTAGACCCCAAACCAGTCTTGAATTTGTTCTGTTGTCTCATGAAAGAAAACCAGACCGTAAGCTCGATGACCCCATTTTATAGCTGCTGAAAAATGGCAGGATCACTGTCATATGTCACAACTATGAGTGCTCCAGGGGAACCATCATCTGCCAAGGCATTCCTAATTTTATCGTACAAGTTATCATCAACAATGTAAAAAAACTGGTCTATCACACTGTTAACTCGAAATCTCTGCCAAGGTAGCTCACATAGCTATTGCTGTTACATCTGTGAGCCAAAATGTGATATTCAAACAAAAAAACCTGTTGGGCATATAAAATAAAACACATGGTACATTTAGGATACAAGGTTCACCCTTTGAGACTAAAAGCAGGCTGAAATAAATAAAGAAACGTGATGCTATTCAGTCAGCTGTTTTCCTTCTTCCTTTAAAATCTGCTGCCTGCATTACCCACAAGGCACTACAATTGCAGACAAATTTGTTAAAACAGTGTTAGCAGTCATAGACATTATTTTTAAAAGGATGTTAGCATGTTTTATGACAGTCAGTTGGCTGTTATTTTATAGTTTGCTGATTTACACACTTTATTAACAACTATAGCCTAGCTTAAGGCTAAAGTGAAGTAGTCTGAAAACAGAATAGATTTGAAAAAATATATTTCTACTATTTCCACAGAAGTATATCAGGCCCAATGTCCATGTAACAACTCAAAAATACTTAATTTATTGACATTTGGTTCCTATATTGCACTGTCTACAGAAGAAAGTTAAAACTAAGGCTAAAAATGCTAACGCTGTGTCATACACACAGTTTTGTTGTTCACCATTTTGATCACTGAAAAGCTGACACTGCATTATTTCAAACAGTTCATGGAGTAGACTGTTCTGTGGCATTTTCTGATGGTTTTTGCAACTAGTATTTTTGGAGTTGTGAAGATCATTCATGTTCTCACATACTGAAACTATCTAAATGTGGGTTTTTTTGTTTTGTTTTGTAAATGCAGGCATCATTTCCACTGTTAATCTGCTTTCCAGTGAAAGCTGGTTTACTCTTAACCAGCTTTCGTCAACAGACTACATGTTTCCAGAATATGTTTTTAATTTCCATACCACTAGATTTGTTTCTGCAGTCAAATCTGTAGTTTAAAGCCTGATAAATATTATGCTGTCCTCAATCAATAACACAACTTTTTCTCCACTTCTGCCAAATTTCCTGATGTCTGTAGACAAACATTTAGGTGTTTAATGATTTAAAGCTCATGTCAGGAACTCTTAAGTGTGGGTTAATGTTAGCACGACTTGTCTCATTGCTGATGTTTTTCTGCTTATGTGTGAGGGATAATTTCTTTTTACCTCCACCAGGAGGTTATGTTATATCCAGTATCTGTTTGTTTGTTTTTTTGTTAGTTAGTTAGTTTGTTTCTTTGTTAGCAAGATAACTCAAAAAGTTATGGTTGGATTTTCAATCATTTTTAAGGAAATGTCCAGATTGGGACAAGGAACAAATGTTTAGATTTTGGTGTTGATCCAGATCACCTTATGGATCTGCCATGATGAAAAATGTGATTTTCGAGAATAACTACTGAACTAAAATAGATATCATTATGAATTCAATTGCTAGTGGTATGTTTTCATGGTCAAGGAATCAAAATATTGAGATGAAATAAAGGTAGGACTTAATTTATGGTGAAAATCAAAATATGGGTGAGGACTGTGGTGCTGGCGGAGGCTGGCTCTTCTAGTCTTTTCACTGTTTTACAAAAAAATATTTTACTTCATTCAATTCAACTGTATGTGTACAGCACATTTCATAAAAATGTAACTCAATGTGCTTCACAATGGATAAAAACAAGCATATACAGCAGAGAAGATGTTGGGATGGACAACACTGTTGTTGTGATATCAGTGTTGGCAGGCAATTGCTTCAAAAGCTAAATGTTGGTTTCAGCAGGGGTAAAAAGTTTTTGTCAGGGTCAGTCACATTAGTTAATTTATGGGACATGTTGTGTTTTGTTGATACTGTTTAGATTCTTTGCAGACAAGATCCTGGTTTTCTGGTTCAGTTTTTTTTAGAGATGCACCGAAATGAAAATTTGTGGCCGAAGCCGAAGCCGAATAATAAATAAATGCTGGGCCGAATACCGAATACCAAACCGAATATCCAATGCGGTGGCAAAGTAGTTCACTATATTTTTTGATAGTACATTAATAGTTTAGAGTACATTTTTAGACATGTTTTTAAAAGAAAGTAATTGTTTATTAAATGTTGACATTTTTTAATATTCCAGTAGCCTTTGCTTTTCAAAAGAAGCCCAACAAAGTTTTTCATTCATATTAAGCCTTCAAACAAAACAAAACATGCAATAAAAAATATTAATGTACACTAATGGATATATAGCAATAGACCAATAATACCAACAATACTGCTTTAAAGCTGTCACTTTATATTCAATATTTGAATAACCGATCAAATATGGGAATAAATATCCGTAATGGAATTGTAAATAAATATTTGAATGTAAAATATTGAGTGTGGCGACACATCAGGCCTGGAGCAGTGGACCGTTCCGTCCAACAGAGGGCGCTGTGAGCGCAGCTTGACCGTCAGTCACATCAGGTGCTCTCTCGAGCCCGCTCCACTCTCTCTCTCTTGAGCGGACGTAAACAGCTCTAATTTGGGCTTTAACTGTTCTGAGGAGAGCTGTGTGGAAGTAGTTTCGGTTCTACACCGTTGATGTGAAACTTAAATTCAAAGACCAGGCTGTGTGTTCTGTGAAATATAGTTTAGTCTTTCGTCCTCCACTTATTTGCGGGCTCAGCCGTCGGCTTTTCATCCAAGCTATACGGCCGAGTGCAGCGGAGCTTCGTCAAGAGTTTAACCCCGTGTGACTGTGTTGTTTTCGGCAGGGTGGATAAGAGAGTGTCTGACCCTTACTGAGGGGGGGTACTATTCGGCCTTGTTATTAGCTCACTCCACCGAAGGCCGAATATGGCTTTTTTTGCACTATTCGGCCGAAAATATTCGGCCACCGAATGTTCGGTGCACCCTTAGTTTTTTTTGCTTCATTTTATTTTTATCTTGCACCACGTTTCTTACCCTTCCACAGCCCTTTGACGCCCTCGTCCCTGGCGATGGTTTTGTAGGCCTCTATTGTGCTGTTGTACCTCCTCATGGAGCTGCTCTCAGGCAGGCGGGCCTGAGCCTGAAATCGAACCTTCACCACATCTGTGGGCTGAGCAAAAGCCACTGCCATGGCTCCAGTGGTGCAGCCTGCCAGCAGCCGGGTCCCAATCCCTGCATCTGAGATACATGTTTGATACAGAATTAGGAGACAACACAGGGCTAACAAGGGATCAAACATCAGCACAAAAGCAGAAACATGGCTGCAGAGTTGTGTTGATGAAGTATTTGTCAGAACTTTGAGCTATTTCTACACTCCACATTTAAAAAGTGCAAGGAAACAGTTTACCGTACATACCCCAAAGCTCAAAGAAAGACACTCAGCTTGTTATTTAACAGGTTTATCGAGTTGGCCACAGCTGAACGCAGACATAAACCTGCAGACTGGAGTTATGTTTAAAGTTCAACACTTTTAATGACACAGCAGTGATGGATGTTGAGTTTAGGTGAGGCCCCCGGCAAAAAAACAGATCTGTTCCCTGAAAGAAGAATCTGCCCATAGCTTTAAATTCTCCAGGAGGTTAAAATATGTCAAACCAGTTTAGACAAAGAGGCTCTAAGAACAATCATCTGACTGTTTACTAAATTAATCTGTTTCAAAGAAGCAATATTTTTTAGACATCAGCAGCCAAAGTTTCATTCATTATAACTTTAACTTCCTTTAGCTGTATTAAATATACCACAGCTTGCTGTATCACAACTGCAGCTCACAATATGTGATAAGTAAAGCTGTCACAATGTTTTTCATGTGTCCAACTTAAGAATCATAATGTGTTTGCAAAATTTAGCAATATTTGGGTTAAAGCTACAAAATGTAAAAAGTGCCAATTCCAGAGCAGATTGAATGGACTTAAAGACGCTATGAGGAGTTTTCAAGTAATTGCAAAAAAATCTGACTTTTAGATATATGCCTGATCGAAATACGCACTTTGAGATGAGTTTTATAGCATCAAAATAGGTTATCTATAAATGCTACTCCTTAGCTTCGTGGTCGGGTCGAACAGGGCTGGACTGGCCTGGATACTCAACTTTGGGAACAAGACAATTAAAACTAGAGCAAGTTTATATTCTTCGGACACGTCTTAGAGCACCAGGCTGGAAGTAGCGATATATAGCCGGCTACAAAGCTACGATGCTAAGTTTTCCAAAAATTGCTTGTTGTCACACATCAAAAACTACCGCGACATAACTAGAAAGAGATACATTACCTCGGCGCTATGCATCCTCTAAGTTGTTTAAAAAAGGAATTGTAAAGCAATGCAGAGTTCTGAGGAAGGTCCGAGCTGCATTCATTATAGCATCACAACAAACGCACGCTTTGGCTTGGGTCATTTCTTTACGACAGTCGCCGCGCATGCTAATTGGTAGCAGAGTCTCTATGTCGCTGGAAATGGATTCTTCTCATAGCACCGTTAAGCTATAGACTTTTAGCCCTATTTTTAACAAACAAACTGAGACAATTCGGAGGTAAACGAACCTTGCAGTGCAGTTTGATCTGCAAGGATCTCAAAGTGGCACATCCCAACCATAGTCCTTTAAAGCAGGACGAGGTGGGAGCTAAAACTGTGACAACAGCAGGAGGGGACTGCTTGTACAAAGATTAGCATAGATGCTAACAGCTTCAGTAGCAGTATAATAAGATCAGCTTCTGAAAGGTTCTGCTATCCCCAAACACTCTCTCTGGGCTCTTTCCCAGATGGACTGGTGAAATATATTAAACAGTCCATCTGGTGTGTCAGGTTAGAGATAAACTGCAGCAAATCAGGTAAAATGATGTCTTAAATTCCACTTTAAGGGAAAATGTATAATGGTGAAACAGCAGATATGTTGTGCTTAATGGTGACAGAGTTCACTGCTTTAGGAAACATCGTTGCACATACTGTCCGAGCCTCTGGTGTAGAACTGCTTCATGCTGTCGTACAGGCCGATGCGGACGGAAGCGAAGGTCATCTGTCTGTGCAGTCCTGCCACCAGCCCGCTGTAAAGGCTCCTCGGGCCCTCAGTTTTTACCATGGTGAAGATGGTGCCAAAAACACCCCTGTATGTTGCCTTCTGGCCTCCTCTGAGGGGCTTGGATTCACCTTGAATCTGAAATTACATGATGGTACAGCAAAAGGAAACAGCACACATTAATGATGACAAAAAAGTGACAAATTTCTTCAGGACAAAAACTCGCACAGCAGTCATGTTTACTGTTTCCAGATTTTCCAGAGCGATACCTTTGTGAAAAGTAAGCCTAGGTTGGTCTTAAATGATGGTAAATTTTATTTAATATTGGCATTTTTTCACAAAGTACAAGCAAATAGTTTTTTATCCTCAAACTCCCACGCTGGTAATTTCGGACAAAGGCTTCATGGATGGAGTTTGATTTCAATGTCTGCTCATTTTTTCTGTGCTTGTTCAGGCACAGCAGCTTTGTCAACAACAATGCAGCCTTTATCTTTTTTAATGCTACTACAAACCTAAAACTAGCTGATCCAGAAAAAAGCAAACAAAGGATGCAATGCAGTGCATGATGAAGAGTCAGGGATTAGAAGAAGTTCAGGAATTACCTGAGCTGACTTTGACTTTGTTTTCGACATACGTCAGTGAAAGTGATGCATGACGAGGAATCCCAAGACACCATGATGCTTTTTTACGGAGCAGTATACAGTATATGACAATGTAGGCAGAACTATATGGTATGATAGTAACACACTCTTGAATAGGGATCGATTTTTTTCTGAGGATTTTATATTATTTTAACATGACAGATCTAATAATTTAACTGTTGAGAAAAAAAAAAACGTTCATATAAGGTTTTTTGTTATGCAGCTGGGACGAGGGTCAGCACCTCCAGGTCTGCGGCCAAGGAGGTGCCATAGGCAGACCCAGAGCCCGTTAAGGGATAAAACAACCTGTCTGGCAGGGATCACCTTGGAACCCCCCAGGAGGACCAGGAATATGTTTCCAGGGAGAGGAACATCTGGTTGATTTGCTTGGCGTGGGTCTTTTTGAGTAATAGCAAACTGATGGATGGATTAATCATTTTTTAGATTAATAAATATATAAATCACTAGAATGAGAGAACAATAAGTAGTTGATTAAAGAGAAAGCCCTCATCATCAATCATCAGGATCTGCAACTGTGTATATTCAATGTGTATTTTAATAATTACTTTATATCCACCATTGTCTGTCATTAATTAACATGACACCACAGATAATTATGCCTTAGACTTTCAGATAATTACTGAAGCAATTACCAATGCCCACAAAGTTTTGTTTTTGCTGGCATTTGTTAGTTTGTGAACAGGATAACTCTGAAAATTCTGCCCTCCATTTCCTGAAAATCTTGGTGACATTTACAGGAAATGTTGGTCATGACACAAGGAAGCGATAAGAAAGGGCAGTTTTCAATGTCTGCTAAAAGTCAAGAAGTTCTCAATGTATTTTTATAACATTTTCAGGAAATATTGGTCATGAAACAAGAAAGCTGTGACGTTGGTCCAGGAATTTTTCAAAGATTTATTAACACTGTGGAAAAAGGTCAATTCTCCATGTTTTTGACAATAAGTTACCTGACTATGTTGCCTTGGTGTGGGTCTTGGAGCACTTTTACTATGAACAGAACAATCTCTATAGCAGCTGTGGGAATTAAATCACTCTGGGTGTTAACTGTGAACAGCTTGGTGGGAAATATAAGGAACTTTTGAGGTTCAGTGATGTTCTTTAAGCTTTCCCTTTATCTGTTAACAGGCATGTACATTGTTTTCAAGACAAGTACTCATGATAGGTGTTACAAATGTTTGTTTTATCAGTGTTCCTCTGCCTTTCTGTTGGCAGTGTATCAAAGAATAGTTGTCAGTGTGCCTTGTAAGCTAACAAATGCTGTCATCCTCTTTTATTTTAATTCATTATTTAACACTTAAACTGCTCAAACTTGCCCCGCCTGCTTATTGAATGAAAGTGAATATCAGTTCAATATATAAAAGTTGGAATGACCTAGTAAAACAGACGTGTGAAGATGTTTTTGCTTTGAATATCAGAGCACAAAGTCCCAAACTTGTTTCTACATGATTGGACAATAATTGTCCAAACATGTATAATTGTTATAATAATTATAATTTGAGACATTTCTGTATCTCAGAGGCAGAGCTTCTGTGAGTGTAGATTGTTTGAATGATGATTCTTAATTAAATTATTTTAATGAGTTCTGAAGAAATACACAGCAACAAAAAAAGAAGCAGGACTCCAGGGAAATAAAACAGATCAATCATGAAAATGAAAAAGAAAAAAAGTTCAGGTCAGAAAGTCCCGTGCGTGTGTTTTTTTTTTTTTTTACAATATTAATTATGTTCTATACATTTGCTGACATTATATAAGTTCGTACTTATGCATATATAGATACATACACATACATTTCCATGCATTTATACATATATGCACTTGCCTGCATCCAATTCATTTGAGTCAATTCATATGCCTAAAAACTAAATATCATCTGCTTATTTAACATCCTCTCTTTTGTGATCTTGTTTTGTGTGTAATTCCGATAGTTGTGTTATGTTAAAAGGCCTCTTTTTTTTTTAGCATAACTGTTCCATTTCCTCCATTGCTTTATAAATATGTCCATTCTTGAATTTAGAGAAAAGGTTTGTCTCTCCATGTTACAGCCGACATCTCATTCACAACACTAATCCATTGTTGGGGGTTGTTTTAAAAGCCCCTTTCCTGTTAACACTTTTTTACTGGCTGCCAGCATTAATTTAATCAAGTACATGTCATCAGTATTAACTGTAGATGGGATATTTCCAAGATATATTGTACTGAAATCATGTTTAAGCTTAAAACTCAGGATACCTTTAATATTTTCTACTATTTCTAGCCAGTAGGTCTGGATAATGGGGTAATCCCAGAAAAAGTGGAAATGATCTGCCTAGAATGATGATTCTTGAGGTCAAACTCAATAAATCTACATTTTATTTTTACAGTTAGATGACATGCAGTAAAGTATTATAACTATCCTGGTTGTAAACAGCTTTAAGAACAACACACAACACTTAAAGGCTTAACTTTAGTGAGGTAAACAACTCGAAAGGAAGTAAGAAGTATCTTTGATAAAAAGTATGAGGGGGGTTATTGTGTCTTTGTGCCTTTAGTACTTCTTGTCCCACCACCACTTGCTGTTCAGTAACTGATCCTCACCTGCAGCCTGACTTTGGCTGTGTCCAGAGGGAAGGTGACCAGATCTGCCACACATCCAGCTGTTCCTGCTGAGAAGACCTTCACAGCAACTGAGGGGGCAATATCCGTGTTCTTGAAACCAACCATGATGATGAGGATAAACAGTTTTATCGTCAAATAATCGAAAATAGGGAACTAAGGAACGCCTCTGTGCTGTGTCTGCAGGATGAGGATGGCTGACGCTACTAAAACAATCTAGAAGTAAAAATGTGTCCCCTCATGGCAGATCCAGGTGGGCTGCAGCCAACGTCAAGTTTCAGGTAAGAAAAAGTTAGTCCTTTGGGGCCATGTCCCTCTTTTTGATCCATTAGACAAAGAAAAGCTCCAAACGATCATGTCAGTGTAAACTAAGAAGAATTAGAAACGCCACAGGGACAAATACGCACAATAACACACACACCGGCGGCAGTGAACGTCCGTGGGCTGGGAGATGCAGATGAAGCTCAGCCTCTCTGAGCAGTTGTTGACTCTTTTAAGGAGCTGAAGCAGCACCGCCCTCAAGGAAAACCCCACACACCTCTGCAAACACACGAGAAACTCCAGGGAGGAGAGAGGGAGTGCCAGAACTGCAGTTCCTCCAGCGGCCACTAGATGTCCGCTCCAAAAACAAGCCTCAGTGATAAGCCACAATTCAAAAACAGGAAATTGCAAAACTACACTCTCAAGGTTCTGTATTTGTTGGTAATTACTGCAAAGATTAACTTTAAATTTCAGCTTAGATAAAATTCGAGAGGCTTTGCACTGAGACAAAAAATGTATTATATTAACACCTAAAATAAATAATTGTATTAATACAGCATTTTTCAGAGATCAAAAGACGCTTAAAAACATGAGAGGATAAGACTGCAGGTAAAAAACAAAAAAAAACTGAGTGCTGTCTTGAATTTAGGGGCACAGTAGTGAGTGTTAAAGTTGGAGCTATACTTGCAGTTTGTTCTTGTGTTTGCATTCATGTCTGTTGATGACATGAGCATTTTTGTTCATATACTCACCTGTATGAGACACGTTACTGGATGATACCACCAGAGGGCATAGAAGGACCTCTAGCTGCGTAACTTCCTGTTGTGTTAGAAGTAAAATTCAAACATGGTGGTGGTTCTGATTGAAATCCTAACACAATGAACACTGATAGTCAAGGTCATCATAATTTATAAAAATATCATAAATGATATAGAGATGTAAAAGTCATCAAAGAAAAGGTCCACCTGAAGCTTTGTACAAAGCTTATCAGTGATATAACCCCCAAATTTCCACATAACGAGAAAGTGCCGCAGTCTTAAATTGTACTGCTGAGCACTCTGCTCCCATTCTAGTCTATCAGAGCAATTCCACTGCCCACGCGCCAGCGCTGCAGTGCACTGCTCCACACTGCACCCCTTCAGCGCTGGTGCGAGCCACAATGCTGGTGGTCCGCTTCAAGTCTATTTTCTGCACCGGTGCGCCAAAACCTTCAATATCATTAAGAAGGCTCCACAAAGAAAGTCAACGTGTGGAGTATCCAAATAAAACACAATGCACAAACTCTCAAATGTAAATTTCCTCAGTAGGTTGTCATTAAATCACAACTGGAGGCTTGAGCATCAGGTCAACAGTCAGTCAGAGGGTCCCAGAGGCAGCAAGACATCATGGACGGAGAAAAGTGAATCGTGGAGGTACAGAAATATATGACATATGTGACACATATATATGACAGCAAACATCCTTTTTACAAGGACATAGGTAGGAAGATGTTAAATAAATTATGAAGCTGTATGGCTGGGTCCAGCAAAGGGACCTCAGACAAGTGAAGTGAAATGCTGTTTATTTCTCTTCTCAGTCTGTAACATGTCTTATCAACGTGGGACATCGCTATTCTTACAATAGCTTGAGGCGCTGCACGGCGCTTTCGCATTATGTGGAATTTTAGGGGTAAGAGATGATTAACTCAAGGAGAAGATTTATCTCAAGCTGTTGAATTAGAGATGAAGAGTGATGCTAAGCATTTTAGGGGCAATCCACTCTAAACAATTTTTGCTGGAGGCACAAAATTATAAATTCAAAGAGAATACAAATACACGTTTGTTTCAAACAGAGAACAGTTGACACTTTATTTATAAAAGTACAAAATGATACATTAATGTACATGATCTTTTTATAGTCACAATAAAAAACAAATCTCTTAAAAAAATTATCAAACCAAACCACAGACATTCAATGATTCTCGTCGAAGTGAGCAGCAAATATTTTCGCTATCCGCTCCGTCTCTTTCTTCATGGATGAGGGTGACATGTTGGGACGCTGCCGGGGTCCTGGGAGCAGTGGCCTTCGCTGACCCGGAGGACTTCTGCTCTGTAAAGGCCAAAATCCAACACATGCAGTGAGCTCGGCAACAATGAAACTATCAGCCTGAGAATCCTGGGCTAAAATAAATGTACAAGGTGTGACCTGAAGCAAACACAGTCGTCAAAGGTTAACTGATTGTGTTTTTAAGGTGTGTGGTAACGTCAACACTCCCAAATCGAGCCTTTAGTTCATGTTTGTAATTTAACAGGATTAATGAGCAGGAACTGGTGTTTACAACAAGTGGTTAGCAGTCAAAGTAGTATTTTCACTGTCACACCTGCTTAAGTCACTGATCTTCAGTCTATGACTGCATGGAAATATGAGGATGTTCCAAATAGGTTACTCTGCATTAACTGTGGTTTCTTTTGACACCCTGAATTAGTTTCATGTCATTTAAAACTAATCTGTTATGTAATGAGTATGTAGTTTGTTTTATTGTAATTCCAGTCTTGTTTATTCAAATACCAGATGCCTGAGCTCTGACTGTGAAGATTATTTAATCACCAGGACAAAAGTGTTTGCAGTAAAGCCGCTAGACCAGACGTTTAGTTGCATCATCGCAGAGTCCTTAAACAGTGTTCTGACGGAGACAAATGGTATGTAAACACACATTATTTAACAGACCGTAAGACTGTCCATGCCAGCAACAGGTCATGGAATAAAGGAGTGAGAGAAAGAGAAGGGAATAAAACATTAACAATGTCACACACAGAGCACGTTTCTATCGCAGTGCAAACACTGGAGGAAACAAGGAGCGCTGAATGTATACACACCCCAAAGGAGAACACGCTGAATGGAGTAGAAACATCGGCACGTGTCAGATTATGTAAAAGAAGTTGTGACTACACCTGTTAATGCTGCACAAATCAGTTTAACCACTCAAAGCCTGTTGTATCATATTTGATATGTACTTTTATGATGCCTATATCTAATCAATATGATCTACAAATTTATAAAAGAAACATCTGAATACAATCTGATAAATGATAAAAAAAAAAGTCCTCGAGCCGATTATCACTTGTCAAAAACACCTCATGTATCAAATGAGATACAAACTATATGTGTTAATTTTCATGGAATTTTTTATTTTTTGGATTTCTTTAGAAAGTGAAAAAAATCAGCTAAAAAAAAATCAAATTTTCTGGCTAAAATTGTGTTTTCAGGCTTCAAAGAGTTGACAACGCTAAATATAAATACATTCAAAATGTCACTCCTCTAAACTGGACTGTTTTAGAATAAATATTTGGCGCCTATAAATAACTCATTGCTTTTGGATTTCAGTTTTAAGACTCTTATTCTCAGTTGTTTCACGTTCTGTCCAGTAATCTTCTGCATAAAGACAGCAAACGTATCCTTGAAGCTAAAACCATGAGTGAAAGTCAATTCACTCTGGTGCTCAAAAGAAAGACAAATGAAATGAAGGACAGAGGAAGTCAGTATTAGGAGCTGTACAGCTGACGGTTACTCACTGCGTCACTGGCCATCTTAGAAAAAGACGGGGCCAATCGTATGACTCTCATTGATGCTTCCAGTTGGTGAGGGGGCAGGAAGAAATTAGGGACCTCCACAGGGGCCGAGCTTTAAAGAGTTGTTAAGAAAATTAAATACAGCATGATTTACAGCCACAGCCTGAGAAGAATTTTGCAAATAAATGATTCACAACAGCTGACGAATACAAGTAACCTAAAGTGATATTAAACATCACAGTGACAACCAAAGACAGAATGTGGATTTCAAAATTGCACAGGGGTATCTTAATCTCAAGCTGTTTCATCCAAGTACTTTTTTAGACTTTAATTGCCTTACTAACAATTGAGGCTAGTTAACAATTGTTGTTAACTAGAAAGCTTTCAGAGAGTGCACTATGGTTCACTAATGGCAGTTATTTGGATCAACACCAAAATCAAATCTTTTTTTATGTTGGGCCATTACCAATATCTCCTGTAAATTTCTGCAAAATCTGCCCAGTAGTTTTTGCGTAATCTTGCTACCAGACAAACAAACACATGCATAACCCCTATGGCAGAGGTAATAAGACATCCATCATGGCTGACTGCTATTGTTTATGTTAACACACTCTCTGGATCTGAAATTTCATGTCCACCTCTTGGTTTTCTTTCAGTGTCCATAGAATTTTTCAACTAGGATGTCATGAAGCCCTCTTCACATATTTCAATGAATTGGAATTTGAGGGTAGCCCACCAAGAGAATTCCCGACTTACTTGTCCATACATGGACAATTAAGGGTTTTCTGCTGTTTGTCAGTCAGTTGGATTTTGGTAAAAAAAAAATACACGGAGGCTGGCACAAAGGCTGAAAAAGATCACCATTTTTGTTCACACATGCAGCAAACCCAAGTGAATTCAGGACATTTTCAGGGCTTTTGTACATGTGTAGTGCATAGGCCAACAGCGTGGGTTGTTGGTTCTGACTCTGTTTGATCATGAAATGTTTATTAGGCCTAACATCTCATCTGTGGGGCACTGGGTGGTCTTGTGGTTACGCTGCAAGCTGCTGACAACACATCAAACTAGAGTCTCTGTTTACACACTGATGTTCAATTCAGAGCTCCAGCATGCACTCAACATGTGTTAATGTCTGCTTGGCCCATACCATGGCCTGGAGTAAGGCTGGGCATGGACCCCAGTGCCCCAGGGCCAGGACGGAACAACACTGCAGACTGTAGTCTCTGTTAACTGACTGTTGCTCTCTAAACGTGGACATGGACTTAGAGCATATTAATGTCTCATTATCTTTGTTATAAAAAACAACTCTTTTTGTTGGTCACGTCAGTTTGAACTTTGGTTTGAGTTTTCTGTTGAATTATTAAAGTTTCTCCAAATCATCAGCATTCTTTAAACTAAATATCCTTCATTATTAGGGATGCACAATATTATCGGAATACCAACTATAGCTGCAAAGAATAGCCTAAAATGCTGACTGTCAGCATCAGCAGATATGAAAACTTTGCTGCTGTTTACAACCAAACTCTGGCCGTAGATGTTGGACATGCTTATAAGTGTTGACTGTAAAACATGTATATTGGCCAAATGAGATTGAAAAAAAAAAATAGGAATAAGTATGTACATATGTATGTGTATGTGTGCACATGTATGGTTATATGTATGCAAATATGAGTGCAGCCATGTAATTATGAATGTGTAGGTGTAGGAACTTGTGGATGTTTTATTTTTTTATAGTTATTTTTCCATGTATATATATTTAAACATGGATTTAATGAATATTTTTTTCTTTCTCATAGGCCTTGGGAGAGTGAGTGGGCGGGGCTAATGTGTTGTTTTGTGTTCTGTAAACTGAAAATATCTATATATTAAGTGCTTAACAAATATTGGGATATCGAATACTTCTGAATCACTATGAATAATTCCTTATTAAGGTGTTACTTGAGCAGATTTCTGTCATCAAAACAGCTCTGAGTTGTATTTTAAAATCCTAAAGCAGCCATCTTTTTAAAAATGTTGGGTTTGAATTGGGTCAGGGGTCATACATACAGCAAAAATCTTGGATCTACTCAATATTTCTGCCTGTTAAATGGAAGATTTAAGCCACTTTTACTTTGCTCAATCTTGTTCAGTGCTGTGTTCATGATCAATCACTGTCTTTAATTTTATAAAATAAACTATAAAATAACTATTATAAATAAATCAAAACAGTTAAATGAGTGAAGAGAATGATCTAATCCTGCTAAAGACAGCACTTGTGCTAAATTTGGATCACAGAAACTAAAGACTCATTGATTGAGTAATTGATTCATGGACTGGGCCAGGCCAAGCTCAGAGGTCTACAGTCAGGTTGGGTTGGATATTTTAGTCCCTCTCTGAGCTCTACTGCAGGTCAATCTCCTGCTAAACTGCTTTTTCTATTTTAAAATAACATAATCCTCTGGAGAAAATGATAACAACAGGATCAGATGTGAATCACAGATGCAGATAAAGGATACGGCTGAGGGGGAGAATCTTGACTGTCCTTGGGGCCTGATGCACCATGGGTATCTGCAGCATGGTGGGTGGTCGGGGATGAATAGGTCCCCTCATTTGGGCTTCTCGGTTCTTCGTCTTGCTCCTGTAAAACTCTTGGTGTCCTTTCATCCTCTCTGTCTGTGTTTGAAACATCTTCAGCTGATCCACTTAAACTCTCTGCACTGAGTTCTCTTCCCTCTTCGTTGGCACAGCCCTGTTTCCCACCACAGCCCAGAGTTTTTAGATGGACCGTCTGCCAGCTCTCCTCCTCATCTTGGCTCAGGTCTGGCTCCTCCGATGGCTCCAGGCTTTGTAGGGAAACCAGGTCAGGCTCGGACAGGATGCTGGTCCAAGGGCTGGTTTTGTCTGTTAATGAGGTCACTTCATTCAGAGGTCTTGGCTTCAACACAACCTCCTCATAGTCTTCATCTTCTTCTTCAAGCTCACCATCAGCTTCCTCATCCTCCCTGAGCACAGCCCTGTCCTCATCTCTGTCTGATTCTTCTCTGATTTCATCTTCAGACTCAGAGACATCATGGTTTTCTTTCTCCTCCTCGGGCTCAGAGTCTTCAGGCATATTTGGCAGAGGTGTGAGCAGACGTAACACATCGTCTTGGGAAGAATCTAAAGCGCTGTGTGGACTGGAGACTGTTTCAGGGATGGTTTGCAGGTTGTTGTTTGCAACAGGAGACATTGTTAGGCTGCCAGGGCAGCTTGAGGGAACAGTTTCAAGGTTGTGTTCTCGTAGACCTGGGCAAAGAGAACAGGGAAGGTTTTTAGAGACAGTCAAAAGTTCTGGCACAACTTCACCAACTTCCAAGGTGCTTAGAGTGAAAGGGTCTTGAAGAGATCAAAAGAGCTTCAGAAACACTTGTAGTTGAGGAAACAACTTTCTAATAAAGTTGGTCTAATAAAGTTGTTTGCTGAACTACAAGTATTGCTGGAGCTCTTTTGATCTCTTCAAGGTTTTTAGAAATGAAACACCTTAAAAACTCTTATTTTGAATCAATAGAGGAAATTTTTTCTCAAAATTGGCGGTTACAATTAAAACTAGAAAAGCGCTCTGAGAGTGCAGACCTCTGCCAAGCAGCTCTCTTCCGACCATAAATGGTGATTTCCATGCAACATTATAGTCCTATATTTATTTGACACGCACATTGTGGAATGAAAAATATCAATCTGAAAGAAGTGTGAATATTGTTGATATAAATATTATCCAATAGAGTGATCTAGTCAGTAGTGAGTCTTGTAACTTGTTGACTGAACCAATTTGCTGCTGCTTGTACAGATGTTAGTGTTGAGTGCACCACGGCGCTTCCAGCAGTGGGCGATGTCACCAGCCTGTCAGTGGGAGCAAAGCCACAGCGTTTCGGTGCGTGGTCAGATCGCTCTATGTGGACTTTGGGGATTCGATTTTTTTTTTTTTGCACACACATACACAGACTTCTGCTATGACTGACTATTTCAATTGACATTATCAGCAGCCTTGTTTCGAGTGATTAACAGGCACGTTTTGAGGGACTGTGAGCGAGCAGAAGTGCCACATGTGTTTCCATAACGTTAATGGGCTCACAGTTAGGGGTCGTAAGTTGTAGAGGACTGGGGATGTTTATGACAATTTTGGGAGAGTCTGCTGAAAAACCAAGTCTCCAGGGACAGCGCCGGGCTTTCTCCACATCGGCAAAACGTTTCCTCCTCTCCTCTGTGTCTGCGAGCAGAACTCTGTATGCCCGTGCTTTCACTGCTGATTGGCTGATCACTGCTGACTCTGCATGTAACCAGAGCATGTAACCAATTGGATGGTGCCGTGGGTGGGACAAAAGACGGCCCAGTGTTGAGTAAAGTGACTTCATCATAAACTTTTTTTTTTTTTTTTTTTATGTCAATCTGGATCAGATAAGCACCAAAATAAAATGGCATCTTCCTTGGACCAAACCACACTTCAAGTGAAATTCTGATGTAAATCCATCCAGTAGTTTTGTGTAATCTCACTAACAGGCAAACACAGAAACAGACTCCAGCGAAAACATAACCTCCTTGGCGGAGGTCAAGGTTAGTATGGAACCATATATTGTTTTTGTAATGTTGGATTGAAAAAGTTGTTTTCAGCTTGAAGTATGACATGTGATTGTGTTACACCTAAATAATTATGAATTTATCATTATTAGTTTATTAAGGATAAACAATGATTCCTGAAGTTAGACATGTATTGAAGTCAAGGGTGTTATTGGTATTTTGTCTCTTATTTTTTTATGTTTCAACATTGATCATGCACATGTTGCTTTTATATTGATCTTTTTAGAGACACAATAAATATTTTATCACCCCCAAAAGTTCAGTTTCTTTTGACTATGTCATTTTTCATTCCTAAATATAAGTTTTATCCGACTTGTTGGCTGTATAAATCCATTATATGCTTGCAAAAGAATTATGACAGAGACATAGATCTGTTTAATAGATCATCTTGTTCTCACCGCTGATGATATTGTTGACTTCTCCGACTAACTGGTTGGACCTGAGAAGAAGCTGATTTGAATCCTTCTCCGTGTCCCTCTCCTCCTCAGGCTGCGTGTGAACGTCCTGCTCCATCATGGGCGGGAATGTGGGAGTTGAAAGTTTGCGACTGAAGTATTTCTGGATGTTGTCCAGCTCACCCAGTTTTTTCCTATTAAGTCAAGAGTTACTGTTAAAGTTGAGGGATCAACAAATAGAGTAAAAAAAATCCAAAGTAGTAATTTTGGTCATTAATGAGCATGATAATACCTGAGTGCTGAGAAGAGGAAGGAGCTGGAGGGGTTGATGTCAGCTGCACTGCTGCTACAAACAGAATTATTTGCTGTTTGCTCCTGCAGACTCTGATGGTACTGACGCACTTTGTCCATGTGCTCAAAATGGCGGTCACTCTCACTGGACCTGAGTGTTTGTAAAGACGATAAGTAAAAACAACAGTTTAAAGATGAGGATCGTGCAGGACTGACTATATATAAATGCCCATGCTACCTCTCAGAGAACAGCCTGTCTGTGTGGTCAGGTGATGAAATCTGCTGCTCGGTGTATCGGCTGATGTGGGCAGGGAAGCTGCTGTAGGTGGCTGTGGTGTGGTAGGTGAAAGGGAACGCCTGGAATAAAGCCTGCTGACACATTTGTCATCATTAGCCTTTTAAGTGAAAGTACAAATGAATCTATTTGTTTAAGTTAGAGAAAAAGCTTTAAAGAAAGTGAAATCCTTTTTCTCACTGATGAGTTTGTTGCAGCTTCTTCATTCACAGCTTTTCTCTGTCCTCTGAGGTCTTGGATCCCTCTCAGTGGAGTGATGGACACTTTGAGCTGACCGTGACACTGACCACTAAAATCTGTGATGTTGTACCAGCCACACACAGACTGGAACCCACAGAGTAAGGGGGACAGGTCTATGGAGGCAAATCCCAGTACCCTCTCTGTTTCTGTGGGAGTAAAACAAGCAAAGTGTGAACAACTTCTCAAAAATTCTAGTTCACTACAAACTAGAAGGTGAAAACAGCTTTTTACCTCCTTTGTGCCAGACTTTAAACACAAGAGACTGCTGCGGATCAACCAGGAGCTGCTTAGACAGCCTGTGGAATTGAGCAAAATCATCAGACAGATTTTGACACGTTTCAGTGTGAAACTGAAATATTTTGGATGTAACGGTACCTGCACTCGTGCTGATGCTCCCACACCGGACAGTCAGTGTTTGTTACAACAGCTGTGGACACAGGCTCTTCAGATTCTGCAGTGAGGTATGAAACACAGCAGCATGGCATCTCTCCACTGCGCTCTGTCAGAGGACAGCCTGAAACAAAAGTCAAAGGTCATTAATATGCTACATATAACAGTATTTATTATTTTTTTAATTAAAGTAAGTTACTAACAGCTTAGATAGCAACAACTAATATTTGAAAAATGCAAAAAAAACTAATTTTCAAGACTGCCACCCGTCCCCAAAGTTGGTCTTGATCTGGATAAAAGCAGATTCAGGTACACTGCTCCTGCAGACAGGAACATGCTGCTGGGAAGTTTGGGTCTTTAGGGGCTGGTCTCTTTAAATCTTTAAATCCTCTTTTCAGAGGCAGATTAAAGATGTTGGAGGTACTCAGATATGAACGTAGCCTACTGACATATTTTTCCATCTGTGTTAGTAACCGCATAATGTTTCTAACATTTAAATGTGCTGCTGCCTGTCTGAACCAAGACAGTCTTGTGAATAAGATTCTCAATGAGGTTTTTCATGGTTCAATAAAGCTGATTATAATTATTTTGGACTTTAGGTTCATTCTTATCTGAGCTGTGATAGGGCTGGATAGCCTTGCTTCGCAGCAGCATCTGCATGATTCAATGTCTGTAATCAGGCAGATCCATCTCGAAAAACTCCAATCTACAACGATTGTGAGCGACCCAAAGCAGTTGCCCATCAGAGTCCTTAAGAGCAGGAAGAGTTGCGAGCTATGGGCAAGATGACAGCAGGAAGTCACTGCCTTTACAGAGATCAGCACAGACGCTAACAGCTTAAGTAGCAGTTTTATCAGCTGCAGATGGCATTTGTTTTTTAAATGAAAAAAAAAAAAGAAAAACAACTAGCTTCTCTATAGTAAGGATATCTTCTCTCCACTTTCGATAGGTTTGGAGGTTTGTTTTCCGAAGTGCCTTTGCAGTAGCACCCACTTATTAAACATCTGATTGGCCTGAAACAATTATTGTTGATGGAACGATTGTCCAATCCCCTGCTGGATGTGCTTCTGCAAGGTTCTGCCCTCCCCAAATACTTTGTATGGGGTCTTTTCCAGATGTACTAGTGACATATATTAAACCGTCTACCTGTTGCATCATGTTAAGGGCTGTGTGATATGGCCAAAAAATAATGTCTACAACTTCTTTACACTAAACTCAAATTAGGATTTCAAATCCTACAAAGCAAGTTTTGCTGTAACTTGATTTAAAAAATTGGAGCCTTAAAGTGATGTTATGTTGTTATATAGGGGGTGCGTATAAACATTGAAGAATGGATGCTGCACTACATCAACAAATATTAACATTTGCCCTCTTTTATAATCTTTTAATTTTATTCATCCATTATCTTAACTGCTTTATTAGTTGGGGCTGGAGCCTATTCCAGGTGACATAAGGTGAGAGGCGGGGCACATCCTGGTCTGGTTACTAATCACATGATCATAAAGAGAGACAAACAACTATTCACACACACTCACACCCATGAGGCCATTTAGAGACAACAGCTAACCTAACGACTGTGTTTATGGTCTTGGGAGGAAACCTGAGTACCTGGAGAGGACCAATGCAAACCCAGGGTTAAAGGAAAAGTTCGGTTCCTGCAGCTTTTACATTGTTTATAGAATGAAGAACAACAATATACTCACCCAGAAGGCTTTCCTGATGCAAACGGTGCTTCGGGAGATATTTAGATCCAAAATCGAGCAGCGGACACCGATATAATGGTAGCCTGTAGGGCATAGATCGCCGCTCCGAAAAACTGCATTAATCGTCCAAAAACTCATGTTTTTCACCAATATTCCATCATGATTTGCTCCGAAAGGACCGCCATTGCAGCCTGTGTCTCTCCACACAGCGCTGTGTGGCTGAACTAACCTCTGAACTGACGAGCTGTTTACATACTCTTCGCGCATGCGCAGTACTCTCTGGAGCGTTGCGATCGCTTCCTTATCTGTATATCTGTATACTGTGGCTCCAAACTGTAAGGACGTCCATCATATTCAAAGTCCTCCTCCACAACATCTTCATCCCATAGATATTTGTCCATTTTGCACAAAACTGGAAGAAGAAAGTTGATTTGTAGCTGCCGATCTTCCCCTGAAACAATGAGCCGCACTGCGCATGCGCGAAGAGTATGTAAACAGCTCGTCAGTTCAGAGGTTAGTTCAGCCACACAGCGCTGTGTGGAGAGACACAGGCTGCAATGGCGGTCCTTTCGGAGCAAATCATGATGGAATATTGGTGAAAAACATGAGTTTTTGGACGATTGATGCAGTTTTTAGGAGCGGCGATCTGTGCCCTACAGGCTACCATTATATCGGTGTCCGCTGCTCGATTTTGGATCTAAATATCTCCCGAAGCACCGTTTGCATCAGGAAAGCCTTCTGGGTGAGTATATTGTTGTTCTTCATTCTATAAACAATGTAAAAGCTGCAGGAACCGAACTTTTCCTTTAACATGCAGACTGCACACAGAAAGGCCCTGATCAAAACAGCAACCTTCTTTTTGTGACGCACACACACTAACCTGCTGAGGCACCATGCTGCTCCTTTCTTTTCAATTCTTTTTAAATACAAGACTATAAATGTGCCTGTGCAAAAATGTCAGGCTCTATCATTTTGGATAAAGTGAAATTTTCAGCTGTTGTGTCTTTTTGAGGAAAAGGTGTGGGAGGTCAAGAGTAGGTCATGGGAAAACAATCTAAAATGATGTTCTTTAAATCTCATCGCTACATCATCCATGCTGTGGCTGTGACGTGTGTGTGAAAAGATGATGTGATGTGAATTACCTTTTAAATATCACGTAAAGAGTGTGCAAACTTAATTTCATGAATTTTTGATGACTTAAAAGCTACTTTTCTATATTTCCTTTGCCATTACCAGTAAATATTAGCAGCTGACTGCTGGCATTGAACTTAGAAGATGGCAAAAAATGGGGTGAAAGCATGAAAAAATCTAACCCATGACAAAGTATTATTTATCTGCACTGCATCATTTGCTCCATAAATTTAGACTTCTTCAGAATGTGCGTTTAAACTGTGTGTGGAGGACAGAAAGAGTTTTTTGACCTCACCTTTCAGATTCAGGTGCATGGCTCGGTCCACTGTTACAGACACCGGGAAAGACTCTTCATTGCTGGTTACCGTGTGCTGCACAGATGTGATGTCTGGAGTTGTTCTGATAAGCTGCTGCTTGTGTTTGCTCACACTGGAGTTTTTATGTGTAGTAGGAGAAGGGGTTCGATCAGCTGCTTCCGCCTCTTCGAGCAGGAGCTCGTCCTGGCTGTCTGAGTCGATCTGCATGTCAGTTCCTGGTGGGACCGCCACACCGTCCAAATCTGCTGTGAGGGTGATGTGCACCCTGAGAGCTGCGCCCTGTAGGTCGGCTGCTGAGCGTCTGAACAGTGGATACACGCCTGAAAGACGGCAAAACCGTCAGTACGTTTACAGGCACAATAAAGACCAGCTATGTTTTCAGGTAATTCAGGCTTTTCCACGAAAATCCTGTCCTTGTCCCAGAATGCATGCATCAAGATAAAAATCGTGAAGGATATAATTAACAGCTTGTCTAGTTTGGGTCTGGTTCAGGTTTATATGTCAAGAGAAGAGCCATCCCTAACTACATTAACCAAGTGTGTTAATCTGACATTTGAATAATTGAATTTAGTACATTTACAGTCAAATGAAGATGTTTACATGCATTTTAAAGTCCAGTTTTAGTTGTATCAACATGTTAATTCAGCACCAAAGCACTTTCTGAATTTAAAAGAATAATGAATTCTTACCACTTAGAGTAATCCTCTGCTTTGACATCTTTGCAAGCGAGGACAGATCAACAAAAGCTGAGCCCACGAGTCGATCCGTGTCTCTGGGCCTTTGGGTTTTGTCTTTTTTAAAAGCCACCCACATCTCAATCTCCAGCCTCTCCTCCCGCAGATACCATATCAAAGGCTGAGAGCTCCTCAGCTCCACAGTTCTAGTTTCCTGAAACGTCACCGTGGCCTGTTCCCCCTCTTCAACAGAGGGGTGCTTCACCTGAGAGCAGAAGGCCTCCTGGTCGTAGAACTTATACCTGAAGTAGCAGTAGGTGGAGCGCTGCAGCTCACTGTGGCCCGGAAGGAGTACACAGTGAACAGGGATCCACGCTCTGGGCATTGAAAAAGTCAACAACAGCGTTTTCATGCCTTCATCCCAGTCTTCTTCAGCGTGCGTGTCGCTCTGAGCCATTGCCCAGCCCACACCTCGGGCAGCTTGAATGACTCTTTCTCTGTCTGAGTGGTGGGCGAAGTGGATGGAGATCTCAAGGCCCCCGACCAAGGTGTGCTGGGAGGACCTTGTTTCCTGAGGTGTATAAAGTCCAAACCAGCCTGTGATACCTAATGTTTGGAAAAGAATAAATAATGATGTGTGTTCATCAGCAAAACAACATGAGCAGTCAGTCAGTGAGAGTTGAGCATACCTGTCCTCTTATGTATCAGATCAGCCAGCGGGATTTTCATTGTCCCCAACATCACGTCTTTTGGCCTCTGATCAAGTACAGCTGCAACAAGTTAGACACAACAAATTCATAACTTACCAAAGATTTAAAGTCCCATCTTCATAAAAAAGAAACAGAAGAGCTGCTTAAAAAGAAAGTTTTAAAAAGGAATGCACAATATTGCCAGTGTGATGTTGGTATAGGCACACAAATGGCTTCAAAAGCGAAATATCAGGTCTGGGATTGGTGATTATGAACATTTCTGCTGATAAGAGTTTTTGCATAATGATTTTAAGAGACAGATTTTCTGTCAGTAGGTTAATAAATTAGTGTCTATGCTCTTAAAAGAGCAAATAAGGCTTGATTTTAGTTTGATGTTAAACATATGTTTTGCACTTAACACAGCTGTAATAAAAAATTCCTTTCAGTCATGTTTATACACTTGTATCTGCTATATGTCTTGGAACTTAGCATTTTATAAATCGGCAAAACATCAGGCATCAGTTTAAAAAAAAATTCTAATGATGTCAGCATTTGAGAAATATAAATTTTTCGATTCATACTGATACTGCACAGAAGATCCCTGATCCTCATAACAAAATCCCTAACAAATCCTACATCTTCCCGCACATTTGTGCAGAGGTGTAGACATGTTCTGAAGATAGTAACCCCTTTAAATCACTAAAACAAAGTACATAATTCATTTACTATTTGTAAGTATTACTGCTTAACTTAACACCAGTGGCACTCACGAATCCTCTTTAATCTCTTTGTTACTGCCACTGCATGCTGCTCCTTCTCTATCTCTCTACTTCTGGCAATTTTGCTTTAATAAATTCATTTTTTTGCATTTTTCTGTCATGACTGGTTCTTTACTGCCATCAAATAAGAAACAAAGATACTGAATCAATCATGAGGTAAAGAAACAGTATCAGCAGTATCAGCAGTACCAACATTTGGGCCCAAAGAAGGGAAACAGATGAGGACAACATTACCTACACTGAGCAAGAGCATACATTCTTAGATACATTTGATGTTGATGTATAGCTGTTCATAACTCAAAATAGTCTTACATAACCCTTTGCGGCTGTCTTTATTCCAGACAGTGAACACCGCAGAAGCCTCTTCCAGCTGCTCCATCAGGCTGCAGGTTTCTCCACTGCTCCTCTGAAGCAGTAGATCACAGGACACTTCCATGTGGTGGTCAAACTCTGGGCAGAAGGTCCTTGCAGACACTCGGGTGCTCCTCCTCTCACTCTCGGGCAGGAAGGAGAGCTCCACTGTGACATATGGGTTCACTCCAACCCCAGCAAAGTAGCTGAATCTCTCATCTTGTTCTGCCAAAACCCTGAAACAAAGAGACAGAAGGACAATAGTTATCTAAAAATACTGTGATATATGACAGTTATGGTCCTGAATTTCCCTTCTGGGGATCATAAAGGACTATATTATACTTCTGAAAATGAAAAAAACAAATACTCGAAGTGTGTGCAGTAAAAAAGACCATAGTTTGATTGATTGCATGACCTGTGGTTGTCAAGTCCGCATGCCCCATGTACCGAGGCTTTAGTTCTAAATGCAGGAGGCCCAGGTTCAAATACAACCAATGGCTCCTTTCTCATATCACTGCACTTTTTCTCACCCTTACTACAAACTCTGTTTTCCACAGTTCTTTCTTTATAACAAAGGCATTTAAAACCCCAAAATGACTCACCAGAATATAACTGTGTGAACATAAATCCACTCAAGCGTGATGTGATTTGTTTAATATGATTTTAAAAAGGACAGTGGCTGAGTTATACCTTGCGGCAGCTTGCAGACCAGATGCTCTGTGCACCTGAACCACAAGTGTCACAACACGGGCTGCAGCTCCTCTGCCAATCTGCCCTTCTGGTCTCACTGGTCGGTGCTTGTAACGAACACACACGTCTAACAGGCCTACAAAACAGGCAGAAAAGTCTCAATATTTAGGATCAGGATCAATAATGTGTGATCACACCGCAGCTCTGAGTGTCTGTGCACCTGAGGGCTGAGGGTGATGCCCCGCAGGACTGTCTGTCCTTGGAATCAACGGCAGGGAGAATATCTGAGCCTCATCGTGCTGTTTCTGCATGGTGATCATCGCACACAGCTTGGACAGCGGAAGTAACCCTCTGGCAACAAGCTGGTCCCGAACATTTGGATAGTAATATCTGCAGGGACATAAAGACAAGAAACTGATGAGTACAAATATTGTCTGCTGTCAAACTGATATCCAAATCTGAACTGCCGTCTGTTTGTTTGTTTATTAGCAGGATTACGCAAAAACTACTCGACAGATTTTGCTGAAATTTTCAGAAGATGTTGTCCATGGGCCAACTTAGAAATGATTAGATTTTGGTGTTGATCCACATAACCGCCATTAGCACACAATCATTTTTGCTCAATAACTGTCTGACTAATAAACAGATCAACATGATTCCGAGTGCTGGGTGTGGAATTTCAGGGTCAAGGAATCATATTATGATGGCAACTTTATCATGAAACTGTCGCTTATAGATGTAACATAGGGGTGGGCGATATGGCAAACATATCATATCACGGTTTTATAAAAATAAAATCACGATTTTATCACAATTCTTTTTTACGTTGATTTTTCTAGACTAATTTGCATGTTTAACCCATTTTCCCCTATGTTTAACATATAAAACATGTAAAACCCTAAAAGGAAAAAAAATACAATTTAAGCCAAATAAACTTTCTGAACAGGTTTTAATTTAAATAGTGCAGTTTTTATAAAAATGTGCAATAAATGTAAACATAAAAGGTAATGAACAACAAAAAAGTGCACTTTTGTAACATAAAAACTAAACACACCAAGTAGCTTATTGAAAAGGGTCAAATATAAATGCAAACTTAAGTAACTGGTTATTCCTTAAAGTGCAACCATTTAGAACAAATGTTATCAAACTGCAATGTCTCTAATCTGAGTGAATAATACAGCTGCTTTAGAACAGACTTTTGTTCAGACATCTTCAAGCTTTTATCTCCTTTACTCTTTCCACCATGGCTTCACGCTACATGACCAAACAGGAGATTCCACCATGCACTGCGCCTAATGTACTACGATTGGTTAGTCTAGTGGACGTCAAAGTCTCTGCGCACAGACAGACGATCTGACGATCCTTCTCCTTTATGAGATCATCCCCACTTTATAATCCTTAACGATTTAATATCGTCATATCGCACACCACTAATGTAACAGCAACATGTGAGCTCCTTGGTTTGTGGTCTCCAAGTGCTTTAAAGTTGTACACTTTAATAGACCCAATCACAGTACTCTACCTTTACATATGAAAGCTCTTTTACTACGACTGGTGCTGTAGATTCGTCAGCTACATTGTGACCAGCTAAAAATAGTATTTATATTTGTGAACTTTTCTTCACCTAAAATCTATTTACTCAGAGCTCTACAACAGCAAAAACAGCTTTTTTGGGGCTGTCCTCTTTACTGGGGTAGATCTGACAGCCATCACTGTTACTATAATGTATGCACTATTGCAATGTAAAGTATTTACTGCTGACATGTCCCTCACATGATCTCACAGTCAAAATACCAAACTGTGCCTCTCAGTGTTCTCAGGAAAGCAACAGCTGTTGAGAGAAGTAGAGGAGGAAAACACTGATCAGGTGGTTCTGTAATGAATGACACTTCTCTTTGTTGTATTAATGTTTTCTCCCATACATAAAGACCCAACTGTAAGCTTTTTACAATGCTGTATTTATACTGCAACATGCAAACTACAACTTCTGCACTTGTTAAAGATCTTGATGACTACAGTTTTTGGAAAATAAAGTCTAAAGTGATGCCATTTTGTCACAGTTTTTCCAAATATAATTGACAGCAAGCATAACAAACCTGCACCACACTTCAAACTGAACCCCTCCTCCACTGCTCAGGCCCTGACTTGACAGAGAGCTGAGCAGCAGCCTCTGAGCAGGAACCCCTTCAGGAGCTAGAAGCACATGAGTCTCAGTGTGGCCGAAGGCTGGGTCAGGGATGCACAGAGTTGTGGTGGTACGAAACGCCTTCAGGCTCAGGCCTGTTTGAGATAAGACAAACAGGTTTGAGCAAACATGAGGAAGAAAAACAAGGCTGAAAATGTTCACCGTGTGCACAGAAAAGCACTTACTGCTCTCTATGAGGTTTTGGTCCTCTGTAGAAGCACGCTCTCCCTCCTGACAGGGGAAGCTGTACTGGACGTAGCAGTCAGCCTCACCCCACACCGTAGACTGCAGGGGTGTCAGCCCGGTCACTTTCTCCACTCTTATCACAAATACATGCTCCCTCATAATGTCCTTGTGTGGTGCAGTAACCTGAAGAAAACATCATTTTAAAACAACAATATCTAAAGTTTCAGTTAAATACATGAGCATTTTTTTCTTATAACTCCAGAGGAGCTGGTCTGAGGCTCTGAAGGTAATTAAACATTCTGTGAACCTGCAATTAAGTTCAACAATACAAAAGAAAGAAAAATGCTCCAAGCATTGTGTGCTTCACATTAATACCTTTGTCTGGGAATGTGGTTTGTGATCAAGCAGATGAACTGGTCTCACAAGATGACAAACAGAGTCATACTCTTCATCCCTTGTCCGCTGAAAGGCCACAATCTGCTCCGAACCACCCAAGGCCAAAACAACCCTGAGATGTCCTTTACAAGAACCTGAGAAGACATCGATCACCGGCATGTAGCCATCCACCCCTAAAACAGGGTACTGAGCCTGGAGGAGGAGGTGGGCGATCTTTGGATCCCTGGAGAGGAAAAAAGGGAGGCAAATGCAGCCTTAGTTTGACAGGTTTAGTTTAAAAGTCACAAAAAGGTCCTTTTTTAAGCATTATTTGCTGCAATAAATTTAAAAAAAACACTGGTTTCAGGCTACAGTGATAAACTTTATGATGCTGAAGTCAGTTTTATTGGACAAGTATGTTAGCTGAACAAGGACTTCAGTAAACTTCCTCAATATACAACCTCGAGTAATGGTGGTCCACTAACAGCCCGGTGGCTAGAGTGACCCTCCACTAAATTAGATACAGCCCTCAAGTCAATTTCAAAAGTTCAAAAGGTGAACTCAGAAAAATGATGAAAATCTGCCACGAGGTATTTCAGTCAGAATTGTGTTAACACATCCATGTACGCTGATAAATACATATCAACAAGAAAAATTAAATTACTTCCACAAAAGTAAAAAAAAAAAAACACTTGTCTCACTTAATTCTTTTTAATTAATAACATAATATACTTTTCTCTTGGAGCACTTGAAAAGAAATAAAAGTTAAATCAATTAATAGAAAACAACAATCAAGATTTTTGTAATTGCTTCCTTTGCCTGTTTGCTTTTGTAAAATTGTTTTCCTCAATTAGACTAACTGTTAAAATAAAGTCAAACAATAATTAAATAAAAAACCAAAAAAACAGTAGATAATAGTTTATCACATTGAAAAGGGACTTTTTTTAATTATTTTTTTAAACAATATATTTATTGAATTTTGTATTTTTAAGTACAAGACAGGAAATAGAAAATTAGCATATAAGAGTGCCGATGAACAAAAGCACCCAACACACCAACTTATAAACATCCCTTCTGAGACCTATGCCATCCTCCTTATTTTAGACATAAAAATATTATGTACCGACATTGCTAACCAAAAGAAAAGATACATATGAAAGCATTTCATCATTTTCTCTGAGTTGAATTCAAATGTCTATGTTACAAGGTTTCTATCACAGAGAGTTCAAACATTCTTCTACTCCCTCTGAAAAATCAATATTTTTATCAAAAGCAATGAACGGACTCCATATTTGTTCAAACAGGTCCTATTTTCCTTTTTTAAATCTATGTCACCCTCTCCAGAGGGAATATGACAAGCATTTGTCTAATAAAAAATAACTTTTAATTTTATGTTCAGATCATTCAGTTCAGCTTTACTGTTTGGCTTTGAGCTTATAATTGTGAATATGACTGTGAATAAATGTCTGGTATTTATTGTTTTTGTTAAATTACTGGAAAAATCCTTCTTTAACATGGCCCTCTGAATCTGAGATGAACAGTAATGTTGCCATAATGATTATTAAAGGTATCCATACCTGATATATAGGCTACACACATACTCATGATAAAGAAGACTAATAATTGTTTTTTTTACATTACACTAGAATATGTAAGGCTAAGATTAATATGAGAGGTCAGAACTTGTGTACACAAGCCTGTTTAGACAATACTGCAGTGGTGAAGACTGCAGGGGACATAAGTGGTTTAGGTGAGGGAGGAAGTAAAAAACTAAATTTACTCAAAAAGAGTAAAAGAAAACAAGGTCCAAGAGCTGCAGCATGCATTAAATTCGACTGATTCCAACTGATTAGTTGCATTTAATGGTTGTTTCTTTTAGTAAAAGGTGAAGTGAAAATCATCTCAAACATGTCGCAATGCTTACATTTTTCTCACTTTTTGCCTGATTTGTAAGTCTCATATATGTTCTGTATGTTGATTGATATTTTATCTTAAACAAAGAGTTAATTTCCAAGATAAAACAGTCTAATGTCAAGAAACAGATGTACAACAGCTGCTATCAGAATAAAGTGTACCACAGCGCCTCCAAGAGGTAAAAAATCAGTTAATATTTTTTGCCTGGTGAAGTATGGTTGTAAAAGCAGTATTCTTAGTGCTGTTAATCAATTGTTCATTTGGTTTCAAACTTGACTATAAATCTGAGGCAATCCTTTAACAATTTCCATTTTAAGTGAGTTTATTTTTCAAAAAAGAGACAAAAGATAGGAAGTTGATTTCAGGAGGAGCAAAACATCTAAAAAAATCAATTTTCCTTCAGAAAAATAGCAATACTAGACATTTATTAACTGTAAAGACTTTCATCTGACCCTCTGGTATGCATTAACCTTAAATTGTTTTCCCATTTGTATTTCTCTGGATGTCAGAGGAGGGAGGGGGACAAAATATATTGTGCATTTGTAAATTTGTACTTCTATGTTTTATGGAGGAAAAGGTTGTGAAAAAATCTTCAATGTAATTTTGTTTTTTTGTGTTTCTGTTTTAAGACTAACTAAATGAATATGCTTGCCAGTCTGATGTTTTAGTTGTCATTGATGTTTTTGTCTGTTCCAGAAAATAAATGTACTGTTCGAGTTCTTAACTCACCTAAAGGACATGTAAAACTGATGGAGAGGTAACTTGACAAGGCCGAGGAGTCGATCCTGCCCCAAGCTCCCGGCCTTCTGCCACACCTCGATCACCATCACATTGTTCCTCATTCGCTCCAGCAGTTTGGATGTTAAGGCCACAGGGGTCACCTGAGGGAGGCAATAATGGAAAGGTCAAGAGGGTTTCTACGTCTGAATGTCGGCTCTTTGAAAACTGATCTCAAAATGTTTGAAATAGTCAAAGGACCTGATATTCAGGACTGACCTGAACGAAGTTGAAAGACGGATTAGCCCGACCCCAGCTGATGACAGATCTCGTCATCTCATCGCACCAAAACAATTTACAGTTCAAGTACACGTTTGCTGCCTGGCCGAGACCACAGTTAAAGTTCTTTCCATCCGGCACCATCAGCAGAGTGTGTAGCAGGACCTCAGGATCCTCTTCTACCTGATGATGGGCTTTATGAGGAGACATGTGAAGGCCAGGATAAGATGTGGGTTCTTTCGTGGGCTTCTGAGGACTCCAGGCATTTGACTGTGAATCTTCAAGGTGCCCATGTTGAAAGTCATCCCTGCTTTGGTCATCATGTTTGGGCCTGGAGCTGCTCTCTCTCTGAGGACTGGGTGCAGTCTGTGAAGGCGATGTGTCTCTCCAAGACAGCCTGCTTTTACTTTTGTCTGAGAAATCTTTGCTGTTTGCAGCAAGCTCCAGTGACACCTGCAAAATACTTTGTTATAATACCTCAAACATGGGTTTATGGGTAAAAACCAACAGTTGAATCAGATCTTTACCTTGAGTGGTCCAACTGCCTGTGATTCGCTGTTTCTTTCTACACTTAGGACAGGTAAGGCGACGGACTGACGCAGCTGCTCACTCTGAAGGAAAGTGCGCAGAGGGTGAACTGCTCTGCCAGTGAGGACAGGCTGTAAAAAAGAAAACAATAATCTGAGTTAGGGCTGGGCAATATGGCCTAGAAATAACACTCGATTTACGATTTTAATCGATTTTTCCCTCCCTAAAAGAAACAAAACTCTGAGTGACATAAAAATGAAACAAATCAAGTTTTGCCTTTATGTTGTCTAAATGTTTCCCTCTTAAAGTCAAAGTCTGGGTCATAAAAGGTTGATTATGTAGTATAAACGTAGGCAGGTTTGTCTACATAAACACTAAAAGGCTGAGGTATTTTTACAGTACTAGCATGAAACTCTCTGATCAACATTTAATCCACTTAAATAACAAATACAAGCCGATAAAAGTGCTTGTACAAACCCTACAAGGCCAACCATCATGAAAATGTTTTTTTTTTTTTTTTTCAAAAATTGCAACTACATGAAATTGGACTATGGCAAGAAAAAAAATCTTGATTTTTAATTATTTAAATTCTCTGCAGAAAATAATTCGAATTAATCGATTTTTTCCCAGCTCTAATCTGAGTACTTATCAAATTTGTTTTTCTTTTTTTTCTCTTTTAAATAATTACACACAGAAAGTTTTTACTTTATAAAAAACCTCTTTGATGGCTCTGAGCACCAAACTCAGTGTAAATTAAAAACAACACAAAAAACGTTAAAAAATAAAACTGATTTTTAAGAGAACCAGAAATATGCCGCACCGACTAATATTACAACTACTAAATTATTACCAAAATACTAATAAAGGCTAAACTAGACCAATATGTTAACATCAGTGTACAACTGGCTAATAAAATAGTAAATAGTAAAACTGTTAAAGTTTTGTATTTGCAAGTTAACTGCTTGTCCATACTTTGCATTAACAGTACATATCAGTGATAACCTGCAACGGGACCTAACTCTCAACTCCACCAAGTTTGGATTATCAAATAGTATTTGACCATTTTCTCAATGACAAACTGAGGAAGATAAGCTGATAAAAACTGCACAATATTGAATCCTGTAAAATGAATAGATGGGGCCAAATTACACATGTGATGAGAGGCTGGGCTTTCCTTCATTATCATCTAAGGAAACAACTACTTATGCCTCGACAAAGAACTGATTAGATTGACAAGCCAACAACTAAATATGGCTGTTGGCCTATTAGGTCATGGTCATCAGCCCTTCATTCACATTACTGCCTGCCACGCTTCTGCTTTAACTGTCTCTAATGGTCCTTAAAGCACTCAAGTATGTGTGAGCTTCTACACAACCACACCAATCTGTTGAAGGCATCACAGAACACAAGCATTTCTATAAAGGTGACTTCACCATTAAATTAGCATATATGAACATTTAGACAAACAGTTTCACTGTTATTTTCTAATGCACTTAGGCAAAGAAAAAAAAGATTTAATACTTTTTAAAGGGAACAACATTTATTTTCCATCTACAGTCTGCATCTCTTGGTGTACATTGCTCATTTAGGGTGCAAATTTCTACTTTTTTAGTATCATTTAGAGAAAGACATTAACATGAAAAATATTTTATGCAGAATTAAGTTGCCCTTTTTTGTTTATGACTGGCATAAACGCTTATGAAATGAAAATATTTAAAAGTAGTTTTTCCAAATATGCTTAAAACATTACAGACAGTTTAAATAAAAAACAAATTATCAAAAATCAAAAAACCTAAAGAACCTTACTGCTGTCCATAATTTCATCTCTGGTGGCCCTACCAGCACTACCATTTTCTATACAATAACACTAATAGGATGGTATGCAAGGAGAAAATGGGAATGAGAGTGAATATCATAATATCAATATCTACCAAACAAATGTTTTATAAAAGCCACTTACTTTTTTCTGGTCGCTCTTTCGTGAGTAAATCTTAAAAACCAGATCTGTATCCCACCATTGCTTAATGGTTGCTGCACTGAAGTGGACTGGAAACACAGTGTGCTGGTGGAACTTGACCACTAAATAAAACAAGGAGTTAGCCGTACATCAGATTCAGAGGAAAAAAAGCATGACATTCTGATTTTCACTTTAGATATAGAGATCGTTATAGTCATACCTCCACCAGTAACTGTACTGGCAACAGCTCGAGTAACCTCTCCTTCTCTGCTCTTACTCTGATCATGTCGACTGGACGTTGAAGCCTTGGGGAATGCATATTCAATAAAATATGTGCTGATGGAAAAGAAGGGACATATCAGGGACTTAATTTATTAAAAATACATTCATATATTACAAATGAGTTGCAAAAATGTCTCATTCCTACCATTTCTTGCTGATAACTGGTCGAGGAGGTTTTCCTTTTTGTGAACTTTTTCTTGGTGTGTTGTTTGCACTCCCTGAAGGAACCGTTAGGGACTCGATGGTCACTCTAGCAAGCCGGATCAAACTAAGTGAAGGGATCTGCTCAGATCTAAGGCCACGAGGAGCATCATCAACTGCAGACCGGAGCTCTGAATTTAAACTGCAGAGAAGAGACATGGAGAATAATCATCTTTAACATACAAATAATGTTACTATGTGTCCTGTATGATAAATTTAATGTATTGAGCATGCTGATATAAGTGCTGATTTTGTCAGACTTTCAGATCTTTAGGGATATTTTATTAGCTGTACATTTGCTGGATTCGATGTCTGTCATCAGGCAAATTCGTACAGCAAAGATTCAGTATCCAACAATTGTCCTCATTGTCCTTTTGACAACAGGACAGTAGCTACAAGCGTCTGTAAATTAAACTAAAAGTACCATTCTCATTCACTCTTTCTGGAATCTTGCCCAGATGGATGTGAAATATATCCCATGAACAAGTGAAACACTTCAGCTAGGGTATCAGGTTAATATTAAAATACAAAAGGATAAAATAAGTTAACCCCACAAATCAAATCTCTTCGGAAAAAAATGCAGGCTACTGTCAACCCGGTACAGACTGACAAGCACTTAAAGCTTCTTACTGCTCACTTATCCTGGATCCAGATTGTCTCAGCTGATTTGACTGCTTATGACCAGAAAATGCTGCTCCTTGATCCACAGCATCTGGGTTTTCTGGTGTTACATCCGAAATCTGAAAGACAAGAGGACAACAGTTGCTAGAAATTGCCATCTTAAAGTCTCTACACTTTTTTTTGGATCATGTTGTGCTTGCAGCAGGTTGAGCAAGGCAGTCTGGACAGCCCTTCCGTCAGCACGCTTTTCCAATTCTTTCAAAAACTTTTTGAGGTATGACAAGGCCAGACGAGACACGATTCCCTCTAGCAAGCTCTGGTTTTGTTCAGTAAGACATGCCATTGTTCCAATTATGATATCAACTCTGACACCCTCCTTACTGAAGCAGTTGCACTGATGTTTATGTATTTTATTAATCCATGTGATAATCAGCTTGCTCTCGTCCTTCCTTGGTCAAGCCAGGTCTTTATCTGGTTGCTTGGCCTTTTAAAGGCAAATGTTGTGAGCCATCCAAGCTAAGAAATTGAGAAATGAAGTACCTAACCATACCTTCCAATTCAACATGCACACTTCTGTTCTACTTACAGGGGTCTTGTAGAACAGATTTTCCAGTAAGCTCTGATCGTACTGAGGGTCATTGAGCTCACTATCTCCACACACACTGCTATGGCCAGAGAGAGATCCAGGTGAGGAGCTATTTCCATTCCAGAGAGGCAAAGGGGAGGTGTTTATGCTGGAAGAGAAATATAAATTAAAGAACAAGTCCGAGGGAATAAACTGCCTACATGTTAACTTTAGGCATTAATATGCGTACCTGCCAAGGAGCAGATCCACAGCTCTGTTATCAATGTCGGCAGGACAGTCTAAGCTACTGTCTTTGACTACAACATCCTCGGAGAGCTTCAGGGCTGAATCAGCATGAATTATATTTTGAAGAAACATCCCAGAGGGAGGAGGAGAGGGCCTGCTGACAAAGCGATAAAGCGTGGACTGTGCATTAAAATAAGCACAGGACAAAGTGTTTTGCTTTTACAAACTTTTTTACTGATGTACCTGGTTGTTGGCAGGATGTTATCCTTTGGGAGAGGCAGCGGTGCGTCCTTTAAAGCCAGGGTAGAATCTGTGTCACAGGTCAAAGCTGATACGACCATTGAATTTCTCAGCTTGTTTCCACGCTCAAGAAGAACTGACAAAATAATGAGCATTTAAAAAATACACATAGCAGTTGAATATAACCCATTTCAGTTAATCTGTAACTAACCTGAGAGGATGTCATTAGTTGTTTGGCCACAAGACTCCTGACGTGAGGGATTCAAAGCTGTTTGACTCTGTCGAAGGGTGTTTGTTTTGGGAAGCCTGTTTTCCAAAGTGTCATCTTTGCCTTGGCCTTTTTGCTCAGTTTGGAAAAACAAGTGGTCTTTCCCTCTGAAAATATACATAACACTTTGAGTCCATACTTATTCTCTTAAGGCCTCTTTAATATTGAGAGTAAATAGAAGAAACCTTGGTGTGTTTCCACTGCTGCTTCTGGCTGACAGTGGTCTGGGCTGAGTGGGCACTGTCAGTGTGGTGACCTGAGGTACTTCAGTGCTGGTATCAGTGGCTGGACATGAGCTGCTGCTGTCATAAGCTTCTGTCAGAGGCTCAAGGGCAAGGGAAACCTGAGGGTAACAACAAAGTGGATATAAAAATATTCATTACTGCATCCTTTAATCAACACAGTATCTGTTATTCTTGTGATTGATGGAACATAATACATGATTTTGAAAGATTCAAAGATCAACAGTTGTTTTTCACCCTAAACCCTGCAGTTGCAACATCTTTTCAGTATGGCCTAGCATTGACTGGTACCTTGAAAACTTTGCTCATTAGGTCACTACAGAAAAACTAAGTTTCGGTTGCAGTACATACTAGGAAGCACACAGAGAATGCAAACCTCTGCCAAGGTAGCTCACATATTGCTGTTTCAGCTATAAGCAAGCAATAGTTCCAGGATAAAGTTACCATCATAATGTGATTCTTTGACCATGAAAACCCACACCTAGCACTCAGAAACATGTTGATATCATTATTAGTCAGACATTTACAAAAACAATTGTTCACTAGTGGTAGTTATCATTTCTAAGTTGGGCCATTACCAACATCTTCTCAAGATTTCAGCAAAACCCATCCTATCAGGGAAAACATACACTGGCAAAAACATAACCTCCTTGGCGGAGGTAATTTCTGACATTATTCCACACTCACAGCTTATGGCAGGCAAAGGTTTATTTCCACTTACCTGTAACTCTCCAAGCTTTTCAGATGTGGGAGAAACAAGGGTGTAAAATCCACTGATAGGGTGTGAGAGAGACAGATGGGAGATGCCAGCAACCTGGGTCCTTGCAATCGGCAAATGATCTGGTTTAGTCAGCACCTCCAGCACCAGGGAGCCCATGTCTGCTCATCAATCACATGTCATTGATTCATTAACATGCCTTTAATAGAAAAGAAAACCCCCAAAGTTTAGATCCTTTGTACTTATACCTGTCAGATAAGAGGTGAATTGCTTTGGCCCACAGCGGATAGGGAAGCGGGCAGTGGTCTTGATTGTCTTCTGCGACAGCTGTGATCCATCTCTCGGTAGGAAGTGAGTCCCATTGGATGACTCTCCCCACCAGCGTAGCCTGATGAATGTTGCAGACGGAGGTGTATGAACCGTCCATAACACTCGGCTCACAGTCACCCGCAGAAAGCATCGTAGCTGACCTTCGACCAAAGGAGGAAGGCTTGTGGATGGGGACACATCACTGGGAACTGTAAAGAGTAGAGATTTTAATCACAGCAAAAAAAAAAATGCTAAATGCTATAACTGGGGATAATAAAGTAGAAAACAGGTACATAATTTAGCACCCAAGTTATCATTTTATTTTCCACTGATTAATTGAAATGTTGCTTCAGAAAATGAAAAATAAAATGTCAACATTTAGCCCACACTTAGTGACAGGGGGTATTTTGCTAGCTTCTAAATGTAACAAGAAGTTTTTTGGAACTCTAAAATTAACTGTGATTGCTTACGATGAAAAAGAATTAAGTGTTAATCAACAGTCTGTTCATACTTTAAGCATCTGTTCTCAGTTATGCATTAAAAATCACATTGTCTTATTATTCCATAAATGATATCCCGAATGATGACATGAAGAACAAGGCTCTTTAGTCGGGATGACTTTATTTATGGATACCAACATTCAATATTTTCTTCCTTAGTAAGCATAATAAACAAATACAACTACCTGAAACTTTACCAACAAAGAGAATACAAGAACAAACATCCCAGCTTAAAAGGAATAGGTAATATTTCCTGACGTAGCAATGTTATTTGTATAGCTGGTTAAGAAGACTGATGTTACTGACAGCTGACGTAAACAGCTACTTAAGTTAGCTGTGATGCTAACTTGCTAAGCTAACAACAGTTCACCTTTCTTTTTGCTGCCTCCTGTCTTCACTGACTTCTGGTTTTTGCTCTTCATCCCGTCGCTCAGTAAACATGGATAATAAGTGACAGCCTAACAGTGCTGGCAGGGGCAGAAACTTTAGCAGGCATGATTTCTTTCACTTCGGCTTATCAATAATCCGTTTAACTTAGCAGCAAGGGCTACGGACGTAAACACAACCGAACGGCAGCGCGCTCAACTGTTTCCGAGCAACAGCTTCGAAAGTCCCGCCTCCTCTGCCGCGAATCTTCACTGATGCATTCTGGGAAGCTGAGTTTTAGTAGTTTGGCAACAAACACATTAATAATGCAGAGTTTGAGGTTTTTATTCCCCCATTCTAACTAGCTTCTAGCTCCTGAAAAGAAAGTCAAGGTAAATGTAGCTACACTGTATGTAGCCAATTGGGAGAAGACAGAGTTTGGTACCTTATCGAGCCAGTTTCGTATTTTGTGAAAATATTCCATACCATTAATTGTCAAGTATGGCTCGGCCTACTCCCCTCGCTTTATTTACCACATCGGCGATTTTTACCCTTTTAAGAGGGACTGGAGCAACCTTTGTATTTATTTTTATTTATTTCGATCACGTAAACAACAATGTACAAAAATTAAAAATAAAATAATAAAGCACACATGTATACATACATACATACATACATATACATACACAGTACCTATATAGATAATAATAATCATAAGGAAATAAGTGCACAGTAAAAATGTGTACACAAAACAGTAATATCTCGTAAGCAACCTAACAACGTAACCTTAATTATATAAATAACAAAAGTAACATTATGTTTATTAATTGTTTCATTGTAGTTTTCCCTATTATGGTGAGCCAGAGCCAGGATAGAAAACGTAAAGTTAGCCTCTGTTTTGCCCAACTTCACCACTGTTGAATCTGCTAATTCAGTACTTTTAAACATTATCATCTCATGTTCACATTACAAACACAATAACAGTTAAAACAACTCTACTAAAGTAGAAGGATTTATTCTGGAAATATGTATATCTCACAATTGGTCAGTCTTGTTAGGAAAAATATTTAATATTAAATAAAGAACTCCTATCTTATACCATAAAATTGTCTCTCACACCTTTTAATGTTATTCTGTTTTTGGACTGCTTTATAACAAAGTCGCAATTTCTTTTTATTCACAATTTGAGGCACTTGAGGTTAATCAAACCAAATAGCAGTAAGATGCATGGCAGAGGGGTTGAACTCCATCAAACCTTTTGTCCTTTGAAAAAAAGTTAGGTGTGGATTTTGAAGTGATTTCATCAAAAGCACCACACTACATTTAAAAAGGAAAACTGTCCTCAAGCAGCCTTATGTCATCACCAGCAGAGGGCGACACTGACCTTCCAATGTCAGAAAGTGAGCTATTAGATGTTTCTTTTTGGCATTTTGACAGGACTTTATTTTTGTCCTGCTTTCTGTTTTTTAACTGTTGTTTGAGAAGATTAAAATGAAACTGTATTGCATTCATGGTTGAACATCACATGTGTAAACTCTATACGAAGCAATCAACCACTTAAAAACAATTCCATGAAGAAGCTATTTAAATGCTTCAAAAGCCTTCTTTATAATAAAAAGAAAAACTGTATTTATCAACTCACATCCCTGCACGTGCAGCGGTAGACCCATGTTCCTGTGATGTGTGCTTTAGACAGTGTGCGCTTCGTTTGTGCATAGCAACAGTCATGTTTGTTTTGGTGATCACACTGGCAGAGAGGCTACGGTTTGACTTCGAGCTCCTCAAATTGTGGACAAAAATGTGATTGTACTTGTGGTTGATCATGTTTCTGATTTAATTTTGTTTCTACAAGGTCAGCACATAATTAAGGTGATAATTTGCATCATGGACAGGTAAACAATGTGGGACACAGTAACAAAGCTTAGACATTGGGAGTTGATGCCTGCAGTTACATGGATAAATGAACTGAGTCCTTGTAATGTATTTGACTACTGCATGAATGCACAGTATGTTTCTATACTTATACCATATGCAGTCTCAAATGAACTAAGCATTTATTTCATTCTGTAGTCTTGTAGCTAAGAACATCAATCCTGAGTCTTTATTATTAAAAATAGCCACAAATAGTCTTATTAACTTAAAGAAGTCTTGCTGTTTGGTTTCCATGCAGGAATGTGCAAAATGCATCCTGTATGTGGGTCATTCATATATTTTCAGTGGGTCAGGGTGAGCTTGGGGAGTATGCATGTTTGTGTACACTGTGGGGAGCAGGACGGGAAACATATATCACTGTTGGCAGCCAGTCATCCTTTTTTTAAGGTAACTCAATCTGGAGGATGACCCCCCCCAAAGGTCACATATATGGGCTCTTTAAGGCACTGTAATGCTATCAACTCGCACTGTTTTCAAACTTACAGAGACAAATCAATCTGGGAGAAATGCAGACAGTCTAAGTTCAAGCATGAAGTCTGGTTCCCAATCATTTGGCATGCAGAGTGATTAATGAGGGCTTGCTTCTGAAGTTCAATAATAGGCTGTCACATCTGGTTCATCTATTTCTTCAGACAGACATTTTTATGAAGTGGCTTTATTCAGTCAGCAGAGAAAAACAGGCACAATCAAAACAATGATTTCTCTGACTCATGAACTGCAGACTTGAGGTTGGAGACAACACATTAAAGATGAGGTTGAAACAAACAGACTCTTAATTTGCATTTTCCATTAACTGCTTATTTCTAACTTCAATATTACCACAATTTCAGGCACTCTGGGCATTGTTTTCTGATAAAACAGAGTTAATGTTAGAGCTCGACTAGACAATTTACTTGACTTCTCTCCTTGCCCTTGTGGACACAGACTTCAAACCCTACAACACCATGTGGCAAAATGCCCTCTTTTAGCTAGTTATTATGGACCTTCAGCCAGTTAAGCTTGCCAAAATGCAGTTAGCTGGTGTTATGATAACAAGCACACCCTGTTGTAATAAAAATGCCGGCACAGCTGGAGAGGCTGACAGCAGTAGCAGTGGTTAGCAGAAGTCCTAGATAGCAGGTTAGTGAGAGAAAAGCAGACAGAATAGGAGTTTCTTCATGGTACTGTTCAACAATAGTTATCACCACCAAATAATACCATGTCTCCATGGTGCTATATAAAATAATCCCAGGAGTTGACAAATAATATAGACATAACCTGCACCAACTAGTCATTTAGTAAAAGAATCCTCTTCACTGTTGTGAAGATGCAGGGGTGGCCACTGAGAGTGACAACTGCTTTTTCCTACAGCCTAGACACGACAAAGTCCTGTGTGGCATTGGTGAAACTTTAATATTCTAACTGTTACACTATGAATTTCTAATGGTACTAGTGAGAAGGCTGATCTATATTGATGTGTAAAATCTAGGCTGTAGCCGACATTATAGGCCTCCATAGCCGCAAAAGGCTGCAGGGACCTACACAAGTCGCATGACATGCTGTTGCTAAAAAATGCACCTGTCAAAATGACACAGACTGCAACCCCTGTGATTAAACTGCAGAGCTCATCAGATGACTGCTGGCTTCTAAGTAAAGTCTAAGGTCATTATGGTGTACAGCCTGGCCTGGGATGAACCAATTCCTTAGATCAATTTGCTGTTATATTAGAGGTGCACTTCCTCCTGCACGTCTCTTTTTAAGAGTCTAAAGAAACAGAAAAATCTTCCAACCTCTGGTTCAACTGATTCAGTCGTTACTTTTCTTCTCCTTGGCGCCTCTTCTTTTCCCCCTGGCAGTAATTACAGTTTAAGTATTACTTTTGTACCTCAGCATCATATGTTCGTTTTCAGTTGCCGTGGTTTCTAGAACACAGACAAGCAGATGACAAGGTCAGACTGGAAAAGAAATTATGCTACTGACCCCTGCTTAAGTAGAGTATGAGAGAATATGGACACACTGGTTCACAAGCACGCAGCTCGTAGGGGCACTGCAGCATAGGGATGGCATGGCTGTGGTATAGAATAAATCAGACATCATGGTTATCCAGTAGCTGAGGACAACCTGTCTTATTTTGGCTGTTCGGCTGTAAGGTTAAAGCTGAGAGGAGGTCCAGTTGGAGTGTATGCATGTTGGAGGAAAACAGATGTTTAACTTTATTGTCAAGGTGTGTTTGTCAAACATTGAGAAATTCTATTTAACATAAAGTCAGTCTGATAAAGGGCCAGTTTACACTCCTTACGTGCTTGTATTTGTGCAGAGCAGGGTTAAGTGTGAACAAATAATACTAGACTTTGTGATCACTTTGCTCCAAGACAAGGAGAGATAAAATGTCTAAAAAGGCTCTGGTTTTGGTAATATGAAATTTATAGAAGTGAACAGTGTAGTTAGAGAAGTCATGGGGGATAAATGGAGGTGGGGTGTGTGACTGTGAATGCGCAGTCTCCTCATTGGATATGACAGCAACTGTAACATTTTTCCCTGTGTTTGTTATTATAATCCTCCCACACAACAGAACAGGAAGTAAGCTTTACAGTTCATAATGGAGTAAAGGAGGCCTCCTCTGGCTTGATTGGCTGCTTTGGTTAAAAGTGACACTGACAAGCACTGCAGCTTGAGCTAAAAGTGGAAATTTTTAACTGCTCGAGTGCCAAAAATTGCTCTAAAGACATTGTCAGCAGTTTAGAAGAGTACCCAACAACTGCCGTCAATCAAACTTGTGCACTCAATCATTTAAAGCAGCTCTGGGATGCCAAACTGCATTAAGATGAGCTGATTTGTAATGGCAGACCCTGATTAATGCCCAGCACAGGAAGAGTTCAGCATAAGATGTTCTTTTTTAAGCCAGCAGGAGCAAACAACCTTTCACAGTGAACTAAAACTAGCACAGTGTATGAAGGGCTTCTCTCCACACTGCACAAACTGGCCAGCAGAGCAGGAGAGCATTTTGCCCCTGGGGGGCTGAGTGCAAACTGCCTGTGCGATCCGTGTCCATTGCAGCTCCATACTGCACGCTCCAGGCTCCCTGGGGCCCGGACTCCAAACACAGATGCAGGCTTCTCCACACCAGCTCTCACCCCTGCCCGTGTGCTCTCTTTCTGACTCTCTCTCACTCTCAGCCTGTGAGTTAGCCTTCAATTGTAGAGGCAGGCTCTTGTACTCCAAGGGGCCCGGCTGTGGCTCCACCCCCCCTCACTCCTCAGGATTCAGGCTGCAGCGATGGTGGAACTCTTGGCCGTACTCGTGGATCCACTTGTTTGCCACTGGCACAAACACAAAGAAGCAGAAGCCTTTAAATCAGAATCATTCCAAGGTTTTGGTAACTGTCTTTGACAACTACTGTCATAACACCAATTTGTGATCACATAAAGGGAAGCTTAAAATAACAGCCTTAAAAGGTCAAAGCAGCTGCTTCGTAAAGATTAATATTCTCTTGGTAGTTTTACTGGATCCCTGACATGTTTCAGCATCCAAGGCCAACTAGCAGCAGATGTTCATCTTCCAAGACAGGCACTCAGGGTCTGACCTCCCCCTTTGTAACATCTCTAAAGGCATAACGCAGCTCAGATGTGACCTTACTTGAGTGGCATCAGCTCCTGTGTAATAGGAGAGCTAAAAAACAAACTGGGATTATGATGAAGAGAAACCATTCCCGTTAAAAGAGATCAAGTGTTCTGAGGCATCTTCATATTTTCCAACCTCAAATCACCTTTGATGTTCTTGGCTCCATCACTTTTTAGTTAATATTCGAAATCTTACCCCATTTATCTCCAATGAGGACAGGGCAGCCAGCATGCAGAGTGTCTTCGTCTCCTTTGCCGTTTTTATGCAGATTCCACCAGAAAACCGCTGCTCTCTGTTAAAAACACAACACTTCTGATCAAACCAAGGAAAAACTGCTCGGTCAAAACCAAGTTTGCAACATAGTGATTACACAGACTTGTATTTCTTGTGGATGAACCCCTGAGGCCTTTAAAACTCAGAAAATGTGGATTTTTCTCATGAAATGTTCTCTTTTGATTATTTATATGGAAGCCCTGGTAGTTTGCTTGGCTGTTTATACAGATGTGGATCATAAATTAGTAAAATACACTGATATGTCTTACTGTGTGTGTTAATATATACAGTACACTTATTGACCACTTCATGATGTACACCTTTTAACTGCCTCCCGCTAATCAATCATTCCCATGGCAGCAACTCAATGCATTTAGGCATGTATAAATGGTTGAGACAACAGTTCAATTCAAACTAAGAATCAGAATGAGGAAGAAAGGTGATTTAAGAAGCTTAAGAGTTTGGCATGGGTGTTAATCTTGATTTTAGGTCTGATATTTCACATAAAACCATCTCTGAGTTTACAGAAAGTGGTCCAAAAAAGAAAAATATCCAGTGAGAGGCAGGTCTTGGGGCAAAATGCCATGTTGATGCCGTAGGTCAGAAGAAAATAGCTTCGGTGGTTGGAGATAATAGACAGGCAACAGTAACTTAAGAAGCTACTCATTACATTCAAGGTATGCAGAAGGACATTTCTGAATGCACAATAAGTTGAATCTTGCAGTAGATGGGCTTCTACAGCAGACGTCAACACCTGGTGCCACTCCTGTCAGCTAAGAACGAGAAACTGAGGCTTCCATTCACATGGGATCACCAAAATTAGACAGCAGATGACTGGAAAATGTTGCCTGGACTGATGAGTCTGGATTTCTGTTGCAGCACTCAGATGGTAGGGTCAGAATGTGGTGCTAACACCATGGAAACATTGAACTATTCTTGTATCAACGGTTCAGGCTGGTGCTGCAGGTGTAATGCTGCAGGGGATAGTTATAGATACATTTTGGGCCCTTTACTAAAACCTTAAAGGCCACAGCCTCCTTATTTTAACCACAGCCTACAGATTTTAACTTTAGATTCATGTTTTCTCTTTTGAAATATTTCAGAGTTAAGGGAATCTTACCACGGCTGCTTTAAGGGGAGAATGCCTGATCAGCAGCAGGAGCAACAGACAAGTTGACAAAAAAAAATTCCATGGTGATAGTCAAAGATTCTGCATTTTTGGTTTATTGTGATTCACGTTGTTTATGTGATTGTCCAGCAGTTGAAGTAGGTGATAAACTCACAATGCACAGAGCTTCTCTCAGCTGCAGACACACGAGTTTTTTCCTGTGGTGACTGGTTTCCTGACTGGTAGCTTAAGGCATTTATTTGGATCTACTAATCTACCAATCACTGTTTCTTTGATAATGTGCCTAGAGAAAAACTGTAGCAGATTTTTCATCATGTTAAACAGCTTTTTTCTGTAAAGTAGCCTTTCCAACATATATCTCCATATCCAGATTAAATCTTAGCACTCAGGTTCTTGAAACTACCAGTAAATGGCTCTAATAGTCCCTTCAGAAGTATTACATACACAGTGTAAGAAGAACGAGGGGGTGAGATCCCAACAAGATGAGAGGGGAATTCTCAGGGATGATCCAGTAAACCTTAACCTGCAGCTGGTGCCTTTACAACCTCCCCTATAGCTTAACTTCACAATAAGCAGCTCTATGTTTAAAACCTCATGGTTGTAGTTGTTGTGATTTGACCCTTTAGCTCTTTGACAGCTGCTGCAGATATAGTGAGTGAGGTCCAGAGGAAAACAGCAAACAATCCAGCTCGAGACAGAGATGACGTGCAGACAAAAGAGAAGACTTTAAATTCATCCCAGAAAAGCAGAGTGATTACCTCAACGACAGGAACGCTGAAGTTGGCGTAGATGAAGGCTGTGGACCCACCAGCCTCCACTGAGCTGAGCTGTTGGAAAAGGACATTCTTTCAGAGTTGTGTCTTCTGTTTATGAGTTCATGTTTGTGAAAGGCAACTCCCCCTGTGGAATTTTTTTAAAGCCTTGCACAAATCAGGTTTCTCTGGATATTCAAGCAAATTCTATATCAATTTTCATGGATTTCAGGATTTAATAGTCTATGTTTCAAAAAATCTTAAAGTGCATTTAGCATTACATATCATGTGATAGAGGAGTGTGAGAAGAGTTCGAGTTGATTTTGTAAATTTAGATGGATTCTGATGACACTGGTGAAAATAATTTATTTTGTGTTTTTTTTTTTGCTCAAACCACTTCTGTAAGGTATTGTTAAATGGAGTGCAAGCTGCGACAGTATATAAGATGCAGTCTGTTTTTGAAGGTTTCCTCCTTTATGATGGTTTTATAGTGTTAAGCAAAGCAACAACATGCAGTCTATGTGCACTTTTTATTACCATCTTGTTTTAAAGGAAAACTTCGGTTTCTACAGCTTTCACATTGTTTATAGAATGAAGGAGAACAGTATACTCACCCAGAAGGCTTTCCTGGTGCAAACAGTGCTTAGATATTTAGATCCAAAATCGAGCAGCAGACATCCGTATAATGGCAGCACATAGGGCATACAGCGCCGCTCCTAAAACTGCATTAATCGTCCAAAAACCCATTAGTTTCCCCAATATTCCATCATGGTCCGCTCACGCTACTCCTCCATTACAGTCTGTGTCGCCCCAGACATGTTTTTGTAACTGTGCCGACCTCTGAACTGAAGAAGAATGTATGCCTCCGCGCCTGCGCAGTACTCTCTGGAGCGCTGCCTCCGCATCGTCCTTTCGATGAGCTCCTCATCTGTATACTCTGGCTCGAAACAGTAAGGACACCCATCATATTCAAAGTTCTCCTCCACAACATCTTCATCCGATAGATATTCGTCCATTTTGCACAAAACTGGAAGAAGAAAGTCGTTGTGTAGCCGACTGTCTTCCGCTGAAACAATAAGCTGTACTGCGCATCTGCAAAGCAAACGCTCTTCTTCTTCAGTTCAGAGGTCAGCACAGTCACACATGTCTGGAGTGACACAAACTGTTATGGAGGAGTAGCCCGAACGGACCATGATGGAATATTGGTGAAACTAATGAGTTTTTGGACGATTAATGCAGTTTTAGGAGCGGCGCTGTATGCCCTATGTGCTACCATTATACGGATGTCTACCGCTCAATTTTGGATCTAAATATCTCCCGAAGCACTGTTTGCACCAGGAAAGCCTTCTGGGTGAGTATAATGATCTCCTTCATTCTATAAACAATGGAAAGCTGCAGAAACCGAACTTATCCTTTAACAAGTGGCATTCTTACTTTGACCAGTCACCCAGAACAGAAGATGTGTCAGTCTAGGCTAATAACTGTGAAAACAGGCCCACAGCCTGTTGAATCATCCTGCCCTGGCACTTGTTGTCTTTAACTGAAGAATTTTATCAATCAAATGAATGCTTTGAGGTGTATTTCCTTTACAGCAAACCACAGTTTTATTCAAATGTGGAAATAGGACCCAATGAAGAAGAGAAGCTGTTAAAATGAGGCACTAGCCTGGTCTATGTTGCATGTGTTTCAGTATGCTTTGAATGAAAAGTCTGGGCTTGGATCTGTGCAACTTGTACCAAGGGTAATGATAAAGCATTTTGGTCCATTTATTGCACTAATATGTTAGGGAGCGCTAAGTTTTTAGGAAAAGGGCTATTCAAAGTTTAATTCAATGGATGTAACAGCTTACCTTGCAAAATACAAACACATGCAAAGGACAGGATCAGTATGGAGATAAAAAGACCTTTCTTGTCTGAAGAAGGTAACTAAAAAGCTCCTCACGAAGGCTTTAGGTTAAAACAATTAAATGACATCGACATTAAAAAAATAGAAATAGGACATATGAGGGATGACAGATACATAGATACAACTTTTTAGTTAAAAATTGTTGGATGGCTTGTTCGATATAAAAGTTTAAATTTAGGAAGTGGGGTCACATCTCAGGTTTCTCAGGAAATATTTTTCCAAGTCTAGCAGCATTCACGGAAAAGGAGAAGCAGGAACAGAAATTGGCCCATGAACCTATGACTGCTGTTCGGCTCTCATGACAGTGAGAGCAAAAATATAACTCACATAGATCATGAAGGTGGCCAGTCGATTCCCAGTCTTGAGCTTGAACACGGGACTGGAAGGTGACTGGAGGGGAAATGGACACAGTATTAAAGAAGGAAGGGAATGAAACAGATTAACACAAATAACTGAACAGATCATTGTACACTGAACTGTTGTGAGCTATACGTACCTCTTGCTGATGCGGTACTCCACTGTTGCCTGTTTCTCACCAGACGCCACAACTGATCTTCTCAACTTTAAGACAGAGAAAAAAATCATAGTTCAAAATCATAGTTCACTCAAGAGGGACCTGGCATGGCAGTCTGCTGCTGCCATGCCAGGTCCCTCTTGAAAAAGAGATTTTAAATCTCAATGAGGCTTTTATCTGGTTAAATAAAGGATATAATAATAATAATAATATTGTAACAGCTGCCTAGTTTTAGAACAACTGATCCCATATTTCTAGGTCCAAAAAATGAATCCAGTATTGATGCTGTGACCGTAAACCAGAAGACAGAAAATCAATAAAGTGGATTGACAAAAGCAAAATGCTTAACAAAAGTTCTTAAAGATAAGATAAGATATACCTTTATTAGTCCCACAGGGGAAAATTCCAGATTTACAGCAGCAGCAGGATACAAGAGAAACATCAGAAAGATTTACAAATGAAACTATAAGTAATTGGAATAAAATAGAAATAGCATAAATACAACTCAATGAAAATAAATGAAAGAGCATGAACCTTTCAGTAATATTAACAATATTTAACAATATATATATGAAAAAAAACTTGGTCTAGTTGGGTGAGTTTAAAAAGATTGAGTTGTTCAACACAAACTAAGGCATCAGGTTTTATGGAGTTCCCATATGAGTGTCTAGTTTCATGTTATCTTTACCGTTAGGTCACATTCTGTACAGTATCTGGAAGAGAGTCAAATAATCCAGATGTTTTCAGACTGAGCCTGCCTGCTTAAAGTGAAGCTCCAGTGATGTATTGGGGCTGCACAGATTTCACACAGTGTTCTGGTTATGGCATACATATTTCCGGATTTAAAACTGGCACATCAACTGAGAGCAAAGAAAAAAATCTAGACAGAGAAATAGATTTGAGAACAGTTTAGCAAGTCAGACTCAAAACTTGAATGGACAAATCTTTAAAGGGGAAAATCTGAGTCAAGAAGTTCGTCATGAAGAAGCAGAACAATCAGAGTCCTGTTAGGAAAAGGGCAGCTGCATGAAAGCCTCAAAAGAGATGCTGATACAAATCATGAACAATGTTAAGAATAGGCTGATGCTAAATGAATTCTGATCACTTCTTTGAACTGCACCATACCCCAGGCCTGTTTTCAATAAGGCCACAAGTTGACATAATGATGAAATAAGTACAGGGATTTCTATCCATGCAGAGGATGGAAAGCACACTGAACAATGCCAAAACCTCATAGAAACTATAAGGCACCAATCAAGTTAGCCCACTAATACATCCCACAAATATTCCCTAATGTCACAGAGTCAGCAAAGAGAGAGAGAGCAGCTCTGTGAGTTTCCAACAAATGAGCAGAAAAATGTGAGATTCTTTCAGATAAATACTGAGTCTTCATGAAAGTAGACAGAGTATTAACCAGTGGAGCCCAGCAGGGGGATGTGGACAGTTCAGCGCTCAGACAAGTTTTCCTAGTAATGTATCCCTGCTGCCTTTAAGCTTTGCTAAATGTTTGGAAGTGAACCAACTCTTCTTCTATAGGGTCTTTCCAGAAGGAAAAGGCTCACGGTTGGCTGAGAACCCAGCAGCCAGGAAGCCCAGCAGCAAGTAATATTTCCAATTGAAGTACAGTCTCACATTTAAAGGTTTAATTTGAAGCATTCTGCCTTTTAACTTTACTGAAATCAATAGATAGAGAGTGACATGTAAGAAGAAAAAGTACAACTCTCTCTGGGTTTGTTGTCTTCAGCCTTGTATTAACATTTATAGAATGCACTCTGCCTCTTAAGATAGTTTGTTTTGCTTCTAAGACTGACAATTACATATTTTATACATATTTAAGCCGGTTGTGACAAATGGCATCAAATCACTCCTGTCCTTGCGTCTTTTTATTGGCTTCCTGTCCATTTAAGAATTGATTTAAAGATTTAACACAGGTCTGGCCCGAAGTACACATCAGATCAGCTGACTCCTTATGAGCCAGTCGGACTCCCCAGAACCTCGGGAGGGGGGCTCCTAGCTGTTTAAAAGTTGAAACGTAAAGGTAAAGGTTATTGAGATTTTTTATCAGTGCTTCTCGACTTAAGAACGATCTTCCTGGAGACTATTGTTAGTCGCAAGCAAGAAGGCTCTGACTAGAAAATGACTGAAAAGAGACATACCTTTTATAAATGACTAGATTGATGTTGTTTGCAGTATATACCTTATAAAGAGAATCACATTTAAATTGAAATCTAAAATCAATATCTTTGCTGAAATGTGGTCAAAATGTCTCACCTTTGTTTTAACTGTAAGGCCTGATTTTGTTTAGCAACAACATGCTCCATATGGGAGGCATATCTTTCAAGTTTTTTCGCAAAGGAAGGAAGTTATATGGTAATATGGACATGGTGTCATATGTGTGGTTTAAATGTTGCTTGAGAGATGGATCCTCCTCCTGCTGTTTGTTCCATTATTGTTTGTAACTATTTATGTATTTGCAAAAGCAACAATAAAAAGTAATTATAAAAAAAGAACGACCTGCCAGAGAGGATAAGGCATACATAATAGGTGTCATCTCTTAAATCATTCAATTTTATAGACTGGCTTTCATACAATGATATCTTTATTTTCTTATAGACTTATTCAGTTATTGTATAAGTTAATTAATTCATCCTGTTTTATCTGTTCATTTAAGTTGTTTATAAATTGATTACAAGTATTTGCTGCTTTACGCTCTTCACCAGTTCGCCATTCTTTTTTTAATTCAAATGGCACTCCTCTAAAAACTTTATTTTTGTTTTTTATTTTTAATTTGTTCTAATGTAAGCCAAATGTTCTTTGCTTCCTGTTCAGATAAATCTGCTCTTCTTTTGAAAGGGGCAATAAGGCCCCATCCACGCGAAGACAAACCGAGGTCTAAACGCATACATTTTTTGCCAAATCTGCGTATCATCCATACGAAGACGGCGTTTTGGGGGTCTGTAAACAAACATTTTTGAAACCAGGTTCCAGAGCGGAAAGTGGAAATGCCGTATACGCAGCTCCGTGTTTACTGGCTCTCCGTAGCTTTTTGATACGCTTACGTCATAGTTTCATATCGTCATTGACACGCATGCGCCACACGCGGCAACAACAACAACAACAATGGCGGCGTACGGTGTAGCATATGTGCTAATGAAGCTAGTGACCCTACTATCCCTACTGCAGCAAAATCTCCTTCTTCTCAATCACCACCGAGTTGAACAAACAATTATCGAGGACACATTATGGCACTTTATGATCACTTTATCACAATCTCTGTTTACAACTTTTGCCGCAAGTGCGCATGCCCACTGTTTTTTCATCTGTTTCCGCTTGTTTTTCTTCATATTGTTACAGCGCCCCTAGAGATCTGGCATGTGTTTTTACAGTGTTTTGATGCGTATTGAGTGCATTCATGTAGACGCACATATTTTCGGAGACGCCTTCGTCTTTATGACGATCATTTTGGAAACTGTTAAGCGTTTTGTCTTCGTGTGGATGAAGCCTAAGACTATGGTGGGTAACGACATTAAATCAACTATGAAGCAAATGGACCAAAAATAGGAGTAGAAATGGGGTGAAATGTTAGATATCAAGAGATGCAGATTGCTTTTGGCTTTTCAACTGAGCAGAGACTTTCTTTACACTGAAATTAGACGTTGAGGAGCCGAATTGTCTTACACCCCACAAGTCCTGGAGCAAGAAGCCTCTACAAAGAGTACAATCATGGGCTGCAAACTGTGATTGCAATCAGTAAAGAGGATGGAGAGGGCTCTCTACTCGGTCAGTCAGCAGTATTAGCTGATTTTGTTACACAGAAGACCCTCTTCTTTACCCATCTCTGTGTACTGTCCATTACATTGCTTGCTGCTTTTTCAAAGAACAGATCGAGCAAAAGGTCAAAATTATCCAACCCATGTGCATTAGTTGTGCTACAAAAACTTTCAAGTAATAAAATTAATACTGCAAAGGAAAACTTTTTTGCCACTTTACTTTGACACCCCTGTTTAAAGCAAAACAAGAAAATACAAACTGTCTCTTGAGAGCTACTACTGGAGCTAAACAGATCTGTCACAATGCTGGAGGACGGTCTGAGTTCTTTTATGTTTTAAAATCAGAGGGGATGAAAACACAATGATAGTGATGATGAGGTGGAGCTGCTCTAGAAAGGAAAAGCTGAAAGCAAAGACCTGCTCAAAGGCTTCAAATCTGATTACAGATTGGTAATGCCTGGCCAGACGTCCAGGAAGCCAGAGGAATAAATATGTTCTGGGAAGCATCCCAACGCAGCAGTGACACAAACACAGCAGACATCAAGAGAGAGCACAGCTCATTTGTTTGAAACCACAAGGACACAAAATCCTCAACACAAACAAAAACAAATCATAGATGTCTGGTCTTGGTAGTTGCAAGAAAATCAGTTGAAAATAACGTTTCTTGACCTCTCTCAGCTTTGATTTCCATAAAGTTCCATGCAGAGAATATAGGAAATAAAATGTATATATTTGTTGAGAAATCTCAACATATTACAAACGTCACAGGAATAAGCACATATACATATACATTGATGAGGTTCATTCAAACGGTTAGAACTTACTCCTGACTGGGCGAGACCCTTAATGTCTTCAGCCTCTGAGTCGGTGATGAAGTCGTGGTACAAAACCACAAACGGCTGCAGGCTCAGCACTTCACGTTTCACTGGCAGCAGCAGCAGACCAGGATTATCGTTGGTGAAGAAGTCACAGAAGAGTGCAGGGTTTTTAAAGTGGATTCGCTGCTGAGAGAAAAGACATCTGATGTTCATTTACAACATAAAAACAAGATTGGTTTGTCTTCCTCATCCACAAACAATCACAAGCAGAATTTTTCTCATCCTATGTTTAACAAGCCTGAAAGGAAGTCTTATTTTATGAGGCTCTTGGCCTTTCTATGAGCATGAGAGTCTAGACCTTTACTGTTATAGATGCTGTTAAACTGTCAAACTTTTTTTTCTGCATTATCTTTTCTGCTGAGCACTGTGTCCAATGACAGCATTGAAAAGACCAATGCATTTTTTTCTAGCAGTCAGAGATATGTGAATATGATTCACTGCTACAGTATAGTGACCATCACCGGCCCTCCCTGTCAGCTATTCTGTCAAATCAAACTTAGGTCTTTTTCAAACTCAAAGTTTGACCTACTCTTCTTTTGTCATGTCATATGACTGGCACTGTCAGCCCATCTTACACTTTTGTTTTTTTGAACAGATGTTTTAGATCAGACATTTAATACTTTTAGAAAACTAAGCTCTATCTATCTCTATCTAACTAAATTCTATGACCTTTATTCCTGGTGGACCCATGAGGCCAGAACTCGTCTGATTTTTGTACATTGAGAGTTAAAAAGAGTTTGTCGAAGTTGGCTTTGAGAGACAATTTTAAGAAAGAATAAATGCTAAGATTTTTTTCTTTTTGTACCATCAGATCAGCTGAAATGCATCTTGTACTTGGTTTTACCCCAGTGCTGCTTCTGCTAAAATTTTGGAGCAGATGAGTAAGTGCTAGCATAATTAGGGCTTAGCCGATAAGATAATTTGTGGCTTTCTTGGGCGTCACACACTGATGGAACCCATTGCTGTAGGCCATGGAGAAGTCTGTGGTCTTTTGTTCTAATTTGCTTTGACGTGCTCAGTTTCTTTTTTCATGGACAAAGGCCTTGTTTTCATTTAATGCACAAATTGCTGAGGAAAAAATACTGTTATACTTTTGCTGAGCCCCATCTTGTAGAGAAAATTCAACTTTGTTCCTAAAACATAAGCGATCTGTTTCAAGGCCTTAGCTCCTGTCCTGAGACTGAAAGTTATCAAAAGACACTATTGAGACAACATGGGAGACATTAGCATATTAGTTTTAATTTTAACTTTTCCAGTCAACTGTCCCTCTGTTTGGTAGGTACGAGAACCAGATGCTTCATGAAGTTATGTCGGGTGTTACAAAAGTAGGATGGTAAAAAAAACTTTATTTTGATACCTTTATCAACTTTTGACAGTTAAAAAGCAAATAACTGTTAACTTGGTGTAATGCACGGTGAATCTATGTGTCTGAAGAGCCTTGTGGGCATAACTCTGAATGTTGCACACTAGATGTATAACCAACTTTTGGAATACAAAAGATTACCACACAGATGAGATTACTGTCTAAACTGTTTCAATACTCACTGGCTGTAATGTTAAATTCAGATTCAAAGACAGCTGAAAAGAGATAACTAGCTCAAGCATTTCCAGGTAAACTGTATGCAGGCCCAGAAAAAGACGATTACCAAATGCAGATAAAATATAACCGGGCTGCAAACTGTTCAGCTCTCATTGGCCAATTTCAGTTAAACTTGTGGAAGATCTTCTAGATCATAGATGCTCACAGAGAGCTGAAGAGAGTGTGGACTTTTTTTTTTACTTTAAACGGAGACAGATGAAAAACATTAAAAATGACACAAGTATAATTCTGTCCTTGAGGAAACAGATTGTTTATAGAGAAAGATGAATTCCTCTGCACATTTGGTCAGTATGAAACAATTACATAGACTACAGTTGTTTTATTGAGTTATCCCTAATTCTTTCAAGACACTTTTCTAATCCTAAAATGTGTCAGATGACTCATTGTTATGAATACCTGAGATCTTTGGGTCTGGCAGAGTCTCTCATAAGTATCTCTGGTCCTTAAATATTTGGAGGAGGGTCTCCTCAGTCCAGCTCTCCTGAGTGATCTGTGGGGACTCGTAAGCAGCAGCTTCTCATATTTCTCAACGTTCTGCAAAACTCTTCCATTTAGAGGATCTGCAGAACACATAATGATTTAAGTTAATGAGCATATTCAACCTTAAGAGAAAAGCAAGTGAAGGTTGTATCCTGCATTACTAACAGGTTTCAGGGCTAATTATGTAGGACTTTCACACAGAAAAATGACTACCTCATGCTCTGAATTTTTTAGCCAAGCACTTAAAATACCTCAACTGTTTACAGGGATTCAAATGCCAAAAAATGAAGTTTTTGAAGCTGCATCAGTCTAAGTAGTGAAGGCCGGCACCATTAAAAGACACGTTAGTTGCTGTCATGGAAGAAGTCGATCAAACATCAAGAATGCTACGTGGGGTCTACTATTGTAAGTTGCTTTTCTGGTTCTAAAACTTGTTCATGTCTTATGCTTTTTACTCATGAGCCTAATTAGTGTTTAACGTCAGCTGACTTCTGATCCCAAAGCTCACCTTGTAACACCTTATTCCCCAACTTCTAGGCTTATTGGTGGCAACAGAAGTCAAGTTTGTGATGATGGGTGGGGGACCCAATTGGACCAAACTGGGAAATCAATACAACACCAATATATGGCAATGTCTTGCATCAGGATATTAAATTGATATATTCTTGTGTACCACTGATATTTCATTGGTTAATAATTCATACAAATTCAGGACACTTGTTTTGTATTTTAGTTCAGCCTCCAGCTGCTTGTTGGAAGCTAACATTTCACTGTATGACCGTAAGTCTCTGTTGCATTTATTATTATTATTACCTCCACCAAGGAGGTTATGTTTTTGCCAGGGTTTGTCTGTTTGTCTGTTAGCAAGATTACAGAAAAACTACAGGATGGATTTACAAGAAAATTTTACCAGAGGCGTGGTTTGGTTCAAGGAAGAAGCCATTACATTTTGGTGCTGATCCGATCCAGATTCACATCACAAAAAACACTGAAGTTTATTATGGCAAATTCCATTCTTTTACGTCATTATGGGAATTGTAGTTTCTTTGCAAACTGACCTCAATGTTTTTCAAGCCTATGTCACTACATTTACAGCTTCCCTTGCAATGTTAATGGAGGACTTTTTCTAACACAAAGGCTAACCATAGCCTGCTAGATCTGCATGTTTTTTCCAACTTTGTAACTGGAGCACTGATAACATCATTCACACTTCACTATTCCCAGTTTCCATTCTCCACATGGACAGACAGGCAGAAAAGGCACTGCTATAACTGAGCTGCTTGGTGGAGGTCTGCGCTCTCGGAGTGCTTTTTATAGTGCTAGTTATTTCTGTCACTAAGACAGGCAATGAAATTTATCGGTAAAGCAAGGCCAATGCATTATTTTTAATATATCATGATTGGGAGGAGATCATATACTGGTCAAAGTACAAATACATGATCATGACCTAACACTTGAATGTACAGATCACATTGCATTCATAGATACATATATCCATGTCAAATAAGGACCATACTTTATATGAATAACACTGTTATAAACTTTTTTCTAAAGTAATATAATATTGTGGTTTCTTAATACAATAAAATACTTTCAAAAATAGACCATTTAGTCCAAAAAAAAGATTAACGTCCTGCTTGGTATCCCAACATACTGAAATACATCATATCATTGATCACCCTTTTATTGCAACACGTGTCACATCATCAGATTCTTGCCAATTTACACTCCTGTCGTTACTAAGAGGCAAGTCATGTGTGAAAGGTTTGATTGGGGCTTTTCATGCACCTGAAACAGGATTAAGGAACAGAAAGACTTTATAGTACAATAGTTACCATGATGGAGAAGCTCCTGAGACAGACTGAGAGCATAGGACACATTTCCTGTCTGAAAAAAAACAGGAGACATTTTTGACACTTGAATATATACATTATGTTTGTGTAATTCAATATATCTTTCTTGTACCTACTTTAAAATGAGAGAAGGCCAGGTGATCCAAAGCATCCTCCAGAGTCCCAGCATTTTCAGGGCTCCACATGCCTCCTGTTCCCCTGAAGAGACGCACAGACTCCTCCAGCCACTGCACAGAGTGGTAGTAGTCTTCCTGCTCATAGGCCACCTGTGCAAAGTAAAACGTCACACAACTGTAAATCACAACCGTGGGTCAGTTTCAGTGGATTCTTTCTAGTAGTCAGCCATCTGTTTTTATTTCTGTTGTGTTTCACATAAAACTTCTGCTTTCCTCCTCGCTCCCATCGTCGGGAAAAAAGTATAGTGATTAAATTTAAAAGCAGGTCTAGAAGCCAAAATGATCTGGTCCAAATGCAGAATGCCAGCCAGGGCAACAAACCAACACCAGCTGAATGATGTTATGAAGCTAGCTGAAGAAACTTGTCTCATTCTGTTTTCTACTTCTACTTCAAAATCTCTGCCACAGAGACAAAACTGCCAGATGGACAACATCAAGAGGACTGAGCGTCCCATTTTAAGGGTTTAACCTTGAAAATTGGACATTTCGTTCGAGAGGTTTTTGTAAATTGTGAGTCTGCCTTTGTTTGTTGTGATTCTGTCTGCTCTCGTTTCTTGTTGATTCAGCTGCATCCAGTTCCTACTTGTGAACATGGATCTTGTTCTTAATAAGAAGAGCCTGACTGAATTAAAGTCAGAAAATAACAAGATAAAACATAAACAACTAAAGCAGAGTTTGTTCAGCCCTGGTTTTGCTGCCAAGTTCTTTCTGACTTTTTGATTCTAATTAGAGCCAAAAAGAGCCCCAAAATGACATAAAAAAACTGTTAATTTGACAAACAGTTCCTTCAAGAGAAAAATAGTAAGTATTATATGTGAGGATTTCGATACAGCACTCTCTATATATGGTATGTTTGGTTAAAAAGACCATATTTTACATTTGCTCCGGTTCTTATATTCATTTTATTTGACTGTCAGAGTATTTTCACCATCACTTATGTTTCTAAAGCCTTCTGGTTTTCATATACAGAGTACCCCCGATCCAGCTGTACTCTCTCTCTGTCTGAAATGCTCTGTGAGAGCTCCTGAGCCTTTAAGGCCCCCCTTCCCACTCAGGTCTGATTGGTTGACAGGTCGTGCTGGGACGATATGTTTTCTTCCCCATTCGATTCATTATGATTTTTTACGTGCCGATTAGATTTAAATTGTGATTCTATGATATTGCTAATTTTTGCAACCTTTGTTAGCTTTTTAAACACCAGCAAAAAAGATGAACAGAGATGATGCCTACAGACTGTATCAGGGAAATGCACATCACATGTGAGTCTGGTTTTAGGATTTATTCAGCAATATATTTTAACCAGCTGTTTAAACTCTCTCTTCAAAAGCCTAGATTTCATTTAAAAGTGGCTTATTAACACAGACTACATGAAGCATTTAAATAAAAAAAAAAAAGATTTTTGAACAGAAAAGCGATTTAATAATTGTCAAACAAAATATCCTGATACTTACGTGAATTGATATTTTCTCCCACCCCCATTGACAGGTCAGTTTTAGGAGAAATTGTCTGATCAGTGCTGCTTGACTCTATATTGTCAATAAATCTACATGAGTCTACTGTCTCTGCTGAAAGTGTGCTTGCCCTAAACCTTGCAGTCCAACCTGATTAAATGTTTGTAATCAAACCGATCCGTGCCAAGCTCCAATCTACAAAGACTGTGAGCGTCCCAATGCAGCACGGCCCAATCAGCATCCTTTAAAGCAGGAGGAGGCGGGAACAGGAAGTGAGTACTTGAACAGAGATTAGCATAGATGCTAACTGGTTCAGAAGCCATTTTTTTCTGATCTGGACTGCATTTCTTAACACTGAAAGCACTCAAGAGGAAAAATATTTTCTGCTCCACTTCTTACATGTTTTGTAAAGAGTTTGTATAATGAAGTGGCTTATATTTTGTATTCTACACCATGGAAGGAGCACACGCCTACTGTATTATATATAACTGACCCACAATGAATGTGAGTGACTGAATGATTATCCAGTGAGCTGATGGGTATGTTTTTAAAAGGTTCTGCCCATTCCCAAACACTTTCTATATGTTGTTGCCCAGATGGACTGGTAAAATATAATGAATGGTCCATCTGGTGTGTCAGGTTACTTCCCTGGGCTAAGGAGCTCCAGCACAATGATAGGACGACACACTTATACTATTCGGGTGGGGTAGGGACACTGGGGAAACAAGCTGTTTTTTTATTTATTTTGTGTTGTTTTTTGTGTTGTTGTCCAGTACATCTGTGTGTAATACTTTCTGATAAAAAGAGATCTCACTGTACAGCCTTTTAAAATTTCTGATGCATTGCTCATTTTGAATACTACAGTATATATTCTGTGTAAAACATGAATTCTAGTAAAGGCTCTTTTAAGTGCTGTCAGTCACCTGAGAGAGATCCCATATCAGCATTTACCAATATTATAAATCACAAAGAAACAGTCAATTTTGTACATGTGTGAGGTGGTGCCATTAAGGCACACACTTATAATGGTTGTACAGTACTAAAAGCAGGTGGCCAAGGTGCTCCGTGGAAATGTGAAAAGGCGCATTTGTATTTACCAACTCACCAAGGTCATGTATTATTGTGATGACAGGCTGATACTGATGTCTACGAGCTCACTGGCAGTGACAATTAATTTATTGTCACTAATTTATTTATAAACTTATTATTCAAACGGACTGTGAGGCGAATATGTTTCCGGCGACATAAAGACTCTGCTACCCATGAGCATTTGCGGCGACTGTCGTAATGCTGCGTTCCAGTATCCTCGGAACCGGGAGTGACATCATCCCCGACTTATCGGCGTTCCAGTTGAAGTCGGAAAAAAACATGCCGATCTACCAGGCTATTGTTAGCTGTTGTTAGCACACCCTGTGTTGTTGTATGAAGAATGTGATTATCACTATGGCAGCATTTTTGTAAATATAAGTCTAACAATATGATGCATACAGCTGATCTAGAGCGACACACCCCAGTCAGAAGTGCAAATAAATTGATTATTACAGGAGCTAAATAACTGTTCACACTGGGGGCATCCATCTTTGATTGTCAACTTGGGGGTGGCGAGGTTTCACCGAGTTCCCAGTAGGAAATTCTGACCTCGGGGGATATTCCAGTTGTAGTTTTCTACTCGGACCTCAGAAATTCCTACTTCTGACTACAACTTGAATGCACCACAAGCCAAAGCGTGTGTTTGTTGTGATGCTGATAAATGCAGCTCAGTCCCTTTAATTTCAATTTGGATGTTTTACGTTTCCTTATTTCTATCTATCTATCTATCTATCTATCTATCTATCTATCTATCTATCTATCTATCTATCTATCTATCTATCTATCTATCTATCTATCTATCTATGTTATTCTATTGTTCTATTCTCGATTACAGTACAACTCCTTCATTTAAGTGCTAGATGTTGACATGTATCTACACATACGACTTGTCTGACTGATGTAAACCTATGCACTATATCCTGAAAACAAAAAACAAAAAAGACAAAGATTAAGATTAAAAAAGGGGTATTTGTCCCATGTCCATTTCATACTTGATTTTTCAATTTTCTTTTTTTTGCTTCTACTTAAGAGTTTCAATTTGCTCAATTAGCCAATTATTCCACTATTATTCGGACCTGACTTATTTATTCCAAATCTGAACTAACCAACTACCTTCTATACTTCATCTCTCTTTTTAGTATGACAGCTCAAGTGTTTTCTCTTCTCAAGCAACACATTGAGGGCACCTACACGTTCTCATAAAGCCATGCATACAGGCTCAAGTCTCCCTCTTACACTCACCTAAGTGATGAAGTAGGTGCTGACAGCAGGCCTGACAGCACCCACACGGAGACAGGGTGACATGCAGCTCCTCCCCTCAGATTAAATCCACAAACCCTCCAGACACCACACAAACACAAATTCCAGTGAGCCATTAAACCCCCTAAAACACACACAAACACAAACTAACCCAAAACAGGAGCTTATCCACCTTGAGCCTGCCATGATTTTACACCCAGCTCACAACTTTACACCCACCAATTTGAGTGTTGTTAGTCTTTAAAGAGCCAATAAATTCTTTAAAATAGTAAATAATCTGCAGGTTTTAGTGTTTGTGTGAGAAACTCCATCTGGTTTCTGGTTTAAATTGCTCTGAGGGTCCTCTGAATGCACAAACTTTGGATCTGAGAAGTGGTGAACGGCCATAAAGGGGCACGTGCAGGCAGCTCTTTCCTCACAGTAAGCATCTCGGCTCAGATAATCTGAAGCTTCAGTACAAGTGAAGGCAGGTTTGGCTCTGAGAGTGAGATAATGTCTTTTCCTTACAGGGGAAATCTCCCACACAGTGCCCTGCCCTTACACATCAGCACCATACATAAACACTGAAATTTATTACAGGGGAAATGTGCGTTTCCTTTGTTTCTTTTCTTTTCTTTCGTACTTGTAGAAAAGCATACTCATCATCACGTGCAGCAGATTTCCAGGCACGCAGTGGGAAAAAATTCCTGTTTCTCTGGGCTGACGGACTGTCTGGATCCCAACCACCGAGTGACAGACGGGTTTGGAAAGAAAGCATTTCACTGAGCTCAGGGCTGGAAAGTTCACCTTTAAGAGACATCTTACAAATATCTCTCAGTTTTATTACTTAATGTACGGACTCCGGGCTTGTTTTACTGTGAAAATCACCAGGAAGGATGACAGATCTATTTCAAAACTCTTTCAGCACATTCATTTACTAAACTACAGAATAGAGGTGAGTAATAAGCACTGGTATAAACAGTCCGTTTTCAAGTGGTACAGCCTGAGGACCACAGACCACCCTCGTCAGAAATATGACACCAATGACTAAAATGTAACATTTACATTCATGTGATTTGAGTGTAGTAGTTTGGTGGCCCAAAAAAATCACAAAATACAATCACAACTCATTGAAGCTGTATTTTCTCATTTGTTGTCTTTCAATTTATGTTTCGTCCTATTAATTCTTGTGTTTTTAAATTTGGTGTTGTAGTTTTAGATTTGTTGTCTTTTGATTCGTCTCTATATGTTCTCATTTATTTGTTCATTTATTTGATTTTATGTCCATTATCATTTCGTTTTCTCATTTTCCATTATGTTCTTGTATTTTTAGTGTTTCCTAATTTGTTGTTGTGTTTTCTCACTTGGCATTGTGTTTTTTTGTTTGTTTTTTTTCATTATCATTGGAGGCTTTACTTTGTTATTTGTAGTTGTGTTTTCTTACCCTATTGTGTAGGGAATTAATTTGTTGCTGTGATCTTTGGTCTGTGTTTTTTTATTGGTCCCTATATGTTATATATCTTATTTATCATTTTGTTAATTTACTGTATTTGTCCTTGAGTTTACTGTTAATTTCTTTTCTTATTTTCCATTATGTTCTTGAACTAAGTTTTCCTGAATCGTTGTCTTGTCACTTGTCTTTGTGTTTTAAACTTGCTATTTTTGTTTTTATTAGACACTTTCTGTTGTTTTTTAGTAGTTTTGTTACTTTTGATTTGTAGTTATGTTTTCTTATCTTAATGTCGTTTATGGTTATAAAAAAAATCCAAAAAATACCATCACAACCCATTGAGGCTGTATTTTCTCAGTTGTTTATTTCAGTTCATGTTTCGTCTTATTAATCCTTGTGTTTTTAAATTTAGTGTTGCAGTTTTAGATTTGTTGTCCTTTTGTTTTTCTCTATATGTTCTTACTGGTCATTTTGTTAATTTATTTGATTCTGTGTCCATTGTCATTTTATTTTCTCATTTTTCATCATGTTCTTGGATTTGTAGTGTTTCCTGATTTGTTGTTGTGTTTTCTCACTTGGCATTGTGTTTTTTGGTCTGTCATTTTTTTTAATTTGTCCCTATATGTTCTTATTGATCATTTTGTTTATTGATTTGTCTTTGTGTTTGATGTCATTTTGCCTTCTCAATTTCTATTATGTTCTAGATTTGTTTGTGTTTTGTCACTTGGCATTGTGTTTTTAATTTGTTATTTTTGTTTTTATTGGACAATTTGTTCTTTTTTGTAGTTGTGTTACTTTTGTTTTGTAGTTGTGTTTTCTTATCTTATTGTGTAGGTTTTTTATTTCTTGTTGTGTTACGATTTTTTCTCATTGGTAGTTGTGATATTTGTGTGTGTGTTTGTGTATTTTTAGTGTGATTTTGCCATCTCCTATGGTGTTTTTCCACAATTTGTGTTTTTAAATTTGTTGGTGTGTTTTTTATAATTTTAGTTAGTGTAAATTGTTTGTATAGTGCTGCTTTTATCAATCCTGATTTGCACAGCTATTGTTCAGTTTATGAATTTGGCTTTTTGAACAGCATAGTTGGGAATCAGACCTGTGGAGTCCAGCCTTTTAGCTTCAGAGCCTTTCCAAATATCTAAGCATGTTTCTAGTTTGGGTCTCTGGTCCTGTTTCAGCTGTTTGGTTTTAGATTTATTTCCTCTTTTGATCCCTCAGATGGTCTTTATTAAAATATTTGTTTCAGCCCTACAGAGATTAAATTCTCCATTATACACATTTCTGAGACAATACTCTCATAAATGATTTCATGAGACTAATCCTGTGACCTTTTGGAGAGTCTGACTTTTTCATGTACTTAAGTCAAGCTTTTTTGGTCATACCTCCAAAATTCAAACTCCTCTTAAACCCAAAGTAAGGGACCAGCACGCAACAGTGTGTACATGAGCTCTGTGTGTATTTGCATTATATGTGGGGAAAATGTACTTCTAGAGTTGGACATAGACCATAATTTGCTGCTTAAATTTTTGATAATCCCTATTCTGACACTGACTTTGATTCTGAGGTTAGTAGCTGGGGACACATTTGAAGATACATTATTGGATAAATGTTAACTAAAGTAAATTAAGTTAAATGTTAGTTCAATTCAAAGAGTCTTCTGGGCATAATGTGATAAAAGAATATTGGCAAGACATTTCATCAAAATGAATATGAAAAAAATTGCAATATTCAAATTCAATATTCAATAATGTCAATATTGGCAATATCATTATGGTAAATGTAATAATAATAATTTTATTCATCTTCATCTTAAGTCATTTCATCCTCTTTTTCTCCCTATTTTTATCTCTGGGTGTGCAAACTGACTGAATCAAGTTCACACTCATCTCTACACCTCCTGATCATATTTATTTAAATTAAATTAATAGTAAACTATCTAATTTACGAATATTACATTTTATATCAAAGAGGCTTCTAGAAGGCACAGGTCATGTTTATTTGTATCTTCTATTTTGTATGTAAGTTACTTAATATAGAAGTCCATATAGAGATTTGTGTGACTTGTGGATCAAATATATCTGTGTTAAATTTATATGGCCAACATGTCTTTGACACTATCCAAATGATAACTAAAACATTTTTGCTTTTGAAACGTTATCTGTGAACACAGACTCATTTAAAGAATTCTATCCACAGGAAATAGTTTGTCCCGTCAGAGCATGCTGAGTCGGGCACTCTTTCACATCTTCTAATGTCCTGTGATGCATGCTCCTCCATATCTTATCCATGTGGGCCCACCCCCCTACTATCAAGACCCAAAATCTCTGGTGTCCCTGGTTTCTTATAGGCTTTACTTGTATGATTTTGATCAGCACAGCACTTGAACTGCTATCTCAAATCAACCGGTTTGTACTCCTTTCCGTTGTCTTGTCTCGTCCTGTCTGTCACTATTTCCCCTTCTTTCGCACTGTGGTGTGGCACGGCCCTCCCCTTCAGCTCACATCAGGGGTTAAATAAAGTTTGATTTGATGGAGTAGCCTACAGGGAGGGCTGGTCATGGTCACTGTAGCAGTGAATCATATTCACATATGTCTGACTGCTAGAAAAAAAAATGCATACGTCTTTTCAAAGCTCTCATCGGACACAGTGCTCAGCGGAAAAGATAATGCAGACAAGCGTAAAAAAAAAAAAGAAAGAAAAGAAATCTATCCATCCAAATGAAAACACTGAAAACACTGACGTCGTATGCCAGGCCTGTAAGTGGCGCTGTAACACTGCTGCAGTCATACACCAAAACCAGAGAAGAAGACATGTACACAAATAAAACAAGATGTACTACTTGCTCATGATGTTAGTCGACCAACAGGGGATTTTGCTGTAAAACCCAAACAAGCTTGGCGGCTTCGGCAGCATGAGCATGCCACTCTACCCTTCCATTGTTTCCACTGTTGTCAGGGTTAGCACCTATGGCTCATAGGAGGGGTGGGATATGACATCATCATTTCTCAAATTTGCCATTCATTTTACACAAAGAAATGCAAAGCAGCATGACAAGATTTAGATTCCCACTCATTTTCAAAAATTGTGTTTTTGGGCTCCAAAATGGCAGATCTGTCTGGATGAATGTCTGTACCGTAAAAGATTTTCCTGATACGCGTAAACTCAGTTCTGTGTGGATGGCTCCTTAATTTGAAAGGTTCCCTTCAGAAGTCTGAGGCCCCGTCCACACGAAGACAAAACGCTTAACAGTTTCAAAAACGATCGTCATAAAGACAAAGGCGTCTCAGAAAATGTGTGCATCTATATGAATGCACCCGATACGCATCAAAACGCTGTAAAACACATGCCAGACCTCTTGGGGCACTGTAACGATATGACAGAAACAAGCCGAAACAGACGAAAAAACAGTGGGCATGCGCACCTGCAGCAAAAGTTGTAAACAGAGATTGTGATAAAGTGATCATAAAGTGCCGTAATGTGTCCTTGATAATTGTTTGTTCAACTCGGTGGTGATTGAGAAAAAGGAGATTTTGCTGCAACAGGGATAGCAGGGTCACTAGCTTCATCATTCAGCACATATGCTTCACGTACGCTGCTATTGTTGTTGTCATTGCCGTGTGTGGCGCATGCATGTCAATGAAGATATGAAACTATGATGCAAGCGTATCTGAAAACTTGCGGAGAGCCAGTAATCACGGAGCTGCGTATACGGCATTTCAAAATCTTTCCACTCTGGAACCTTGTTTCAAAAATGATCGTTTACAGACCCCAAAAACACCATCTTCGTATGGATGATAGGCAGATTCGACAAAAAATGTATGCGTTTAGACCTCGGTTTGTCTTCGTGTGGATGGGGCCTGAGTCTGAGTATTTTTTAGGTTGTTCAAACTACGTTTACCAAAGAAAAAAAAACAAAAAAACAAGTTAAAGCATTAAAGACAGGTGAAGGGTACCTTTCCAACCAGGTAGCAGTCATCTCCAGACAGTGGCACAGACACTGCAGGTAGATAGATGTCCACAGGCACTCCGTCAGTGACTCTCTGAAAACGACCTCTGACAAGACTGGCGACCTGCAGTGCGTACACATCCTGCAGCCTCATCAGACCCTTAGCGGCCCCCTGCAGGTCCTCCAGTTTGGGCAGACCTGTCTCCTCTTCCTCGTAACTGGACCTGAGGGCTGGACAGCAGAGGGCCAAAAGGTGAACCAAACACGAGAGTGTGGGTGGTGACAGCTGTGGAAAAGTAGGAGGGGGTCAGTTATCATCACCAGATGTCTGTAAAGAAAACAAACCTTGTGTGTTCTCCTCGGCTTCATTGCTGTGGACGACGTTCAGCCATTCTGAATGAAGCCGCTTGATGAGAGTAAAGGCAGCCAGAGGGTTGGTCATGGCAGTTGCCGGGCCTTTGTAGAGCTCACTGTGCAGGTCAGACACTTTGGAATAAAAACTGTAGATAGAGCAAAAAACAAAAGAAAAGTCGAGAGGTTTAACAAAAAAAAGTTAAGTGCTTGGATAAGGCATATGTTGACCTCAAAGGGCAGAGAACTTATAGTTCTAAGTACAAATGATGCACTAATACCACATGGTATTGACTTTTACTGTCTATACTTTTGTATCATTTCAGCTGAGATTAAACAGGACAATCCAACACTACAAATATGACATCCAGACACTAAATGGCTAGAGAGTACCAACACAGGGAGCGTCATGTGTGGGATGTATGACATGGAAAAAAAAATGTCTCTCATCACTGGCTCTGTCCAGCTGTTGAACCTCTAAAATTCTCCTGTCTCTAAAACAAAACTCATCCCCTTAGTGTGACAAAAATGCAACAAACTTAGAAACGGCTGCAAAATGTCCCGTTGTTGTTGAACCAGGACATCATGGCAGTTTCACACATTAATGCTATGTAACTCTGTCAATGTAGAGGAGGTACTATCAGAGACTTACACCAAAATTAATGCCATGAAATGAGACAAAAAGGCCAGTATCATTATTTGTGCAACATTACAATTTGCCTGTGAGCATGGAGGGGATTCAGATCATCCCAGGTCCATTCATCAAATGCTTCCCACCCTGATCCCATCTCAAAGTGCTGTGAATACAGCCTCAAGCCAAAATGAAAAGACAAACAATGAGCTTGTTGTTGCAGCTTTTTAAACATGGTTTCTTAAATAAAACACAGTGAGTTCTTGGCCAATCTGAGATGTTGTTTGCAGACCCTACTCATTAAGCTAGAGGGCTAGTCTCATTCGCATACCCTGGATCTAAATCTAAACCCTGGTTCCTGCTATTGGCCCACACATTTCCATTAAAAATGGTTCCTTGCTCCTGGAGAAAGTTCTTGCAGTTGAAATGCACCTCTATTTTCAGATGTAGCTAAAGAGTCATGTGGGACATACGAGACCAAAATCTGTAATACTTGCATACTTTTTTGTCTAGATTATAAAGAAGTAATAGTATCTTTTAAAGCTATGGTCTACGATTTGGAAGCTTTGTACATATTAATAACGACGTTTATAAGGCTGTTATGGTCCTATGGTCCTATCTACACAGTATAAAGACCAAAAAGAACGAAAAAAATCCATTCAGTATATCCGCTGAAAAGCCGCATACTAGCTGACCAATCAAACCTAAGAACCTGCGACTATTAATTGGTCCGTGAGTTGGTCTGTGAGTCCATCCAATCTCGCTCTCGCCACGCAGTGTCATGCCCATGGTCCCGCCTCCCCTCTACCTCCGTGAGCAGCTAGCAGCGTTAGCTACTTAACTATCATGGAGCCGGAAAAGCCTAGCGCCGAGACCGGCCGCCTCTGCTGGGCCCAACGGAGCTCTGCCCGCTGGTTGAGGCCTGTTAGCGGGCTAACGGCTAACGGCTAACGAATAGCCTCAGCCGCCGTCAGACCTTCAGCATCGACATCGCTTTCGCCCCTGGTTGATCAGGTAATGGCTTTGTTTACTACAGTGGGAGATGTCTGCTGAATAACTCTGGTTAGTTTGTGCCTGTACGGGCTAATAACTTGTAGGGGAGCGGGTTAGCCTGTTAGCCGCTAATCGTTTGCACTGTAAGCTGAGCTGGGGAGGACAGGCTGAGAAAGATAAATCCTCCCCCACACTCGGCTCCGCTCTGGCGGCGCCAGACCCGCATTGCCACCGGTCCAGTTGAAATGGCTACTGCTGTGTGTTATAAGTGAGATGTCTGTCGTGTTTGATACTTTCAGTTGAGCTGAGCTGTTTCGGATTGAGTTTGCTGCTGATATATTGTGCCAGTCGCTCGTAGCTCTGTCCGAGGGGGCTATATGAGGCGACACGAGCTGGGGGCGGGATCTTGGAACACGGAGGGGAGAGGTGAGGGAAGGGGGGGCAGGCTGAGGTTTCAAATCGTAGACCCTAGCTTTAATTCTGCAATTTAGACATTGTGTGTTTGCAATCCAATTTTTTTGTGATTTGAAGACTGAAAATTTGCTTTTATCTTTACATGGTCTCTCAGGAAATGCTACGATCCTTCCATAGAGAAACATATTTTATCAAACAAATGATGACTTTTTCTTTTCCATTTCTTCTTGGCAGCTCAAAACATTTGTACAATAGCCCAGGGGAAACATTCAGACAGAGCAGGCAAAATGTACTTGTTTATAACGTTACAGATGTCATAAGAATAAACCCGAACATGACCGTACAAATCGACCTATTTAACACAATTGAAAACAAATGCTCATTTTCCAAACAGCTGGATGAAATGAGGACAGAATCTACTTCTTTTTCACCCCAATCATCATCCCTTAAAACATGGTTGGAACAGTTAAGTATGACATTAGTCTTTTTCCAGCCCCCCACCACAAGAAAAGTTCCCACAATAAGGCCACTATGTTAAAATTTATGGTCCAACAAGCCCCACCATAAAAAGTGGCACTCATTTCCTTATAAACTGTTGAATCATGAGTGTTGAGTGGCGAGAGGGCCCGAAAAAGTCTTACTGCAAGTCAGATATTCAGTTTCCAACATGAGGAAGTTTTCTAGGTGGAAAAACATTGGAAGTTATTTCCAGTGGATGATTTATTGATGTGAGTAATTGTTGTAACTGTTTCGTGTTAAAGGAGGTACCTCTACAGTTTGTTTTTGCCAAAATCCAAATGCAGGAGTGAAATGTTTGGAGCCGGGAGAGAGAGCACAGATTGTAACTCATGGCTGATGGAGTTTTTACAAGATGACATTAAAATGAGGGTCGTTTTAAAAGCAGGAGCTCAGTGGGTCTGAAAATGTGATCATATCCTGGTTTAACCTCCACATGTGCTCACATCATGCCCACAAACTTTTTCCATGATTATTCACAGTCTGTGGAGGAGACTCAAGGTTTGTCACTGGATGATATCATTAGGGAAGACCAGGGGTGGTTGCCTCATTGTTTAGTTCAACTAAAATGGCTGGCCTCTTCTTAGCATGTTCTTTCAGATATTATAAACCTGATACCATTTTCATTCCTTCTAAATACATTTGTAGTCCAGACAAAAACATTTCGGTGTGAAAACATTTAGGCCATGTTTACATGACGTTTTCTGTAATGTTCTGAAAAAACTGAAATGTTTTTCCTTAGCGTTTTCAAAAGCGTTCCACGCCTGCATGGAGATGCGAGAATAAGATGCAGCGTGCATGCCAGTCCAGTAGATGACGATGTAGGTTTGTCAAGAAACAGCAGTGCTACAACACACGTATGAAGAAGAAAAGCTTTTCACAAACAACCATGTCGAGTGGATGCACGCAGACGCAGGAGTTTCTTGTCCGAACAACAAATCTGTCTGGATAGTTTTATCTTGATAACAAACCAAGCAGCACACATGTAACGGCCGAAGCTGATGTTGTTCCTGGTATGCGCGAGCAGCCTTCATGCTAAAGAGTACTGCACATGCAGTGATGCCAGTGTTTGACCCTAAAATACTTAGCACACTAATATGTTTTCAAAATTCTCCACTCTGGACCCTGGTTTCAAAAATGTATGGATTCAAGCACTCCCAGCGCTGTTCTCTTGTAGACAGGAGGCGCAAACACAATGAAAACTCTCCGTTTTAGGCTGAAAACAAAGTTGTGTAAACAAGCCCTTAGTTAGATTTGTTTTTTAATTTGTTCTAGAATGTTTGCCATTTCACAGTCAAGTACTTATTGAAAGGTGGAAAGCTGAAACCTTGACTTGCGCCTTGATTCAGCTTGCTTGCCAATTTCCACGATAGCTAGCATAATCCTTTGTTCTGCATATAGATTGTCAAATTAGTCTGGGTGATAGAGCTGTTTGGTTTCTATAGAGGGCTTGCAGAGCCATTTCACAGTGGCTCTTAAGCCTAAAACCATGTCTTAAGCTAACGTTTGGTCAGCCTGGTAGGCAAAAGACGGAGTTAAGGCAGGTCTTACGTTTTTCTGTTTATCAGCAGCAATGCTTACAATCACATCAGCCCCACTTCCAATTATGAACTTAATTAAAGAGTCCATAGTTTGCCCTAACTCAGGTTCAAAACACCTTCTGGTTTTAACATACTGAGTACCCCTGATCCACCTGTATTCTCACGGTCTTTGGGACTAAAATCTCTACTCTGCACTTCACTTACTTGTCCCTGCCAGTGGTCTTAAACTGCAAATTATGATTAGAAGTCAATTTAGTCGATTAATTTCAGGTATCTAACAATCACTATCCTACAATTTGTAACATTTTGTTCCTTATTGTGTCCCTCTTGGAGAGTAGAAATTCCAGAGCCGTCATTCAACTGTTGATTTTAGCTTAAACAGTGCTCTAACTTTTATTTCCGCATGCCTATCTCAATATTATTATAAAACACAAAATACTTCGAGTGTTTCTCTCCCAGACTACCAGAGGTCAGTCCCTCAAACATAGCATGGTTCCACTTTCTGCTACTTTTCCCTCATGTCCTATGAGGTGGATCAGCTTTGTCTTGCATTTGTCCAGACATTTCATAGTAATTCCTTATCTTGAGCACCAGACAATGTAGGTCAACAGGTATTTGTATCATTTTTGTGAGTTAGCTTAAATACTTAATCAATTTTTTAATTTTCAGATACACTTTTACATCCTGAGATTGAAGACACAATGCAATTACTTAATGTTGTCCCGGATTTCCATGTAGTCTGCCTGCAGCACGCCATGTCTGCAGCTTTAATCCAACCAATAAATACTCTCACAGAATGCATATTTTAAGTAAGGCGGGGCCCTAGATGCTTGAAATGTGGGATCCTCAAATCACTAGAGAACCACAATTTCAGGAGGAAATACTCTTTACGAGATAACAGGGGGATCAACACATGAACAACAGGTTTTAGGCCTATTTCCTGACCGAAGTTGATTTCCTGTCATCATCAGTACTATTACCATTATTCCACTGTGTTTTGAAATGACCAGAGAAGTATGAGCTCTTGTTTTCCTGTGTTTGATTAACCTGCTTGGTGGGGAAAAAACAGACTTGCAGATGGCAGACAGTGAATGGTGGAGTGGAGTGGGGACAACAAGAAGCCTACACCCAAAAGGCTAAAATGACTCGATAATTAGGCTACATGGGAAAATTGTGTAAATAAAGTCAAATGTATAATATCCCTGATATCTGTTGCTTTGCCTGTAATTTTCTATGAACCAATTACACACATGCGTCTCTAGTCAAACCAAACAAAGCCCAGGTGACAACAGGAATGGCCTATTTAAGACTTAGTCTTATTTTCTTTTTGAATTTATTTATCTATATTTGTACTACCTTCTTTAATAATGCATCAGGCCTACTTGTTTTGCTGAATGTCCTCGACCTTTTTCTTATTTTAAATTTGATTTATGAAACACACTTAAAGTGTAATTTGAGTTGCCTGATTGAGCTTAGAATTTTCTGGACAAGTTGCCCTGACTTTTAGTCACCAATAAAAATGTGGATTTACAAATCTTCACTTCTTAGTGTATTCATTTGATTAGTCCTGCACTACAATTTTATAATATCCTAGAATTCTAATTCTTTATTTGGGTACTTTAAGCAGATATGAGATTAAAATGTGATTAATTAGATTAATTAATTATAAATCCGGTAATTAATTAGATTATTTTTTTTAATCGTCTGACAGCTCTATATATGAGTAATCTAAGTAGCCCCCTTCTTCAGTTCTAATATGAATTTCTTAGACTTTGAATGTTAATCAGAAGTAATACAAACAACAGGAGTGACAACCAGCCCTGGTCTCCCCTCCCAGAGTGCTTTGTCTCAGCTTTAGTTCGGAGATTTGAAATTAAAAAGATTCTTCTAAAAATTTTCCAGATTTTCAGGCGATTGCATCCTTCAGACCTTGACAGTAATTTAAAGTTGAATGTCCAAAGTGGAAACTGAAAGTGTGCCTCTTAAAGACTTCATCTTCAGGCTGTCACCCTGCATCACTCACCGTCTGATGTCCTCCAGCCTCTCGAGCTCGCGGTCCATGTAAGTTTTTAAGTGATCGATCAGTTTCCGTTCAACACTGATCGCCTGTCTGACGTTCAGCAGCGACGTGTACATCTCACCCACAGACCCACGAACAGCAGTCACGGAGAGGACACAGCAGCAGAGGAGAACACGTGGAGGGGAAATCATCTTGTCTCTGCTGAAGCTCCTTCTTCTCCCTCTGAGTCCTGGTCTGGTGAGGAGCTGCAGAGTCTGTGGTGGACTCAGAGGGGGATCTCCCTCATCTGCTCTGAGATCAGCTTTCACCCTCAGCTCCCTGCAGCCTGAACCCACGCAAGAACAGGAAGATTAGTTTATTATGAATGTGCTCACACATGATGGTTTAATAGCTCCTCACTGCACTTATAGGTTGAAGGTTTTAATGGTGAGAGGTCTTGAACCGTTTAGTGACTATTATTGATTAAATCAGACCCCAGACGATACAAGTTTTATTTTTTAATTTACAAGAAATAATAGGTAACTTACACCAACTTATTACGTTTTCATCTTTAATATTTTTTGTCATTATTGTATATTTTTAATAAAGATAAATGGATAACATCTGCTCCCTGACAAAAGGGCTCGGGTTCGAAGACATGTACCGAATTTTGAGTAAGCGCGACACCTGCAGGTGAAACATCTGCACTACAACTACATTTAAATGCCAAAGTCAGAACAGGAATAAATCAGAATCAAAATGGCTTTTATTGTCATTATACAGAATGTACAACGAGATTGGAGAGCTTTCTCTTTTTCAGTGCAATAGATAGAAAGTTAAGTTAAAATCAAAGCTATATTGTATAAATAAAAAGGTTGTAAGAAGACATTAAATGTACAAGATGAAACACAATCCTATTAGGAGCGCACTTGAAGCTCTATGTACAAAATGAGCTAGAGTATAAATATTAAGAATGAAAATAGTTCTATTTCTACTTCTCAACATTTCAATTGTATATGGAAATGTATTGCACAGGACAGCTGAATTTACACTGAATATGTACGGTGCAAATGGTGGTTTACAGATGATGATATGTCACATGTGATTATTAAAATAAAATAAATATCGAGTAATGAAGCTGTGGATTTGAATTGACTTTTTCTGGGACAGTTTGAGGACAACCTCTGTCCCACCCATGGAATTGCATATAATAATAATCCAAAGACCCTAAAGCGGCACAGTTGCTGTTAAATTTTTAGATTTCATGATGCAAAGTGCACAGATTGTGCTTGTGAAAGTGTTTCTAAAATCTTTGAAATACCAAATACCTCCAAAGCACCCCATAAAATACTCTCTTATCAAAGTCTCTAACTTTCCTACATTAAAAAAACTGTTTTGTTCAATTTTTTTGATAAATCATCTCTTGTATTTGACAAAAACAGCTGTTTGTTTAGCATGAACATAATTGGAATTAAAGCTAAGACACCTGAAAGTTGTTCCCAACATGTGTGTAACACTGTTACCAAAATAATTTTAGCAATTCAGAAAAAGAGCAAGAACAGAAAACAATATGGCTCTTCAAAAATCAAATCCTTAAAGTGCTTACACCAGACATGTCCAAAGTCAGGCCCGGGGGCCAACTGCGGCCCGTGTTCAAATTTTCACCGGTCCACAGTCTCTGATGTAAAATCAATTACATGCGGCCCGCTTGCACCGTTGACTGCTGTATAAAATACTTGTGTACAAAAAACTTATTTTACATTTCACCAGAAGATGGCAGTAGCGCTGTGGCCACATCCTTGTGGCACTTGACACCTGACCTTTTGTCATCATTTCAGCCCATCCCATTTCAAACATGGTGACTGTTACTTAAAAAAAGGAAATTTGACAGTGAGTGCCGCCGATTCCAGAACAAGTGGAAATTGACACTGTAGCTGTTTTCAAGGAATTCAGTGTCAAGCGGCACTACCAGACAAAACATGCTAACTACGACAAGCTAACTGGGGACGAAAATATGAAAAAACTGAAAGTTTTTTTTCACGGCACATCAGCGCTTTTTCACAAGAGCCGTGAGTCAATTGAAAATGCCACAAGGGCGAGTTACGAGGTGGCAACGCTGACTGCCAAGCACTGCAAACCTTTCACTGAGGGTGAATTTATTAAAGACTGTGCTGAATACAGTTGAGAAAATTTGTCCTGAGAAGAAGCAAGATTTTGCCAATGTCTGCCTGGCTCGTAACGCTGTGGTACACAGAATTAAAGATGTTTCATTCGAGATAAAAGCTGAATGGTCGGCCCCGCACATTTTCACCTTACCAAATCCGGCCCTCGTGGCAAAAAGTTTGGACACCTCTGGCTTATACCATGGCTAGACCATGTGCAAGAGCTCTTTTATTTTTCATGTATTTTCATGTTTTCAGACTTGCAGCCTTATTGGGCAGATCAGGATCTGAATTTGGGTCACTACAAAAATCGAGACACTGCTTCTTTGTGCCATGACCAACATTTACTGAAAATGTTACCAAAATAAGTTGCTAAGTTTTGAGTTACCATGTTAACAAACTAACAAACAAACATGGGCAAAAATGACAGACTGACTGAATATTTCAACACAAGTGGTGTAGTGTGGCTGTTCTGAGAGTGAACAGCAAAACACTTTGGATAATAACTGCAAAACCAGCTGTGTTTGTTCATATGTGTTTGTTTGTGTGAAACTTTGAAACATTTTTGCCAAGCATCAGAACATTATGGCTTTTAAGGGCAGGGTTTGCTCACACTTAAGCATCAAAAAGATTTTTGGGCAAAAACGACAACACACTTCTGTTGAAGTTTCATCTAAAGTCAAATCCCAGATAGCAGAAGTGAGCCAGCCGCCTCATACTGCCTGCTGCAGGTTAATCATAAATCCAGCATGTTCAGCACCGCATGCTCATTCAGAGGAAGTTATCTAAGATAACCCTAAATTCACTCTCACAATTAAGTAATCTTTATTGATGCTGCTGGCACAGAAATAAGGCCAGGGTCTGGTTTATATTTAACAAAACAGATCTATGAAAACTAAATGATGCCAAAAAGGGTCATGAATGCTCAGCGTGACTGAGGGTTGATCAGTTCATGGTTAAATCACATCCAAGGCTAGGATATTGTGTTTTAAGTTTACAGCTGTGTTGCATTTTTGCTCATTAAATTTCCCAAATAATCAAAATCCAAATAGATCACACCTGTTTGAAACAATATAAAAAAAAGTCAGAGGAACAAAAAGTTAGGATTTTCTTTATTCTTAATCTTCAACAACTTCAGATGAATTCGGTACAGTTTTAAACAAACGTGGACTTGTGTAAGTGTAAGTTAACCGAGGCTGACAAAGTTTTATTTGTCCTGAAATTTCAATAATAAAATCACCATGAGTTTAATGGACAAAGACCCAGATACTTCATGATCCTCAATCTTTAACAAAAAGAGAGAGAACAGCATCTAAATTTAGCAAATATGTTGGGAACTTCTGTGGAAATGGATGAAAAAAGAATTACATTTAAGTTATTGTTACTTAACATGCAAACTTCCTGTTATTGGATGTTAGAGACTTTTTTTAAAATTGGTTTTAGGGATGCAAAGTAAAACCTTTGGCATATTTGATATGCTTTTTTTTTTCCAAACTTAGTTTTACCAATATGGGCAACAAACTGGAAATAACTACAAGTATTTTTTAAGACAACCTTCATTATACGTAATATTTGTATTTTAGAATATTGTTAAAATCAAGCTTCTTTGGTAGATTTAAGTGCAAACATCAGAGTAAGAACTTCCTGATAGATTATTTGTCTTGCTCATATGCTCTATAAATGCAGTTCTTTTCATTTTTCACAAGCTCCAGGCCTGGGAGGGACTGAAAACTGCCCTACAAGTGCATCATGGTTAAAGGTCTCCTCTTCAGCAGATACTGAACAGTTTTTTAGTGTATTTTGTGTAAAAAACAAAGGTGCACACTTCAAAGGATTCGAAGCAGTTTTTTGTCATCCCAGTTCATTTACATGAGAAAAGAACAAAACTAGTTACTGAGGTCCATGTTTCAGCCATATAGAAATATAAAAACAATAAGGCAATAAGTAGAGTATTAAATAAAAAATACAGAATGAGGATATGTACAGCATAATCTAAGGCTAATAAAATCATAATTATTCTTTACAGCACTAACATAAAAATAAAATCTTAATAAAAAAATAATACAAAATAATCACCCTGTTACACTACATGTTATAAAAAAGACTTTAAGGTCATTTTCAAAACCCATCTGTATGTTGTTTAACATCCTTTTAACATTCAAAAGTTGTCCTTTACTTTGCTTCTGATACTTTGTTTGAGCAAGACAGAAAGGTTTTCCTGATGTAGCCCCTGATATTCTGATCCCTAAAGCCGTAGATGAGCGGGCTGAGAAAGCGAGGGATGAGCATGAAAACAAAGAAGTTGAAAAAGGCGACATCTCCACGTTTCCAGTCAACGTGCAGCACAATCAGAGACTCGGTGATTGGGCTGGTGAAGGCCAACATGCAGAGCAGCAGCTGGAAGCCATGCAGCAGCACCGTGTGCATGGCTTTACTCACAGACTCTCGATCCTGCCTCATTTTCCTGGTTTCCAGCAGGATTCTCAAATACGTAAAGAGGATTACTACGGCCACTACTGCAAAGGAGAGAATACTCAGGGCTGCTCTGATCTGTGACTGGGTTGGGGATGAGTTGACATCGCTAACTGTGCAAAACATAGGAGTGTGGAATACATCCACATGGGGATCAGGTACCATGACTGCATGGTCAATGAGAGGGGGGATGCAGCTGATCAGCCACAAGGACAGAACAATGATCCAGATTCGGTCTGAGCGCCACGCAGCCGGGCACTGCAGGGGGTAGAAGATGGCAACATAACGCTCCAGTGACATGGTGGCCAGGATCAGAGGTGTGTTCTGGAAAGTGGTGGCGGACAAAATCAGTAGAGGCACACAGAAGACAAAAGCAAACTTCACCACTCCCATGACCAAGAGGAAGAGCAGCACAGAGGTCAGGAGCTGGAGGGTGTCGTTGATAAGCATGTAGGCGAAGAGAATATAACGAGAGGAGTCCAGGAACTGCCTGTGAGAGAGAAAGATCTGCAGCATGACAGCGATGCAGCACAGGTAGACACAGAAGAAGGGGGCTACGGCACACACCTTGATGATCACTGACAGGTTTTTGTGGGATGTTACATTACCCGGGAGTTCAGACAGGTTCTGCATGGTGCATGTGTGGTACCTGTTGAGGACAAAATGAATGAAAGATCAAGAAAAAAATCCAATGGTAAAACATAGATTTACATTATGGCATATAAAACAGATAAAAAAATAATAAAGCCAGTAGAAACAACTTTCCTGTGTATTGCTATTAAATACATAACTAGATCAAAAAGACACAAAGGGGTTGACATATTATTCATGATAAAATCACACAACACTGAACAAGATTAACCAGAGGAGATATGTGAGAGGATATCATACATAAAAAGGGGGATAAAATCTATAAAAATGCATTTAGAGGATTATATATATATATATATATATGTATATATAGATATATATATATGTATATATATATATATATATATATATATATATATATATATATATACTGTGTATATATATGTATACACACATATATGTATATATGTATATATATATACACACACACACACACACACACATATATATATATATATATACATATATATATATATACATATATATATAGATAGATATAAGAGAAACATTAAAACAGAAAATTGTTAACAATACTGAATTCAAATTGTTAGTACAGACAAAAAAACAAAGGCTGTATGTGAAATTATAAAGGAGCATGAGTTTAGAGGAAAGAAATATGTTCAAGTAAAAGTTCACATTTTTCTGTCATTCATGAAGGACAACAGCTGGATTTTGACAAGCCAAACAGTTATATTACTTAATAAAATTATAATAAAAAATAGAAAAATAAAAAATAATTTAATAAAATCACAGAGTTGCAATGTTAAACATACCAAAAAAGGGATTATTAGATTTTCAACTTTCCGTGCAATTATGAAATCCAAGGTAGATATATTTATTTTTTCACATTTAATATTTCCATTAAACCACCAGTTCAAAAATGCCTCTTAGTCTTGCGGACGTCCTTTTTCTGATGCATTCGACACCCAGCATTAAACCAGTATCATTTACAACCGACTGTTGTGACTCTAAGCTCACTCTTAAATGCTACTGGCTGTAAAACTTTACTATGATTGAAAACTTCTCTCTTTTAAGCCTTTCATTTTGTCTTTTTTCTTATATTCAGATGGTAAATGAAATGAAGCAATGTACAATATTTCTCACACAGATGACCCATGTAAAAATAAAATGACATTTATATATATATATTTTTAAAGCTACTAGGTAAAAAGTACAATAAAACAAAAAGCTACTCAATAAATCACTTTGTATCCCTGTAAGACAGTAGAAAAAATGAGAACACAGAAGATAAATATTAGAACATAAGCCATACATTAAAAACAAAGTTGCACTTAAGTAAAATAAGTGTATAGCAGGTATTAAAAGAGACATAAATGCTCTAAAGAAGATAAAATAATGAGCATTGCAAAAGAACCAAATATTTTGTTTCTTCAAAAACAGAGCTGGATCAAAAAACTTGGAAACACACACTTTGCAAGAAAAATGCACACAATATTTTCTCATCAGAAAAACATAAAATCACTTTTACACTCTAAAATCATCACAGTCATTCAAAAGGAGCACCTTTCTCACCCAGAACAGTCTTCATCGATCTGAGGGGTTGGCCACACTTACGACTTTAGACTTCAGTTCTCCGTCAAACAGCATCACTAAGATGCTCTGATCGCTGAAGTGTCTGGTCTAAATATAAGGCCTCTTCTCTCAAGAGATATATTCTTCTAATGCAGCACTCCTGAAGCATCGTGTTCTTACAAACAAGAGATTTCATTAGGGACAGCTGAGACTTTGATAACTGAAGAAGTTTTTCTGAGCTTCTGTGAACAACTATTATGTAAGTCATGAAAACAAGCTGCTCCAAACAGAGTGGCTGCCATAGAGAGAGGTCAATAGTGTTTCGCTGAACTCTGTAAAATCAGCATCAGCAAACACTGGAGTGCATCTAAATGTAAAGCACTGAGCCTAGAAAACCTATCACCCTTTTAGTCTGTGGTGTAGTTAACACATTATTCTACAAACTTCAATCAACCTCTCTCACTGCTCAATTTACACTGTTCCAAATCATGGCCAAGGCTGAAATTTGCCCTTGATGCATTAAAGAGTGGCAAATATTTCACTATTAACAGTCAGTTATTTTACTACAGCAGTGAGCACTGTAGTCCAAGTTTGTATTTTCAATTTATACAATTAAAGATTTATGCTGACATATTTATATTTCAGTACTTTCTGCACCTGAATATCTCAGCTGACCCAAAAGAGGCTCCCTTTGCTTCTGTTTCATACCAAGGCCATCTGGCCCTGCATTGCCTCTTTAGGCATCTGACAAGATTGCAAGATTACACACAAAGAAAAGATCTTTACGGCCTTTTTTTCCCTGATGTTTGAACATAAAGTCATGATGCAATTCCAAGTTCTCCAACATCTTCACTGGTATGTTGTCTTGTTTGGTCAGTGATATGTTCCATTTACATCAGAAGTGGGGAAACGGAATAACGTCACATTCCAGCCAGATGATTTCCAGTTAGGAGATGGAAAAGTTGGGCTAGCTGAAGAATTGTGACTTAGAAGTGATAAAGAGTCCTGCCAAATGGGGCATTCCCAGTGACTAAATTTAATTTAATTTGTAACTAGGACTATTCCATTTCCAAGATTAACTGGAACTCCCCACCCAGGACAGCCATCTACGATAGATAACTCGGGAGGTGGTGAGGATTCTTCGACTTTCTGACTTGGAACTCCATCTTCAGATTGCGTTTCAGATGTCCCACTCGGAGATTGGAAATCCTGACTTTTCCTGTACAACTGGAATGCATTATTAAAATAAATAAATGGGGTTGCTGGTTTGGCGGAGTGGTTGGCAACCAGGCACGTCCCATATATCACATGCTTATGGGACGTGCCTGGGGGAGTGTCCTCCCCTATTCTCTCGCCCCTTTCACAAGCCTATCCACTGTCTCTCTCCTATCAATAAAGGCACAAAATGCCCAAAACAGACATTAAAATAAATAAATAAATGAACACACCATACATTCACATCTACTTGACTAGTTTATACCTTTTCTCATTGATAAGTTGTCAGGTCATGTCGAACTTCATAGGCAGAGAATAGATTCTGTCATTTCCCAACAGGATGATTATAGGAGTGCTGGTGGGGAAAACCTAATATACAAATGTAAAGAGAAGTAAAGCTACTAGTTAGCATGATTTTGGTACATTTTGGGGGTATTTATTTTACGCTAAATGTGAAAGATGATGGGTAATGGTAAAGAAAACCATCTCCAAGTGTCAAATAGAAGTGTTAGCTGTTCCTCTCCTTTCTCAAGAAGATGTTTGTTTGTTAAATTGATTGCTTCCTGCACAATTATGCAGTGAAAAAAAGCATATAAAGCATTCATGAGAGGCAATGCAAGGCCTGCACCACGTAAAGTTTGGTTTCTTAAAAGCGATGAGACATAGTGAAGCCAATATGCACAATTACAGGAGACAAACACTGAGTTATCCTTAATAATATTGTTATACTTGCCATGAACTTAGCATATTTTTAGCCTAAATTTCACATATAGGGTTGGGCCATGATGCCTAAAATGGAAATCTCAGATTTTTCCACATAAAACTAAATTTCGAATTTTTGAATTTTTTTCAAATTTTAAAAATTATAAATGAAGTAATCAAGACAAATCTTCTTATAATTTGCAAAAAATATTTTACAAAAGTAAACTGATTTTCCATCTCAGATTATAAGGCAAATTGTTTTTTTTTCAATTTCTATTTTGTAAATCCTCTGTACTATAAATACAAATTAATTACTTAAATTGAAACATTGTCCAGAGCTAATAGCTTTAGTGGTAGCTGGAGGCAGCCTCATCATAATAATACGATTTTTTATCAGATTCAGTTTATTGTGGACACCCAAAGCTTGATTTTAGTGGCAACTGGGATGGTTTATCATCTTGGCCAAATGTCTCCGAGAATGTGAACCTGTGGGAGCTGGTCTGGCACATATTCCTGTTGGCCCAGGATCAAATCTAGCCTGTGGCCATTTCGCAGAGTATCTTCCCCTACACAAGCCTATTCACTGTCATTCACTCCTATCAAAAAAGGCACAAAATGCGAACCTGTTTTAAAACCACTAAGGCTCCAGTTTGAAGTGCTCAGCATGAGCATCTGCAGCAGTAAATAATGAACAGGTCACAGTTTTTTAAACAAGATTTCTCTCCATTGCAGACTAGAAAACTTCACCGTCGGTACCACAATGCCCTTTTATGTGTATTTGTCATCATCATGTCTGCCTTAGTTAAGTTATCCACTTTGTTCTTGTGTTTTATGTTTTGTCTCACGTTTCCTATTTTATTTTGAAAATTCCCCTGTCTCTGCTAGCCTTCAGTTTTACATCCTGTCTGGCATTGTTACAGTTGATCCCCGATTTTTCTTCTCCAGCTGTCTCGTCACCTCCAATCACTTCATGTATTAAACCCTCATGTCTTCTCCTGTCCCGTTGCCAGATTGTTTAACCTTGAGTCATTTTTCAGCACATAAATCATAGCCATGTTCTTGATCATAGACCTGTTTTGCCTGCACTTCGTCTCTTGCCTTTTGTCTGCCTGATACTTTTGCGTGAACTGTTTGTGCCTGCACATGGATTGAACCCTGGACTGTCAATAAACTCTGCTTTTTGACTCTGATGCCTTTGAGTTCTTTTGTGCCTAGTGTGAGTTTCATGACAATATTTTTGCTGGTGCAGCATATTTTTCAAGCCACTTAACTGAACTCTGCCAGCTTGATCTGGATTTTTTCTATTGATTCTTGGCACAGTGATAGTCCTGCTGAGTGGACAGGGTTTTTTTTCCAGTCATCTGGGTTAAATGTTCCAGCCATGTCTTGTTCTGTGCAGCTTGGGAACTGTTGTGCAAAGCCCTGTCCCTAAATGCTTGTTATACTTAAGTCTGAATCCTCCTCCCTGTGTAAAGGGATCATACTTTCCTTTATGGACCTTTTCACTTGTTTTAAGTGTTTTCACAAGAGTCCTTCTGTGTACAAGATAACAAAGTCTGAAGCATCAAGACATATTTCCCTCTGCCTCTGAGCAGACCCAGTTGCTGATCAACTGTTGTCCATCTATCCCCTACCCCCTACCACTCAGGTAGCCCTTCCCATTTACATCCATCCTGCTATTGTTATATTGTGGTGATGCAGTTACTAACTCCAGATGGGAGGCTTAGTGTAGAAAACTGACTTTATAAATCAAATCAAACTTAATTTATAAGACACTTTTCATACTTAAAAGCAACACAAAGTGCCTCACAGAGGCTAAAAACATAAAAACAGAAAACTCGGCTATCCCCCTCCCACAAATAAAGACATATCCAGACACACTCTTGCGGACATCAACATACGCAAACACACACACACCTGCGCCCACACACACACCCACAACATTTATACAAGCTGTTATAAAAGAGTGAAAGAGAGACATGGCTGTGCACCGAGGACTGAGGTAAGGAATAACCAACCTTTGGGGGCCATCAACACTGAGGAGGGCTCCCGGAGGAGCGCAGCCGGAGACTTCCATCCTCCCGCACAAACACAAGGCCCCACAACACAGTGCAGGGGCCTATGGCCATGCAGGTGGAGCCATCCCCCAGCAGCGGCCCCAGAAATGGACCAGGAGCAGCTCCCAGTGTGGAGAGCCCCCATGAGGAAGCACTGGAGCTAAAAACCATCATGCTAAAACAATGATAAAAATATAAGAAAAGAGATAAAATGACATAAAATGGATAAAAAAAAATAAGAATTAAATATGATAGGAAGTTTGACTAAAGACTAAATAAGTTATAAAGTAATAGAAGATTAAAAAAAATAAGGAATAAATAAGTCAATCAAATCAAAAGCTTGATTAAAAAGGTGGGTTTTAAGCCTCTTTTTAAAAGTATCAACAGATCAAATCACGCAGAGCCTTTGAAAATATGGTGCTTAATTGCAATTTTACTCAAAATTAATAGATTGGGCCCACAGGAGGACGGGAGCCTTAAAGTGACAGGAGAGCATCTCAGACAGAGTGAGAACAGAGGTGGATCATCGATATCACTTATGAACATAATCTACATTGAAATTCAATGAATTAACTAAGTCTGGACAATGTTGGATAAAAATTACATAGAAAATGACCATTTCCCCACCTGGGACATGTATTGTAATTTTAAGGGGTATATTAGTTACTTGTGTCTTTGCTGTGTCACTTTTCCTCAAAAACTTGGTTTGTGGTTTGCAATTGCAAAACTTCTTTTTCAGATACAATTTACCATTTTGGGTGATTTCAAAGTCAACTCTCCATGAGCATCACTATGTTTAAACTTTTAAAACTTTACGATTTTGTGCAAATGAGCATCTGTGGTTGTCCTAGAAAAGATTTCTTGTGAAAATTTTAGGTGTCCTGGTCAATTTATCTTCATTCAAATGTTTATGAAACACACACAGCAGGTATTTTCATATTTGTGATTCATGTAATAACACATTCATGTAATTAATGCTGAAGAAGTTGCAATATGAAGATTGACAATGACAATGTGCTCATGCAGTGTTTTTTGTTCAGTCCTCGTATGAACCTTTGTTAAGGAAAACATCTTTAAACTCTGAGGTTATCATTAGAGCAGCTTGCAGAACAGGAGAAGCTTCATAATTACATTACAATAGTTAAAATCTGTAAGACCAATGTTTTAGAAATTGCAATACCTTACTCTACTAGTTCTCTAAAAAGTAGTACAATTACAATCATGTATTAAAAGTCTCCAGTTTCTACCCAACACTGCTATTCACAGTGAGAAAACTGGCCATTGTCAGACTTTGGGTTCAGGACCAGATTCAGGAGCACTGCCCTTAAGAAACATGTGGTTTTTAAAGTCTGATGAGATTGACTTGTTGTATTTAACAGAGGAAAGAGTACATGTTCATTACGCAAAGATCCTTTCTTTACATTGCAGGTGGTCAGACTGGACTGCTACTGTTGTCTGGATCAGATATTAGCTTGTTGGATTTGTCCATGTTTCTACCTGGTCTGAAGTAGATAATAAATGTTAACTGACTGAATGATTATCTTTTTATTGGGAGCAACAACAGATTTAATTCATATTTATGTCATAATGTATTACTGTAAAATAAGGACAAACAAATGCTTTGATAAATTACTATCAGCTAAATAAAAGAGACCAATTTTGCAGTCTTTACAGAAAAAGAGAGTCATTTTAGTTTGGGCCTCTATCATGAATTTCAAAACAAATATTAGAACATGAATAGGATGGAATATCAATATTGGAAAGTCATGTATTGTGCAACATTTTGAGAATGAACATAAAGGCCTTTTGTTTATTACTTATTACCTTAACCTTTATGAGTGCTTTAGGTTGAAAAACCCTCATCATAAACAAAATAAATCATATTTCTACTCTTTGGATGATTGTTTACAAGAAAATGATGAACTATTATAGTGTTGGTGTCCTGTGGTTTGACATCTGTGAAGCAGAGCAGTGTGAGCAGTTAGAAACCCTCCAGAGTAAAGAGAGAAAACAGGCCTCGTATCCCTTGTTTAGCAATTAACAGGCTGGCTGATTATTAACATCGAGCTCCAGAGACTCGCTGATCTCCCAGAAAGTTTCATGCGTTTAACAAACAAGTTGACTGCGTTGAGAGCAGCTCTGAGGGGCTCGTCCTGTTTTTACGTAACTTCTACGTCAGCAATCAGGACTGTGGAGGACTGGACCAAAAACAGAGGCCAAGACAAACGTTCTACATCCAAACCTGCTGCGTGCATCTCAGCAAATAGGTTTAAAGAGGTGATTAGACTGAAAGAACACTGTTGTGAAACTTTCGTTGTTGCAGAGTTAATTAAAGGGCACAATCAACACGTACATATTATTTTTATTATTCCCTGTATGGATTTATAAGGAGTAGCAATTTAAAGCCCAGGCTGCCCACTTTGACTGTGGTCGCCGTACATGACCAACGTACAATGACACTTAAAAAAAAAAAGGTATATGAGAGGGATGTACTGAAAAGAATTGGTTATATTATTTTTATTCTAACGAAGATATTTGGCATTCTCAATTTAAAAAAAACAAACAAGAAAACAGTCATTTTCTTTTACATAATAATAATAATTTGTAAAGCACATTTAATAACAGGTTACAAAGTGCTTTGACAACAGGTGGGAACATGAAGACAGAAAAGCACAAGAGCTTAAGCACAAAGGAAAAAACAACCTAATAAAGATCAATTAAAATCACTGAACATTTAAGACAAACACAAAAGGGAAAAAAAAACAGTAGCTGTAATGTCTGGATTAGAAGATAAGCCCAACACCTGTATCATAAAGCAAACAATTGTAATTCTTGTAATCTATTAGCATGATGTGATATTAGTGGTGCTACTAAGTATATCTCAGAAGTGTTAGGAAAATTGTGCTTCAAAAGGGAAAATTGTAAAACAAAATATTGAAGAGTAACAGAAAACTTTGGTTGCGAAAATGGCTCATGATTAATTTTACTTTTCACAAAATCAAAATGTAATATAAATCCGATTACCTCAGTTCTCCTGAAAGGAATCTTGAAGTGAGTCAAAACAAAGATGGATTGGCTCACCGAGCATGACCACCATTAGCAGTGTAAGCATTGCCTTATAGTTTAAGTTGTCTGAGTTATTTCATGCTGCTCTACCTCACAGCCTACAAACAACTTTATTACAATTTCATATATCAAAACAATACCAAACAACCTGCTCTTTGGGACGCCATGCATCCCTCGGGCTGATGAAGCATGGCACTATACTGCACCACGGTTACAGTCCTGGCTAGTGCTGGGCAGCTGCTTAGACGTTGTTTTTGCCCTGAAAAAAAAAAAAGAGACATTGAATTTACCAAATTACTTGCACTCAGTTAGTATAAATCTCACAGGCTATGTTTCAACAACACACTTTTTTTTTTTTTTTTCGTTTTCAAGAACGCTTGCAGTTGTTACCACATTTAAATAACCACAGTGCACATAGGTTTAAAAAAAGAGACTAGATACACTCTGGTATTCATTATGGGATAGTAGAAGGCTGTGTGAATTTGTAATGAAACAATACATGCATGTGCACATAGATTTCTTTTAATTGAGCAATGTGGTGTGAAAATACGTTAACAGTCAACACATGCACATTTTGCCAGAGGTTTGGTTAATAACCCAAATGAGCCTGACCTACAAAGCCTGGTCTTTTCAAGGTTATTTTGAATGAAAGAGTCCAGCACAAACAGAACTTTGGAGACTGCTGATTGTGAGCTGTGGACTGCATTTTGGCAGTTTACATGCCAGTAGAAATGTTCCCACTTTCAGAAGTTTGACCTCTTAAAGTGCAAATCAAATGACACATTTACACCAAAGTCTAAGGCTCTCTGGTGCTGGAAAATGGGGGTATTGAGCCTTTTATACAGGTAGGATACAGGAAGTTATTCCAAATGAATTAAAATATGAAATTGTATGGATAATACTTACAATCAAAAACTTTTTCATTTTGCAAGTCCATAATAAATGAATTATTGAATGTGGACTTAGCACCCATCATACCACTTCATTTACAACAGTCGTTTAGATAGCATAGAAATAGAATTATATTTCTGACATCATGAAAATGGTGTCTGGGTCTGTAAGGTAATCACCCTTGCTTAGTGACAAAGTACTTTCTGCATCAAGATCTCTCTGCTTTTTAATAGTGGCCTTCATTGCCAAGGATCTAGCAATAGCATGTAGTTTTTGAAAAAATGTGACGGTACATTAAATCTTGATATTTGCAGTGTGTGGTGACACTGTAAGTAGAATGATGTATCAAGTTTTATTTCTTTAAAAAAAATTCTGGTGCAGCAGGTGGTGCACATGCCTCACAGCAAGAAGGTCTCCGTGCCTTTCAGTGTGAAGTTTGCATGTTCTTGCTGTGCATGCATGGGTTCTCTGGGAGCCCTTTGGCTTCCTCCCACAGACCAAAAACATGCTCATTAGGTCAAATTGTGACTCTTAATTGAGTGTGAGCATGAATGGTTGTCTGTCTCTATGTGGTCCTGCAATCGACTGGCGACTGGGTGCACCCCGCCTCTCAGCCAATGACAGCTGAGTTAGGCTCCGGCCCCCACACAACCCCGAAAGGGATAAGTGGTACAGAAAATGAATTAATCAATGGGATTTTTTCTGATTTTTTAAAAATAGTATTCTTAACTAGAAAAGCACTCAGAGAGCGCAGACCTCCGTCAGCACCACAGTTCTCAGTCATATTGTGATTTTCACCATAAATATTAGTCCTACCTTTATTTCATGTCAATATTTAGATTCCTTGGCCAATGAAAACATACCATTAGCAACTAGATTCATCACGATATCGATTTTAGTTCAGTAGTTATTCACGAAAATCGCATTTTTCGTCATGGCGGATCCAGACAGCGATCCGGATCGACACCAAAATTGAATCAGTTCTTCCTTTTCCCATGCTGAACATTTCCTGAAAATTTAATCAAAATCCATCTATTACTTTTTGAGTTATTTTGTTCACACATAGACGGACAAAAAGACAGACAGACAAACTCTCTCGAAAACATAACCTCCTTGGCGGAGGTAATAAACACTATAAAAATTAACAGAATATAGAGTAAAACTGATTTTAAAAGTGTTTCAGCCTTATCAAAATAAAGCTTGTCCCTGAGAAATAGATGACTTCAGTGTCTGTCCCAGTGACAAAATCAATAAAGATAACGTAGAGGCAGAGTCAGATGGATGAATATCTGCTGCCAGCTAGTGGAAAACAGGAAAAAATAAAGTTCTGTTGCTATGTATTCTTAACTAATAGCATGACAGTAGAAAAAAGTGATACAGTATTGTGCTGCAGAATATATTGCATTGCAATTTATTGGTTATTGATACCATATCTTCTTCTATCCGTGTAACTTGATTTAAAAAAGATTCAGATGTTTGCAACATGTTTAATGCAAAATTTCCTTTTGTGATAATATTAATGTAATTTATTCCAGCCCGACTTCATTTAAAAGTGATCTTTGAAACTTGCCTCTACTGAAAGGAGTCAGAAAATTTATTTATTGTGCCAACTTTGTTAAAATTAAGATTTCTACAATTTTATTAAAAACAACTGGTCTGTATCTTTAGCCTCTTAACATGAACCAAGAATGACTGGAGCTGCAACGTACAGACATCTTTGCATTTCTGTGCAGGATTGTTTTCTCATGTTATATCTACAAATCACTGTTATTCTATTTTGATTTTACATAACTTACTTAACATCAATGTGGATTTTATGACTGAGGTGCTAAAATAAAGTCTGTTTTCTCCAACAACGTAAAATACTAAACAACAGCTGACCTTGTTTTTCATGCAGCAGCACATACGCACGCTCATTTGAGCAACAGAGGGAGTGAAAAACCTGCACGTAATCAATGTCCTTTTGGTCTCTCTCAGATAAGTCAAATACGCACATTTGAAGGAAAAGTCAACAGATCAATACCTATTACGTAGTGGCCAGCCTCTAGGGTCCTATAAATACAGACGGAGATCTCAGTGGATCATCATCGAGCAGACTGAAGGATCTCAAACAGCAATCAAGAGAATTCCTCAACTTATAAGAAGACAAGACAACATCTAAAGGACACTAGATTCGTTCAAACTGCAGGAAAAACAAAACAGTAGCTAGACTTCAGCTAAATCTATCATACGCTCTCAGTGTGAGTGTAGCAACTTATCTACAAAATGCAAGCCATTCGCCAGTGTTCAGTGTGTGCCAGCAGCGCTGCTGGAGGCCTTCTGAGAAACCAGGCTGACTTTTCATTTCTGAGGGCCAACAAGAACCTGTTCAGGAGAGGAGCTGCCTGTGTGCGCTTCATCAGGTATGTGTGGATGTTTGATTACTCTGGTGTTACCTCTAAAGCACCTTCTTAAGATTATCCCCCTCAGCACTAATAACATTGAGATGAAGTCTAAACTAACTTGTTCATATTCTTCTCTTCATTTCTGCAGCATTTCTGAGAGTGGACAGTTCGACAACACAAAGCCTGGGATGCTGAAGGTGGAAGAGCAGACCAACACTTCACATGGCAGCTTTGCACCTACAAGTGTTGCCCGTGGGCTCAACGCTCACCCCTTCACACAGGTTGGTCAATCTCCTGCATCTTTTTGTGATATTACAAACAAAATAAATGCTGTTGTTCATATTTACCTTAAAGAAAAGTGGAAGTTTAACAACAAAGTACTACCTTTTTGTCTTGTAGCAGGCAGAAAACCTCTCTCACGACTCCCTGATCAGAAGAGCAGCCTCAGTGGCAACAGACGGATCGAGTACCTTCCTCTCACAGGCCTCTTTGGCTCTCATTGATGCCCTCACATCCTATTCAAAGGTAGGTTTCTTTGTCTTCTTTTGTAGTACTCAAAAAGAGAAAACATTAAGATTCCATTTAAGGCCCTTAAGTTAAATGGAAGTTGGTATTTCTGCTTTCTTTTTTTTTTTAAATGGTTGCTTCACGAGCAAGGACCACACCATCAACAGGATGAACTTGATAATTATTTATTGCGTACAGTGGGTAACAAGCAACATAGTAGGTACGTGAAGCGGATAATGGTTTGGGGAAACTTCATAGGGAAATCGCCGTAATCCTGGGCCCTGAGGAAAGAAGGAAAAAAGAAGTTTTAAGAAAGGGGAGGGAGGGGTGCGTCGAGTGTGCGAAACAAAAGAGGGAATGGTCGGTTAGAATTTATAGGAACACAGGAAGAGGCGTGGTTGATGTGTGGTCCTCCTCCTGAAATTCTGCTTAAAGCTCCACATAATATAAAATTGAAACTGATCCTACTGTGAATGATACTGCCTGCAGAGAGGGTAATGTTCTTTACAATTCCACTTGCAATCTAAATCTTTGCATTGGAATCACAGTAACAAAATGGTTGATCTGTCTGGGGCATTTACAGAAGATGCTTACACTGTCCAAAAAATGTATCCCTAAAAATGTAGGTCTTATTGACACGGTGTCTGCTGGATGATTGCCCCTAACTCTCTGATCTTTCTCTGTTTACCCACAGGCTGTGCACACTCGCATTGCTTTCCAGAGGCGCTATTTGGCCACACTAGGAAAACTGACACCACCAGAGGAGGCTTCACTCCTGGAGGTGATTAATGTCCAGCGCACAGAGGTAAGCTCTATTACTCTTGAGACCAAACCAAAATGCACTTTGGCATTGTGCCCAATCAAATTTAAAAAAAATCAGCACTTAAAAGCAGTTTTTTAAAACAATATCTTGCGTCTTCTTGTTCTAACAGGCAAGTGAGAGACTGGAGGACTGCAAACGCTTTGATTCGACCTGGATCAATGCCGTCAATCTGTGCAAAATGGCAGCTGAGGCCGCGCACAATTCTGGTGAGTTAAAGTGTGCATGGTGAGAGCCAGCTGTTTCATGTAATAACCAAAACACAGTTACATGGTCATGGATTAATAAATATTAAGAATTAGAATCATATTTCCTTCTGGAAATTAAACTGATCTGATTTTGCCAGACATCCTAACATCTATACTGAAAAGAATAGTTTGGATGTTTTTGAGGGTGAGTTGTTAGGGCAACATGCCATTAGTCAGTTCATTAACCACAGCTATGACGGTTAGTTTTGTTCCTGTAAGGAAAAAAAAAACAGCACAGATGCCTGGCTGTATATTGCTGTTGAAAGAGCCTTTAGATCTATGTGTTTTCAGCAGTCTTAAGTGACATAAGCTCCCTGAGGCAGAAGGTCGCACAATCAACTCTGCCTGTATGATAAAAACCAAAGTAAAAGGCCTTGCTAGCTGAAAAGTAAAGCATTGTGAAAATGTCCATGTGCAATCTGCGTATGTGTTTTTATTATGATTACCATGTATCTTATACAACCCCACTTTAAATATACAGAACTATCCCTTTAAATCTGAATATCAGCCTATCAGCTTTGAGCTGAACATATGTGTTCATGTGTTTGCAGGAGCTGAGCATGCATCCTTCACAGTGAGGACAAACATCCAAGTGGCCCAGTCGCAGGTGGAGGACGCTCGTAAACTGTCTGCTGATGCCGATAAGAAGCTGGCTGAGACTAAAGTGGAGGAGATCCAGAGGATGGCCGAATACACTGCTTTTAGATGGGAAAATGAGGAACATGAGGTGCATGAGGCTTACCTGAGAGAAGACTAAGACACAGACAAAGATATGAAAAAATATGTGCAGACAGAACTACATGCTTTCAACTTTGAAAGTTTTGCCCCTCACAAAGTTCAGCTTTCTGGTCTTTGTTTCGTTAAGACTGCCAGTAAAAGATCTTGCAATAATATTAAGTAAAGAAAAGCAGTAGTTGAGTAAAGTTAATAATAATGTATTATTTAAGTCTATTTATTTTGTCGGTAAAGCTGCTTTTTGAGCTTCTGAAAATTAATCAATGTTTGTCAAACAATATAACAGTGTTGTATATTGTGCACTTTTTTTGTGGAATAAACTCTATTTGAAAAAAAAAAACAGTTTGTATCACTTTTTGTCACTTATTATATGTCAAAAAATAATGTAACATTTTGGACGTGTTGACATTCTGTATCAATGCATTCTTGTATGCAACTCTGATATTATTTTTAAGGGGAAAAATGTTTGGTCAACATCAAGTATAATGAACCACGTGCTCTTAAAGGTCCACTTTGAATAACTCATTTATTGGATGTAAATATCCACATGTATTACAAAGAAATTAAGAGAGCTCATTATGAATGATATGGACTTCAATTCATGCTGTCACCAACAACTTCAGTGTCTTTTAGTCTTCATGGCCCCTGCTCTTGACTGTCTCTTTTTTTGATGCATTAATTTGCTTCAATATGGAAAAACAAGCGACAATATCCACATGAAACAGTTAAGGTAGGACTTATCAGTTTAACAGAAACAAACTTTCTATGAGGGCTACTCTTCTGGTACTGACCAGATGGCTAAGTGTCACCCGAACCCCAACAACCAACTAAATATTGAACACTTGGATAGAACCCAGTGGGCATCTGAAGACAATTCAACATCAATTTGATATCAAACACAGACATCAAATTGTCATCATAATTTAGGAAAAAAAAAAACCCCACACACACAAAAAAAAACGTAAAACATGACATCAATTTGATATGTCAAATAATGTTATTTTCAAATTATTTCAACATAAAACTTATTTGAAATTCCACCCAAATAAGGATATTGGTGTTATTTTGACATTGTTTCAATGCCAAACTTTTGCACAGAAAATATATAAAAATGCACAGATGGAAAGACCCTGCACCATCTTGTATTGCAAACAAAATTGTCTTTATTTACATAGCGGGATCTTCATCAGGATTAAAAAGCAAATGAAGATCCTGCCAGATTGAAACAACCTGCACTTCCCACCAGGCACATCAATTTAATGTTGAAGATTGGTCAAGATTTTGACTACCATGAATAGCCTACAGAAGTTTTGACCTCTTCATGGTTGTAAGAAGGTCCAACCAAAGGATCAATGTCACATTCAATTCCTGCATCATACTTTGTTAATCAATGCAGTATACTTGACATCAAAACAACATTGCTGCACAAAACTTGACATCAAATCGACGTTGATTTGATTCCTGGAAACCAGGCATTGAAGTGATGTCACATTGATGTCCCAATAAAACTGCTCAACTTGAAGCATTTTGTTTCACTTATATGTTTGATCATTGAGAGAATGTCATGTGGGAAACTATTGGCGACTTCGCCACTGACAATCTTGACCAATCTTCAACTTCAACAATTGATCTAACAGTGCCCGGTGGGAAGTGCAGATGGTGTCTATAATGGGTCAGTCGCTCCATGACCAATTCTGGACATCTATTAGATGTCCAAACTAGGTCTCATTTTTGGCATACAACCATGACCCCCTGGGATACCATATTGATGTTTGACTTGTGACTTTTAGGCCTGGGGGGTATTGCACAAAACCAGGATAAGGGATTAAGCTGGCAAACACTGATTATCCTGGATGAAGTTAGCCTCAAGTCAGTTGCACAAAAGCTGGTCAAGTTTATCCCGGACAAGTTACCATGGTGATTTATTCTCTGCAGCTAGCCTGCTCCAGACCAGGCTAACTACCAGGATAAGATTAATCCTGCACTGGCTCTGCTGTCTGTAATGTGAGAAATGAGCATGTTTTACAGCATGTCCATGCTTTTTCTACACGTTACATCATTTAATCATCCTGCACCCAAATCTTACAACTGTAGTCATTGCATTTGCTGGTTGACCTTAGTATTATTTGCACAGATTATATGAAGACAAAAATAACTTAACACAGACAGTTAAGAATCCTCTCTTTATTAATACAAGTCCTACAATAAAAAGGTTTAAAATTATTATAAAGAAAATGGAAAAAAACAGACCTTACTGAAATTGGTACTAAACCAAACTGATGTAAAAAAAAAAAATAATAAAATAAATAAAAAACAACCCTAAACCTACAGAATGAGAAAGAGGATAAACAAAAGAAAAATAAATATATCACACCACTGAAATGGACTACAATATAACAGACAGAATATCATTTTGTCTTAACTGTCTCCTAAAAATGAAAGGGTCCACATCATTCTGACTCCACTTTTTAACTTAAACAATCTTGCTATTCATTCATTCGGTCTCATTATTGTCAGCCCTGGTGTTATATTGCAATACTAATAAAGATAGCTTGTCAAATTGCTGTCAGAGGTTTGATTAATATGTATATCATTGCAGTTAATTGAATTATGACTTTTAACGATTGCTGGAGTTGGAAGGATGGTTTCAATAGCGACTGACAAGGGCAACATAGTATATATAGGTCCAACTTCCTATTCACCTGTTACCTCTTCATGATGGCATGCCCTTTTTTTGGAGGATGTATTGGTTGAGGAAGCGCTCATCATCAGACGAGCCTTTAGACGAGAAAGAGTTTTCAGGGACAGGTCAGACCCATTGGCATTTGGCGAAGACCATCTCATTGAGAGATACAGATTTTCACGTGATGAACTGAAGTACCTATGTAGGCTCCTCGGTCCTAAAATACAGCACCAGACCGCTCGAAGCCATGCCCTAACTGTACCACAGATGGTCTGTGTAACATTGAGGTTCCTTGCAAGTGGAAGCTTCCTGTATTCTGTTGGGGATGCAGAGAACCTCAATAAAAGGAACCATTTGCCGCAGTTAGACGCATTTGCCTGGCCCTGAAGTCACTAATCCACATCTTCGTCACCTTTCCTGGCCACAGAAGACTGCCAACTTTCCTGGCCACAGAAGACTGCTCTACATCAAGGAGGACTTCTACAAGACTGCAGGTTACATCAGTTTTAGCTTGCAAGTATTGGTTCCAATTCAATCAATTACAGCTGGATACTTTTTTGTGTTACAGCTTTTCCTAACGTGATTAGTGCAGTGGACTGCACCCACATTAGAATTCAACGTCCCTCAGGGGAACATGAGGGAGATTATATCAACAGGAAATCTTTCCACAGCATCAATGTTCAGGTAAGGGTAATTTATAGTGAGTCAGACCTATATAGATTCTTCAATTTTGTGCCTAAAAGGATCTTAATAGGTTACATGTCACCTTTTCAGATGATCTGTGATGCTAACTGCCTTGTAAGCAATCTGGAGGCAAAGTGACCTGGATCAGTCCACGACTCCAGAATCTTTAGGGCTAGTCCAATCCACAGGACACTCTCACAAGGTAAGCCACACATTATATTTGTAAGCACCTTGGATATTATGAGTGTGTAACTATATAGATTAAGAAGTTATGCATGTTATTATTAGGTGAATTCTCCAGAGTGCTGCTGGATGACACAGGCTATGCCTGTGAGTCATTTCTCCTGACTCCTCTTGCTGACCCCCAAACCCAACAGCAGGCCTACAACCTTTCACACAGCAGGACAAGGGCTCGCATTGAGATGACCTTTGGCCTTCTGAAATCACGATTTCAGTGCCTGCACCACCTGAGGGTTTCCCCACCCAAAGCATGTGACATCATTGCAGCATGCACAGTGCTGCACAACATAGCAGGTTTACGCAAGGAGAGGGCCCCGCCTCGAGTGGCTGTTGAAGTCTGGGAAAATGCTCCCATCTTCCCGGACAACATTGCTGGCCAAGTAGTCAGAAAGCAATATATTGCCAATTTCTTTTTTATAGCCTTAAAGTGATATTCTGGGATTGAACAAGTTGGGTCCTATCACAAGGGTTAGGGCAGAAATTACCTCTACAGCAGTGTTTATGTGGAGAAGAAACCCAGGGCACTTGGACCTAACTCCCTCTTCCTCCTTCGGCTCTGCTCCTCCACTGATTTGGCTGGACTCACACGGGGCCATATTTTCCTTGATCAAAAACACAAATAAACGGACTCCCACCGAAAAAGTCTGATATCAGTCTGCATTCACGCTTTATTTAGAATTTTCAGTAGTTACTTTCACACAAAAACACCGCTAAATAAGGGTCTAGTTCTTGTAGCGCCGTGAAAGCTCAGCGGAGCCAGAGCTGCAGCTCTGGCTCTGCTAGTCTCTTCGCGTTGGCCGTTTCACGGCGCTAGACCCTTATTTAGCGGTGTTTTTGTGTGAAAGTAACGCGCGAAAAAATTTTCTAAATAAAGGCTTCTGTGACACAGAAACACTGCTGTAGGGGTAATTTCTGCTCTTAACCTTGTGATAGGACCCAATTTGTTCCATCCCGGAATATCACTTTAAGTGCTGAATTTTGAATAATAAATGATCTTGTGTGGTACTTTTTGCTGTGTATGTGCATTTTGTCTAGCATTGGTAGTACGCTGTGTAGTCAATTTCTGAATTCCACAAATCAATTGTATACCCCACATTCACCGTTAAAGAGAAAAGAAAACATTATTTCCAATTTTATTTTTCTTTATTTGGTCATTTCTCAGCTTTCATTCTGGAGTTGAGAGAGAAAAAGTAAAAATGATTAACACACTCAATTACAGATATGGTTACAGTGTGCACTGCTATGTCTACTCACCTCCCGTTTCAATTTTTTGATCTCTGTCCACTATCCTAAGCTTCCTTTTTTAAATTTCGATGTCCAGATCAATCACCTCCAGATTATTCTTCCCCCTCTGAATTTTCACCTCTACCAGCTCTACCTTTTTCTGCAGGCATAGAGCACCCAGGTAGTTTGTGAATTCTGTAGAAGAATTATCGATTAGCACAACAGGATTTGTGTATCACATAGATTTACTTCAGCCTAGAGCAGGGGTCAGGAACGTATGGCTTGCGAGCCAGGTGTGGCTCTTTTGATGATTGCATCTGGCTCGCAGATAAAACAAAATATTCTCACTTGTTTTGATCCATCCATCGATTTTTCACTGCTCATGCCCTGTTCAGGGCTGCAGTTGGATGCAGGAGCAATCGTCCATTATTTTAATTGGATGATAATAGCCTACGTTGGTCGTTGCTAGGTAAACAGGTAAACGCCCCCTTTTAAATCAGTCTGCTCGGTCCTTAGCTCAAAGCTAACCGTTCGACGAAGAAGATGGCGAAAAGAAAAAAAGATGAGGAGTATCGGACATTTCAGGACGAATGGACCGAAGAATTTGCCTTTGTGGAGAGAGCAGGTTCTGCGGTGTGTCTAATTTGTAACGACAAAATTGCTTCGATGAAACGGTCGAATGTAAAGCGGCACTTCGACACACGCCATGCTACCTTTGCATCAAAATACCCTGTGGGAGACAGCAGGAAGAAAGCGTGCCAAGAGCTACTGAGCAGGGTGCAAGCTAGCCAGCAGCACCTCCGCGCATGGACCCGGCAAGGTGACTATAATTCCGCTAGCTTTGCTGCATCTTTAGCAATAGTGAGGAACGGAAAACCATTCACAGATGGCGAGTATGCTAAAACGTTCATGCTGGATGTAGCCAGCGAACTTTTTGATGATCTTCCGAACAAAGACAAGATAATGAAACGGATACAAGACATGCCTCTGTCGGCAAGAACTGTTCATGATCGTACCATCATGATGGCAAACCAAGTGGAGGAAACGCAAGTGAAGGACATAAATGTAGCGCCGTTCTTTTCCCTCACTTTGGATGAGTCAACAGACGTAAGCCATTTGTCGCAGTTAAGTGTGATTGCAAGATATGCTGCTGGTGATACACTGCGCGAGGAAAGTCTTGCTGTTCTGCCAATTAAAGGGTCCACAAGAGGTGAGGATTTATTCAAGTCTTTCATGGAGTATGCACAAGAAAAAAATCTGCCTATGGATAAACTTCTCTCGGTGTGTACTGATGGTGCTCCGTGTATGGTGGGAAAAAACAAAGGATTCGTGGCGCTTCTCCGTGAACATGAAAATAGACCCATCCTAAGTTTCCATTGCATTCTACACCAGGAGGCACTTTGTGCTCAGATGTGTGACGGGCAGCTTGGCGAAGTGATGTCGCTGGTCATTCGTGTGATTAACTTTATTGTTGCCCGAGCCTTAAATGATCGCCAGTTTAAAACACTGCTGGATGAAGTTGGAAATAACTATCACGGTCTGCTTTTGCACAGCAATGTGCGTTGGTTATCAAGAGGGAAGGTGCTTAGCCGTTTTGCAGCTTGCCTGAACGAAATCCGGACTTTCCTTGAAATGAAAGACAAAGAGCATCCTGGATAGCCGAAACTGAGTGGCTCCTCAAGTTTTACTATCTTGTGGATATGACTGAACATCTGAACCAGCTCAACGTGAAAATGCAAGGCATTGGAAATACAGTGTTATCCCTTCAACAAGCGGTGTTTGCTTTTGAAAACAAGCTGGAGCTCTTTATCATGGATCTTGAAACAGGTCATTTACTACATTTTGAAAAACTGAGACAATTCAAAGATGCATGCACAGCAAGTGAGCCTCGAACTTTGATCTCCACCAGCTAGCTGGCTTCACATCCAGTCTTCTACAGTCCTTCAAAGCACGCTTTGGAGAATTTCGTGAGCACATTTGTCTTTTTAAGTTCATCACCCATCCAAACGAGTGTTCACTGAACACAGACGACCTGAGGTACATTCCTGGTGTCTCCGTCAGGGATTTTGAAGCAGAAGTGGCTGACTTGAAGGCCTCAGACATGTGGATGAATAAGTTCAAGTCACTGAATGAAAATTTGGAAAGAATCACATGACAAAAAGTGGAGTTGGCAAGCAAGCACATGTGGACAGAAATGAAAAAACTTCAACCCGAAGACCAGCTGATCATCAAAACTTGGAATGCACTTCCTGTCACATACCACACACTGCAGCGTGTGAGTATCGCTGTATTGACCATGTTTGGATCCACGTATGCATGTGAGCAGTCATTCTCACATCTTAAAAACATCAAGTCCAACCTACGATCACGTTTAACGGATGAAAGCCTCAACGCTTGCATGAAGCTTAACCTCACCAAGTACCAACCAGACTACAAAGACATCAGCAAATCCATGCAGCACCAGAAGTCGCATTATGGTGAGTACTATAACAGCATTATTTAAAGAATAAATTCAGAGGCGTATTATACTCACATTTAGTTGAATTCAGTCTTAAAATATATTATATGGCTCTCACTGAAAAAAAAAATCCAAATATTTTGCTTTCATGGCTCTCTGAGTCAAAAAGGTTCCCGACCCCTGGCCTAGAGTATACTTACAATGTTACCAGCTTGATTCTGAGGTGGTACAGTCTCTAGGTCCTGTAACAGATTTCTATTAGCACCACATCACCGACTTTCTATCCATTTTGGACTAAATAAGCAGTATAGCTCCACAAAATTGACATGATACCTCAAGCCTTCTGGAGTCCACTGAGAGAGTCTCCTAATCTACAGAGGTACACTCGGCAGCTGCAGATGTGCCTTCCCCCTGCCACATAGTATATATATATATATATATATATAAATTGTAATTATTATTATTATCATATTTTTGTTTTTGTGTGCTGTGAGAATATTCAATGCAACTATTTCAGGCACAGGCACATTTACTTGCGCTCGCACACACAAACCAGACTTCTTATATAAATCACGTTGACATGTGTATTAAACTTTAAATATGTTTATACTCAGCTGTGTTGGAATTAAACTAAAAAAGTCATCTGCTTTCAATATTGCGCCGTTTACTGTCACTTTAGGCTGCACAAAATACGAGCATAAATGCGTTCACTCGACATGTTTCTGGTGCTAGACCGGAGTGAAGAGACCCCTCCAATATGGCGGCGACGAATCGGCGCGGTCCAGGCCGCAATGAGGAGTCTACGTATATATGTCTATGGTGGTCGTCGATATGAGGCTTCTGATTGGCTTGCATGGCTTTCTCCTTCTTCCTACACTGCCACCCATAGGCTTGGTGTAGTTGTGACGGCGCTCGACGGCGTATTTATGCGGATTGATGTAAACGGAAACTTTTTTGAAAACGATGCCGTGTGCACGATGTTATTTTGGAAAACGGAGGGAGGGAAATATTCGTTTCTCAAAATACCCGACTACGTGTAAACGTAGCCTTAGTAAGTTTCTGTAAACATACATTCGGTGGTTGCCAATTTATATGTTATATGAAGCAAGGCATTATGGGGCATTCTTTTTTCCTTTTGTAAAGGATGGTTTGATGTATACTAGGCTAAAGGAGACAGAAAAGGAAGCAACGACCCTCCTTTCCTTTACTTTTGGAGAATTTGAACGTCCTTATCATGGCCAACGCTTAAATGCTTCCAGGTCATATCTTTAACGGTTCAGTTAGGAATGTTCCTTTATCAAAAAAGGACTATTCAGATCCACCCTGTAACTCGGTGCTTAGACAACATCCTTCCTTTACAAGAACACAGTGCAATATTGTTCTTCATTTAGTCCAGGGTGTCATGACCCTCTGTCATGTATTTATTTTTATTGTTTCGTTGTTAGTTGTCTCTCTCCACTGTGTGTGAGTGCGTGTGTGAGTGAACTGCACAGGTGGAGATTCAGGATTGGCTCCAAGGTCCGGAGTGTTGATTGGTGCTCTGCTGGAGGACGGGATTGGGAGAGAGCTGCGATTGGAGGACAACGGACATCTCCATCTTAAGAAGCCGGTGGAAGCCCCGCCCTCTCTCTCTGACTTGCCTCTCCAAACAAAGAGCCACGGTCCGCTGCAATTCATCTGTGTGACGCCGTAGAGCAAATTGTGTCGTGTGACTTTGTGTGTTATATCCAACTTTGTGTGAAGTCAAAAGGGCAAATCAGTGGAAGGGAGAAGCCCTCTTTCTTTTAATAACCTTTTCTCCTGTTTTTCGTAGATTGTAGTTAGGTAAGAGAACTGTAATTTGTTTCTCTTTGTTTTTCTTTTCCCACAGGTAAGGTTAGAATTATTAGAATGTTCTGTTTGTTGTTTTGGGCATTGCTCTCAGTCAGTTAATAAAACTGATTTTTTTGTGAATTGAAAACTGTTCCTTCTGGCCTTTGTTGGGACTGGGCAAGCGGAGAGGGCTCTGCATGTTGTGTTCAGGGTTCCCCTAGACCGGGGACATAACAAGGGTATTTTGTGGTTTGTAAATGTTTTAACCATAATTCTGTTTTGCTTTCACTCATTTAACTGTTCTGTGTTCTGCCATGCAGGGTTTTTTTGAGATGGAAACTTTGTTGAAGCCTCCATTGGCCTGAATAACACCATCTGCTGGTGGGTTTACTAGTTGTCACCGTCTGCAGACCAAGTCTGTGAAGCGGAACAAGTGGTCCGCTATGGATCAGCACGGTTTGGCTCAGGCCAGATCGGTAAAGCCTGATCCTGTTTGCGTTTTCACAGCCAGCCAAACCCTACTTGGTAGGCAGCGTTTAAGCCAGATGCTGATAGCATCATAGCAGCACAACACAGTGTATCCTGAAAAAATACAACCAAGAAAATGTGACACAGTAAACGAAGAAGAACAACAACGGAAGACAATTCTTCTTTTTTGTGACCAGTAGAGATGCACCGAAATGAAAATTTGTGGACAAAGCTGAAGCCGAATAATAAATAAATGCTGGGCCGAATACCGAATACCAAACCGAATATCCAATGCGGCGGCAAAGTAGTTCACTATATTTTTTGATAGTGCATTAATAGTTTAGAGTACATTTTTAGACATGTTTTTAAAAGAAACTAATGGTTTATTAGATGTTATGACATTTTTTACTATTCCAGTAGCCTTTGCTTTTCAAAAGAAGCCCAACAAAGTTTTTCATTCATATTAAGCCCTCAAACAAAACAAAACATGCATTCAAAAATATTAATGTACACTGATGGATATATACCAATAGACCAATAATACCAACAATACTGCTTTAAGGCTGTCACTTTATATTCAATATTTGAATAACTGATCAAATATGGGAATAAATATCCGTAATGAAATTGTAAATAAATATTTGAATGTAAAATATTGAGTGTGGCGACACATCAGGTCTGGAGCAGTGGACTGCCTGGCCCAACAGAGGGCGCCAGAGCGCAGCTTGACCGTCAGTCACATCCGGTGCTCTCTCGACCCAAAGAGTTTCCGCTCCGAGTGGAGCGGACGTAAACAGCTCTAATTTGGGCTTTAACTGTTCTTTGGAGAGCTGTGTGGAAGTAGTTTTGGTTCTACACCGTTGATGGCAAACTTAAATTCAAAGACCAGGCTGTGTGTTCTGTGAAATATAGTTTAGTCTGTCGTCCTCCACTTATTTGCGGGCTCAGCCGCTGGCTTTTCATCCAAACTATACGGCCGAGTGCAGCGGACCTTCGTCAAGAGTTTAACCCCGTGTGACTGTGTTGTTTTCGGCAGGGTGGATAAGAGAGTGTCTGACCCTTACTGAGGGGGGGTACTATTCGGCCTTGTTATTAGCTCACTCCACCGAAGGCCGAATATGGCTTTTTTTGCACTATTCGGCCACCGAATGTTCGGTGCACCCTTAGTGACCAGCATATAGCTTTTTGTTACAAGGCACAATCAATCTTTGCTTCAGAGAAGACTGTGTGCTGCGAGCGTTATCGTCCAATGGTCCAAAATTCCTCCTGACCGTTGTGCAGGTCTGATCTACAACTACTGGAAATGTTTGGTTGAGGTTATTGCTGCCAAGGAGGGTCAACCAGTATTAAATCCAAAGTTTCACATACTTTTTCCATCCTGCACTATGACTGTTTACATAGTGTGTCGAATAAAAACATGAAAACTCATAATTTTTTGTTCGGAATTAGTTTAAGCAGACTGCTTCTTTAGTGGTGTGACTTGGATGAATATCTGAACATATTATATGACCAATTAATGCAGAAATCCAAGTAATCCCAAAGGGTTCATATACTTTTTCATGCAACTGGAAAAGACATCTATCAGACGTTACAATTTAACATCCAAAATATGACAGAAGACGCTAAATCGTGCAGTGGGATGGACGTCAACACTATGTTTGGTAAATTTTGAAAGAAGACGTCACCTGGCGTTACAAAACGACCCCTTGAGTGGACCAAAACTGGACGTCCAAATGTGACATAGCTATGACATCACTCCAACGTTGCATTGTGCAGTTGGAACAGGTATTTGTTTTGAGCAATCATGAGTCTTTGAACAATTTAAAGGCACTGTATTTTAAGAAGATTTCTTGAGTTTTTGGCCGTTATTTTCCTGGAAGATGGTCTGTGGACACTTGGTACCAGGGAGAGACAAGGTGTAGTAATTTCTTTTCCTAAAGTGGTGAAACAATAATCTGAAAGTGGAGCAATAGAGTGGAGATAGAAAAGCAGGAAATTGTCTGAGGGCTAGAACTGAACACCGTACAGCCATACATGAGGTGCACAAAAATAACTGGCGAAGCTATCATCAGTTTTTAACATGATTCTCCAAGCGCACATGATTCTGCCAGATGAAGCTGTTTTCGGTCAGGTGTGAATGGCAAATTAGGTGAATTTCTTCAGATCTGTAGCTGGTTCATCTTCTTTTACTCATTGGAAATGTTAGCCAGTAATTCTGACCTCTCATGAGCTCTTGATTTATTTATTGTGCTGTCTTAGGAAGAAAAACATTTTTTTCACAATGGTAATGATCCAATGTCTTGAGAAAGTAGCCAAAGCCTACATAATCACAGGAAATAGAGTTAAACATTTGTGTGTGGTTGTCATCTCAAGGCCTCTGTGATCACATGCTTTGTGGACATGTTTGTTTTGTTCCGTCTTATTGGTCTGTTATGTTTTTGTCCACCTGTGGTTAAAACTGCAATATTTTTTAAAATAAATTCTCATTTAGGGGTAGGTTGTGTTTCATGAGAATATTCCAGCTAAAATTAATCTCACTGGATGATTCAAGCAGACCTTAAAACCACATAGTTGATGACAGACACACTAATAGCAACTCACAAAATAAAAGAAAAACATGGGGCAATCATAACTGAAAAGTGCATTGTGAATTGGAACTGTGCATTTCCACTAGTCTCACAATTTGATTTGACTACAAATAATATAGTAGTTATATTTAATAATTAAATTTGCTGTCATTTCACAGTGAAGCTCAAAGCAATGCAATTAGTAGTATCCCCGATTTTCCATATTACTGCACCAGGCTAATGGTCATTAACTGTTGTTAGCACTTAGCGGCTAAGTTAGCTGCTATGGCTAACGTCCATGAACTGTTGTTAGCTGTTGTTAGCCATTAGCAGCTACATATGCTACATTATAGGAGGCAACCCTGCTTGATGTGGATTGGTCTGTGATGAATGTGACGAGCCAAACGATTGTCCAATCACAAGCTTGTGTTTTTTTTTTTTTTTAATGTTCTGCCCCTGAAAACAAATTTAAAGGGCTCCTACCCAGATGGACTAGTGAAATATTTCTGTGGCAGATATATTGAGCTGTCCATCTGGCTTGTCAGGTTACAGATAACCTCCATCAACTGTCGTATTTCCTTTGTCAAACTAACAATGATATCAACAAGATTCTGAGTAGCCTACAAGGTGATGGTAACTTTATCAAAGAACTATTGCTTATAGGTGTCACAGCAATACATGAGCTACCTTGCTGGAGGTTTACACTCTCTGTGCTCTGTCTAGTTGGTTCGATTTTCTTGTCTGCTCTATCTCATCAGCTTTTACAGGTGTTACACTCCTGGCAGCCCAACATGGACTCTTAAATATCATGCATGTTTGACTTTAAGATTTGAGATCATAGAGGCTCTGGCCTGATAGGAAGCAGTAAAATAGCTGTTTTGATAGCTAACTCTCGAGGAGTTTTGGACAAATTGTTGGTTTTAACAGGTCATGAATCAGGCACACAACACCGCCCATTCCAATCTCTGAGCAGAACAAAACAGGTGGAAAATTTGTCATAAAATGATCTGGTGTAGCCAGTCGAGGGACCAAAGTTTGTTCCCAAAAATAATATGGCACTACAGTTCTGGGCTGAGAGGCTCATACTTAAGTTAGAGATATATCAGAACAAAAACTTACAATGAGGCATCTTTTTATTAATTCAGCCCCGTCTATGGAACAGCCTACCTGAATACCTGAGGGCTGCACCTACTGTGAATGTTTTTAAAAGCAAACCTACCTGTTTAGTCGGGCTTTTACCTGAATTACTGTTTAGTGGTTTTATTCTCAGTGCAGCATTGGTGTTGACTTTTTTTTTTTTTTGGTGGAATAGTTGTAATTTTACAATTTAACCTAACCTCCGGTGTTTACTCATTTTAAACCTTTAAGATGGCGTTCCTCTGTGTGTACTGGGTATGTCTTTTATTTATGATGCATTCTATTAATACTGCGTATGGATTTAGGTAATACTTCCTTTTATCTTAATTTTTTTAGTGTATTTTTTGGGCATCTTGTGCCTTTATTGATAGGAGAGAAAGACAGTGGATAGGCTTGTGAAAGGGGGTGAGAAAGTAGGGGAAGACACTCTGCAAACTGGCCACAGGCTGGATTCAAACCCAGGCTGGGGTTTATGGGACATGCCTAGGGCCAACCGCTCTGCCAAACCAGCACCCCACCTTTATCTTATTTTTTTCTTTTCTTCTATTAATTTATCCGTCTGTTTGTAAAGCACTTTGTCTTGCATTATTTTGCATGAAAAGTGCTGTTTAAATAAAGTTTGATTGATTGATTGATATCAGGCTACATAGTGACTGTATCTGTTCTCTTTATCCAACAAAAACATAAAACCCAGCAATAAATATTTTAAAATGACAGAACTTCTCCCTGAGCTTTACAACCTTAAAAATCAATGATTTTCCTTCTATCCTTGGATCTATTTCTAATATGTAAAAAAAACCCTCCAAACTTTAACTTGTTTGTGATGTTTTGTGTTGGTTGCACTTGGATTGCAAAACCTCTGACTGTTGGTTCATCCAGAGACAAAGTTAGCATTGTATAGTTTAAATAATTAATGGCCTCATGAGCCATCACCTCTAATGAGTTTCACAGGACTCCATGCCAGAAGGGATCCATAATGATATGCTCATTAGTTTTGCTCTTATGTTTTGATTCTTAATCCACGTGAAGAAAATAAACACATCAGGACACTCATATTCCCTCATGATTGCTCTGTGCTAAATGAAAGTTGAGGGCAGATCATGACAACTAAACTTTGAATACAAAACAAACTTCTAGACAGAAGTAAAGACTGAAATCTGACTTAGTCTCACAGGAGGGTAACCACAAGATTCAGCATTTGCTGTGACAAAAGGATAGACGAGAACAATAAGAAAGCCATGGCTCTAACTAACCAGTCAAATCTCAGTATTGTTGTTTTAAATATTGAACAAACACTTTTGAAACAGCGTGCTTTGCCCCAAGAGAACTTCTAGGTCAGCTGATGTGTTCGACCTTAAAATGTGTAAATGTTGCACAGTTGAATGTAGAGATGTGAAAAATATCGATACAGCAATATATCGTGATATTTTGACCACTGATACAATATCGGTACTTCAAATCTTAACATCAATTTTTTTGTAAAAACAAAAACACATTTTATCAGAGTTGGAAATAAAATACAGCTTAAAAATACATATACAGATTCTTTTTCGTGTAGTCTATTCAGTTCAGACAGTGACGAGAGAATTTTGATTTTTTTTTTTTAAAGGAGACACATGCTGATGCATGATTTAATACTTACATATAATATAATAAATTTGAAAACAAGACCTTACACCCCCTTAATTTTCAAAAAATTAGATATTGTATTTTTTTCTGATATCCTAGAGCGAGATTTGATGCCTCTGAAAATAGGTCATTGCAAGATGTCCGTGAGATTTAAATCGTCGTGACGACACGAGGTACATTGCTTTTTATTGGAGTAATCTGATAAAACACTTCCTCCTCTGTGATGTCCGTTAGCCCCACAACCGTCACCAAGGGACACATTCACCCAGCAGCAGTATATAGCTCCCTAGCTCACACTCCCTCATTACCAGCTCTGGCCTGTAGGAGGACTCAATACACGGTTGCTGCTTTGAGCCTGCTGGAAAATACAGTAGAAGAAGAAGGACAGGCTGGCTCACAGAACTGACCAATCAGAGCACAAAGGGCTGTGACGTTGCGAGGTAACTTTAGGTCAGCCTGGAAACCGAGCGTTTCAATGAGAACTTGATAATGGCCTAAAATGAGGATATTGAGAACGCTATTGTGGGACAATGAAGGAACTAAATGACTTGTACTGAGGGCAGAAATGCTTTACAGGCATCCTAGTCTGGCATAGTGAAAAGGAGAAACAAGCATGATATGTCTCCTTTAACTTATTGTTGTGCTGTCAGTAACTCAAAGCCCTTTGTTCCTGTTCCTCATGTTCAATTACAGTTTGAGCTGCACTGCAGGTTAGGATGTTTTAAATACAATGTTAAAGGGAAACAAAAATATTTTCTTTGCAAGTGTCTTTAAGTGACTTGATGCACTCAGTGTTTCAAGTAAAGTGTATGTATGTAACACTGCATTTGACATATTTCAAAACAATAAAATGGAAAAGGTGTAGTTTTGAGCAATATTGTGTGATTAACATAAACACTATCTCTAGTTCTTTGTTATTTAACTGTAGAATATCGCAATGTATCACAATATTGTGATATATCATGATATTATCGTATCGTGACACAAGTATTGCGATAAGTATCGTATCTTGAGACTCTTGCCAATACTCACCCCTAGTTGAATGAGGTTACATGTGATTGACAGGTTAAACCATTTCACCACTGTGGCTAACTCAGTAATACTTTCCAATGCAATGAAAACTACAACCCTTCATTACCCATTCTTAGCCAAGTTATCAGCAAAAGACAGTATTTCTAATCAAATTGTCCAAAATGTTTTTAAGGCCTTTCTTCCATTCAGCTCTGAATCAGTGAGCCACAATGTCACTCTCCTGCAGGAATAATTTCTAATGTGACCTTCAGCATGTGAATGTGTGTGGAAGGGGTGTGACCTGTGGTGTAATGATGCTTTGAGAACGCAATCAAACATTAGAAAACATGCTATAAAGGCTCAAGTCCATGTACCATTATGACCATTTGACCTGTTTATGTTCTGTACATGACAAGTGTCTGGCTCTGTTTGTCTTCATTCAGGTGAATGTGTATGCTATGACTATGATCTTGTAATTGTGATTGAACCTATTTGACCTTAATATTTCTGCAAGTAAGTGCCATTTCAAATTAGATCTAGACATGGCTAACATCTCTCTGGCTGGAGGTGTGTCTGGCATAAGAACCTTAGACTTGAAGATGGTTGTAGTTCAGACTATGGTGGCTGTTTTTATTTGTATCAACTTAATGCTGATCACAACTTTTTTCAGGAAGGAGGTCTTCTACACAACTATGCGCTACATCTTATTTGCCGTCACACTGCTGTCTGATTGTGCACTTTTGATTTTGTCAGATATTTTGCTCATTTGTTATGCTTTGGGTACCACTATGCATTTTTGGTTGTGTGTTGTCATGTACATTTTGGCGTCTTTATTTAATCTGGTAACACCATTTACTCTGACAACCATGTCCATTGAGCGATATGTGGCCATCTGCATGCCCCTGCATCACAGTAAGCTGTGCACCATACAGTGCTCACTTTACTGTATTCTCATCATTCATGGCCTCAGCTTTATTCCCCTCACTATTGATCTCTCCATCTACTTTGCATTAGTGCCATTCAGCTTTCATAAACAACCAACCTCCTGTAGTGCTGGTATTTTCATTTTGGATGGATGGCATGACCAATTGCGATCTGCTGTAAGGCAGTTTTACTTCCTTCTCATGTTCATTATTATTGTATTCTGCTACTACAAGATAATCAAAGAAGCTAAAGCTGCATCAGGAGAGAGTAAAAAGTCAACACGGAAAGGTCTAAAAACAGTCATTCTGCATAGTTTCCAGCTGCTGCTCTGTCTCATCCAGCTTTGGTGCCCATTCATAGAAGCTTCAGTCCTCAAGATTGATTTAAATTTATACACCCACATCAGATACTTTAACTATATTACATTTAATGTCTCTTCAAGATGTCTGAGTCCTCTCATTTATGGCCTCAGGGATGAAAAGTTCTTCTGTGCACTGAAATGCACTCTTCTCTGTGGCTTGTACAAGAAAAATGATTTATTTTCTGCCTGATTTTGCTTCAAACATGTTAGCAGGAACTGATCTTGATGCACATTGATTGCTGTTTTTACCTACATGGTTTCTTGGTCATTTTGACTTAATAAAATATTGACTAAAGTTCAGTGACTTTCTCTTGATTCAGTCTCAGCTGAGCAAAGACTTAATGTGTGCTAAGTAATGTCCAGTGTAATTTGTTTATCTATCAGGTGTGGCTGTAATAGTGAAATCAGTGTGTTTACACTTTATCCCACAAAGGGGTAAACAGATTGAATAGGTGTAGACTGAAGCTCAACCTTATTATTCCTACCCTTTATTTAACAACAGATTACCAGAGGATAACTCCCGTAAACCACTTGCATAAGATTTAACTACAACAAAACAACATTTAAAACCACCAAAAAAAAAAAAGGTAAATTCAGAGAAACTGCACAATTATCTATTTAGGACCCCAGAAACATAAACCCAATCAAGAATTCTGATATATACTTATAAATGCTGTCATCATCACAGTTTTTCACTTTATGTTAATAAAATTCTCAGTTAAAAGTGAACAACACATTACTAATTCATGTTACAGCTTTTAAACTAGTTAATCCCTCTTTCAGAAATGTTTTTTTCTTTACTTTAATCCTTCCTTTAGATCAGAGGTCGGCAACTTTAATAACCAAGAGGGCCACATAAAACCATTTTTCCCAGCCTGAGGGCCACATTGTTACAAATTTTCAGAAACTCTTGATAAGGAAAAAGAATGTTGGATAAACAACATATGAGAATGTAAATTTGTCATAAAATTAGAATACCAATATTCCTATATTGCAACATAAATACAATTTATTATGCATAATCAAATAAACTTGACATAGAATTCAAGCAAATTTAGCTCACATACATGGAATTAAAGCCAATGAAGCTTTTTTCAAATCAATAAAATGATGAGTGTTATTCAAATTTTTAAATCTCAAATATTTTGCTGCTGCCATTTTTAAATATAGTATTGAGTAATACTTCATATAATGTTCAAAGGCTTCATAAAAGAGATTTAGAGACACTATTATAGCAAAGTAAAATCATAAACAACTTACATAAGCCAATAAAAATATCAGTTTATATTATAAAGAATTATTACTATTGTATATCTGAGTTTTCTTTATGTTTGCAACTGCTGGTTGGTAATGAATGGCGGGCCACATTTAGTGATGAGGAGTGCTGCACTTGGCCCCCGGGCTGCCACTTGCCCACCCCTGCTTTAGATCCTAAATTTAGATTTATGTTAATGGCTGTTCCTGTTAGTTCATATGGCTTTACTCAGATTTAAAACAGCCTCTAAGCACAAGTAATGTCAATTAAGTTGCGCTCTGTACATTGTCTGAACTGTCTTCAAATCAATTAATTCAGAATCTGGGATGTCAATATAGACTCACTTTTTTGTGTCCTTATCTATTTGCATGCTGTCTTTCATATTTGTCTTTTCTTAACGGTCCTCAGGCTACAAAGCTGTCTAAAGATTATACGAGGAAAGAATGTAATAAGTACATTAGCTTTTAAAGATGTGATTTAGTTTTTGAAAAAACAAAACAAAACCATTTCCCTGCATGAACTGAATGATTTCGTGAGATATTTTTCATTGCTTCATTTTAGCACTTTTAAAAAAAGACATTATCACACACATGCCAGTGTTGAAGACAGCTGAATTACTTTCGATTAAGACAAACTGTGCAATTAAGATTGGGTGTATTTTCATCCAACTGGCAATATATATTTTTTTATCTTTCTTTCCTATGGAGGAAAAAAAAAAAAAAAGTCTGCTCAAAGAACAGTCTGCATTTTTAAATAACTGTCACAAAGACACTTTTGGGTCATTCCGCCAAAAGAGTGAAATTTGCTTGTTGTAACTCTTCAAAATTAAACTTCATTTTTCATTCAATTTCAAAATAGAATTTAGTCATATACGCATTTACTCACTCAAAATTAGTACTGGTCAATCTCTACTTTATTTAATTTTTTGCAACTTTTGGCAGTTTACTATCATTGCAATTTTTTCTCTGCTGTTACCAAAACTCAAATGCCATCTAAAACCATGAATAAGTAAAATTATAATAAGAATATCAACCACGTACAATGTTTTCCTTAGAAAAAGAGTTAATTTAGAAGAAGTGGTTGGTTACATGATGAAAACACTAATATTCATCACAAAAAAATGACTTTTTTTTGCTGTTACTCTTTATTTGAGTAACAGCAATGAGGGTAACAGCAATGAGTTTTTAGCATAAAATTAGCAATTGTTTGAAATCTAGCCACTTAGCATCTATGCTAGTAGCTTGAGCACATGGAGCAAATTCTTAAGATTTAACTGAATATTTTACTTTTGATGTCAATGAATGTTGTCTTAGAGATAACTTTGGTAACAGGACTGAGTTTTTAGATAGACCATCTCTAAAACAGCTAATATATCATTAAATTTAAGGAAAAATAAAAGAGATAACTTAATTTTGGTCTTCCCATGACCTGCAGAAGACCTAAATGATGTCACCTTCTGCAGAGCATGTCACTGGTGAAATGTTCCAGAATTTTAAAGAGAGGAATGTGTTTGGGTAACAACAATGAGTGAAAACCTGGGGACAGCACTAAAATGTGAATTTTAACCAAAATATAATGACTTTTTTGTAAACCTTTTGTTTTAAAAGTGTAGATAGAATATGGAGTCACTCTTAAATGCAAAAGAAAATTTGCTTTGGAAGGATTTTGTTCATGATACATTGTAGTAAAGTGTAGCGTCTGGCTGTGGGGACAGGCAAGAAATGCTATGTATAAGTGTTTTGGACGCCATTTTAAAATATTAAAAAATATATCTGTAATTTCTACAAATATTAATGTGTATGGTGTTTAGTATAATAGTAAAATATAATTTGTAATATATTACTACTTGTGTTTATACATTTAATGTACAACAATATGCTGGGGACAGAAATTTCACTCTTTTGGCGGAATCGCCCTTTTAGTCATAGCAATAAAATTACTACAACCCTTTTAAGAATACCATTAAAACCAGTACAGTTAATGTTTTTGTGTAACAAACTTTATGCCCGTCATTTAATACTGAATTGTTAAAATTAAGTTCGAAGAACTGTGTTTACATTTTTATTGATAATGTTTATCTGATGGGGCCAAAGCAAATCACACAGTAAAATCTCTGCCTGTTACAAACAAGCAGAAGCAACTGATGTTTCACATAAAGAGATTATACATGTTGTTCAATTCCGTCTCCATTTGCTGAACTGTAAAGTCAAAAAAAGATGAAAACTCAAGGTTTTGGTAAGTGTCTGTTCTACATTTTGAGATTGGGGTTCAACTGATGATTCTGAGTTGTGAGAATAACAAAAATGACAACAATAGAGATCATCAGGTAGGATCTGAATCATGGTTGGCTGAGGCCATGTAAGGCCTGGATGCTGAGCAATTCACCCAACCAGCACCCCAAAGACCTTGGTTTATTAAACCAGTTGTTCTTAGTTTTGCCGACTCAAGTTAAAAAGTAAGAAACTTTTCATTTAAAAAGCACAACAGCCTACAGTTGTGATAGGTACTCAAAACCACTTAAAACACAAGGCACATTGTTTGTTTGTTTGTTTTTAATGTAAATGTATTTAATACCAGCAGTGCAGTTAGGCTTTTGGTAGAAGAAAGAAAGGGTTTATCTGTCATCCCACAAAAGAATGAGGATGACATCATTTTGCTGAGTCATCATTATTTCATATCCAGCAACGCTGATTATAAATGTTATTCGTAGTTTAATTTTCCTTCCTTGCTCGACATGAATTGGGAGTCAACTGTGTGCACAGCCTCTCAATAGTTGAGACCTTTCTTTACCACTTGATGGCGACAGTAAACAGCGGATGAATTCTGCTGTGGAACCCTCGGCCAGTGACGGCGGACGGTTTATTGCGGCGGACCAAAATGGCCGCGCTTCGAATGGTAACGAATTACCTCCGTCTCCTCAGGTAGGTTGTTTTCTTCTTTTGAAAGCGTTGTAGGGGGTGTTTCTGTTAAAATCTAGGAGAAGTGTGCTATATTAACATACTTCTACAGGAATGTGGTGGATTTACTTTTGTGAAGATACATTTGGGCGGGTTCGTTCCACGATATTTCGTATCAACCGGAAGTTGTTATAAAAATATAAGAAACTTATTTATTGTGTATCTAACGTTAACATTACATGTTATTTGAACAAAACATTGGAAGTAAATGTTTGCATTTTCATATGTATTCTAAAGAGAGAGCAATTCCCCATTGACGAACCAGGAAAAAAACACTTTTACGTCTTACTCCTTGCTTTTTACTTAAAGAGAGACTGACAGAGAGATAATCAGAATTATTGATTGATAAATGGTTAACAAGTAATAGAAATGCCCTATAAAATAAAGTTGGAACTTATTGGCAAATGTTTTTTTGTATTAAAAAATACACACATTATTATTTTTGTATTATAAACATGTATAATGTACATTAGTGAATAAAAGTTCGCATCCTTATACGTGGCTTCCCATTATGACTAAATGTTTTTCCTTTAAATATATACTGATACTGTATACACACACACACACACACACACACACACAGGATCAGTACATATTTAAAGGAAAAACATTTTGTCATAATGGGAAGCCACTCACATAAGAACGTGAACTGTGAATTTTGGAGCAGGGGTGGGATCCACTGAGTTAATCTTTCTGCTACCTTCCAAACATGGTGATTGATTTGTACAAAACCTTTTGAAGAGTCAGTGAGTAAAGATGGAGATGGGTACACGTGTATAATTACAACCATGGATATTTGTGTATATAATGTAGATAGATGTATCTTTGTTGGTTTATGTGTCATTTCATAGTGTTTTTTTTATTTTTTATGAGTTTGTTGTTGATTCACCCAAATTTTTTTCTTCTCAATATCCCATTCATGTTTGACATAAACTAAACTACTTTCTATGCTTAAAACGTCAGCTACAGGTAAATAAGGTGATACGGCATGTCATACAAAGTATCTGGGGAGAAGATGTTAACGAAAATAAAATGAGAGGAGTGGGAACATTAACCATGTTTTTATTTAGCAAGTAAATGTTTATCACCCTGAGTCTCTGATCAGATCTTAACCTGGACCAAGTTTAAAATAAATGCCCAAGCTTTCACATATTTTAACCAAGTCCTTTATGGACTGCTCTTCTGAAGTTCACACGGACCAGCTGTTTGGCTGCTCATCATTCATTTTTTCAGTGGGTAAAGATAGTTGATTGAAGAGCAACTGATGCACAACTTTGACCTGGATCTGCTGTTTTATGTCAAAGAACAAGAATGTCTCATTTAACTGCACATATCTCCGTACACCGGTTCACTTCCCTGTTTTCCTCCCTTCTCCAGGAGTTCTGCTCGTGTCCTGGTTAGTTGCAGAAAACCAGGGAAATTGACAAATATACTTTACACCAGTATAGCATCTATGACGGCTGTTGGTGGTCTGTGTGCAATACCATTCAAACAGGTGAGTCATAAAAAACAAACTATTGTTAAGCATGCAGTAACTATCTGCTCTTTATAGTCCACATCATATTTTTATTTGACCTTGTTCTCTCTTCACGTCTCTGATTCAGGCTGACAACCTTTCTCATGACTCTCTGGTCAAACGGGCAGCATCACTGGTCACAGACAGCTCAGGCACTTTCCTTTCCCAGACCACGCTAGCACTTATAGATGCTTTCACAGACTACTCCAAAGTAAGTGTGGGAAATATTAATCTTATTTCTGAATATTGACAGAGAACTTTTCTTAAGATTCCACGCAAAAGTGCTGTGGGATTGATAGTGGGAATGGCCTAGAATTAAACATGATCTCATTAACTCTAACGATGATGACTTAATTCATATATCATCTGTATAGTCAAAGTCACAAAGGTTAAGCCCAGGCAGTCATTAAAACCCAAGCATAAATCCAAAAGTAAACTAAAGCAGCCATTTAGGTACAAGCATGAAAACAGAAATAAGAAGCCGAAGATAATTACGGCAAGAAGTAAACATTAAATAAATGGTAAAAAAAGATGGTAAACCTGTCACCAGGATGCCCTATGATCAATGAGCTACAATCACAAAAAAGACAGGTAAATATTTCAAAGAAGAATGGGGGCTCAGAAGAGAAAGACCCCATCACCTGTAGAAAAATAAGGCACATAAAAATATCCAGCATCAGCAAACACACCAGATTGCTCATTCCTTCATTTCTCATACAGTCTGTATGTTGGTCATTTTTATTGATGCATTTATTTAATCTTAATTAAGCCACGACAATCCCATTAGGATCAGGAATCACTTTTTCAAGACAGTCAGAGAAAGTCTATCTCTCTCTCCATATATGTGTATTTATAATATATTGTTTTTGTATTTTCTTTCTCAGTGTGTGAAATTCATACCCTTTTTAATATTTTCCTTTTAACTTTGAATACAAGTTTTGAACGCATCAATTCAAAGTAGGGGTGGGCGATATGGCAAAAATATCATATCACGATTTTTTAAAAATAAAGTCACGATTTCATCATGATTCTTTCTTACTTTGATTTTTCTAGACTAATTTGCATGTTTGTCCATTTTTTCCCTATGTTTAAAATAGAAAACATGTAAAACCCTACAAGAAAAAAATGACAATTAAAGCCAAAGAAAATTTTTGAATAGGTTTTAATTTAAATAGTGCAGTTTTAATAAAAATGTGCAATAAATATAAACATAAAAGGTAATGAACAACAATATCAACATTATCTCTTAAAGTGATATTCCGGGATTGAACAAGTTGGGTCCTATCACAAGGTTTAAAACACCGCTAAATAAGGCTGTAGTTCGCATAGCGCCGTGAAACGGCCTCCGCTGCACAGCCAGAGCTGTGGCTGTGCGCATTACTTTTTGTGTGAAAGTAACGCGCTGAAAATTCTCTAAATAAAGCGTGAATGCAGACCGATATCAGACTTTTTCGGTGGGAGTCCGTTTATTTGTGTTTTTGGTCAAGTAAAATATGGCCCCGTCTGACTACAGCGGATTCAGCAGACGAGCAGATCCGAAGCATGAAGATGGAGTTAGGTCCTAGCACCCTGGGTTTCTTCTCCACAGAAACACTGCTGTAGAGGTAATTTCTGCCCTAACCCTTGTGATAGGACCCAACTTGTTCAATCCCGGAATATCACTTTAAAGTGCAACAATTTAGAACAAATGTTATCTAACTGCAATGTCTATAATCTGAGTGAATAATACAGCTGTTTTAGAACAGATTTTTGTTCAGGCTTTTATCTCCTTTTCTCTTTCCGCCATGGCTTCACGCTGCATCACCAAACTCGAGATACTACCATGCACTGCGCGTAATGTGCTACGATTGGTTAGTCTGGTGCGCGTCAAAGTCTCTGTGCCCACACAGACGATCTGACGATCTTTCTGCTTTATGAGATCATCCCCACGTTATAATCCTTAGCGATTTAATATCGTCATATCGCACACCCCTAATTCAAAGCAAGTGAAAATACAAAAAAATACTCAAGACATGAAAGTAAACTTGTGTGCAGCAGAGAACCAGTGGGATTGCAGTTTGTTACTGCTCATTCTTACTTAAAATCTGATCTAGGTGGCTTAATAAACTCAATCAAATTTCTCCAATTATCTTCAAATACATCACTCTTCAATCTCAAAGTAACAGTCAGTTTTCCATAACAAATATATCATACATAACATTGAACCAGTCCATTATTAATGGAGATCTCTGACACAGCCACTTTTTGCTTTTTTACAAGCAACCAACATGACTCCATACAAATAAGCTTTAAACAAACCCTGGACAGGTGGCGTCTGTACCAGGTTCATTATTTGAAACGAGATACTATCTTTGTCTTCAAAACTTCTTCCATGCTGTCTTTGATCGACTCCCAATTATTTTTAATCCCAAAAAACATGGTAGTGGTTTGCTTTTGTCTTCCCACAACCTCTCCAACAGTCTGCCTGTCCCTCTGTATGCTGGTGTTGTAAAGAGTCTTACAAGGTTTTTCCATTTGAACTCTCTCCAGGACAATGAGTTATGGACCTCCGCTGTTTCTTAGTAACATTCTCCCACTCCTCCAGTGTCATTACAAAGTTACCCTCCAATTGCCATTTTTCTTCAATATATTATGTTCTCTCTTCACTGAGCTCCATAAGGCTTTTCTACAGTTTTGAGATCATTTTATGATCTGAGTCTGATCATTCAACAGAATTAAAAGTTATCATACTGGATCCAGATCTTGCTTTTTCCAAGCTTCCTGTGCTTATTTTCTTCAGTTTTAACAGGGTCATCTTAGATGCTATATGTATAAAAACATAATACACAGTTTTCTCCTTCAAGCCTTCATATACCTTTTCTTTTCTTCTCTGTTGCCGCAGTTCATATTTGTTTTTTAAACACGTTGTATATGCACTCTTTGTGTTTGACAGGCTGTGCACACACTTATTGCACTCCAAAGGCGATACCTGGACTCTTTAGGGAGACTATCTCCTGCAGAGGAGGACACGATCTGGCAGGTGATCATTGGCCAGCGTGCTGAGGTAAATATTTTACCTTCTTAAATAAAGCTCCCTGAAAAGAAAACTTCACAAAGCATCATGTTTCTGTTACTTGTTGCCACATAAATATGATGACAGGACAGTAATGTTGCAGGACTCATTGAGGCTCTAAATCTTTCTCTTCCTTGCAGGTTGATGACAGACGTGATGAGTGCAAGCGTTTCGAGTTAACCTGGATCACTGCAATCAAGCTGTGTGAAACTGCAGCAGAGGCGGCGTACACGTCAGGTGTGTAAAACTGTCTGAATTGTGTGATTTAATAGGCAGGATGTGGTGTTTTCTCAGAGGTCTCATCCAGAAAAATTCAAGTGTTTGGCTTTGAATCATCCCCTCAGAGCTTTGTGTGTTGCTGCTTATGCTGGTCCCCATTCAGCTGCTGTCAGTGTAACACTTTGGATGGTGCCTGGATCATTTGGTGTCACTCAGCAGGGCTGTGTGATAAACAAAATAGAGATGATGGACATGAAGGTCTTCTTAATGACCATACCTAATGTCTGAACTTGAGCTGGTGTATCATGTCCACCTTTGAACCTCTTTCAGCTGTCTGACTGCGTGTGTTTGCATGTGTGTGTCTGCAGGAGCTGAACACGCGTCCGTCACAATGAGGACAAACATTCAGGTGGCCCTGACGCAGGTGGAGGAGGCACAGAAACTGTCAGCAGATGCAGATAAGAAGCTGGCTGAGACTAAAGTAATGGAGGTTGAAAGGATGGCACAGTATGCTGCATCCTTAGAGAATACTAAAGAAGAGGAAGAAGTGCCTGAGGCGTATCTGAGAGAAGACTGAAACCATGTGGACCACCACAGAAAGGAAGTCTCTTTCTTAATCTTTACAATGGCTCTACTGTCTCTGTTAATAAATTGTGATGCTTAAAAAGTAAATCACTGAATTAGGGATGAATATCTGTTGTTGAGCACCTGATTTTTATGTGTTTAGTCATTAAAGGTGTAGTTAGCGATGTGGGAGAAAACGAGTGAAGAGGTTGTTGATAAACGAATTTAGACCCGCCTCTCCCTTCATACCTCACCCCTGGCTCCACCCCCGAAAGCTGATGGAGGTGCATCGTCATGGAAACGGCCGTAGAAACTGCGTAGCTGATCAACATAGCTAAGGTAACCCCGACTCGTCAAACAACTCGACTTCCATTATTGGTAACATCACAACAACAGTACATTCTGGCAGATTAGACAATAAGATGAATGCCTGACGGCTGTTACTGTTATGTGAAGCACCACAAAGCTAATGTTGCTTACCTATCCAGCAGAAAGACGGCGACATCCGCATCCGTTTTCAGGTCTTTCAATTGGCGGAGTTCCCTCCACCGTCGGAAAGCAACACCAGTGTTTACCCGGGTCTTCGCTCTTTCATGGTCTTAGCCCTTCTTTTTTACTTTTCACTCCTCTGACCTTTTTCTTTTGGGCTGCTTTTTAGCCATTGCTACTGCACATATTGTATCTCTCTCTTATGCTAACTGAACATGCTACGCACCTTACTACTCCCCCTCCCCCCTCTGTCTGATCTGCGCACGAGTATGATCGCCCCCTGGATGTGGGGGGTGTACCATATTTTGGTGGCTCAGTCTGAGCCACAGTATTTACCTGCTGAAATTCAGAGCCAAGGCTGTGTATTGAAACTGGACTTTTTTTTTTTCAACATGCTGTCAGTGGTGACATCTTGTGGATGCAGAGGAGAATTACAGTGATTTTGACAAAGTGCATTAGATTAGAAGATTAGAAGATCACTGACTACACCTTTAATGACTGGGTATTGATTATCAACAGCGTCAGGTGAGAGGGGAATCATGTTTTCTCTCCGGAAGTTCCTTTTTTGATGACTTCTCAGTCTCATAATTTGTTTCACTTTTGTCAGAAGAATATTTAATAAAGACAAAGCCTTTTTCGTATCTTATTTTACTTATGTTTCTGGGCTTTTGCATTTATTTGAGTACAGGACTTGAGAAATGAAAAGCAGGAAAGGAGCCATCATGCTGCTCGCCTTGAGCATTGACTCTTGGAATCAAATATGTCAAATGTTATTGTGTGATGGTGCAAAGCCGACATACAACCATGTATTTTATCACTCAAGTGGATTTTGATTTTTTTTTCAAGACATCAACTTTCTGAACTCATAATGTAGAGATGACAAAGCTGGTTTTCCCACCAGACTGTCATTATGTGGGATCTCCAGAAAACAATCTCCAGACACTTAAGATTTTTGTATTTTGGAGCTTTCTGTCTTCACAATAATAGATGGACTCAGACAGTGGGTATGGGGAGAAGGGAATAAAATGCAGGGAAGGTGCTACAAGCCTGATTCGAATCCAGACTCTTGAATTGGGAGCAGCATCCTCTGCACATGGGATGAATGAACAGAACTGCAAGGCCATTGGCACATCAGACTTTTTTTTTCTGTTTTTGTCACATTAGTCGTGTATATATCCATTTACAGTCAACTGTGTTATCACCCAGAATTAAGTAGTTGGATGTTTGTGTAATTGCACTCATTACGAGCATAGTGGTGAATCCTTCGGTTATACCAGCTGAAAAAAAACGGCTTACAGTTCAACAGCCTCCACAAATTGGGTGCAGCCAAACCTACAGCACCAGCACCTGTTTTTGTCCTTATGTTTAAGTTTTTGCTGTGAACAAGATATGTTGTTATCTGGGGTAACAAAGTATTATTATGCATTTTAAAATTGAAATCTGCGAATTAAAATCATCTCAAAGGCATATATACCCATGTTTCTTTATGGACTGTGTCAGCACAATGAAAAAAACTTAAAACCAGTATCTGCCTTTTTTTTTAACATGGGAGGATTTTGTTGCTATTTATGTGAACAAAACAGCCCATGTGGTCTTAACTTTGGATTTATTACCTTTGCCTGGATTAGTGGAGTCCAAAAGCAACAAAAATTAAAAATGCACCTGCATTTTTTTTAAATAGTTCTGCCTGGATGGCTAATTCTTCATCATCAGATAGATTAATATGCAAATAGTTGCATAGGTGGATAGACTGAATTGTTTCTAAAGTGGATTGAAGTGTCTTGCCCAGAAACACATTGACTTGTAACCTTAGTAGAGACCAGAGCCTCTCTACCTTCACCACTGATCTGTTGTTGCCAACATTAAATCATAAGATCACACTCAAATCTGAAAGAATAAGGCAGCACCTATGAGTTGAAAAATGGAAAATACCAAGGAAGTATTAGTTAATGGAAGATAGCAGCAAAGAGTTTATGAGTGTATGGTGCAAAGTTTATTTTGAACTGTAGAGACTTGTAGCTGCAAAGTCACACAGCTTCTTTATCTTCTAAAGAATCTCAAATCTTCCCGATTTATTATTTGTGTAATTGTCTGTGCTTGGTGTAAAATGAAATGTTGGTGTGATCCAGGGCTAAAATGTTGCCTTTGAGATTAAATACTGTGAATATGCATGCTAACAGGGTCTATTAAATAACATTTGATGTCTCTTGAATCCATTTTTGTTTAAACTTCCAATGCATGAACCCTTATTCACTCAGAAATAAGTGAGCAAGGTGAATAAGAAAATAGTTCTGCTCCTCATAAGTTGGAGGCCAAGAAGTTTTAGTGTTAAACACACAAGATGAAGATGTCTTTAGCCTAATCTCAATTTCCTATCACCCCCCACTCTTACCACAGAGCATCTTCATATCGGTGTGTCTTTGAACGTCATCCGTGTCTCTTTCTGTCAACAGCTCTACTTTCACTGCAAATTACCCATGTCCAGGCTCTCCCCTATGGAGCTTTTAGGCTGTTTATCAACTTCCTCTGTGTCATCACTTCATCTTCAGTGTCCCTTCTGTCCACACTGCTTCAGAAGAGGAAACAAACTAAGCTGCCTCTGATGAGCAGGAAGAAAATCCTGATGTGATGAGTTTTGATTGAACAAGTTGTTTCACACATGCACGCTTCGGTAGGTAGATATTCTGCAAGTTTCTCACATTTAGGCTTAGCTAAGTTGGATGTGTCAGAAATCTATCAAGTACATTGTAATAATGTTTTGTTTTGATAATGTTGCCTCAAATATGCAGAAAAAGGTTATTCTTTTTATTTTTTTCCCATCAGATTATTGTTATCCCTCACAGACTTACCATGATTCTCCCACAGTTGATTATAGTGGATTAACTCAACATGAAGCCGCCTACAAAACAGAAAATTAGTGATTTTTTTCCCATTTGCTAAACTTTGTCTACTCCAGCAGATGGCGTTCTTCATACACTGTAACACTTAGGTTTTATTGCTCTAGTTGGATGCCTTGCTTTGCAGTTTCAGCTCTGGTCTACTGAAAAACTTGCAGCCATTATCTCCCCCTGTAATTACTTCTTTTATTGAAAAAGCAATGACCTCCTCTATTTCCCCTGGTATTCAGAATAATGCTGAACCATGGGCAGCAAAATGTAAAAAGAAGACTTAATGCTGCATACACTGGGTCATATACTTAAATCTGTTTGTGGCCATTTGTTGCTCAGCCTGCACTGCAGTATGACATGACACACTTTTTACTACTGCATTGCATTTGCGCATTTCCTCTTAGAACAGATGAGACCAGGGGACTTGAAATGATCTGTAAAAATTGCATGCATCATGCTCTCAAATATGTGACCCTTTTGATTCACAGATTGAATCAAGGCAGTGATAGAAAAAGTTGTGTGACTATATTTATTAAGTCCAAGTACACATATTGTTTGCAAGAAATATTCGACCATAATGTGAAAGTTGCTCAGTTAACTCAATTTTTAGTTGATGTTCTTGAGTACTTGCTTTCAAAAATACTCAAGTAATCAAATTAAGAATAAGCTGTAAGAGCAGCCCACCCACGATGAAACATTACCATTTTTTTACATGTTTTATTGGGGAGGAGAACATGAAAAAAAACACACCCACACAACTCTATCACACAACATTCTCCCCCTTTTTTCCCTTTTCTATTAACGAACAGATAAACAAAACTAACAGTGTCTCTGTGCCAGGTAATTCAGTAAAAACAATAATAATATTAAAAATAATAAAGGAAATTATAAATAATCAAATATTGACAACCCATTGAAAAAAAAACAAAGTAATTCAGGACAGGTAAAAAACAAAGGAAAAAAATATATAGATATACACATGTATGCATACTCGTATACACATACATGTAGGTTTCAGCATTACAATTAATGAATCAAAGAATATTAAAAAAACAATGAAATGTACTGAAAATAAATGATAAGTATCCAGTGAAGCAAAAGAGAGCAATTATAAGTGAGAGAATAAGGGTATGAATAAGTGTATAGGAAAAAATGAAATGAAATAGAATACATTTAAATAAAATACATTTATAAATATATGCATTAAAATGTATTGATAAAAACACAAATAATAAAATAAATAAGAATAAAATATTTTTAATAATAATTGAAAAAATACAAGAAGAAGGAGAAGAAGAGGGGTGAGGAGGGGAAGTGTCAATCTAGAAAGAAAGGTTAGTAGGTACTTAGAGTAGCTGATTAAAGAGTCTCATTTTCTATAGAACTTGTTTTAACAGCATTTAACTTTAGACATTCACCTGAGTTCCACATCTGCAGCTCCAAAAAATTAAAAACTAAAATGAAATGGCTATGACTGGAGAAAATGTTAGCCAGAGCTTTACCTCTTTGTTAAACAGCTATTTTAAGTGGGTGCAAGGGCTTTTAAACGATGTAATAGTGCAGTATGTTCTTATTCCTGGAGCTGGTAAAGCTTCCTTTTCATGGCCCGCACATAGCCTTGCTCCACCTTGCTCTGCCTCCCCAAACTTCTTTACCTTTGTGACAAAAGAGAGGAATCAAGGTCAGTCTTTTGCAGATTTTGTCCCTGCAGCTGCATACCTGTTTTTTCAGTAATAAGAACTCTAAACTCTCTACATCTCACTTCTAAAGGACAAATTCTAACTTAAAGAAAAGTACAAATCTTCAAAAAAATGAACTCTTGCTTATCTGTTGGACGAAGTAAGCTATCAGTTGCAGTGTCGAGAAAATTCACGTCATTACACTCCACAACTGGTACCACATTTACTTTCTTATGCTCTTCCTAAAGGTCAGTGTGCAGAATAGAAAGAGTTTTGGGGAACATCAAAGCTTTTTATTTTATACTCTTGCACAATTAATGCAAATATTTTAACTCAAGTGCAGCATCTTCAATTTTTTGAAGATATTTTGGGACTTGGGAGGCACAGTGGCTCAGCAGGTAGTGCATGTGCCTCACACCAAGAAGGTCACCAGTTTGATCCCAGGGTCGAGGAAGGCCTTTCTGTGTGGAGTTTGAATGTTCTTCCTGTGCATGGGTGGGTCCTCCCTGGGCACTCTGGCTTCATCCCACGGATCAAAATCATGCTCATTAGGTTAACTGGTGACTCTAAATTACCAAAGGTATGAGTGTGAATGGTTGTACGGCTCTATGTAGCTCTGCAATTGGCTGCGGGCCGTCTAGGTGTGTAGTCTGTCTCTTGACAATAACAGCTGGCATAGGCTTCAGCCCTCTCCCCACAGCCACCAAAGGGAGAAGTGTGTAGAAAATGAAATTAAATGAATTTTGGGGCTTTTAGCCGAGTACGTTTACCTAAAATTTACATAAAAATGTCTAAAGTATTTTCTTCCTTAAGGTCAATGTAGAGAAAAGAGACAGTGAACTGACAAAGAAAGCTTATAAAGTGTATGGGGAAAAAGAGTCAGGGTGAGGCGCCTTGATTAGGGCTAGCACTCACTCCTGCCAAATTTAGCTTTTGCTGTACCTCCACCCTACTCCTTACTTTTCTTGAGGAAAAAAAACAAACTCTACTGCAAACACTGTCCTCACTTTTCGAGTATATCAAGGCTGATGATGGTGCTATGAACCCTTATCCCACTACCACTGGACAAACCCTAACTTTCCATCATTGATTTTTAGCTCCTACCCTAAACTCTGCATGTTTTATCCTTAAAAACCCCTCCAGTACAGTGCTCCAGTAAAGCTAGTTTGTTACTGCACACCATTGGTAACAGATTAATTATTCTTACTAAAGGTCAGCATGCACTGCAGAGGGTCATTTCAGAGGGAGCTCATTATGAAGAAGACCGGCTAAAGTTGTAAACACAAGTCTGTCGCGTCAGCAGTGAGGTGACCTATTCCTGCAGTAGATGGTCAAGCTTTGGCAGGGGATGGGACCATGAGAGTGGCTACGGGATAGGGTGGGGGGGGTGGGAGGAGGGGTGTTTGAGGTGTGCAAGGACCGGCTCACCAATGTGACTAGTGAGGAATGCTGTGTTTAACAAAGGCTGTTTTCACAGACTGTAAAACCAAATGTCCCAGACAGTCTGTGTGGATGTGCACCCACTGGTCACAGGGGAGGTGGTGCCACTGTGCAGCCCTCGCCTGCTTGGAGGGAAATGTAATGCTGCTTACTGATTTTTCTCAGCATTTTACGGTAGTGAGGTAACCACAATTAGAAAGGTCATGGGCCGTAAATGCTCATAAACTATTTAGTGCTATCAAGGGGGTATGAGCATTTATGCAGCATTTACGCAGCACCAGTTATGTCAGTTGGGTGGAATAACCCGTGCAACTATATTAGCCAAATTGGTGATATCATTAACACATTTAGTGTTTTGTGGGAGAAAATAAGACATGATTTATCATCTTATAAACACACAAGTCTGCTCACTGCCCTGACTTTACGGCTCCAATGCAAAGTGGCCCAGGAGGGGAGATTGATTAGTGAAAAGGGCAGCACTTTCACCTGGGGATTTATGGCTCTTTGAGGGTATAAATAAACCACCGGAGGGTATAGAGGCAGGGGGTATAGCGTGGTGACACATCATGGGTCATGCTTTAATCACAATGAAGCTGGGCTGTGGTGCTGTAGAGTAAAGGGGTTAAATTCTGCAGGAGATGGAGGCTCCCAGGGGAGCACACGTCCCCCTGATGAGGACACTAATACAGGCGATGAAAGACGTCACTGCAGAGCGAAATGTGCTGCTCAAATGAGGGAGTCACACTGAAAGGATACATTTTTGCTTATCAACAGTAGAAAATATGATGTTCACCTGAAACTGCTGAGCAAGCATGTTCATCAGTTCAGTGCATGATAATAACACTGTGCTGCACACAACGCAAGATTCCTGGATGTGTAAAAGCAGCAATTATCTCAAAGAAAAAAAGAACGACGAGGGAGAGAGTTTCATTCCCACTCTGTTTTAAGATGGAGGAGTTTCGGTTTGTCTGTGTTCAAAGCTGGTGAGAACTTGCTTTTTCACATTGTTAGAATGAGGAACCAGTGAAGCCTGTTTCTGCACGTGACTGCTCTGCCCTTCAGTGCCTTATAAGCTGGAGTTTATATTAACTTTTGAAGTCTCTTCCTTGTTTTACTTTCCACTGTTACAGAAAATTTTAAAGCCTTAGTTACACATTATCAACTTTGGAATGAACACAAGCTGCTTGTGTCCTATTGAAAGGATAAATGCTCAGTGAGGAAACCCTCCCTCATTATGGCCCTATGCACTAATGATAATTACATAATCAGACCCATGGCCCATAGATGTCAACACAGCCAAGAGAGCATTACCACCCTCAACAAACTCAGACTTTGTACATGCAAGCTTCAGTAAGTGACAATACTGACACGACCTACCCACCTCATTGACCATTTAGTAGTGCAACACCTCAGAGGTGTGAATTATGCTGCGTTCCATTAACCTCGGAACTGGGAAATATGAAGTCGGAAAAATAACCTACCGATCTACCAGGCTATTGTTAGCCGTTGTTAGCACGCCCTGCGTTGTTCACAAATATCACATGAAGAATTTGATTATCACTATGGCAGCATTTTTGTAAGTATAAGGGTGAATTCCAATTCCTCCCTTAACCCTCAATCTTAACCCTCATTCTCAACCCTCAATCTCAGTGACACTCAAAACCAAGTGTTAAGGGCTATTTTGTGACCTACAAATGGGACACCCCTTAAATGCAGTTACGTCTTCAGACTGTGGGGGCAGCACTCTGCCCAAGCTGCATTCAGTCTGCCAATTTAAAAAAATAAAGAAGAAGCCATTTCTGTCATCCATAGTCCATTTCCGCCGACTCCAGCAACAATGACGAAATGTTCCATCCATCTCCGCTACCGTAACCTTAGGTTTTGAATGAGGCTGTGCACTGAAACCGGGACCGCCAGTCCGGCTGGCAAACATCGTCAAATAAAATGAATGTTACGCAACAATGAGGTCAATAATCCGTGAAGAGGGCTTAAATAAGATGATACAATGGTTTTCGTAATATATTTCTATTTCATATTGACGAAAGTACTTACATTTGTAGCTTGTTTTTTTCGCCGCTTTGGACGCCATCTTGGTTGTGGTGAAGCTGGTGAAAATACGCAATGCATTCTGGGTAGCCCTTACTCCCAAGGGTGGTGTCAGAAAATCTCAATTTGAGGGGCCGTACAGCCCTCAAACTTGTCCCTCAACTTAACATTCTGAGAATCGGGACAGCACTGGCACTTCGCGGGATCACGCATTTTTGAGATTGAGGGTTAAGATAGAGGGTCAAGGGAAGAATTGGAATTCACCCTAAGTCTAACACTACTATGCATACAGCTGATCTAGAGTGACACACACTAGTCAGAAGTGCAAATAAATTGATTATTACAGAAGCTAAATAACTGTTCACACTGGGGGCATCCACCTTCGATTGTCAACTCGGGGGTGGCGAGGTTTCCCCAAGTTCCTAGTAGGAAATTCGGACCTCGGGTCAGATCCAGATCAAATTTCCTACTCGGAACTGGGAAATTCCGACTTCCGACTACAACTGGAATGCACCATTAAAGAGTTAATTCTGGCACCAAATAGCCCACCACCTGTCCGCAAGTTCTCCATGTCCACCATGTCATAATGGAGACCTTCTACCCCACCTACAGCATTGCCACCCCAAACAGACCCAGGATCTGTACATGCAAGCTCCAGTCAATGACAATGCTGATACCTTTAATGGCCCCTACAAAACCCCACAACCACATGGAAAATATTCCTGGTGCCAACACATAAGAAAACTCGAAAAATAGAAAGACACAGAGAAAAGTCTAAAGAGAGGTCTTTGGTTCTTTCCACTGAAAGCAGAATTGTTATTGGGTGTTTTTTCTTATTTCAAAAATTGCATTCAGACAACATTGTTTTGATAACAGCATGAACGTGAGCTCACTACTATGACCAGAAAAGATGTCTGTATGCTTGATGGTATTAATTCTGTCAAATCACAACATGTACATGCTCACATCCCTTTTATAAAGTGGTAAGGTGTGAACATACAAATATGATGAACACATGGAGGCTTGTGTTCGAGGTTAAAGTGTTTGATGAAGTGATGCTTCATTGAGTCAACACTTTACTGATGAAGAAAATGTAAAGATTAAGCAGTACAAACAAAGCTTTGGTATCTATCATTGCCTTTAGTCAGATGATCTTGATGCCATGTCATGCGAGCCTTAAACTGAGACTGTACTGCATGTGTGTGAAAATGCTCTTTATCAAACATTTTGCTCTTTGAGACAGTCTCCTTTTCAAGTTTTCACTCTGGACATTGCATAAATGAGGCCTTAGAGAGAAGATGGGGGATGTAGAGCAGTGATCAGGGCTAGCACTTGCTAGAATAGGCTGTTTCTCTACCTTCCCCTACTCCTTTATTTTTGAGGGAGGGGAGGAAAGAACAACAGAGGGGGAAGATTAGCCTGTTTCATGTGAAACACGACTGCTTAGTGGGACACAAATGTTGGTATTTTGCCTTTTGTGGCAGGCTATCCTATGATCCCCAATAACTGCCCATCAGTGAAAAGTGAGTCTTAATAGATTTACCTCCACCAAGGAGGTTATGTGTTTGCTGACAAATGTTTGTTTTTCTGTTTGTTTGTTTGTTTGTAAGATTATGCAAAAACTGCAAGATGGAAATTGCTGAAATTTTCAGGAGATTTTGGTGGTGATCCAGATAACTGTTGGCTAACAATTTCGAATAAATAATGACACCAACATGATTCCGAGCACTAGGTGTTGGTTTTCGATGTCAAAGAATCATATTGTGATAGTAGCTTTATCATGGAACTGTTGCTTATAGATGTAAAAGCAACATATGAGCTACCTTGGGGGAGGTTTGCACTCTCAGAGAGGCTTTCTAGTTTTAAAAGTGTACTTTTCTTTACTGTCATGTCATCTTGAATACTACATTTACTAAATCCATCAGCCAAAGACTCACTATAAAGCATTTTCTTCTTATTATGATTAAACTAGAGACCAAGGATCCATGCAAGGTGCATGGCTTTGACCCATGACTTTCAAAATCAAATCCATTTCTTCACTGGTCAGAGTGGTAACTTTGAAGAAAACATGTCCAAATGTTCATGATCTGTTTTTTAACAACAAGAGTGTCACAGTTTTCGGACAGCCCCAAACACGATGCCTCCAGCCGTGACATTCCCTACGCAGAGTCATAAAAAACATGTATAACTTAAGCGATTCAGAGCTTCCATCGGTAGTAAATGTTTTGGCGTGCTGATAACAGAGGCAACTGTGTAACTAAGTGCATGTATAATTGCTGGAACACCCATGGGACCTGCAAAAAAACAGAGATAAATGTTCAGTGTCTCCTTGAGCAACACAGTGACCCTTTTATCTCTTCTGCAGCACTGCGAAGAATGTAATCATGCTCAACAAGTAAACAGTTATTTAACAATACATGGTTTGATTGCCATATAATGTGAAGGAAAATACCGATTTCACAAGTGCACTGATGGAACGGGGGATTACCCGCAGCTCTGAGCCATTTTCCCTTTTGTTTCAGTCTTCTTAAACAAAAGGAAAGAGGGATGCTAAAAATTAAGGATGATTTTGTTATCTGTAATCCAGTTTTATGTTATTTGATCATTTAACCTTCAGGGGGATCCCCAACTGTCCCAAAGAGCTGTCCTCTGTATGATAATGATGTGAGCGTGTGAAATGAAACATGTCTTAACTTAGTTAAGCACATTTCTTGAATAAGTATGCAAAATGTGAGTATAACATTAACTGAATTGTAAAAGCTTAATACCGCATTTTTATTCAAAACCCTACAACAAGGGGGCCCTCAAATTTAGTCAACAAAGCCAGTGTCAATTTAGGTTCATATCATGTCAGTCAAAGTTGTGTATCAGCTTTGGAAACAGAATAAACCAAGCTTAGACTCACTAAATCAGATTACCACACACTAATTGCCACATGCTGAACCTGGAGAGTTCAGACCCCCTGAGGTTTGGGGCCCATGGGCAGCTGCTTCTCTCTCTACCCCCTAATGTCTTTAAAGCACCGTCCCTCTGCCACCACTGACACATGCTACGATTACATGCACCACTGTTGTTACTAAAATTACATTACAGTCATAAGTGATTCAACAACTAGTTTAACAATGACTAAAGGTAAACATTTACATAACTTCCTTGTGTGGGTGTAAATATTAGCTTTCTTTGATTTATTCAAGTGCATAAAGAAGTACTTAACCGCACATGTAACTTCAGTGCAGTCATTTGACATTAAATTATAATTTCTGGTATTTGTAGTTTTTTATGTACAAAATATTAGAGTGTATTTCCAATTACAAAATAAGCTAAGCAGTTGAAAGGGCTATATTTATGGCTATTGCAGAAAAGGATTTTAGCTGTTGATCTAATAAAATAAAACCACTGTCTGACCTACAAAAGCAAAATAGATTAACCCACTAAATTAAGCTCCTGAATCCACTACCTCAGGAATAGTGGATTCACACTTTTGAAAAACATCATTTTGCAGCAATCTGCAGTCCCAGAGAATATTATCAAATGTTTTGAATTGTAAGGTATAACTTTTGTTGTTTTTTTAATGTATCATTATTTTTGGCAAATCACAGATATTAATGAGACACTGAAAACAAGTCATACAAAACACGGCCATCCAGAGTTACTCCAGAGTAATTGTGTGATCTGTTCAACAAAATTCACTTGTCAGCTATTGTTAGCACATACTTTGACATACTAATGTACCAGTACCAAGTCCAGTGACAGGCAGCGTGACAGCAGAGATTTACCAGTTACTCCCTTATGACAGCATCTGAGGTGATAGGGACTGATCTCATGTTTGAAGGCTCCAAGTGGCATACTTTTTAAAATAAACAATTTTATTATTGTTATACAATAATATTCCAATTTGAAATACAAAACCCAAAACCAGTGAAGTTGGCACGTGTAAATTGTAAATAAAAACAGAATACAATGATTTGCAAATCCTTTTCAACTCATATTCAGTTGAATACACAACAAAGACAAGATATTTAATGTTCGAACTGAGAAACCTTATTTTCTTTTGCAAATAATCATCAACTTAGAATTTAATGGCAGCAACACATTGCAAAAAGTTGGCACAGGGGCATTTTTTACCACCGTGTAACATCGCTTTTCCTTTTAACAACACTCAGTAAACATTTGGGAACAGAAGAGACAGATTTTTGAAGCTTTTCGGGTGGACTTCTTTCCCATTCTTGCTTGATGTACAGCTTAAGTTGTTCAACAGTCCGGGGTCTCCATTGTTGTATTTTACACTTCATAATGTGCCACACATTTTCAATGGGGGACAGGTCTGGACTACAGGCAGGCCAGTCTAGTACCTGCACTCTTTTACTACGAAGCCATGCTGTTGTAACACGTGCAGAATGTGGCTTGGCATTGTCTTGCTGAAATAAGCAGGGGCGTCCATGAAAAAGACGTTGCTTGGATGGCAACATATGTTGCTCCAAAACCTGTATGTACCTTTCAGCATTAATGGTGCCTTCACAGATGTGCAAGTTACCCATGCCTTGGGCACTAATACACCCCCATACCATCACAGATGCTGGCTTTTGAACTTTGCCCCTATAGCAGTCTGGCTGGTTCTTTTCCTCTTTGGTCCGGAGGACACGGCGACCACAGTTTCCAAAAACAATTTGAAATGTGGACTGGTCAGACCACAGAACACTTTTCCACTTTGCATCAGTCCATCTTAGATGAGCTCGGGCCCAGCGAAGCCGGCGGTGTTTCTGGGTGTTGTTAATAAACGGCTTTCGCTTTGCATAGTAGAGTTTTAACTTGCACTTAACAGATGTAGACGAACTGTAGTTACTGACATTGGTTTTCTGAAGTGTTCCTGAGTCCATGTGGTGGTATCCTTTACACAGTGATGCCGGTTTTTGATGCAGTACCGCCTGAGGGATTGAAGGTGACGGGCAGTCAATGTTGGTTTTCGGCCTTGCTGCTTACGTGCAGTAATTTCTCCAGATTCTCTGAACCTTTTGATGATATTATGGACCGTAGATGATGAAATCCCTAAATTCCTTGCAATAGCTCGTTGAGAAATGTTGTTCTTAAACTGTTGGACAATTTGCTCACGCATTTGTTCACAAAGTGGTGACCCTCGCCCCATCCTTGTTTGTGAATGACAACATTTCAGGGAAGCTGCTTTTTTCCCCTATCATGGCACCCACCTGTTCCCAATTAGCCTGTTCACCTGTGGGATGTTCCAAATTAGTGTTTGATGAACATTCCTCAACTTTCTCAGTCTTTATTGCCACTTGTGCCACCTTTTTTAAACATGTTGCAGGCATCAAATTCCAACTGAGCTAATATTTGCAAAAGATAATACAGTTTACCAGTTCGAACATTAAGTATCTTGTCTTTGATGTGTATTCAATTAAATATGGGTTGAAAGGGATTTGGAAATCATTGTATTCTGTTTTTATTTACAATTTACATAACGGGCCAACTTCACTGGTTTTGGGTTTTGTATATATTTATGGTTATTGTCTTTGCCAAAGATGTTGTGCTTTAAGATCCTGGAATTTTTAAAAAGACTTAATATTTTGAGAAGGTAGTTTTCCATATTTTTGCAAACAGCTCAGTAGGTTTTGTCAAGATTCCGATGCCATTTTCAGAGAATGTTGGTCATGGCACAAGGAAAGAGTGATAATATTTTTGTGGTTTTCAAAGGATATGTTAATATCTAAAAATGGGGCAGTTTGTGGCAGTTTTGCCACATTCTTGCCAATAACTCAAATTGTTATGAATTAGGTTAGATTAAATAGATCAGATAGTACTTTATTAATCCCTTTGGGGAAAATTCCCTCAGGACACCTAAGAATCAGTAGCAATTGATTATTAAAGATAAAAAGACAAAAATAGATCTAAATAAAACTATTAATAAGTATACATAAATATAAACAACATAAATGTGAAAAAAAAAGCATTAAAAAATAAAAAAAAAATGTACTGGTCAAGGCTTGTGCTCTTGAGCACTTCTTGTTTTCACTCTTATCAACCCCTCATAGCATCTTTCAAGACAAATCTGGCCCTCTTAAATGTGATATTGATGAACCCTGCTCTAATATCAGGTATAAACACTGAACTGATAAAGTGACTCAAATAGTCTTGATTGTGTGATTAGCTAATTAAACTTAAAAGTAGTATTTGTGATAGAGTTTGGCTATATTAGTGTTTGAAAGTTAAATGTGATTAAAGCTATTTGCTCTTTTCCTTGATCAATAAGTAATTATAAATGTATAATTGAATGTGTCCTACGGTGTTTAACAGTTGGTATAGTGGTGATAATGAAATCAATGTGCCCCTCTTGGTACCCAGGGTCGCCTTCCCCTGCTGCAAGCCATTACATCTCAGCAGTGTCCGGTATTAAAGTGAGGGGACAGATAAAAACAAAGAGGGGGGTGATTGGGACCGTGTGTGTGCGTGCGTAGGCTGCGTGAGTTGCACGTTGTTGTCCTGTATTGGTACAGCCCACGCGGATCGGTCGCTATGGAGAGCAGCTCTCCAGGAGCGCGAGCCAGCAGCCAGCCACAGAAAGAGCAGGGACGAGCGAGGAGGAGGTCGGAGCCGAGAGAGAGAGGGAGAGTGCCACAGCGCACAGAACACACAGGAATCATGGAGAAAAGAGTCCCGTTCAGGACGCCAAGAAACGGACTGCGACTTTTAACGACGCTGCTCACCTTGTACGGACTTACCTGTGAGTTAACGGTTTCTTTGTCATTCCGGGCTCGTGCTACTTTGAGGGTTGCTGGGAGAAGTTGCGGTGGAGCAGCTCGCGGGCTCTGCCGTAAAGTCAGTGATTGAAACAGAAAAACCGGGTAGTTTGGGGTCTTTTGGATCGGACTGAGTGATTTTTGAGTCTACCTTGCTCTATTAAGCTTATCGTTCTTGTTGGAAGGCGGTTTTTGCCACATTACGTCGGTTTGGAGGTTGCTGCGTGCGTCAGTTAACCGTTAGCTAAACCTCATTGAATGTAACTCCTCTAACGTCACTGAAAGTACTCCGAGTCTATCACCGAGAGCTGTTGCTGTTCCAACAAGCTAACGACGTTAAATTTCTAGCCTTTAAGCCTCCACTCGTGACAGGAAATAACTTCACATGCTGCAGTGATTTGGTGGCACGTTTTTCAGCTAACCTTTCCTCAGATTTGTCACATCATGACTTCGCTTTCATCACTCAGAGGGTGAGGGGGAAATACCGACTGGGTTCTTTCATTCAGATGAAGAGTAGGGGTGCACAATTTGGATATTTATGAATATTTCCAAACTCATTTAACCGATATCTATACAATTACCAATTTGTGCTCACTCTTTTCATCTAGAATACCACTTACTCTTACTGTGACAGTTTTCAAACATTAACACAATAAACAAGAGGTGCTCCACAAGCACAAACCAACACTATGCCCCATCTTGCAGTGTCAGCAAGCCGTTAAAAAAAATCCTGCATCCAGATTCAGCATACCTCCAAACTCAATTAGCTTCTTCCTTGCACCATGGCAAACATCTCTTGAGAATTTCATTGAATTCTGTTAATAACTTTTTGAGTTATCCTGTTAACGAACTAACAAACGCCAGCAAAGCATAACCTCTTAGGTGGGAAATATATTTGTGTACATGTGCTGGATGAAATAATACATCAGCTCCATTTATCTTTGAGAGAGAACCAAACAGCACTGAAATTACCTACAGATAGAAAATTTGCTTCATAAAGTCAAAAATTTCCACTTTATTATGAAGCTGTGTTTTGTTAAGTTCGTCTTACACGTCAGGTGTAAATAAACAGCATTTGCCATATCTGTTTTAGTTTCTGAGCTACTTCCACTTATAACTTTTTCAGGAATTATTTGCCAAATTACATCCAATACCAATAACATCATGCGTTCCCATTTCTAACATGGTTAGCTTTTGTTAAGACAAGTAGGAAAATGCTGGAGACTATGAGTTGTGTTTGTTTTAAAAGTATTTTAGGGTGCTTTTACCTTTATAGAAAGAGATGCTAAGTGGAAAGAGAGCTAAAGAGGGGATAAAAAAGTGTGTCAAAATGCACAGGTATTGACATTAAACCCATCCCGGCCATTGAGTATTACACGTGCGATGAGCTGGTTATCCGATGTCCCCTTATTTAAATATGTAACTCGACTGACCAAAGCTGATACCAATACAGAAAGTACACAGGATCTCCTGGATTCACTACATGACAGTGTGTTGTGCTCTAAATGGGCTTTCAACAGACATTTCAAGTACTCAGCTGATAGAAAGTCACGGGATCCAGCCATCTCTGCTTTTTGATTATTAACAATTTTTGTTTTATCCAAACTTTTCGATTTTTTGTTGTGTTGAAATATCTGAATAACATTTGTTTTACTTATTAAACATTGCATCAAAGATGGGTGAAAGATGCCAATTAATCAATTGACATATTTTGTTAAGTTTTTAAAATCTAGAATGTAAACCCTACATGGGCAATTTTTCCAGGGAGGTAAAGACTGTAAATGGAAAATAAATGTCATCCCTAAACTTTCTTTTTACATGTTTTAGTGATCCTTTTTTAGCTTAGAAGCATAAGAAAGTGTCACAAGCTAAATTTAACGTTTTTTAAGCATTCTAGACTATTAGGTTAAAGTCTAAAATGAAGTAAAAGAAGCTGTTTCTATTTGAGTGAGTAGTTGGCTGTTGGCTGGCAACTTGTGCTTGTGGAAAGCCCCAAACACATTCTATTAGCAAGTGCAAAAAAATAGCTGTAAGTTGTTGTTCAGCTGGGATTGTTTGGATGATTTATGTCTGTAAATACCAGCAAAAGTCATCATTATTGTCAATACAGTTAAAAAAAAATGTTCTAAGCTATCATCTTCTGATAAAAATACGAAATATTGTGCACCCCTATTTCTGTCCTTTTGTCCCATCATGCAGAAGCTTTCATTAGTCAGGGAGTGTAGTGGAAATACTGACTGGTTTCTTTCTCTCAGATGGCTGGAAAGTCATCGTAGAGCAGATGTGTACAGAAATAGAAATGAAATCGAGTATTCTGGGTGTCACTTGTTCTGATTGAAGAGGACCTCCTTTGTGAAAAAAAGTTTGCCAAGCCTCTGGATTCAGATGGGGGGGGATATAACCACTATGTGATACAGGAGAAGAGAGGTAGCGCAGACGTGCTCCCGCTCTCTTTGGGCGTGAGAGGTGGCAGGGGAAATGAAGACATATTTCAAGGGAGGCACTGCAGTCGCACAGTCTCTGGAAGTATTGACCTGCAGTTGGGCTGCATGCCAGAGCAGAGCAGAGGGAGAGAGAGGAAGAGAGAGAGAGGGTAGAGAGAGAGAGAGAGCACCATCCAGTCACTGAACTGTCCCGAGAAGTGCATCTGGACGCTCTGCTGGGATTACTACACATGACAGGACTGCTTAAACAAAAGATCAGACAAACACTGATGGATGCTCAAGCTAAAACAAAAAGTAGAGCTGGGAATTATGTACCCCAAATCACATCTTGATCTTTTTAGCTGGGTAGCCATTCAGGGTATGTATCTGGATTGTTATTAGCAAAGAAATGCATGTTTGTTGCACAATACCGTAAATATAAGCTTTAATATCAGTTTAATAAACATAACATTGTTGACACCTTTTTGATAAGACTTAATAAAAACATTAATCTGTTATTGCTTATTTAAAAAAAAGGCATGATTTTAAATGTCAAAATTGCAAACTTACTTCAACACAATGTTCACAATATACAAACTAGAAAAGCACTCTGAGAGCGCAGACCTCCGCCAGCACCACAGTCCTTAGCCATATTGTGATTTTGAGCATAGATATTAGTCCTACCTTTATTTCATCTAAATATTTAGATTCCCTGACCATGAAAACATACCATTAGCAACTGGATTCATAATGATATCTATTTTAGTTTAGTAGTTATTCACAGAAATCACATTTTTCACCATGGCGGCCAGACGCTGATTCGGATCAACACCAAAATCGAATCAATCCTTCCTTTTCCCATGCTGAACATTTCCTGAAAATTTCATCAAAATCCATCCATTACATTTTGAGTTATTTTGTTCACAGATGGACGGACAGACAGACAAACAAACTCTCCCTAAAACATAACCTCCTTGGCGGAGGTAAAAATAGCAACTTACTTGTCTGTTGATATTAGCAAAACACTTTACTCAGTCATGTATGTCAAAATTAAGATCTTCACTTTTTTGTGTTAATCATTTTGTTGTTTGTGAACTCATACTAAAGCTATTTTATTTTGAGCAGTATTTCGAACCAAAACAGAGAGAACGAGAGAGAGAACTTTCTCATTTGCACAGATAAGTTGGTAATATTTAATTTTACTTTCATTAGTTTATTCCTGCTTTTGACTTTTTCAAAAGTTTTCAATACATTTTGGGCTTTAATTAAAAAAAAAACACTGCTTGTTTAGGACATATACTATTTATGTCGCTTTGGTATTAAATAAGTATTTGTTTAATTTAAATATTAAGTAATACATGGTTATAGATGCTCTTTTATTAAATATAATAAATACAACTGGAAGTTAACAGTAGGCAAATCAAACTTTTTTGGTTTTTCGTTCAGTAAGCATATTACTGTTAGGTTTTTACCATAGTTTTACCCTAATAAATATAAACATAAGCTATGCCATGGTTAACAACATTGTTCCACCCTCTGTTTCATTTAAAATAGAGAAATGTCTCTAGTACACACACACACACGTACGCACATATCTCCACTTCTAAAGTTCTCGTCTAGCTCAGAGTCCTGGGAAGTGCAGCTGGGGCTCTCTGCTTCAGCTCGGATTAGTCCATCTGACAGGCCTGCTAAGACAAAAGAAGAGACAAACACTGAGACACTGATAGATGCTCCTCTAATGCTGCTCAGGAATGCACCATTCGTTTCTTTTTCCAAGGGCAATAAAAGCTCAGCTCAGATATGCAACGGTAGCAGTTTCTTAGACAGCACCATAAACCCTGTCCTGCATGAGTACCTGTAATAAGTGACATACTCCTGAAAATGTTGCCAAACTACATCTTAAACCAGTTAGCCAGTACCTTAAGGGTCTGCAGTTTATGAACCCTTCATTACATCCTGCTGTGTCGGACCAACAGTAGAGCCTTAAAAAGTCCTTGTACATCAGTGGATCAGTGAAAATGGCAAGTTTGTACATTTTCAAAATCAAACCGCACCAGTGGAATGACGGCGCTTCCTTTAAAGTGACCCAAAATAATAATTATGCAGTGACAGAGTTCTTCAGCTTCATATCAAGATCCAATTCAGTTTCTTTTGACAAGCGATGCCTCTTACATCCTCTCTGAATTTGTCCTGTACATGTGTAAGTAATGTTCTTAGAAATATAATCCAGTTTAACCCTCCAAAATGCTTGCTTCACAATGAAACATACATTTTCTTTCAAAATCTACCCTAGGACAGGTGTTAAAATATTTGAAGATCGTCATATGAAGTCTTGTCCTTCACATCACCACTGTTTCATAAACAGAGGAAAAGTCCATCGTGACAGTTTCTGCGGGAAGTTGATTTGGTGAGCTCATCGAGGTCTTTCATTAAAGGCTCAGGATCCTTTCTACTTCATGAAATGACCCATCTTTTTCCAGTGCAAGTTAAGCTTTTGACTGTTTTAAACTCACACACATTTAAATGATAGGCTTAAAGATCAACAACAATATTTTTTGTCCAAAATCAGGATATCAATAAACCGGTTAAACCACAAATGACTAATGGGATCTGATGAGATGGTGATCAACATTCTGGCATTATTCACACGCTGAAGATCATCTTAAGTTCTTTGTCTTGCAGGGCAAAAGAAGGTCAGTTTAAGGAACTGCTACATCGGTTTGGGTGGCATGTCTAATTTAACACACAAAGAAACTTGTCATCAATAACAAATCATAACCCAGATTTCAGGGTGTCTCTATGGCACATTTGTTTCATGGTAGAGCTAAAAAGCCCTCTGTACTTTTTGCTCTCTCGCCATAAAGACGATCATAACAGGCAGCAGGATCATCATCATGTGAGGCTTTAACAAGAGTAAACATTATTTAATCTCTATTTTTTAAGTGTTGATTTGTGAACTGTTGCACACTGTCACATTTTAAAAACTAAGGAACCATTAAGAGAAGAACAACTTTTTTATATGCTAACATATTCATGTTTAACAAGCATTTAGCTCAAGAAAAATGACTTAGCGGTGAAACAAAAGTGTCTGTTAGTTAAGTTCCAAGAGATCATCAGCGACTTTTTTTGCTCACATAGATCTGTGATAAAACAGCCGTCGATATTTCAGCCTTGCATATTCATCTGTCAAGCTCTTCTCTGCAGTGTCCTCAAACACTTGCAACACATATTTTCACTGAGTCCTCTTCATACCATTCCATTTCTGAGTCTACCCACTAAACACAGGTTCATAAATCAACAAGGATCTGATAAACAAAGCATTGTTGCAAACTAAGCTGATTAGCTTACAAACGTGCTGTTCGGTGCCGAGTGTATGCAGGTCTTTTCAGTCTTACTGGTCGCCTTGACAGCCACATCAGCTGATGATTAACCCAGAGGACAAACTGGCCAGTGAAAGGTTAGCTTTGGTGTCGTGTTTGGAAAAGAAATGCTTGCTGGTTTCTTACCCTGCGCAGCATATGGTTACAGCCCATGTGGCCCAACCTACTGTTGTGTGTTTAAGCTGAACACGAGAGTGCAGGGGGGAGGACAAAAACAGGGTTGATGCCAGCTTCCCTCACCGTGTCATTTTCAGATTCACTGTCGTGTAGACGGGGCTGTGAGGAGGGGATTCAGTCAAGGCGTGGCCACGGGCGGAGAAGTCTGTAATTGAAGACCATAGTTTTGAGGTTTCTTCTCTTTGGGCCGCATGATTCATAATCTAAATAAATAATGTAATGGAGCCACCTTAATTACAGACCCAAAACAGAAATAGATTTGGAGGAGTGCACTTACTGAGCAGATTTGGGTCTCATTGAGGTTGATATGCTTCAGTTGTTATTAATTGACGGCAAGTTGTCTTAAAGTTTGTTGGTCATGGACATTTCTTAAAAAAACCTGTTTCATTAAATGGCACAGGACAAGTGAAGTTGAGAAAGTTCTCTAGTTGATGTTACTTGCAGTAAAAAACATATGAAAAGCTCAGTGTCTCTGCTTTTCAAAATAAACGACTCCATCAGCCTAATACTGCAGTGCACTGTTCCTAACAACATGTTTATGATCCATGGCTGCTGATTTAGAAACTTTGAGCACGATATTGCTAATGGCTGTTTATTTTTGTCTGAGTCTTGTTTGGCTCCATAGAGTTTTTATATATGAGGAGGGAAATAACAGAAGTTACAGGCTCTACCTCAAATGAGCTTTAAATGAAAAAGGAAACAAAATCAGACTCAAGAGTCAAATAACAAACCTTCATCACCATGGACTCTGTGTCCTCAGCCAAGTAATGAGTAATTCCCTGTTACTTCTCTTCAATATTTAGATTAATTTTTGTGCAAGAGGTCAATGAAATGTATTTTTACATTACAAAAGCAGAGTCTTAGACATACTGGTATTTTATGCAGTTTTTTGTTTGTTCGAGTAGCCTGGAGTATGTTTTTTATTTATTTTTGTTGTTCTGCAGGAGGTGATGGAGGTTTGTCATATTTTCTCTGGGAGTATCCACAATTACTTGGCAAGATTTTAGGTCACTTTCACAGCAGCCATGTTTGGTACGGCTTAAACACACTTTGGTTTGCTTTATTGGATGGTTTCTTGGATTTGGTTTGGACCAAATACCCAAACACTGGTTTGCCTAAAAAAGGGGAACTTGGTTTGTTTCACTTTCGTTTTTGCTTGGTTTGAGCATGAATGCCCAAACCAAAACAAGGGAAGTGAACCAAAAAGAAGGAACTTGAGGGTTGAATTTGGCAAGAACAGAATCAAGAATAACTTTACTTTGCATGATGCACAAAACTATGGTGGCATCCCCACGAAAACAAAGTAGGAAACAGACTATAGAGCTGCTGGCTTTATGTCTGTAGTCTCGGCTTAGCTCTTTTGGAAACACGCTGGAGGTTATATGAATAGTTGTGCCAGGTTCTAGGTACAGTCCCTACTGGAAAACATCAGCAACTGAGTTGAATCGACCAGAGTTGAGCAGGTAGTGGACGAGCCCCTTGTGGTTGCACATCGCTGTGGTTGATATGTCAGCTTTGTCTTTCACAGCCTAAATACCACTTTTTGAATTTACATCTCAAAATACTGCTGAACTTCTTTTGATATAGAAGCCTTCCTCATTTTATATTTCGTGTTTCTGGGTCATAAAGCAACACCCCGGATGGCAGAAGCATCTGACCACAGCTACAGCCCTAAATAGTTTCAGTCGGCCACACAACTCATTGTTTTATAGACTTGTGTCTGCTTGACTGAGTACATTGTCAAGTCTATCCAAACCAAACAAGAAATGCAACAATATTTCAACTTTGCCCGTGAATCAAACCAAATAACTGAACTTTACACTTGATAGACACCTTAAACAGTCAGTCTTTGTTTGTTTGGATTTGTTTCGGGATTCCAAAATAATACTAGGGAGCAGAGATGTTGTTTTTCTTTAATAGAAAATCTTTGTTTGTCAAAATTCACCCTGAGTCTCTCCTGGTCCTGTTCACTGATATAAATATTAGCTGGGGATTTTACCAACTGAGAAGTCATCTGCTTGGCTTTTGTACAGGGCTCACTTGTGCTAACGGTGTGCATTGCCTGGGTATACAAATTTGCTTTTTAATTTTCTGTCTCCCAGGTATCCCTTATAATGTGATTAATTGCTTTTGCGTTTTCATTGGTCATGAAAATGAAGTTGGTTTATCAGCTCTGGGTAATATCAAACATAAAGTTCTGTCATGCTAAGAATCAGAAACAAATTTAAGTCAATGCACTTTATAATTTTACATTTTTTCCCACTGTCTTTTCCAGAAGTTTTTGTTGTAACTTTAAGTAAAGACCTTGACTAAATGTCCTTAGAAGCCAACATTTGCCAGTTCTTTGTGTAATCATCCATTCCAGTTATATCCTATTAGAATTTTACACAAGAGAGGGTTTTAAAGTAGCTTTTGGATGCACATCTGTGGGTCTCAGCTGTAGCATTCATCTGATCCTCTCATTTAATCTGAAATCTCAGTTGTGAAGCAGCAGGCGGAAAACTCCTAATCACATTAAATGCACACAGTGTTTTCTTTTTGAAGGAAGGCCATCAGCAGATGAGTTGGCCGCTTTATTGTGGGACACGGGGGCAGTGTGTGTGGGGTTCAGGGAGCAGCCTGTGGTCACCAGCTCCTGTTGACTCCACCCTTTGCTTCCTTTCCCCGACAGATGTGACTGACTGTCAGAGGCTTTGTGTGGCAAGCTGTTCCCTTGTGGTCCATTAGTAAATTCAGAGCCTGAACCCCCACTTCTAGCTCATCCTTGGACTTGATTACTCTCAGCCCACTTACTTCTCAGGCACTTTTAGGGCTGTCAGCAATTACCTACTCAAACAAAATCAACTGAGAGTCATGCATTTTACACTTCATTGCTTCATCCAGATATCCAAAACTTTGACACTTTTGACACCTTGGTTTGCATGACCCCTTGTAGGACCCCCTCTCCCCCCTTTCTTGGTCACTGTTATAAATTTTGACAAATAGTCTTGTTGCTGGCATCCTTCCATTTGATCTAACATAAAATATGCCATGATTTTTCCAACTTGAATTTATGTTTGGGACCAAATTTCATTATAAACATGATGAAACTCAGTGACAGAACGAAAACAAAGATTTAGAAGGAAGTACGGGATAATTACAACAGTTAAAATCTTTTTAACTTTTGCCTTCATGTGGTCAAAATATATTCCCCAACCAAACAGCTTTCCCCTCTTAAATTTGAAGTGCTTGTCATAAAATGATTCAGCAGGTTTGTCTACATACACATTGGAAGCTGAGGTACTTTCACAGCTTATTAACAGGAAACCTTCTGATAAACATTTAATCTCATTTAAAAACCAGCCTGTAAAAGTGAAAAACTTTACAGGACCTACCACCATAAAGACTTTACATTTTCTGTATTTGCATTTTTAAACATTACAGCAACTTACGACTGGAGTAAGTCAAGAAAAAGGTCTTGATTTTGAGATTTAAATCTTATGCAGAAAATAATTTGAATTAAATGATTTAATCAATACATTTCCCAGCCCTTCTGTCATAGATTTTTTCATAGTGTGAAATTGAAGTAGTCCTTAGTTGCACTGATACTGTTGAGAAGAGTAGCAGAGAGCCACTGTCACTTGTGACCTGCTCCTCCATTATCATTACTGAGGTCATCGGGTGATTTCCAGTCAGACACCCGTTGATAAACTTAAGCCTTAAATAATGCGTACCTCACCAACATAAGCACTCACATTAACTTGTGTGAGTAATGGATGTTATAAAACTCAAACAGCTTACTGTTCTAGGAAATGTCTTACCTTGTCTTCAATTTAGCCTAATATAGCTTTGAAAGATTTGTATCTTTTGTAGACGTGAATACCTGTAGTAATGGTGCCAAATGCAGGAGGGACGGTCAGACAGCGTTGGAAGGCAGACTAATTACTCAATAAAATTGGAGTTTCCATTTGATTTAATGATAAGTCACAAATCTAGAATCACGCCGACGTCAAGCCCTAACCCAGCCGTCTGGTTTTCAAAGCCAGTCACGGTGCTTCGGTGGCATTCTTAATGTGGTGCTTCCTACTAAAGGCGTTCTCTGGGAGTTACCAGTCATTAGAGTCCATAGCTCATTGGAAATTAGTCATTCAAAACAGTGAGGAGGAAAGGAGACCATGCCAAAAATGCACTGAACAAGATGATATTAGGATAACTTTTCTTATGCATGTTAGCTCGTATGTCCTGTCTGCCGATTACATCTTGGATAGACAGGAATTGACTGTTTAATCACCGAGTCAAAGGAAACTGCACTGTAAAATGGCTTCCAGATATTTCCATGGTTAATTACCAACTGTGAATGAACAGAGGGAGACCTTTTAAAACCTTTTTTTGCCTGCTGTTTTCAGGAGTCAGGGTTTTCCCCTGAAACAACACATCACAGTATGTGACTGGGGCTGGGGTCATTTGGATACACTGTGCTGCGCGGCTCAAACTAAAGATGTATACATGCAGGATGTGCACAGTCAGCAGCTGAATCCCCCAGGAAAGGAGTGCCGGGGTTATGGGAAACAGGTGTGGCTGCTGTTCACCACTCATTCTTGCTTCATTCAGCTGTCAGGTGCCTATGATGTTTGGGATGAGCACACAGTGGGCTGTGTACACTGACACACCCCCTACCACCCAAGTGGAAGATTATTAACATCCACCAGTCAAATACTGGGGACTGCTGATTGGAGCAAGGAGGCTGTCCATGATGCTGCCCTGTTTGCTTGTACACAAGGAAATGTTAAACATGGCACACCGAAACTAACAGATTACATTTCTATTGTTTCTGTTGGTGTTTTCACTGCACCTGCAGCTTGGATCCCTCTGTGTAACACTAACCCACAGCTTGTGTTTCTCTTGTGTTCAGCCTCTAATAGGTGTTGAAAAGGAACGCACATTTTGTTCTAAACACCGGCAGAGTGAGAACAGTCAGCCCTCTGTAATTCAGCCTTTTGTTTTACCTTTTTGTCCCCCTGTCTTCACCTTTTGTGCCACATCAGAAAGATATAGATGCCCTGATTGTTCAGCACTTCACCATTATAACATTAAAAATACATAATTAGTAAGTTGGAATCGAAGTGTGTATAGACCAGTGATGCAATAATAAACTCACCACATTCAGTATGTGCCATTTTTCATAGTTTTTGTTCAAATTAGCTGTGACAACTTGGCCAAGGAAGTCCCCTTTTTCAATCTTTCTCATTCATATTTTCCAGAACAGAAAGGGGTTATTAAGGAGAAAAAGATATTCTTACATTCCTAAACAATTTCTGTATGTTACTGTAATGCAGAAAAGTCATTCTTGATGCAGTTTATGACATAACAATCCAAAACAAACATGTTGTACAAGTAAGCTTTTAAAGAGCTTTTTGCCCCCATGAAGCATCTGTTTTGTAAATTTTTGAGCATTTCTTTGTCTTAGATAAACCATGTTTTCAGTCTCCGAATGTAAATTCAAGCACGATATCAAAGCTGCTTATAGCAGGTAAATACTCAATAAAGATCTGCACAACTGTCTGCTTTATTTGCAGTAATAGGCATTAACGTCACTGCAAAAAGCACCGTTAGTTGCTTAATTATATTTCAGATTAATTCTTAAATGTATATTTTTTGGGCATTTTGTGCCTTTATTGTTAGGAGAGAGACAGTGGATAGGCTTGTGAAAGGGGGAGAGAGAGCAGGGGAAGACACTCTGCAAACTGGTCACAGGCGGGATTCGAACCTGGACCGGCAGAAGCATGTACATGGGGTGCTAACCACTATGCCAAACCAGCACCCCATTTCAGATTAATTCTGAAATAGCTTTTTAGTTGCTGTTATGTATTGATCACAGTAGCATCTTAACAAGCTACATGTTTCCCTCACCACAGAAGGAGAGCAGCCGTAGAGCGTCCTGTCACAGCCCAAGACACTTTAAAGGAAGTGTAAATTACATGCACAGGCACAGTGTGTTTTGGCATGATGATGGCACCATTGTCTGATCTTTTACACCTTCAGTATCCTCATGAGCCAAACATACAGGTACATGTATGCAGGTGATTCTTGAAAGTAATGAAAATGGTAAATGGACTTGAGCTTATACAGTGCTTTTTTTTTAGTTTCTTTGATTACTCAAAGCAGCCTTACACCGCAGGTCACATCTGCCGTTCACACCCATTTACTCTCAAATTCACTCATTGATGGTTCAGTGTTCATAACACCTTCACACCCTTTCACACCTATTTACAACCCCCTGATGCAGCAGTGGGAGCAACTAGGGATTAAGTGTCATGCCCAAGGACACATCACTGTGTGGCCAACGGAGCTGCAACCTTCCGATTACTGACCAAGTGTGCTATAAGACTGCGCCACTGACGTCCCACAAAACAAACATGTGTTAAGTTTACCATCTTAGTATTTTACAAGTAGCTTTCCCATCACTGCTTGCTTGTGATGTCTCTGTGACAGGAGCAGCTGCTCCTGTCACAGAGGAGTACACACTAGCCTGCATTTGCAAGGGTAAAGCAACCTGTTGTTCAGCTTAGGGCTGGGAATATTAACCAACCAACTATATCTTGATATTTTGTCTAGCAGACTGGTGAAATTAGATTTATATCTTGATGTTTTTTTCTTGTTAAATTGTACTGCTATGTCAGCCAACAGCAGCTATATCTTTATATATGACAACTTCTAAACTTATATCCTGCTTGAAAATGCATTTATCTTTTTCAAAGACTCAATACATGACCCAGCCCTAGGGCAGAACGATTTTAGGAAAAGATTGAATTGCGATTTTTCTGGCAGATATTGCGATTTCAATTCGATTCATGATTGTCTTCAAATCAAGCTTTGGGATATTCACATGTAGGCCTGAACGATTTTAGGAAAATATCTAATTTCGATTTTTCTGGCAGATATTGCAATTCACGATTTTTTTTTTTTTCAAATCAAACTTCAGTGCAAAATTCACTTTGTTTACAGTACAGACAACAGTTAGGAAATAAATGATGAAAAACACTTAACACATTATTCACCTTCAATAGTGATGATAAATAATCTGTTTTCATTAACTTCTCCTCCTAAACAGAGGCTTTGTGTTTTTGACCTGCTTACCAGCACTTTTAACATATAGATTGTCTACAAATTTGCAAAACAGTATGTGTATAATACTTGACACAACAGATCCTGAGTCAGTCAGGAGCGCTGCAAAAAAATTGCAGCTTTGGCGATCACAAAATTGCACTGTCTAAAATTGTGATTTCGATCTGAAAACGATAAATTGTTCAGCCCTACCCAGCCCTAGTTTAAAGTAGTTCACACTCAGTACATACACTATAAAGCTAGATATCAACCATTTTAACAACTAAACATCAAAACACAAAGGATGGTTTGCACTGGTATCAGCCTTCCTTACTTACAGGAGATTAGTGACAACTTAACCTAGAGCATTGATAACCTGTAAATATCACTGAATCAAACCATGAGCACAACAATAATAGGATATCCAACTGACACACTGATTTTAAAGAATTTATTTCCTGGCACACTTTATTTACATGACAGACTCTCTCATGGGTGATATTTTCTGCATGTCAGTGAAGTAAGATTTTCGGTATTTGGTGGAAAGTCACACTTTCTGCCCTCATTGTACGTGAGATAAAATCAGACACAGAAACTGGGGGAAAGAAAGAGCTGTCCCCTACGCCTCGGAGGTCCTTTGTTTGGCTGGCTGAGCAGCCGGAGTCCTTGATGCAGATATGTTGCAGTAATAGGTGGCAGAGGATTTTGTACAAATATATCCCTGCTGGTGTTCAGCCAAATTATTTTGTATTCCCCTGGCGTCCCTGCTGCACCCCCACTGCCCTTCTATACTTTAGTTTCCTGATTTTGTTTTAGCTGCTGTTGCTGCTTCCTCATACTTTCCACATATCCAGCGTCAACTCCAACTAAGAAGGTTGAAACTGCAGATTTTGTTTAATTTTTAATCTTTTTACCAATTTCTAAGCTACTCAATTACACAGGGTAGAAGCAATGGCCTACCTACCCCTGATAAACATGATAGTGAGGTGTGATTGCTATTTTTGCCTGAACATTGGTTGCAAAAGGCACCAGGACAAAACAAGAGGCCACTTCTATTTCAGGCTTAAACAACAATGTTACAATACCAGCTATCATATAGACTGTATTACATCTAAAGGGGAGGGTATCCCTGTCAAAGTATTTGTTTACTCTTCAACCCTGTAGCTGTAACATGGGAAATAAATGGGGTACCTCTGCCTTATGTACTCAAAATATTTTCCTTTAACATTCAATGAGGCTCCATGTTATGGGAACAGTATGTCAAACCCGTCTTGTAACCTGAGCCCCTGAAAAAAATACCCTTGGATGTTGTCTCGCAGATTTTTTTTTAGTAAACTGGGTCTCTGTGGACCAGTAGAGGCGGGGAAGGGTGTTTTGCATTGCATAGAGGGGTGTTACCAGTATTCAGTTTCAAATTAAGTCAAGACTTATCTGTGCAGGATGTAGGCCAATATTATGTCATACTAAAGGGAGCAGGAGGCCGTGTTTTCTCTTGCATCTTGCTGCAACACATGTGATTTAATATGCGGTGATCTTTTTCACACGGTGTCCCTAGTGACCTAGGCACCTAAATCTCCTTGTTCTCACTGTTCAAAGTGGGTGGTGGAATAAGTCAAGAGTATGTCAGCACTTTAATCTGTTGCAGAAACATGGTGAGAGTATAATGCGCTGGGAAAAGTGGTTGTTGGACCAGGAAAATTAACTCTGTTTGACCAGGATAATGCTGCTGAAATGCTACAGTGACCAAACTACTTTAGTGTTTTTATTGACTGCTGGATAAGAGCAGAACAGAGGCAGCCTTCATTGGATTGCTTTACCTCCTCCGCTGTTGTTTAGTGGTGATTGCTGACATTTGCAGGGATGCTAATTGCTTGAGAATGGCCAGAGATGCTTCCTGCATCAGTTTGTTTCTGTAGTGAGTTTGTCACACAACTACAAAGAAGATTAGGATGAAAAAAATGCTCATAATTAGGGCTGATGAGGCAAAAAATGTGATCATAATATAAGTTTCCATATTGACTGATATTGAAACTTACTTTTTTTCACAGATGATACACTTTAAAGACTGTCCTGACTGAAGCTTTCAAGAACCAGAAGATTAAACTTTGTAACTGGAAGTTCTCATACAGCTCAACCATTCACCAAGGCGTTTCTGACATTCTAAGCCAAGCTATTTTGTGATAACAAATCCTTAAAAAAATCCAAGATCTGCATCAGTTTTCAGATAACCATTAAAATCATATCTATCCATCCTTGTGCCATGATCATCAGTACCTTATTAAAATCAATTCATGACTTTTGAAATTATTTTTAGAACAGACAAACAGAAAGGCAAACAAGTTTATCAAATCAAACATAATGGATTCTGATTATGCAGCTCTAGGGGTGCAACGGTACACAAAAATCACAGTTCGGTACCTACCTCGGTTTTGGGATCACGGTTCGGTACATCTTCGGTACAGTATGGGAACAACGGAAAACCATTTGCTTGTTTAGCACGTGTATTAAACCAGACATTTGTCATTATACAAACTGATAACCAAAATAAATTCAATGTGCTGCTTCGTAATACTACTTAAGTTAAATAAAACAAATAAGCAACAAATGTATGAAATTAAAAATACAGAGTTTCTTTTTAAATTCCTAGCTTAAATGTGAACAGCTGGGTACTTTATACTGGGGCTCAATCACCTTTAGCATGTGTTTAAAACCAGCATTTTCCACAACTGAATATGGTCTTAGATCCGATGCTATAAAAACGCTGATGGATGCTGTTATCTCTTTGGCCAGATCTGAATTGTCTGGGAGAGGCTGCTTGAATGCAGACAGCAGTTGAATTTGCACTCCAGTGTTTTTTTCCTTACTGTGGAAATCTTTACACTTGAGTGGTGCCGTTTCAGGTGAGCCGGCACGTATGACGTGCTGTTGGAAAATTCCTAACCTCAGTTGAACAGTATCGGCACACCACCGTCATTTTATCCACTTGTTTTCTCCATTGCAATATTTCACCAGGAAGCCAGTGTTTCCAAACAGGAGATTTTAGCGACGGTGGAGGGTCTTCAAGCTCTGGTTGGTCACTAGCAGTACCCATTATGCACAATTCAGACACAAGCTTCTGTGGTTACGGAAGCTCTTTGATATTCCTCTTCTGACTGGCTCGCGATCATGTACATATGATGTGGACGTCATGTCCACATCATATGTACATGATCGCAATAGCACAAATCACAGACCACTTTCCTCATGAATATTAAAAATCCTGCACTAGCCACGTCAATCATAGACAAGTACCCCCGTGAATATTAAAGAGCCATGTGCAGCGGCTAACGTAAACTTACTGTACTCGTTCGAGTACAGCACTGTACCGAACCAAACATCCTTTTCGAGCGGTTCGGCACGGATACATGTACCGTTACACCCCTATGCAACACTTATTGTTTTTGTTACTCACTGACCTTAAATGGCCTGCCCAGGACAGAGTAAGCAACACAGATGTGATGACTGTGCCCACCGTGAGGAGGCACTGTCCAAGTACTGTCATTGAAAACAAAGTGCATGGTACAAAAATGGAGGCATATAGAGCTGAGTTCAGCAGCTTACACACAGAAGACACATTGGTAGTGATGAAAAAACAGGACTTGTTGTGGTCCTGATTCTTTATGCCACGATTGATCATTGTTTTGGTTGCACTGCCACAGCATTGCTAATGCTAGCACTGCAGAGCGAGTACTTTGGCCCAAATTGCAGGGTGTGGATGAAGTCCAGGCAGCACCCTTGTTTTCACCCTCTCGGTTTAGTCACTGGGAGTTTACCTGTCAAGTGACAGAGACTTGTGTCTCCCATCCTGATTGACACCAGCCAGGGGCATGATTTTCTTTGTCTGCTCTGCATCTTTTGTGGCAACCAAACCATCCACACCATTGACATTGTGTAACCTTTTTATTAACAATGTCCTTGGCTTGAAGAGTTCACCTTTGTCTGCCTCAGCTCCACTTCAGCTCATTTCTTCCCTCTGTTCCTATATATTTTTCCTCCCTGGCAGCTAAAAAAGCTCTAGCTCTTGTACATGGGTGTAACCAACATGTGAACTCTGACTTCTTTTGTTTTGCTGAGTGGCAGCCGGTGTTAGTGCTGCAACAGTTTTCAAATAATCATCCACCTTGGTTAGAGTGTGGAGCAGGGTAACTACACTTTTATCGTGTAAACTCACTCACAGCACAATCTTCAATGTGAATTTTATTGCAGTTGGGTTTTGTTTTAAAGCCCAGCTCTACTCGCATCTGACGAGTTACTGTGCCTCTCTTTCCTGTTTGGTACGTCTAGTAACAACTATACATGTAAGTCCTGAATGATATGGACTTAAACTCATATTCGATGGTTTTTTAGTTGACTGGCAACACAGGACATTAGTCTGTGATGAGGCAGCAAATAGTTAGCATGATATAAGAATTCTAAACTTTGGTATCAATTTAGTAAAAGTCTATGGGTATTGATATCTCTTTGCTACCCTGCCGATAGAAAATACATTTCTAAGCACTCAGTAATGGACAGTTTTTTATGATGTTAATGATCAGAAATGACAATAAACCTTTAATTTCATCTCAACTGAACTAGAATATGAGCAAAACTTTCATATATCTGTTGTCATGATCATGCATTAAATGATGTAATGATGGTAACAAGTAATGTAAAAACTTAATGACCTTCAAACATAATTTATCAACAAGAAAGAGTAGTATGCAGAATTTTGACTGCAATTTTATTAACAAAATAAAACCAAAAAAAGAACAAATAAACAAATTGCTTCATATTAGGTATTTAGGGCTTCATGTTTGGCACCTTGTTTGAATGAATTGATTGAACCTTAAACTCACCAATGGCTGGAGGAAAACAGGAGAAATGTATGTCATTGTATCAGAACTGAACCACAGTATATTAATATTCACAAAAGTGTCCATGAAGATGTCAGAGCATATCAACATATCTAAAAAATGATATGTTGCTCAGCCCAGTTAAGCCCAGTCGGTCAGACATATGCAGTTGTCAACTAACTAAAAACAATCAAAACAAAACATGAAAGTATTTAACCGATGGATTGTTCATTAATTGTTGAAAAGTGGGTGCACAATTATCACAAAATAAATGGAAATATTGATTTTACATCTTTAACAGATGAACAGTCCTGGAGATACAGACTGTTTGTGGCTTATAAAACAATCATTATTGTTTTGGTCTCAGCCCAAACATATTTTGTATGGGGTTTTTTTACGCTCAGTAAAGGGTTAAGTCAAAATAGGAAGAAGTATCTGACTGTAACAGAGACAACAGTCAGCTGTTTGTTTTGCTGTTGCCACTTGTGGAAAACACTGTGAAGTTTCACATTTGAACCCAAAAATAATCCCATCAATCTCACAGGCCCTGTTAGAGGACACTGATAAGATGAAATGCTTGCTGCAGAAATCTAGCTCTTAAAACAAATCCTGATCGTTCAGACGTGTAACAATGAAATGTAAGTGTGCATAAATCGCCCATTTTTGACCCAAAGTTCTTAACTCTCAGTCAGCCATGCATCAGCCCACATAATGCTGCACGATTCCGTTTTGAAACTGCATCCTTAGCTCTGTCTCTGCTAAAGCAAAACAGATGACCGATAATACTCGTCCAGTGTGTGCTGTCTGAGTGTGACTTCATGTAGATCTCATGTAAAACAAATCATGAACACAAGTTCACATTGTCGCTGCTTATTGGCAGGAACTGGTTGCATGCAAAAGTCTAAAATTATACAATGATGGGAATCATTTTAAAGGAAAACAGTCGATCTCCTCTGGGGTCTGTGTGGCATGTGGGAAACTATGTTTCCATTCTGTTTGACAGGACTTATGAAAGTACAGTAGCCCATTTACAGGCAGGGAGTTAATGATTAGTACAGAATACATTCTCTATTCTGTGCAGAGCTCCACCAACTCAGCTCAACATGGTTTGAAATTATTTATGTACAGGAAATGACAGGGTTTTCTAAAGAGTGACATGTGAATGTTGTAAAACTGGTCCACGGGCAATCATAGACTCTTAAAGAGCAGGGTTAAAATCAGAATGCATGCACACACGTACAGCGTATTTGAAGAGAGGCATTGTTAAAGGTAAGGTGGCAAGTAAAACAAAATATTTTCTCTTGTGTACCTGTTTTTCTCATAGTTTCACAGGCCACAGGTATTACTGTAAGGAACAAATGCCACTTTGAAATAAACAGACCTTATTTTTTTAGCATTGAAATGGCCGTTTTAACCATTTATTTTGTCAGTATATGCAGTCCATACTTTCATAAATTGGCTCGACTGTGGATTTCAGTGGATGTTGTAGATCAGGGCTGTCTTAACTCATACAGGGTCAAATATAAAATAGAATGACAGGTTGGTGGCCCATGGGCATTAGGTGGACACCCCTATGGTAGAATTCTTGCAAAAATCCGTGAAAGAGAAACTGACTATGAAACATTTAATTTGAAAGAAAATACACATCAGTTTTCTTTACATGATGCCTGGCCAGTTGTATTTTATTATTAAAACATTTACACCGATGCTGCACTTTCTTGAAGAAGATGGTCTCTTTTGAACAATCAGCCATCCAGTAAAAGCAAAGGAGCACTGAGGATGTACTTGATGCACTTGATGAGCTTGCAGAAGCTGACATGAACATTTCTACCCGGTGCAATTTTCAGCACCACTGTGAAGTGATGTTAAGTGTAGTGCGATCTCTATTAGCATCAACATGTCAGGGAAGCTGTGCACTTTAGCTCTAATTGAAAAAGAGCCCCTCTGTAACCTCTGTAATGAAACCCCTGTCATGAGGTTGTTGTTTGTTTAAACGTGTGCTTTTTGTCATAGAGTAACAACCTGCATGGAAAAATAACATTGCTGCCCACTTCTAGATCCACACCATTGTGTTCAAACACGGAAATACCGCAAAGCCCACAACAAACTCACAGATCCCACACAATGATCCAGGATGCTGTGGGAGTATTTGTGTGGCTGTGATACACACTGGCAGACATTGTCCTTCACAAGTTCCCGGGCACGGCTGGAGTTGACTCGGATGAGAGGTTGTAACCTATCCCGACACTTTGTATGTCAACACTATTGATCTTTTTCTTTAAAGCATGGATCTTTAATCAAATGTGACCTGGATGAGAAGGGCACGCAAGTCCACATTACTAAGTGGGAGCAGTGAGAGAAAGGTTTTCAAGAGGACAGTGACATGTGAAAGAGGCCCGAGTGCTCCTTTTTTTAAAGCCTGTCAGACTGTGTTTGTCTCCAGCATGAATTAGCCCACTTAAAAAGCCTCACGCCCTCACAGGATACAATGCTGGGAAGGAAGGGGGGATAGATTAGCTGGTGTAGAGACTAATGTTGTCTTCACACTGCACAAATATTTCCAACGATAAAGGCATGCCATAAAACAGGCAGTGCACCACTCGGCCCGTCCTGTCTCAGACTGATTGAGACTGAGTTATAGCCGTCACAAAAATAAAGCAAAGGTCTGGGTGTTTGTGTCGGGCCTGCAGGCATTGTGTCCTTTTTTTCACGTGGTAACCTCTTTAGGGAGGAACAATACCAAACAAATGGCTCCACACTGCCTATTGACTTCTTTGAGCGTGCAGTGGTCAGAGACTTTCAGACAATGCAGACCCCACTTGAGGATTTTTTTGAACAGATCCTTTGTGCTGGCTACAGTTTTTGTTCATTTTCATATATCATCCTTTTTTGTGCTTGTCTTTGGTCGCAAGAAATAAGAATTTTTCTGTTTAACAATCACTGTATAGGCATGGATACAGTTTTCGTGAAGTTAGCCAGCTATCAAAACAATTTTAATGCATGTCAACGAACATTTTAAAGATCCAGCATTAAGAATCAGATGGAAGTTTAATAGTTAGCTAATGTTGCTGTTGGCCAACACGAGCCTAAGAGGCTTAAGCGCTTGGAAGGAGCATGAATTACTACGCTCATTAAACAGTAATGAAACACTGCCCTTCAGCCTGTGTCCACCACCTCCTACACACATTTGAAAGCTGCTGAGGCAGGAACCGGGGTTAAGGCTGGGCTTTGCTTACTAACATCTTGAGGAGTAGCAGAGGAGAAAACTGTCCTTTCATCAGATTTTGTTTTTAAGTAGCAAGAATGTTTGTCTTGAGTTCTGCAGCATGTTTGATGTGGGCCTCTGTAGAAGGTATTTCCATCTCCAAGAAAGCATTTGTAATCTTCTGTTTAGCTGACTAGTCTTAAGCAAACTCCCAAACTGGGCACTATTGATTTAGCACAGGATCACAGCATTGGTGGGTAAACAATGTGAGTGTGGGTTACAAACAGCTGTTCGCAGTACCACCTGCAATTTATCCTTTAAGCTATAAATAAATGATATCTGTAAGATATGTATTCTGGCAGATAATAGCCTAGAAAATAATTATAAATGCATCTGATTATATTTTTTAACAATAGTTCTCAGGATATTTATAGCAAACTAGAAATGCACACAGAGAGTGCAGACCTCCGCCAGCACCACAGTCTTCATCCATATTGTGATTTTCACGATAAATATTAGTTCTACCTTTATTTATGTAAATATTTAGATTCCTTGACCATGAAAGCATACCATTAGCAACTGGATTCATAATGATATCAATTTTAATTCAGCAGTTATTCACATTTTTTGTCATGGCGGTTTTACGCTGACCCAGATCACTCCCAAAATCTGATAATTTGTTCCTTGTCCCAATCTGGACATTTCCTGAAAATTTTGTCGAAATCCATCCATGACTTTTTGAGTTGTGTTGCCAACAGAGAAACAAACAAACAAACAGATGCCGGCAATAACATAACCCTCTTTGGTGGAGGTAAAAATCAGCCAAACACAACAAGCATTTATGTCAAACACCCTCTGATATGATATCAATAGTAATATTTCACTTTATCGTTCTAGATTTGTTCAATCATCATCAGTGCCAACATTTACAAAAAAATAAAAACAATACAGTATCCTTAACGAAATTTCTTTATTCATTTCAAAGTAGTTCACATTAGTTTTTAACTCAAACTGTCACAATATAACAAGGAAATCATTGAATACATTCGGGGATCTTAAGATATGTTTATGTGTGTGTGTTTGCAGACCTGTGTTAACGGTGGTACACGTGGAACATATTGCTCTAGATTTGTAGTTTTTAAATCAAGAAACTTAGAGTATGTTATCAGGGGCTGAGTATCATAACTAATGGTCTGTCAGACCTTGAAATTTCAGTTTTTAATTTAGTACAAAAGTAACTCAAAGTTATTAACAGTTGGTATTTTACTCATGTGTATGACAAAGGTATTCTGTTGATTGCCATCAGACCATGATTGACTTGAGATGCATGACATTGCTTTTTTGCGACTTATTTTCAGTCATATTTGCCAAGACTGATACTGACACCTTTATATTTTGAAAGGAACCCAAAAACCTCCACAAGGAGCAACATTTAATGTTTAAACGAATTATCCCTCTGTATCTACCAATACTGATAATTCGCTTTCAGGCAAATATCTGCTGGTGCTGACATTGCTCTGATTATATCTTGCCCCCCCCTTGACCTCATTCCTGCTGCTGGAGTGTGGTTCACTTTTAAACTTGGTGGTCTTATACGGTCTGTCAGTGCTCGTCCTGTTTTATGAGTGTTTAAAATGATTGACATGGAGAAGTTCCTGTGTTGTTGTTCCTCAGAGTTCACAGAGTGGTTCTTCTGTTCCTCAGAGCTCACTCTCAGTAACTGCCCTGTTTCTGTCTTTGTGTCCTTATTCTCTTTCCGTAGCATATTCATTTCCGAATGCTGAGCACTCAGAGTTTCCTCTTGCTTTTGTCCCAAACCACATTCCCCTTCTGCACAGATCTCATGTCTGCATTCTTCTCCTGTGAGGTCTTCAGATCAGTCCCTCATGAGCGCCGTTTGACATGATAATCTATGCATGGAGTTTGTCTACATGAACATGACATATTGTCTATTTTGCTGCTGATTATGAATGTTTCTGGCCTTGGGTATGTCCTGTCTCACACGCTCCTGACATGCACTGCAGGCTTCAATCGAGCCAGAAGACGGCCTCCTCTGCAGAGGTCGGGGCTGCTGCTAGGTCAGGTCTGAGTAGGTGGAGATTTGGCTCGTCGAGTGGCCGACGTGGAGTGTTGGAGCCAGTTGCCAGGCAAAGAGGAAGGTTTTGATTTAGCTTTGCATCCCGAGCAGCTTGTCGCAATTAGTGATGTCAGGAGGGAAAGAAACAAATATGAAGCATTTCTTCAAAGGGCAGCATATCCTTCCCATGAGTTCATTCTTTCCTTGATTTTCTCAGGGAAAAAAGGGCAAAAGTGCAGACGACTTCCCTTCGGTCAAACTGGGTTTTATAGGCCGCGGTTCTTCCTGTTCTGTGGTGTTATGTGTCGCACTCTGAGTAAGAGCTGGGCAATAAGGGCCAGAAACCATATGTTAGCCTTTAATTTGAGCTTCAAGACAAAACATGATACATATCTCAATGATTTCCTCTGTGAAGAAATAGCACATTGCTGCTGCAAGAGATGCCTTTGTTCAAGGTTTGCTACAGAGCACCAATTACCAATGAGTGAGATCGACCACTAGCTTATGTAGAAGCATTGCAAGTATCCCCCTTTAAGGACTGATGAATTACTTAATGTTATTATTCTTTAGCTACACTACGAGTTCAGTTGTAAGTAATTTACAGAGCTAAGATTATACTGAAAAATCAGGCAATGATTCTGGGATGATTTACTCAGATGAATTTTGCAACAATGCAGTTATTTCATATTGAAAAGAAAAAACCTAAATGCCATTCAGTGTCATTTATACAGCATCATTTTTAACCTTTCTCTAAAAGGAATTTACTGAGCTTTTATAAATGTATCATAACTTTACTGACTTCACCATGAATGCATTGTAATTTAATGTTGTCACCTCTCCTAACTATCATGCTCGTTTTCGACTAACAACTCAGAAAACAATGTTTCGGTAACTTGGGGCCTTATAAAATCTGGAATCACGGAATCGTGGATGGAAACATGGAATTAGGCATTGGAGGGGCAACAAGCGGTGCGATGCTAGTGACACAAGCAATCTCGAGCAGCACACAAGTCAGCAAAAAGGTCCCAGCCAACTTCAGGGTCTTGGGGTTAAATTTGCGGTAAATACAAAAAATAAAAAATAAAAACAAAAAACAGTTTTCAAAATAAATTAAAGATACAAAAAAATCGCAGATTTTATAGGGCCCTAATTCTGAGACTCTCAGTTTCTTTGTGGTTGCCAGAGCAGCAGCAAATGAGTGAGCAAGTTTATTTTTCAATTCAAAGGTTCTGCATGAGTATAAACCACATGGGCTAGTATTTCTGTCAGCCAGTCATGTACAAAAGTATTACCAGTACGTACTGACCTGTTCTGATCAATCAGGGCATCTCTAGATGTCCCATTAAAAGGGATATGAACTTTGAGGGGATTCTCACAAAAGAAAACAAAGCAATTATGATGCTTGATTCCCAGGCGGCAAAACTAGAAGTCCTTCACCATCACTTTCTTAAATTGCTCCTGTATTTTTGGAAAAATTTGTATCGGGGAGGGGTCTCCATTAGTTGCTCAACTTTTCAAAGTGTTGCCAACCTGTCTGTGCAATTTAGACAGTAAATTAATTTTTCTTTAATTTGTTGAGAATGCCTTCACCAAAGGGGTTACATTTCTGTCATCGTTTGTCTGTTGTTTGTTTCCTTGTCCGTCTGTCCATCCATCTGTGAGCAAGATAACTCAAATTGAAGTTCCAGAGAATATTAGTCATTGCACAAAAGAGAAGTAAACATGTTTTGCTTGTGGTTGGAATCTTGATATGGGTACAGGGTTATTTTTAAATGATTTGTTAAGATTGTACGATTAGGCAGTTTTCCATATGTTTAAAAAAAAATAGTTCACCTTATTTGAGCCGTGTAGGATTTCTGTAGTTTTGTTGCCATGGTATAAAACAGGCAGTATAATATGATTTTTATATAAAAGAAAAAATTCTCCAGTGATGCTGGTTTGGTGGAGTGGTTAGCGACCAGGCACCCCATGTATGTGCTTCTGCTGGTCCGGGTTCGAATCCAGCCTGTGACCAGTTTGCAGAGTGTCTTCCCCTCCTCTCTCACCCCCTTTCACAAGCCTACCCACTGTCTATCTCCTATCAATAAAGGCACAAAATGCCCCAAAATATACATTTAAAAAAAAAAAATACTCCAGGTTAAATTTGACTTCGATTCCCCATTTTGTATTGATAGACTGTCTTGTTGTCAGTTGTTGGTGTTTTTTTCTGTAAGTAGCCTCCCCACTGAGTATTAAACATGGCTTCTTTTTCTTATCATGATCACCAAACTTTCTTAAACCATATCAGCCTTTTTATGATTGAAAACATTGAAATATTGCCAAGCCCTTAAAAAATTCAGTCTGAGCTTGCTGACCTCCCGGGGTCAGGAAGAACCTAAACAACATCATGACATATATATGTCCTACAAGAAAAGGCTTTTAATATTAAAGCTTTGAAATCCTGCCCCTTGTTTGTTTCCAGGATGAGATGGATAGCTGCTAATGAAAGTTGTGACAGGCCAAAGCTGTGCCTCTGCTCCGCAGCACCATTTCTTTGATGAAAAGCTGTGAAAGCTTTGTCTAAAACGCAGCCTATATTTTATTTGCCTGCAGTATTTTAGGTACGATCTTGTTGTGCTCTAGTTTGCGAGCCCTGGCCCTGTTCTTCACGGTCCCAGCTTGCAGTGCCAAGTTTTCCCACTCTCCTCCCGGCTGTAGGTATCCCATGCAGAGGCCATCTGTCTCTCCACCCCTAATGGTAAGGGTGGAGTCCTCTTCAGGCACTTCCCCCATTTCTCTCTCCTTTCCTACTTGCTCCCAAATGCTCAACTGTAAAACAAACAGAACATAACGTGGATGGAGTCTTGTTTCTTTGTATGCTTTGACAGGCCTGAAAGCTGACACACTGAGATGGACAAACTACGTACAGTAGCAGTCGGGGTGTCGTGTCAGGTAGCCACAGTATGTAGAGCATGTTGGGGAGAGGGCTGCTATGAGGCACATGCCTTCATACATCACGGCAATGACACGCATACCAGGCATGTTGGTTTACTACTAAGACAACTCCTGCAGGATGATCAGTCGGCACTCTGTAGTCTCATTCCTTTTATATTTGCAGACATTGTCTTACTGAAAGACACCTGTCTTATATCTATAAAGTTTAACTCTATTTTAGTTATTTGTCCACACATTTAACTTAAATTAATTGTAGACTGACAAAAAATATATTGAGTTAATGCTTTTCTAGCAGGAGGAAGAAGAAATTACAGACAAAACAGGACTGTAAAGGTTGAGGATATTGCTCATTTCACCTCATTTTTGGTTTGATTATTTTTGCTAGCTCCATTAAAATGCATGTAAAAATAAGTAATAAGATTGCTTATAAAAGAAGAAAAAAGGACATAGCCACTGGGCTACCTAGCCCCATGGCCACCCTGGATGCAGTCTCCCTTCACACCAACATAATGGTACAAAGTTTATTTACTGACATTTAAGGTGGTGTTCATTGTTTTCAGTGTTTTAACTGCTACAGATTTGCATATTTACTTTGGATTGTTTCAAGTACAAACAACAAGATTTTGAAGTAGGCCAAATCATGCATTAACGATAGCTGGCCTATTTACAATGTCATAGCCAACCTTTCCATGACTACCAATCACACTACATTAATGAGGAGAAAGCTAGCAGGCTAAGCTAGCTTTAATATAAATTGTTGTTCAAGAGAGGATGCCAAATGTCATATCAAAGCTGTCATATTAAAATAACATACTTATTCATGTTTGACGCACTTACTATATAAATGTAAAGAAAGTGAATGCATTAAGAGGAGAGGCTTATGAGGCCTAGAGTTCATCTCACGGAATCACACTCACTAACACATAACTAACCATCGTCAGGAAAAATATATACACAGCTTTATTTGTTTGTTTTTTTCCCATAATCTTTTGGCCCACTTTATTTCCTACAGTCCTGATTTCCTTAATTTCAACTATATTTAAGAAACCCCACTCTTTTTCATAATTTGGATGGATTATGACTAATATACATGGTGGAGAGGAGGGAGGGACAAGTTATTGATAGAGAAAGAGAGAGTAGGAACTGCATCACTTAGTGGTCAGGCCTAATTCAGTATAAATTGTTTGTCGAATTAGACCAGGCACCTCTATAGACTTCAGCATGGCCTACTGCTTGTTCTGTGTTTCTGGGGACTTGTCCATCCTGATATGAAACTATTATTGTTTTGAAACAGGACAGTGGCCATCTCAGCAGAAGCACTTTTAAAATCAGATAAATGAAGAGTAGAAAGAACATGACTGTCGTTCCCTATTCACAGTAACTACGTCAGGAAACTCTGAAGCGAGGCTCCGTGTTTACACCTTGAACTACTCATATTAATTCCAACAGGCAATAATATTTGTCATCACGCTACGGTACTGCTTGGATGTCTCTGAGACATTTCAGTGGAGGAAAAGTGTTGCAAGAGTGTAAATATTACAGCTTGAAATAGCAGCGTGAATGAGGCTGCATTTACTTGGATGGAAGTTAGGTTCCTGTCCTTCCTTATCCAAAAGTAACAAACATACTGCATGTTGAAAAGCCCCTTTTTTGCAGCAGCAGAACTGAACATAGACACAGCCTGGAATGAAAAAGCAGCTTTCTGTGTTCTCTCATTGTATCAGGAAAGTTTTCTTTGGTACTCAACTGTTTTAATTATGTTAGGATTTGAGGTTATGCCGAGTTTAGGGCATGTTTAACATTACAAACACACTATGCTACATTGAGACAGCATTTTCAGCACAGTGGATGCTTCCAAAATAAGCCAATTCCTCTTCATGAAACAAAAAGCTTTACAACAATTTGTCCAGTTCTCCATATCGTATAGAACACATAGAAGTTAAAGAAATTACACAACGTTGTGTATATTGAATTAATTTGTGTTTAAATGTCTTGTGTTTTTATTCAATGTTACAATGGATTTATAAACAACTTTTTTCAGAATACTTTGTGATCATTAACAACTACTAAATTATATACTCTCATACTTTTTCTATTTCATGATTATCTATCATATTTCGTACTGTGTTGATGTTACTCCTTGTATCCATGAGCTGCTAAGGTTAGCAAAGCAAAACAACCAACTAGTACAAGTGTGGTGGCATCAAACAGCTGTTGTGTCAGCTCAGATGACGGAGAAGTGGAGAATGCAAACCTCACACGGCTCTGACCCTGAATCTCCTCCTCACCAGTACGCCCAGAGGACTGTGGCAAGCGCAATGCAAACAACACATGCACTGCAAAGCACATTAAAGCAGCACTGTGGCTGTTCTTTTTAGAGCAGCCATGATTCAGAGGTGGTGAAGAGATGTAAATGGATCCCGTAATGATCATGGAGAAACAGGATAATAATCCAAAATGACTTTCCCAAGTGGCTATTTCAAATAAATGACAAAAAAAGGCAGGCTTCGGTAAATACTGTGGAGTGAACAGGTTAAGTACCTAAATACAGTGCTGGACTTTGCTGGATTAGTTACAAAGCTAGACAGGAAATACAGGGAAAATATTTAGAAATTTGGGTCAGGAGAGAAAAAAAACAAACAGGAAAGTTGAAGTGTTACAGCACAGCATGAAACTTCACAACACAACACAACATGCATTTAAGTCTGAACAGCCATTCAAACAAAAAGCCTGACTCTTACGCACATGGTCAGACGCTTATTCCTTATTTTGGACGAGAGAAACTCTTGTGTGTGTGTGTGTATAATCACTGAAATTACAGGGGACGTAATGGAGCACAGGGAGCCTCAGCCTCTTTTGGCTCTATTCCTCACAAACCAAGATAGCATTGCTGTGGTTTACCGCTCACATTCATGCCAGAGACTCAAAATACCAGTCAGTGGGACCACTTTATAAGCTTTACTCCATACACATCCGAGACTACGAACAAAGTGGAAATTTATGACTCCAAATTTAACCTTCTTTGACAGCATAAAAATGACATCCATGGTTTCAGTGTTGAATAAAATCATTTATTTACATTCATCTTTAAAACCAACATTTTAACACAGTGTAAAGTGGAAACTACTCATAATTCACCTCTCAAATTATACAGTCACTTAATAATGTAAAAGAAAACACGTTTCTATCAATGATTCATTTGTGCAATCTTGCTCATAACAAAGCAGAGCCAAGTATGTATTTCTTCCACTCAAAGCTGCAGCCATAACCTGTAATTTAGGATTTATTTCAGGTTAGTTTTTCAACATTTGTTCTCATTCCAACAAGGTTGTTTGTTTTTGTTTTTCTGCTTCAGTCCAGGAGTGTGACCATCAAGTGTCACAATGAAGTCCATGTCATGCAGCTCAAACAAAAATCTGTGGGAATCTTTTGGGGTAGTTTCTTTGAGTTGAATAGTGACTTTTTTAATCACAGCATATTTATTGTCTTGCTGTCAAGACCACAAGTCATGTAATACTCAAATGCAAGTCATTTTGATGACTGCTGTGGTATGTGTGCAGTCAAAGACTGATCGTACCGTATTCTCAGTCTTTCTGAGATGCTTTTTTAGAGCTCCTGCCCCTTTAAGGACTCCTTCCCCATGTTGGCCCAGTCGACTGTGACTGGTTTACAGCTCATCTCCAAGGTAATTGGTCACTTCAGCACTGCTATAAAACAATGGTAGGACATCACACTGGTTGGTCTTTTTGGGGCGTGGAGTAGGGCTGGGTATTTCCAGCAACTTCACGATACGATACGTATCCCGATACTAAGGCCACGATACAATACGTATCCCGATACACGTAAATTGTGAACACTGACTATGCTTTAAACAAAATTCTTGACAAGTTTAGTTTTTTCTTATAAAAAGAAAAAGAACAAGGATGAGTTTTAAGTGGTTCTACAACTTGAGAGACATAAATTCAGATCCTCAAAGATGGTAGACCTAAGTTCAAATTTAGAACATATGCTTCATTATGTAGCTCATCTTCTACCTTGAACTGTGCCACTGTTAACATTACCTAAATTGTATTTACAACAACTGTCAAAATATTTAGGCTGTATCGATTCTGTAGAATCCGTATCGATACACGTATCCCAAAGGAGTGCGATACGATATTTTGCCGTATCAATATTTTGAGCACAGGTCTAGCGTGGAGGTCGTAATAGTTTGGGTGTTGAAATGAATATTACTGTCATTCATTAGATGCAGGCATAGACTATTCTGCATCTGCAGTGACCAAAGATGATCGCTGTTTGCAGACTGATTTGCTTTTGACAGCAACGTAAGCCTTTATTTATGTTATAGGTAAACATATTCCCAGACACACTGTCTAAATTACAAATACCTTTGAAACATTTTGATATACAAATATAACAAATGTATTTGTGTGTTCAAGACAGTGTTTTATCACTTTCTTTCAGCAGATTAGGCTCAAAATTATCCTTTTCCAAGCTTCAGTTTGTCATCACCCATCAGTAATACTGTATGATGGTTTTAACAGTGTAGAGGAGTCAGCCTTCAGCTGCCGTACATTAGTGTTCAAACCTGAAAACATGCTGCGTCAGTCTGAAGTATCTCACATACAAACACACAAAATGCGGTGAGTTTCAAGTCAAATTAAGGGCCTTATAAAACAAGGGATAAAAACATCAAATTGCTCTTTTTGTTTCATCTCATTCCAGAGTTTTGTTTTTTTTCCCTGCTTAAAAGGTGCTCTGATGATTAGCACGAGGGACAGTCTGAGTGTCCTGCGGTGAAAGTGTGTTGCTTATTAACAGGCACAGGAAAGCACTCACAGCAACCCACGTGAAGTCTGGTCTTTTCCTTTATTACCCCCAGGAAGAGCATGTTTGAAAAAAAAATTTGGCTGTAAATGAGACCATGGAAAGGCTTGTTAGGTCGACTGTGTGAGATAATGAATGCACTGTACAGAGAACTCCTGCTTTGTATCTTATCAGGACTCTCAGTTTGACAAAAGGGAAATTCTGAAAAGGTTTGAGGAGGAAAAGGAAACATTGTATATTCTGACCTATTGTAGATTGTAGTGTTGTGCTGAAGACAACACTATCCAATACCAAGACTTTCTGAGACCGAGACAAGACCAAGACCTTCCAAATGTGGTCACCAGACTGGTCTCAAGACCAAGACCGGTCTCGAGTAACACAATACTAGTAGATTGACTTGATTTTCCATTTTAAACTTTGGGGCAAACTTAAACCACATGTCAACAAAAGTATCAGCTGTTAATTTTGTTGAGATTTCATCTGCTATTTGAATTTGCACATTCAGGTTTATATACTTCAAATTTTAATTTAGAGATCTTTTTTCTGACATTAGCAGTGAAAGGAATCTCCCTGTGTGACTATTTTCAGGCAATTTTCTTCGAGGGATGTGTTATCTCTGAAAACAATGAAGTTGTTACGTCATAAGCAATACAGATTTTACAGTTTAATTAAATCTTCTGCAGTGATGAGCTACTTTTGATGATCTGTCTCTTATCTCTCTGTCTGTCTGTCAGCAGGTGTAAGCAGTAACCAGGTGGTTGTTCCTGAGAACGTGAACGCCGTGCTAGGGAAGAACATCACACTGGGCTGCAGAATAGAGGTGGGCTCCAACCTCAGCCTCACACAGAGCTCCTGGGAACGCCGTCTTCCTTCAGGCACCATTTCCCTGGCTGTGTTCAACCCTGAGTTTGGAATATTCATCCCTCCAGAGTTTGCCAAGCGTGTCTCATTTGTTTCCCCGTCTGTGAGAGATGCTACAATCACCATTGCAGGAGCTGGCTTTTCAGATATCGGCTCTTACATCTGCAAAGTGGCAACATTTCCTCTGGGCAATACACAAGCTTCAACCTTTGTTAATGTATTAGGTAAAGTAGAGCTCTGTCACTTCCCTTTCTCTTGTTTTAAGTGCCTCTAATGCTGTCCTTAAATCCTCACTTTTTAAAGCAGGACATTGTTGGTTGTGATTAAGCAAAGCTTAGGTGACCGCTAAGTGTTGCCCTGGAGGAGTAAACTGCTCCCTGAGGCTACATAGCTTTTTAAATTACCTTCTGGACAGAGGCCATGTAAACTCAAATCCTATTAGGAATCTGCAGCTGTGGTGTGGTCCTATTACCTTGTGCTGCTTACTGACAGAAACTGCTATGTCAACTTAAAATTCACTTCATTCTCAAAAGGGTCCTCCATAAATCCTCTTGGATACTCTAAAACAGAGCACATACTTGACATTTCTATGGAAAATGCCGACTTTGTCTTCACGCAGAGACCATGTAAACACAGTGCAAAAACTGTCCCCAAAGTTAATTTCAGGGTGTGATTCAAATGGCTCTCATTACATCCAGTTGCATGTAACCATTGACATGAAACAGCTTCATATATAGGTCTGGGCTTTAAACTGCAACATGTAGCTCAATCTGCCCTCGAGGCAGTTTAACTTGCTCCTTATCTGCCTTTTTTAGCCTTTGTTACTAATTATGAAATTACACTCCCTGCAGAGTAATTAGTGTTTGTCAAGGTCTCACACACAGAAGACGCAGACTACAAATTTGGCAATTTGCTCTGTGCAAAATGTTTATTACAAGATGGTTCATTTCTGGGTGTGTGCTCAGAAGTGTCTATGGTCTGTCAGCCTGTATGTCTATTTTCAATTTTTTTTATATTTTTAGAAAACAGAATTATGTCCCACTTAAAGTATAATTACAACTTCTACTTAAACTTTTAACACATATATATACATTACATTTCAATAAGACCGTTCATTGCCTTAATTTTCCAGTCACATATTTTAGAATTGCAAATTTGCAGAATGTTCCGGGGGTGCTAAGATCGGTGGTTTTCAAACTTCTTTTGCCAAAGGCACACTGAAGACAGAGCCAAAAACCTCAAAGCACATCATGTCCATAGAAAAATGTAAAAAGGTTCCTGTTTTATGTTTTAATTATCCTCAGGCTAATCATGATAACTTGTTTGGATTTATACCTGATAAAAATTGTCAGACTATTGTATTTGTCTGTTTGGATACATTTAATGAATGAAACTGACATGCTAGGAGTTCTGCTTTCTGCAAGAACTGAGGAATATTAGTGAACCAATTAAAAAACTCTGGGAACTATTTGTTAATCACTTTCCAACCTGTTCGTCCTGTTAACGAAACCCTTGAAGGTTTTGAAGGGACTTTATAAAGCCACTGAATTTTTGGTTTTATAAAGAAATGAAATCACAGAAAAGACTGGAGGACTGAATATAGAACTCGTTCATTAGGTGTTGAGGTCCTAAAAAGTGGTTTTACAAATTTCAAATTTCACTTGCATCTAGGCACACTAGTATGTCTCCCCTCTATTTGAGAACCACTGGCTTAGAAGTTCTTCTGTGTCTGAAGTCGTTCTGCCTTGTACGGTGCCTTTATACTTCTACATATTCATCAGGACACACATGTCCAAATTTTCTCAAAGACTTTTCCCAGTGTAGTTTCCAAGCAAAAATCTAGCAGGAAATATTCAGGAAATTTAATCACTAGCAACCGGGCGGGGTGATGAAGTTTATATCCTGTTATTTAGGTGTGACTGAGGCAGTCTCTGATCACATCCCAAAACTACTTCATGTTTTCTGTTAGCCAGTATGAACCACTGTATGCGTCACTGCACGTCGCAGTGACAAAAACATGATCATAGTGTCAGACTCCTCCAGCCACCATTTCTGTGCCATCCTTTTACAAATATGTCCTGCATCCTGAGAAACATGGTTGGCCTCCCATTGAACTGCACTTCTAAGTTTCTGTACATTTGAAATGCAGATGATAATTTTGTGTCTTGTTTAGTTGGAAATTAAGAAAACATTTAAAAAACACTTACAGCTCAGGTTTGGCATTCTGTTCTTAGAATCATATCACAGCAGCGGCCTGTAAAAATGTGAAATTACTTTGCCATGTGTGGCTTATAGCAGTTGTGCTAACACCAGTTGCCCGCAATACTCCTTGCAGGTTGAGATCCACATGCCTGCCAGAGGCCTCATTCAAGTTAATCTCCATTTTCTAGACAATAATACTGCCAAACCATGCTGTTCCTACAAAATGCTACCTATATAATCCATTCAGTGACCTGGTTACATCTGGGTTGTAGAGCATTATAGCAGCTCGACAGGTTGCTAGTAATCAGAGATACAGTGGCTGTCAGTGTCAGGTGACTGTTTTGTGCCTTTGACTGGGGTTGTGAGTCTGACTTTTATCGGTGAAAGAACATTATAACTAGTCGAACTGACTTGTAATTCAGGGTGCCAACTTCATTCATCAAGCTGACAAATTTGTACATCTTGATCTTCTGGAGTTCGTATGGGAAAATGGCTGCAGACACGCGATTGTTGAACTTTCCCTGAGGTCAGCGTATGTTTGAAATTCTAAATGGCTGGTTGGGTTGCATTCAGGCAGAGATGAGAAAGACAGGGATTGCACTGTAGGCACTCGAGCGAGTGAAGAAGACTGATGACTAATGAGAGCTACATTAAATGCTGCTGTGACAGCCACAGAGTCTGGGACCTCACAGGGCTCATGCACATTCACACCCATTCACAAAAGCATGCTTAGGCCCTCTGAACATTTCAGACGTAATTATAGTGCAGTTATGGTGGAACTGTATGTTTCTTTGCAATTTGATACATGTCATTTGAATGAGGTTTTCCTATAAAGTTATGTCCAAGACAGAGGACTTCACAATTACCAGATTTAGGCTTAGCTCATTTAAGTTTTCAAGGAGGCAGTATAGAGGGGCTGGTGTATGTATCAACAGTTTAGGATATCAAATTTGACCAAACAGACCACCTTTCATTAAATTGAGAAATCATCAGCATTTTATAAATCTTTCAAAGCTTGTTTAAGTTTAAATTTTAGCATTTTCATTTGGCAAATAACAAACTGAAACAACTAAATAGACCTATTTCACACATAAGAATAAAAATATTTCATATTTTGCCTGGTAGCCTTTGGCCTTGATAACAACTGCATTCTTAAAGGCATTATTTTCATTTTCTTTTTAATAGTCTCTTTTGTGAATGTGTTCAAATAGTTGCTAGTTGTTCCCTCTGACTTGCTTTAGATGAAAATGTATCTACTTAATTTCTATTTTTTTCAATAGGTCTCAAATTGGGACTTTGACGAGGCTAGTCTCTGCACAGCTCTTAAGCACGCTTGGGGTCATTGTGTTGTAGGTTTGTGAACCCACGACCAATCAGATTCAGTCCAGAAGGGCTTATATGACACAACATGATCTTGTGGTCGATGCTGTTGTTCATTTTACTGTCAGTTTTCACTAATTTGCCCACAAATGGAACCTCTTACCATAATGGACTGTGTGTGCAATGTAGCTGGCATCAAAATGTTCTCCAGCTTTACTACGAACATAAACACAATAATAATGACATCAAGAATCCATCCTTTGTTCTTCCTGGCAAATCTGAACATTTCTAGGTCTCAAAAATGGATTCTTAGCAGCTGTTCTTCCTTTTAAGCCTTGTTCTGTTGGTCGTCTCCTAACAGTCACTCTGGAGACTTTGTGAGACTCTGATCTGGAAGCGTTAATCTCTTCCTGAAGATCAGTGGTTTGACTGTTTTGAAAGAGACTAGGACATTTCAAACAGCATTCACTTTTTTTTGCCAGATTTTGAGCCATGTCACTGGGCTTTACTTTGCATTAAACCACTAAAACTCATTTTTCTATCCATGAATCCAAGTAAATGACTTTATTTTGACATATTACACAATAAATTATAATGTGCTTTACTGTAAATTGTAAATAGACTTGAGCTTATGTAGTGCTTTTCTAGTCTTTGACTACTCAAAGCTGCCTTACACCGCAGGTCACACCTACCCAGTCACACCCATTCACTCTCACATTCACTCACTGATGGTATTTGAGATTCTATGTTAGTTATCCATCAGTATCTCGAACACATTCACGTACTTTCATGCCCATTTACACGCCACTGACGCAGCAGTGGGAGCAACTTGGGGTTAGGTGTCTTGCCCAAGGACACATCGCCATGTGTCGCCCGGAGCTGGGCTTGAACCTGCAACCTCCCGATCACTGACCAAGCGCACTATCCCACTGCGCCACCGTTTGTTTTCTGGTTTTTTTAGACAGTTTAGTTAAAATTCATTGATGATGATAAAAAATCTATTTAAGTTTTAAAAATATCATTTTGGTCAGAAAGCTTCTACATGCTGGTGTATTAACCATTGCAGAAACATACAAATTGATTTTGATAATTACCAGTTTGTTTAGCACTGCATTAGACCAACATCCCATATACGGTTTGTGTCACAGCTGCCCTAAATCTGCAGACAAAGACACTTTCATTTGGAGTCCATCTTCAGAAAGTGTCTTCACAATGACAAACACTGATACTCAGTAGGAAGTTAAGACAAAGGTGCAAGGAAATTAATTGAAAGATGAGTTCATTTGTCAAGGAAGACGTGTTGCTGATTCCAACGTGTGTGGACAGTTCATGTGTGTGCGTGTGTGTTTGAGTGTGCATTACAGTTGCTTTCAGAGGGCTGCGGTTTTAGACTGATATTTCGAATAAAAAGTCAGGTAAATTTGATTACTGTTTGAAAAACCTGCATAAGACATGGAAATTCTCAACACTCAGTATTGGGTAATATAATGCTTAAAATATCAGACATTGAAAAGGAAATCTGCAGACTGTCTTTTGTGCACCAGCATGCTGGAGCATTGGGGAAAGTGAATGGGAGAAAAATGAAGAGGGAGATCCTTCCTCTGTTTTCATAAATCTTACAGTGGAGAGAACAATATGGCTGAAGCCCAAAGACTGCATCATATGTAAATGATATTATTCTAAACCTGGTTTCATTAACATATCATTTTAATGCCAGGAATATTGGCTGTTTGAGTCAAAACATTTTAGCCGGCAGTTTTTATTCCTGTTTATACTCTGAGGGTTATGAAAAAGCACTTGACTTCACCTCATTCCTTTCCAGTGAACTAAAGTACAGAGATGAAAAGGAGCAAATCTTTGAATAATAGACCAAAGTCACGGCACACATCTTAATGATAAACAGGTGCAGCGGACATTCATGCGATAGTCAAAGTGATACTCCTGATACAAACCTTGTTTTTAGTTTAATCAGTATCATGAGACAGTCAGCACACAATATTTGTTTTGGCCTGGAGCTGTTTCCTTTTCCTTTTCCCTGGCTGTGTTTGTAACTTGTCATAAAGAGGCTTTTAAGGAACAGTTGAACAGGAACCCAGACGCAGTTCACGAGCCAAAGTCAGTAAGCTGTAGGAAGGAACCCGAGCAGGGAAATGTGACACATAAAGTGAAAGAATTAGAGCGAGCCTTTGTTTGAAAGTGCTGATGGATGGACAGGAAATCGAGGGAACAGCTATTGACCTTCTCTGAAACAAAACATGCACACTCATAACTTCAGGTACAGCTGATAAGCAGAAGTGTATGAGGTTTATGCTTTGACTTTGTTAGGTCTTGCAGGAGCCTGATGCCCAAACACAAACTGGACTCTGTTTAGTTAAGTGAAGTCTGTTTGTGCGGGATAATGCAGATATTTTTTTTGCTGAGTCATAAAATTGAGAAGTCAGCCCCCACAGAGAGGAGGTAAAAGCTGCTTACTCACTGAAGCCAAAGTGTGGGGAACATCAGAGTTTTCTCACGGTGAAAAAAAAAAAGTCTCTTTTCTTTTATAGCTTTGTCCAAATAATGCTGATTCCTCTCTGTTTTGTGCATGAAGGTGATAAGCTATTTTCTGCTCAGGCGCTTTATCAGTGCCATGGTGTTTTATGGAGTTGCAAAGTGTGAAAGCTTGGCAAAGATCTTATTTGCATTTAATATGATTAATTTTTACATCCTCTTGTTACCTCTTTGCCAGGAGAGCCGGTTGATATGGAACAGAAGTTGTGTATTTTTATTCAATCACTCAAATCGTTTATTTTGTTTAGTGGTACATCATGGTATATCTCTGTATATTCCAAATTTTAACAGATTTTTGTCATGTTACCATAAATTTAATCTTGATATGATCACAATAAAAAACTAATCAAAACAAACGTCTGATTCCACATCAACAAAAACAAAGTCCAAGACATCAAACAGTGCGCCAGTTTTGTTTTTAAATGACAGAAAAAATGCTTCTTAATGTAGAGGTGTTATTCACTAAGGTCAGTCTCTTGTGCTTCACTCCACAGATGGAGGTCTCTCAGAAGGAGCAAAACAAACAAAAAACACTGCAGTGGATTCCTAAATAATGGCAATTCCAAAACCAAACCAATGCATATGAGTCAGACATTTTAGACGTTTTATTCAGGTTCAAATGTCTAATGTTTTCCCTCGCCCTGCGTCTTCATCAAAGTCCTCTGCGTCTTCATCGTGTGTCAAAACATTAGTCCTCTGCCCCAGGATAAAGTGGTTAAAATGTCTTTGTGTTTTAGTTCACATTGATTGTTGTATAGCTTATACGCATATACTGTATGTGTTGGCTATTTTACTCAAACAAATTTGTTTACTTACCATCAGGTCTGTCTTTGCCATGATGTGTTTAACCTAATTTGCTACTTTAGCACCACTGGTAATATGCATTTTATTAGGAAAAACATGTTCACACAAATCTTAAATAATTGGTTTATTTTATATTTAAAAGGGATGAGTAGGTGTCATTTTCTAAAATGGTTTCTGTAAGGTATTTTATATATCATCATCAGTATTTCAGTGGGGTAAGGTGAGGCCAGTAAACTGAAATAACCATCAATAGTTATGCATTTATCAGTACTACCTTGGTCATGTTACTTTTATAGGAGGGATATGACACAAATTGCGTCTTGCTGGTAAAATAAAGCAATATAGATTAACTAATCAAGATAAAAGAACATGAGTTAGTTCACTAAATTGGAAAAGTTAATTGATGAATCTTAAATTTCATCTTCATCTCATTAAATTTAGCCTCAGTGTTTGATTTTGAGTTTAAAAATACGGATATAAGTTCTGATATAAACTAGATATAAAGTCTGATAATTTAAATGTATGTTTTATTGCTTAATTAAAAGTATCCTTGTACTTGTAATGATTGACCCTCTTGAACTGAGGATAACAATAATGTGGCCTTTGTGAGAACCAGTGCTGCTATCCCTTGCTTATGCTGTGTTCCATAAAAATAATTACATATCTTCATGATTCCCAGGGTTTTGCATCACAATAAACATTTGTTTGTAATTCTGTAGTAATAATTCTGTACAGTTTCTGGTCTACAGTGCCTAATCTTGTAGAAATGTCCAATCATGATGTGCAGCCATTGACGGGCCACTTTAATATCCTTCTTTTTGGGGTTCCCGCTCTGACATCAGTGCTTGCTATGCATACATGCATCAGTGTGTGCGTGGGCAGGAGTCGGCCAACGCAGTTGGTTTGTTGAAGGAAAATCGTTACCCTTCCCCCTGAAGCATTTCCACTCACGCAAAGTGTTCCCCTCCCTTCCTGACAGCAACTCCAAATTAACACGTCTCTCTGATTTAGTTATTCTGAAGCTCCGGCCAGCTCGCCCCTAACATAGAGCAGCTACTGTTTATAGTCAGAGGCCTGTGGGGGGGGGCATAGATGAGTGAGTGAAGAATGCGAGGTGGGCAGCAGCGTCCCCACCCCGGCACCGGGTACAGGAGACGCCTGGTTATTTTGGGAAAGCAGGGTGCCAAGAGTTATTTGGATTTTGTTGTTGGACCCCTGCTCTCCTATGGAGGACTGGGGCTGAGTGTGTCTTTAAGGGGACGGCCTTCTCTTGTGCATTAAGCTGGTGTGTGCGCCCCGCGTGTGCAGCCTTTTAAACTGTCACCATTACAGTAAGTAGTGCAGCTGTCCGGTGTCCGGTGTTCTTTAAGAGGGACATGCCCAAATACAACAAGGGAGACATGGGGGACTCGATTAACTGCACACAGTTAATCTACAAAGTTGTTTTACTTCACTGCTTTACTTCATTTCCACGTGTGTCCTCTCTCTCAGTGGTAGATCTGTACGTCATACTGTGTTCATCCTTTGCTTTAAAGGGCTTGTTTACACGACAACAGAAGTGGCTGAAATCTGAGAGTTCTCATTGCGTTTTGCCTTCTGTTCACACAAGTGCCTAAATCAACAAACTTTTGATACTGTTGTCTGAGTGAAAAGTTCTTAATATGTTTTTTTATTTTTGTTGCCAGGGAAACAGTGACCTGCAGCACATGTGCAATATTCTCTCAGATGAAGGTTGTTCACACACCTAGGAACAACAAGAACAGCAGCTATGGCTGACGACTGAGCAACATGTGTGCTGCTAACTGTGCTCGGTTTGTTAGTGCTCCTCCCACAAAATGTGGATTTCTTGCGTCAGTACCCAGCGGAGACGTGTTTGTTACATTCACAACAAACTTTGATCACCAACCACTGTCTTAGCCTGCACGCTACTGCGTTCTCAGTTGTTGTAGCGGATCCATGTGAACGCACATCGTTATCACACCATCTCTGTGTGAATGCGGAGCATTTTTGGAAACAGCGTTACTACTAAGAATATTATCAGAGGAACACTTAGGGGATGATCCTAAAATTTTGTGATGTCCCAGTTCAGATTAAAGGATGAGTAGAACAGGAAAGGTCAGGTAATAAGGCCCTGTTCATCCTTTGCTTGCTTGTAGATATCTCAAGAAAGCTTTGAGGGATTCTTTATTAAGTTCTGAAGATCAAGGTCTCTTTACCTCTTGCTCATCTCTTACTTGTGGATGTCTTATACTCAGATTGTTCGTAGATTTCTGTGTATTTAGCAAAACTGTCCACTTTGACTGAAGGATAAACTGAATAGATTATTGGGAGTTGTAGATAAAAGGTAAAGAAGGAAGCACTCTAACAGGGTTGATTTGATTAAATTTGGATGTTAAAGGTTAAAGTCGTAGAGCCCGTTGTTGTCCCTCACTTGTGAAAGTGATATTTCAAAAACAAATTCTGTTGGGTTTTTTTCCAACTTTGCACGAACATCCTCTCAGACTTAAAGATGAACATCCCCTGCATGTAAAAGTGATACGTCAAGTAGGGCTGGGCAATATGGCAAAAATATCATATCACGATTTTTTGGTCATAAATGCTTGTATAGACTTTCTTTTTTCTCCAAGTGTAGATAAAATTGTAAACTGAGGACAGTTACAACTAGGGGTGGGCGATATGGCAAAAATATCATATCACGATTTTTTAAAAATAAAATCACGATCACGATTGTATCACAATTCTTTTTTACGTTGATTTTTCTAGACTAATTTGCATGTTTGACCATTTTCCCCTATGTTTAACATATAAAAAATGTAAAACCCTAAAAGAAAAAAAGGACAATTAAAGCCAAAGAAACTCCCTGAACAGGTTTTAATTTAAATAGTGCAGTTTTAATAAAAATGTGCAATAAATGTAAACCTAAAAGGTAATGAACAACAATATCAACATTATCTCTTAAAGTGCAACAATTTAGAACAAATGTTATGTAACTGCAATGTCTATAATCTGAGTGAATAATACAGCTGCTTTTGAACAGATTTTTGTTCAGACATCTTCAAGCTTTTATCTCCTTTTCTCTTTCTGCCATGGCTTCACGCTACATAACCAAACAGGAGATACTACCATGCACTGCGCGTAATGTGCAACGATTGGTTAGTCGGGTGTGCGTCGAAGTCTCCGCGCCCACACAGACGATCTGACGATCTTTCTGCTTTATGAGATCATCCCCACGTTATAATCCTTAACAATTCCATATCATCATATCACACACCCCTGATTTCTTTGAAGTTTTTGTTCATAGGCTGCAGAAATGTCCACTCTGGCATGAAAGCGCACTTTTGACTTGAGGTCCGTGTTCAAAAGCAAAGATCTTTGAGCCTAATGTTTGTACTTTGCTTTTCAAAATAATAAATCAGTGATATCTCTCCAAAAACTGAATATGTTTTGGGAGTTACATGTCAAGATTACTGTGACATCATTTCTTGTACTTACCAAGTCTGTATAGTATCAAAGAAATAAGACTTTTTTTAGATTACACTACCACAAAAACCACCCCGCCCTCTTTTTGGTCTATCATTTTCATCTTATATCTCCAACAGGCAGCAGCTCTAGATGTTCATGTCTGTTTCTGATGTAAAGTGTCCTGTGTAGCTTTACTGCTGTGCACAACAGGTATAGAGCTATGTTATTCTTGTAATGTTCATCTTGTATGAATTTGTTGCTGCTCTCTGTTGAGTCACTTTTAAACCTCCAGTTATTCCCATGACGCCAGTATAACATTACCTCAGCTGTAAAGCGCGGACAAGTGTACAGTCACTTGGCTCCTCATTTTCCAGAGCAACAGTCAAACACAAACACACCACTGTGTTGACTGTAAGAATCCTCTGAATCTGAAGTATTTAGAGTTTACCCTCAGAATCAGAGGTAAACATTTGCTTATTTTCTCTTCAGTAAAAAGCAGTCCATATAGATTTTTATTCTGTATGTTTGTTGGACAATCAACAATAAAGAAGACGGCAAATTCTCTGAAAATGCCTTCGTATGATAAATAGCATGGTTCATCAATTATTAATGCATGTATGTGAAATGGAAGAAGTCAATCTGCTCACTCTGGCAGTTAAGTATACAAAGGCTACTTCCTCTCGTCTATATACAATATGATGTACATTATTAATTCATAAACCCACACTCAAAGATCAATATTCATTTTGTAATCATTTCTCCATTTTGTCATTTCCTCCCCTCCCCCCTTTCCTCTCTTTTTCAAGTGGAGCCAAAGGTCTACGTGTCCGCCGGCCCCGCGGCTCTGCTTGATGGCGGGAACGAGTCGCTGGTGGCCACCTGTATAGCCGAGCGTGGCCGCCCTGCCGCTGAGGTTTTCTGGGAGACTGAGCTGTACGGAAGGAGTGAGAAGCAAAGTCAGGACGAGGCCAACGACACCAGCACAACACATGTACGCTACATGTGGCAACCGCAGAGCTACGCCCAGGGGAAGACGCTCACCTGCGTGGTGCGACACCCCGCCTTGGTGACAGAGTTTCGCATACCCTACGTCCTAAATGTTCAGTGTAAGTGATGAGAAAGAAGAAGCTACCACTTCCTGAGCTATCTTTTCTGGCAACTAACTGGATTTGTTTGGTGATGTTCCATGTTTTTCTTCTTAAAAACAGCATTGGTTTGATCCAGTAAAGCTTTGTCTACTTTAAGCCTACTGTAAATTACTCATGTTTTACTAACTTCTACAACAGAGATGGAGATATTTTATTTTAAGAGTGTTTTTAAGTTGAGTTAATTAAAGAGTTCACATTTCAGTAAATTAAATGTGAACTCCTCCATGCTGTAAGTCACAGGGAGGCAGAACCTTTTTTCCTGTTTTGTGTTACGCACCAAACTTGGACAGCAAAGATACTTACATAACTTAATGCTTAGGAAAAGAAGTCATACTTTATTAATACCCGAGGGGAAATTCAGTTTTTCACTGTTACTAGACATGCTACACACTCATAAGCCAGGAAAAAACAAAAACATACACACACACACACACACACACACACACACTCTCTAATGTAGATTTGCCATTTGAAAGAGTGCCCAAGCTTGGGAGTGTTGGTGCCTTTGCTCAGGAGCCCCTCTGCAGAGCTCAGGGTTTGTGTTGTGGTTTGGTCCGTTTGATGGTGCCTTTGAAAATGTGTCATGTGAACCAAGTCCACTTTATCAGTGCTCCTCCTCTTTTAATATCTATATCAGAAGTCACTTTTTTCAACTTAAAAGGAATACGCCACCTTTTTTAAAATTTTGTGTTGCCTCCCTCCCGAGTCCATGAACAGCAGATAGACACCATTTTTTTGGACTCTGCGTGCAGTAACAAGAAAGAGACGGGCAAGCTCGCCCAGTGCTAATTAGCTTTGCTCAAACACAGGGAGTTAGTGGGTATTGATAGCCTGCATCTGCCTACAGCCATCACGTTATGTTATCTTTCACTATTTTTGTATTTTCTTTTTGTACTCCTAAACAGAGGCTTTGTTTTGTTGACCTTCTTCCACTATGGTTTGCGCTAGAGGTGTGACCTTGTCAAGCGAGTCAAATCTTCTGAACAGCTCTTTTAAGTGAATAATGAGAACCGATTCACAGTTGTGAGTGAGCTGTTCATTTGAAAGCCATTGGCTGCAAATTTAGGAGTATCTGGCAAAGGAACTGCTCACTCAGAGCTGTAATTTTTTGCTGAGTTGCTGAAGGGTTTATCTGATGACTGTAGACAGGCTAAAAAAAAACATTGACCCCTGGTGTTTGAGTTAAGCGAACTAGCAGTGGATGAGCCCTGCCTGTCTCTCCTTTGTTACAAAGCACAGAGTACAAAGAATGGTGTCTATCTGCTGGTCATGGAGTGAGGCATGAAATGAAAATAAAAAACATGTTGGTGTATCCTTTTATAGTTTTTATAGTTTTATATGCCCTTTAACTTGTTTTCTCTGAATGATAGAGCACCTCTGTGAACAGGGAATAAAAGTCAAATACTTCTTGCCCCCTGTTCCCAAAATGACCTACCAATATGATATCCTACCATTGTTTTGTTAGCACTAAAAATCCATTGGCTTGAGGTTGTACTCCCATTCCACAAGTTATAACAAATTCAGAATTGTTGAAAACATGGCCCCGAGCCGCACTGAACTGACCAATTACCACTGAGCAGACTTGTAAACCAATTGGTGCAGACTGGGCCCACATCGGGAGGAGGCCTTAAAGTGGCAGGAGCTCTAACAGAGCATCTCAGACTCCTCGAGAATACAGCATTAACAGGAACACTCTGTATATAAAAACAAAAAGGAAGTGCGTGTAAACATACCCTTGCATGAAGAAGAGCACTTCCAATGAGCATAAGGTAATTCTAAATGCCCGTTTTTAGTCACTAAATAACCAAGCTTAATAAAGATATTACATGAACAAAGTTATGATTAATAAAGCTCTAATCTGCAGTCCAAGCAGGTTGAATTAATCATTATTAACCCAAGCTAATAACCCGATCACCACCCTTCTCTCCTCTTTTAGGGACCCTCTTTAAGAGCCATCTCACTCTTCCAATCATTGATGTGTACTTCCATGACAAACAGTACTGAGGGTCAGTCTGTGTTTAGACCGTGGGAGTGCGGCCTAATGAACGCATTTTATGAAATATTGATCAGACCCTCAGCAGCAACGCAAGTAGCAGGACGCTGTTGGGGGCGGTGGACGGAGGCGCAGATGGACCAAGGTTAATACAGGAAGAAGGAGGCTTTCCAGTTCAATAAATCATGTCAAATGCAGAGTCAAGGGATTTTAAGTGCAAAAGAAGCACAATCTGAACATTGAGCAGTGTGAAAAGGGTCAGTGGACACGACGAGTAGAACCATTTTCCTGTGAGCTGTAATGAGTTCCTCATTTGTCCTCCTGAGAAATCAAAAGAAGACAGGATATCTAAGTCAGTATTTGCCGTGTTTTATTACAGTGGCATGTGCCGGGCTTCATTTTTGCATCCTCCTGCCTTCCTTTGTGTTTTTTTTCTTTGTCATGGTGAAGCAGTAGAGTTTATTATTAGCTGCACTGCGACTACTGTCTGAGTCTGTCATTTTCTAACTTTCCACCAACCCAGGGTCATTTATTTGCTCTCTTGGCTCTGGTTCACCGGCAGATGCTGTACCCTGCTACAGTCCTGCACTGCCTTTGTTTTTGTCATCGCCTGCTTCTGTGCCTATAATGCACGCTTTGTTCTTCCAGGAAATGCTCGTTTTTCATCAAACTGCGGGGATACAGTGACTGATTATGAAGCTCTTGTCTTGTAGACTTTCAAATGGGAAACAAAACCACGTTGTCGTCAGCATGCCAACCTCAAGAAAATATTGTGAAATGAACTCGTGTTTTATTTTTGTTTTACAGTTGCCCCAATGGTTACAGTCTCAGGAATTGACAAAAACTGGTATGTGGGTCAAGAAAACGTGAAGTTCACCTGTGACGCTAGAGCCAACCCTCCCACTCATCGTTTCACCTGGGTCAGGTCAGTACCTCTTTAGAGCTGTTCTCCTGTTAAGGGACTGCTGTGATATCTTCACTCTAACATTACAACTACTATTAATCTCTCATGGCACTGCCAGGCACTACTTTAGACATTATAATTTTTCAAATATGGGACAAATCGGAGCAAAGTTTCATTGGGATCTTCCAAGAGGATACCAACGCAACCTACTTATGCCTGTGAAAAATGAAATAAAGTTGTTTAAAGAGAATAAAACCAGTTTTGCTCAGCATGTTGTGGTTCGGATGATTGATTGGGAAAGAACAGTTTTGCCCTCCTGTGACTTGTGGGAAAGATTTGAGGTTTGGTGTTTACACTGGAATAACTCATGACCAGAGTGAGAAATAAATACCTGCTGAGCACCATTGGCGGGTAGATGGCTTGCTTGGGGAGCAAACTTTAAAAAAGAGAGACATTTAACTGCCACACTGCAGGTAAATGTCTCCATCAAAGTCATAGTCATGTAAAAAAATATACAGAGTTCTTGACAGTCATTGACAGTGACACACATACTGACAGAAAGCATCGTTTTCTGCTGTTTTTCCTTTATTGCCACACAGCTCAGCTGATCTGGGGTCTGTGGAGGAAGTGTTCAGTTGTTGTCCATGTGACCATTCATGAGGGAACCATAACCAACCCCTGATCCATGATGTATTAAATCATCAAAGTGAATTTTCTGCACCCATTCAGTGTGTCCGTGTTTATTATTGTATCATTGTGTTATTATTATTGCACATTTAAAGCGGGGTTAAAAAGTAAATGGCTCATGATGTGTTAAATAAAAGGATAACACTTCGATGATGTTTGATATTTGTTGTTGGTCAAAGCAGTGCACAGGAAACATGCATCAAAGTTTCTATTCTTTTGCAAATAGGACACGGCAGATAAGCTGATTTTTGGTTCTGCTTCATAGATTTAAGCTATGAAAAATAAACTTACATTTAGTGGGGGATTTAGGGGCTCCTGTCTATAAATTACACCAGCATAACTTGGGAGCCAGGACACTGGAGCTGTCGAATGCGCTGCTGCACCCGCTGGAAGACTCCCTGCTATAAATAAAAAGGCTCCAAATGGCTCATTCATCAGCACAACACTGGCCTATTGGTAGCTCTTTGTCATCGTCTTGCTTTGAGAACTAGAAATATGGTCTCATCGAGCTGACAGTATCAGTAAAATTTGGACAGCCAAGCGTCTTTATTTTCATATTTTTCCCTGGCGTCGAAACCTTCCACTCCTTACGAAAGATTTTCCTCTTCGACTGATGGAAGTGCAGTCAGCTCAAATGATCTCAATCATATAATCATGAAATAGTTCCAAGCAGGCCTACAAGCCAGAAATCAGCAATTCAGTGGAGTCACTGAGTGTGTGTGCTGGTTATTAGTCCTGTCACGGTTTGATCATTTTCATGATATGGCCGTTACTTTGATACATAAACTCTGGTTATTAATATGCTGTCTGCATTATAAATACTTACATTCTGGTTCTACCACTGCATTCTTCGTGCAGGCGCCTGTGATGCCTTTTTTTTTTTTTTTCAAATATAAAGCATGGCAATTCAGCATATGAGAAAAATGAGAGGACTGTGGCTTATCACAGACTTAGCACACTTAAATGACAACTTCATGATACAGACATGGTGTGTCCTCCTCATTTTCAGCAAAAGAAAATACAGAATAAGTAGATATTAATCCTGAAAGCAAAGTGGGATTCTTAAAATCAGGAAAAGGGCTTACCCCACACTCTGAAATCTAAATCTGATGCTTAAGAGGAGGGTGAATCTTTCGTTATGTCGTGATGTTGTTGAGTTTTGATTCCTGGGGATCACGTTTGGATTCAGATCAAATTTCAGTTCATACACATGTACATTAAAAGAATTTTTGTTGAAGAAAGATGTTTGAAATGCAGACGATTTGATTCTTGGCAGCTAACTTAATGTTTATCACAGACTATTAAGGGAAAAAATATGCAGTGATAAATCTAAATGCAGTGATGAAACATAGATCTGTCTCCAGTTGTTGTTTGTTCATTCATGATTTATTTGATGACCCTGATGGTCTGTAGTTGTTGCTGTTTGGTCTATTTCACAGAAGTGATGTATGATGTGGGCACTGGCTTCAAGTCTCATACCTCACTTAGCAGTAGTAGTAGAATTTTTATTCAGTTATCATACACAAAATAAAAAATCCCAATCATGTTCCAATTCAGAAGAGTCACTTTCATGTTGCAAACTGAACATCAGGTTCATTTTCTTCTCACTATGAGGATTGTAGTAGCCATAATCCTACCCTAACCTAACTCTTTTTTAATAAAACAAAATTGGCTGAACGTCTCACAGCTCCTCTCGCAGCCTCTTCTGTCTGCGTTAGCTGTGCTGCTGATGTTTTAAGCAGGGAGCTGAAGCACCAGAACAACACACTGCTCTGCATTGTGAGTGTGAACACGGGAGAGGGGCTGCATGGAAGAAAAGAAAACAGAAGTGAGCCTGCTGTGTTGGGCAAAATGTACCTTTGATTAAAGAAAACGTGTCTAAAAATGTAGATAAACTAGTATTTTTGTTTATGTACATATGAATTTATGTGAGTCAGATGTATGTAACACCATTTCGACACACTCATGCAGAGGAGTTTACTACAGTTAAAGATTGACTGTACTCTTCCAGATGTGTGTAATATTTCATTTCTTTCCACAGGTTGGATGGATTAATGCCTGAAGGTGTTGAAATATCAAACAATGCTTTTGCTTTCACTCGCCCCTTGGACCGAAATGACTCAGGCGTGTACCGCTGTGAGGTGCTCAACGACATCGGCCTCCGCAGTAAAGACGTAAACCTCTGGGTACAAGGTATGTGTTGACTTTTTAAAGTGCTTTCAGATCTTTTCTTAACCATCTGTTTACTCAAAAAATACTGTTTAACCCTTGAGGTTAAGAGTGAAACCTGCGCCTCTTGACAGTCATGGAGCCTTTCTGATGTAAGATTAGCCTCTCTGTATGATCGGCCCTCAGCTCAACACTCGACCAGAGCTAAGCTGCCACATAAAATGTCCCTGCCCAGATCCACTTTCACACATTCCTGGCAACAGAGGAGCACGGAGAAGCAGATAAAGAGTATCAGTACCAAACGTTTCCACTGTTGTGGTTTTGGCAACATTTGATTTCTGCGATAAGGAAGAGCTGTTTACCCTCGCTGGCTCAGAAAAGCGCGCACCCTTGTAGCCTTTTTCTTTGTTTTTGTTTAAGGTCAGATTTCACAGCAGAACAGAGAGAACGATGTTCACAGATTCTCAGTACGCTGAAGTATGTGTGTGTGAGCCATAAACTATGTTATTTAACAGTTAATTGTGCTCATGTGGTGGCTGAAAATGTGATCTGGTTATTTAGTTTGATTTATCCTAGGGGGTGCTGCAGTAATGTGCTCTAAAACATGAAACTTAAAGATCATTTAACACTCCCAGCTTTGTGATCCTGAAGTCTGCGGCATTTCTTTGTGAGTTTTCTTTTAAATTACCCAAAATAGGTCTGTGCTTATGAGATGTCAGTGTTGTTTTCCCTGTGGTATAAAATACATCTGAAAGTGCCTCACTTGTGATTTCTAAAGAATCTAAATTCCTGCACTAGGCATTTTTTAAAAGTGGGGAACTTGTTTGTCTGGGGCATTAAAGGTCATCCCGCCAAACTTGTTGTCTTCATGGTGGTGACACTGAGGTTAGTAGTTGGCAATGCGGCCTCAAGGTGGACATGCTCTAAAAAATACTTGTTTTTTTGTGTGTGTTATACCACTTTCAGACTGGCCAAAAAACCTGTTTAAGCCCAACATCAACAATCGGCTCCTGTCTGCAATTTGAAAGGGTTTAATCAGCATTTCGACCGAGGTAGATTGACCCTGCAAGCGACGCTTGCTTCCGATCAGCTTCAGTGAGAACATCACACCCAGGTCGACCCACTAATTTGCAGATGACATCGGTATAATATCACGCCTGTCCCCTCTGTCTGTAACTTGTGTGACTCTGTGCCATCTCAGCAACAAATGCCATCTGCCTTTGTATCATCAGCGCTGAGTTTGTACATTTTTAAAGAGGGACAAAAGTACAAAGTACAGAAAACCATGTCCACAGCCTCCATGCTCCTTTCCATTGTTTACAAGGGGGGCTTTGTCAGGCTGATGATGTCATCAACATGATGATATCAGCTTGATGCGCCAGAGGAAAAAAAAACAGCCATGCAGCTCGTCTGCTGCCGGTTAGGCCCGGATCTGCTGGCAGTGGGTATAGAGTCACTTGCCGATTGTTAGCGGGTTAAACCGCTTTTAAAAGACACGATGACTAGAATTGCACAGTTAATCAAAATACTTAATTAGACTGATAAACATGGATCGTACCACCCGCTTACTCATCAAGTGATGATATCTTCAGATCCACTCCGTTGTTCATTTGTCTTTGATTTAATTAGGAGTGTTTATACTCTAAAAATAAATTGATCTCACAATCAAAGCTCAGCAATGACCAACTGAAATAAAGTTAATCCAAACCACTCACAAATAATCAGTGTCATGGTCTAAAAAAACTGTATGCTCTCAACCTAATCAGCAACACTTACACTCTGCCGCCCGTTCATCCTTTCAGCCCCTCCAAGTGGGAGGACAAAGGTCCTGGCCAAAGGTCAGACAAACCCAAAAACACAGAAGTGTCTCCTCCATGGATAATGCATTTAAATATCATTGTATTCATGCATGTATACACCTCAGGACCTGACATATAAAGCCCCAGTAACATATTCCCATTTCTCATGGCAATTGTGAACAATTTTCATAATCCTGATGAAATGTGATTTAGTTGTGGTGCATGTGCTACTTGATCTGGATCACCGTTTTATAGTCCTGGACAAACAGGGAAGAATTGTTCATAACTGTCATGGAGAATCGCCGCTCTCAGTATAGCAGGGTGGAAGCCTAATGCTACGACCACACTGGACGCGAATTGGCGAATTTAAACGCCCCGTATGCCTGTGATGCGCTGCGCGTAACGCCCGAGGCTGGACGCTGGACCATTTTGACAAGCTGAGGGGCGACGTGCGTCACTGCGCAGGCACAGTAGAGAGCCGAAGCTTGTCGGACTCAGTGATGACCTGTGCAGGCAAATCCAGCTGGAAACAAATATTTATAGAACTTACCTTCAAAACCCGTCTCCTCAGCGACTTTCACCCAAGCCTGCTCCTTTTTGTTCTGGTCTCTGTAGAGTACACACGTCGAATTGTATAGCTCCGGATGATGGCAAACAGCACAGATCAACCTCTCCTCCATCTTTCAGAGGGGTTTGAGCAGGAGCCGGTGGCCGGAGTGTCACACGTCATCAAATCAATGACGTAGGGGGGGAAATGTCATCGCTGATTGGCTGCCGTTGCACAGCGTCACGCGAATTTGCGTCGAAAGTTCAATATTTTCAACTCGAGCGTAGAGGCGTTTGACGCCCCAAACGCGCAGGACGCTCCAGATGCGCCGTGCCGAACACATCCAACCACGTCTTTGCATTGACTTTGTATGTAATTTGATGTGCGTCTGTGCGAGTTCGCGTCCGGTGTGGTCGTACCATAATGCAGTCTTAAGGCAAATGGTATTAGGGTAGCATGTAGTATGTACAGGGCTCAATCTGGCTGATTGTGGCTCAGTCCAGGAAGATTTCTGAGGGAGATTGACAAGGACGTTTCTGTGTACCATGACTGTGCCCTGTTCAAGGTGATTTCACAGCAATGTTCTTACGTATCTCGTACAGGAAGTGAACTTAACAAAAACACAAGCAGTGGAGCTCAATTGGTTCTTACGTGACACGAACTGAGCTCAAACAGGGCTGACATTGTGTCAGCGGGATGGAAATTCACGTAATCCTTGTTGTATTGACCTAATTGAAGCAAGACGAATGCCCCAAAGTGCTGTAGAAGTGCCGTAGAAGCGTTACAGATGATGGAGTGTGTCCGGAGCAGATAGTCATTTCTTCTCGTATCATGCGGATTGAAGCAGCCTTGCCCATCATTTACAGTCGTGCACAATCACCATGAGAAATGGGAATGTGTGACCGGGGCCCAGGCCAAGATGCCAAGCATTCAGACATGAGCATGAATGAAGAGCATCGGCAGCAGTTGGGTTTAATGGACTTTACTATGTTATCATAGCCAGCACCCATAATTTATCTCATCTGCAATCAAAGTAAAGCAGAATATACTGCTGTCCAAAATCTTAGATGCATAAACCTAATTTAACCACGTTTTAGATTAACATAAAATGGTGGATTACAAATTGATGTCAAAGATCTATTAAGATATAACCAGAAGTTTCTCTGCCAGCAGTGTTTCTTTTTCTGAAATGAGATAAACAAAACCTCAATCTGGCTGTTTGCTCGTTATTATTTACATATAGACTACAAAAACCAGGAAACAAGTCTTTTTTTTAAGTAATAAAAATGGAAACAATTCCGACCCAGTCCTGCTAGATATGACCTTATTGTCACTCAGAAGTAACTAGGTGTAAATGTTTGTGGATCTGATTCTTTTATTTGAACTTTGGAACTGAATCGAGTTAGAAACAAAGTGATTCAATATTCAATTTTTTAATGCTTCATTGACCACAAAGTACAAAAGAAAAGAAGCACCAAGTCAATACTGTAAATAAAATAAACATTAGTTTAAGTTCCCATCCCTATAAATACTTAGAGGGGGGATTTCTTTGGTCTGTCAAAGGGGAATCCCTTTCTTTGGATTTGTTCAGTGCGTTTGATTTATTGGCAGGAGTTTATTTATATAAACTCCTGTCAGAAACTAACAAGAGAGTAAACAATGTCCTGTCTGCGTTCTGTGTCTGTCCACAGTTTGCCACCAGAGTTCATTATCGTAAAGTCAGGGTGTGGATCCTGAGAACTCTGCATCCTTTGTATTTTCATTCCTCCTCTGCTCCTTTTAATCCTTTTCCAAACAAAGCAACTGCTGCTTTTGGACCCGTTTTTCACTTACACACATACACGATTCTTCTCGTTTTCTCACTGTCTGGAGGAAAAAAGCTGGAGAAGTCCCAACAAAGGCTGTCAGGCTCCATCTGTGAGCAGGCCCTGGACTGGAGTCCTGCTCCGAACCAAAGCACAGCTGACATCCTGTCCAAGTCAGACCTACGCTGGGCAATTATGTTGCCTCTCTTGTCAGATATTACGAGTCGGGCATGCGGCCTCTCACTTCCCTCCCCCGCGGAGATAGCCAGGTTGAGCTTAACTACACCCCCTCCCCCACCTCATGACTGGGTGATGTAGCAGTCTCACATTACCAGCTGTTTGTTAACTTTGTGAGTTTTTGGCTGCTCGTCCATCAAGAGATCAGCTTTTTGTTTGCAGATGCTCAAAACCTACAAGAGGTTAAGAGGCTGGGCTGCAGGGTGGGATGATCACCAACAACACAAGACTGTGAGAGAATCAGTTCAAGTGGGGTGGAAAGTACCATAAAATCCAGCATGAAGGTGTTCTTTTAACATCTATATGTTCTACAAAAGCATTGGCAGGTGCTAATGTGCCATTGCAGCCAATATAACAACATAAAATACTTCGGCAAGTGCAGCAGACACATTCAGCACAACTTAGTGCTATTCAGAGTTCACTCTCATTTGTTATAGCAAGTGGCTGCTTCACTGCTCACACTACAAGTTTTTTTAACAGCATTTCTCCCTCATGAGGCTGTTATCCTGTATTTAAACATGACAGTGGTATACTGCAGAGTAAACAAAATGCTTGTAGCACTGATTTGTTTGAAACGACTGCTTTGTAAAGACGTTAACAGTGGTAACAGTGCAGATATCAAAAGCTGGGTAACAGGAGGAAGGTGTGCAAATTCATAAATCATTTTTATTCATAAATTATCCAGTCAGATTATTTTTGTATATGCAAAACTATGCACAGTGAGATGAATACATTTGCAGATTCATCTTTAATTTTGGATCTGTTGTATGATTGTATGCATCAGGACATTTTGTTGTTTGGTTTGAGTATTTTATTTTGGACAGATTTGATGATTTAATATAATACCATTAATACATCATGAAAAATAACCATTTGTCTTTCAGCGTATCTCAGCTGCTTACCTATTTGTATGACACAGAAAAATGCCTGTGGATCCTTCAAAGCATTACAACACTATGACTCAGTAAAAAAAAGTCTTGAACTTAAATCTGTATGAAAAGTCTCAAATACAGAATTTTAATGTTTTTAATTTATTTGTTTTCTCTGCTCTCAGCAAGGCCAGCTTTGTTTATCTTCAGTCTGAAAATAGTCATGTGAGGCAAAAGGTATTCTTTAAACTCCAAGTCCACTAAGTCATTACATATTTTACTGATTTTTAAGTATTTCATTTTTAGTCAGCTAAGTTTTTTTGCCTTTTTACCTCCCAGACTCTGCTACAGTGATGTGGTGTTATCACGAACTTAGACTCCAATACACCAACGCACAATGTGTAACTTTAGTGTTAATATAACTGTATGATACAACTTGAAGTGGAAAAAAGGTATTGAAAAAGGTTTTGGAAATATGAAGTTTTTCATCCCAGCTCTAAGTTTAGACGGTTTATGCTGCCGGTCTTTTAGAAAAACTTGAGCATGTTTACATGTTCTCATGATCTTACATGAGGTTAAGATGTAGAGCTGTAGGCTGGAATTGATCACTGATGACGGAGACAGAGTGTATCAGCTCCCTGACCTTGATCTGTCTTCATTATCCTCCCTCATGCCTTTGCTCTGGCCCTGATCCTCCAGGCTCACACACAGAGTGTATAAATGCTGGTAATTGGATTCTTACTCAGTTGCACAAATTGTGGAAATCATTATAGCTCTACATGGACTCTACTTCTGATAACTGCTGCCTGAAACCCTCCTGGAGATGCAGACCTCTATTAGCCTGAGTCATGTAGCTTAAAGTCGGACTTTGATGTTCCTGAGATCGGGCGCAGCGTCACAGGCTGGAGGTCAAAACAGAGACACTTATCCTGACCTTGAGCTCCTCCCAGCCTGATTTTTTTTTCTTAGTCTCTGGATGCTATCACAAACACCAGCCACCAGAGGACAAATCAGATGCAGGAACCTCATCGATCACAGAGCGTTTCATCTTCTCACATGACTTCCCCACAGCACAGTTTAGAGAGAGCGGGAGGGAAGCCAATCACGCTCACTCAGATGCTCATGAGTGCATGTCCTCTGTCCTCCTCTATCTGTGCTCCACGCACACTTTGACATTTAGCACTTAACCTCCCTCTGCCCCGCTCACTTCCTCGTTTTTTGCTCGACAATGCGGCTTTCAACAGACTGCGGTCTCAGGGGAGGCTTGTCTCTGCTCCGACGCTGCACAGTTTTGTTATAAATTAATCGACAAACCATTCAGTCTTCCTTTGCCAATCGTTACAGAACATAAAGTGTGGGCCGTCTCCTCTTTATTTTTATTACTCCACTTGCACTCCATCTGCCGTCCTTCCTCTCTGTTTAAATCTTCTCCTCACATGTTGCTCCACAGATCCTCCCCCCACCACGGCCGCCCCCAGCACCACTGCATCCCTCCTCCACCACACCTCCGGAGCCGGTACCGCCATCGACCAGCGGCGAGCCCTGTTCACCTCCCCGACCCTGGCCTCGTTACCCGACAGCAGCATGGGCACCATCGTCGGAGGGGCGGTGGGTGGAGTTTTATTCCTGATCCTGCTTCTGATCCTGGGTGGGGCCTGCTTCATGAGACAGCGCAGGACCTTCAGAGGGGACTACTACACCAAGCAGTACCTGGGACCCTCTGACATGCAGAAGGAGTCTCAGTTAGATGTGCTGCAGCCACATGAGCTTCAGGAGGTCTACGGGGACAAAACAAGCAAAGGCAGCCAGGAGCTGAAACCCAAACTGGGTGGAGACATAATTTACCCCGACTACACCCCTGAGCGGAAGGACAGGGATGACTGGGCGGACAGGGGGGATAACCACAGGGGCCACAAGGAGGGGAACTACTACCCTGATCACTACAACAACCAAAACATGCACCCCTGTGGGCCTCCTGTACACAGCACCATAGTGAACAACGGCTCCCCCTACCTCCCGGAGGACTGCTATGACAATGGCACAGACAGCGACTACGTGTCCCACATGGACGGGTCAGTGATCTCGCGCAGGGAGTGGTATGTTTGAGGAAAGAAACTGACTGAGAATAATTTAACAAGTGACAGATATAAATATCATAAAGGCTGTGTCATCACACCCAAAGGATGGAATTTTCCCCCCGCTCAGTCTCACAACGAGCTCTTCCAACCAAACTGCTCTGCCTTGATTGTAACCACTTAACCTTAAGGACGCATTTGTAGATCGTATTACACGTCTGTAGCATCTCAAGGAGCTACAAATGAGCTGGAACAGCCGGTGATATTATCTGTGTGGGCCAAAGAGGCTGTGACATACAGTGAAGTTTGATCTGATGTGAAAGAGCTTTTGTACTCTGCTTGTTTGTGTTAAGCACCTGTCTTTAACGCAGGCCACAGGTCGAGTGTTAGTGAAGTATTTATATCCATGACTGACTACTCCCTTAAAACCCCTCACAACTTCTGTAGCAGTTTGAAAAAACAATCTCTTGGTTGCTTAGTGTTTTAACCACGCAGGTGTAATATTCATCATGACAGCAGTCAGTATTAAAGGCTAATATAGTGCATGATTTACTTTAATAAATACAGCGAGTTAAAGGGAAAGCTGATACATGAGTTAAAGGGAGAATTTCATGGGCATTGTAATAAGGAAACAGACTGGCTTGTTACAGAATAACTCTCGTTTTGATCTTGGGTTCAGATTTTTAGTTGCCTTTACAAATTATTGATATTTTCTGTAAATAATTCAGAGATGGTGAGGCTGTAGCCTGGCAGAGAAAGTGGCACATTTGTCTCTCCCTCTGAAACAAACTTGACGTTAAGTTCACTTTAGTTACGTCTTATCCTAAAGTTTTCAGGCCCGGTTTATGAGGTGACACTCGTGGTTCTGGAGTAACAGCAGGTGTGGTTTAATACTGGAGAAAACGCTGCTGTAACAGCTGCTTTGTCTAGAGGAGGTTGAGCAGCTGTTGTATATGTTTACTACGCAGGGAAACAAGCTCACCTTGTTTTGGGTCATTATCTGATAAAAGTACAACCACAGTCTGATTTTTATTTCAGCTTTGGGCTGGGTGATATGAACCAAAGAGCATCCAGTAGAGAAATAACACTAGGTTTTTACAGCACCAGAACTTTGATCTTTAAAATTGTCTAAGTAAACTTTAACAATATTGAAACCTGAATGATCCAAAGGCAAGAAAAATAGAGACCATATAAACCAAATAATAAAGTTTTTAATTTCTTATCATCAAAAATGTTTCAGGGGCTCTGACTGTAAACAATTATTCCTATGTCAATAAAACATTATTGGTCACCCCATCTGCTTGTTTAATAATATACCAATCGGACATATGGCTGTGACCACCTGCCAGACTTGTTAAAATCCTCGACCTTTTTCCTGCTTCCGACACAAAAGCTCTGAGGACAAAATGTTTGCTTGCTGCCTAATATTTCCCACCTTCCAACAGATGCCATGAGAATAATCAGGGTTATCCACGTCACCTATCAGTGGTCATAGCGTTATGCCTGATCATTTTACATTAGTACACATTAAAATGTAGCCCCCCACCCCCATTTGATTCATTAAAGCAGCTCAGTGGAGCAGTTCCTGTCTGCCATGACTCTCTCATTGCATTAAACTAGCCACTGAAAACACACTGCAGAAAATGATGGACTAACAAGCAAATTTTCCAGTTTATGAATCAGAGCAGCACTGATAGCTGAAAATACTTTGTTCTCCCAAAAGCTTTACACTTTAGTTCAGAAAGTGCTATTTCTTTTTACAGAAAACTCCAGTTAGCTGCATGTAGGACTGCTAATAGTCAATATTCCACCTTGACTTAACTCAAAACTTAGAACAAGTATGAAAAAGCAACTTTCTAAAACCTGAAACCTCTTTATTTTCTACCCTGCTTTACTGTACAGTGCAAAACTTTAATACCAGATATATCAAACTTTGGTTTGGTGTTAATGATGGCACGCTATAAGCTAGTGGTTCTCAACTGGTCTGGCTTTGGAGGATCCTGCACTTGAAACCAGAAATAGAACAGAATATCATAGTAACACAAAATAGTTCAATTAGAAACCAAAATGACGTCCTTGGGGCAGGAGAGGGAAATATTCCCATTTACACACAGTTAGCTGCATTTTAATTGAAACCAACAAGGTGCATCTCAGGTTCACAAAGTTTCAAGAGCATACATCTGCCTGTAGCTGTGATAACCTGCACCAAACATGCCGAACAGCTCATGATTAATAATATTTAATCAGTAGCACTAAGTTAGAAACTGATTATGATGCAGTCAGAGAGCTTTCATGATCAAACTTGAAATAAAAAAGTCCTGCTACTGAGAAGCTGTTTTAAAAATCATAAAAACATGCAGCTTTATCTCAGTACCAACTTACTGAGTATATAACAAACACCTTCTATTAAAACATGTTGACCAGCATCACAGGGTGTTACCACCACCTGTTGATGAGGAGTGTAAGTGGACCACACCCTACTGCATGAAAAACAACCCTTCAAAATAAAAGCACATCATTTTTTTGTAACATTTTGGCCCAGACAAATGCTAAAGAAGAGTTCATGACCCACTAATTGAGAATCACTGCTATTAGCAGTAAGTACCTGTTCCTCACTCCTGTAAAAAGGAATCAGAATCAAGACACAGCCAAAGCATGATTAAGATTCAAAGAAAGACAAATGTTGAATACAAAACAATAATGCCTTTTGCACTTGTAGATCAAGGAGAGAAATAACAGAGGGCTTCAGTTTAATGAAATTCCGGATTATTAGATCAAATCCATGTATATTAATATCAGTACTGAAATGTGTCCACTCACTCTTTCCGCTGAAAAGCACAACTCTGTTATTAAAGTTGTCAGTAAACATAAAAAAGCAGCCAGCCAGGCCTCAGCCCTCTCCACTTACCCATGATAACAGACTGCACTGCTGTCTTCTCCATTTTCCCTCCTCCGTCTCCTCTGATTTCAGTCTGCACTACCAACACCAATTGTTCATTATAGCTTTTTATTTTAAACACGGGATCAAAGAAGAGTGTTACCAATACCATATGTGACTATCACGACTGTCATCATCTGGAGTTATGTGGCTCCATAAACCACCAACCGTTTCACTGCTGCTGCTTGACACTCCACAGTCTGGATTTATGGTGGTAAATAAGCAGAAAACACGCCGAAAAGAAGGTCAGAAAAGGAGCAATAATAAACTAATCCTGCTGCCTCAGTGTGTGCACGTTTGAAGTGTGATTGTGCGGATACCTCTTGGAAGACTTGGACCCATCGTGAGCGTCTGACATCACTTGTGATCACAGAGCGGGCTGTTATGTTGGGGTTTGGCTCCTCGGCAGTGTCTCTGAGGATATTTGGTGATCATGGAAACTAGAAATTCAATCCACGAGTGAAAAGAACAGTCTACGTTAAAGCTGTCTGTGTAATGACTCCCCAAGGGATATGTATATTTTCCCTCTTCTCCCCACAAACAACAAACGCGGCAGCATTAATCTGAAAGAAGAAAAGGTGACATCATCAGTGAGCTCATCTCTCAGCGCTTGATTTGACCTTACGCTTTTCCACTTAGTGCAGGTTTTTTTAATTCCTCAGGAATGATACATGGATCAAAGTGGCCTCTGCAAAGCCTCACATGAAACAGGAAACAGACCCTTTTTGGAAAGATCCCTGCTTAGGCAATCAGGCTGTTTGTTGCTGGAGGAAGGAGCCGTATACTGGTGCTTTTCCATATGTGGTACTGGCTCAGCTCAGCGCGACTCTGCTCCTTTTTGGTTTTTGATTACAGCTTTTGATAGCACCTCCTCGGTGAAGGCGGGGTCGTAGCCGCGCAGCTGTGTGAAACTGCTGTGACGTCCAAACACAACAACAGTAATGGAGGACTTGGAGGCAGTAGTGAAGCTCGGTTCTGACAAGTTTTTCTCCAGCAGAGTTAAAGTTAAAGTACAGTCCTGCTGCATGACAAAGCCAACAAAAAGAAGAGCTTAACTGAGGCTCTTACTTTAGTACAATCTCCCTGTCTGTTCAGCAGGCTGCAGTGTCTCCACATGACATTTTATTCTCTCTTGCTTGAAACCTAACCCAAAGCAAAAAGAAAGTACCAGGTACAAGGCACTAATCTGCCCACCCATGTCCCTTAAGCCAAAGAAGTTGCAAATTGGTCCTCAAAAGTGGATGCAAAAAAGTGCATTTACACTGCTATTCAAGTAATTCTTCTTTTAGTGCTCTGAATAATCGTACTGCGCTCATTAAGTAAATACAAGATTTTGTTGAGGAAGTACATTATGTAGCTCTGACACTTTGTGGAAAAAGCTGGAATTCAGAGTCTGGGAATGTCTGTGACTATCAGTAAAATCAATTTTTTTTTTAATTTTTTCTCTTTTTGTGGTGTCAGCTAAAAAAAAAAAATCACACTATGCACATTATGGCCAAAAAGTGGACACACTTGAAAAGTGCCATGAAATTTTGTTTCCACTTTCACTACATTATTATACATATTTATTTACCAAGTTTGGTCCTGCTAATTAATAAAACATTTTGGTTTTGAAGTTTTTCTAAGTTTACCAGTTTTTTTTTTTTTTTATGAAAACAGAAATATGTAAGACAGTTTGGAGTGTGTCAATGTCAATGTCGGTGCTTATCAGTAAAATTAATTTAGGTTAATCCTTTTTTGTTTTTAGTGCTGCCAGCTTCAAGGAAAAAGTCACACACAGCACATTATGACCAAAAAGTGGACGCATCAGAAAATTGTTTTAGCATTATAAAAATACATTTTTTAAATCTTCATTCCAGCAAGTGTCACAAACTTCTGTTAAGAAATGTAAAGAAGACTTTTAAAACTTGAACCTTTATGCATTGGTTTTACTTCAACATGCCCCTGATGTTTCTGTGTAAAAGAAATCTGGGACAAATTAAGGGTTATTCAGCTTAAATCTCTTTTGATTGATCTTGGTTTTTCTTTTGTTGTTGTTTTGTTCTTGCATAACTAAAAAAACTCCCTGCACAAGTTCCCCAGTGGTCTCCAAGAGATTTGCTTTATTAGCTTGAGGATATTGAAGTTCTAAAGCGGGGCCATCTGCTTCAAAACAAAAAGAAATACAAATTTAAAAACCTAGATTATCAGAAATGCTGCGTTTTGATTTCAAAAGAGATATTTGATCAAACCCAAATGGAATAATTGGTTTATACTTGGCTGTTTTTGGCTTTAAGGGGTTGAGTGTGACAATTTTGACAACATCAAACACTGAAGGCCTGTTAGGACAGATTCATTTCAAACCTTCAAATCTATTTAATAGTAAAAACACCCATTTTCCAAAACATGTCAAATGACTTATTGATAAAAGCGTCTCTTAGTAAACAGTTTCTAAAGGGGACTAGAAAATCCAAAAAGCTGAACTGAGTCTAACAAGAGGAGCCAGAACCACACAGTAGAAAAGCACCCTCAGTGTGTCAGTCGGAGGGTGTTCGGTATAGTTTTGAGGTCTTTTTCTTTTCTTATTGGGGTTTTTATAGTTTAATGTGGGTGAACATTCATTTTCCCCTCCTTATTTAACCCTTCCACGCCCTTCTTTTCCCAAGCCAAAGCTTTGGTTGAAAGGTTTAGATGTCTGAGAATAAACTTCTTTAATCCCGCTCACCCTCATGGAGGCACACGCACCCGGCTGCCGCACATCTGCCACTGCAGCCCACATTCAAGGAGCAGCCCTCACCTCAAGCCTTCAGCTTTTAATTAACTTTTTCATTTTTTCTCTCATTGCACTTGGCAACAGAACTGGCTGATATACGGCTCGGTGTGTCTGCATGCACACATTTTTTTCTAATCAGCTGATTCATGGCTGTCAGCTTGTTTCTAATTTTGTGAAGTCGATCCGTGCAAACTGAAATGATCTTTTTTCTTAAATCAGTTTGACAAACAGGCTGAAGGGATGAATGTTTTTCTGTAAAGTTCAGCCACCAACTGTTATGCATGTAAATTAAGTTATTCGCCACCTACTACGTTTGTTACTTCTCATCACCAGTGTTTATATACATGTACATAGTGCTGATAGGTTAGCATAGGATTAGCTTTCTGTTTTTTACGTTGGTGTACAGTTTGTTCTGGTCTCCCCTACTGAATAGTTGGTGCCTTAGACGGGCTGAGAAATGCACAGAAACTTTGTAAAATGACAATTACTGAAAAGGTTAATATTGAGGATACTGTTGTCAGAACAGAGGACTGACTGGTCCGTTTATGTCTTCCATCTTGATATTTAATATTTGCAGGTATGAAAACATCAAAATGGACAAAAGGTTGATTGTCATGCCTTATACTTTAAAAGGACACGTGTAACAAATAAGTTACTGAGAACAATTGTACTAAGTTTCACTGGGAATTTAGGCAAGCCAGACTCATAGAAAATATTATTGTCCTGTAAATATGCTGGCTGTTTTTTATTATTATTGAAAACAAATCTTATTTTTTGTATGAGGTCTGTCATTTTCACAGAGTATGAGTTTTTCTTGCGAGTGGCTTTGTCTCATGAAAACATTGAGAGGACGCTGTTCTCACTGCATTTTTATATTTGTTCTCGGGAGTTTCTGACCAATTCTTTTCTATGTTGTTCTCAGAATGATTGATGTCTCACAGGAATCAGAGGTGGGAGTGTGTTAGATTGTATTTTGTTCTTTTTGTTTGCAATAAATACCTGTCATTATTGCACTCAGACGTGTCTTTGGAATCTGCTTTCAAAGCTGGCGTTTATCTTTATTCAGTTCTTTATCTGGCATCACCTGCTCAAGAAAAACCCTGTCATTGAATTAGTCAAATATATCCAAGCAGACAGGTTTAGAGACTCAGGGAGAACAGAATTACAGGAAGATTATGAAATTGCACTAAAATCTCCAAGGTTATGCCTCCATTTATGAATTCATGAATTCTTTTTGGTTTAGTTTTTCTTTTCTTTTATTTGAAGGTGCTATGAGGAGAATGTATTTCCGAAGACATAAAGACTCTGCTACCCATGAGCACGGGCGGTGACTGTCATAATGCTGCGTTCCAGTAACCTCGGAACTGGGAGTGACATCATCTCCGACTTATCGGCTTCCAGTTGAAGTCGGAAAAAAACATGCCGATCTACCAGGCTATTGTTAGCTGTTGTTAGCACGCCCTGTTTTGTTGTATGAAGAATGTGATTATCACTATGGCAGCATTTTTATAAATATAAGTCTAGCAAGACTATATATACAGCTGATCTAGAGCGACACACCCCAGTCAGAAGTGCAAATAAATGGATTATTACCAGGGTTCCCACTCGTCCTGAAAAACCTGGAAAATGATTGACCAGTTTTCCAGTCATGGAAAACATATGAAAAATTAGGAAAAAAGTAAAATGTCCTGGAAAAGCTTGGATCGTCCTGGAAAAGCTTAGCTTTAGCTTCCTTCTTCCTTGTTCATGACCAAAAATCAAACAGAGAAAATGGAGTAGAAATGAAAAATACTTTTAAAAAAATGAAAAAAATAAAATAAATCAAGTTAAGGAATAAAATATAAAAACTCAAAACAATGTTGACAAAAGAAATAATTAAAAAATCGCAAAATAAAATGTAAGCTTCATTTTATCTTCAAAATGTGTTCATGAAAAAGCAGAGTAAATAACAAGAAACTATTAATTTATAACAGTAAGACACTACATAAGATCCAGACTTTAAAGATATTTAGCAGACAATGTTCACGCCTGAGAATTAGAAAAAAATTTAAGTTCAGTATGATATAGTGGAGCTACTCGGAGATTATTGGTTATCACCCTTTTATCTTGTTTTTTTAAGTCTAGAATAATTTGAGAATTGCCCACAGCAATATTGTAAAATCTTCCTGGAAAAGTCCTGGAAAATAAGTTCTAGAAAAGAGTGGGAACCCTGATTACAGGAGCTAAATAACTGTTCACACTGGGGGCATCCATCTTTGATTATCAACTCGGGGGTGGCAAGGTTTCACCGAGTTCCCAGTAGGAAATTCAGAATCGGGGGATGTTCCAGTTGCAGTTTCCTACTCGGAATTCGGAAATTCCTACTTCTGACTACAACTGGAACGCACCAAAGGATGTGACCCAAGCCAAAGCGTGTGTTTGTTGTGATCCTAATAAATGAAGCTTGGACCTTCCTCAGAACTCTGCATTGCTTTACAACTTCTTTTTTCAACAACTTACAGGATGCAAAGCGACCAGGTACTGTAACTCTTTCTAGTTACTTAGCGGTAGTTTTTGATGTGTGAAAACAAGCAATTTTTGGAAAACTTATCGTAGTTTTGTTGCCGACTGTCCAACCCGACCGCGAAGCGAAGGAATAGCATTTATAGATAATCTATTTTGATGCTATAAAACTCATCTTAAAGTGTTTATTTCGATCAGGCATATATCTAAAAGTGAGACTTTTTTTGTAATTACTTAGAAACTCCTCACAGCCTCTTTGAAGACTCAACCCAAAGAAGTATAAAGATCTATATTTTCAGCATGAAAATTGCTGGTTTTTTTTGTAGTTGTAGTTGTATTTTCCATTTGTATGTCATGTATGCTTTGCATGTGCATGAGATTTTTATGTAAAGTTATCTTCTAATAAACTGAGGCTTTATTTTGTTGACCTTACATAGTGATTTTGTGTTAGAAATGTGAAGTTCGCAAATGAATCATATCTTTTAAATTGCTCTCTTCAATGAACATAAGAACCAATTTGCAGTTATGAGTTAGCTGTTTGCCTTTCTTAAATGCAAACTGCCTGCAAGTCTAAAGTGACCTGCTAATTACGCTGAGAGTTTGTGTTAAAGAAAGTTTATATTCTTCCCTGTCTCAAGGTTCTTCCAGGCACCTTTTTTACCTTTATCATTTATCAAACATATAGTATTAGGTAAATACATATGGCTGATGTGTTGGCTGTAAAATATGTTCATATGTGCAGGTACAATATGTAACCTCTTAATCTATGACCTGCCAGCACTGATATCGTGCCAATAATGTTCTGCATACCTGGTAATCATGCATCACCTCACATTGGCGGTAATCTGGTAATAACTTATCCATATCTCGTGCTAAATTATATGTAATTATCAAATCACCAAGCAAATATTAATCATGTTTTTAGGTATTAGTTTATTTCTCAATATAAGAAACTAGCTTTCACAGCCATGGCTATGGTTATTGTTGCATCTGCTTACGTCACAGCCAGCGAACGGCTCTGTGTGGTGAATCCCAATTCTACCCCTTACCCCTCGAGACCCCTCGAGACCCCTCGAGACCCCTTACCCCTTCCCCTTAGGGGAAGGGGTAAGGGGTAGAATTGGGATTCACCTTTAGCGATATAGCATTTCAGCATTCTGTCAAGAAAGCTCATTGTCAATTTTTGCGTGAAAGGCATCAGAAATGACTAGTGTGTTCAACAAATATTTCTTAAGACATTTCTTGTCTTTAGTAGACACTTGAAGAATTTCAGGTTTGTAAGGTGACAGTGTAATGAAAGAGTTGAAGATTAAAGAACTGCTGTTCAACAAATGACCGCTCGAGACTGACTGCAGAAGCAGAGAAGTCACACAGACTGTGCGATAAAGGTCATTTTTACAGCAGGAATCTTTACAGCCTGGTTCAAATGCTTCTGTTAGAACAGTTCAGAACTAGTCTTGGTTTGGATTTTAGATCCTACGGAAGACTAAAGGTGCGTCCACACCAAACGTGACTTTGCCAACCTTAGCGATCACTCTTCATGCAGAGTCAATTTACAGACACGATCATCCGCGACCGCGCACGACAAGACCTCACGCGATGCAGCTGACACATTCTTGGTGACTTGGTTGTGTCTTTGGAGACATGGGGTTGGTGCCACTGTTGCTGCAGATGGGAACTCTGGAGTCACTTTGGACGTGGAGCAGGTCTCTGTGCTCCATGTCCAGATTTGAAATATTTGAGCTCCTCAGGTGATGTCACGCCGTGAGAGCCAATCAGTGTTGTGAGGGCGTGGGATTGACACCTGTGACAGACTGTTTTCATTCTGGTTCACAGTCGACCTACGTCCGTGTGGGAGACATTAGTTAGTGAGGGCATTAGTTCTGCATCGATGGATCTTAGAAAACTCTCAAATGATTGTGCTGCAGGGCCAAGGTTGCAGTGTTTTGTGGTTGGTAGTTGAGTGAAGAGGATACAGTTGGAGTAATGTCAGCTAATAAATCCTATTCAATGATATGATATGATCGCGGGGTGGATCGAACGGGCGTTACGTCACTGAGCAACAGCAACAAAACAAGCTAAGTACAGGCAACAGGACTTGGGTTTGCAACTCAATCTTGGTTGTAAAGTTGCATGTAGTAAACGCACCTAAAGGAAGAGGAATATTCTTAAAATATGATTTTTAAAATAAATTGTACCACAAATGGCCATTTAGGAGCCTTGTAATATGGTCATGAATGGATTTGTTTTCCCCACGGTCTTAGGCGGACGTGTCATGCTCAATATGAAGTGTGAACACACAGCACATTGAAGCACAGTGTTTACGTTTACATACATACAACGAGCTCCGCTTTAATGGACATTCTTCTTCATGAAGTCGGTGAGAATTAGCTTTTAGAGTTCTGTTTAAAAGCCAGACATAAACCTTATGGTTGCAGTTTTCCCTCAACTTTCCTCTCTTGTCTGTTATTATTTTCTTCAGCTTAATGCACGGCAGTATGAGAAGCTTTTAGTGACCATCATTTGCGGACCACATTTCACAGTCCTTTGTGGTTTGCCTGGAGCTCCCTGCATGAGGAATAACATGTCTCACTGTACATTCAGACAGCTCTTAGAACTGCAAACTGACTTTATGTTGGACTGTATGAGCAGTGAGTGATTATGCACACAGCCTAACAAAACTTTAGCACATCTGCTAAGTGGACTTTCATGGCCAAATGTTTGTAGTCTGCTCACAAGAGGAGCCAAAACTTTCGGTCCACATTTAAAGTAACATGAGTGATGAGAAATCCCCACAACGTATGGAGAAAATGTACTTTTGTTTAGTAGTAGAACTTTAGTCCCGTGTTCTTTTGTAAAGGTTCACTGATGATGAGGCCTCTGTGTTTGGTCAGGGCGTCGGTGGCGCAGTTGGATGGTGCACTTGGTCAGTGATTGGGAGGTTGCAGGTTCAAGCCCAGCTCCGGGCAACACATGGCGTTGTGTCCTTGGGCAAGACACTTAACCCCAAGTTGCTCCCACTGCTGCGTCAGTGGCGTGTAAATGGGCATGAAAGGGTGTAAATATGTTAGAGATACTGATGGATAACTAACATTGAACTCTGAACCATCAGTGTGCGAATGGGTGTGAATAGGTAGGTGTGACCTGCGGTGTAAAGCAACTTTGAGTAGTAAAAGACTAGAAAAACGCTATATAAGCTCAAGTCCATTTACCATTTGGTGTTAGGTCTTCCATGCAGTTTCCTTTTAGGCAGTCGTTGTAGGCCAACAGCTTATTTTTATGAAATAAATTGTTTAAATAAGTCAACCAATTAATTAATCAATCAATCAATCAATCTTTGTTTGTATACTGCCAATTCATATCAAGTGTTATCTCAAGACAATTAACAATAGAGCGTAAAAGTCTTCATTTTATGGATACACCTATATGCATAGATACATATATACAGGTATAATATATATATCACCAATGTTCAAAAACAACTGTAGTTAGTACATGCAGAGTACCCTGGTCCAGCTGTATTCTCACTCTGTCGGAGATGCTCTGTTGGAGCCTTTGCCCCTTCAAGACCCCCTTCCCCATGTGGGCTGAGTACACTGTGATTGGTTGACAGGTTCATTCTATGGAATAGCTTAGTTCAACGCAACTTGGAGAGCTCTGCAGTGACTGATTGATTGCTAATTTCCAACAAAACAAAAGACAAAAGTACAGACAGTGTTTAGTGCTTTGTTTGGCTTGGTTTTTGACTACTTCTAGGCTTAGAGACCACAGGTTTTGGATTATTGAAACGGTGTTTTATGATGAGGTTCTTTGTTTGACCCCCTGGTTTTTGTCAGATGCTGATTTTCCATAAATGAAAGGAAGTTACAGAAGTGGAACTTGTTACCGGTCGGCCAACTTGCTTTTTGGCAAACAACTGAAAGCGGCAGCTCTGCATTCCATCTATCATCTCTGCTCTGTATTGGGCTTGCCGCTTAAACGGCTTAAACGGCAAAAAACTGCTGGAGTACAGCAGTGGAAGGACGGCTACTGGTGCCCAGACTTCTCCCTGATGCTGTTGACTTGTTATCTTGTGTATGGAAGTACTGTCTCATGCAGAGGAGACTTGGAGCCATCAGTGATTTTGTCCCTTTGTTCTACATCACTGAATGCAGACAAAACACAAAAAGAAGCTGCCAAACAAAGCGTAGGTGCTTAAAGGTTATTGGCACAATCTGCTTTTTAAAATTAGAACAGGAGACTGAGTAGATAGTGGGGCATATTAGCATGGTTCATACTATTTTTGCCATATTCCATTTATGTATAGTATCGTTAGCTGCGTGTTCAAGTGCAGGCCATATTTCATTCCAGCTTTTGATATTAACTGCTGGGCAGGTAGAAATGGGTAAATGGTCCTAGTTGGCCAGCATGCCAACATTTGGACCCATTTGCCTTAAATAAATTATAACGTCCTTTGTAGTAACATCCATAACATGTGAATCTTATATGATACAGAGTTTGGCTAATATTTTGTTAGTATGCTTGTTCTGTTGTATTTCTCTTAGTCAGCATTATTTCCCCTTTTTGTTAATGTTCGATGTATTTATTGATTTGTTTAAGTTACATTAATGCCTAAACTACATAATCCCTTTTTACACTGTTTGGAAACAGAGTAACAAACTTAACATATTAGATTCATTCATACGTGAAGATGCACTATATCACCAACAGTATTCGCTCACCCATCCAAGTAATCAGTCAGGTGTTTCGATCACTTTCTTGGCCACAGATGGATAAAATCAAGCACCTAGGCATGCAGACTGCTATTACAAATATTTGTGAAAGAATGGGTCGCTCTCAGGAGCTCAGTGAATCACAGTGTGTGATAGGCAACTGTGAACTGTGATAGGACGCCACCTGAACAACAAACCCAATCTTGAAATTTCCTCACTCCTAAATATTTCACAGTCAACTGTCAGCTGTATCATAAGAACGTGGAAGTCTTTGGGAACGAAAACTTCAAACTTCATGTGCCCTTCAGATTAGCTCTAGAACAGTTCACAGAGAGCTTCATGGATGGGTTTCCATGGCCGAGCAGCTGCATCCAAGCCTCACATCACCAAGTGCAATGCAAAGCGTCGGATGCAGCAGTGTAAAGCAGGCCGTCACTGGACTCTAGAGCAGTGAAGACGCGTTCTCTGGAGTGATGAATCACGCTTCTCCATCTGGCAATCTGATGGACGAGTCTGGGTTTGGCAGTTGCCAGGAGAACGATACTTGTCCGACTGCATTCTGCCAAGTGTAAAGTTTGGTGGATGGGGGATTAAGTGTGAGGGTGTTTTTCAGGAGCTGGGCTTGACCCCTTAGTTCCAGTCAAAGGAACTTTGAATGCTTCAGCACACTAAGACATTTTGGACAATTCCATGCTCCAACTTTGTGGGAACAGTTTGGAGCTGGCCCCTTCTTCTTCCAACATGACTGCACATCAGTGCACAAAGCAGGCCCATAAAGACATGGATGACAGTCTGCTGTGGTTGAACTTGACTGGTCTGCACAGAGTCCTGACCTCAACTGGATAGAACAGCTTTGGGATGAATTAGAGCTGAGACTGAGAGCCAGGCCTTCTCATTCAATATCAGTGTGTGACCTCACAAATGTGCTTCTGGAAGAATGGTCAAAAATTCCCATAAACACTCCTAAACATTGTGGACAGCCTTCCCAGAAGAGTTGAAGCTGTTTTATCTGCAAAGGGTGGACCAACGTCATATTGAACCCTATGGATTAGGAATGGGATGTCACTTAAGTTTGTATGCGAGTCAAGGCAGGCGAGCAAATACTTTTGGCAATAAAGTGTACATACACATTTGATTACAGATGTTGTCTGGATGTGTAAAAAAAACCCAAATTGATAACATAACTGAGACTGGGAATTGTGGGGGCTTTAATTTTTTTTTTATAATTCTGACATTAAAACACAATTCAATGCCCTAGGAAAGTGACGGCTTGTAGCCTGTGGTGGGTGTTTGGGTCCTTTAGGTCCATGATCATCAATCTCTGCCACCTTCAGTCTCATCCACTGTCCACACCTGTGATGGCTACTAACTGACCCATTTCACACAACTCTCCGTCCTGTCTATCCCAGCACCCTCTTCATCACTTTAGAGGCCACGTTTTTTGTCACACCTGCATGAGCGAGACATTGACTGACCACCCACACCTCTGCCCTGACACCCATCAGTCCTCAGGGAGTGAGATGTTGAACTTATAACACTAAAATCATGCCCCGAAAACATTTACAAAGGAATTTACAAAAGCATCCCCTCATCCAGACCCTCCCTCTCTAAGTGCCTGTGTTTAATCCGTGGTGTTAACCTGGCTTTGGAGGTGGCACAAACACTATCAATGTGTGTTGTTTAGCAAAGTGACAATCACCCCCTCTGGTCCAGATTAAGAGGAGAAACCAGATACCTAATCCTCTGTGGCATGTTGGACAGAAATCTCCCCTCACTTTCATCACTTCAGCGTCCACGTCGCCCCGGCCCAAAAAGCACTCACTCTGTTATGGTGGCGTTGGCTGACTGGGATAACCCCGGCCTAATCCATCACTGCGACCATCTGCATGTTTGTGCAGGCACCGTGGGTAAATAAGGCCGTGTTGGTGGGCTTGGGTTACCGCTTCTTCTTCCTTTTCTCTGTGATTTGGCAGATGGCTGCGAGGAGCATTTTTTCACACTTAATGAATCAGTCAGCAAATGTGTTTAGTTTTGTTACCTCGTAAAACAGCAGAGGGTCCTTGTTTGAAACATTCCTGAGGACCCCACCCAAAGAAGTTTAAGTCGAGAGCATCAAACATTTACCCTCAGAGGATGTTCTTGTAAAAATCTCTCTTTTTTTCTGTGTTCACTTGGAAGATAGTCAACATGTGAACTAGATCTGGTTAAACTAAATTGGAAATTTAGTCATAAAATGTAATTTTATCCTTACAATTTCTTTCAGCTAAAGTTTTCCCTCCTTTTAACTTATTTAATTTAATTATAAAACATGTTAAAAATCTGATGATGATGCTGAAAATGATTGGATAAAGGACATTTACTTGCAGTGGAGTATTTTCCAGGTAGGTTATTGATAACAGTAACCCACCTGGTAGCTACCTGATAGTAACCTACCTACCACTAACCTACTGATAGTTCTTGTGACCAACCTATTATTTTTTGTTGTTTTTAGTCAAAAAGAAATTAAAAGGGCCCATTGTTTGTCCTAAAGCAAAGTTAACACATGTTTTACCATAGTGTCATCATTATATTTTTTAACTTTAAACCCCTTATTTTGTCATGGAAAGAAAATATTTGATATTTATTTAAAGGTGCTATGAGGAGAATCTATTACCGGCGACATTAGGACTCTGCTACCCATGAGCACGCGCAGCGACTGTCGTAATGCCAGTAACCTCGGAAATGGGAGTGACATCAACTCCGACTTATTGGTGTTCCAGTTGAAGTTGGAAAAAAACATGCCGATCTACCAGGCTATTGTTAGCTGTTGTTAGCTCGGGAGTGGCAAGGTTTCACCAAGTTCCCAGTAGGAAATTCCAACTTCAGGGGATGTTCCAGTTGCAGTTTCCTACTTGGAACTCGGAAATTCCTACTTCTGACTACAACTGGAACGCACCAAAAGACCCAAGCCAAAGTGTGTGTTTGTTGTGATCCTAATAAAGCCTGCAGCTTGGACCTTCCTCAGAACTCTGCATTGCTTCATTGCAACTTATTTTTTCAACAACTTACAGGTTGCAAAGCGACAAGGTAATGTATCTCTTTCTAGTTACGTAGCGGTAGTTTTTGATGTGTGACAACAAGCAATTTTTGGAAAACTTAGTATCGTAGTTTTGTAGCCGGGCATATATCGCTACTTACAGCCCGGTGCTCTAAGATGTATCTGAATAATATAAATTTGCTCCAGTTTAATTGATTGAGTATCCAGGCCAGTCCAGCCCTGTCCGTCCCGACCGGAAGGCTAAGGAATAGCATTTATAGATAACCTATTTTGATGCTATAAAACTCATCTTAAAGTGTGTATTTCGATCAGGCATATATCTAAAAGTGAGACTTTTTTGTAATTAATTAGAAACTCCTCATAGACTCTTTAAGATACATCAGAGTTAGAAAATAACCATTTCACTTATTTCAGATCCTGAAACAATCATAATTTAATCAAAGGAAATATGATTAAATTATAAATAATATTAAATAATAAAAAATGCACCTTTGATTCCTCAGAAAACTGGGTTATCAGCCAAAAATCTAAAACTTCCTCTTTCTGATATTTCATACAAAAAAACAAAACTTATGTTGCAAAAATGAAAGAAACCACTCATACCCAGGATAACCCTTAACAGGCAAGTCAACCAGCAGGTTGACCAACATCTGCTCTCCAATTGGGTAATTTCAACAGTAAACCTTAAATGTTGCTAAATAAGGAGTTTGGAAAACAATTGTACCATCAGATTATTAGTTGCAAATGTATTTCTTACTTTGGAAGTGAAAGGGTTATGAAGTTTGAAGATGTCTTCCTAAAAAACATCTTTGGTACGATTTGTATTTCCTCATACTAAATTTGTGTCTCTACAGTCACCAAACAAAATCCATATTTAGTTCTTCTTGGACATGGACAGATCCCCAACCCAAGTCCTAACAAGATGATCTACTGTCACCTTTATTCACCTCATGTCCTGCTCTTGGGTAAATCTTCTCCTTACACCAGAGTTGACTTTTGTGCAAAGTTTGAAGAAAATCCCTTAAAGTGTTCTTGAGCCAAAACTTTTAAACTTGAACCTCCAAAATCCATTTAGCTCTGTCTCAAGTCAGAGTGGACATATGTGCAAGGTTTGATTATAATCCTTCAAGGAGTTCTGGAGAACTGATGTTCATCAGCAAGGGATGATCATGAGTAAAACAACCTTGACCTGTGACTTTCAAAATCTGGAGGAAGTTTATAGAAAACTGCTTGAAGCATTTTTATGATATAAACAGGCCAGACTAAAGTCTTGACGTTGAAGTAAATCTCGCTGAGCCTTCTTGAGACAACATTAACAAGTAAACTGAAGCAAATTTACAGTGACCTCGACTCTTGACCCCTAAACTCTTATCAAGAACAGGTTGAAACATGAGGCAAGTAGAATTAAAACTATTCTGTCTCAAAGAAAGCATTGATTCTTAAAGAGGCGGACACTGCGTTGCTTTTATTCTTTTATTGTTATATTTTATTCTTATAATTGTGTAGCTCATTTAGTTTTTTCTAATGATTTTCTTAATTCAGGATAAAGTGAACAGAAGCGTCCTCTTCCCCTCACTCTCCAAAAACACTGATGTTTAGCTAATGAACAGGACGGCAGCGCTGGAGGAGCGCACATCAAAGACTGCAGCTGACTGAGCTGAACAGACAAATTGTTTGAGCTCATGGGTTCGGAAATAATGAAACGCTGCAGAGGGTGGGAGAGTGCGGAGCAGTTACAACAAAAATGTTGTCACATGGCCCGCGCTCTCGCCTGGCCCTCGTCTCGGTGTGAAGCGTGTGAGGCTTCGGGGCGGCAGCCACCTGCGGCTGAGTCAGTACCAGGAGAGAAAAGTTCGTGTTTCAGTCATGAAGTGGCAGGGTGGTCTTTTTGAATCAGAGGATATGGTGAAGTCCAATTTTTGTTTGATTTATTCGCATGACCAGAGATTGAAAGTTTATTTTATTGTCAGTACAAGCAGAACAGTGTTTACACAAACTTGGTTCAGCAGCTGTTCTTAGGCTTTAGATATGTTGCCTAACAGAGGATGTTTCCCAGCGTGCCATGAATTTTTGATCTTTTACCGTCCAACGTAAGAACTCATAATCAATTTACAACTGTCATAATCGATTTTAATGATGATAACAAGGGACCAAACAAACACTGCAGCACTTTACAGATTGTTTTCACAGCTTTATTTAAGATAAACAATGCTGTTGAGAAACCTGTGAGTTAATAACAACTGTTAATCAATGGTAGAGAAAGTTGTTGGCCAAAAGGGTTTGATTTCCGCCCTGCAGATACAAATACTGGAGTTCTTGGGCAAGAAAGAGAGATGCAAATTAATCCAGCTACTGCGTCATTTCATATGGAAATAGTTGTTGAATACCTGATAATTCATCCAAGCCAGTCCAATCCAACCCACTTTTTTATACAGCACTTTTTAAAATACGACAAGGTTTACCAAAATGCTGCACAGTGACTACAAAGCAATAATAAAATAGGTTAAGTAAGATAAATAAAACTAACATTAAAAGACTAATTATAAACAGCTAATGTAAGAAGAAAAAACACATAAAACTCTCCTGTTAATTAAAGTTTTAAGGCAAGGTTTTAAAGCAGGTAGGGTGCAGGAATTTCTGCTTTCAGGAGCTAAGTTGCTCCATAATTTAGGGACCACAGTAGAAAAGAAATCTGATTCTGAATCTGAATCTGTAACAGAAAAGGTGAAAATCCATTGAAAGGATTAAAAATAAACAATAAAATTTTAAAATGGATCCCAACATGAACACAAAGCAGCCTCCATCAGTGTAAATGTGGTGTGGTGTGGAGGGGGTAAGTGTGACCTGAGGCATAAAGCCAGACGACTCAAAAAGTGCCATTCGAGCTCAAGTCATGCACAGTAAAAAACAAAATAATTAAATAAAAGTGTTCAACTTGCTCATGATGAACTTGCTGGTAAACATGGCCAAGTGTTTAACAGATGAAGACGGACATTTCAAAATGTGAAGTGAAGACGGGAATACTGCCAAGTGGGTTTTGTGAACTTTTGACAGAATCTAAATACAGAAAATATTTGATTAGGGCAATACAATCAATCAATCAATCAATCAATCAATCAATCAATCAATCAATCAATCAATCAATCAATCAATCAATCAATCAATCAATCAATCAATCAATCAATCAATCAATCAATCAATCAATCAATCAATCTTTATTTGTATAGCGCCAATTCATAACAAGTGTTATCTCAAGACACTTAACAAAAGAGCACAAAACTCTTTATTTATGGATACACATATATGCATTTATATATACATATAAAAACACACATATACAAATATATACATCCAACACCCAACATGAATCCATATAGCCAATCATGAATCCCTCCATCATGGCAGCAAGAAAAAACCTTCTGTTAAGCAGCAGGAAATTTTGAATGTGGATCCCAGTCTCATGATGAACAGCAAATCCACGATGCTGTGTTGGGTGTGAGGGCAAAGGAAGGGAGGTAAGAGGAGACAAGTGGACTAAAGTAAGAGCTAAAGTTAGTGACAGATCCATGAACCATAGACCTGACATCATCATATTTAGAGGTTAGCCTCTTGAGATGCTACATCTCGTTTTCAGGAGGGTTGTGGTGATCATTTTATAGAAGTATAATCAATGATAGTCAAACTGAAAACAAGAATTTATGGTAGTGACAAACTCATGGGAGCCCAAACCACACGTGCATCCCTACCATATTTGTCTCTGTTAAGTACGATGTTCATTCATTGATTGGTAGGGCATTTTTTTAAATTTCCTTAAAAGTTGCAATTTAGAGAAATGAGGTTTGTGACTAACAGTGATGAAATGTTGATAGACAGTGGAACAGGACAAAGAAATCCCCAGTATGTCTGCAAACATTATTAAAATCCTTATCTTCCATTGTTTCTTGCTTTACCTCTTAGTGATGCTAACACAGCATGTTTGAAATTCAGCCCCTAATGGTGTGATGAAGTAAACACATTTACAGCCTTGTTTAGAAGAGCTATGTACACACAACACAGGGTTGATTTGTGTTTTTTTTTAGTTTCTTGCCCTTTTCAGTCTTTTATGGATATTTGTAATGTATTGTTGGACGTGTGACTGACATGGCTACAAGCTCTCGATTAGCAGTGTGGCAGTTTTGTGCCTGAATGTATTAAATGATTGGGGTTCCTTTAGTTCTTGGTGAATGGTAAAGCACTAAAAGCGGCCTGTTCTGAGCAGGGCTGAAACAAAAGGGTTCACAGATGTGCCAAAACCGAGTCAGAGAGAAGTTTAAGAAAGTTAGAAAGAAAGTTAAAAACAATGATCTGTAGACATATGCTGGAAGAGTAAACCTGTTGAAAAGGAGTAAAGTACAGAACCTATAATATTCTCTATGTTCTCTTTTGCCCTGAATCTAAAACTAAAGGACACGTCATTACAACATACAGACATCTGTTTGTCATATTACACCAATTTGATGTATATACACGGAGTAACTGCACTCAGACCCACTTAGGCCTGGAGCAATGTAAATGCTGACCATCAGGGAGGACTTGGGGAGGCGGGACAGTTCTGCCTTGGCATGGTATGGGGTTACTGGGCCTAATGTGAGTTCATCCTCATCCAGAGTATATTAGATTTGACTGTTTAAAATTTCATGACGACAAATTCAAACCAATATAGTTTAGGAATGTGCTGGGGGCACAGCTGTTTTTCTGGAGAGAGGCTGTAAAAATCTTCAGCTTCTTTTGGATTTGATGCCTTTGTTTCTCAGGTTTTCCCCTCAAACAAGTCACTAAATGAAGGAGCAAACAGGAACATTTTTAAGTGTGTACTTATCTGAAATATGTAAAGTTTAAATCTATGAATAAAGACAAACAGACAAATTATCCCATAACTTTTATTTCAGGTTAAAATGGTGTATATGACATGAAAACACCTTCAATGGGAGTTTTAAGCTGTTTCTCTGCATTATTTAAGCCATTTGTGTGGATGTTTTACTGCTGTGAAGAAGCATTTACGTAATGTACCTACAAAAAGGCCAAAGAGGAAAGACGATGTATGGACACACAACACGTATCACATTAGCCTGGACATTTTGACTTGTTTGTAGTGTTGATCTGTATCTCTGAGAGGCGGGCCAGCATGACAAAACCTCTTTTGTGCGCTGATTCCTCCGAGACCAGGAGCAGAGACAATGACGGTTTTCATCGATGAGCCTCATTGTTACTCTATCTGTCACTGAGGACCATTCAGAGATCCCATCCTCTGTGCTGTGTTCCCAGCTCGCTCTTTTCTGCCACCGTGGAAATGCTCGCTGCATCTCTCTCTGCTGAGTCAGAAAGTTTCTCGGAGACACTTTGAAGAAAAGCACTGAGAGAAGCAGATCTTATTGCACAATGTGAAATTAAACTAGGAAGATCGAGTGCTTCTCTCTGGGGCATAATAAATAAGCCACAAACATACAGATTGTGTAGTAAGAAGATATTCACAGAGTCGGTCGTTCTTGGACAGCCACGGCTGCAACAGTCACCTTTAAATATAAGAACATGCCAAGGGGCAGGGGGCAGTCAGTTACATGGTCTCACATTCAAAGTTGTGAGTTTTTCTTATGGATCAGTGTCTAATTGGCCTCATTGGCACGCCACAGGCTCTGATCAGAATGGGTGGGCACCCTTCTTACAGGGGCCACAACAGGGGAGACCCCCACATACCCCCTGCATTGTTCTGCAGTGCTGGAGCAGATATAATCTTCAGTGAATTTTAATCCCTGCAAAACAATGCAGTGCTCCCTGGGAAATGTCCACAGGGTATATAAAAGGAAACAACAACACTGAGTTGAATACAGTCGGGCGTGGAGCTACAACTTCATGTGTGCCAGAAAGAAATATGCAAGAAGTGTCTTCAGGATGATCAAATTCTTTTACTCGGCGAAGCTGCTCAAAAACCGAGTTCATCAAGCTGCCATTAACGCACGCTAATTAGAAACCAATATGTGGTTTACATGTGCATGGACAGTATAAGTGCAGTGATCGGTAAAGAGGGAGGACTGAGGTTGCTTTTGAGGGAATGTGGTTTGTAGAGCCTTTTAAAGAAAGGATGAAGATGAGGCCCAAAAACATTTACAGCTGAACAGATGTGTCAAAATCCTCAAAGACACATGAGTCTTCCTAATAGGGCATGAATGTTTCAGTAATATTCAGGATTTCATTAAAATTCATGAAGGTTATTAATGGAAAATCTACATCATTTAAAGTCAGAACTAAACAGATAGTTGGCACGTTGACAAGGATGCTCATTGGCACTGGCACCGTGGTGTGGCCTCCTTGGGTAAAGAAAACTCACACAGCTGGGTAGAATGTCATGAACATTTCTGGGGCAGCCCTGCTGTATTATAAAAGCACTTCTATGCACAGGACGGAAAGTCTTTGGGATTTTGTCAAACAATGCTTATTGTGAACACGGTTGTGATTTTGAACATACTCCAGCTGCCACAAACCTGAGTTAAAGGAAATATGGGCAGGTGTCAGAGGAGAGGCTATTCAAGAAAAGTTGTTCGGACTCTCTTGCACAATAAAAGTCACTAGCAGCTTTTGGTTTGCAGAGCAGACTTTTGATGGTTGCCATCTCTGAGATGGCATTTTTAAAAAATTTCATTCAACCATAGTTACAGGCAAAGAGCTGAAGTGGGCCCTCTGCTTCCTCGCTTACAACTTTGATCATTCAATCGGTATTTGTATATCACCAGCTACTAACCATTGCTATCTCAAGGCACTTTACAATATAGCAGGCTGAGGACATACTCTCCACTTTATAGATATATCAGAATCAGAATCAGAATCTTTTTATTGTCCCATGGAGGGAAATTAGTTTTGCAGCAGGGCACACAAAAGACAAGGTAACAACAACAAGGTTAAAAAACATAAAAGTTATAAAACATAAAAATACACAAAAACATTAAAAGTTTAGTTCAGAGCTCATACCAAAATGGAAAAATTACTACCAAGCAATCTAAAAGTGCAATGTGCAGATGTGTAAATGAGCAATAAATATATACAAATACACAATATAATTAATACATTTGTATAAACACATACATACATCCAGAGATGAATCCATCTAGGAAGAGATAAAGGGATTAAAATCACATTTGTCTCTGCTGAATACAGACTCAATCAATCAATCTTTATATAAAAGAGGGTCCCCATGTCTATATGGCTATATTGTAACATAGTAACCCTGGATGTTTAATCCATACAGCCATGGATGGAGAAATTAATCTAAAATGAAAATGGATATCTATGATGAATATAATCTGGAGAGGAATAATGTAGATAAATATAGCAGCATCTACTTTTGTAGCTGAACTGCCATTAAAGTTGGTTGAACTGGTCTTAAAGTATGATTTTGTGTTAAATTATGCCATTTCTGTTGATGGTTGATGCAGGATAGAGAACATGGAGTTAAGCAGGTCAAACATGACTGTTTGTCAAAGTCATACTAATCTGCAGACCATTACCCAAGTCCCTCCGATCCGTGTCCCAAGCAAGTCTCGAGTCATTTGATCCGAGTCTCAAGCAAGTCCCAAGTTTTTTCTGTTGTGGGCGAGTCGAGTCGAGTCACAGGTTTGTCAAGTCAAGTCGAGTTGAGTCAGAGGTTATGACGGGTCGAGTCCCTCACCATTGTTCCCCAGTCCACCCAAAAGCACTCAGATTTTTATCTTGAAGAGAGAAACCTTATCTTCCCACACATACACTCTCTTTACTAATGTTAGCTTTGCCAGCTTCATATTGACCACAGGTCGGGCTAACGTTCCTGCCATATTAACCTATGGCAGGAACGTTAGCTACCTGGCTAACGTTTGCAGGTTTCACTTACTTGGCCTCATGTGACCTCAGGTGGACGATAAAGTTCGATGTTGTGCCCTCTTTTTCACTTATCGAAGCGTTGCAGTTCGTGCACTTGGTGTGTCCTCGTTTTCCATCTGATTGCACAGAAGACATAGTGGTTGCCAATTTGAAACCCGCATCCCACGCATCCTGCCCACTGATCATCACTGTAGCAGAAGCAGGTGTGTGGTATGTGTGTAGTACTGTGTCGAGTGTGGGACAATAATAGGTGACGGACAAGTGTACTGTGAATGGAGCATCAATAAAGTGAACCTGAAAGGAAAGAGCGGCGTATATCTCCTGTCTGGCTCCTCATATAAGCCTGAGTGTGTGCAATTTTCCGAATCATGTTGTCTCAAGTCAGGTCGAGTCTGGAGACATTTTCTCTTGAGTCAGAGTCGAGTCTCGAGCTTTTACCTACCGAGTCCGAGTCGAGTTGCAAGTCGTCTCATTATCGGCTCAAGTCGCCTCAAGTCCGAGTCCCTGTGACTCGAGTCCAATTGTCTGCTAATCTGTGTGCTGTTGCCAAACTGCCATGTATTTTATTTTGTTCATCTCTCTGAAGTCAATACCAGGAACTGTAATGATGATAGAATGGGGCAAAAGGAAAAGCCAAATATTTGTAATTGTAGTTACTGAAGCTTCGTGAGTCCACAGCAGTCGGCGGCCTGCACCAAGGCCTTCTACACAGAGGATCCCAGCTGGATCACCTACACCCCTGGACCTACAGATCTAATCCTTGATACTGCTGTGACAGATGAGCTCTATACTGTCACCCGTACAGTGTGTCTTACTAAAAAAGAACTGTTAAAACCAAACATGATTCTTAACCCAGGCTAAAACCATGTTTATTTCCTTCTCACAGTTGACATTTTAAATGGGGCTTCATAAGACTCCTGGGGCTTTTTGTGCTAGCCTCATGAAGACATTTGGGAAACTACATTTTCTGCACTTTTGCGCTAACTTAAAGTTTAAATTGAACATTGCCACTTTTGCCTCAGTCCAAGTTTTGAGTTCTTACTCCACCTGAAGTAAAATGTCAAAGTCATCATTTCAGAAGATTAAATAACTCATCAGGGTTCATCTTCTGTAAACAATGAATGTCCATCCCTGATTTCAAAGCAAACAGTCTGGAACTTGTTGATAGTTAAGTCAAGATTGTCTGACATTGCAATCCAGACAAATAGAGGACTTTAAAAAATGACATAAGAATTTTAACATCTTTCATTTCCAGGGACGTCTGTCTGCGGCCTTCTGCGTCTGCTGTTGTTATTTTTAGACTTTAACTTCTGTTTCTTTCACCTGCCTCCATCTGTCAGTCTGCGACTACAACAAGATCTAAAGTGACGGGGCAAACGATCGGCAGCTCCCTCTGCGTGCTGCCCATGAACAGCTGGACCCGGTCGTGTGGATGAAGTCTGACCGACCGTCCACTCTCTCTGCTCTGCTACCACCGACTGCGTGCACGTGACGGCGCCCGTCATGTGACTGCTGCCTGTCTGCCTCAGTGTCAGGGCTCAGCGGCCTGCAGACCACCACGGGAGGCTGCTGTTGTTAGTTCCGAGCCTGTGGAGCAGATGAGGGGCTGTAAAAGCTCACCTCACATCAAGCCCCCCTCTCAGCTCATTATGAGTCAGGTAGTTTGTGTTTTACAGTGTTTTATCATCTGTTTAGCTCTGATTTGTGTCCGCAGCCTGTCTCCTCTTTGGTCTTTTATCTTGGAGCGAGTCTCCTGACGGGGACGGATGAGCCTGTCACACTCAGCTGTGTGGCTCCATGATGAATCACCAGGACTCGGCCTTACAGTCAGGACATGTGCTTTTGTTACAACAACATCAGCACAGACTTTACATATCTGATTTATAGCCGGGATTTACTGCAGGGGGCAGACAGAGCATTTGTAGATCTAAGGTAGAGAAGCTCACGTTGTCATGAGTACAGCTTTGTTAATTACATGAATTACACCGTCGTCATTGATAAGAATCATGCTTTTTAACACCTCTATCCTTTAAAGGCAAATGTTAAACATCATCCACCTAAAGAAGAGAGAAATGCTCCCCTGCCTAACTTAAGATGGATTTTAAATGTTTGCACACATCAGGATTTTTTAAATCTGAAGGGATTTTTATCTGTTAGAGACCCCACACATGAAGATAAACAATCAGGGGGATTCAGCAGTTTTGTTTGTGGTGTGCTCGGATAATCTCAACACAGCACACCACACACATAATGATTCTGTTCCATCACCGACCTACAATCTAGTCCTCCACGATAGAAATCTGGATCAACCATGATGTAACAAAAACAAAGAAGAAATAACAACATAGCAGCAACTGGAAAACACAACACACAACATTGAAAAGGACATAGAGGAGAGAATTTTTGAAGGAAAAATTCTGAACTAAAAAAAAAGAAAAGACTGGAAAAAAACAAAGTGAGCACATGAGCATGTCTTACATTTTTGAGGTCCACTGGACTTTATGTTTCAGGTCGTCTGTGCATGTTTTTATTTATGTATTTATTTATGCCAGTCAGCTCACTTCTTGATTGGCTACATTCAGTTCAACATCACAGTTCACAGAGTCATGACTGGAGAGGTGTCAGCTTTCCACTCACATGAAGATTTCAGTTGTAAAAATTAAACAAGTTTAATGTTTACGATTGTCGGTCCAACCTTTTTTGGAGCCAATTATCTAGATAAATTCACTGTCAACACACCTCAGACCACAGGGTAATCTTATAAGGCAATCTTGTAAGACAGAAGATGATTTGGCATTTGCTATCCTTGTTGGGGAAGGGGGAAAGTGGGACAAAAACAGTCCCAATTATCTCTATGTGTGTACCCTGCTTAACAGAGCTTGTCGCTGCTGAACATTGTAGAAATATATTTAGAAATCACTTAATGCATGCCATACAAAGCAGACGTCTATGCAATTTCACAAAGTGCAGCTACAGTTGGTCTCAGTGTTCAAAAAGATGGCTGTCCCTACAGGGCCACCTCAAGTTGAACAACAGAAGTCCAAGTGCTGTGGAGGAGGCAGCTGGAGCACACAGACAGGAACACAGAGAGTGAATGTAAGCAGAGGCCAATTATTTCTGACATTTAAAAATGTTGGAAATGTTTAAGCAGACGTAAAATTTTTCGTCATACCTCGACAAACATAAGCGTTGCCTAGATGTTATTAACTCAGTCCTGCATGGCCTGACATAGCTCAGCATGGCTCATTGTTATGTTAAAAGCTGGCCAAAACGTCAGCGTGTGAATGCAGCTGTAAAACTGAATGAGGCATAAACAATGAAATGTAATTTAGATATGCCTGAAAATATATTGAACTTGTTTACTGGTCTTCTGCAGCCATCCTGTCATAGTTTGTCAATGTTTGAGACATATTCCGAGAATGGCAGTGAGCAGACCAATCACAGGGCCTGCTTTCAGGATTACAGGGTCATAAAGTTACATGCCAATATTTAACTGTGTCAGCCTATGTGTAGACCTCAGTGTTTGAAATAGGCCGCATAAGTAATGGCATAGCTACAACACAGAACATGCTTAAGGAATATATATGTCAGATTAAATAGTAGGTTTATCCAGATCAAATATCTGGCTCCAGATTCAAGGGTGATTTTTAGTTAATGAGTATCTGCAGTAGTTTCATGCTGTTTTTAATGTTTGTGTTACTGTAACAAAGTTAAGTAAACAAAATACTAATATGCACTCATCTGATTAATGTTAACCAAATCCATTACTCTGAATATCATCTTACTGATAGTAGTGAAAATATTGTTGTGAAAAGCATTTCCACTCAGCTAACATGTTAGCCTCAGGACTGCTACTGATACACCACAAAAAAATGTAAAACCAGAAGATGTCTTTCTTTGTCAGAGTGGCTCTGAATGTAATAAAAAACTGTACTGATTCTTTAAGCTTGTACCTGTTACATTAATGTGATGACTGTAATGAAGGTCCCATGCCAAAGTGCTTCAGCCCCATGAAAACAATGTTCTTAAAGCTACACGGATCGCTGCAGTTATAATCCCTGTCATGCATATTCCTAAATCCATTTGTTTTTAAACACATAAACACAAATGAATTACTTTCTAATGCACAGAGGGGGAAAACAGAGAGTGGGAAAAAATGGTGGAACCTCCAGCTTATTTTTGCTCCAGGGCCCCATGGAGAGTTAATCCAGAGTTAAGCCTATTGATACACAAGCTAAGGGATTTTTAAACAAGTTGATCTGACAATATATTTGAATTAATCCATGGTTAAAGGTCATTTTGTTTCTTTTTAGTGGTTAAAATTAATCCAAAAACCAAAACAAACTGAATTAAATGATATTGTAAAGGGTTGTGGAACAACAATAGTTCTGAAACAACAGTGAGAGAAGGTTAGAGTCAGGTCCTCTTTCCTTACTCCTTCTTTTTGTCATTGAAGTTTTTTGCCAAAGGTCAGGGGTACAATGTTTTTAGTTGTCTACTATCCTTACCTCTGCCTGCCCTTCCCTTTTGCAAATGCAATCTCTCAAAAACCCATTGAGGATTTTTTCGGTCAGACTTTTCCCAAATGCCCTCCTAGTTTATAGAAAACCCTTTATTTTTTTAATATTCTAATTTTAAACAATAAAATGCAATAATTAACTATTAGGCCATAAGTCAAAGGTTAAAATCACTGGGAATCACTTTCCCTTGTGAATTATGGATGCATTTGTTTAATTTTCTAGGTAATTGGTCAAAAGTCAGGGCCATGGAGTCCCATTTCATTCCTTGCCTTGGAGTAGGACTTTAATGAAAGTGTTCTTTAAACCTTTTATGAATGTTTCTGACTTAGTTATATGTTTTCATCCACTTGTGAATTCGTGTAAGCTTTTTGGTTTGTTAGTTTGCCAAAAACTTTCAAGTAACTTATTAAAAAGTTGTTCTTATTTTGGTTGAGGTCAAAATTAGGATCCAGGCATTTCTCCACATTTTTGTTAAAGACTCAATAAGTTCTCAAGAGATTTGATGACATTTTCAGGGAATGTTGCTCATGGCACAAGGAAGAAACGATTCGATTTTGGTCATGATTCAGATCAAGGTGTGGACTCAGGATTTTTTCAAAGATATATAATACCTTTGACATTTGATATCTATAGATATTAGATGTCAAAGGTTAAGGTCATGGGTTCTCATGATCATGAGGGAGAGGAGAGAACTTCCTACTGCATCTAATGGCCCTTTTCCATTATACCTACTCTACTCTACTCGACTCTACCGGCTCTACTCTACTCCCCTTGTGCTGATTTCCCATTAGCCCCAGTCGCCTGCCCATCGGGGTGCAGTGTCGCTGTAAACAGCTGAGCGGCACTGCGGTGACGTCATTTTGAGCGTGACACAACAATCTGTGGCTTTTTGTCACAAACCGGGTAAAAAAGGAAAGCAGAAGAAGGCTGCAGGTGGCAAGAAGAAATACTCCTTGAGAAGCACAGGAGAGTTTTGGAAGCTATACAACAGAATGAAGCCGAGGACGAGAGCAATCGAGCTGCAAAGGAAAGACGTATGAGGGTAAGCAGGGCTTGACATTAAAACCCGCCAACCCGCCAATTGCGGGTGGATTTCGGCAGTGGCTGGTAACACCGCCGCTCCCACTAGCCACTTTGGCGGGTTGAATTTTATGTACACGTTTAATTGTAGTTTTCTCAAACGGCATCTGAAATAATGAACCAATTGCAATAAAATACCACGACACTACAATTCCCATGAGGACTGCCTGCATAAAGTGTTTGCTCATCATTGGTCCATTCGTGGAAGCCTTTGCGACGTCACTGCTGACAGGGGATCAGGTCAGACTCGGGTCAAAAGATAAGTGGAGGAGCGATGTGGCGGCATTTCCAAGGAGTTACGAGACCCGGAGAGAAACAAGAGAAACCAAACAAAAGAAAACCCGATGAACCGAAGGATGAGGAGGCGAAAAAGAAAAGATTTTTTAATGAAAAATGGAAGACAGGTCGAGAATGGCTGGTGTATGACCTGGGAGAGAAGGTGATGTTCTGCTCTGACTGTCGGACAGGTCCTCAGGTATTCAGCTCTGATAAAGTTGTGTGTAACATTGTGCTCCTTTCATATGAAAATATGCAGTATATTAAGACAAAGTAATTAAAATAGTAGTTTGTTATTGCTTATAATAAAATGGTAAAGGGGTACAGAAGATTAATTAAACGGATAAAAACTCAGCAAGAGACACTGTCTGCTTAAATATTTATTAACGATTGTAATCAGAAAATCATTTCTTTTTTCATGAGAATGACAATGAAGGAGAAGTCAATTAAATTTCCTCAGGGCTTTCATTGATGTAGTCTTGTTTAAGTGTGCATAGGGGTCATTTACATTTAAAGAGGTTGTAAATCTTTTTTAAGTGAACTTTAGCATGTCATCATCGGCTTTAATCACATTGAACATAATAATCCAATAACAAATTATGGCTAGTGAAAATACTGAGTGGCTAGTAACTCTTGGAAACCACTAGCCACAGTGGCTGATGAGCAAAAAAGTTAATGTCAAGCCCTGAGGGTAAGCTAATGATAGCTACCGCTAGCATGCTAGGTCATTGCGCTCATGACTCATTGATGATGACGTTGTCTGACCAATCAGTAGCCGGCAGTCGGTGACGTCATCTTTCAGTATCGACTCAGCTCGCTTGGAACCAGAGCGAAGTAGGCACTAAAACTAGCTTGTTTTAGGAGGTACCGGGCTAGTGGAAACACGCTGCAAATCAAGCAGGGCCGAGTAGAGTAGAGAAGGGCCAAGGCGTGCCAGTGGAAAAGGGCCATAATCTTCTTAGGGGCCATTTACACGAGGCCTAACACGGTCAAATCCCATTGCATCTCTGCCTCCTGTTTACATGGAAAAGGTACCTGGAGTGCTTAAATCCGCAAACTTTTGAAACCAGGCTCCACAGTGGAGTGTTTAATAGGCTGTCCATGCAGTGCCGTGTAAACCCATACCAGAGCGTTTCAGGGTGAAATGCTGATGTCACAGCTTTCGCAGTACTCTGTGACATGAAGGAACAACATCAGCTTCAGCCGTCTACCGAGTAATGTGTGTGCCACCTACGGTGCTCGGTTTGTTATCCAGAAAAAACTATCCAGCTGAACTGATTTGTTGTCCAGAAAAGAAACTCCTGCATCTTTGTGTGTCCACTTACCGTTGTTGTTTGTAAAAAATGTTTTTCTTCTTCGTACGTGTGTTGTAGCAGCACTGCCTCTCGGCAAACTTACACCGCCATCTACTGAACCAGTAGGCATACAACAGCGGTTTCATTTGTCTCCAGCATCTCCATCTGAATGCGATCGGCTTTGAATACGCAAAGGAAAAATCTTTGTGTTTCAAGTCAGAGAGTGTCTGTGTAAACGTAGCCTTAGTGACCATATGGAGCTCATACAACCTTCCTTCAAAAATACTGAACTATCCCTTTAAGGTCTTGGGCTTACATCCATGCCTAGCTTATTCATTTTCATCAATAATGCTACCACAAAAATCACTCTAGCCCTTTCTCTTGGCCCACCACTGTGCTTACACAGCCCGGCCTTGTATACCTTGCAGAGGCATAAAACTACCAGGCTGTAGAATTACTTTTTCTTACACAAAGGTTTCCTGACTGACCACTTGACTTCTTAATCATCGATTCTCTCGTCGAAAACAGAGGCACTTTAGACTTCATTAAACACAGCCACGATCATACACAGAACCAGCACTCACAAAAGCAGACGGAGACAAAAGACAGAGAGGAGCTCCATTGTTCCGACACAACACAGTCGTGTGTTGTGTGAGAGGCGAGGATGAGGTGAAGCACAACTCACGTCAAATCGAATAAATTACTTTCAACAAGCCGGGTCGGGGGGCTGCGGGGGGCCCATTTAGGAGCTTTTAAAGTTGAACAGCGTGAAGTCTTAATTACTGAGACTTAACACTGGCCAGCGCTGCGCTCATGCTGCGATGGTCAGGAGTTGGAGGCTGCTGCCCCCGCCGGCTTCAGAGGAAGGAGTGAAGACTGAAAGCTGAAGATAAAACAGAACATTTTAACCATCTCTGACAGCAGGAGGGGAAAAAACTTTAATGTAGCAGTATGGGCCTCATCCTCTCCTCCACTTGGTGTGCTGTGATAAGATGGATTTCCAACAAATTAACTTTTTCCCTCTTTCTTTTATCCCTGCTGTCTGATTGAGCCTTCATGCACACTCAGGTTTATTGGCAGTAATGATCCCAGGCTGCTCCCCGCTGACCAATCACATGTTGGTGCTTGCTCTCCAGATGAAGAGGGGGGAGGGGTCCGATACTTGGAAAAGGAGCAGAGGTGGCGTGAAGCTCTGGTCCCATTAGTGAGATGGTGTGATGGTGTGAACGGGAATAAGGATATACATGCTAACTTTTGACCCTCTCTTTACAAGGTGTCATGCTTCACATGTGCTTTAGCTTTGGCTTCTGTATAGAGATCAGACTAAGATTAGGCAGAGCACATGAGGATGTTGCACGCAAAGTAAAACTGTATTTTTCTTTTTTGGACCAAGCACAAAATGCTTATGAGAACATTTAAGAGCCCATATTATGCTTTATTGAGTTTAATAATCCCTGCAGTGAGTTTATCATGTCTTCTGCTTGATATAGTGGAATAAAGTTTCCGCTATTAGGATATCTCCCATTTCCCGTATTTATTGCACCAGTAGCTGCTTGAAAAGGCTCCATGGAAGTACAGCCTTGGATCAGAAAAAGAACTGCAGTGGTTGATAGTTTTTACACCTGATAAGCAAAGGGGAAACTTATTAGGCCTACTGACCTCGACCTTTAGTCCAAAATCTATTCAGTTCATCCTCGAGCTGGAGTTGGCCTTTGGGCAAAGTTTGATAAAAAGTCCTTCAAGTATTCTCAGGATATCATGCTCACAGTGAAGGGATAAACATCAGGCTAGTTGACCTTGACTTTTTATCCATAAGATCCCATAATAACAGTTTTGAAGTCCAAGTGGAAATCTGGGAAAGGCTAAAAGACAGTTCATTCTTCTATCCCTCCTCTCACCCTGCTCATGGACTTTTTGAACTGTTCCCATGCACCTCAAAGCTCTGCGTACCAGGACGAGCGGGCACAGGAGCAGTTTCTTTCAATCCGCAGTCACCACGTTAAACAGTTCATAGCTGCACTGTTCATTTGCACAGCTATACTCTCCTCCCATCGGTGTAAAATATTCCCAGATGTCCCAGATTTGTATATACACTGCATTTGTTAAGAATAATTTTCATGATATTAATTTTTATTTTATTCCCTGTTTTATATTTACTTTAATTTATGTACTTCCATGAGCTGCAATTCCATCAAGCAGTCTGATTTAGTGTCTCATGCCTTTACACCCAAATCAGGAGAAAAGGGTACCAAAGTAACCTATCCTTGGCAAGCGTACCAATCAGAAGCTGAAGGGTGGAGCTGCAGTCCATTGATTGGTCACAAATATCGTCAATTCTTATGTAACATCAGCTAAAACAAAAATAAGTATCTGAAGACAAAGAAAAGGATTGCTCCCTGGACTCAACAGTTTGTTTGAGGTGCTCTTTGGAAAGGGATTCAAAAAGTCCTTAAAAACAAAAAGAAGAGACTCCAAGGCACTCTCTTTATACTATTAAAATGCCTTTATTTTAACGGCATGGACCATGCCGTTAAAAATAAAGGCATTTTAATAGTATAAAGAGAGTGCCTTGGAGTCTCTTCTTCTTGTTTTCAAGAAAAATAAGTATCTATTGTTGCTCTTTATTAAAAGTTGCATTCAACTCCAGACTGCTTCGCTGTGTGGTGTTTCTGTGATGCCACACATTTATGTAGCTGGCCCACCCCTCTCTTACCTGCTCACATTCCTACACACGAGTGAAGCGCGAACAAGACCAGAGCTAACCGCTCCAAACAGTGTCCCTGAGACATCCCATCCACAAGGAAGAGATGCAAAGGGGCACATTTACCTTGCCTTATAACCCCTAGCTTCCAAAATCTCATAAATTCTATCCATCAGAGTTGACATTTTGCAATATTAAAAGACAATCCCCCGAGGTATCCTTAAAATATTACTTCCAGAAGCAACATCATCCTTGATATGTGGTCATCTCATCCACTCTCTACCTTTGGTCAGAGTGGACATTTGGGCAGAAAGTCCTAAAAGCACTTTTGGGATACATCTATTACATTCACAAACAGATGATAACCCAGACATAACCCTAGATCTATCAAATCTAACATCCAATCCCAGAATCCAGTTCAGCCTGATTAGAGTGTTGAAATGGCTTTAGATAAATCCAAGAAAAGACTCTTCAAGTTTGCCCTGCTTAAAACATGTTTAAGCCAGCATGTAACATCAAATATTATCATGAGTTAAGATATTGTGTTAAATTACACACTTTTCTTTTCAATGCCGCTCAGGTCCTGTTCTGCATTTCTTTATGTGAAAGGTGTAAATTAATTGAGTCTGACTTTGTGTTTACTGCTCAGGTTTGCTGCCCTGGCCATCTCTCCCTTGTAAAGTAGATTAGTCATCTCCAGAGACATTCTGGTTGCATAAATGTTGCTAAATAACATCTTAAAATCCCAGGTTGTATTCCATTTTGTCCTTCTGCGTATTTGTAATTAGAACTATTAAGTTACAAAAGTTTTATTGAGCCCAAAATTCTCACCTGAATTGAACTTCAAATTTTCTGCACAGTCAGGTTTTTATTCCTCTCCTAATTAGCTGAGTATCCTGATGTCTCCTGCAGCGATATGCGATCAAGTGTCACGAGGCTTTCTTATTCTGGCAGACGTCTTTGTTTGTGCTTGTATAAAAACCTCCCCGGGCTGTCTTACCTTTAGAGGTCATGCTTTGGCCCCGCAGCAGCCGGGAGGATCATGGGTCTGGTAGCCATGACGGTACACTTTCATTTCAGCCAGCTAGTAATCCCACCATGCAATAAAACTGTCTGGGCCCTCAGTCTGGCTCCAGTCAGACCAACTTTACTCACAAAAATGTCCAACAACCCCCCCTCGATGTTATTAGAAGGAATGCAAATCTCGACATAGAAATTTAAAGCTCCTTTGTCTCTAAATTTGAGTTGTGATTAAACAGCTGTTTACCCGGAGAGTCAGCATTTCCAACACAAAGAGTCATGTGTTCTGTAATGAGGGAGTGCATCACAACCAAACCAAGACACCAACAAGGCCAGAGGTCACAGCGGTCCGGTCAGGCTGTGTTTATGTTGGCAGAGGACTTATAGCTGAGTGCAGAAAGTTTGTCTCTTGGTTTAGACATTATCTCATGTTGGTTTTGGTCAACTTTTCAAAACAAACAAGCTGCTCCTGCATGACCTCCGCGTGCCTTTTCTGTCTAAGAGGGATGCCAGCCTGAGCAGAGCTTACATGGCTCACTCATGTTTTGGGGCTGAGATGGGCACCTTAAAGCCACTTGAGGGCAGCAGACATCATACTATGAACATGGCATTAACATATCATCACTTTGTTGGTGCTCTGATTGGTCCACTGACACACCAATGGGAGAAACCCCTCCGATAACAACATTTGAAAGGCTTTTTTCTGTTAGACAAACTTTTAGTCAGGCTTAGTCCATGCAGTGCCACACAACTGAAATTAACTTGAGGCTAGTAGTGAGAAATTCCTTCATTGGGTCTGACTCTTTGGACAATCAAACATGGAAAATTTACTTGCCAACAATAAGAAACTAGAAAGCACTTGGGAGTGTAAGGGTCCGTCCTAAATGTGCCCCTTAGCCCTTGTCTTATCCCTCGGTTTTGCGCGTTCACGTCCAGTAAAGTGGTGTCCCAATTCTCTGTAGGGCTTAGGGGAAGGGATAAGACCAAGGGCTACACAGCGCTGGAAAAAAAGACAGACCTGGACCTCTCTTGAAATGAAGGCATAAGAGAATTACCCATAATACACCGCGCCTGCTGACACGAAGCAGAGCGGAGACCACAGGAAGTGCTTAATTATAAGTAGTTAATAAATCATCAAGTAAATATTAATAATGTTATAAGTTGTTGGTCACATTTTAAAATTTCTTTTTACAACAAGCTGGTTTTCATAGCCATGGCTACAGTTATTGTAAAATCTGCTTACATCATAGCCAGCGAGTGGCTTTGGGTGATGACGTAGCGGGAATCAAGTGGCGTCTTGTTTCTCAGAAGTGTGTTTTCACCCCTTCCCCTTGAAACAGTAAGATAAGGTGAAGGGGTAAGATGAAGGGGAAGGGCCAAGGGGTAGAATTGGGGTTCACCCTAAGTCTCTGCCAGCTCACATATTACTGTTACATCTATAAGCAATAGTTCCATGACAAAAAGATTCACTGACCATGAAAACTCACACCTTCCACTCGGTATCATGTTGTTATCATTATTAGGTAGACAGTGACTGGGTGAAAATGATCGTTAAACGGATAAATGAGCAGTTATCTTAATCACCACCAAAATCAAATAATTTTTAAGACAGGCCATTGCTAATATTTCCTGAAAGTTTCACCAAAATCTGTCCTGTAATTTTTGTCTAATCTTGCTCACAAACAAACACACAGACTCACATACAGTGTGCTGACAAAAACAGAACTTCCTTGCCAGAGGTAACAAAGCTAAAGATACACTTGAACTGAGTGGTGTGGTTTGGTTTAGCACACTTTGGTACTGTTTGGGGCAGAAACTGTGATCTCCTTTGTGTGTCCACTGCCAGCTGCACTCATACTTGGGGGCAGGGGTGTAAGATGGAAAATAAGTGCTGTGCCAGTTCTGTTTATTTCCTCTTCTGCAGCAATGGTGAGGACGATGTGAATCCCCATGCAGCAGTGTTTCATGCAAATAAGAGAAATAGAAAAGTTGATCATGGATGTTGTTTTTGTTTTACTTACTGTTGCATAGGACATGATGAGTCTTGCAAACAATCACCAGACTGCAGCATTTTTATATCCACCCACTGGGATCAGCTAAGCAACCCAGCAGAAGGTTAAAAAATGGGATACCAAGGATCAGTTATAGGGCACCTTTTCCCTGTAATTATGTACCATATCAAACCAAACTGTGATAGCTGTACATGTGCTTATCACCTAATTTGAAAGAAAAATGAGAGGTGGTGGTAATTACAAGTTGCTATAACATTACTTACTGATGTATCACTTATAATGTTAGCATAATGTAGTGTTGATGTTGTTATAGCGTGCTGCATCTTATTGCCCTCACATTTGTTGGTAACACATTACTATCACTGTTTTTATGAACAGCATTAGCATTACTAAAATAACAAGTTAAGTACTGCTTGTGTTTTTATTTAAATTGTTTATCTATTTGAGTAACCAGACAGAAAAACAAATCAAACGTTGCTCACGCAACACTCAAATGTTGTGAGTGCATTTATAAGACTAAAACCAAGATACTTCTTATACATTTATTCCTCTGTTCCCACTGTTAAGCAAAAAACCTATTAAACTAACATCAGTAAGCCACACCGTAACTCTGGGTGTTTCTTATGATTAACAAAACCACTGCAGCTTATTTTGAGTCGAGCCCAAACCCACCATCCTGCTGCTTCTCTAAATACTCACCAAATAAGTACATGAGTAAGATCCTCCAAAACAAGACTACAACAAACCTGTTCCAACATTTTAGCTTAACATACTGGCACACTAGCATATACTTAAGGGAATTAATGTAAGGTACTGTTGATACTGATGAATGTTTCTTTTAGAAAATCAAAATTTCTGGCAGATTCAAAGGGTAATGATGGTAACCTTAAGGCCAATTTGGAGTGCAAAAACCTCTTGTTCCTTGTCCACTGAAAACCGACCTTATGCAAAAAGTCCAATTAACACCCAAACTTAAATGTCAACTTTTAAAACAGATATTAACACATTCACAGAGTTAAGAGATTAACAGTAGCATGTCTTAATGGATCCACACTCCTCTAAATTGCTCTTTGCCTTTTGCTGAGTTGGTGAATGCTGAAAATGAGAGATGTCCCTGAGATTGTGCCAGTGTTAATGTACAACACATGGTTTAAGGATAAGGCTGCATGAATAAACATACCAGGTTACATAGAATTTATGAGTAGTATTTAGTATTTCATAAGTTATCTGAAAAACATGAATGTCAACCTATAGCGCCATAGGATATCATGAAACTTTCTGTGGTTGATCTTTGAAAACCAAGAATATTGCTCAAAATTCAATAAAACCCTTGTTTATATGATATTGAAGCAGTAAATGTTAACAAAACCAGGATATTATGGCTAAGTGGAAAAAAAATCAATTTGAAAAAGTGATACATTGTTAAATACAATTTTTATTCTGGACACTGCTGAACTGCTAAGTATATGCAGAACAGTGTCTGAAGACTGAAAGCAGAAATGTGAAACTTGATAATTTAATACAGATCTGTTTCATACTCTGTGGCCTGCGTCACTGAAACCTTACCTTCACTTATAACCTTATTTCCTGTCTGATATTCAAGGTTCATGTGACGGCTTTTATTTTTTCTGAACTCAAAGTGACCCCTTGCCTGACCCGAACCAAATGTTGTGATAAACAAGAACGGAGGGTCATATAAGGTAAGTTGAAGGTGGAATATGCTGGACCATACAAAACTGAGGAGAAAAAGATAGCCGTACTCTTCTGTTGATTTAGAGGAAGATGCCAGGAAAGATGTATCTTTATTAGATTTGTTACAGCGTAATTTAAAACACATCCAGTGATGTTTTATGTACAAACTTGTTTTGTTTCTTTTGTCCAATTATTCTGCAAAACTAAAGCAGCTGAGCCGTGACCCCTAAGTGGATTGTGGATCTGTTTTTAGTGGGTATAAAAGGTTGTCTCGAAGCACTCATAATTTACAAATGCCTCGCGATCTGGTTCAGTTTGGCTCAGCATGGCACGCGCTCACTGGTGTTTCCGGTACGGGTTAAGGATTAAAGCACCCCAATAACTTTACAGTGTCGTCACATTTTTTGGCCCCCCCTCTGAAGGGCAAGCAAACCAAACCGACACTAGAAGGTGGGGCTAAAAGCATGACCAGCTTGTTGATTGAGTTCCTCAATTTCAGAAAACATATTGAAGATCTCACAAACAAACTGTCTAAATATGCTGCCCTGTTTTTTAAGTTGATACATAACCTCCCACTCTCTGCACTTCTCATTCTGCACAAATCTTTATTCGAACCTTATTTACAATACTGCAATATTATATGGTGTAATACATTTCCAACTCACTTAAAAAAGCTTGAGATACTCAAAAAAAGCAGTCATACGTGCCTTAAAGGATAAGTTCGGTTTCTACAGCTTTCACATTGTTTATAGAATGAAGTCGAACAATATTCACCCAGAAGGCTTTCCTAATCCAAACAGTGCTTTGGGAGATATTTAGATCCAAAATCGAGCGGCGGACATCCATATAATGGTAGCACACAGGGCATACAGCGCCGCTCCTAAAACTGCATTAATCGTCCAAAAACTCATTCACCAAAATTTCACCAATATTTCATCATGGTCCGCTCGGGCTACTCCTCCATTACAGTCTGTGTCGCCCCAGACATGTTTTTGTGACTGTGCTGACCTCTGAACTGAAGAAGAAGAACGCTTGCCTCCGCGCATGCGCAATCCTCTCTGGAGAGCCTCCATGTCCTCCTTTCGATGAGCTCCTCATCTGTAAACTCTGGCTTGAAACTGTAAGGACACCCATCATATTCAAAGTTCTCCTCCATAACATCTTCATCCAATAGATATTCGTCCATTTTGCACAAAACTGGAAGAAGAAAGTTGTTGTGGAGCCGGCTGTCTTCCCCTGAAACAATGAGCCGCACTGCGCAGGCGTGGAGGCAAACGTTCTTCTTCTTCAGTTCAGAGGTCAGTACAGTCACACAACATGTTGTGAGTGACACAGACTGTCTTGGAGGAGTAGCGTGAGCTGACCATGATGGAATATTGGTGAAATGAATGAGTTTTTGGACGATTAATGCAGTTTTAGGAGCGGCGCTATACATGCCCCATGTGCTACCATTATATGGATGTCCGCCGCTCGATTTTGGATCTAAATATCTCCCAAAGCACTGTTTGGATCAGGAAAGCCTTCTGGGTGAGCATATTGTTCTACTTCATTCTATAAACAATGTGAAAGCTGAAGAAACCAAACTTGTCCTTTAACATGGTCTGAATTTCATGCTCCCACTAAGCAGATTTTCCACCGCTACAACCTTCTGAGGCTTAGTGAGTACAACTACCTACAGAAGGCCTGTGTAATGTACCAGACTGTCCACAAATTAAACCATAAACTATGTGACCTCATCCCAATCTGTGCTCCTCGGCACACCTATGCCACCAGGAATAAGAATCTAATTGCTGGAAAAAATTGAAGGCTAAAATGTACAAGCTTTAGCATTGTATGTAAAGGACCACAGATTTGGAACAAGCTTGATGTAACACTAAAAATGTCACATTCCATCTCCACCTTCAAGAAAAAATTAAAAATCCAACTTCTAGCAAGTATGTTTCATGTTTAATGTGCTGATCAATAATTATATGAATACCTATCTCTTTTGCATCTATTCACCTTTCTTAGCTAACACTGTTACCATACTTCGCATCAATTCAATGTAACCAGAATACTGAGATTGTCTATTGTTTATTGTATGTATTATGTATTTGTATGTTGTCCATGTTATGAGGATATACGTGTCACAATCTCAGCTTCAGCCTCAGAATCATCTGCAGCCTGTCACTCCCTGCTGCACTCTAATCAGCTCAAACTCAACTCACCTGTGTTCCTGCTCACAGCTGCACCTCGCCTGCTGCAATCAAGCCAGCTACTAAAGCCCCAGCTCCACTCTCAGTCCTTGTCAGAATGTCTTCACACTCATGCTGAGCACTCCAGACTTGTTTCCCGGATTGATCACCCGTTGCCGACAAGTTTCGTCCCAGACTTTGCCTCATACGCCTGACCCTCGGCTTGACTTCAAGGTATCAACTAGCTTCTGTCCTGCATTCACCCGCCTGTCTGAATCCCCGGCTATCGATCCTGTTCCTGTCTCCTGACGCCGAGTCCTGCCTGTCCTACGCTGTGCTATCCGCTTGGTAACTAATCCCAGCCTGTCTCCTGACGCCGAGTCCAGCCTGTCCTACGCTGTGCTATCCGTCTGGTAACTGATCCCTGCCTGTCCTCGACTACGTGAGTTGGCCTTAATCACTTCTCTGGTTGTTTCTGAATGCCTCTGCTCGTCTGTGAATGAGTCAAGCCTCCACCGCCTTCTCCTTTAAAGACTGTGTGAACTTCTGCCTGAACATCCCCTGTGTGGCTCAGTCAATAGAGCGCCCGTCAACGAAGCCTGCTGTCGCGGGTTCGATCCCCGCTCTAGCCACAGCCTATCTTCTCTTCAACTGTGTGAACCTCTGTTTTGGAACATCTCTGTGTGGCGCAGTTGAAAAGGCGCTCATCTTCAGAGCCTGCTGTCGCGGGTTCAACCCCCGCTCAAGCCGCAGCTTCCTCCTGAAAATACCGTGTGAGTCACTGCCTGTACATCTCCTGTGTGGCTCAGTCGAGAGAGCACCCGTTTACAGAGCCTGCTGTTGCGGGTTCGACCCCCGCTCAAGCCACAGCTTCCTCCTGAAAAGACCACGTGAGTCACTGCCTGTACATCTCCTGTGTGGCTCAGTCGAGAGAGCGCCCGTTTACAGAGCCTGCTGTCACGGGTTTGACCCCTGCTCAAGCCACAGCGTCTTTCCTATAAAACACCTTGTGAGCCTAGGTCTGCACGTCTCCTCCGTTGCTCACCTGAAAGAACACTCACCTGTCATTCCCAAGTGTGCGGGTTCAAACCCAGCTTTGAACTGTGCTTTGAATTACTGTCAAATAAAGACTGTTCGTTGTTCACATCCTACTGCTTGCTTCTGGGTCCTAACTGCAAATTGTGTCAATATGGCCAATATCCTATATTCATGGAAAACTGGGCCCCCTATTAAAAGCTTTAAATAGCTGCCTTGGGGTGACCCTTTGCACACCTGAGAAAAAAAAAAAGAACACATACTTGTTGTATACTCCAAGAATTGTATTTGTATCTTCTGGATGATGATGATGTGTAAATAAGGTAAGATAAACTAAACTTGATTGGTCACAAAATTAGTCAATTCTCTGCAGTGGAAATCCTCAAACATTTCACAGGTAAATGTTCAGCTGTGAACATCATGGAAGTCCAAATCAATCTCTTGCAGTGCAGCTGGATTCACCTGATTTTACATTTAGAATCAGGCAGATCTGTTTTACAACCAGATGGCATCCTTTAAAGATATAGGCTGCAGCAATGGATGCTGGGAGACAGGACATATTCAACATATCGATGAGATTCAGTGACTCAAAATATGGTCAACAAACACTAAGCTAGTCGTTTTGGTCACAATATTTCATTAAAGAGATTGGTCCTTAGGCTAAGCCAGTTATGACCCGCCGCTTTAAGGGATCAGTGTTAATATTGTCAATAATTTAATGAACAAAACAAACAAGAACAGTGATTTCTGAAAAAGAGCCTAATCATCATCAGCTTCACCAATTAAAGGATCCAATTAGCTTTTCTGAGTAGGGTTGGACAGTTTTAGGATTTACAGTCTTGAGGTCTTCAGGCTTTTAAAATGTGCTTAAGAAGATGTCGGTCTGATCCTTGACAAATGCCTCTCACACCCAGCGGGCGTCACCAGCGGCAGCAGCATAATCACTTAACATTAAGCAGCAAATGCTGAGTCAGAGCAGGAAAGAGGAAGGTCGGGCTGTGTGTTTCTGGCAGAGGCAGAGCAAGCGGTCACACGGGGACACGCCACACGCCTCCCTGCTGCACATTTGAAACATTATTGATAACAACATGTGGGAGTAAGATTCCTCCTGTTAGAGGCTGTTAGCATGAGAATTCGTTTTATTCGATTGGCTTGTCATTGTGCTGTCATTGATGTGCAGTACCGTGTGCAGCAGGAATGCAGAGGCTGAGTGCTCTCTGCATACACAAGAGGTGCCACGGTGATGTCTGAGGGCACCCTGTGTGTGGGTGTGTTGGGTGAGTGTGTGTGTACGTGAGAGAAAGACAGAGCATATTTCCCAATGCGTGCAATGGTTAACAGAAAAATATATTCCTTTTTGTACCAAGGGATTTATATCTTTCCTATAGTGACACCACACAAACAAGAGCTTGAACCAATCACTTGGCAGCGACAAACACCTGTGAGGCATACGACTCCTCGACCGTAAGAGCAGACTTGAGTCACAAAGGAAAGCAGGTTGTTTCTGAGGCAGCTTGATCAGTGGGAAGTGCGTTCTTTTAATGGTGTAGGCAAATGTTTGTGACAAGAATAAACTTACAATGACACTAACATTATTATGCCTTTAAAATGTAATGATTTTATTCTTTGCCCAGAGTGGAAATCTACGGTGGCATATTGCATTCACATGAAATTAAATAAAAATCCTCCTGTTTTTACGAGATAGTTTCTCGTAAAAACAGGAATTTATTTATTTTTGAATTTCCTGTTTTTATGAGATACTATCTAGTAAAAACAGGAATTTATTTATTTTTGAATTTCCTGTGTTTATGAGATACTATCTCGTAAAAACAGGATTCCCCCTGACGCTTTGCTTCAAGACTGCATTTATCAACCAGGTACGTGGTCAACACAGGTACAAAAACCCGCAATGTTGAGCAGATCCGACTTTGTGTTGGAACAACCGCAAATTCCTCAGGTGTCTATGCAATGAAAAAAAAAAAAATAAATTCCTGTTTTTACGAGATAGTATCTCATAAAAACAGGAAAATCAAAAAAAATAAATTCCTGTTTTTACGAGATAGTATCTCGTAAAAACAGGCGTTTTTTTTAAAAAAAATTTTCAAGTGAATGCAATACGCCACCGTAGAAATCAGCACAACGTTAGAAAAAGACAATCAACGGACTCTGAAGATACTGTATCAACATCGGAGTATTCTTGAGAAATCCAAATCAAAAGCATGGGATGATCTTTCAGGGCATGGACCTCGATCTTTGACCTATGATTATAAAGTCAAACTGGTTCATACTTGTTTCAAAATGGAAAATCATACAGATTCAATAAAATTCAGTGCGCTGTATTGGTAAATTTACTGTATTATATGTACGGGTGTATTTTTCTTAGCTTAATGTATAACTGCTCATTTCCAAGGCAAGTCTTTAACAGCCCTTTTACTTCTTGACGTGATGTTATGCAGCAGTGTTAAGTCTTTCCTATTTAATAACCACACAGAAAAAAACAGGAATGTTCTGGCTGAAGTTTTCTGTTCATGGACAAAAAGAATATGAGCGTTAATGCTAAGGATATTGGTGGGCCACAGAAGATTTTAAGGCTGCAGACAAGGCAGTGGAGCCTAAAAGTTTATGAAATGCTGTAAGAGAGTATTTAAGTACAGAACACAACTGAAAAAAAGGTTTATTTAAAGGGCAGGACTTGAAATACAGGAGAAAAAGTGCTGAGACCTTAAAATTTTTCAGTTATCAAATGTGCCTGAAGGGGGCAGCCCTGAGTTTTGTTCAGTGGAGTCAAAAAACAAAGTCCTGCAAGACAAATTTTGAGTCAATTTGAAGATTAATTTGTTCAAAACAACGAGAAAGGGATCCATAACAGCAATAAAAACAGGCCAGGCAGTCTATATAGAGACATCACCTGACAAAACAACATCCTTCACGCTGCTCTGGATGTGTGTGATTGTTGCCTCTTCCCTCAGCCATATAAAAGAATGAATGAAATCAGCAGAGTGAAGCAGGGACATTTAGGCATGATTCTGGTCTATAAACCTGTATTGATTGCTGCTCGCCTTCCTGCACAGTCCCTGCCTGGCCGGTGCCAGAGTAATTTGTCCCCCAGGTCTAAGGTTGCATGTGAATTTTCTGTGGTGTCAGCTGAGTTCAGTGCATGCTTGAGAGGAGGTGATCTCTCATTATCCCACACTGCTTTAATTAGGAGCTCACTGTCAAACAGAGCAGCATCTTTAACTCATTTATTACCTCCTGCAGTAGGCATCTCCAACACTGCAACAGGCCATATTTCATCTTCCACAAGCAGAGTGTGTGTAACTTTGTCACGAATACATCTGCCTCGAACAAATCAGAGCAGAAAATGAGGGTTTTATTTATCAAGAGACCACATGACGCCATAAACTCCTCACTGTGACTATTAGATTCATGTGTGTATCCCTGTCCTTTAAGTGTGTTGTTGCGTAGTTAGGGAGATAGTAAGGTCGCACAAGGGCGTGCACCTTCTCTGACTTCTAATAGACGGTCATGTTCAATCACAAACCTGCAATTAAAGTCTGCCACTCCACTCACCATAACCACAAACTTTTTGAACAAGTGTTTTAGCCACAGAACTTTAATTATGTTGTAATCATAATCATCATTTATGACCACAGCCTCTCCATGAACTTGATCACACCATAAAATTAAAGTTGACAGAGAAGCAGGGAGGTTTTTAAAAGAAATCTTTTTTTTTTTTCAAACAGTACCACACCATCTTGGAGGATTCAGTCATTTACTTATATATTACTCCAGACTGACCTTGTGCAGCAGCTTCATCTGCCTGATTCAATGTCATTAAAGGATACGTTCGGTTTCTACAGCTTTCACATTGTTTATAGAATGAAGTAGAACAATATACTCACCCAGAAAGCTTTCCTGATCCAAATAGTGCTTTGGGAGATATTTAGATCCAAAATCGAGCGGCCATCTGTATAATGGAAGCACACGGGGCATGTATAGCGCCGCTCCTAAAACTGCATTAATCGTCCAAAAACTCATTAGTTTCACCAATATTTCATCATGGTCCGCTCGGGCTACTCCTCCATTAAAGTCTGTGTCGCTCCAGACATGTTTTGTGGCTGTGCTGACCTCTGAACTGAAGAACACTTGTCTTGTCTGCTTGACTTGTCTTTACTTGAGACTCGACTTGAACTTGCACGTCTTTACTTGAGACTTGACTCGAGACTTGGGTTGAAAGACTTGAGACTTACTTTAGACTTGCAAAACAGTGACTTTCTCCCACCTCTGCTATTAGGCAACAACACAGATGAACTCATATTAAATTTTCTTACAGTTAGCACCAGTGACGGCTAGCCAATAGAGGGGGCTAGCCCTCTATTGGAGAGTGTGATTTTAAATGTATTTATTTTGAAAAAATGAATATTACCAAAAATTACTTATTCAAATGTGTAATATAAATATAAACATGAATATATACATATTAATATATAAAGTCATTAATTTTCATTAATGTAAAACAAACGTAAGCCTACTCGTCTCTCCCTCCGTGTCTGATGGGCGCTGGAAAAAGCGCCCCTGAGACAGTGACGACTAGCCAATAAGGGACTGTTGCTAGGGCAAGATAAGCGCATATCAACGTGAGTTTGGCCAATCAGCATCGTTGAAAATAATCTCCGAAGGGCACTTCTGAAATCGCCCCTTGGGTTAATTCGGCTCGTGTCGGTGCCGGTGTGCTGTATTAACTGGTGTTAGATTAACTGGTGACAGTCCAGGCAGATGTGAAGGGGGCGTGCCTTTGAAGGACCCTTTTGTTTACTATCCAAACATCTCCCGAATCCATATTATACACAAAAATTAGCTCTTTACACCCATTTACTTACTTAGTGGTGGAAGTGACTTCACAACATTTAGCGTGACAACGAAAGATTTTGAAGACTTACAGACTTATTTGACGGCGTAAATATACCAAAGGCAATATATAGCTAACTATCTTAGATGCCTGATCAAAATGTCAAACTCTCGACAGTGTCAACTTATGATAGCCCCGAAACCCGCATTTTACTGTAACTTCGGCGGATCAACAATCAATTCATTCATGTTCAATGTATAACGGAGTCAGGAGGACTTTAAAATAGGTACAGAGAAGTAGGTTTTTTATGTGGAGGAAAAGTAATGTGGACAATTAGACACATGTTCACCTTACTCATTTCTGTATAAAGTTATTGTTAATTTACACATGCACACATGTTCACCTTACTTATTTCTGTATAAAATTACTTTAAATTTACACATGGACACGTTCACCTTACTCATTTCTTTGTATATAGGTTATGTAAGCTTTTCAGCAGTATATGGTTGACCATTTGTATATATTTATATGTGTGTGTGTCTGATATGTGTGTGCACCATTCTGTAATCTGTTATTTTTATTTGGAATCAATAATAACACTTTTATGAAGCACTGGTATCCTGTAGTTTGTGTCAAATCGTAGTGGGATGGTTATTAAAAACTGAGTGTTGCACAGTACTGCCCCACCAAGAAAATTTTTCACCAGCCGCCACTGGTTGGCACTCAGTAAATCAAAGTGTGTTTTTATGTTCATCCAGCCTCATTTGCAGTGTTGGGAATTCAAGTTTTTTTCAGATATCTGGCTTATTGACCTCATATTACACAATAATGTAAGCTTTTACTGGTTTACATTCAAAAAATGCATCTGCCTTCAAATTTAGCATTAATGCAAATACATCTGTTCATGGACCTTGTATACACCTGGCATGTTAGACCCTTCAGAGAGATGGAGCTGACATGTGATAACACTGTGTTTTAAATGAATGAGTCACATCCACTTATGCTTATATGCTGAACATTCAGGCCTTAACAATCAGATCTGTATGAAATACTAACAAAATTATCCCTGGGTTGAGTTATAAAACAAACCTTTGTAGGTCAAACAAACTCATCTGAATGTTTTCTGGGTCAAAACAACTACAAATCAACTTTTCATAGACCTTCCCCCGGCCACTTCTGGATGTGGTTACTTAGGTGTGGCCTCTCAGTTCTTCAGCAACACATACGCAGCTTTGTGGTGTTTGTACTAAGCAAGATATGATGTGATAAAGAGCTGAATGTCCCTACTTCAGTAGGCTAAAGGTCATAAAAGATGATGAGGACATTTGCTGCCCAGAAGAGGGTAAGAAGGGTGTCAAACTGGGGGCTTGGAATCATGAGGTGCCCGTGAAGAATGAGGGAAAGTTGATCTCAAATTTGAGCTCCTTTGACCTAAATACACACCATAACCATTAAAAACAGGCATTTATCCATGACTGCCTCAGCACATTGTCATCTGTTTTAAACTGAACATCTGCCCCAAAATAGCAGAAGCATTTTCTTCCCTACAAGCCAACAAATGCCAGTGCTGGAGGCTTCATGTTTTCAAGTTTTTCATCTACTCAGAATGTGATATCTCGGATAAACCTCCATGGATTTGCTTTGAAATTTGGACAAACTGCCATTTGAATTTAAAGACTAATTCAAAATATACTAGGGCCTACGGATCAAGGTTATGAAACCTTGTGTTCATCCTTTACTTATGAACACTGTATGTCAAAAACTGTTTGAGGGATTTGTATTGAACTTTGAAGAAATCTTTTTACTGATTCAAGGAGGAGTGACGTAGAACCTGACTGAACAAAGGTCAAGGGCATGTTGTCTCATGATCATCTTTGACTTCTGACCATGAACGTGTAAACACAGTTTCACAGGAATAACTAAACATATTATCTTTGCACTGTAGTCAACTTTTACACACAAATAAAGTAATTAAGGTGGGCTTTACACAAGTACGAATTTTTAAGACTCCGGTAAAATAAACTATCGATCTGGTGATATTGACACACGGAGACGCGCATTTGTCCGTGACTCTGCATCTTTTTTTAAAACAGGTCTGCAGGTGGATATCTGCGTATTCGTCTTCATGCCATAGTTGGTATAAACAGATAAGTTCGAGAAAGACGGTGACCTCATAGCAGCCCTCCTCCTCCCCGCCCCCCAACCCACGCTGTCACACACACCAACAACAACAACAACAATGGTGGCAGCCGGGCTGATTCTGATCTTGTCCCAGCAGCTACAAAAATTGCTACGACTTTAATACCAACATTTGCTCACAGAACACCAACAACACCAGCTATGGCAACAACAGCAACAAGTGCTCATGCAGAGACGCAGCATGTTACACGTGCATGAGCACTTGTTGGAGTGGAATCCACCTTGGAGCAGAACCAGACGGGCAGCCTGACAGGATTTTGCGTTGTCATGTAAATGCACAAGCCTATGTACAATACGATGTGTAAACAGCGATACATGTTTTGATGCCGACGCCAAGACAATACGGGGCCGTCCTCGTGTGAGGAGGGCCTAAATTTGAGGCTTTAGGTCAAATGTCGAAATTATGGGGAGTCAAGGTAATCCGTTGCCTGTGGACGACATTAGCTTCTGAGTGATTTTAAAGACTTGAATTAAACATCATAAAAATGTTCACCCTCAATTAAGGATGACCTGAGCAGATTTTCAACATTTTGGGTGAGAAGCCAAACTAATGGGCACTTTTAATCAATCGTTGCTCATGAATTTGGTCTTGAGATCACAGCTCAAAGGATCACCTAGTCATTCTTTGCTGGTAAATGTGAATAATTACAAAGTAAAACAAAAGCGTTGAGTTTCAGTCAAACTTGCACAACTGTTTTCTGACTGAAAGATGTATTGTCTTAAATTTGAGGATAATAGGTCAAAGTTAAGCTCATTCTTCTACTCGTAAACAGGGGCTTTGGTTTGTTGACATGCTGAGAAACACTTCCGCAGTGGTTTGGCATGCACCCTGTGTCTTAGTTTCAAATGTATTTCTTTCAAAAATAAGCATAAAACTGCTTATCTTAGTCTAAAAATAGATAATGTAACATCAGGCAGTCAATAAAAAATCCAAGCACACAGGAGCGTCTAACCCTATAAAGCCAGTTGTATCATATTTGATACATACTTTTATAATACCTCTATCTACTCAATATGATCAACAAATTACAAAAAAACATCTGAATACAATCAGATAAATGATAAAAATGTCCTCAAATGGATTATCTGTTGCCGAAAACACCTAATTATAAAATGAGATACGAAAAATCTATATGTTGAATTTTATGGACATTTTGATTTTAATGGATTTTAGCAGAAAGTGAAACAAACATTTAATCTAAAAAAACATAATTTTCTGGCTTTAATCTATGGTCTTGGGCCTTAAAGGGCCAGAGTTTATCTGATGACTGTTAACAGAAACAGGCTAAAGCGTTACCCTTATGCTCCCAGCGCTTAAGCTAAGCTAAGCTAGTGGTTGTGTATCTTCGCCTGTCTTTTGCACATTACTGGGCGCACAGTCAAAAAAATGGTGTCTACCTGCTTGTCATGGATTTGGGAGTGAGGAAAGACAGGAAAACTTCAAAAATGTTTGAGTGTTCCTTTAAGAACAAGCTGAAGACTCTGGACTGATTACAAACTTCAATATGAGACCCTTAGAGTTGGACCAAGTCCTCTAATTTTAGAACAGTTTGGATTCAAGACATGCTTGATATCTTGGCATTTGACTCCAACATTAATCCGTAAACAAACTTAAAAATCTATTTAAAGCCAGGCCGAGGGGAGTGTTTCCTCGTGGAAGTGCTTGCTCTTTACTGATCCAGCACACATGGGTTTCGTTATTACTAAGTCCTACCAAGAGAGGGTCCCTGTGGTGTACTTTAGCAGACAAGCTTTTTCAATGTGTGAGACTAAAGAGGACAAACTACCAGTTGTAAGGTTTGTTTTGGGCCTTTCCATTAGTATAAATGGCAGCACTTTGTTTGCAGGGCCTCGATAACTCAGCTCGCCCCCTGATGGGAGTTGTACAGTTGCATCTGCACACACTCACAGCCTGCTGGTTGGAGAGTCCTGCATGCTTTGGGGAGAGCAGGACTAGTGCCAGGTCTGAAGGGGGTGTTCGGTCCTAGCCACGCTCAGCACGTCTCAAACAACCGGTGCACGATCCGCAGCCATCTGCTGTCCATTTCACTTACACTCTCACTTGATGCTTGGCCAGCAGCTCCTTCTCTCACCCCTGGAAATAAGACTCATCCTGCCGACCTCGCAGGAGCCACCGAAGCTTCAGCTTCAGCTGGCAGCACGCTGCAGATTCTCTTCTAATATTTATTTGAGAAAACAAAGCATACTTCTCCTGAAGCCTTTTTTCCAAGCAGTATCGCTTATCTCAAAGGATCTTCCAGCGAGCGCCATCCTCCACTTACTGTAATGACCAGAGTTTCCTCTCTGCTCTTTGTGAGTGTGTTTCAGTAATTTCCATCAACTAAATAACCATCAAGCACTCAGCAGCCCAGCCTCAAACTGTTGAAGTACATAAACGGCTCGTGACCTAAACATCAGATGCATCATCTTCAAGGCTGCCACATCACTGTTGGAGTAATTTCCACTGACTAAATGACCATTAAGCACTCAGACCTTTAAAACATGAGGGGCATCAGACAAGAAGGAGGGATTGATCAGAAGAGTTATGACTCATATTGGAAAAATACAGAGAGGCTTTAGTTGGACTTTGTTCCATGTGACAGCTGGAAAAAAAAGAGCATTTGTTCCCTCACTCAACATGCATCAAGTTTCAGAAAACTTTTTGTCCTTCTTCCGTAGCTAAAGTTCAAGTTGAGTATGTTATACGACCTTTCAGATGTTTTCTGACAGTTGTAGAAAGCAGAGTTTCACTTTGAGTCAACTTCCTCTACAACACAGTGCCCACAGAAAACTATTATTCATTAAGAAACACAACTTACAACTCTGTGAGTGACATTTTAAGTTCCCCTATTCCTTTTTTGGGGGGTTGCCATGCTGTTATTGAAATCGAAAAGCATGGACAAAGGGCTTTGTATTATGTTGTCAATATCAAGTCATAAACAGTAATGGCAGGAATATGATCCATTATGCATGTGTATTGTTTTATAGGAGCTGTTAAAATGCATCAGTAACCATTATGTGCTCTTAAAAACAAGGGCAGGATGTTTGTGAATTAACCAGAGTAGTGAATGCCCTATATCTATTATGGATATGATATTTAAATGCAGTGGACTTATAAAGCAAGGTTAAAATGTTGGCTTAAAAGCATTGTGTTTTGTGTTGTTATTAAGAGTATGTTTTGTTATCACACTCCATGTGCACCTCATACTTTTGCAGTGCTGTCCGTCAATCAGTGAATCAGAATCACAACCAGAGAAGAACTCAAACCTTCATACAAATCTCATTTGACCAAACCTTCTGTAACCCCATCAACATTAATGGGAAACTTTCAATAATTTATATAATGAGTGACATGTGCAGGAATGAGTCCAGAAATGCAGAATCTACTTTATTTAGCATTATCACACCTCTGGTCCCAATTAATTTTAAATGTGTTCATTGACCAAAAGCACATATTGGAAGCATTTAGTCCAAATTCTAGACAATCATATATTCATGTGAGCTTAGATTCAGGTCTTAGTCCAAAGAAAATGCGTCCAAAGAAAAGAAAATACAAATAAAACAACTACATAAATGCAGGCCTAAGTTGTGCTGATTTCTAAATCGTTTTAAATGAAACATGACTAAGTCTGCACTAATTATAAAGTGGTTTAAAATATTTTTGGAGGGTAGAATGTATAAAATTGTTTTTTCTTTTTGTCATAACTACATTTGTTTTCAGCAAAACTGTGCTATGTTTGTGTGTGTCGGCTTGTGGGTACAGCTGAGTGCTGTTTGATACGTCTGATTGGTCTTCACTGTCACATGACACAAAAAGTGGCGCTGCCTTAGCATGAAGAAAGAGAGACAGACTGGAAACAGTCCATAGACTTCACAGACAAACATTTTGTTTGAGTACTTATTTAGTGTGAATGTTTTAAGGAAGTAATTGAAACCAAGAGTACCTGTGAACAGAAGTGCTTGATATTGATTCTCCCATCCTGTCACATCTCCTGGTTAAGTTCTCGTTTTCTTTTATTCTCATGCGTCATGTCTTGTCAGTTCTGTTTTATTTTGAAATCACTCACCCTTGTCTCTCGTTTCAGGTTTAGTTTCCTGCCCTCCCCTCTCTGTGTCTCCCTGATTGCTGATTTCCTGCACCTGCGTTCTCTCCTGTGTCACCTGTGTCTGATTGCCTCTTGTGTGTATTAAACCCTGCTTCTCCTCAGATTCTCTACCAGATTGTTTTTGCCCCTCAAGGCATCACTTTCCAGCATTCCTTTTGTTTCCCTCTATGTTTCTGATCTCATTAAATATATTTTATGACCTCATTTTTTGTGTGCCCATTCTGATATCTCTGCCTGATTTTGAATATTCTTTTGTGTATCAAACCCCTGTGTGATTAAAGGCTTTTTTCGATTTTTCGATTTAGATTTATTGATCCCCAGGGGGGAAATTCATTTCCACCGACTGTACATTACAAAGGAACAACAGCAACAACAATGGACATCATACAATCGACATAACAGTGAAAGACAGGGAATGTCTTGTCAAAACTTTTGTTTTGAAAGGCTTTGTCTTCATCTTTCATTTGAGTCCATCATGGTTACGTACTGTGACACATCCCTAGTACAATACATTTTTTTGACAGTGGTTGCAAACAAACTGCAGACAAGGACAACAAAAATGGCCGTAAATACCAATGCAATTATTCTACTTCTTTTTTTGCAAATAAATAGCATACACCATAGCCACAGCCGTGGACAACAACTTGATAAAGCGAAACTTTTGAAACATGGGGTGTTATGTAATCCTATAAAATGTTCTTATGCTCTATTATAAGCAGTGACCCAAGAACAAATTAAAAAATCACAGTTGAGGGAACCAGCTTGGTGCTGACTTTGTGTTGGCCTACAAATAATCACTGAGTAACTTTAATGATAAAAATCCAACTCTGAGATTCACCATTTCAAAAGTTGCCTTAATTTGATTATATATATATATATATATATATACATATATATATATATATATATATATATATATATATATATATATATATGTATATATATATATATATATATATATATATACATATATATATATATATATATATATTGCATTTTCAATATTTTGCTCAGGCAAATGCAAGGATATCAACTGTGTACCCTGCTGAGAAAATATGAAGTTTAACCGCTAAGGCCCTGTACCAAGAGTTGCTGTGGTTTTGTTTTAGTATGAGTTAACATCTTGTTTCTTGTTATACTCATAATGTTTCGTGCTGCTCTTTGGTCCTCTGTTTCATTTCGTGCCCTTAATGCCCTGATTGTGTCAAACAGTGATTATCTCACCTGTGTTTCATCTGTCTCACCTGTGTCTGATAAGCCTGGTGAGTATAAAGTCTCTGTGTCTGCTCCTCTGTGCCAGTTTAACCTGTTACTTTTCTGTGGCTCAAATTACAGTTGCTAACATGGCGCTTTGGCTAACATCTGAATGTAGGTCAGCAATACTGGCATTTTACAAAGTTTCCAAAGCAGAACCCCATCCTATGTTATTAGGGAAGTGTTTCTTTTTGTTTTGCACATTGTGCACATTAGTTTTTCGAAGTTTGCAAACCAACAACTTGGCTATTTGGTAGCAGAACCTCAAAAGTCTTGATAAAAAGCTTTGCTAAGGGTAAGTTTGGTGGTTCTTGCTACAGTTTCATCTGCTCTACAGTTAGCTTTACATGATTTACCTACCAACAACCTTGCTAAACTCTTTAACAATGCCTTTGCATATAAAGTCTGGATTATAGTATTACTATTGAGTTGCAGTCTTTGTTGTGCTTTTGTCTTTGGTACATGTTTGTTGCACAGAAGTTTCTAAACAAAGCCTGGGTGATTTACCAAGGGTTAGTTTGGTAGTTCTTTCTGCGATCTCGCTGTGTGTCAGTTTGCTTACCAATAACCAAGCCAAACTTATATCTATATAAGCTTGAACTGGAGTTGTGTTACTGTCTCTGTCTGTTTGTCTGTATGTCTATGTGAAAGATAACTTTAAGTTATCCCTGGATATTGATCAGATTTTTCAGGGAATGTTGGTCATGGCATGAAGAAGTGATTGGATTTTGGTGATCTGAATCCAGCTCAAGATTAGGAGAAGTTGAAAAGTTTTTGTTTTTTTTTAACATTGTGGGAAAGGGCAGTTCATGTCAATTTTTCCCAAACTCTGCTAATGCTTTGAAAATAAATCTATGCATATGTATGCAATGTTGGTTCATGCAAAACCATGGTTATGGCTGGATCTAGATCATCATAACATCATCATAACATCAATAACATCAGTTAACTTCAGCTAGACAAAGGTTAGAAAAAACCCTAATAATAGTTTTTTTTTATCAAGAGTAAATTTGATGGTTCACCGTCATCTGTTTTTCTTTGCATTATTGCAAGCAACAGCTTGCTAACCAACAGCCTGGCTAAATTCAGCTTTGTGCAAAAGCCTTGATTTAAAGTTCATTTTGGCTTTCAGCTGCTAGTCCCCATGGGTGTGATGTTAATTGCACATAAAGTTGCTTCACAATGAACTGCAAACCCTTTTTCCAACTCAAAACTTGTCTCTTTTAATGTTTGTTTGATTTCAAGAACAGATGAATGAACATAAGACTGAAGCATTTCCAACAGCAGACTCTGTACCTTTTCCATGATGCAGAACCCACATGGCTTATCAAATGTAAGTAGAATTTAATTTAGGATATATGGCCCTGTGAGAGTTTTATTCTTTCATATTTGTCTTTTTGTGAATGCCAGCAGAGACACAAACAAACGCTGGTGTGTGACTCACATTGGTGGTGGTTTATCAATCAAGTTTTGTGTCATTGGGGAATCTGCAAAACGGCTTTTTTGTGAGTGTGTTCCTGTGTTTGTGTGCATGTGTGGGATGACTGCTGGGTTTGGTGATAATTTAGCTGTAAATGAAAAACAGCAGGAAGAGATGGTGGTGCAGATGATTGCAGATTTTCCTCCCCTGTAGAAGGCAATGATAAGGTTTCGCTAAGAGTTAAGTAGGTTTCCACTCGGGCCAGCTCACTGGTGTTTTACTGCATACACACATTATTACTGGCTGACCCCCGACAAGCCTTTTTCCAGCTGCACTTCCACATGTGCGTGTCCATAGAGAAAATGATAAAGAGAAAGCCAGCAAGGTGAAAAGGATGCCAGTTGTACATCTGTGAAATGTATGAGCCTCTTGTCTGTGAAATGTTAACAATTTATCGTCGGTGAAATACATTATCTTACAGACAAAAGAATGAGGGTTTCCAGACTCCTTCCGCAGAGTCCAGTCCACCTACGCCTTTTCTCAGCGGATTACAACTTCAGGTAATTAAATTCCCACAACCTTCATTTTTATGTGATTACACTGAGTTTAAAGAGATAAACTCCTCTGATGTGTCAAGTGCTGGGCTTTGAAACTTAACGCTGCATGAAATTTTGCTATGGACTAAAACTGTGTTTTACCTTCTGGAGTCAATCATAAAGCAAGACTAAAAGTAAGCTGATCTTTAATCCTACACAGATTACACCAACAAATCCTCTCACATGAGGTTTTGAGGATAATTTATAAGAATCGTACTTGTATGGTTTTTAAATGTCTGTGTTTTTGTATCATATGACACATCACTATGGACCACTTTAAGGTCCCATGTCCTACAAAATCAACTTTCTGTGCTTTTAATGTTGTTAGGAAGGGCAGGGGGAGCAGAAGAACATGATCATGCTAAACTCTGAGTTGAAGTGTGTCATTCTTCTCTTCTGTCTTTTAGAGTTAGCTTTAAGATGCTATGAGGAGTTTCTAAGTTATTACAAAAAAGTTTCACTTTTAGATATATGCCTGATCGAAATACACACTTTAAGATGAGTTTTATAGCATCAAAATAGGTTATCTATGAATGCTATTCCTTAGCTTCGCGGTCAAGCAAATTTATATTATTCAGACATGATCTTAGAGCACCGGGCTGTAAGTAGCGATATATATAGCCAGCTACAAAACTCCGATACTAAGTGTTCTAAAAATTGCTTGTTGTCAAACATCAAAAACTACCGCTACGTACCTTGGGTCACGTCTTTTGGTGTGTTCCAGTTGTAGTCAGAAGTAGGAATTTCCAAATTCCGAGTAGGAAACTGCAACTGGAACGTCCCCCAAAGTCGGAATTTCCTACTGGGAACTCAGTGAAACCTCGCCACCCCCGAGTTGACAATCGAAGATGGATGCCCCCAGTGTGAACAGTTATTTAGCTCCTGTAATAATCAATTTATTTGCACTTCTGACTGGGGTGTGTCGCTCCAGATCAGCTCTATACATCGTATTGCGAGCCTTAAATTTACAAAAATGCTGCCATAGTGCTAATCACATTCCTCATACAACAACGCAGGGCGTGCTAACAACAGCTAACAATAGCCTGGTAGATCGGCATGTTTTTTACCGACTCCAACTGGAACGCCGATAAGTCGGAGATGATGTCACTCCCAGTTCCGAGGTTACTGGAACGCAGCATTACGGCAATTGGCGTGCTCATGGGTAGCAGAGTCTTTATGTCGCCGGAAACGGACTCTCCTCATAGCACCTTTAACAATCTTTTACCTCTGTGACAGTCTTTGTGTTTACATGCAGGTAGACACAGTTTAATTGTTGTATTCATCTAACTAAAAGTGGACCTTGAGATACATGAAAAGCCATAAGTCACAGAACAATAAATCAAAACATTTTATTCAACCCCACTAACTGTTACTGAACCACAGGCAGAAGTTGCAGTATGTTCTCGGAAAAAAAAGGAGTGATACCAAAGATACAAGCAAACATAGTGTATTTGCAGTTTTAGATTTTACTTTTTTTGTCTTTCTGATGTGATAATGAGAAAAAATTTACTCCTGTACTAAGTCAAGTCTGTGAAGACATGAAGCACTCTGACCAAAGCTGTTTTTGAAGCTGGTTTTCAACATGTTTATTTCTTCACAACAAAGGGCACTTGAGGATAGGCTGTGTTTGTGACAAAAGGCCTTTGCACACCAAGGGCGGTGTGAATAAACAGCACAGACTTCTAAATATTTTGCAGACGAATCTTGATGAGTGACATCGACCTAGGACTGATTTTATTTAAACAAAAAACTAAATAGGGGCATCTCATTCTGTAAAAGAGAGAACTTGTTGCTATCACCATTAAATTCAGGATCCGAAGCTTTACCACAGTGGCCTCAGGATCAACTCTTCACAACATTAGAAGCTTGAGCATATCCTCACCGTCACTGCAGCTCCAGTAATACTCCTCCAGCTATTGTTTTTGAATTCCTTATCCTAGTCATTTTGAGGACTATGGTCAAATAAAACTGTCTGCTGTGACACAAACACACCATCAAGTGGGCTGCGTTGTTGAATGTTATGACAGACTGTGATGTACGTGCCAACAATGAGTGTTCTCATTGGTCAGATGTGGGCTTACCAGACGCAAAACTCAAAAAAAAAAAATCAACCATGGTCCCAAAAATATATAAAAGCTGCCTTTTGTAAACTTGCAATGGCAGCTTATTAATTTGGAAAAAAAGTCCAAATTATTTGCTTGAAAAATTGTGTCAAGCAGCTCAGGGTGCTTCGATGGCCTGCATCAAGTGCTCATTGTGGAGCAGTGGTATTTCACACTTTGGCTTTATTTTTCCAGAATAGAGGATGTCAGGAAGAGAGCTTTGAAATTTTCTTATGGGCAGGTGTTAGCTTTCAGTGCAACTTGAAAAAAAATCTATTTATTTCTTCACTCATGACCCTTTGAAAGCTTCGTACCATTTAGTCTAATGGAGTAATTTAAGTAAAAGAGAACCCAAAATGAAATTTTAAAACACCATGCACAGATGTCTTTAATATTTAAAGAATTTCCAATAGACTATATAACAAAAGTGCACAGATACTGAGTTTAAACTTCTGAATGTATAGGCTCTGACTGTACCCTGGCTCCTTCCTCTGCTCCTACATAAATGATTCAGGTGTATTAAATGGCCTCAGTGTCTTAACGTCCACATAAAGATACAACAGGGGCTTTAAATTCTGCATTTTACAGGAAGTGTGCTGAGGAAAATGCTCTCAGGCTTTTCAAAGGATGTTTGTGTAGTTCTTTAATAGTTGGCTCTGCTGCTGCAGAGTGTGAAAAGAGAAAACAGACTATTATTTTTACTGTCATAAAACCTACTTTCACACACCGTAAGAAGTCTCACAGCTGCCAGCTTCATACTTTACTCTGAGAAAGCCGTTACAAACCACACAAACACAGAGTGGCTGTATGAATAAGTTTTTCTCTCCCTCTCAGGGTTGTTTCATTCACAGTCATCATCCTGTGGTGTCAGCAAGTTAATACTAAAGTAGATCAGCTTTGACAGGAAGTAACGATGGCATCCTGACACAGATGAGGCCTGGGATGATGCAGCTACATGCTTTTTTTCATCCTCTCTCTCATTTGAGTCTGTTTACACTTCTTGTACACAGGTTGAGAAACTGTGATCAGCAAATCAGCCACCGAAGAGAAAACGGCCTTGAAGTAAATTACTGGTGCATTCAGCCAAAAAGTAACACAAAGAAATGAGTGATTTCACAAACTTTAGGGCTGAGCTGCAGACTGGCCGTCTCTGCAGGCCCCAGCAGGGACAGAATGGTTTGAATGGTGCACCAATTTAAGCAGCACCCGTGGGGTCATGCTAACAGAAGTGGTTGAGTGTGTGAACAGACCCACAGTGACATGAAACCAGAAGAAATAATACAAAAAAATCCCCAAACACAGAGATGCTAAGGCAGGGCAATATTGAAGAATTTTCTTTTATCAGCTCAGTGGTGATACAAAATGCACTGCATGTCTTTTTATCTTGTAAAGAACTTTACTTAGTTTTTAACTTTATTCAACCAGGAAAGCCTTATTAGGATGAAGAATCTTATTGATCACAGTGCCCTGGCCAACCAAAGACCTGAACAAAATACAGAAATAAAACAAGTAAACACATGAACCAATCAATTCAGAGCCTCACATCAGGTCAGGAGTCAAAGCACCAGAACCTGGAGAAGAACCTCTTAAAAGATTTATAAAGATCAGCATCTTCAGACCAAAATGATCCTGCAGCAGACTGAGTCTGGAGGAGCTGCATATCTGAAACTTCACTCATGTCAAGATGAACTTTGCACAGGTCATAAGAACAGCTAATGTGTGTGAGTCACAGAGCAAAGGATGAAGCTTTCAGATGTTTTTACTTGAATACATTCACTGAAGTATGAGGGAAGCAGATCAAGTCCAGCCTTAGAAATAATGTCATGCCAATGATTCAGTCTTAGAGTCGCCAGTGAGGGTCAGTCAACTTGATTGTAAAGAGTTCATTTATGAGTCTCTTAAAATAATTTTAGCATTAACTCATCACCAAATGTAACGCAGGCAGCTTCATTAACAGCCTGCTGCAAATTAACACAGAAAAAATATACAAAAATGCACCACCTGTGAGTAAAAACTGGACGATGCCTGCTAACCAGTTTAGGCACACAACTCAAACTGTTTTTGTTTTACACTGACATTTTTCATCAGTCAATCCTCTGAATAAAATTAGCCCAATAAAACGTTAAAGGTGCTATGAGGAGAATCTATTACCGGCGAAATAAAGACTCTGCTACCCATGAGCACGCGCTGCGACTGTCGAAATGCTGCGTTCCAGTAACCTCGGAAATGGGAGTGACATCATCTCTGACTTATCCAGTTGAAGTTGGAAAAAAACTTGCTGATCTACCAGGCTACTGTTAGCTGTTGTTAGCATGCCCTGCGTTGTTGTTCACTAATATCACATGAAGAATGTGATTATCACTATGGCGGCATTTTTGTAAATATAAGTCCAACAATACTATGTATACAGCTGATCTAAAGCGACACACCCCAGTCAGAAGTGGCAATAAATTGATTATTACAGGAGCTAAATAACTGTTCACACTGGGGGCATCCATCTTCGATTGTCAACTCGGGGGTGGCGAGGTTTCACCGAGTTCCCAGTAGGAAATTCAGACTACAGGGGACGTTCCAGTTGCAGTTTCCTACTTAGAACTCAAAATTCCTACTTCTGACTACAACTGGAACGCACCAAAAGACATGACCCAAGCCAAAGCTTGTTTGTTGTGATGCTAATAAAAATGTGGCTCGGACCTTCCTCAGAACTCTGCATTGCTTTACAACTTCTTTTTTCAACAACGTACAGGATGCAAAGCGACGAGGTAATGTATCTCTTTCTAGTTACGTAGTGGTAGTTTTTGATGTGTGACAACAAGCAATTTTTGGAAAACTTATTATCGTAGTTGTAGCCAGCCATATATTGCTACTTACAGCCCGGTGCTCTAAACTTGTAATATAAATAATAAAATAATATAAATTTGCTCTAGTTTTAATTGTCTTGTTCCTGAAGTTGAGTATCCAGGCCAGTCCAGCCCTGTCGAACCTGACCAGAAGGCTAAGGAGTAGCATTTATAGATGACCTATTTTGATGCTATAAAACTCATCTTAAAGTGTGTACTTCGATCAGGCATCTAAAAGTGAGACTTTTTTGTAATTACTTAGAAACTCCTCACAGTCTCTTTAAATTTTCTGACAAAAAATGAGTCAGAAAAAACTGAAGTCAGTTAGCACTTTAGCGCCTCTGATCTTTATGATCAGATAAAATGCCCAAAATAAGGTGTGTGATAAACACCTCCAAATGAGAGGTGAGCAAATGGTCATGAGATTTGACTGTTTCATTTTGAATCATTAAATACATATGAAAATGCCCCACTTTTGAATTTCAATCAAGTGTTTAAGGTATGTTGCTCAAGGTTTGCAAAAAGACTACAACAGGTCTTGGGACCCTTGTCTAATCATGTCAGTAAAAGATAAATGATAACCACACGGGCACAGACTTGATTCTCAAAAAAAATCGGTCATTTGTCTGACCCTATGTCTTAATTAAAATTTAACTTTATAATCTGAGAAATTGCAGTAAGTTCCCCAGCTGTAATGCACTGAGCAGTCACTCAAACAAAAGCACAGCCACTGACTCACAGATGAAAAGGTGATGAAATGAGTTTGTGTGTGTGCATATCCTGGGTGTAAGAGTGGCATGCAAAGGCAGGCATATTCACTAAAGTGTCATCTGTAGAGGGGTGTGTACATCCTCATACAAACCACAGCAAATAAACACACACACATTTTAAATACCCCTCTGCTTTAGGTGCAGGAGACACTTTTTCACTGAATGACTCCACCATGGGACGCTCAGACCTTCTGGTTCTGGCTCTGGTTCTAAATGTTGCTCAGTGCTCGGAGATTCTGGGTAAGTCTGCAGGGCTGTAATCAATCTGTGACTGTCAGCTGTTATGGGGGTGTTTTAGTGGCCTGTGAGGTTGTGTTTGATGTGTGGCATTAACATGACACAGAGCTGCTTTACTGATTAGTTTGATCCTAAATGCACACAGACAATAAAGCTAAATATTTCATGCTATATGAATAAAATTCCACTGCAATACTTTCCTCAGAGAGGGTTGGTTTTGTCCTCCTGCAGTGAGTTCATTATTATTGATCGGTCAGTGTCACCTAAAACCACATTAGTTTCTTTACAGCCCTTTAAATCTAATATACGAGGGCCGTATTTAATTTATGAGGATCGTTAGAGTTTCTGTTCTTTGTGTTAGGGGAAAACCCTCGGCAGGCTTCCACACGATTAAAGTTCCAACAGTGTACTTTAAGGTTAAGTCTCTGAAGTCTTTGGTTCTGCAGAGTTAAAGGGACTTCCAGCTGCAGATGAAAGTTTAAACGTGTGAAAAAGCTTCTGTTTTTTACAGTCAGGTCTTCAAATTTGCTTACCACATCCCCAGCCTGCAGGGGGAAGAAGTTCCATGTGCCACAGTTAAATGGTCGATGTTTGTTGAGAAAAAGCAGTCCCTCCAGCTCAAGAAATATGATGCAGTGCATGAATAACTGATTTTTCTCTCATTTATTACAAACTTTCTATCCTTAAGGTGTGCCTTTTTTCCACGCTTGGCTGACATTTATGTTGGCAATAACCTGCAAGGGCAAATGAATTATAAACCCACAAGGCACAATTGAACCTGTGCAGCATATTTATTTCTTTTTCCTCTGAGTCCTTACCTCTTAAAAGGTTTGGAGCCTCTCCACACTGCAGCGTTATTTCTTGACAAAACTATGAGGAAAAATACTTAGGAAATGCTTTTCAGCCATTAAAAAACAAGAGCTGGATAAAACTGAAAATGTGCTTGTACATTCTCTGACAAAATGTTTGTTTATTGTTGGTCAACCGGACAAATGAGGCTAAGATGTAAGGTTGATCCTTCACATCCATAATAAATATTGGTTGTTTTGAGAGGAAATGTCTCTTTTCTTGCACTACATTGCCTGAACTTTTCACCAAGCAAAGGGAAAGTATTGATTTAAAGACTTGTTTGTAAATAGCATCAATAAGGACACTGATGCCATCAAAAAATAACACACAGAGAGAAGAGATACACCATACTCTTGCTAAGTTAATATTTATCCATAATGTCCCTACTCCCTAGAACACACTTATGAAGTGTCATGCCCACTAGTTCATTTAGATATTGGATTTGGTTGTGCCTCTAAACCCCTCTGCTTCAGCCCTGCACAGGAAATGCTGTTATAGTCTAAACTGTTTTATGTAAATCCAGATGAGTTTGACCATACGCCTCCAAATTCGTGGATGTGACTTCAACTTTCCAACACTGTGCTCTAATGTTTACTGTGGTTGCACCTTTGTCCAGACATGTTTCTTCTTCTGGAGCTGCCTGTAGGATGAGCAAACACCTCTCTCAGGGGTCTCCCCAATCTTGAGGAGATGGGATAGCCCCTAATGACACCACAAGGGAATATTTAGAATTAAATTAAAGTCATAATGGTGCATTCGCATGAGTAAAATACATTGGAAACTATTTTACAGTTTGATAATTAAGTAAGTTTGAATTAAAATACGTTTGGTTTAACTCTCACATGTACAAAATAACAGCATATACAGAAAGATAATTTTGAGAGTCGTTTTTTTACTTCTTTGGATGTGAAAAGATGTCATTTTAAATTTTCTTACTAACATTCAAAATTTTATGGAAGTCATAGAAGTGTCTGCAGGAGTGGACATAACGCTGCAACTTTAAAACTGTTTTATTTTACTTTTTTCTGAGTTTATTTTTTGTCTTTGAAATATTTTTTGCCTGTCATGTCCACTGAGTCCATTTTAAGCTCATTATCTTCTAACAAGAATTTTTTTCTGTTGTTCAAGTCACAAAAATGTTTGATTTAATCAAACTGTCTCCACGGTTTTTATTCGATGCAGAGCTTCTAAAAATCTTGGCCACAGCCCTCTAGTGGGCACCAAAAGTTTTGCAGTTGGGCAGCAAGATGTCATTTACAGCACAGTTTAAATCTTCAGCACAGTTAAATTAACACTTTAAATGATCTGTAAATGTTCTGTATATTCTTAAGAGTAAAATGTTATAAAACAGTTTCATTAATCCCGATAACATTTTGAAATCCTGTAGAACTGACTACTTATCAATACTCTTCTAGATTCATGTGCATTTTGTGTTGAAAAATGAGGCTGCGCAGTTTTAAGTTTGGAAAATGTCTAACACATGCCACCACAGATATTAGATGTTGTGCTTCGTAGACATGATTTGGCAAGGTTTTGGCATTCGCGTCCTGATTTGAAATTGCATAGCAGGTGCTGGAGGTGTGCGGTTAGCGTCATGCTGTGTAAATGCCACAATGCCACTTCTATCATCCTTTTACCATGATTTTAACCCTAAATTTGTCGTAGTTCTTGAGTTGCAAAGCATCTAGAAATTAGGGGAAGGCTTTGATGGGGGAGAGTCCTTTTCCAATTTGTTGTTGATACTCAACTGAAATTGGTTTTTAATTCCCATCAGATGGGACGATACACAATTTTTTTTGTAAATCAAAGACATGTTAACTAAAGTAAAATATTTATAGGTATTTATTACTTAATGTCTAATATGCAGAAGTGTTGTCGCACTATAACTTGTGCTGATTTTACCGGTGACACTGCTTAAAGTGATATTCCGGGATTGAACAAGTTGGGTCCTATCAGCCAGAGCTGAGGCTGCAGAAATGCCTACCTCTACAGCAGTGTGTGGCTGTGCTGGCTGTGCAGCTAGGAGGCTCCCTCTGACTCCTTCGGATCTGCTCGTCTGCTGAATCCGCTGTAGTGCAGGGCCAAAGTAACTTGACCAAAAACACAAATAAAGCGGAACTGCAGACCGAAAAAGTCTGACTTTTTCGGTCTGCATTCACGCTTATTTAGAGAATTTTTGGTTACTTTCACACAAAAACACAGCTAAATAAGGCTCTAGTTTGCATACAGCGGATTCAGCAGACGAGCAGATCCGAAGGACTCAGAGGGAGTAAGGTCCTAGCGCCCTGGGTTTCTTCTCCACAGAAACACTGCTGTAGAGGTAATTTCTGCCCTAACCCTTGTGATAGGACCCAACTTGTTCAATCCCGGAATATCACTTTAAGTATCTAACCTGCAGCCTGCTTCCTTATTATGATTTCTCATTGTGTTTGGAGACAATGTAACTCTTTCCTGTTATTAGGTAAAAGGTTACAAGGTCACGAAGTAGCTGCAGTGAGATGAATATCTCAAAAGAAAACATGGGTGTGACACTTGGCATTCATGCTGGCAAAATAAAGGAGATGTAAATACCTCGAGTCCGCTTTGGGGTTTTAATAGGGATTTGGTGGACCCCCAGACCATTTCTGAGTTTCAATCTGGGCTGCAGAATACTTCATTTTTGGAAAAGGCTGACCAAAAGGCTGCCAGAACAGCACAGCAGCAGACATTTAATGGGAAAACAAATATTCTGGACTGAATTTGGACCAGAGCTCTTTCTACAAAAACACCAGTGGGAGAAAATGACATTGTAACTTGTTCAAATAAACCTGCGAGTTAAAGTTTGATGATTTGAATTAGCTGACCTGTAGGAATAAAGTAACCTTCACAAGAAATATTTTTGAGCTCAGAAAAGTTTAACATCTAATTTAACTAAATTCTAGCCTGCATTGCATGGTGTGCAATCTTGTGGACAGTTTAAGATTAACACCTGGAGCAAACACTATCGAAACAGTTTGAAGGCTTTTTCTCACCTGTGTGGCAAATATGACTTTACATCACCCATGTGGGAGTTGAAGAAATTTTTGGCCTATGGCAACAAGGAGGCAGTGTAAGGGGTGACATATTGTATTTCTGATCTTGCTAAGCCTTCACATTTAGCAGAAACCAGCCCCTGAATTGCCCTCCACTCCATTATAAATGGGCTAAAGTAATGATGAACTTACAGTAAAACGACTTTTTACCAATGAGGGCTGTTGCTTCTCCCAATAATGATGAACTTAACACGGAAATCTTGGATTATAACATACCTACAGACTGAGACTTAACCCAAAGATAAACACTGCTTCTTTGTTTCCATTTACTGTGATGTACAATTTAAAACTGTAAACTGCATGTTAAACAGCAGCATTTAATCTTTCAGCATTCTGTTTAAACAGTTTAGTCTGCAGCAGCTGTCCTTGAGCTTAATGCTTTACAATACAACTCTGCAGTAGGAGCAGGTTGTCATCACTTTTCTCATCATGTATCTGAAGCTGAATGGAGGTTTTTGGCCACAACAGTCAAACAGAGCAAACCGTGTCCTTAAATGCACTTTGATGTAGTCTGCAGAGGAAGCAGGGTGAAGGCGACTTTGTATGCATCACAGTCTGCCCACTGTCCTCCCTGCAAGTGCTGAAACCTGTCAGCTCCTATTAGACCTCCATTCCTCTGAGGACTCCCTAATCACGACTGATTTCTCAAGTGAGAAGGGAAGACGGCCTCAGCGTTTGGGTTTGGATGAGGGTGCGACTTTTGGACTGTTTTTATTTCATTAAGTTGATGGAGTCATTTATTAAAGATACACTGAAGGGATAGGCCACATTTGTCAAGTGTCATTGTGTTGACTAAGCCCAGTTCCTTCCTTCATAATCTGACTGTCAGAGGGTGCATCAGTTTTTTATTACTCTTTATTTCTTGATTTTTAAATGCAGCCTTGTGGCTAGAGATGCAGTTCAACAGATGGTATTATACATCAGAGAGATAACTCTGCTTTTATCAAATGGATTGCCATAAATACTGACATTCATTGTCCCCAGATGATGACTCATGAATACTTTTGAAATCTCCTGACTCTTGATTTAGTCCCAGTCTGTCATAAAAAATCTACTTTATTTATCTAAATGTCCTGATTTCTACTGGATGGTCTCCCAGTGCCTAGAAGATGAACCCTTAGAGAAGTTAGGCTGTTACCTGACTCTCTCTCTTCTTTCTTTTTCCACAAGGTCCACATCTTTAGAGCTTTTTTAGGATGTTGGTGAATGCTTGTTTAACCATTATTATTTTGTGATATTTTTCAATTGTAGTTAAATCTACTAACATTTAGGTTTCAAAAGGATAGTCACCAAGTTATTGATATGATGTGAGTTATCATGATAATATGTAAAATTAAGGATCAAATACCCTATCTACTGGATAGATTGTTGAAAATAGTGATTCTTGTGTTTTTTTCTTCAAGTAAAAAAAAACAGGCTGGCTCAGGTTTTTCAGGGTTCCCACAAAAACCTTAAAAGTCTTAAAATGTCTTGAATTAAAATCCAGGTAATTAAGGTCTTAAATTGTCTTGAATTTACCATAAATTTGCTGTAGGTATTACATTTTCAGGCGGCACGTTTAATGCCGATGGGAAAGCACTGTGGCCCGCCGTAAAACATCTAATAGTTTGAATTTCTTTCATTAACTTACTGTGCAGTAAATATAAGATCGAGTTCTGTCCCGCCACAAAACTTCTTCTGGACGATTAATAGGTGTTTTACAGTACGTGTCATACAACGTCGGACTGCGGGACGTGTCACCATTCGCGCTTGTCGAGGTGCGCGGAAAGATGCTAAGGTGGGGAAGCGCAAGTTTGATGAAAAATGGGTGGAAGATGATTTCTTTAAGACGTGGTTGGCCCTGCTGAAAACAACAACAACGCCATGTGTAAATTCTGCAAAAAGATTTTTCCTGTAGGGACTATGGGGCTCAAAGCCGTCGAGTCGCACATGAGACGAGATTAACACCAGCGGTATGTGGCAGCAGCTAGTGAGGCCAGGCTAATTCCTGTATTGCTTCCTGTGTTTCTTCCAGCATGATGCACAGCGTCAGTGAGAAGACATAAATTGTCATGTTTGATGAGATTGTGAACAAAACTACTAAAACTAAACAAATGGACCTTCATTTGTGGTTCTGGGGCTCAGATGAGATGGGAACACAGCGCCTCATTTCCCGCAAAAAAAAAAGAAAGAAAAAAAAATGCCCACCTTTTGCTTTGATGTTATTTACAATAAAATAGAGTATTTTGTACCAAAGAAATTGTCATGAAAGTTTTGGGTCTTAAATAATATTTTTGAGGTCTTAAAATGTCTTAAAAAGCATTAAATTTGACTTTTAAAATGGTGCAGGAACCCTGTTTTTAGTGTCAACAATGCCAAACACACGGTCCTCCTGATATTCTGTACCATACAGCTTAGACAAATGTTCTGCAAGTTGCCTGAGTTTCTACTCTTATTTGGATCCACACGGACGCTGGATGTTGTGCAATTAGCGTCAGATTGTGCAGAACTGATCTCCAGTTTGACCACTTTCATTTCCTGTCTGCCATGATTACATTGCTGACTTCCTTTTTTCTTGCCTCTGATGAGAGCATCACTTTACTGATTTGTAAGACATCAAGGACTTAGTAAAATAAATAGATGAAGTGTTACAGAAATACAAATTATATGAATAATTCTCAACAGGAATTGATTTTTTATTTTTATCAGATAGTTATCTTGTAACCAGATAGACTGTTCAATATATTTCATTTGTCCATCAGGGCAACAGCCCATAGGAAGACCTTTTCAAAAGCAAATATTAACAGGTGACAGGCTGATTATACCATCGCTTTCATTAATTATTGGCCAATCATTTATTGTAGTAGGCTGGCACTACTGCTGCAGTGTAAAGGACAGAGCATGAGCAACTTCACAGAACTAAACATGTCAGAAGTGGAGCCAAATACTGCATCTTCTAGATTGAGAAATACTTACTGTGTAGTTATTTTCACTTAAAAAATGTGTTCCAGATCTTATAAAACTGCTAATGTAGCTGTTAGCTTCTATGCTAATCTCTATACCAGCAGCCACTGCTGTTGTCTGCTTTGTGGCTTGCAGCATTTCCTGGTTCAAAGATACTGTTTGAGTCAAAGTGGCAGGAAAGTTTAATTGATTCATTTTTTTATGAAATTACTGAATGCACCAGTGAGTGGATAATTGTTGATTTTACAAGTCAGAAGGAATATATTATTGTATAAGAGTTTTGTGCTATACCTACTACACATAATAATTTAGAAACTCTATTTTGACTTTGCATTCAGGCCTTTATGTGAGCAGTAAACTTATTGATTGGTTTTTATCTTAATAATCCTATAATTTAGTTTTTCTCTAGATTTGAAAAAAATCAATATGTGACTTCTTAGTTTCTCCTTGTTTTTAATATAATCTGGATTCTTGCACAATGTCACCTCCCACCCACACATACCCTCTTCTGTCTATGATAAATGGGTAACCTCCAGCCAACAAATAGAGTTACATCTGCTAAGCTAATTTTGGGTAAAGAATTGATTCTTAAATAATTTACAATGGATTTATGACCTGTACTGCTGAGAACATTCCTATGAGTCTCAGCTGGGTTTAACTATTGGCACTAATAAGCTAATGTTAATGTGCTAATACCCTCAAATATGTTCAACCCTATTATCCGCTAAATGTAAGCATGCTGGGAGTGTCATTGTGAGTGTTTCGCATGCTTACATTGGCTTTTGGCTGAGAGCATTGCTAGCATTGGTTTGTGTAGCTATATTGATTAGACTCTGGCATTTTCTAATTATGATAAAATGACAGAGAGCTTCATAATCACTGACCCAGAGAGTCTACCTCATCCATCACAGTTTCATTTAACAAGTGAGGACAATAGAAGTGGCAGAAACACCTTTCACAGGCACAACAGGAGATATCTATCAGCCTGCTGTCTGTCCTCTAAGATATACAATCACATTTTAACCACAGCACTCCTCAGCGTTGCTTTAGTTTGCAGTTTCAGAGCTGTTGGTGAACTTTTGACCTCTTGTGTTTCTCTGTGTCTCAGGTTTGGATGAAGAGAAGAGTCCTGTGATCACACACAATGTCACCGCAGTTCTGGGGGAGGACGTGTATCTTAGGTGTGAATACGTGGGGAAGGATGAGATCCTAAGTGCCACGTGGAAGCGCCAGATTAGCTCCAAAGTTAAATCAAAACCATTGGCAAGGTTTAATGAAGATGGGACGTTCAGCCGCCTCTCTGGTTTCTCCAAGCCTGACTCTGCCACCAACCTGACAGTCAAAATGAATGTGTCCAGTGTAGATGTAGAGGGGGAATACAACTGCGAGTTTGAATCAGAGGAAGCATCCTATTCAGACAGTGTTTTCCTCACTGTAGTGGGTAAGTCCGGTTAATTGTTCTTCTTTATCTAACTCATCAGCAACTTCCATGAAAACATGCACTTTTACATGCTTTACATAGAAACAGGAAGATATGACATGCTTGACATTATGTGGCACAACATATCTTATGCATTTAATCTATTCATTCATTCAGTTTTTATTTGGAAGGGACAATACACATTAATAAACATCAGTATGAAATATGCCAGAGTTAGCATTATTGCTACATTGGTGATTACATTCACTCTCTAAAAGAGCAACTCCTGAACTGAGACGTAGTCTAAGGGTGTTTTCACACCAACCATATTTAGTGCGCACCAAAGAAGTTTTGGCCCAGGGTTTGGTACGTTAGTATCAATGTGAATGTAACCACCGCACTTTGGTGTGCACCAAATCAGTCGGTCTGAGACCTCCATGAAGGGGTGGTCTCGATCCGCTCCATCTCCCTACATTTGATGCGGTTTCACTGGTGTGAAACAAAGTGGTCCGTACCGATTTACTTTTGATGCATTACTTCCTGTTAATCCCGCGGTTGAATCTTTTGCTCACTCAATTTGTCGATTTGTTTATTCTGGTTGAGGATTACGATGATTTACGAGGGTCCAGAAGGTCGCTGGTGCCGTCTCAAACACAATAAAAAAAACACATTTGAAGGAAAATGTAGAAGAGAGCGAAACGTAAACATTGGTTGTTTGGTGTAGGAAATGTTTACCATGGTAGTCTCTTCTTCGTTCTCCTCCGTAGCAGGTTTGGTAACCAGTTACGTGCATATCGCCCCCTGCTGTTTCAAACTGAGTAAATACACAAGTGGGCCCAGGCACGGTTCGATATTGCAAGTGTGAATGCAAGCCAGCGGGGGAGGGGGAGGGTGTGAACCGCGCCGCAGTACGGTTCGAAACAAGTGCGCCTAATGTGAAAGTGCCCTAAGACTAGGGGCTGTGGAGGACCCTAGTAATCTGACACACATATTCAAGGAAAAAGAAAAGGTTTTTAGATCTTTATAAACAAATCAGATGAAATCATACTTCTGTGCTACATCTGTTTGTTTAAAGTGTTGTCTTTGTTCATGTATTCACAGCTCAGCCTGAAATCCAGACCCAGGTGACTGCAGAGACCATAAATGACACTCACTATCAGTCAGTGTTGTGCTCTGCTGTCGGGGGCAGACCCTCACCAGAGATCAGCTGGTTGGTTGGAGACCTTCCTCCATCAGATCCTTACTTCCTCATAGACATGAATAAAACTTCTCACTCCAATGGCACCCTCACCCTGAGCAGCACCCTGCACTTCCCCACCCACCTGCAGGACGAGGACAGTGTGGTCTGCGTAGTCCAGCATCCGACCCTCCCCACCCCAAAACTTAACATAACAGTGAGGGTGGAAACCTACAGTAAGCTAAGACTCACAGCTGAATGTTTGTGTGTGTGTGTGTGTGTGTGTGTTTTACTGTATTTATGCATCTGTGTTGGAGGTTACAGATTGTGTTGCATCACCACTGAGATTTCTGCAATCATGCATCATGACTCAGCATCTTAGAACACAATAAGTTTCTCCTGCTGTTTTTTTCAGATGTAGTTCCTTCTCGGTCTGCTCCACATGCACTGTGGCACACCATAAATCACATTTTTCAGTGTACTGCGTTAATGTGGAGTGTGCTCTTTCAATGGCAATGTGTATAATTGAATAAATATAATGGAATAACAACTCGATGACTAATTAACAGTATTTCTCTGCAGTGGAGCATGCCAACTGGTGGCTGCAATTCTCACGTTTATCACATTTTTCACTTGGAACTGACATATCACCTTTCAAGCCACCCACTCAATTAAAATTTAGAACTTCTGTCTCTCTGAAGTGCTGTTACGAATGCAAATTATTAGATAATCCACCCAAATTGTCTGCTTTTTATTTTGACCTTTTTTCTCATTGTAAATTTAAAACCTCATGAGTCAGATATCTCACTCATTATTAGAGGAACATTTACAACTAGGAAAATGTGAGAGTTGGATTTGACAGCTTCGCACACTCTTATGGATGGTAATGTTACTCCATATGCTGTTTCTCCCATTGAGCAACTGCACAGAAACACTAACTGTGTACATTTAAAAAGTATTAAAGGATAAGTTCGGTTTCAGCTTTCACATTGTTTATAGAATGAAGTAGAACAAAATACTCACCCAGAAGGCTTTCCTGATCCAAACAGTGCTTCGGGAGATATTTAGATCCAAAATCGAGCGGCGGACATCTGTATAATGGTAGCACACGGGGCATGTATAGCTCCGCACCTCAAACTGCATTAATCGTCCAAAAACTAGTTTCACCAATGCTGCGCATGCATGCGTGGCAGCCGTAAAGAAAGTCTTCAGTTCAGAGGTCAGCACAGTCACGAAAACATGGGTGGAGTGACCCCGGACTGTCTGGGAGGAGTAGCCCAAGCGGACCATGATGAAATATTGGTGAAACTAATGAGTTTTTGGACGATTAATGCAGTTTTAGGAGCGGCGCTATACATGCCCCATGTGCTACCATTATACGGATATCCACTGCTCGATTTTGGATCTAAATATCTCTCGAAGCACTGTTTGGATCAGGAAAGCCTTCTGGGTGAGCATATTGTTCTACTTCATTCTATAAACAATGTGAAAGATGTCGAAACCGAACTTATCCTTTAAATACAACTGCAACACTAGTAAAACATCAGTTCACTCTCAACTGGCCATTTGTAAAGCATTTCCAGTTATTCATTAAGAGCTGTGTCCACAGGCAGCGTGTTATGTGCAGCAATTCATACAAATGTAATCCAGTGTCAGCTCTTAGCACCTGGGGCTTGCCTTTCCTGTTGCCTTTTTTACAGTTGAAAGCAGTTCAACTTCTGTGAAAGCACCATGCTCATCACTGTCACTTCTCCCCCAGTAACCAATCAAATCAATAAAAGGGCAGGACTCTGCTCTTCACTTTGCAAACAACAATATGCGACTGAGAGAACAGCGTCCAGGTCTTCAGCTTCAATCAGTGACTCTGTGTTCATCTTTTTTTGTTGATATTTTGGGGAGTAAAATAGAACCCACATGGAGCAATTTTACTTTTTAAAAATCTAAAGACCTGAAATTTAAATGTCTCAAGTTATAGGATCCATACAACCTTGTCCTTGCTTTTTTGTTTTTACAATAAAAGAACAATTCAATACAGTGGTATGAAAAAGTATCTGAACCTTTTGGAATTTCCCACATTTCTGCAGAAAATCACCATCAAATGTGATCTGATCTTTGTCAAAATCACACAGATGAAAAAACAGTGTCTGCTTTAACTAAAACCACCCAAACATTTATAGGTTTTCATATTTTAATGAGGATAGCATGCAAACAATGACAGAAGGGGGAGGAATAAGTAACTGAACCCTCTGCCTAAGGAGAGTTAAAGAGCAATTGAAACCAATTTTTACCAAACAATTCAAGTCAGGTGTGTGCCCAATCACTGATGAGTGGCTTAAAGCTACCCTGCCCACTATAAAACACACACCTGGTAAGAATTGTCTTGATGAGAAGCATTGTCTGATGTGCACCATGGTTCACTCAAAAGAGCTGTCTGAAGACCTGCGATCAAGAATTGTTGATTTGTATAAAGCTGGGAAAGGATACAAAACCATCTCTAAAAGTCTGGATGTTCATCAATCGACAGTCAGAGAAGTTGTCTACAAATGGAGAGAGTTTGGCACTGTTGCTTCTCTCCCAAGGAGTGGCTGTCCACCAAAGATGACCCCAAGAGTTCAGCGCAGAATACTCAGAGAGGTAAAAAAGAACCCTAGAGTGTCTGCTAAAGACTTACAGAAATCACTGGCACAGTCCAATATCTCTGTGCACACATCAACTATATGTAAAACAATGGCCAAGAATGGTGTTCATGGGAGGACTCCACGGAGGAAGCCACTGCTGTCTAAAAAAAACATTGTTGCTCGTTTAATGTTCCCAAAAAGGCACTCGGACACTCCACAGAAGTCTTGGCAAAATATTTTGTGGACTGATGAAACCAAAGTTAAATTGTTTGGGAGGAACACACAACGTCATGTGTGGAGGAAAAATGGAACAGCTCACCAACGTCAACACCTCATCCCCACCGTGAAGCATGGTGGAGGGCGCATCATGGTTTGGGGCTGTTTTGCTGCCTCAGGGCCTGGACAACTTGAAATCATTAATGGAAAAATGAATTCAAAAGTTTATCAGGATGTTTTGCAGGAAAACCTGAGGCCATCCGTCAGACAGTTGAAGCTATAAAGAGGATGGGTGCTGCAACAAGACAATGATCCAAAACACAGAAGTAAATCAACTTCAGAATGGTTTCAGAAGAACAAAATACACGTTCTGGAGTGGCCAAGTCAAAGTCCAGACTTGAACCCCATTGAGATGCTGTGGCATGACCTCAAGACAGCGATTCATGCCAGACATCCCAGGAATCTGACTGAACTACAGCAGTTTTGTAAAGAAGAATGGGCCAAGATTAGTCCTGATCGATGTGCCAGACTGATCTGCAGCTACAGGAAGCGTCTGGTTGAAGTTATTGCTGCTAAAGGGGGGGCCACAAAATATTAAATGTGATGGTTCAGTTATTTATTCCTCTCCCTTCTGTCATTGTTTGCATGCTATCCTCATTAAAATATGAAAACCTATAAATGTTTGGGTGGGTTTAGTTAAAGCAGACACTGTTTTTTCATCTGTGTGATTTTGACAAAGATCAGATCACATTTGATGGTAATTTTATGCAGAAATGTGAGAAATTCCAAAAGGTTCAGATACTTTTTCATACCACTGTATATCCATCCGTAGCACACCCTTCATCCAGCCCTGGTGTCATTTATCATCCTTTGTTTACATCCAAGTTCCAGCAGCCACAACCAGATACTGTTGTAAGCATTTGTGTATGCTTAATTATAGTTAAGACAGAGCTTTTGACCAGGATTTTGGACTTGTACTGTTAAAGATATTAAGAATAATAAAACTTGTTTATCTGGTGTTGCTATTAAGTAAACCATATTCAGCAGAATTCTGAATGTGAATCTATGGGCCTGACTCAGCTGTCTGTTGCTCTTCTGCAGTGCGTAAATGTGTTGTCAGATGACTCTGATAAAACCATCGTGAATCAATGGAAATGAAAAAAGATGTAATAAAGACAGAGCTCAGTCATGATGCTGCTGTGGGAATGCACACTGGAAAGGACTAAAGTGTTACTGGGTAGGACTCTAAACCCTACTCTAATCCTGCTGCTACTTTAGCAGTGTGTAAATGTTTGAGTGGAATAATCTAATTCTGAATGAAATATCAGCAGCATTCTCCGCTACTGATGTTTGAATGAGGGGTGAGTTGCTGAATATCACTGAGTGCTCAAAAGATTAGAAAAGTACTTTTGAAACTTTAAGTCTATTGACCATTTCATTTATGTTGAAGTGTAGACTGCATTTAAACCTTTCATAGTGTTGAAGCCCCTCTTTCTCTGTGGTTTATTTATTAGATACATTTAGTTTTTTTTACTTTTTAATGGCTTTAAAACTTCAGGCAGTAAAACGTCCAGATCTCTGCATGGACCCGATGAATATTTATACAGAAGACTGAATGTTAATGATCCATTTAGCTTCAACCAGGCCATGCAGCTCATTTGCCAGTGATTCCTTTATTGAGATAATTGTCTGACTGCAGTGGTTCAGTCCTCACAAAACCATACCAGATGGAAGGTTGAAAGTCAAAGTGATTTAACACACTTTAAGTGTATATCCCCTTCCTAAAACCCGAGCTATTACGAGGTGTTAGCTCACTCATCTTACTCATTTGGGATGTTCTGCCTATTACATGACACCACTGGTTTAATGTCTTGGATAATAGACTTGATCTGGGCTGATTCCCTGTTAAAAAGCCTGTGGTTCTCTCAGCATTGGTCGGACGGCAGCTGGGCCAGACATCTGCTCTCAGCTGCAGCACAGCCAACAGATGGGACAGGTGATAAGCCTAAGTCAGCACTCTGCAGAACCCGAGCAGAAGCCCCTCACCGCTCGTGTTTAGCTAACATTAAACTCATCCGGCCTATGCTTCCTCTTTAACAAAAACACCCTGAGCCTCAATTTACTATCTGACTTTTTAATTTGCTGGAAAAAACATTAGTTCTCGTGAAAGAATAACTCTTCTCGCCTCTCTTCCTGCCCGGCAGCGAGTCCAAACGTGACTATTAAAGCAGAGATGGTACAGCAAGGAGGAAGTGACTTCTGGGTGGTCTCTTGTATGTCGTCTGGAGGGAGACCTGACACTGAAATCTCCTTGGCTTTGAACAGTGAAGAGGAGCTGCAGAGGGAGTATGATGCAGACGTGGACACACAAACAAGCTCAATCCTCCTCCCTGTGGAAGAGTACCAGGGGCACAGTGTCACCTGTGTGTTTGACCATCCTAAATTTACACACTCAGAGTCCCGAGTCACCACCCTGCCAACTTTCAGTGAGTCTCATTAGTGTTTGAAATATTAAAAAATGATTTACATTGTGAGATCTCCATTACACCCTTCTGTTCTACAGATATTTCAGGAGTGAAGTTGTTACACTCTGAGCTGCAGAGCAACAAAGATGCCCTTGAAGGTATCGAATCTGTTGAGCTGCAGAGAGGACAGAGTAATGTAGTCATCAGCCTGCAGGTTGATGGGAATGTGCCACGCTACAATGTTACCTGCAACAAGTAAGTGCATCTAAACAGTCTGTGCTGCAAACAAGACAGATACACAGTAGATCAGGCAGTGGAGGATTGGAAGCTGTGTTTTTGAACTTAGATTTCAACATTTCTTGGAGTTTTACCCATGGATGAGATAAAATGTGTTCACTTGCATGTCTTAAAGTCTGGACTGATGGTTAGCCATCATAAACTGCAGGGCACTCTCTCTTCATGGGCACCTGGGATCCTTAGGTGAAACTGTAGTCTGCTCTGAAGTAAAAAGTTTAGCTTGAAGTGACTGTGCATTTACACTTTGTACTTCCTTTGAGAAACTTGTAAATGACAAATGACTGTGCAGTGATCACGTTAGAGTTATCAACTCTGGGTGGGAGATGCTGGTCCTGGTCTGTGGATGTGATCAAGGATTTCCTGATGGAGAGAGTCCAGAACTTTATTTTTGAAAGGAGATAAATGCTTGCCACTTGCATAGTAGTGGTCAACCTGGACTTTATATTCCAGCTCTGGGCAAAGTCATCTTCTAGAAGTGAACAAGCTTTTTGGAAAGGAGGCAAAATATCGTTGAGAAACTTATTCTAGTTCAGTTGCAACTATCGAAGAAACCTTAGATGTCTTTAGAGTTGTTTTTTCTGTCCCTCATAACAAGTTTTATGTAGAAATGAGTCAGATATGAAACCTGAAATCGTCTGGTGGTAGTATTTTTTTCTAGTATTTCTATTTTGTTGTTGTGTTCCCTTTTTTCACTTGAAAGGAAGTTGCTACTGACGCAGGTACCACTTGTTTTTCACTCTGTTGCAATAAAAACTAAAGTTACCTTCACATCCTGGAGAGGATGTGGTATCTTGTTCAGTGGCACCAAACCACAAATTGTTTAATGCAGGAACCAGATTTAGTTGTGTTTCCTGATCAGAAGACATTTTCCTCAAGATTCACCTTCAATAGACCAGTTTTTATTAACAGCAAATCATTATTGAGAGTATTTTGTGCACCTGTTTCATAAGACACGTGAAAACTTCAGGTTAACCAGCTAAATATGCCCTGCCCTTTCTAACAATATGCTGATTGAAGGTTTACCACCCAGACATTGCACAGACAGGTTTTCTACAAGTTAGACAGCATGCAGATCTGAACCTGGAAGTGCATTAAATTGTGTTCATGAATATCTCTGTTTGATTTCTGTTTTCTTTTTTTAGAGATGATGGCCCATTGCCTAAGGGTGTGGTGATCATTGGCAGTAACCTCACAGTTCAGGGTCCCCTGGAGCACGGACATGCTGGACTGTATGAATGTTCCTTCTCTTATCACCACCTTCGAGCTTCACTCAAGTTTAATGTTACAGTCAGAATTCAAGTTATAGAGCCTGGTAGGTGAAACTGGATGCTTTTAATACATTTAAGGATTCACACTCCTTTGTGAGACCTTTAAGTGCAGACAGACAGACTCAATAAACCACTTCCCTTTGTCTTATTTTTGTGACTGCAGCTGTTACTATATGCTACTACCACAACTACAACGAGGGTTGGGCAGTAACTACTTACTTGTAATGCTTACTGTTATAATCCTGCATATTTTTAAATGACTAGTAAAGTAAGGGATTACACTTTTAAACATGCTGAGATGTTACATTCATTTCCTTGGTGGAGAAGACATAGATGTGAAGCAAATAGATGAAATTTAATGCAGCATGAAGGATGAGAGAGAAAAGGAGAAATCTACTTTAATAACTCAAAGTATGATGTTGATTTGACTCAGCAGGAAATGTAAATTATACTGAAGTCTGTTGTGAATCTTTTAACGTAGTGTGAAAGGCTTTGAGTTACTTTAAAGCAAAATAAGTTGATAGTTTTTAAGCTGAGTTTTTTTTATTTCTTAGGGAGTTATCAGTAACCAGTACTTAATCACAGTTTTTGTTTAACTTACCAAACATTAACCACCAGTGCTATAACTATTGCTTCTTCTTTTCCACTACTAATACTACAACTACCACCATTGATACTACTGCCACTTTAGTTCTTATTTCTACTAACAGTAGGCTGGTATTTCTGCACTGCTGCTTTTAAACTATGGCTATGATTACTGTTTCTAGGGCTGCAATTAAAATAACTAGTGCTACCTATACCACTGTGAGGCTTACTACTACTACTGCCAGTACTGCATCTGCTTTTGCTGGTATTGCAACTCAGTTTTAACACTGCTATTACAATTGATGTTGGACCTAGTAGTTAAAGGGCATCTGTTAACTGTACTACACCAAAACTACCACTACTGCTTTTACTTATTAAGCTTTCAGCAGTCTTTCAGTGTACTCCATCTATCAGCATGCCTGCACATTGTCCTCTTGAATATTCTTATTCTATTTGGTAGATGGACTTGAGCATGTTTGCACTTTTCTAGTCATCTGACAGCTAAAAATGCAAGCACACCACGGGTCATACCCTAACACATTTTCACCACACTGTTGGCATCAATTGTTGAGACAGAAGCTGCTTCGTTAAGTCTCCATCACATTAGCTGGATAAATCTATACATTTTCATATTTGCAGTGTTTCATAGATTTATTAAATTTTCCGTCTTAAAAATTAGAAAATAATATTTTAGAAATCTCTCACAAACTGATTAACAGCGGGAAATGTTATTGTTACTGGACATACAATTTAAACAGGAATAAGGATTTTTAAACCTTTTATACCCAAAGTTGAGCCGCTCAATGGGCTTCTCTGAACATCAGAAATTAATCAAGATGAACATTCAGCCACTAGAAATATTTTTTTTCATTCCAGGAATACAAGTGAATAAAAATATAATTTGACATCTTAATCAAGAAATAATGATGAGGTTTTATTTTTTTATTTTTGTAGAACAGTACATTTAAATGAATGGAGAACTATGACATTTATATATTTCCGTTAAAAATTCAATATTCATTAAAGAGCTTGTGGTCGAATAACTAAAGACCACCCTTGTATATGCCGCTGGCCCAGCTGTCAAAGCCATTTGTCTGATCATTGTCTGACTGCAGATGCAGAAATGTTTCTGTGACACTTCAGCTGTGTTTATATTTCATCTTTCTCAGTCACTATACAGTATAAATGTTTGTTTAAAAAAATAGAGGTTTACAAATGTACTTTGGGACAGCCTAGTGGTCTTTCTGACTTCATCATTTGACCAGAATATCTAAAAGCACGTTGTCAGGCTAAGGTGAAGTGCTTGTGTTTTTGTTCTTTCAGTAACTGCTTCATAAAAAAGCCCACTGATGCCTGGAAGTCTCTTTATGTGTTAGAGTACAAAACAGTACATCTGTAATTTCCTGTACTGTCTGACGATAAAACATTGATGTCCTACCTTTTCCCTCACTTCCTGCAGCTATAAGGGTTGATGTGCAGACCAAAGATGGACGCCGGCTGATTGAGTGCTCAGCAGCTGATGCTGTTCCTGCAGCCAACATGTCCTGGCTCTTACCAGAGGGTGTGTCTGGAGACTCTTGGTTTAATTTCACTTCTCATAATGGAAGCCACTCAGTCAGAGGAGTTTTACTCCTCCCTGCCTGCTCGCCTCGGGAGCTTTCTGCTGAGTGTGTGATAAATCACCCGGCGTTCGAGAAGCCGCAGAACAGAAGTATAACACTCCCTCTTTGCGGTATGTTCAACAAATCGAGCAATGGTTGATTTTGTCTAAGTAGCAGATGTATTTTTCCAATATGAGCTCACGATAGATTTAATCTTTTCCTCTTTCTCTTCCTGTGGTTTCTTTCCCACGTAGCTCGGCCTAACATCACAGTCAACTCCAGCATCGAGTGGAAAGACGGTGACAAGTACATGAGAGTGGACTGCTCTGTGGACAGTGAAGCTACTGCCGCCTCCATCACCTGGCACGTTGAAGACACTGGCAGCAGCATCAGTCCTCTATCAGAGACTAAAGTTCACTCTGACAGTTTGGTATCTTCCCGTAGCTCTGTGTACTTCTTGTCTTCTTTGTATTCCGGTCACAATTTGACCTGCATGGTGGAGCATCAGAGCCTGAAGGCAGCAGAGAGAAGAACAATACACATTCCTGTGCACAGTACGTTTGTCTTTCTTCTCTTCTGGTTTTCACACATTTCTCTCTCTGACTCACACAGCGGCTCATCCTCCTTCCTGTCATCCCTTGTTTTGTTTTCCAGAAGCCCCTCAGCTGAGTGTGTCGGTGGTGAGACAGCAGGACTCTCAACTCTGGCTGGCCGTGTGTGACTGCAGAGGGGAGGGTGTGGGGTCAAACCTGGACTGGGTTCTTCCTGAAAGTGCCAAAGAGCAAACATCCCTGCATTTAGAGTCTGAAGGCCGCATTCTGAAAGCCAGGCTGACTTATCAGTTCTCTTTAGCTCATCACGAGGGGCAAAACCTGACATGTGTGTATCATTTCAAACATGGAGTCCCAGAGAAAAGGACCATGTACATTCCCAGATACTGTGAGTTTACCACAAGTTCAAAAATGCTGATCCTCACATAGATCCAGAGGTACAAGATTCATCTGTAACTTTCTTTCCTGCAGATATTTCCTCTCTGAGAGTCCTAAACCACACGACTGCTCTAAAAAGTCGCCACGGTGGTGAACCTGTCATACATCGACTCTCTCTCCAGGAAAATCAACACAACCAGAGAGTTCTGCTGCAAGTCAAAGGGAACGTTCCAGAGTACGACCTCGACTGTAAAAGGTGGTGTGTCTATAATATCTATCATCTAATCATCATGAGGAAACACCTGCTCTGTGCAAAACTCAAACTTTAAAAGAGGGGGGAGAGAAGACAACCATTTCAACAACGTGGACGTCACAAAATCTGTAAAGAGTGCAACCAGATGGCTTCTTTAGTAGTTTTCAAGTTTGTCAAAGCATCTTAAACTCAGGCCTTCTTCATCTGTTACATCTATTTAAGAAAATGAAGCTTCATTTAAGAAAAAAAGGCCTGTCCACCAATGTAAAGTTTCAGGAAACATCTTTAAAAACCCTGAAACTCACAATGCATCATTAAATGCTGTTATTGCCTGCAACAGTGCCTGTGACATTCAGCTATTTTCTTGCAGTACCTCTGCAAAAGCTGTTTCCTTTTTAATTTAATTATATCAACCTGCAGTCTGCTAGTGTCACTGTTGTTTAATTGGTGTTAGCAGGTTTTATTTTGTTTTTTTATTTACCTTTCAATCTGATATAGACAATCAGATATTACCAGCTTGATCTGATACCGAAATGAACAAATTATACAGCAGTCATGAGCACTTCTGTTGTAATCACAGTGACCACAAACACAGGTAGCCGTAGGTTGCCAGTCAAGATAGTACTCCCACAGATACAGTGGGTCTTATCCAAATGTCAGAGTGAAGCAGCAGTGCAATGGTTAACTCCAGAATGTTGTTTGTTTGTGCACAGGAGGCTAGAATGCACGTTAAAAGCTACTTTTTAAATTTAATACCCTCCAATATGTGGAAATGGCCTGATCACTATCACCTTTGTGTGGTCCAGAAAACTATAAAATCATTGTATAGAAAAAGTTGATTTCCCTGTAGATGCTTTTGAGGACTGTTGTAGGTCATATGGAAACTTTGGCATTCACTTCAGTGGGCTTCACAGTCAGCTAAAAACTTCTTACACATTACCAGCTTTGTACTCAAAACACTTTCTGAGGTAGTTATGGTCTGTCCACAACACCCCGACATGAGAAAAGTCCCTCCTGTCTTTTTTTTTTTTGCTCAATCGACCTTTCAGAAAATTTGTGCTTAAACAGTATATTAAAAAAAATCTCCTAATGATGTCATCAGGAGATATGCCACCTTCTTAGATGGAAGAGATGCACCCTGAACCAGGTCTTTGTTCAGTCCACAAGTGTATCCATTTGAGGGAGCATGTGCAGAAACAGTTAACATTAGAGCACACCTCTAGAGAGCTGGAGCCACATCAACTACTTTAGCCTTGCAGAGCAGACAGACCTGCCTGATTCTGAAATCCTGCAGGTCCGTCTTGCCAGCCTCCGTTGTCCAACAAATTCACTCGGCTGAATTCTTAACAGCCCAATCAGGGAAGAGAGGCGGGAGCTACAGAATGCGGACGTGACGACAACTGGAAGTTGAGAACGGGCATGCCGATTAGCCTATTGTCCTCTTGGCTACTTAGTGAAACTTGGTGAAATCTGCCCTCCTCAGAAGTTTACTTGTAGAGATTGTATTGACGAGGTTCATGTCACATACAAATGTTAAATGAATCATCTGTGTGGTACAATTAAGGCCCTCCTCACACGAGGACGGCACCGTGTTGTCTTGGCGTCGGCATCAAAACATGTATCGCTGTTTACACATCGTATTGTACATAGGCTTGTGTATTTACTTGAGAATGCAAAATCCACGCCGGGACTTACCCATGGGTTCCCACGCATGCTCCCAACCCATATTGCATGCTGGGTAATGTAGTTCTGGAGTTACTACATTCGTAACATCACAGTTCTGCTCCAAGGTGGATTCCACGTCAACAAGTGCTCATACGTGCGTAACATGCTTCATCTCTGCGTGAGACCTTGTTGCTGTTGTTGCTGTAGCTGGTGTTCTGTGAGCAAATGTTGGTATTAAAGTCGTAGCAATTTTTGTAGCTGCTGGAACAAGACCAGAATCAGCCTGGCTGCCGCCATTGTTGTTGTTGTTGTTGTTGTTTGTTGGAGTGTGTGACAACGTGGGTTGGGGGGCGGGAAGGAGGAGGGGTGCTATGAGGTCACCGTCTTTTCCGGGCTTATCTGTTTATATCAACTACGGCATGAAGACGAATACGCAGAAATCCACTGGCAAACCCGTTTTCAAAAAAGATGCAGAGTCATGGACAAATACGCATCTCCGTGTGTCAATCTCACCTGATCGATAGTTTATTTTACCGGAGTCTTACAAATTCGTACTCGTGTAAAGCCCACCTTCGTGTCAGACAATAGTATAAGGCTGTTAGCTGTTAGCAGCTAAGTTAGTGGCTAACGGTCATTAACTGTTGTTAGCTGTTAAGTTAGCCGCTATGTATGCTACATTATAGGAGGCAACCCTGCTTGGTGTGGATTGTTCTGTGATGAATGTGACGAGCCAAACAATTGTCCAATCACAAGCTTGTGTTTTTTTTTTTCTTTGAACGTTCTGCCCCTGAAAACAAATTTAAAGGGCTCCTACCCAGATGGACTAGTGAAATATTTCTGTGGCAGATATATTGAGCTGTCCATCTGGCTTGTCAGGTTGCAACTACTTCGGGCATGGTGAAATATTAAAGTTTGCACCAAAACAGCCTGTGATAAAAAAAAGAACAGTTTATAGTCATGCTAAAATCCAGCAGCAGTGTAGACCTTTTAAGCCAAAAAACTAAACTCAGTTTGTTCTGGGGACATTTGGGCTAGTGTCAACTTGATAAAAGTGAGTTGTGTATGAAAGCTTTAGTAATGGACAAGCTATTTAAGGCTCCCTGTGTAGCCCAATTACATTTCCATACATGTGAGATTTCATACTATAAGAAGATAAATAAGAAACTTTTGCACAGACCACCATCCTGCACTTTTCTGCACACTTACATAGTTGTCCAACTCACCTGATAATATAACTTTTACAAGACTTTTACTGTTAAATTTCACATTTATTCTATTTATTTGCACAAAAAGACACTTTCTGTGTACATTCAGCTGAACTGATTTTAACACAGACTTCTGGAGCCAGAGCCGGAGCCCCCAACTTACTATTCAGAGGGAGAGCACCCGTTTCACCACAACCACTTCTAAGAACAGACGTACATACGAGCTGTTGATTAATGAATATTAGCTCGCTATATGCACAGTCACATTTCATTAACAATAAAATTGTCAGAAGTTACCAATCAGTTCTAAGGCAAATGAAGCTTCACATTTGTTGTGCAATATTGAGGATTTGTGTCTTCACTAGGAGCAGATGAGCTCTGAGCTTCATGCAACCAACTGATTTAGAGGCTTACACTTCAAACACGCAAATCTGAGCATGCGTATTTTTCTCATTTCTGATCAAAAATACCTCTTAATGTGAGCCACATTCACCCACTAAGCCCAGATTAACAAGACATTTTAAAAGGGAAAACAAAAACAAGGTCCTTATATCCTGTATTTAGTGAAAATGATTTGAACCATCTCATTTGCAGGTTTTCGATTTTAGATGATTCTTTTACACACATTTCTTTACTAAAATACCTTGGACATTTTCAACAGGACATGCCAGAAAGTGTTGATCAAAAGAAGTTGAATTAACTTTTAGACAAACACAAGCACTGATATTTCCACAGTGTAAAATCTTGAAAATTGAAAGTGTACTTGCCACCCTTCTGGTGAAAAATTATGTCAGCCACATTCACATTTTCCAGATAGACATCAAACTATGAGTTGACATAAAAATCAAGACTTATATAGCTTGTAGTCTTGAAGGGATACGCCAACATTTTCTTGTTTTCATGTCTTGCCCCACTCCAGAGTCCATGTCAAGCTGATAGACACCATTCTTCCAACTGTGCATGCAGTAACAAGGAAGAGACGGGTAAAGCTTGCCCTCCGCTAATTAGCTTAGCTCAAGCACTTGGAGTCAATGGGTAACGTTAGCCTGCCTCTGCCTACAGTGATCAGATAAACAAACTCAAAGTGGTCATGTGTGTTTTTCGGGACTTGTTTATTTTACTGCGTTGTTTGTTGACTTACTTTCAAACATGTCTGTGGTAGTTTGCCCATGTGCTCTGTGGTTTTGTTTCACATACATTTCTTTCAAGAACTAATTTGCTAATCTTTGTTTTAAAAATAGGTAATGTAAATTAAAACATGGTAAAAAGAATGAGCTGCAGGACCGTCGAGAGTTGCTGAACAGTTCTGATGACTGATGACAGGCTAATGCTACCCACTGGCTCCCAGTGTTAGAGCTAAGCTAATTAGCATTTGGGGCGATCTCTGTCATCTCATCCTTGTTGCTGCTGACACAGTTGAAATAATGGTGTCTATCTGCTTCTCGTGGACTTGGGAGAGCCAAGACACCAAACAATCACACTGTTGGTGTATTCATTTAAACTTAGATGAAGTATTTCAATTGGCACATCTTTATTTCAAGACACTAAACAGGTTGAATTTGCCCACCCTCTTGACTTTCCATAAGTAATATACACACAAATGTAAGATGCCTGTGTGAACTTTTCAGGAGAAAAGTAGTAAAATAAGTGTAATCAAGACATTTTGGAGAAGAGTTAGATACAAACAGCTCAGATTTTGGCTTCTGCAGAGCACTTGTGGCAGATTTTTTGTGTTTTCTGTCATATGTTGGCAAAAACAGAGAGCAGATGCAGCCATTCTTAAAGTGAAACTGACCTTGTGTTTTCAGGAGTGATGGCTCATTTGTCCAAATGGACCAGAATGCAGTTGTCTTCCCGTCTGAGCTGACGGTGCGGGATGAGGGTTTGTACACCTGCAGGGCGTCTTTCTATCACCACACAGCCGCAGTCGCCTTTGAGGTGAAGGTCATGAGCCAAGATAAACTGTTTAGTAAGTAATTGAAGTGTTACTGGAGAAACTTTGATCAAAAGAAAACTGTAAAACATTAAATCTGAGAGCTGGAGTATTTATCAAATATCTGTGGCCTTTATGATTCATTTGTTTGTGTTGCAGATCTTGTGACTTTAATCTGCGTCTCCTCAGCCTCTGCGGTCTTTCTCATCTTCCTGGTCGCTCTCTGTGTCTGCTGGTGAGTTATACTCCTCCACAGTTTGGCGGATTAAAGGCCTAGGATGTAATATTTTTCACCTGCCATCTAAATTAAAACAATGAGTAAACAAGATGTCAAAGGTAGCAGGGGAACATCGGGTGATTTTCTGCTGTAGCACACTCAGCACCAAATTAACTGAACAGACATATCACTTATTCTAATGGATGAAACAATGTGTTACATGAGTTTCTGTGCTGTCATGGTTCAGTGTTGTTGCAATATTAATACTGCAGCCAGCTAATGCTAACTCATGTTAGCCTCCAGAGTCAGTGCACACACAAACAGAAGTCCTGGTGTGACAGTTTAACTGGAGTTGAATTACCGAGAGAAAGTCCACACAGATGTTCTGGGAGAACAGCTTTATAGGACTCTTGTTTACCCGCCAGACAACATTAAGCATGCAACTTTGCCGTTTGCCTCCCTGTTATAAGACTTTATTAGTGCCTGCAGAGATATTAACGACACAAGGAAAACATCTGCAAAGTCGCAAGGTTTAGAGCCATAAATATTTAGAAGAGAAAATCTGATTGACTGTGCAATTGTGTTCAAAACAATGCAAATATTTGAATGAAGCCATCATCCTGTGCATGTGCTAAGCACCCTGGACACAGGGTCAGCCATATTCTGTTAACTATGCCTGGGAGGGATGTCAGCGTAAGCACATTATTTGCAATTAAATGAAGGTCCAAAGATAACATTGGTGAACTGTTATAAAGCTACAACAGCGAGGCAGCAGCTGACTCACAAAATGTCTCCTGGATTCCTCAGCGGTGAAACATAAGAAACCCATTGCACTTTCAATGTCTCATTTCACCTTAAAAAACCAGTGGGCCCAGTGAATAATTCAAAACTAGTCTGTCCAAAGTAACAACAAAGATTTCACTTCTTACCATTCTTATCAGCTATTTACATTTACTTTTCAATCAGTGATGAGTTCTATTTATTTCAAGTTAATTTTAATGTCAATCTACTAAAGATTTCTCACAGGAGTTTCATCCAAACAGAAAGTAAAGTACTCTTGGCCTAAGTCTGTAAAAATTTGAAAGTAAAAGCATAACAATGAACAATTTGTTGCTATAACGCTTTAGCTTTAAAGGTTTTCTCTGTTCAGATTTGGGATTCTGATTTCACTAAATAAATCATAATGGTCAATTTTGACGAGGAACACTGTTTTTTTATGCCACAGCTTAGACAACTAAAATGGTTTCAAAGCTGCAATTTTGAAAAAACATTTCACTGAAATATTCTGTGATAAAGGGTACAATAAGTTTCATTCTAATATCTACAGTCATGGAAAAAATTATTAGACCACCCTTGTTTTCTTCAATTTCTTGTTAATTTTAATGCCTGGCTCAACTAAAGGTACATTTGTTTGGACAATTATAATGATAACAACAAAAATAGCTCATGAGAGTTTAATTTAAGAACTAAGAACTATTCATTTTCCATGGTTTTCTTGATAATAACCAAAATTACTTAAATTCTTACATCAATAGCTATGGCATTGTACCGCCAAAAACACTACTTTTAAGCATTCCATGTTTTCTTTTCTGTTTGCTTTAAACACATGATACACACAAGAGTTAATACTTGATTGCATAACCATTGTTTTTGATGACTGCAGCCATGCGTCTTGGCATGCTCTCCACCAGCTTCTGACATTGTTCTGCTGTCACAGCAGCCCATTCCTGTTGGACAAATTCAAACAAATTTTCTTTGTTTTTGGGCTTGTGGTTCTCCATTTTGAGTTTGATGATTTTCCACAGGTTTTCAATTGGATTAAGATCTGGTGATTGAGCAGGCCAAGGCATGGTGCGAATGTTGTGGTTCTCCATCCAGGCTTTAACTGACCTTGCCGTGTGGCAAGGGGCATTGTCTTGTTGGAAAATCCAGTCATTCGAGGCAGGAAAGAGTTTTCCAGCTGATGGAAGAAGACTGTTTTCAAGGGTAGTCCTGTACATGACCTGGTTCATTCGGCCTTCACACAATTGCATTTGCCCTGTTCCACTCAGACTGAAACAACCCCAGATCATGACTGATCCACCCCCATGTTTTACTGTAGGGGCAAGACAGTCTGGGTTGTAAGCTTCTCCAGGCTTCCTCCTAACCAGTAAGTTGGCTGGAGTGGGCATCAATTCAAAATTGGATTCATCACTGAAGAGAACCTTAGCCCAATCATCAACAGTCCAATCCTTGTGGTCTCGAGCAAAGAGTAACCGGGCCTTCCTCTGCCTTTCATTGATGAAGGGCTTCTTGCGTGCTCTGTGTGACTTCAAACCAGCTTCAACAAGTCGGTTTCGAACTGTCCTTGCTGAACAAGTCACATTTCTCGACAGTGCCCACTCATTTTTAAGGTCCCTGGAGGTCTGACGACGATTCCTGACACAGGAACGGATGAGTGCACGGTCTTCTCGTGGGGTCGAAAGACGTTTCCTGCCACGGCCAGGTAGCAATTTGGTAGTGCCATGTTCAGCTTGTTTTTTTTTGTTGTAATGAACGGCTGTCTTGGAGATCTTCAGTTTTTTTCGCTACCTGTCTCTCACTCATGCCAATTTCCAGCAGTGCCAAGATGGCTGCCTTTGTGGCTTCACATAATTCTTTTGTTTTAGGCATTATGTGAGAGCTGACAACTTCTGAGTTGTGCTACAGCTTGAATGTAAGCAGGAAACCACTCTAGGCCTTTGCATGTGCAGTGCTGCTTGTGACATGAAATGGCCTCTTATATACCCTGGGAATCAATTAAGCTTAAGAATGTCAAATAGGACATAAAGTATTATGTGACCAGCTGCATTT